>JAUIMM010000307.1:8437500-10837500 GCA_031769625.1 Taudactylus pleione
ATGTGCGGAGCCGAGAATGAGACATTGCGGTGGGCTCCTGGCTGCTGCACTTGTTTTGAGTGCCAGGCAGACTGGAGCGGGTCACCTCCTGCCTTAATCTGGCAGTGGCTGATGGTAAGGGGCGCCTGGAGCCAGAGGAATACCCTATTGTCGCTGCTGTACATTGAAGCCCAGCGATAGCCCTGTACCCCTTCAAAATACTGCTGCCATCATTCGAATCTTGGCCCGGCCACGAGCCAATCTGATCTCGCGGACCGGCAGCCGCTGCTGATGGGCTGTCGGTCCGCGATCCCTGACTGGCTCACGACCGGCGCCTATTTGAATGACGGTGCTTTTTTGTTTTTTCTTCAAGGTGGCTGTGCCTGGTCCCCGGGGATGCGCTGTGCTGCAGCCAGTCCCCAACAGGATGTCTGATCTCTGCAGCACAGCGCGTCCCCGGGGACCCATACCTTTTTTTTTTTTTTGTTTAGAAATGAGTCCTTGGTCTGCAATACCGGGTAAATGGTTGATGCCATTATGTAAGCATGTGGGGGGAATTACTGAATATTAAAGGCTTGTGGTGAGCATTTGAAATATTAAAATAGGACTCAGACCCCACATTTTTGAAATGATGGGAACCACATTTGGTGTGCTCCCTGCAGTCTAATAGCCATGGAGTTGGGAGAATTTAGGGTGTATATTGTGGGTATGCCAAGGGATGGGACTGATGGCTATTTCTATAATCATTTTAGATAAAGCACTGATGGCTGCCAATGTACTGAGCTCCTGACTTTGGCCCTATATAAGTGGCGCTAAAAAGCCTGTCTCGACTCACCAGGTCCTGCGCGATACTGCTTATGTCGGTCTTTTTTTTTTTTTTTGCTGAAAATGCGTGTAAGTTGATGGCGAGTAGGACGCACCAGCAGACTGTGCTGATTAATATGTTAGAGTAGAAAAAGGAGGGGGGTTTAACCCCCTACTGTTCCTCCGCATACTGCATAATACCTGCAACAATATATGAAGACTATATGGTCATAGAAATTCAGATATATTAGTTGCATGCATTTGCAAATACATGGGAGGCTGCTAGGCCACGTCACTGCTTCTCTGTTACTAGCAGTCCCTAACGCTAAGGGGTTCACGTCCGGGGCGCAGTGCACCCCAAAAAAACCATCCAGCCCAGGGCATCACACGAAAATGGAAAAAGAGTGACAGTGCAGTGTAAAGTATAGATGTGTGCGAGTAATCATTAAGTGTGAAATGAGAGGTTAAAATATGTGAAAAAATACATGAATAATAAACAAACATAAAAGGTGATGTGAAAAGCCAGGTAAGCTGGCTCTCAATTTGGATGCATTTATGTATGTGCCTTTATTATGAGGCCTTACATTTGACAAAATATATGAGGCCTTATAATTGTTACATTTGGGGTGAGTGTTTGGGCGTAGGGCCCCCTGGGCTGGTCTGGCTGGGCCTCCTCAGGGCATCACCACTTAATACACATAGTTGCTTTTCACATCACCTTTTATGTTTGTTTATTATTCATGTATTTTTTGACATATATTTTGACCTCTCATTCCACACTTATTGATTACTCGCACACATCTATACTTTACACCTCACTGTCACTCTTTTTCCATTTTCGTGTGATGCCCTGGGGGGGTCCTGGGCTAGATGTTTTTTTTGGGGTGCACTGCGCCCCGGACGTGAACCCCTTAGTGTTAGGGACTGCTAGTAATAGAGAAGCCGTGACGTGGCCTAGCAGCCTCCCATGTATTTGCAAATGCATGCAACTAATATCTCAATTTCTATGACCATATAGTCTTCATATATTGTTACAGGCATTATTCAGTGTGCTGAGGAACAATAGGGGGTTAAATCCCCCTCCTTTTTCTACTTAGTATGACCCCTCCCTTTCATGCACCTGATTAGTACTGCTAGATTGAGCAGCTGCCAGTTTTGTTTAACATGTTAGTCTCATAGGACCTGGCACGCCAAGATGAGCTTTTTAGCACAATTGCAAAAAAAGACCAGCGCTAGCAGAGTAGCATGGGACCTTGCAGCTCTCTCACGCCAGACAAGTTGCGCAGCATGGCGTATTGAGGCTAGATGTATGAGGACACATCTGCACTTGACATGAAAATAGGGATTTACTTGTTAGCGAACAGTAGTTCTGCTTGTTGGTCATTAAAAGTATAGGCAAACCTTTTCAAACTTCTCTGCTTGTTTTGCTAGATAGCTGAATTGGCTGTTTTGTATATTTGTCTAGTAGGTCCTTCACAATTCTGGAATGGTAATAGTGGATCTACGTTTCAAATCTAAACACTGGTCTTCTGTGTGTATGATTTTCTTGGTGTATATAAAAAAAATTTTTTTCTCCTCCCACAATGCAATACTAAGTTTCTACTTAGTTGTAAATAATCGAAGATGCACTGTTGTGGGGGTGGAAGCAGGGCACTTAATTTTGGTGTGCTGAAAATGTACCACTTACTGTGAAGTATTGTTGGGTATGACAGTGTTGCTTGATTAACGTGTGTGTGGGGTCCCTCCTTTCCCTTACTGGCTCCTAAAGGTGTGTACACACTAGACGATATATTGCACGATTTGCCTGATTTCAACGCATCTGAACGACAAATCTTGTAAAATATATGTCCAAGTCTTGAATGTCCTCTCACAATCATGATGCACGTACCTGCGGGTCGTACATCGCATCTTCAGATCTTGCCTCCATTAGGCAAGATCTGCCAATCTTGTACACGACGCACTGGAAATAGTTAAGCACACATGATAGATCGTTGGTCAGATTGGACACTTTTTTTTTTTTTTTTTTTTTTAGCACGATATCGTGTCCTGGAGTGCCGGGGAGCTGACAGTTCAAGGGCAATAGCTCACGATATCGCATTGTGAGCACATCGTCTAGTGTGTACGCCACTTAAGTTTTGTGATAATCTACCAAGGCCATTTCACATTCCTCCTCACTCCTAAAATACTGTTAACCTTCTGTTGTGCCACATTATTGATGCCAACTTTAATTTTTAGTCTGCATGATGAAATCCTGGATTTCTATGACTTCATGTCTCCAAGACCGGAAGAAGCTGCAATGAGAAGAGAAGTGGTGAATAGAATTGAAACTGTTATAAAGGATCTGTGGCCCTCAGCAGATGTGAGTGCACGCTTTAAGGTATTTTCCATCTGTTGAGACATATTTAAGAGATGAAAATGTCCAACTGTATTTATGGCTTGTGATGGTTTGGGTAGAATTGAATCCACTTTCCATAGAGTAATTTAGCTCTGCATTGCTTATGTACATCTGTATTTTTAACTATACTGAAGTATTTAGTTTTTCTTGTGTAATGTTTTCATTCTAAATGTTTTGCAGTTAGAACTGCATGTTTTCTGCAATTTGTGAATATCTGTCTTATTTTTAGGTTCAAATTTTTGGAAGCTTCAGTACAGGCCTTTATCTGCCAACAAGGTGAGCTGAAAATATTCTACTATTTTGGTGCGGTGTGTTGGTGTCTTATCCGAGGTGAATATGAATCTGTCCATGTAAGGAACACTATGCAAACCGACATAGTACCATGCAGTGGCCCATATGCCTGTATATTCGGGCCCATAATAAAAATTATCCTATAAAATGTGTGGAAACTCCCTTATAAAAGGAAATGAGTAAGCAAATATTAATCCAGGGTCTACACATGATATGGGTGTGGGGGATAATCTTTAGGGTATGGCAGCCATCTTGAGTTTTAACATAAAGTTTACAGGATATGTTGGAAGTGTGGTCCAATATGTTGCAGTGTTAAGGCTATTCTCTCCTTATTCTTGATTAACCTTGACCAACATGTCTGGCTGAATCTGAGCACAAGCATCAATAATTCATTGTTGCAGATAACTATCTTGTATCTTCACAGCATAACCACATTCCTTCAGGTAACTCCAGAGAGAAATCAAAGAGTTAAATCTGGGTATCTTGGTGGCCATTTGACCTCTTCGGCCAATCAACCTTTGGGGAAACTGCACATCAAGATACTGTATTTCCTGACAATGGGTCCATAATGAGGTGTGGCACCATCTTGCTGGAAGAAATTGATATGACCCATCCTTTGATAACAGTGAGGGAAAAATCTCCAACTAAAAACCTCTTGTAACATGCTGCTGTTTTGGTTTATTTGCAACTGATACGGTTTCTTTAAATTTCACAAGGAGTCTGGCAACTACTTGGGTGACGTTGGTTGAAAACCTTTGCCATGGCACACGTGCTCCATATATCAAGACTATCTCAAAACATTCTTTCTACTCAGGGTCCATAGGGTATCCACAGGATACCTTGGGGTATAGGCGATGGCGGCAGACATCTGGGCACCACAGAGTTAAGTTTTCAGTCTCCCAGGATGTACTGGGGTCCCTCTCCTATACCCTGCCCCCGAGCCTCAGGCATCTGTTTTCGTTGGTGCCTGGCTCTGAGTCGGAGGCACTTGTACAGAGGGGGGTCTGTAAGGCCCCTGAAGTTTCTTCTAAGCAGCTGTGGCTGCACACTGAGTGTACAGCATGGACAGTCAGTACTGACGTCCATGCCGTCACTCATACACCCCACTGGTACCAGAACGCCGGTACTGATTCGGGGATCCTGGTGGGTAACTGGGGTCACAGCTAGTGGTGACCCCGGTTACCCGGACTGTGGCCAGATTTACGGGGGCATAAGGTAAGCGGTGTGGTCCCGCGGCGGGTCCCCGCTGAACTACACAGTCCAGAGTCCCCAGGCAGGGGGCTCCTTGGGGACTGGCTGCAGTGTGGAGCCAGGCCCCATACACCTGCGCTTCCACTACCCCCTGGGACAGCGGACTGGACGATGTCAGAAAACGTCTGGCGTCTTGGGGTTAAATGCATGCCAGGGGAGCGCGCCTTCCCTACATAGCAGCGGGCACCTCCCCCACTGCACACAGCCTTTCCACTGCGGTCTGGCATCTGCAAGCGCTCCTCCCCCGAACCAGCCTCCTTTCTGCTCCTCGGCGGCTATTTTCTAGACTTGGCAAGCACTGCTGGACGCTGATAACGGCGGCATCGTGGTCTGGGTCCCCCTGCATACCTCTTTGGCTACAAGGTCAGAGTATGCAGCGCTGTTTCCTACCAAGCTGATGTCTGTAGTTGATGAAGCGCTGATAGCGCAGGGATTCTGCATTGTATGTGACTTAATGCTAGTACTACTGTCTGTACTTTCACCTCTGTCAGCCATTTTAGCTATTCCTATCTTTTCTGCTAAAGCCCTTGCAGTGCGGTGTTGCAGGATGTTTTAGTGTGGGGTGGCACATACAGCTCTGGTTCACTCATCCCACTGACCCACAGCTGCTTGCAGGTGCCACATAGTCTGGTCAAGTAATTAAAATGTAGATGTTTGTTTCTATGGACCAAAATAGCATTGAACAATACATATAACAAGAGATATGGTAAGAACTTACCATTGTTATCTCTGTTTCTACGAAGTCCATAGGGTCCACAGGGTTGACCTTGGGGTATAGCTGGATCTGGATCCACGGGCACAACACAGTTAAAGCTTTAGCTGCTCCCAGGATGCTCTTTGGTCCGTCCTCCTCTATACCCCGCCCCCGAGCCACAGGCACCTCAGTTGGTAAGCAGCCCAGGCCAGAGGAGGAGACTAAACAGAGAGAAGGAAGACTGGAATACACAAGAAAACCATACTTGCAGAAATGGGAGACTGAAAACCAGTGACCAGCAACACAGCCCATTTGAAGCCAGGTGCGTCAGGGCGGGCGCCTTGTGGACCCTATGGACTTCGTAGAAACAGATAACAAAGGTAAGTTCTTACCATATCTCTTGTTTTCTACTTCAGGGTCCATAGGGGGTCCACAGGGTTGACCTTGGGGATGTCCCAAAGCAGTTCAACTAAGGGTGGGGACGCTCCTGTGCAGAAAAGAGAATCCTGCGCCCAAAGGATGCATCCTGAGAGGCAAAGGTGTCAAACGCATAAAACCTCAAACGTCTGAATGGAAGACCAAGTGGCTGCCTTGCACAGCTGAACCGCGGAGGCACCACGTCTAGCAGCCCAAGAAGGACCCACAGACCGAGTGGAATGAGCCTTAACAGAGGCTGGAACAGGTAAACCTTCCTGTACATATGCCTCACAAATTACAGAACAAAGCCAACGGGCAACAGTTTTTGCTGGCAGGCCAACCCCTCTTATGAAAACCAAAGAGGACAAACAAAGAATCGGACCTTCTTACAGAAGCAGTCCGATCCACATAAACTCTGAGAGCACGGACAACGTCCAACGAAGCCTCACCAGCTGTAAGATCAGGTGACTGAAAAGCAGGCACCACAAGTTCCTGATTAATGTGGAACTTAGGCTACTTTAGGCAAAAACTCAGGACGAGTGCGAAGCACCGCTCTGTCCTGGTGAAAAATTAAGAAGGGGGGACTACAGGAAAGTGCCCCCAACTCAGATACCCTCCTGGCTGAAGCAATTGCCAGGAGAAAAACAGTCTTAAGTGTTAACCACTTGAGGTCAACCGACTCAAGAGGCTCAAAAGGAGGTCCCTGCAGGACCCGAAGAACCACCGCCAAGTCCCACGGAGCCACTGGAGGCACAAAGGGAGGATGGATTCCAAGAACACCTTGGAAAAAGGTGTGAACATCAGGCAGTGTAGCGATCCTACGTTGGAACCACACAGACAAAGCCGACACATGAACCTTCAGGGAGGCCAGATATAAGCCTAGGTCAAGACCTGACTGAAGAAATGCCAAAATCCTAGAAACCCTGAACACCTGAGGATCAAAGATTCTGGACTCACACCACTGAAAGTAAGTGTGCCACACCCTGTGGTAAATCCGAGCTGAGGCAGGTTTACGTGCCCTCAGCATGGTACTGATGACAGAGCTTGAAAACCCTCAGGACCTTAAGACTGCTGTCTCAAGAGCCACGCCGTCAAAGACAGTCGACCCTCGATCCGGGTAAAGGCAGGGCCCCTGAGACAGCAGGTCCCGACGCTGAGGTAGAAGGTACGGAACGTCGCTGGACAAGCTCTTGAGATCGGAGTACCAAGGACGTCTGGGCCATGCTGGAGCCACCAGCAGAAACGTGCCTTTATCCTGTTTGATTTTTCTTAGCACCCGAGGCAGCAGGGAGATCGGAGGAAACAGGTACGCTAGGTGAAATGTCCATTTCACAGACCGTGCGTCCACCAGACTTGCGCCTGCGTCCCTTGTCATTGAGCCGTAAACGGGCAACTTGTAGTTGTGACGGGAAGCCATCAGGTCCAACTCCGGCAGTCCCCATTTGTCCACGAGAAGTTGAAACACCTCCGGGTGAAGCGACCATTCTGGGTGCACGTCGTGACGGCTGAGGAAGTCCGCCTCCCAGTTGACTCCCGGGATGAAGACTGCCGTGATTGCAGGAAGGTGGCTCTCCGCCCAAGCCAGAATGCGAGGCACCTCCGACATCGCCGCTTGACTGAGAGTTCCTCCCTGGTGGGTGATGTACACCACCGTGGTGGCGTTGTCGGATTGCACCTATACCGCCCTTCCGTGAAGAGTGGTGCCTGACAGCAGAGCCCTGTACACGGCCCGCAGCTCCAGGACGTTTATGGGAAGAACTGCTTCCTCCGCAGACCAACGGCCCTAACGAGACGGTCACTGCCCCCCAACCCCGGAGACTGGCATCTGTCGTGAGCAGAACCCAGTCAGGGATCCAAATGGGGCGACCCTCGATGAGATGAGCTGGCTGAAGCCACCAAGCTAGAGACCGGCGCACTTCCGGGGACAAGACCAGCGTCTGGGATCGGATCCGGTGAGGTAACCCGTTCCATTCGGACAGAATCTGCCCCTGCTGGGCCCTGGAATGGAACTGGGCAAATTCCACCATGTCGAATGCCGACACCATGGACTCCAGGACTCTCATTGCCGAGTGGACCGACACCCTGCAACTGCTCAGGCAACTGTGTCCTCAGTTGTAGGGAGGACACCTTTTCTGGAGTCAGAAAAATCCTTTGACGAGAATCCAGGAGGGGTCCCAAATGGACCATCCGTTTTGATGGGATCAGAGAGGACTTGTTCCAATTTATCAACCACCCGTGTGCCTGAATACAAGCAATGGTCAGGTGGCGATGTCGAAGAAGTACCTCCGGGAAGCTCGCCAGCAGAAGATCGTCTAGATACGGCAGCAGCCGTATACCCTTGCTCCGAAGGTGGACGGCCATAATTGCCATCACCTTGGTGAACACCCTCGGAGCCGTGGAAAGGCCAAAAGGCAACGCCCGAAACTGGTAGTGATGTTGCAGGACAGCAAACCTCAGATACCGCTGGTGTGCAGGTGCTATGGGCACGTGGAGATAGGCGTCCTGGATATCCAGGGAGACCATGTAATCCCTGGGTTCCATCGCCAGAATGATGGAACGTAACTTATAACGTTTCCATCCTGAACTTGGGAACTGAGGTATTTGTTCAGAGACTTCAAATTCAGGATAGGGCGATGAGAACCATTGGGCTTCTGTACCAGAAACAGAAGCCCAATCCCGCGTTGAGACTGGAACGGGAACAATGACCCCTGCTTGTAGCAAGAAATGTATAGCCACCTGAATCTGGGAAGCTTTGGTCTTGTCCAGAGAAGGACTCGTCCAAAAAAACTGGTGGGGCGGCCTGAACCGAAAAGACAGGGTGTACCCCTGAGAGACTACTTCTCGAACCCAGGCATCCGTGGTGGTATTGTGCCAACACTGGGCGAATTGGAGAAGTCTGCCTCCCACTCCGAGGTCCCCCAGAGGGAGGCCTGTCCCATCAGGCAGCAGGTTTATCCTCCTGCTTAGAAGAAGGGCGCCGAGCACTCCAGGCTTGCTTCTTGGGTTTAGAGGCGGTCTTAGCCGCCGACTGCGTCGGGAAGTACTGACCTTTTGCCTTACCCTGAACCCGAAATGCCGAGCTCCGGACCTTGGCAGGCGTTGCTGCTGAAGGAAGGAAAGCTGACTTGGACAAAATAGTGGATACCCTGGCTAATTCCAAGTCCGGACCAAATAGCAATTCTCCATTGAAAGGTAAGGCCTCCAGACCTTTCTTTGAATCAGCGTCCGCTCTCCAGGACCTCAGCCATAAGGATCGGCGGGCAAACACTGCTGCAGCCGATACTCGAGAGGTCAGCAGACTAGCATCCAAAGAGGCTTCTCCAATGTAGGAAGCAGCGTCTCTCATCTGTCCTAACAACGCCCTCTGGACATCCGGAACATCGTCCGGAAAGGTATCCTCTAATGCGTTGGCCCAACCCTCAATGGCCCTCGCCACCCAGAAGATAGCCATGAACAGTCAGGCCACTGCCCCTGAGAGGGAGTAAATGGACTTTAAGCAAGTCTCAACTTTTCTGTCCGTGGGATCCTTCAGCGAGGATATAGACGGTAATGGCAACGTAGCGCTCCTTATTAAACGGGTGACATGGGAATCCACCGCCGGTGGAGTTTCCCATTTTTTACAATGTGCCTCAGGAAAAGGATAATTAGAAGCCAACCGCTTCTGTGGCAGGAATCTTACTGGGCGCCTGCCAAGCCACCGCCATACGATCCGCCAACTGATCAGACAGGGGAAACACCGCAGAAACCACCTTAGCTTTTTTGAAACTAGAATACTTCGACTTAGGAGCCCTAACCAGTGCTTGCACATTAATGGACGACTTGGTATCTACCTCCTGGACCGATGTGTCCGAGTCAGTGTCTTCATGAACCTCCCCATCATCTGAGGACCCCTCGGAGTCCGATAAATGCGCTGCCTGCGCCAGTAGTGTGCGTTTTGACGCCCTTGAAGGCATGTCACTCTGCAACATTGACTGAAAAGCCGTAGATTCGGCCGCCAAATTTTGTAGAGAACATCCACCCAGGGTGGAGGAGACGCCACAGGGGACTGGAAGGGCACCACAGACTGCTGCGTCACAGGGGAAGCCTATATGTACATAGGTAACCCCGCATAAGGACCAACAGACTGAGAGCTGGGGGGGCTCCGCAATAATTGCAGGACACATGGGGAATGGCCGGCTGGGGCAACGCCCTAGTAGGCAAGCAGTCGGGACCGACAGACGGTCCGCAATAGACACCAGCACCTGAGAAAACATCGCCCATGGTGGTTCCTGCGTCATAGGAGGTTTTGGTGGGCCAGGAACCACCTGGCACCGTCTACACAGGCCATTCTGTGACAAATCCTCCCTATCCACTTCTGCAGAACAGCGTCCGCAGGAGACCAACACCGGAGCCACGGAGTGCTCAATCTCCTCTTCCAACATGACAAAATATATCTGGCAACAGAGCAGAATCAAGTGCACTCGCCAGTGTGCTGAACAGCCCACAATATGGTACTGTGTAGCACACAACTGTATGTGACGGACCTCACAAATACGTGATTTATATTGGTGAGGTCTGTAGAAACGCCCCTCCCCCACACACCTGTAGGGCTTTTAGGAGAAGTAAAGGGATAGGTATAAGCTGACAGTAAGTAGAAATAAGCACAGACAAGCAGCACTAGCAAAAGTAACATACCATGCAGGAAGATATACTCACTGCACCTTTCCACTACAATCAACCTGCCCAGATTCAGTGTCTGGGAGGGCTATAGCGCTGTGTACACTGTCCTTGATTGGGGGAGAGGTACACAGGGGGACCGGCCCGCGTGCTCACTGAGAGATATGCGCTGCCACAGAGAAAATGGCCCCCAGAGACCTCAGAGGAGGAGTGGCCAAGTAACTGCAGCTCAGCGACGCCAGACTACGTGCTGAAAGGCGCGCTGAGGGGAGGAGCCGCTATACAGGGAAGGCTTCCTCCCCTGGCTAGCTGTTAACCCCCGGGTTGCCGGCATCCCGCTTGCCGCTAAATAACCCTGGTGGTCTAGGGACTGATGGGGTATTCCTCCGATGGAGGGGGAGCTCGCCGCCACCACTAGCAGCCCTCGGTCTGTCCCCTAGAACCGGTGGCAAAGGACTGCATTTATAGTAAGACCCGCGAGCCGCCGCTAATCTGCGGCTCGCGGCTTACCTTCTCCCCGGTGACTCCGGCAGCAGTCCAGGGAGGTCCCCAGAGTCCGGCTACTACGGACTCTGGCCTCCCGCCGCGATACTGGCGTCGCGGCACCAGGGGGGAGTAAGAGCAGCAACGTGGGCATCTGTACAGACAGCCCTTCGCTGCCACACTGAAGAGCCCCTGTTAAAAAAATAAAAACTAACAGGCTCTTTTTTTTTTTTTTTTTTTTTTAAATAAAAAGCTTTTGGGGGCTGCTCCTGCAGCCCCCCTGCGCAGGGTGACCCGACTCCAGACGGGCACCAACTCAAACTGAGGTGCCTGTAGCTCGGGGGCGGGGTATAGAGGAGGATGCACCCAAGAGCATCCTGGGAGCAGCTAAAGCTTTAACTGCGTGGTGCCCGTGGATCCAGATCCAGCTATACCCCAAGGTCAACCCTGTGGACCACCTATGGACCCTGAAGCAGAAGCAACTGCTAATGATTTGCATGTCCAAGACAGTAATTTGTAACTTGACATTTAGACCACTTCCTTTGAGCATACTAGTCTGTGTACATTTTAATTAATTTGTTACAGACACAAATAAACATTTGTGCTGCAATCAGACTGAGCTGTAGCAGAGCATCGTCCAGCTCGCTCTTCAACAGACCATCGACGACCAGATCGTCAGATAATTTGCACGATCATAACCAATTATTTGATTTCGACGAGGAAATTATTGTGCAGGCCTTTAATTCACCGGACCTTTCGGCTGGTGAGGCCACCTTGGATGTGGTGCGGGCCTTAAAACTTTGACCGCATTGCTTCTTTTAGGAAGTCGGACTCCTTGTTTGTTCTATATGGCTTCCGAAAGACGGGTTGGACTGCCACTAAGCAAACCTTGGCAGGATGGATTCGCCTGGCTATTTCTGAAGCTTACGTTCATGAAGGCCTTCCTGTTCCATCTTCTGTTAGGGCTCACTCCACAAGATCTGTGGGTCCTTCATGGGCAGCTAGACGTGGCGCTTCTGTGGTCATCTGTCCATACTTTCGTGCGGTATTATGCATTTGATATGTTCCTTCAGGCGGCGGATTCTCCTTTCAGCACAGGAGCGTCCCCACCCTTGAAGGATACTGCTTTGGGACATCCCCAAGGTATCCTGTGGATACCCTATGGACCCTGCAGTAGAAAATAAGAGATATGGTAAGAACTTACCCTTATCTCTATTTCTACGAAGTCCATAGGGTTCCACGGGAAACCCGCCCTGTTGCACCTGTACTGCAGATGGGCTTTGCTCTGGTCACCGGTTTTCCGTCTCCTTCTGGCGAGAATGTGATTTCTTGTGTGTTCCAGACTTTCTTCTCTTTGTTCTCCTCCGGCCTATGGCTTGTGACCTAACTGAGATGCTTGAGGCTCGGGGGCATGGTATAGGAGAGGGACCCCAGTGCATCCTGGGAGGCTGAAAACTTAAAACTGTGGTGCCCGGATGTTTGCCGCCATCACCTATACCCCAAGGCATCCTGTGGAACCCTATGGACTTCGTAGAAATAGAGATAACAAGGTTAAGTTCTTACCATATCATTATTTGTTAGTGTCAAAAACTGGAATGAAGATGTTAAAACTAAGAATTCCATTGTTTTTCTTATGAAACTTTGTATGTTTGATATGTATTATGCCTCCCTTCCCAATTAAAAAAATCAGTTGCATCCAATATGGCCGACTTCAAGATGACCACCATACTTATGACATACCCTAAAAAGTTTCTCCCACTCCTATATCGTGTAGACATTGGATTAATATTTTCTTATTATAAGGGTGTTACCACACTTATGGACCACCCTGTGTATATATGGATATCACACACAACACAAGTGGGTGCTTATGTTAATATCGGTTTTAGAATTATTTCCAAAAATATTGTGTAATTTTTAAATAGTTCTTTGTGGCTTATCTGATCTTAGTGAATACCCCCTGTTTTTCAATGGATAAATGTTGTCTTTTATAGCCCAGCACTAAAAACACTGCATAATCTATGGTTATTTATTGTTTAAAATACAAGATTGAAACTCTTCTATAAAAGCAATATAGATCGTAGTTACTGAACTGTTCTTGGAAAGATGAAAAATCTCCAGAATGTGGCTCCACTCTTCAGTGTGGGAGCTCTACTACTAACCAGCAGACTCTGAGCACAAGGCTGTGGTTGTAAACAGCTCCTGGATGTTTGAGCTGAATAGAGAGTGGGCTGACTTGTTCAGTCCCACAAATTTGCAACAGTGCATCAAATTACAGATAATCTCAATTGGGGACCAATTCTGATGGCCTCTTAGTACGAATAGGTAAGGTGGTTAGTTGGAACCCAACAAGTTTACGAAGGCAAAACGTCTTCATACCTAGAACCACACACTTTAACGTAATGGATAATGATTTGAAGCCTATATAGTTGTGGATGTGTGGGATGGGGTGTGGAGGTCAGAGCAGGAGGCAAAACGTAGTGATCTTTCTAGTGTACATGTTTTCTCAGACAAAAAATAAGAAAAAAGGGAGGTTAAATTATCACTTGAAATCTGTGCTTTCTACTGAAGGCTCATTCATCCTAAAATGTAAGTTTACATAATTTCTAGCAATTGCTCCTTATCTTCAGTATAATATGAACATGTACTAGTAGTTTGTACTGCGTCCATGTGACCATTTAACCCATGCTCTGCTGCTGGCAAGCTTAATTGTGTGAACTTGTATTAGGTATTACAGGTTGAATCTCCCATACCAAAAAATGCTTGTGACCAGGGGTATTTTGGATATTGGAATATTCTGTACTTTGGAATAATTGCATTCAAATCTAAACACAGAATGCATTTGTTTTATATACACCTGATACCCACAGCCTGCATCTAATTTTATACAATATTTTCATTAATTATGTGGCTCAAACAAAATTCGTGTACATACATGAAATTCATTTGTTTTATATACACAGGCTGAAGGCAATTTTATAGAATGTTTAATAATTTGTGCCTTAAACAAAGTTTGTGTGCATTGAACCATCAAAAAGCAAAGGTTTCACTATCTCAGTTATGCTAAAAATATTCAATATTTCGGAATATTCTGTATTTTTTTGAGTATTTGGATATGGGAGACTCAACCTGTATATGAAAAAGGAATGAAGGTTACAAGTAGAGTTTAGGAGGAAAAACATTTAGTCATGCAGGTGTGCTTAATTATGATTTTTTTTCAATATGAAATTGATGCAACTTTCAAAACTCCTTGCACGTCTGATGCACAGTGTGTTAACCCATTACAGTTGGGGCTTTTGAGTGTTGAGACTGGTTGTGGAAGTCGTGTTTTGGAAGTCCTGTGTCCTCCTTCTCTAGTGCTGCTTATCTAGTCCCTCCCAATCTGGTGGGGGAACCTGCAGAAAACCTATCTTTTCTATACAGATTCCTCTCCTGACTTCCTTCTTCTTATACAGACCCGCCTCCTGTATAATGAAGTACGACCACAATTCCACCAGCGGGCACTGTGCAGCCTCTCCTGACATGTCTGTCATAATCCTGGCTAGTACATCTTCTTAGCCCGGGAATCGCCACTGACTATTGCCTGTTTTGTATGCACTACCATGGGTCCCACTCTTATTGGAGGATGTTCTGAAGCATAGTTTTCTTTTTTCAAAATAAAAAGTGTACTCTTGTGTTTACTGTTGGCGCAAGAAAAATGACCGTTCACTTAAAGTTCTGTTTAATTTCCAGTGACATAGATCTTGTTGTATTTGGAAAGTGGGAGCGCCCTCCTCTACAGCTCTTGGAACAGGCACTACGAAAACGTAACGTGGCAGAGCCTCATTCAATCAAAGTACTGGATAAAGCAACGGTACGTATTGACTATATTAAAGCAATAACACAAACTTTTTTTTTTTCTACTTCAGGGTCCATAGGGGGTCCACAGGGTTGACCTTGGGGGTATAGCTGGATCTGGATCCATGGGCACCACGCAGTTAAAGCTTTGCTGCTCCCAGGATGCACTTGGGCCCGTCCTCCTCTATATCCCGCCCCGGCCACAGGCACCTCAGTTTTAGTTGGTGCCCGGCCGGAGTCGGGTCACCCTGCGCAGTGGGGCTGCATAAGCAGCCTCTAAGCTTTATTCTTTATTTAAAAAAAAAAAAAAAAAAAGATTTTCTTATTTTATTTTTACTGTCTTCAGAGCGGCAGCATCAGACTGTCCATCTGGACGTCTACGCTGCCGCTCCAACAGCCCCGCTGGCGCTGCGACGCCGGTACTGATCCGGGGATCGCAGCTGGACCCCGGAGTCAGTACTAGCGTGGCTCCGGGACCTCCCAAGGACTGCTGCCGGACTGAAGGGGCCAGGTAAGCCGCGTGCAGCGCTGTCAGCGCTGCACGCGGGGAAAATGCAGTCTTCATGCCGCCGGTCTCTGGGGACAGACCGGCGGCGCTAGTAGCTGCGGCGGGCTCCCCCTCTTCAGGCATACCCCGCCTGTCCGCTGACCCCCGGGGTGTAAGTACCGACGGGGAACCGGCTTCCCCGGGGGTTTAGTACTAGCAGGGGAGGCAGCCTTCCCTGCTTCAGCGCTCCTCCCCTCAGCCCAGCGCGCCTTCTCTCATGTGTGCTGGTGTCGCTGGGCTGTTCTCACTCGGCCACTCCTCCTCAGAGCTCTCCGGCGGCCATCTTCCTCAGACAGCATCGCAGAGCTCCCAGGCAGGCTTCCAGTGGACCAGTCCCCCTGCGTACCTCTCCCCCTGCAAAGGACAGTGTTCGCAGCGCTATAGCCCTCCCAGACACTGAATCTGGGAGGTTGATTGTAGCGGAAGGTGCAGTGAGTATAACTTCTCTGCATGGTATGTGACTTTTTGCTAGTGCTGCTGTCTGTGCTTATTTTCTACTTACTGTCAGCTTTTTACCTATCCCTTTCCTTCTCCCACGGGCCGCAGGTGCGTGGGGGAGGGGTGTTCTTTCTGTGTACCTCACTTATATAAATCTACGTATTTGTCAGGTCCGTCACATACTGCGGTGTGCTCCTCAGTATCATATTGTGGGCTGTTTGGGTTGCATATTTGGGAGTGCATGGGTGTTATACGCCTTACCTCGTTTCGGTGAGACACTTTATTTGCAAAAAAGTTTGTGTGATGTCTGATGAGGGGAATGAGCGCTCCGAGGCTCCTGTGTTGTTTTCCTGCCGACGCTGTTCGGCAGTGGTTGACGGGGCAGATTTGTCTCAGGACGGTCTGAGCGGGCGGTGCCAGTTGGTACCTGGACCCTCTAAACCCCCGGTGGCGCAGGATCCTCCGTGGGCAATGTTTACGCAAGTGCTGGTGTCAATCGCGGACCGACTTGCGGTCCCGACTGCGGCCCCTTCTAGGGCGTTGCCCCAGCCTACCATGCCCCGTTCCCCGGGTGTGACTCGTCTGGTGCAGTCTCCTCCCGGGTCTCAGACTGTGGGTCCTTATGCGGGTTTGCCGGTATACGTGCAAACCCCCACGGTGCCGCAGCAGTCGATGGTACCTTTTCAGGGGTATCCTCAGGCAGTACCCCCGCCTTGGGTGGACGTCCTCTCCAGCTCTGTTCAGAGTCTGGCGGCTTCGTCATCGGCTTTTCAACATATGTTGCACAGTGATTTGCCCCCACGGGCGTCCAAGTGTTCCGTTCCGGCTTCACTGGCGGCTCAGTTCACGGACACGGACGTGTCTTCGGATGACGGGGAGATCCATGAAGACTCTGACTCGGATGCCGGGGCCCAGGAGATGGAGGCTAAGTCTTCCATTAATGTGCCGGCATTGGTTAGGGCGGTGCGGGCCATCCTTCACATTGAGGAGGATGTGCCCGCCCCCAGGTCAAAATACCCAAATTTTAAAAAGGCCAAGGTAGCTTCGACGGTTTTTCCCCTGTCCGATCAATTGACGGATCATATGGCAGGGGCCTGGCAGTTGCCCAGCAAGAGGTTCCCACCGCAGAAGCGGTTGGCTTTGAACTATCAGTTTCCGGAGGCTCATTGCAGGAAGTGGGAAACTCCTCCAGCGGTGGATTCCCACGTTACCCGCTTAATTAAAAGAGCTACGCTGCCTTTGCCGTCGATCTCCTCCCTGAAGGATCCCACGGACAGGAAGGTGGAGACTTGTTTGAAGTCTATCTACTCTCTCTCGGGGGCGGTGGCCCGTCCGTCCATGGCCATCTCTTGGGTGGCTAAGGCCATCGAGCGCTGGGCCAATGCTTTGGAGGATACCTTTCCGGAAGATGCTCCGGAGATCCAGAGAGCGTTGATAGGTCAAATGAGGGATGCGGCTTCCTACATTGGGGAAGCATCGTTGGACGCAAGCCTGCTAACCTCTCGGGTGTCGGCTGCGGCTGTGTCAGCGCGTCGGTCCTTGTGGCTGAGGTCTTGGAGAGCTGACGCTGACTCCAAAAAGGGACTGGAGGCCTTACCTTTTAATGGGGAGTTGCTTTTTGGTCCAGACTTGGACAAAATTGTGGACACTCTGGCTAAGTCTAAATCAGCCTTCGGCTTCTGCTCCTACCAAGGTACGGAGCTCTGCTTTTCGGTCCTTTCGGGTTCAGGGCAAGGCAAAAGGTCAGTCCTTCCCGAGGCAGTCGACGACCAAGGCCGCTTTTAAGCCCAAGAAGCAGCCCTGGAGTGCCAGGCGCCCTTCTTCCAAGCAGGAAGATAAACCTTCTGCCTGATGGGACGGGCCTCCCTCTGGGGGACCCCAGAGTGGGAGGCCGACTTCTTCTATTTGCCCAGTGCTGGCACAATACCACCACGGATGCCTGGGTTCGAGAAGTGGTCTCCCAGGGGTACGCCCTGTTTTTTCGGCACAGACCGCCCCACCAGTTTTTCTGCACGAGTCTTTCTTAGGATACGACCAAGTCTTTACAGATTCAGGAAGCTATAGAGTCCTTGCTGACAGCAGGGGTCATTGTTCCCGTTCCTCAATTACGAGGGACGGGGTTCTATTCTTTGTTTCTGATGCAGAAACCCAATGGTTCTCATCGCCCTATCCTCAACTTGAAGTCTCTGAACAAATTCCTCAGAGTTCCCAAGTTCAGGATGGAAACGTTACGTTCCATCATTCTGGCGATGGAACCGGGGGATTATATGGTGTCCCTGGATATCCAGGACGCCTACCTCCATGTTCCGATGGCACCTTCGCACCAGCGGTATCTGAGGTTCGCTATCCTTCAACACCATTACCAGTTCCGGGCGCTACCCTTTGGTCTCTCCACGGCACCGAGGGTGTTCACGAAGATTATGGCGGTCATGGCCGCACATCTTCGGAACCAGAATGTACGGCTACTACCGTATCTGGACGACCTCCTGTTGCTGGCGAGTTCCCCGGAGGTACTGGTTCATCATCTCCACTTGACGGTCGCTTGCCTGCAAGCGCACGGGTGGCTGATAAATTGGAAAAAGTCCTCCCTGATTCCATCTCAGCGGATGGTTAATTTGGGAGCCCTGCTGGATTCTCGGCAGCAAAGGATCTTCCTGACCCCGGAGAAGGTCTCCTCCCTGCAGCTGAGGATACACAGTTGCCTGAGCAGTTGCCGCCTGTCGGTCCATTCGGCTATGAGGGTTTTGGGCTCCATGGTGTCAACATTCGACATGGTGGAATTTGCCCAGTTCCATTCCCGGCCTCTGCAGGGGCTGATTCTATCGGAATGGAACGGGTTACCTCACCGGATCCGCTCTCAGTTGCTGGTGTTGTCCCCGGAGGTTCGGCAGTCTTTGGCTTGGTGGCTTCAGACAGCTCATCTGGTCGAGGGGCGTCCCTTTTGGATCCCGGACTGGGTCCTGCTCACGACTGATGCCAGTCTTCGGGGTTGGGGGGCAGTGACCGGCTCGTTGTCACTTCAGGGTCGTTGGTCTGCGGAAGAAGCTCTTCTTCCCATCAACATTCTGGAACTGCGGGCGGTTTATCGGGCCCTGCAGTCATCCAGTCCCGCTCTTTACGGACGGGCGGTTCAGGTGCAGTCCGACAACGCCACCACGGTGGCGTATATCAACCACCAAGGAGGAACTCGAAGTCGGGCAGCAATGTCGGTGTCTCGCATCCTTGCTTGGGCGGAGTGTCACATTCCAGCGATCTCGGCAGTCTTCATTCCCGGAGTCCTCAATTGGGAGGCGGACTTCCTCAGCCGTCACGACGTGCATCCCGGGGAATGGTCGCTTCACCCAGAGGTGTTTCAGCTACTCGTGGACAGGTGGTGGCTGCCGGAGCTGGACTTGATGGCCTCCCGTCACAATCACAAGTTGCCCGTTTACGGGTCAAGGACAAGAGACACAGGCGCCAGTCTGGTAGACGCGCTGTCGGTGAAATGGACGTTTCACCTGGCGTATCTGTTTCCTCCGATATCCTTACTTCCTCGGGTTCTGCGGAAATTCAAGCAGGACGGCGGCACGCTCGTGCTGGTTGCTCCGGCGTGGCCCAGACGTCCTTGGTACTCCGATCTGAGGTGTCTCTCAATCGACGCTCCGTACCTTCTTCCTCAGCGTCGGGACCTGTTGTCTCAAGAGCCCTGCCTTTACCCGGATCTGGGTCGGCTGTCTTTGACGGCGTGGCTCTTGAGACAGCCTTCTTGAGGTCTAGGGGTTTCTCCAGTTCAGTCATTGGTACCATGCTTAGGGCACGCAAGCCTGCCTCCGCACGGATTTACCACAGGATGTGGCGCACTTACTTTCAGTGGTGTGAATCCAGAAACTATGATCCTCAGGTGTTCCGGGTTTCCAGAATCTTGGAGTTCCTTCAATCAGGTTTGGACCTCGGCTTACGCCTGGCCTCTCTGAAGGTTCATGTGTCTGCATTGTCCGTGTGGTTTCAGCGTCGGATTGCTACACTACCGGATGTTCACACCTTTTTCCAGGGTGTTCTCAGGATACAGCCTCCCTTCGTGCCTCCTGTGGCTCCTTGGGACTTGGCGGTGGTGCTACGGGTCTTGCAGGGTCATCCTTTTGAGCCTCTTGAGGTGGTGGACCTCAAGTGGCTGACGTTCAAGACCGTTTTTCTCCTAGCAATTGCTTCTGCCAGGAGGGTGTCAGAGTTGGGGGCGCTTTCCTGTCGCCCTCCTTTTCTGATTTTTCATCAGGACAGAGCGGTGCTCCGCACTCGTCCTGAGTTTTTGCCCAAAGTGGTCTCGAAGTTCCACATTAATCAGGAACTTGTTGTGCCAGCTTTTCAGTCGCCTGATCTTTCAGCTGGTGAGGCTTCCTTAGATGTAGTCCGGGCACTTAGAATCTATGTGGATCGGACTGCTTCGGTTAGGAAGTCGGATTCTTTGTTTGTCCTCTTCGGTTTTCACAAGAGGGGTTGGCCTGCCAACAAGCAAACGTTAGCCCGTTGGCTTCGTTCCGTTATTTGTGAGGCTTATGCACAGGAGGGTTTACCTGTGCCAGCCTCTGTTAAGGCTCATTCCACTCGTTCTGTGGGTCCCTCTTGGGCTGCTAGACGTGGCGCCTCCGCTGTTCAGCTGTGTAAGGCGGCCACTTGGTCTTCAATTCAAACGTTTTTGAGGTTCTATGCGTTTGACACCTTCGCCTCTCAGGATGCATCCATCGGGCGCCGGGTACTCCTTTCAGCACAGGAGCGTCCCCGCCCTTAGTTGAACTGCTTTGGGACATCCCCAAGGTCAACCCTGTGGACCCCCTATGGACCCTTAAGTAGAAAACAGATATGGTAAGAACTTACCTTTGTTATCTCTGTTTCTACGAAGTCCATAGGGTCCACAGGGCGCCCGCCCTGACGCACCTGGCTTCAAATGGGCTGTGTGGCTGGTCACCGGTTTTCCGTCTCCCATTTCTGTGAGTATGGTTTCTTGTGTGTTCCAGTCTTCCTTCTCTCTGTTTAGTCTCCTCCTCCGGCCTTAGCTGCTTACCAACTGAGGTGCCTGTGGCCGGGGCGGGGTATAGAGGAGGACGGACCCAAGTGCATCCTGGGAGCAGCAAAGCTTTAACTGCATGGTGCCCATGGATCCAGATCCAGCTATACCCCCAAGGTCAACCCTGCGGACCCTATGGACTTCGTAGAAACAGAGATAACAAAGGTAAGTTCTTACCATATCTCTTGTTTTTTTTGCGATATGGTAGACCATATTAAAGTAATGCAAAGTTGTCTTTACGTGCATCTTCTGGTACTCGTGCTGACTTCTAACTTTTGGAGGTTTTTGGTTTTCGTTGCTCCGGCTGTTTGTAAATTTAATGTAGTGCACATTGTCTGTAGCTAGAAAGGTTAGAGCTGTGGATTGTGAAGAAAATAATTATGCGTTTGTGTAACACTGAGATCAGCATTAAAATGAATGAAACCATCTCTCTATGGTGCCACACTACAGAGCAGCAAACCTCAAACACAATGCGTGTTTAACTCATCAATAGAGAACTATATACAGGAATGAGTATACATGCCCTTTGAATTGTACCAACAATGAGAACTATCCTCACTTTATTTTTTATGCCAAATTGTCCTCCTTGGTAAATGTTCAATACCAATGAAAAAGGGAGAAAAAAAAAGTAACAAATGTTTACTCATTCCTGTGTATGTGTCCACTGAAATAGCTATCATTAAGTCCCTGGTTTAGGGGTCTGCCTGTTCGTTTGGACTAACATTGATTTTGATCGGGTTTTCACTATTCTATATGGCATTGGTCTAAAACTTTAGGTATGAACCCTATCTATGATGAAAGGGAGCCATGCAGTGACCAAGCTAACCAGGTTGCTGAAATAACACTGTGAGCCAATCAGAAATGGCAATTTCTACTTCAGGGTCCATAGGGGGTCCACAGGGCTGACCTTGGGGTATAGGTTGGGAACCAAATCTGGGCACCACGCAGTTAAAGCTTTTAGCTCCCAGGATGCACTTGGGTCCACTCTCCCTATAACCCCGCCCCCCAGCCAGAGGCACCTCAGTTTAAGTTGGTGCCCGGCCGGAGTCGGGTCACCGTTAGTGCAGTGGGGAGCTGATTAGCAGCCCCTAAGCTTAAAATTTATTTTAAAAAAGTTATTATTTTTTACTACTCTTCAGAGCGGCAGCGTCAGACTGTCCAATGGACGTCTAAGCTGCCGCTCCTACACTCCGCCGGCGCTGCGACGCCAGTACAGATCTGGGGATCGCAGTTGGACCCCAGAGTCTGTACTAGCCGGACTCTGGAGGAATCCCTGTGCTGCTGCCGGATCGATGGGGACAGGTAAGTCGCGTGGTCACCGCTTGCGGTGATCCACGTGTGTATGCAGCCTTATGCCTCCGGTCTCTGGGGACAGACCGGAGGCGCTAGCGGTGGCTGCGGGCTCCCCCTCCATGGAGGCATACCCCGTGTGTCCACTAGCCCACCAGGGATTATAGCGGCAGTGGGAGCCGGCATCCTGGGGGGTTAATTGCTAGCCAGGGGAGGAAGCCTTCCCTGTCTAGCGGCTCCTCCCCTCAGCTCAGCGCGCCTTTCAATACTACAGTCTGGCGTCGCTGAGCTGCTTCCTCCGCGGGCCACGCTTCTTCTGAGGTCTCCAGCGGCCATTATCTCTCGGTGGTGCTTCAGAACTCCTAGGATGACAGTGAGCCCAGTCCCCCTGCGTACCTGGCCATTTTGGGTGAGTGTACACAGCGCTATAGCCTTCCCAGACACTGAATCTGGGCAGTTGAATGTAGCGGCATTGTGCAGTATATTATATGTCATGCAAATGTATTTATATATATTTTTTTGCATTGTATGTGACTTATGCTAGTGCTGACTGTCTGCTTTTTCTCTCACCTGTCAGTGTATATCTATCCCTTTTCTTGATCTGCCCTAATACAGGTGTACCTGGGGTGGTTCTGAGACCTCACATATATATATACTTGTTAATATTTGTGAGGTTTGTCACATACTGTTGCGTGCTGCACGTTGCCATATTTTAGATGGAACTGTGAGTTGCATACGCTGATAATGGGTCCCTGCAGCTAATCTTAGCGTCAGTCAGGACCGGTATGGCGCTGCTTAATATTTCCGTCAAGATGGTCAAATATATATCTGACCAGGAGATTGCGCACGATACTGCACCCATTATTGCTATCCTGCAAGCCATGTGCTGCAGGTATTAGTGAGGAGGATTTGACTCAGGTTTTGTATGCGGCGCCATCTGGTGCCGGGCCCCTTGCACGACCCCTTTGGGCGGTTTATTTCTCAGGATCCTCTCCTTTGAGGATTGCCGGGCGGGCCCCATTGTCGTAACTCGCTTGTGGTTACTTCACCATACTGCCCTTTTCAACTCGGGGTATCTCGCAATTTCTTGCACTTTACCCCTGTGTCGCAGACTATCGCTCCCTGCCGGGGTTTTTCACAGTACTTGAATTACTCCGGTACCGCATCGGTCTGTCATTCCCCTTGCAGGGATTACCACAACGGTCACCCTGGTGGATGTCGTTTTCTACGAAATACTAAATGGCGTGACATACGCCCTGTGGTTACTTCCCAGTGGCTCTGCCGTGAACTGGAGGGTGTATTCGGCTCTTTCCCCCTCACATGGGGGGAGCCGATTTCAAGTATTATTCCTGCTTTGGGGCTGGTAGCCAGGTTCATTCTGGATATAGAGAATGTCGATCCTGCACCTGTATCATACATTCCTCGTTTCTGCCCAGCGGGTGGATCTCATGGCGGGAGTCTGGCTGTCGCCAGATACGAGGGGTCACAAAGGCCTCCTGTTTCCCATTCCCTGAGGGTCCTCACAAGTAATAGAAATCTCCTTCTGGGATGGATTTGTATGTTAATCGTCGGGTTACTGGCATTAATATGCCTCCCATCCCGGCCTGGACGGATTTTACGGATCCGTAGGTGGTAACTTTACCTGAAATCAATGTACTCGTTTTCAGGGCCTGTTGCCCGTCCTACCATGGCCATCGCATGGTTGGTTAATACTGTTGCATACTGGGCTGATGCATTTGTAACGTTTTTCCCCTTCAACACGTCTGAGATTCAAATGTCTTTTGCCGCTCACATAAAATATGCAGTTGTCATATGTGGGATTACCTACATTGGATGCCGGTCTTCTAACTTTCAGGGTTTCGGCTGCGTCTGTATCCGCCGCAATACCCTATGGCTACGTTATGGGAAAGCAGAGGTGCAGTCTCCTACCATGGGGAAGATCTTGTTTGGTCCGGCCTTGACAAGATTGTTGCATCATTGGCAGTATCACTAATGGAGAGATGCCGTCTTTAGCTACTCCCACTACATTCGGACTAACTCTGTTAAGTCTTTTTGTCCTCAGGGTCAGTCTAAAGGCCAGTTTCTACTTCAGGGTCCATAGGGTATCCACAGGATACCTTGGGGTATAGGTGTAACGTCAGTCGCTGGGCACCATAGAGTTAAGCTTTTCAGCCTCCCAGGATGCACTAGGGTCCCCCTCCTATACCCCGCCCCTGAGCCAAGGCACCTCAGTTTAGTTTGGTGCCCGGCCGGAGTCTGGTGCACCTGTCGGAGTGGGGGCTAGAAGAGCCCCTGAAGCTTTCTTCAGTGCAGCTGTGGCTGCACATCTGGATGTACAGCATGGACAGTCAGTCCTGACGTCCATGCTGTCTTCCCTACACCCCCGCCGGTACCGATCCGGGGATGCTGGTGAGCATCTGGGGTCACAGCGGTTACCCCAGATGTTCCGGACCATGGCCGGATCCAAGGGGGACAAAGATAAGCAGCGGGGTCCCGCGGTGGGACCCCGCTGGTCACATGGTCCTAAGTCCCCAGGCAGGGGGCTCCCTGGGGACTGGCTGCAGCGTGGAGCCAGGCGACCAACCTGTGCTTTCCACTACCCCCTGGGACAGCGGACCGCAGCAGAGCGGTAGCGCTGCAGCGTCCCAGGGGTTAAATGCATGCCAAGGGAGCGCGCCTTCCCTGTCTCACATCCGGCGCCTCCCCCGCTGCACACAGCCCTCTCTGCACGCTGCCGACTGGTCCTGTGGCAGCGCTTCTCCCCCAGGCCAGCCTCCTCTCTGCTCCTCGGCGGCCATCTTCTCCAGAACGCATGGTGAACGCTGCTGGAAGCCTGGAAGGAAGCATCGTGGTCTGGGTCCCCCCGCATACCTCTCCTCCGCTGTGGTCAGGTCTGTGTATGCAGCGCTGTGTCCTACCAGGCCCTGTGTCTGCGTAGTTGAGTGATCAGCGCTGTTAGTGCAGGAATTGATTTTCTTTGCATTGTATGCCTGTAACTTTTCTCTAAACTGTCAGCTTTATTACTGTCCCTGTTCTTTCTGCTAAGCCCTTGCGGTGCGGTGCTGCAGGGTGGTCTCTGCCTATTTAAGATATAATTGGTGAGAGAGGTCACATACGTGGTGCCATCTTGTCCGAAAGTGATTTTCCCCTCCGGCTACAGTGTACTACGTGTAAAGTACCGTTAGCGGAGGGGGAGGGTAGCGCGGAGGGCCTTTGCCAGCAGTGTTTGTCCATGGCGCGGCCTCTTACGGTTACAGCACCGGTACAGGAGCCGCCCTGGGCTTGTTTTGCTCAGGCGCTTACAGCCTTAGTGGGCCAGTTAGCTCCGCAGCCCGCGTTTACACCAATGGGTTTATCCCAGCAGTCAGTGGTGTCGTCACCCATGCAGGGTTTCCCACGACAATTGGTGGTGCCCCACAGTCTCCCTATTTCCCCGCTCCCGGTTTCTCAGGAGCCAGCGTGGGTTAACTCCCTGACGAGTTCTGTACTGCACTTGTCGGATGTGTTGCAAGGGGGAGTCTGTGATGCGGCCGCATAAACGGCCGGTGGCGTCTGTCTGCTCCTTATGAGGATGACGAGGGGACGTCTGATGATGGGGAGATTCTGGATCCTTCCGGTCAGGAACCTCTCCATACTAAGGACGCTGATGCTAAGTCCAAAGTATATATTCCTGGACTTATTCGGGCGGTCCGCACAGCCTTGGTGATTGAGGACGAAGTTCCCCCAGCGGCTAAATCTAAGTATGCCTTTTTCAAAGATGTGAAGGGCGATGCCACAGTCTTTCCTCTTTCGGGTCAGTTGGTGGACCATTTAGAGGAGGCGTGGAAACAGCCTGGCAAAAGATACCAGCCGCAGAGACGCCTGGCGGTGGCTTATCCGTTCGCGGATAATTATTTTGCAAAGTGGGAATCCCCTCCACAGGTGTCTTGTCCGTAGTGCCACATCGCCGATGCCATCTATGTCCTCCCTTACGGATGCTACGGACCGCAAGGTGGAGATCTGCCCTTCAGTCCGCTTAGTCCCTTGTGGGGGGGGGGGGGGGGCGGCAGCACGGCCGGCTATGGCCATTTGCTGGGTTGCCAGAGCGCTGGGCGGATCCATTAGAGGCTTCTTTTGATTCCGACTGTCTGGCCGAACAGGCGGAGTTGATTGGTAATCTCCGTGATTCGGCCACTTATATCAACGAGGCGGCCCTAGACATTAGTACTCTGGTGTCTAGAATTTCTTCAGCAGCGGTGGCTGCTCGTCGCACCTTGTGGCTGCGATCCTGGAAGGCGGACGCAGATACCAAAAAGGGTCTGGAGGCATTGCCGTTTACCGGAGAAGTTCTCTTCGGTCCGGATCTGGATAAGATTGTGGCCACGCTGGCGGCAGCCAAATCGGCTTGTCGGCCGCTGCTCCTTCTTTTTCTGGACCATCGTCCTTTCGGTCATCTAGGGCCCAGGGCAGGCCCAAACCACAGTCGTTTCCTCGACAGGCTGGCCCTAAGAAATCGGCCAAGCCCCGGAAGCAGGCATGGAGTACCAGACGTCCGGCTCCCAAGCCAGATGACAAGCCTGCGGCCTGACGGTCCGGGCCTCCCTTTGGGGGATCCCAGGGTGGGAGGTCGCCTGCTGCAGTTCGCCCAGTGTTGGTCGGCCACTACGACAGACACTTGGGTTCTGGAGGTGGTTTCCCACGGATACGCCCTCTCCTTCCGGCACAGACCCCCGGCTCGATTCTTCACCACGGGTCTACCATCAGACCGGAACAAGGCTACGGAGCTGCGGAAGGTATTGCACACTATGCTCCAGGCTGGAGTTATAGTGCCTGTTCCATTCTCCCAGAGGGGCCAGGGTTTCTATTCAAATCTATTTTTGGTACAGAAACCCAATGGGTCGTATCGTCCGATTCTCAACCTCAAAGCACTCAAGTCTTTGCGGGTTCCGAAGTTTCGGATGGAGACCCTGCGGTCCATCATTCTGGCGCTGGAACCTGGGGACTACATGGTGTCATTGGACATACAGGACGCTTACCTGCATGTCCCTATTCTTGTGCGCCATCAACAGTTCCTCAGGTTTGCAATCCGCAGCGACCACTTCCAGTTTCGGGCGTTACCTTTTGGCCTGGCGACAGCACCACGTGTTTTCACCAAGGTGATGGCGGTCATGGCGGCTTCTCTGCGGCTGCAGGGAGTCCGCATGTTGCCGTACTTGGACGACCTGTTATTGGTGGCAGGATCTCCAGAGCTCCTGTTGGACCTGACCATTGCACTGCTGCAACGGCACGGCTGGCTAATCAACTGGCAGAAGTCCACTCTAATCCCGTCTCGGAGGATTCTGCATCTTGGAGCCTTATTGGACTCGGGACAGCAAAGGATCTTCGTGACGGAGGACAAGATCTCGGCTTTACAGTCAAGGGTGCGCAGTTGTCTGCACAGCCGCCGGGTGTCCCTGCGCTCGGCGATGAGGTTACTGGGCTCCATGGTGTCGGTGTTCGACATGGTGGAATACGCCCAGTTTCACTCCAGACCTCTGCAGCACCTGATCCTGTCCAAGTGGAACGGGCTGCCTCAGTCTCTGAAGTCCCAGACGATTGTGATCACCCCAAAGGTTCGCCTGTCCCTTGCGTGGTGGTTACAGACGACCCATCTCAACAAGGGACGTCCGTTCTGGGTTCCAAATTGGGTCCTGTTGACAACGGACGCCAGTCTTCGGGGCTGGGGAGCAGTTTCGGGTCCACACTTGTTCCAGGGCAGGTGGACGCCGACAGAAGCGGAGCTTCCAATAAATATCTTGGAACTCCGTGCGGTCTTCAATGCTCTCCAGCAGGCACATCGGTTTCTCCAGGGTCACCCGGTGCAGGTCCAGTCGGACAATGCTACCACCGTGGCCTACGTAAACAGGCAAGGAGGAACTCGCAGTCGGGCGGCTCTCGTAGAGGTCTCTTGGATCCTGGTTTGGGCGGAGCGCAATCTTCTGGCCATATCAGCGGTCTTCATCCCAGGAGTGCTAAATTGGGAGGCGGACTTTCTAAGTCGCCAGGACGTTCATCCGGGGGAATGGTCCCTGCACCCGGACGTTTTTCAACTGCTGGTGGACAGGTGGGGTCTTCCAGAGATCGACCTCATGGCGTCCCGGCACAACAACAAGTTGCCGGTGTACGGGTCTCGCACAAGAGACGAAGGGGCGTCTCTGGTGGATGCTCTGTCCGTCCGGTGGACGTTCCGGTTCGCATACCTGTTCCCTCCGGTCTCCCTTCTTCCACGGGTAATCTGGAAATTCAAACAGGAAGGAGGGACGCTCCTGTTGATAGCTCCCGCGTGGCCCAGACGGCACTGGTTCTCAGACCTTCAGGGTCTGTCCGTGGACAGTCCTCTGCGGTTGCCGCTACGACCGGACCTTCTGTCTCAGGGTCCTTGTCTTCACCCGGACCTGACTCTGCTGTCTTTGACGGCGTGGCTGTTGAGATGGCCATGCTGAGGTCCCGGGTGTTTTCCAGCTCTGTAGTGCGTACCATGTTACGAGCTCGGAAACCGTCTTCTTCGAGGATATACCATCGCGTGTGGCATACGTTCTTCCAGTGGTGTCAACCGAGAGGTTATGCACCGCGGGAGTTTCGTCTGTCTCGGATTCTCGCCTTCCTGCAAGCGGGACTAGATCATGGGCTTCGCCTTGCTTCTTTGAAGGTACAGGTTTCGGCCCTATCTGTCTGGTTTCACCGTAGGATTGCTACAATCCCGGATGTGCGCACCTTTATGCAAGGTGTTCTCCGCATTCAGCCGCCCTTTGTTCCACCTGTGGCGCCTTGGGATTTGGCTGTGGTCCTGAAGGCTCTCCAAGGACCGCAGTTTGAACCACTGGGCTCAGTGGATCTTAAATGGCTGACAGCTAAGACTGTTTTCCTTCTGGCTATTGCTTCGGCCAGACGTGTTTCTGAATTAGGGGCTCTTTCTTGTAGACCCCCTTTCTTGGTTTTTCATGGGAACAGGGCAGTGCTCCGCACTCGGCCCGAGTTTCTTCCCAAAGTTGTTTCCCAGTTTCATGTTAACGAGGAAATCGTTGTTCCGGCCTTTAACTCACCGGGTCTTTCCGTGGGTGAGGCCTCTTTGGATGTTGTGCGGGCCTTAAGGACTTATGTTGACCGCACTTCTTCGTTTAGGAAGTCGGACGCTTTGTTTGTCCTCTATGGCTTCCGTAAAAAGGGTTGGCCTGCTTCAAAGCAAACTTTGGCAGCCTGGATCCGTATGGCTATTTCTGAAGCTTATCTTCATGAAGGCCTACCGGTGCCTCCTTCTCTGAAGGCTCATTCCACTAGGTCTGTGGGTCCTTCGTGGGCAGCTCGACGTGGTGCCTCGGCAGTTCAGATCTGCAAGGCTGCTACGTGGTCCTCTGTCCATACCTTCGTGAGGTATTACAGGTTTGACACCTTCGCCTCTCAGGATGCTTCCTTCGGGCGGCGGATTCTCCTTTCTGCACAGGAGCGTCCCCACCCTTAAAGGATACTGCTTTGGGACATCCCCAAGGTATCCTGTGGATACCCTATGGACCCTGAAGTAGAAAATATAAGATATGGTAAGAACTTACCCATGTTATCTCTATTTCTACGAAGTCCATAGGGTTCCACAGGACTCCCGCCCTGTCGCACCTGTGCTGCAGATGGGCTTTGCTCTGGTCACCGGTTTTCCGTCTCCCTCTGGTGAGAATGTGATTCTTGTATGTGTCCAGATCTTTTTTTCTCATTTCCTTCTCCTCCTCCGGCCTATGGCTTGATAACTAACTGAGGTGCCTTGGCTCGGGGGCGGGGTATAGGAGGGGGACCCTAGTGCATCCTGGGAGGCTGAAAAGCTTAACTCTATGGTGCCCAGCGACTGACGTTACACCTATACCCCAAGGTATCCTGTGGAACCCTATGGACTTCGTAGAAATAGAGATAACAAGGGTAAGTTCTTACCATATCTCATATTTTTTTCCTAGGCTGTTGGCCTCCACGGGGGCCACCATATCTAGTACCGAGCTGTCCTGGACTTCTTGACGGCCCTGCTTCTATGCCGGAGGATAAACCTTCAGCCTGACGGGGCAGGTCTACATCTGGGGGATTCCAGAGTGAGATACTGATTCTCAACGGCCTTTCATTGCTCAGGCGGCCTCCTCACAGGCGTTGTTACACGGGCCCTTCTTCCGATCAGGGCCTTACAAACCCAGAAAGCTATACAGCCTTTGCGGTAAGCAGAGCTATTTCGGCCAGCCTCACTATCTCAGCGAGGGACTGGTTGTTCTTTTTTCTTTCTGGGGCAGTGACTGACTGGTCCTTCATTTGCCTATACTCTGTCTCAAATCCCTGAATCAGATTCCAAGGGTGCCTGGACTCAGGTGGAATCCTCCTTGCTCCATCATCCGACGTTTGGAGCCTGGGGACTTTATGGTTTATCTGAGTATTCAGGATACGTACCTACGGGTACATACAGAGCCCTCTCATCAGCAGGGGTTCAGGTTTGCTGTGCCACTGCAAAACTTGCAAGTTTCGGGCTCTGCCTTTTGGGACTGTCCTTAACTCCACAGGGGTTTACCAGCTTTACAGATTTTCTGACGGTTCACCTGTTCAGTGTATCCGAATGCTCCTTTCTCTGGACGACGTCCTGCTTTTAGCAGGATCACCGAGGTACTTTACCGCCGGGTCAGGATAACCGTGGCTTTTTCTCGGCACAGATAATTAGTCACCGGAGAAAAAGTCCTCCCTGCATCCCTCACAGAGTATTCTTCATCTGGGAGTACTGCTGGATTCTCAGGAATCTGAGAATTTTTTCTGGCGTAAGACAAGCTCTCCACTCTTCAACTTGGAGTGTGCGGCTGTCTACGCGGTCAACATATGTCATTACTCTTGGTGATGCGCGGTCTCCCAGAGTGTCTACCTTTTGGGAGGGGGGAATGTGATCAGTTCCATTCCAGGCCTTGCCATAATTGACTCTTCTCCAGATGGATCGAGTTTTTTCCATCGGCTCGCTGTTCGGACGATGCTCTCTCCGAAGGCGAGTCGGTCTCTGTCCGGGTGGCTATGGCCATCTCGTCCAGGGTATTCTTTGCTGCAGACAGTGTCTGGTCCGCATTCATTTCGGGGTAGCTGGACGTCTGTCGCTTCCGCCCTGCCACTTGTTGGAACTTTCGGCTGTCTTGGGCCTTCACTCTGGCCGAACCCTTATGTCACGGTAAACCTGCATAGGTTCAGTCCAACAGTGTCACAACAGTGGCTTCCATCTAGGCAACACTGGTAGTTGGGTGGCAATGACAGGAATGTCATACATTCTTACATAGTCCAAGGGTCTTCTCCTGGCCAACTCTGCAGTGTTCATTCCGGGAGCTCTCCATTGGGAAGCGGGCTTCCTCAGCCGCCACGACGTGCATCTTGGGGACTAGTCTCTTCTCCAAGAGAGGTTTCAACTCCTGGTGAGCAGAGGGGGCCTCCCTGAGGTGATTGGTCCTCATGGCCTTCTGACTCTATCACACACTACCGGTGTTAGTCCAGCTCTAGGAGTACTGAAGCTACCTTCAGTGACTGTCAGTGAAGTGGTCCTTCCACTTTGTGTACCTGTGTCCTCCGGTCTCCCTTCTTCCTCGAGGTTATCGGAAGTTTAATTCGAGACGGAGGGGCTTTCCTTCTGGGGGCTCCAGTTCATCCCAGACGTCACTGGTACTAGGATTTTCGGAGTCTCCTCATCGATGCTCTGTTCCTACTGCTTCACTATCTGGACCTGTTGTCTCAGGGTCCTTGTTTTTCCCTGGACCTGGATCGTTTGTCTATGACTGCGCCCCTGCTGTGGTCCTAGGGCTTCCCTGGCTCTGTCTTCATTGAGATGTTTAGAGCAGACAGGCCAGACTTTGCTGGGATCTGCCACAGACTGTATCTTACGGTATCGTACCTGTCGATATGATCCTCCGGTGTCCAGGATTTCCAGATATTCTGGCATTCCTGCCGGCTGGCTTGGGTTTCACCCTCGGCCTGACCTTCCTGACAGTGCGGATCTCTACACTGTCGGTATGGTTAAGATATGGAATTGCTCCACTCTGGTATCCAGTTCATCCTTTGGTGTGTCTTCTGGCTTATGCCTCCATTTGTCCTCCCTAGGGACTCCTTGGGAGTTAGTAGTGGTTCTTCGTTCCCTCCGGGGACAGTTGATGGAACCGCTGGTTGTGATAGCCATTACATGATCTATTGCTTAGGCTCTCTCTCTTTCTCTCAGGGTGTTTATATTAACCAGGAGAGTGTCTGACTTGGGAGCGTTCTCATGTGGCTCCCTCTTCTGGAGGGCATCATGTCAGGGTGTGAGTTGCTCTCGCCCTGTGTTTCTTCTTAATGTGGTTTTTAGGTTCCATATTATTCTGGAACTTTTGGTACAGCCATTCAGCCCCCAGTCCTCTCGGCTGGTGTGGCCTCATTGACTGTGGTCCGGTCTCTTTGGATTTGTGATCCGTTCAAGCTCCTTACGGAAATCGGACTCCTTATTGGTGGTCTGAGATTTCTAGTTGTCACAGGAAAGGATGGCCGGCCTACAACTAAATGTTGGCTGGATGGCCTCGTATGTCTTCCTCAGGGGCTTACCCAGGGGTAGGCCTTTCTGTTGTTGATGCTTGTTTTTTTTTCTCGGGCCATGTAACCCTTGTGGGCGGCTCGTTGTGGCGCCTCGGCTGTTTTGCCTTACTAGGTGTCCACGTGGTCTTCTGTCCATACCTTTTTATGGTTCTAGGCATTGGTTTCCTTTGCCTCTCAGGATGCTTCCTTTTTGGCGACGGATTCTCCTCTCAGCACAGGAGCGTCCCCACCCTTGGTTGAACTGCTTTGGGACATCCCCAAGGTCAACCCTGTGGAACCCCTATGGACCCTGAAGTAGAAAACAAGAGATATGGTAAGAACTTACCTTTGTTATCTCTGTTTCAACGAAGTCCATAGGGTCCACAGGGCGCCCGCCCTGAAGCACCTGGCTTCATATGGGCTGTGTTACTGGTCACCGGTTTCCCGTCTCCTTTACTGTGAGTATGGTTCTAGAGTGTTCCAGTTTTCTCTTTCTCTCCTCCTCCGGCCTTTGGCTACTTACAAACTGAGGTGCCTCTGGCTGGGGGGCGGGGTTATAGGGAGAGTGGACCCAAGTGCATCCTGGGAGCTAAAAGCTTTAACTGCGTGGTGCCTGGATTTGGTTCCCAACCTATACCCCAAGGTCAGCCCTGTGGACCCTATGGACTTCGTAGAAACAGATGTATTGTTCTGTAAGTCACTTGTATACAATTTGTTTTTGTACTTTGTAAGGCGCTGCGGAACACTTGTGGCGCCATATAAATAAATGCTGATAATAATAATAATAACAAAGGTAAGTTCTTACCATATCTCTTGTTGTTCCCTGTTGCTTGGTAGCAGCCTAGAGAGTAGGTAGTCGGGACTGAGCAGGGTCATGTCTGAGGTAGATGGTGAGAAACTACCTCCAACGAACCCGTGACGATGCCTTGATCCAGACACCGTAGCCAGGGAAAGAGGCTGTAGTTAATAGACCGGCAGATGCGATACCACCGGTCTAAATCCCGACTATACATGCCCGACGCAGGACTTAAGATAGGCGTCTATCATAATTCCGACGCCGGAAACCCGACGACCCCCCCCCCCCCCCCGCCATCTCGAAGGTCAAGAGCCGGGTAAGTATACTAAGCCCGAGGATGGGGGGGGGGGACTTGGGGTTAGGCACCACTAAGGGAAGGTTAGGGGGGGATTAGGGTACTTGCCAGTCGGCGTCGGGATGTTTTCCCTGCTAAACAGTCGTCTGTATTTCAATCCCATTCCATGGGAAACATAGCTATCGGGAAAACGCAGCATCATCAATTGATTTTCCAATTCAGTGGTGGAAAACTTTGGAACACCAGCGCCATATGGTAAAAACACTATCGGAAGAAAAAAACATTGGTTGGTAACTAACAAATTAAGAGGTCCATCTTTACGCTTAACATGTAGACTAACTGACCACCACTCCTCCACTGTAAAGTGCTCCCTCTCCAGAGAGGTGATCCCACTCAGCCACACAAACAGGAGGCACCTCCCGTGGAAGTTTGCGTTCTTGGACGTGTGCAACACTGCAAGGAAGCTGAATGGGAAGCCCAATAAATACAGGGCTCATTGTGCATAGAGGACATTGCTCACTGCCATTTTCAGCAGCTGGGGAGGGATGCGCGTGCAGGCTGCGGAAATGTGCACAGGTACCCAAGCCCTGTGGACATGCTGCTGATGCTTACAGTAGCTGCAATACAATCTCTCTCATTCATAATCCTCCTTCCCTTCCAAGCAAATCCCAGTGGCTGGGCCCCAGCCAGCTGCAGGGTGGCAGCAGCAGTGGGGTTTGTGGTGACACTGGTGAGATGCAGGGGATTGTGGGGAGATGCAGGGGACTGGGTTACATGGTATAGTTTGAGATGCAGGGGGCTGTGGCAAGATGAAAATGCTCCTGTTGCGAAGCCGGGGCAAGTTGCTAGTTGTATGTAAAAAGTATGACGGAAGCTGATATTTTACCCAAAATGTATAAACTATACATGATTGCTGTGGCATAAATACAATATGTATCACATATATAACCATAGAAATCAGGACTTTGGTAGTAATTTAAAGCAAGGGTTCACTTATTGAAGAGGCCACTATTTTCCTTGCTTAAACATCTAAAATACCTACAATTTAATAGTGGGAAAATACTTTGCAGCATTGTTGAAAGGGCCCTATAGGGACAGAAGTGTGTAGAATGACCCAAAGCAGAATGGCCATCCCCTGTAGCAACACATTGCCTCACCTTTGCAGCAACCGCATAGTAACAGATCCGTCTACGCTGCCACTGTGCTCTCGCTCCTTGCTCCCATTACTGTAGGCTCAGTAGTGGTGAAGTAAAATGGATACAATCCTTAAAACACTTTTTTAGAGAATTGCGCTCCCTGTGACATTGGATTTAGTAAATTGTGTGTGGCTTTTTTTAATTTTATTTTTTTCTTCGGTGTCCATAAGGATCCACAGGGATACCATGGGAAAATAATGATTGGAAGACCCAGGCACCAAACAGTTAAAGCTTCTGCTCCCAGAATGCCCCGGCATCTTCCCCATATACAGTGCGTCCGGAAAGTATTCACCACGCTTCACTTTATTCAATTTTGGAATAAGGCTGTAACATAAAATGTGGATAAATTCATTTTTGTCCTCCAAAATTCTATACACAATACCCCATAATGACAACGTGTAAAAAGTTTGAGAATTTTGCAAATTTAATTTAAAAAATAAAATAAAAATAATCACATGTACATAAGTATTTACAGCCTTTGCTCAATACTTTGATGCACCTTTCACAGCAATTACAGCCTCAAGTCTTTTTGAATATGCTTCCACAAGCTTGGCACACCTATCTTTGGGCAGTTTCACCCATGCCTCTTTGCAGCACCTCTCAAGCTCCAACAGGTTGGATGGGAAGTGTCGGTGCTCAGCCATTTTCAGATCTCTCCAGAGATGTTCAATTGGATTAAAGTCTGGGCTCTGGCTGGGCCACTGAAGCCACTCCTTTTGATATCTTAGCTGTGTGCTTAGGATTGTTGTCCTGCTGAAAGATGAACCGTCGCCCCAGTCTGAGGTCAAGAACGCTCTGGAGCAGGTTTTCATCCAGGATGTCTCTGTACATTGCTGCATTCATCTTTCCCTCTATCCTGACTAGTCTCCCAGTTCGTGCTGCTGAAAAACATTCCCACAGCATGATGCTGCCACCACCATGCTTCATTGTAGGGATGGTATTGGCCTGGTGATGAGCGGTGCCTGGTTTCCTCCAAACACCACCTGGCATTCACACCAAAGAGTTCAATCTGTCTCATCGGACCAGAGAATTTTGTTTCTCATGGTCTGAGAGTCCTTCAGGTGCATTTTGGCAAACTCCAGGCGGGCTGCCATGTGCTTTTTACTAGGGAGTGGCTTCCGTCTGGCCACTCTACCATACAGGCCTGATTGGTGGATTGCTGCAGAGATGGTTGTCCTTCTGGAAGTTTCTCCTCTCCAGAGGAATGCTGTAGCTCTGACAGAGTGACCATTGGGTTCTTGATCACCTCCATGACTAGGGCCCTTCTCCCCCGATCACTCAGTTTAGACTGCCGGCCAACTCTAGGAAGAGTCCTGGTGGTTTCGAACTTCTTCCATTTACGGATGATGGAGGCCACTGCTCATTTGGGCCATCAAATCAGCAGATATTTTTCTGTACCCTTCCCCAGATTAATGCCTCGAGACAATCCTGTCTCTGAGGTCTACAGACAATTCCTTGGACTTCATGCTTGGTTTGTGCTCTGACATGCACTGTGAAGTGTGGTACCTTTTATAGAGACAGGTGTATGCCTTTCAAAATTATGTCCAATCAACTGAATTTACCACAGTTGGACTCCAATTAAGCTGTAGGAACATCTCAGGGATGATCAGTGGAAACAGGATGCACCTGAACTTAATTTTGAGCTTCATGGCAAAGGCCGTGAATACTTATGTACATGTGATTTCTTAGTATGTATTTTTTTTTCCCTATTAGATTTGCAAAAATCTCCCTTTTTACAAGTCATTATGGGCTATTGTGTGTAGAATTTTGAGGACAAAAATTAATTTATTCCATTTTGGAATAAGGCTGTAACAAAACAAAATGTTGAAAAAGTGAAGCGCTGTGAATACTTTCCGGATGCACTGTATAGCCCCGCCCTTAGCCATAGGACTTCAGTTGTTCGTTTGGTGCAGCAGACACACATCTTTTGTAATGGGACTGCTCTGGCAGTCCTAAGCTTTTATCTTTAGATTTTATTTTCTTATGTTTGAGTCAGCACTACTCTGCGTCTGTATTCAGATGCAGATAATGCGACTCAATCTGCCTCTGCCGGGCCGCAACATCCGTAATTGTGCTGGGGATTTCGGCGGGTCGTGGCTGAGCTTAGCTACCAGCAATGCTGCGACCTAGACTGCACCGGATGTTCGGAGATGTCAGGTAAGGAGATTCCTTGCTTACGAGGAATCGTGCAGGCAGTCCCTGCTTTTCTTGTCACTCACCAGAAGCCGCTGCTGTCGGGGCTCGGGATTGTCCACGTCCTCACTACACCAGCTTATTGTCTGACGCTGGGGATTGGCAACACTCTTCTGCTGCCTCATGGCTTGCGTGCCTGGCTGGTTAACGCAGCCTAGGGGAGATGGGCGCTCCTCCCCCGACCCAGATGCAGTCCCTACGAAGGGTTTTGTGTCTCTGGGTTGCTCTGCCTACCCTTCACGTGTAAATGAGACGCTCAGGGTCCACACTCAGTGCGCCCTGTAGCTGTGGTCTCGGGAGGGTTTGGGTCAGTCTCCCTGAATAACTCTCCCTTGGTTAAAGTATATGGTGCTCTATGTCCTACCATTCCTTTGCGTTGCTGTAGTTGATTTAGAGCCAACTGTAATTATATTACATATGCATTGTATGTGACTGTTTGCTAGCTGCTGATTGACATTGTCTTTTATTTCTAATCTGTCAATTATAATCACTGTTTTCTCTCCATCCTTTTGGGTGGAGGTTTCTTTCTGGGTACTTTACCTTCAATTAAGATTTAAGGCTGTCTCATAACATTGCAAATATTGCCTTTTATTGACCATGTCAAAAGATAAAGGGATACCGTAGGGGGAGCAGCCTGTGCTGGTTCTTAGTAAGTCATATACGACTTGTGTCCTCTCAGAATGTAAAGGATGGTTTGTGTGTTGTCTGTTTATAAAGTCACCTCACCAATCCAGTTTACCTGTCCCTGGACAAGAACTATCTTGGGTTTCCTTTGTCCCAGGTTATGTTGAAGGTTGTGGATCGTATGGCTGCTCCTCCGATGCCTCCTTGGATGCGGTGTCCACAGTATACTATGTTTGCACCTCCTATGCATCCTTCATGGAAGGATGTTTACGGCCATTCTAGTCAGAGTATGGCATCTGATGTTGATAACACCCCGGTAGTGACCAAGGCGCCTAAACTCAAGTTATCTTTTTGTCAGTCTGCCCAACATATGGCTTTAGACACCTCCATCAGGGTATTCGGATGATGCACAGGGTTCCTCTCCAGGAGTTAGTAAGGTAAAGAAGATTTCTTCATTACCAGATGTTAGAATTTTTTTCCCAAGGAGTTCTGCAAGTTCACTCTCCTTGTTCCACCAGTAGCACCGTGGGATTTGTCTCTTTATTCTTTAATGGGTTACAAGCTTCCCCATTTGAACCTTTTAGACTCTGTAGATTTGAAGTGGTTGACAGCAAAGACATATTTTTTTTTTTTCTTGCTTTCTCTTCTGCTTGCAGAGTCCCGGACTTGTCACTCCCCAGTTTTAATTTTTTTTTTTTACCAGGATAAAGCTGTTCGTACAAGGGAGGGTTAGCTTCCTAAGGTAGTGTCCTGTTTTCATGTAAATGAAGAAATTGTGGTTCCAGCTTTTCAGACTCAAGACCTTTCTGTAGGTGAAGCCTTCCTGCATGCAGTTCATGCTCTCCATATTTGTGGCGCGTACACATTCTGTTACAAAAAGAGAATCTGATTTTCTATTATATGGTTTTCTCACCAGAGTGTTTACTATCTCCCAGGTGTATACACAGGCTGATCCTCCTGTCCCAAGCATGGTGACAGTGCATTCTACTCTCTGTAGAGCCATCGTGGGCATTCAGTCGTGGTGCCTCTGCTGAACAATTATGCAAGGTTGCCACATGGTCTTCTGTCCACACTTTTCTATGCCTCTTGATACTTTTGCCTCTCGGGATGCTTTCTTTGGGTGACTAGTTCTCCTTTCTGCTCAGGAGCGTCCCCCACCCTAGGAGTACTGCTTTAGGACCAGGGTTGCATAAAAATCTTTTTTTTTTTTTTGGATTGAAATAGAATTTTTTTTTTTTTGAGTAAACTGTTTAATTTTTAGATGTTTAAACCTTGTTTTAGTAATGAACAATTTTTGAAGCGAGAACAGTAACAAAATTAACACAATAATAGAATACACACTAAACAGTTGCATCAAGAAGTACAATTAGGCTCTGAATTGCAACATGTACATGTCTTTGTCCACATCCTCACGTTTGTATTCTACAGAGCCTTTCTGTTGAGTACAACCAGCTTAGCTGCTTTTTCATTTCCCAATCTGTTGCGTGCTTTGGATTGTACAAAACCGTACATTGAAAAAAATCCTTTCAATTCCTGCACTTGATGAAACTGCGGTGAACATCTGCTTCAGAAGATTTACTACAGAAGTGTCTAACTGAAGTTGAGCTGTGTAGGACATCCACCAAGCTAGAGGAGATACTTGGTGTCCACTTCAAACATGTATGGTGCAAATGGTTTCATGGATGCACAAAAGTTGATGACCGGCATAATTTGACGATTATTGGCATGAGCAAACTCTATAGCAGTCTCAATTTCAGCAGGGCTAAGCTTTTTTTTTTTTTTTTCCCCTCTGTACGTAGGATCAAGTAGATCAGCTAGCAAGTGGGCATCTGTGTGCAATTTTAGCTATAGTCTTTGGACACCACAGCAATGTAGTGAGGATGGCAATCTCTTTAAGATCATGTAACAGCTTCTTCCACACTTGTACGACATCACTGACTGTGCAGTTGCGTCTTTGTGCACAATCCAGAGCTACAGCTACATCAATTTGATTTAAATAGTTTCATTTAAATAGTGCAACCCTGATTTAAATCATTTAATCATTTGATTAAAATTATTCGATTTAAATCGTGCAACCCTGTTTAGGACATCCCCTTGGTATCCCTATGGACCCTGAAGAAGAAATATAGTTATGGTAGACCATAGGCAGGGGATAGACCTTGAAGAATTTTTTTTCTTTAAATACCTGTAAGGAAATGTGGTTAATGTATGGTCTGCATTTTAATGTTAAAGTCCCAGTCTGCCTTTTACAGAAGTGTCCTCCAATTAATACACCATGCACATGCAGCGCGACTTGCCTGGCGTGTGTGAGCTGTTAGTCCCTTGCTACTCTGCTAGCATCGGGTGTTCTTTTTTTTTTTTTTTTTTTTTGCAGCAAACTCATCTAAGATTCGTTGCGGCAAGGATGCACCAGAACACTGTGCTGATTAATTTGATATTATCCTTTATATGGCGCCACAAAGGTTCCGCAGCGCCTTCCACAGTACATAAATGAGCACACAAGAGAAACCGTTAATAGTGATCTAAAACCATGCAGGACATGGTTTATAAACATAGCTGCATAACACAAGCAGTAGGGCCTCGGCAACCAAGTGTTAGGGGCCACTTGGGCAGTTAGGAGTAACTGATAGAAGTAGGGGGAGGAAAAGTACGTGAGGGACGAGGGCCCTGCTTGTGAGCTTACATTCTAAAGGGGAGGGACAGACAGGGGCAACACAGATGGGGTAGATAGTGAGGAAGGAGCTTGGAGCAGTGGGTTAGGATATGTGCTGCGGAATGTGTTTAAGATGACCTGATAAGTCCTTCGTTCATCGATCTCTGACAGAAAATAGACTTGTTTGTTATATATTTATTTAGTTATGTACAAAATAAAATTGTAGCACTTTCATTTTTGTTACATTTTAGCATCTAAATAAATTGTGCTAAAAACTAAGCTATTATGGGACTGTCCCGCCATCTTAATACAGTAGTGAATACTTTAGTCCCAGCTGCTGGGTGCTATGCCATGCTCCTGTGAGTGGGTGCTTCTCACATGCTAGACCCACCCACAAATGGGTGCAGCCGTGCCCAACATACTGTGATCCCACAGGATGTTGCTGTACCTGGGCCTAGATGTTCTCTTTGCAGTCCTGGAGGTGACAGGCAGAACCAGGAATGGTAGCAAGGCCATGGAGGGGAGGAAGGTGGTTGAGAGTGGAGGAACAGGAAAGGCGGGGAAAGAAGCAGAGGGTTGGAAAGCAGTAAGTGGAGAAGATTACAGGAAGAGGATAGGGATGGATAAAATAAAGGATTATGTGGACACTGAACAAGGGGGTGTTTGAAGAAAGGGTGTCCATGCTGTGGACAAGGTAATAAGCGAGATGAAAACTGGAGTGGAGGCTGTGTGATGTAGGGACAGTGTGGATAAAAGTTGTTAAAAAATACAGGTAAAAGAACAGTGCTGCTAATGTATGAGAACGCAGCTCCAAAAGTGAAATATCAAGAGAAGTATGAGTAGTGGGTGAAGGAATTGGTAATTAAGGTGGATAGATGTGATGCAATGGAAAAAGGCAATACAAACAAGATTTTCTGTAGTAAAAAGGCAAAAATTACAATGTACAGAACCAATCCAGTCAAGTGTTTTGAACAAGAAGGGCAGCATGCAGATAGGGAAGTACTTGCGATGTCCAAGCAGCAAGTGCAGTAAGGAGTTTGCTGGATACAGTAGCCCATAGCAGCTGTTGGTGAATTCAGTAATTTACAGAAGTTTGTTGCTTGATGTTCAGAAAGTGTTCTGGTTTTGAGGAGGTTTTCCCCTAGCTTAACTCCGGCATAACTCTTAGTTATCAATTGTAATGACACTTGTAAGCTAAAACTTTGAATTTAAAACTGACTATTGCAGCCTATGGCTATGCAACACTTGTGTATCTACTGTGTGGACCAGAGTCTGTATATGAAGCATAATGGTACTGGTGGGGGGGGGAGGGCTGAATGAAAACTGCGGCCGCTACATTGTAGCACTTCGTATACAGATTCAGAGACTAAAGCTGCTTACACACTGACAAATATATCTGCCATTCCATTAAATGGCTGATATATCTCTGGTGTTTTTGGACATATTGGATAGTCCTTGCAGCACATCTGTTGGTGTGTACGGGTGACCCTGCCGATCGCCCGTACACTTGCTGCAGGGACCTGGCTATGAGTGGCAGCTTAACTTGCAAATCGTCTGCTAGGTTGTCAAGTTGGCCGACCTGTGTACACAGCTTTAGTCGTATACCGATATAAAAGTGTCATATGAAATTAATCAGCACAGTCTGGTGTATTGGTTGCATTGCAGCCTAGACACATTTTTGGCACGTAGATATCCACTCCTAGCAGTGTCACGTGACCTTGTGTGCCGGGAGGGGCTCTTTAGCGTGACTGCAGCAAAGATGTGTAAGGATACATCTGTGCTCTGAAAATTATATTCTGATTATAAAATAAATCAAATATTTCTTCAGGGTCCATAGGTGATCCACAGTGTTACCATGGGGGTGTGCGGTTGGAATGATCCGGGCACCAAACAGTTAAGCTTTAGCTCCCAGGATGCCCCGGTCCTCCTCCATATATACTCCAGCCACAGGCAGACAGTTTATCGTTTGGTGCTGGACAGGATCAGTCGCACCTTTTGTAACAGGGACTGCTTTAACAGTCCCAAGCTTTTACATTGTATTTCTACTTCATCCACTAGGGGACATTGGAGTCTCAGTACAGTGGGATAACCGGGAGCTGGCACTTTAATACATTTGAATAGTAGCTAGCTCCTCCCCCTCTATACCCCCATACAGGTCAGTCTAAATTTTGTGCCAAAGGAGCTGGTCACATAACCACTGTCTCTGGGGGGTAGTCAGACGCGCAGCATTCGTCGCGCTCCCCCATTAGCAAGCCCGCTGCCGGCAGCATTTGGCAGGTTAGTGACTCCTGGCACTCTGACTAGCGGGGTGACCAGGAGAAAATGATAGGCGTGCATTAAAACAGCAGCAGCAAGAATGGAGAGGAAGGAGCCTAACACAGTTTTGCTCCTGCCTCTCAGTAGCCCCAGAGTTTCCACAAGGAGTCTGGTGGCCTTTTTACAAACATAGGCTGCTGACTCATTCAGAGAACAGACATGTCTGCCCAGATTGTGCATGCACAGTGGGGATACACTTGTGAAGATCAGGTTGAACTGTGTTTACAGCATTATATTGTGTTAATGGCAGCATTTTATTGTGTTGATAGCACTGGTCTCTGAAGCAGAGCTGTTTGGGCGGGGTTGATGGCATAATCTCCCTCTATGCCCCTATCTCTTCTTCAAACAGTCTCTCTGCATGTGTTTGTCCGTATCACACTTCTGTCTGTGTATAGTGAAGTGGTAGAATGACTTTCAAGTGGTCTAAGGCTGCACAAAAAACGTTCACTTGAAAGCATTGTGCAGAGAAGTTTACACAGGGACTGTCATCCAGTTCCCTGATGTGTGAGAAGTGTTTTTCAGAAACAGACTGCAGCATCCTCACAAAATTCATGGACTGATCAAATTGCATCAGTCATGTCTCAAATGTCTGCAGAGCTAGAAGCTTTTCGCAGGGACAGAGAGGTTTAAAGATCTGAAGTCTGCCTTCTCTGAACCAGACTGAGCGCGGTTTTTAGCCAGGTCTGTGGAACGGCTCTCAAGGGTTATGTCCGCTCAGGTTCCTCCAGTGGCATCGTCCTCTAGTGTCCCTGCTAGGAGACAAATACTGAATCCCCTTATGTGGGATGATCTGGAAGAGGACGACATGCCTGATACAGAGGAAGGGGAGGTACAGGACCCTATAGAATGGAGCCTGTATCTCAGGGTGTAGAGGCGCTGATTGCAGCGATAAGCCAGGTGTTACATGTTGAGACAGGGATCCTGTAGAGGTTAGGCCATCTAGCTTTAATAAAAAGCAAAGACTGGCAGCCTCCTTTCCAGTGTCTGAGGAATTGGACGAGATCCTTACCTCAGCGTGGAAACACCCTGATAAAAGGTTTCAGATTTCAAGGAAGCTTTTATCATACTATCCCTTTCCTGCAAAAAGCAGGCATTTATGCGAAACTCCTTCAGCGTCACGTCTGTCAAAAAAGACAGTGCTCCCTTTTCCAGGGGCAGTGTCTTTAAGGGAGCCCTCTGACAGGAAGTTAGAAACTACCTTGAAGTTAGTGTACACTGTAGCATTGCAGAGTCTGCTGCTTTTCTTGGAGAGACTTCTAAGGATATTTGAAGTCTTTCCTCTAGATCCTCGGCTTTGCTGTCTCAGCTCGCAGAGCCCTGTGGCTGTGACAATGGCAGGCGGATGCGGAGTCCAAGAGAGCCGTGGAAGCGCTTCCATTCACAGGAGAAGCTCGGTTTGGAACGGAACTGGTTAAGTGGATATCTCAAGCCACAGCTGGTAAGTCCACTTATCTCCCATCTGCTGCTCCTCCCCCCAGGCAGCCCTTTGCCGGACCGTCCCTTCGTATTCCAGGCCATGGCAGAGGTGCTCCCAGTGTCCCAGAGGCAGGGGTAGAGCCACTGCATCCTCCTCAGAGCAGGATAAGGCTTCAGTTAAGCCTCCAGCATGACTCGTTCCCTTGTCTCCTGGGGGACCCCAGGGTGGGAGCTCGCCTTTGCAACTTCAAGGAAGTTTGGATCAAGTCTTGTCAGGATGTGTGGTTCCGGGACATCATTATTCAGAGCTTGAAGCTGGATTTTCAGTTCAAACCTCCTCCTCGTTTTTTTCACAACCGATTTGCCGGCATCTGTGGACAAACGGGTAGTTATACAGGAGGCAATACAAAAGCTACTGTCTTCTCGAGTAATAGTGAATGTCCCTATCCACCAGCAGGGTTTTTATTCCAGCTTGCTTGTGGTTCCCAAGCCAGACAGCTCGGTGAGACTCATTCTGAACTTGAAAGTCCGCAAATAAGGATTGAGATGTTTCAAGTTCAAGATGGATTCCCTGCAATCTGTCATTGCAAGGCTAGTTTCTCGTATCCTTAGACTTAAAGGATGCTTATCTCCACATTCCCATTTGGCCTCCTCATCAGGCATTCCTTCGGTTCCCAGTGCGGGCCTCTCATTTTCAGTTTCAGGCCTTACCTTTCGGTCTTTCATTAGCACCAAGAGTGTTCACGAAGGTCGTGGCAGTAATGATGGCCCTTCGTTCGGATACAAGGGGTTACTATTGTCCCTTACTTGGACGACCTACTCCTCAAGGCTCCGTCAGTCTCTCAATTACTGCAGGACATCCGGGTAGTCTGCTGTTGCAACACGGGTGGATCCTGAATTACCAAAAATCTCATCTGCAGCCTACACAGCATCTGCCTTTCCTAAGGATGATTTTGGACACAGTGGAGCAGATGGTATTTCTTCTGCAGGATAGTCACCTCCATCCAACACATGGTGCAGTGGATACTGCGTCATCGCAGGGTGTCAGTGCACCTGTGCATTCGCCTTCTGGGAAAGATGGTTGTCTTTCGAGTCCATACAATACGGGAGGTTCCATGCCAGTCCATTCCAACTGGACCTCCTCTCTGTGGTCAGGGTCCCACCTCTTCCTTCACCAGCGAGTTGAACGGTCACCCAGGACTCGGATATCTCTCCTTTGGTTGCTGAATTCCTCTCACCTATTGGCAGGCAAGAGGTTTGCACTGTGGGAATGGATTCTCCTCACCACAAACGCCAGTCTGAGAAAATGGGGGCAGTGACTCAGGGAAGCCACTTTCAGGGCCGCTGGACTCTGCTGGAGGCAGTACTGCCCATAAACATTCTGGAGCTAAGGGCTGTGTTCTTTGCTCTTCAGGTGGCACATCCTCTGTTGAAGGGCCAGGCCATCAGAGTGAACAGCTGTGGTGTACATCAACACACAGGGCAGTACCAAGAGTCGGTCCGCCATGAGGGAGGTAAGCCGCATACGAATTTGCGGTAGCAATATCAGCAGGGGGTAGAAAGTACCAGGGGTAGAAAATTGGGAGGCCAATTACCTCAGTCGACAGGACATTCATCCAGGAGAGTGGATGCTCTATTCCGCAGGTCTTCCAACAACTGATTCAGCGTTGTGGTCTCCCTCAGGTACATCTTATGGCGTCGAGACTGAGCCATCAACTGCCAGGTTACTGATCCAGGACAAGAGATCCACAGGCAGTGGCGGTGAATGCTCTAAGAGCTCCTTGGCGGTTTCGGTTTGTTTACCTGTTCCACCACTCTCACTCCTTCCTCGTCTGCTGCAAAGAATCAAACAAGAAAGGGTAAAGGTTCTGTTGGTGGCTCCAGACTCGCCCAGACGGCCGTGGTATTCCAACCTACGTCTTCTACTGATAGACGACCCGTGGCCTCTTCCTCTGCAAGATGATTTACTGCAACAGGGTCCTTTTATTTATCAGGACTTAAAGCGGTTTCGTTTGATGGCGTGGCTTTTGAAGGGGCTATCTTAAAGAAGGGTATCCCTTCCAGGGTGATTCTTACTATATAAAGGGCTAGAAAGGAACTTGCGTCTAAGCACTGTTGTCGGATATGGAAGGCATATGTCATTTGGTGTGAACGCAAGGGTGCGCCACCATCAGAATTAAACTTAGCCAGGCTGCTTCTTTGTCTACAGGCTGGTTTAGTAGCAGGTCTTCGTCTGGGATCTTTAAAATTTCAAGTATCGGCTTTGTTGATTTTCTTTCAAAAACGACTAGCATTATTACCGGATGTCCAAACTTTTCTACAAGGGGTTGTCAGATTACAACCTCCCGTTTGTACCTCCTACGGCCCCATGGGATTTGGATTTGGTCTTCTTTTCTCCAATCTTCCCGATTTGAACCTTTACAAATAGTGGAATTAAAAAAATTTTATCATGGAAAGTGGTTCTCCTGTTGGCGCTCGCCTCTGCTAGGGGTGCTTTCTTGTCTGCCTTACCTATTTTTTTTTTTTGAGGATAGGGCTGAGCTACGCTAAGGTAGTGTCGGCGTTTCACATCAACAAACCGATCGTAGTTCCGGTGTTTTAAGAGGATTCTTCGGCTTCCAGATCCCTAGATGTTGACCGGGCTCTTCGGATTTGTGTTGATAGGACAGCATCCTTCCGGCAGTCGGATACGCTGTTTGTACGAGATATGGCGCGGCCAGGCTGGCCGGCTTCTATTTCTAGATGGATTCGTTTGACAATCAGACAAGCCTATCTGGCTGCATCAAAGCAACCACCTACTTCAATCACAGCGCATTCTACGAGCTCGATGGGTCCTTCGTGGGCGGCTGCCCGCGGGGTTTCCTTGACCCAGCTTTGTCGAGCGGCCACTTGGTCGGGCTGGCATACTTTTACAAAGTTTTACCGTTTTGACACACTTGTGGCTTCCGCTTCACACTATGGCCGTGCTGCTTTGCAGGTTTCTCAGCGCTCTCCCGCCCGGGATGTGAGCTCTGGGATGTGTCCACTGTACTGAGACTCCAGTGTCCCCTAGTGGATGAAGGAGAAAACAGGATTTTGGTACTTACCGTTAAATCCCTTTTATCCGATTCCATAGGGGACATTGGATGCCTACCCGGCACTGTTCCACCTGCATTTATTGTTCTGCCAGGTTTGGACAGTCAGTTTTTTCTTCAAGGTCTGCTTGATTTGTTTCCATATTTGCTTGTTTATGTATGTTCTGTTCTAGCTTCTCTTCTCCTGTTATTATATTTCCAACTCTCCTCGGGCACAGTTTTTATTTAGACTGACCTGTAGGGGGGGGTATAGACGGGAGAGGAGCTAGCTACTATTCAAATTTATTAAAGTGCCAGCTCCTGGTTATCCCACATCTATACCCCACTGTACTGAGACTCCAGTGTCCCCTGTGGAATCTGAGAAAGGGATTTAACGGTAAGTACCAAAATCCTGTTTTTTTTTTTTTGTTTAACTGAGCAAGCAACTACAGGCGCCACAACACCAGTAAGTGGTCTGGTGGTTTCGGCAGGCCCAAGCGGGGCTTTGCTAACCGCTCCACTGGGAACCCAGGGCTGAAGCTGGGTAAACAGAAGAACAGTTCAGGAGATTCCCCACTTGCGACTGATGCATCCACTCTCCCACTAGACTACCAGTGCAGTTAAAAAGCCGGCGTCGGGGACCATGTAGAGGCCAGCAGCACCTGGCAGTTGATGCAGCAGCGAGGGGACATTAACCATCTAAGCACCTCCACCCTGTTATGTCATTTGCAGCAAGTTTTCAAGTTTATCAAAAGAACAAAGTCTGACAGCTGCCGTCCTGTTGCACAGCAGATTGCTGAAACCATTACAACTGTTTGCATTAGATCCGCATCCAATATCTGCCAGCATTGCGTATATGGTTTTACTCAATTATTTGAGGTCACGTGTCCATGCTACCAAATTCAATATCTATTCTATTTGACATAAAACAGCAATTCCTCATCTGTACCAGAATTGAAAAAAAAAAAAATACTTTGCCTGGAAAATGCCATTGTACAGGCTATTGACCCATCTACGGATATGGGACTCTGTACTGGCTAACATTACAACTGACTTAACACATCCCATGTTTTGTGCACACACACTTAGTGGTTCAGATTCTCTTAAAAGAACATGTCCATGCAGGAGATGATGGCTGTGGCCCATAACATTTCTGGGAATTTTCAGCATTGCAACCACATGCAGAAAATTGCAGCAGCTACAACAAAAGTTTAAATTTGCCATGTCGCCAACTGAAGCAAGAGGTAGTAACCATGTGGAATTCCACCATTGTATATGCTTCAGCTACTAGAGGTAGAGCAACAAGCCGTCCAAATGTACACATCAAGGCAGGATATGGGGAGAGTGGGGCATGTCGCCTTACTGAAGCACAACGGAGAAAGGTCTCTGATTTATGCAAGCTACTGACCTCAAGTGTGTTCTCAGAAAAAAAAAAGTTTAGCATGGGGCCCCTTGTACAAACTAGCTATGGTGTACTTAAGCTGCCCACCCTCCAGTGTGTTCTCAGAAAAAAAAAAGTTTAGCATAGGCAGGAACCTATTCTATTTTCAAAAAAAAGTGGGAAAACATGTTCATAAAAATCAACTAAAAATTCTAAGTTACCAATTGCAACAAATTACAGAGCCTTCTGTAATGGTGGATTTCGGTAGAGCTGAGCTATTATTTTGTAATGAGGATAACGGTTATCCGCTTTTAAGCCAATTGTTAGCTTGGTTTTAGGTTTAACCAAATCACCAAGATGTTTTCTTTTGTGGGTGCCCAAACAAACCAAATACTTCAGCCACAAAAGTGACAGTCCCTGGCACTGAAGTGCTTGGTTTGTTATTGTGCATGTCCTCTTTAACATGCAACATGTGGGTTGGAGGCCCCAAGGACAATTCCATAATGCGCCACTTTTCATTATGGACATTGCCCACCTTGCTGTATTAATGTAACGACTACCTGTTAATCGTCTCTAATTACCTATATTGGCCTTTGGTCTGTAATTTGCTGTTTGGAGAAGTGTTGGTAATATATTATATTTTCAACTACGCTTTTATGTTTTGCCGATTAATGAAAACCTATAGAGTTGTTTAGTTAATAAACTGCGATCATGTCTGCCACTGTTTCATAGATATCCTATATTCGAAACTGCCAAGTGTTTGTGCCGCTGCTCTGTTGCTTACTTCAGCTAGCTAGCTCGTTGCAGCCTTTCGCCAATGCAGTGAGGTGGTCAAAACGGACTGAAAAATTAATGTTCTTGATAATATTGTAGGAACAAACTGGTTTAAATTACATATTAGCGGTTTTATAAATTTTTAAAAAACACGATTTAGAATCAAAAACACCGAATTCTACACCTCTAATTTTTGTTGCAAATTTTGTAAAAAAGATTAAGGGCCTAATTTACCAACAAGTTTTATCATTCACAACGATTGCTAAAACGCGTTGTGCATAATAATGATGCTACAGCCAATCCGATCCCAATTGTCATCTGTTTGAAAAATGACAGATGGGAGCTGATTGGCTTGAACACCTTTTATCATACGCAATGAGTTTTATCAATGGTTGTGATTGATAAAACTAGTTTATAAATGAATATCTGAGACTATTTTAGAAAGTTGCATGGTCTGTAGTGCACCAAACAGTTCTCTTGCATGATATGAGGATAAGTGTATGGACACATCTGTAACTTTTTATATTTTTAATCTTCTTCATTTGTCATTACTTACCTGGGCTAATAGCTGTGGCTGTTTGAATGTCTGAATAGTAGAGCAGTGAGCAGCAAAGGGGCTCTTTGGCAATCTCTCAATATGATTTAATTATCAAGACCGTCGAACTTCTTTGTAAAGACAGATGCATGGCAGCTAATTTGAATGACCGCTAGGCTGCCTGCCATGTGCTGGCCATAAGCCATCTATGGGTCTTAATAACCTGTTCTCCCGATTCCAAACCAAAAATGATCTGAATCTGCGAGTTGGGCATTTTTAACGTGTTGCATTTTGCTGGTTCCCCAAGAATTAAACTATCCCCGTCTGGGATTGGCCCGCAATATGTATGGCCTGCATTGCAGGCATAAACTTCATTAGGCTGGTGGCCTTCACTTTGGCTTCCACCAGAGGGCTGCATCTGGTAATGGGTCCAAACACCAATAGGAATACTGGTAATTTCTATACTGCATTTTTATTGCTCATACACCCCTGTTTAATAGTTTTTGTTCATGGTTTTTATTTTCACATGTCCTTTAAATCTTCAAATTTTTTTTTCTTGTGTTTCTATACACGCCTTATTTAAATTTTTCAAAGCACAGAACCTAATCTCTCCTATGCTCATAGCTTTAATCTTACCAGTCCATCATTAACCCAGATAACTTTTTACAAATACCCCCTCCCAAGACCTCATTATGACTGCTCATGCCAGAGGGTGTGGACAGTGTTCTTGCGAGACGTTGCATTTTTTTTTTTTTTTTTTTTTTACAATTAAAAACCTGGCTGATGTGGTATCCATGGCACTGAGGAGGTTAATTCCTTGTGCTGCAGCACGATTTTCATATGAACTGTTGGTACTAGACGCCATGTACTGTAAATGTATAGGTCTAGCTGAAGTACCAGAGTTGCCTGGGTTTAAATCTTCTAGTTATGTTTTTTTATTGTGATGTCGTTCAACTCCATCCCGTTTAAGGCCCAGGTCAAAGCTCTGCATGGTGCACTCTTCCATGAGGTCTGACCGGGACCCCAACCACTCTTAAGCTGGGTACACACCTAAAGATTTTCTGTCCAGCCATCCAACTAGTTGATTGGTTGGAATGAAAATCTGGTAACGTATGGGAGTAGTTGATCAGCAATTTGCTCCTAAATGACAGAAAACAGATGAAAATGGTTGGTCATACAAGTTGAACTCATTGTTTTTAGATCACACATTTAACAAAACAGTTTTTGTCCATTTTCTGGCATTTGGGAGCAAATTGCTGATTGTCATTTGCGTTCATACCTTGCCAGATTTTCATTCCAACCAACTGGTTGGACAGAATCTTTAGGTATGTACCCAGCCTTATGGTGCATACACACGGTACAACTTGAACAACCATAGATATCGTTGATTTCCCTCAAACTTTCTGTAGTGCAGGGCAAACTATTTTGGGTGTACACACTGATCGATATCTATGATAGATATTTCAGTGAAGCTATGTCTTTACAGGCAAATCTTGACAAAATCGTCCAAGTTGGCCTGCATGTATGGTCGACCATAGATATTATCTTTCATGCGGGAACGCGCATCGTTGGTCGATCGTTCACTGCATAAAATGAATGATTTATTGTGGAACATTATCGTTCAGGAAAATCGGCCTGTGTATGCAGCATTAGGGTTCTCAGACCAATTGCTATCCCTTTGAAGCTTTCGTCCAAATCCATCAAACGGAAGGCCCAGAACAGGTGCCCTGGGTCAAAGTTCTGCCCAGTGTACACCAATGGGAGATCCAACTGGGACCCTAAGCCCCCTAAAATCTGGCCTGGACCACCTCACGTTAGTTTCATCCCAATCTGTGAAGGGGTGTCAGTGCATAACTGGACAAACAGACCAATGAATTTTCTATACAAGATGAAGGTTATAGTTAATGCTTTGTTAGAGTTGTACAATTGTGGAAAAGCATGTTTAAATGTATGGACTATGTAAGTAAAGGAATGTATTTCAGCTGTATGTTTTATAAGGCTTTGACATTTGGAAACACATTATTTGACATTCTTACATAGAAAGTGGTATGGTTATTCTCGGTGGAACGAGTTAAGATTCTTTGGATACAAAGATGTTAATCAAGCTACACGACAGATATCAGTTAGACATTTATTACAAAGTAAAAGAGTAAAATATAATGAACACTTAACTTGCCAGTCAGATCATCTGCTCAGAACATAAATGGTTTAATTTCCCAGGAGCCTCTCCAACACATTAGAGCTGGGAACTCGTACATCGAGCAATAGGCATAGGTTTAGGCTGTAGGCTGAATGTATACTGACAAATTACAGCTTTATATAGGAGCAACTCATGCATAAGCATTCAAGTACAAAGGTCATGTCCGGAAATATACATACATACTAATAGGGGGCACTATTGCCTCCAATTATGAATGTTAGAACAACTATTTGAGGTGTTTTATTGTGTATGTACTCTGATAAACTGAAGGTAAGACATTGTTGACTCAGGATTAAAGATCTCTGGCCACAGAGACCTTTATCCTTTACTTGGGTTCTTTCTGTCAAGAACACTTTTATGCAATGTTTGACCACCACCTAATGTCTGACCATTATCTATTGCCTGATAAATTTATAAAATCATTGCACACAATATTGCTTTCAGAAACAATTTTCTGAACGCCTAGAAGTTATTATTTTGGCCCTAGCTGAATGTCAATTTTAAAACTTTCATTGAAATGCACTTCAGGAGGGGAATTCCTGCAGAGTTGACCAATGTCAGTTTACGTTTTGAGAGCGCTCTGATTTGCATACTAGTCCTAGGTGCAGGATTGCAACCTGACGTAATGTGTCCTCTTAATATAAATATGGCTGATGTGGCTTTAGTGTGTGTATCCTCTATCGGAGAGGATTGTACCAATGAATATCTGTATGCAATGGTTGCCCAAAGCACCTCCCAGCAATAAATATCTTGCTTTAAGATTCCTGTGTCAGCTTGCATCCTGTGACCACCAGAATACCGCAAAATGCTATTCCTATCTCTGGCTGTTCTGGATTGGGCCCAGTGTCCCCAAGCTGAAACCCTCTGCCAGCTACTCCATGCAGACTAATTCATAGTGAGGGATCAGTGGGAATTGGTAGTTGCTGCTGCAACACTTCCTGGATAGGGTCTCCACATGTACCCTGAAGTAGGTTGTTCCAGGTGTCGGTGGTAGCAACTTGGTATTGGCAGAGTTACCTGCCCACTATGTGGTTGAATGAGTAGGTAACTAGTAGTTACTGACTGAGAGGGAATCCCTATGAGTGGTGAAGTGAGCCTACTTCGGATAGAGGGTGGTTACTCATCATACTTCACCATTTCCTTTTGATCGTTCATTTCGATATGTCAGAATTTGTATATGAATGTTATATCCGAAAGGCAAATTAGAGTATATCTCCTAATCTGTAATATTTAGTATTACTAATTTAATACTGATCACTTAAAGAAACAAAAAATAAATCTGGTTTATAAATTGTCCAATGTGCATATTCTACCATCAAAAGGTGAGTACCATTCAGAGAACCTGAACATAATACAGTGCTGCATTAATTAATGGATGCCCAATGTCTCAATATTCAATTGTTGGTGCCCATTAATTATCAAGCTTGTCGCGCCATATTAAACTGAGTTAGCAGCGTAAAACTGCTAAACCAGTCTAAAGTCCAGGTTAGGGTTCTCCTCATGAGGGAGCAAGCAGAAATGCTGGCGGCTATTCACGCCCGATTGGAGCACCAATTGAATTGCTCTGCTGGGTTCCTTACCTAGCTCTTGATTCAGTCTTGGTGTGTGTGTGTGTGTGTGTATATATGTATCTGTGCGTATATATGTGTATATATATATATATATATATATATATATATATATATAATTTTCATATATTTAGAGATATTATAATAAAGTTTGATATCATCTTTTTTCAGTATTGATTGACCGTTTAGAAACAGATGTCTAAAGACATTGAATCAACATTGCCCAGGTGCAATTGGTATGCTAGTGCATGAGTAAATGTACAATAAGATATATTTGGACCATACATCTAAAATAGATTGTGCCTGTAGGTGATGGTGCTGTAGAGGTATAGGGTATTGAGAATTACACAAAGTATTTGTTTTAATCGGCCTGTAATGATTCACAGTGCTCAGAAGGATAGATTAACAATTTGAATAAAGAGTAAAAATAGGTAAAATGGGGGTAGTTTAGTAGTGGTATATATTGTATAATTATAATATATATATGTATGTTAGTAGAGGGTGTATAAACCGGCGCACTGGTTAAAGTCCTTAGAAACGTATTGCACTGTTAGTGCAATATGTGTTTCAATACAAAGTGGAATCCATATAGTGCTAGCACGTGTGACATTTTGATCCCTCTGGTGGAGGTGGCAGCAGTCTTCCCAGGTTCCTGAACGGCAATCAGGATAAATAGGATCTGGAAGTGGAATTGGGAAAAGGCATGCGCCTAATAGTGTAGTACTTAAAACAATAATGTACATGCTCAAAATATAATGTGCGTACCAAATAATAAATCTTTAAGGCTTATCTGTGATTCTTTCACTGGGATTCCATATGGTGGGGTAGGTATGGTCCTCCAAAAGATCAGGAAAACCTTGATAAAAGAGGCTCCAACAGAGCAAAATAGAACACAAATATAGTGTAGCATTTTGTTTACAAGCAGCGCTTATAATTCCATGTGTATTGCGTACCAGAAAGATACTTGAACAACTGCGTGTAGTATTGTGTACTCTGAAAACTCCTCTAAGATCCCATGGAAACCCCCATAGTCCGCACACAGGTGGATAAGGTTAACCTCAAGCAGAAATGACCCTTGTCACATGTGTGTTATGACGTTAGCAGCGGCTCAGTCAGAGCAGCCTCCAAACACCTTCGAGTATTACTAGGGAGCCCGCCATTCCTCTCAGAATTAGGCGCATGCCTTTTCCCAATTCCTCTTCCATATATATATATATATATGTTATATAATATATGCCCGGTGTGGTAAAAACCCGGATTTGCGGGGGGGGGGGGGTGTTATAGAGTTAGGATGGAAACCGGCCACAGGGGTTGTTATAGAGTTAGGATGGAAACCGGCCACAGGGGTAGGCGTCCCTATTCCTCCGTCAAGAGTGTCATCTGAGGATTTGGGGGGTTGATGAAGTCTGGGTGAGGACTCCCCTTCTTGTGTTTTCTCCTCTTCTTCTTCCGATCCGTGGTGTTGCTCTGGACCATATTCTGATGAACGCTGGCTGTGCGTTCAACAGGTTGGTCCCCGCAGTGTGAGCCGGGACGTGTCACTTTCAGCTGCGGGACGCCAGGAGGTGCGGGAGTCCCAGCACTAGCTGCGCGCTCAACTCACCTGTTGGTGAGGAGACTTGACTGTGTATAGTTGGTGATTAGGTGGTAGGTGGCTTCCCAACTCGTCTCGGCCGTCAGGCCTTCTTTAGGGAATGGTTGCAGCCGTCTTGGAAAAGGGCCATTTAAATATCTGTGGTTATGTCACAAAAGGGCATGAGCAGCACTGTTTCCATGGGGATTGGGGCGGGGAGTGGAGCACAAATTGTGACCAGCTGATGCAGGTGTTTGCAGTGTGATTAGTTTGATTTCTAGAGTAACGTAGATGTTTAAGGAGCAGGGATTATTAGTTTCCCCTGTTTGAAGACATGGTTGTCAGTACAGGGTAAATGTTAATTAGTAGGATCCAGTACGGGGTTAATAGGATCTATACTCCAGGGTATTGTATGATCGGCAGAGGGAGGTGTATTAATAGGTTTAAGTGCTATTAATCTAGAAAGCAGGGGTGACTGTGATCACATGGTTGGTGGTGCAGTTATTTGGTAGGATCTTGTGGTGATGCCTGGATAGATCTATTACATTGTCAGTGAAGCATTTTGGTAATATGTCTTGGAATAGACTGAAGTAAAATTAGAGTAATAAACTATAATGATAAATAGGATTGGAAAGTACATTAAAAATAGATTGGAAATGTAGGCGGTGCATGGTTTTACCCAGTGATAACTGATCTCACTTCGTTATCTAAATTCCGAGTGGTGCTAGGGTTTTTAGGTTCACCATCCATCTCAGTTCTTTGTTTTTTTTTTTTGTTAGTTTCCTCCTCTCCAGTTCTTTTTGACTAGCTGGATTCCAATAAAACATCAGTTTTGGATTTTGATTGTGAGCCTCCTTAAAATGGTTTGAGAGGCTGTTTCTAGCCCTTTGCGTGTATTCCTAATATGTTCAGAAATCCGTGTTTTTAATTTTCTGGTTGTCCTACCGACATACTGATAACCGCAGGGGCAGGTTATTGAATAACTCCTTAACTGTTACATGTGATGTGGTCAAAGATAGTGTATTCATTATTGGTTTGTGTTGAGATGAATGATTTTTGTTTCTTTGTTGTTGTGGTTAATCTACAAGCTTGGCAGGATCCGCAATGAAAGATGCCGGGAGTGGGTTTGTGACCTGTTAAAGTGGTTTGGGTTGATTTGTTTCCCTTTTTATATGGTTGTGTACTAGCAACTGTCTGAGATTTGGAGCTTTTTTTTTGTAGCTGATCCTTGGTTTGTCGGAAAGTATATATTGAGGACCTCTTCCAGTAGGATGTGCCAGTGTCTACTCAAAATTTTGTTGAGATGTCTGTAATTTTAGTTAAATTGGGTTATGAAAGTGTTTCTACCTTGTGGTCTTTGTCTTTATTTTTATAGGTCAATAATGTTTGTCTATACTTTCTATTGTTTTTGGTGTGTTGGAAACCTTCTTTCTTGTAACCTTTTTCTATAAACTTCCATTTTTTTTTGCTGTGGATTTGGTAGTCTTTACTGCGATTTCTTAGGATTCGTTTGGATTGGCCAATGGGGATGTTACTCAATCAATTCGGATGATGTCCGCTGTTGGAGAGAATGTAGCTATTAACGTCAACTCTTTTTTGATAAGTTTTAGTACAGATCTGATTATTCTCAATTAAATATTGTTGTATCTGGGATGTTGACTTGTGTTCTGCTGTAAATGGTTGTGAATGTGAGGTTTCTGTCGTTATTTAGATGTTCTAGGAACCTTAGAAGTTTGGTCTCATCTCCTTGCCATATGAAGAGTACGTCATCTATGTAGCGTCTCCTTAGGACCAAGTTTGCCCCGAACTCATGCTCTGACCATATGGTTTAGTCCTCCCACCTACTCATAAATAGATTGGCATAGCTTGGGGCAAACTTGGTCCCCATAGCGGTGCCTTTGTCTTGTCTATAGTATGTATTGTCGTACCAGAAATAGTTATCTCCTAGATGAAGTCTATGCAGTCAGTGATGAATTTAGTCTGTAGGTCTGTCATGTTCTCGTCTTGTTGTAGGTAATGTTTTGTGGCTTCTACTCCCTGATGGGGTTCTATCACTGTATATAGGGATGTCAGGTCGCTAGTGCATATCCAAAAGTCTTTTGACCAATTGATATCTTGAAGTGTCTGTAGAATGTCTGTAGTGTCCTGTGTGTATGACCTTTGTCCTCGTACGTAGGGTTGCAGAAAAAAGTCAATGTATTGTGATAGGTTGGAGGTGAGTGAATTGATACCCGATATGATTGGGCGTGCAGCGGGGGGGTCTGTGATGTTCTTGTGTATTTTTGGTAGGTGGTATATAACTGGAATGACTGGGTGGGAGTTGTGGATAAATTTGTATTCTTGCTGACTCAAAATACCTTTTTGTTGAGGCCTTCATCGAGTAGGTTCTTTAGTAGGTCTTGATATTTGCTAGTGGGGTCTTTAGTTAGGACTGTGTATGTGTTGGTGTCTTTTACAATTCTAGTGCATTCGTCTAAATAATTTAGTTTATTCACTATTGTAAACCCCCCCGCCCGCACCCTTTGTCGGCTGGTTTGATGACCAGATTGGTGTTTCTAGTTAATTCTTTTAGGGCGGCAGTTTCTCTTTTTCTAAGATTTAGATCTTGAGGTTTAAGTTTGATGTCCATGGCTTCTATGTCTTTGCTGACTAGTTTTTCAAATGTTTCGATGAGTGGACTTTTCCTGTGTGCAGGATAGAATGAGGATGGGGCTCTGAGATTTGTGTTTTATATTCTGTATTGTCTTTTGGGGGGTTGTTTCGTGTGATGGGGTTTTTGCTGAAGTACTTTGCTATGGTTAGTTTTCTTGTAAAACGATGAAGGTTAAGATGTGTCGAATTTGTTTAGGCCCTTGTTGGGAGCAAACTTCAAGCCCTTATTGAGTAGTGATATGTGGTTGCGTCCTAAGTTGGCTTTGCTTAGATTAAAGATTCCTGTTTCATCTGTCTCTGTGGGGGATCTTTGTTTTGCCTGCCTTTCCTCTGCATCCTCTCCTAGTGCGTCCAGTTTCCTTTTGTTTTGGTTGTTGCGTGTCTCTGTGCAGGCCTGCGCTGATGTCTAAAAATTGTGTGCTCCATGCTAAACTATTGTCTTGGTGTAAATCCGAGAATGGTTTTGGTAATGGCTTGGGATGTCCTTCTAGATATAGTTCGAGTCCTCTCTCTCAATTGACTGGCTATATTGTCGTAATTTGTGTTCTCATTGATACTGCATGTGGAAAAGGTTGTATTGAAGGATATCTCGTTTTCTATGTCTATGCTGATTATGTCGTCAGTTTATTTGATGACAATTGTGGTATTTTTATTGATGTTACCGAAATGGAGTTTGGTCATGTATTGTTGATAGGTCAAGTTAAACTTTTTGTAAGTGGGGGTGGGGGCTATTTTGAAAGGGGTTGTATTAACTTTTGTGTAGTGTTTTGGACTTCTTCCAAGTTTTTGATTTTTGGGATTATGGTCTTTTATGTTTAACTGCTTGTTGTTTTCCCACCTTCTCTCACTATTTTAGAGGTTTTGGTCAGTATGATTTCTTTTTCCAATTTCTTTAATCAATTTGTGTGCATGTCTTTCTACAATGAATTTGTCATCTTCCTTTATAGATGTCTAACTTCTCATATAGGGACTGTATCTCTGTTCCTAATTTGGTTCTGCTTGGTGTGTGGTTAAAGTCAATAAGTCAGTGGGAACAGTCTTTTAGTATGTTATCCCATTGGTTTATGAAACTGGAGTCTTCTGTATGATGTGTTGGGTGTGTTTTGCCCTGAGCCCTTTAGGGATAAGGTTGTTTGCAATGTACCATTGTAGGGTTTCCGTATCCCACCAGACTTTTTTGATTCTTTGATAATCAATTTTTCCATTGTGAGGAAAGTGTCACAAAAGTTCTTGCTATTGACTTGTAATTCAGTTTTGCTACCTAATTCTGTGGAGATTAGACCAACTCAAGTGGCTCTAACCTTACAGCTATGTCTAGTAACCACACGCGATGGAGCAGCTGAGCGAGGGGATATAGTTGAGTAGTAAGATAAATAGGTTGCCAAGCACTCACTGTGGGTTTACTGTATTTGTAAATGTAGGAAAAGAGGGGGGTGGGGGCGGCAGCAAGTCTTTAGAGGATGGTATATATTGTATACCACTACTAAACTTCCCCCATTTTACCTGTTTTACTCTTTGTTCAATTTGTTAATCTATCCTTCTTTGCACTGTAACTCCTTAAAGGCAGATTAAAACACAAATACTTTGTGTAATTCTGAATACCCTATACCTCTACAGCACCATCACCTACAGGCGCAGTCTATTTTAGATATATGGTCCAACATATATCTTGTTCATTTACTGGTGTACAGAAGGAAAGGGGATTCCTTCTCTAAAGACTCTCTCCTCCCCCCCCACCCCTCTTTTCCTACATTTATGAATACAGTAAACCCACAGTGAGCGATTGGCAACCTATTTTGTGCATAAGTTTAATCGTGCGTCATAACCTGGTCAGTGTGACCGGACTGGAAAGCACAAAGGAAATATTGAAAACAACTCTATTCTTTTAATTTTTCATAGTCTGTGTAGTGGTTTCAGTTGGGTTTTAATGCTACTGAAGTCCTAGTTAAAACAAACTTTTTATATCATGCTATGGAAATGTATACAAACGAGATTGGGAGAGCTGGCAATATTTTGTGATTGAGACAGCACTATTTTACTATTTTGCCTCTTCATATGTTCATGTACCAAACTCTGTAGTGGTTTAAACGATCAGGAAGGGATTTTCATGGTATAGTGCTTTTATCGTGCTGCTATAAGCTCTTCCTGCATCTCGTATCAAGGTGAAGCACAAAGCAAAAACTTTGATGTATTAACGCTGGAGTAGGGGAGAGAACTCTTCCCTCCAGTGAGCTGTGCAAGACCCACAGCACATCAGTTTAGTTACCTCCTGGCTGGCTACACTGCGCATCCAAGGCCTTGCGCGCACACAGCCGGACCCCTGACTAATATTTCATCACCATACAATCGTATGCCCACGGTGAACTCGTTAGATGTTTTGCAGAGAACGTAGAGAAGTGGTTGTCTGATCATGCATACGGATGTTCATTGTAAGGCTGGTTACACTTTCTGTCCAACCATCCAACTAGTTGGTTGGAAAGAAAATCTGACGTATGGGAGTAAATGATCAGAAATTTTCTCCTAAATGCCAAAAAACAGATGAAAACGCTCGTTCAGACAAGTTTGTTAAATGTTTGATCTAAACAATTTGTTCAAATAGTTTTTTTTTGTCCATTTTTCGGCGATTGGGAGCATATTGCTGATTGTCATTTGCTTTCATGTCTTACCAGATTTTGATTCCAACCAATAAACTAGTTGGATGGTTGGACAGAAAATCGTGTGTATGCAGCTTTAGTTTCACATTGCACTGGTTATAATGCATTTGACCCATACCACCTCAGATGTCCCCTGTAGTGCTTTCCCAGTGGAACTTGGTATTCTCGCTAGGGCAGACTGGCAGGGTGCCTGTCAGAGGTTTGCCTGGAAAAGGGGAGTGCTCACTCATAAAAGGGGGGGTGTTCTTGAAATGCACCCTTTTTTTCATCACTGTAGGGGGTGTGCCATGCACTCACTGAAATGCTGGGCTGCTCCCAAGCTCTCGCCGCAGTGTGAAGGGATGCTGTGCGCATACACTCCATCTATTCACCAGCCAGGGATTCCCCCCATGGGGCACTACAGGGTCCGTGGGTGCTAACTGCTGTTTCAGCGGGGTGCTGCCATAAGGGCAGAGCACATTTCAGAGCCTTCAAATCTGGGTATGGCATAGTCCCCGCTGAAAGGCTAGTGGGAACACTAGAATTTGGCAATGGTTTATTAGTTAACTGCCTTTAAAAGTTCAGTGCCATTTCTAGTGGCATGTAGCCATACCAATCTGATCCAGGGAATTAATTTAAATGTAAGTTAAATTGCCAATTGCTTTGCAGACATGTTTGGTCTCTCTCGTCAATGAAGCTGACAGGTACAGTAGTTAATGATATACTTTATGTAACTTCAGGTCAAGTAAGTAGGTGGGGGAGAGTGGAGAGAGAGAGAGAGCTCCTCACCCCCCCCTCTCTCTCCCCCCTCTCTCTCCACCTCCCCTCCTCCCTCTCCCCCCTCTCCTCCCCCCCCCTCTCCTCTCCCCCCCCCTCTCCTCTCCCCCCCCCCCTCTCCTCTCCCCCCCCCCTCTCCTCTCCCCCCCCCCTCTCCTCTCCCCCCCCCTCTCCTCTCCTCCCCCCCCCCCCTCTCCTCCCCCCCCCTCTCTCCCCCCCCCTTCTGATGTATTCCTTAACGTTTTCCTTTTATGACTTTTTATGGTATTCTCATTGGAATAAATTATCCATTTTAAAGTAGTTGCTGTGTTCACCCCTTCTGTTTTTTTTAATGTGGGACAGGGGTGTAGCAAGAGCTTTGGGGACCCCATGGCAACATTTGAAGGGGCCCCTTGCCAATGCTTCTAGAGACTCCACAGTTAATTTGATGTCCCATAAAAGTGCCCTATTTCACTTTATACTACACAGTGAGTGCGACCAGTTCACAATATGCCACATTATAGTGCTACCAGTTCACAATATGCCACATGGTGTGGGACCAACTGCCTCCTATCTGACCGGATACTTCCTAATACAGGATAATCCACGTTGAGTGGAGATCTTTTTAATTAAGTCACTTCTTTCTGTGACAGTCCTAATCTCAACTCCAGCCCCCACACCCCAGCTACACACAAGCAGCTGTAAACAAGGATATTTCTACTGATGGTGCTGGGCTTACTGATTAGGACAGCTGTGTTTCAGCGTTAACAGGAGTGTGGAAGTTGGATCATATCTGTGTGGAGCTTTACTGAGAAGGAGAGACATATTGCCACTGACGAGTCCCCTTTCCAAATCCAGAACCACTTGAGCCCCATAGCAATGGCACACCTTGCACCCACTTTAGCTATGCTCATTGTAACATCCATACCTTCTGTAAATTCATACACCATGGCCAAAAGTGAGAGACATAAGTATTGGTTTTCACAAAGTTTGATGCCCCAGTGTTTTTAGACCTTATTGTCATGTTACTATGGTATACTGAAGTAAAATTACAAGCATTTCATAAGTGTCAATGGCTTTTATTGACAATTACATTAAGTTTATGCAGAGAGTCAATATTTGCAGTGTTGACCCTTCTTTTTCAAGACCTCTGCAATTTGCCCTGGCATGCTGTCAATCAACTACTGGGCGGCCATACTGACTGACTGGCTGCCCATTCTTGCCTAATCAATGCTTGAAGTTTGTCAGAATTTGTGTGTTTTGGGTTATTCACCAGCCTCTTGAGGATTGACCACGTTCTCAATGGGATTATGGTTTGGGGAGTTTCCTGGCCATGGACCCACAATTTAGATGTTTTGTTCCCCGAGCCACTTTATCACTTTTGCCTTAGGGCAAGGTGCTCCATCATGCTGGAAAAAGCATTTTTTGTCACCAAACTGTTCTTGGATAGTTGGGAGAAGTTGCTCTTGGAGGATGTTTTGTTACCATTCTTTATTCATGGCTGTGTTCTTAGGCAAAATTGTAAGTGATCACACTCCCTTGGCTGAGAAGCAACCCCACACATGAATGGTCTCAAGATACTTTACTGTTGGCATGACACAGAATTAATAGTAGCGCTCACCTTTCCTTGTCCGGACAAGCGTTTTTTCATATGCCCCAAACAATCTGAAATGGGATTCGTCAGAGAAAATAACTTTACCCCAGTCCTCAGCAGTCCAATCCCTGTACCTTTTGCAGAATATCAGTCTGTCCCTGATGTTTTTCTGGAGAGGTGGCTTCTTTGCTACCTTTCTTGACAGCAGGCCATCCTCCAAGTCTTCGCCTCACTATGCTTGAAGATGCACTCACACCTGCAGATCTTGGTGGTAATAGCAAATATTCAAAGCAAGCTCTGCACTGGTGGTGCCCGATCCCGCAGCTGAATCAACTTTAGGAGACTGTCTTGGCACCTTCTGGACGTTCTTGTGCGTCATTAAGCCTTTTTCACAACTATTGAACCTCTATCCTTGAAGTTCTTGATCCGATAAATGGCTGATTTAGATGCAATCTTACTAGCAGCCATCTCCTTGCTTGTGAAGCCTTTTTTGTGCAAAGCAATGGTAATTGCTTGTTTACTTGCAGGTAACAATGGTTAACAGCAGAACAACCAATGATTTCGTGCTCCATCCTCCTTTTTAAAGCTTCCAGTCTGTTCTAACTCAATCAGCATGACTGAGTGATCTCCATCCTTGTCCTCGTCAACACTCACCTGTGTTAACGAGAGAATCGCTTACATGATGTCAGCTGGTCCTTTTTGTGGCAGGGCTGAAATGCAGTGGAAATGATTTTGGGATTAAGTTTGTCATGGCAAAGAGGGACTTTGCAATTAAATGCAATTTATCTGATCACTCTTAGACATTTTGGAGTATACGCAAATTGACATCATAAAAGCTGAAGCAGCAAACTTTGAAAACCAATGCTTGTCATTGTCAACTTTGGCCATGGCTGTACAGTGTGTTATGAGGATTACTGAATGAGTGTTAATACTTTGAACAGTGGCAGTTATGATGAAAAGGTAACTGTAGCCTGTTCATTCACTGGGAACAGTCTGAAAAATATGAATGGTTTTATTGGTAAAGGGGGTCTGGTAATGGGTACTTTTTTTTTTTTTAACCACTTGCTTGGTGTGGTTGCATCAAATGCGACCACGCCAGGCTGGTCTTTTCCTGACATGGATGCATCTAATGCAACCAGTCAAACGCCAACTGGACTGCTGCCAGAAATTAATCTTCCAGCAACTGCCAAACTCAGAGGGACCTCCCGGCACCTTTTGAACCTACAGCTCTACCTCCAATTTGTCCCGATCACTGCCATGCCACAGTGATCGGACAGCCAGCCCAGTGTAACTCCCACTCTTCCCTGGGGAAGGGGGGATGGTGTGAGAGATGAATATATACGGTCTGTGCCCAACCCCAAACCTCCCCCCTTGCTTTGCCACAGCTGTGTCCCCTCCACTAACACCATGGCTATTTTAAACTTATTTTGCATATTAAAAAAAAAAATTTTTTATATTGAATCAGGTGTAAATAGCCTTTCTTTATATAATTTTATTTCAAAAATTGACAATTTTGGGGACACTTTTGGAAAAGAAACCGTTAAGGGATGTGAATTGAGGCATATTTACGTAGATACGTTCTATTTAACTTTTTTCTATTCTAATGAGAAAATATAGTATAATTTTATTTATTTTTTTGCTTCCCCCTTACAGGTGCCAATTATTAAACTTACAGACTTGGAGACAGATGTCAAAGTGGACATCAGTTTTAATGTTAGAACTGGTGTGAAGGCTGCTCAGTTTATCAAGGATTGCATAAAGGTAAAATGTCATGCCCCCCCACCCTGGAAATCTTTCTGTACGCTGCAGAAATCATAGTAATAATGCAAGGGATCTGTTATGCAGATGAACGACTTTCAGATGTGCTTAATGTTACATGCCCCTAATATAATAGGGTAAATGCTGATTTTATTTTTTGTGAAATGTACATTAAAGGCATTTTTTTATCTCTATAGGAATACTCTTTGCTTCCTTACTTGATTTTAGTATTGAAACAGTTTCTCCTTCAAAGAGATCTAAATGAAGTTTTTACTGGTGGGATTAGCTCTTACAGTCTTATTTTAATGGCAATAAGCTTCATACAGGTAAGTTCTATTTTTTTATTTTTTTTTAAATTGTATGGAAGCAGGTTGATTTTAAAATAAAACAATTTTTCTCACTGCTATTAAATAGTAAAACTGTAACCCATTTATAGGACTCAACATATAAACAATTTTTAGCCCAAGTATTGTCTAGGTCAGTTGTGGCCAAACTCTGTCCTCTGGATTCTTAACTATTTATATTTTCCAGACCACCTAACTAGTGTACAGATTAAAAGATCAGTTTAAAATTGTTTCAAAACGCCCATTCTAACTGATAGGCTGCCTATTTTGGAAAAGCACTTGATGTGACCATCTTATCATACTCTGACAACTTCTCTAGTAAGAGGTAGCTCATCAGAGTGTAACTTATTATCAGGCAGATAAGCAATTTTTTTTTTTTTTTTAAATATAGCTTTACACCTTATCGTTAGCATTATAAGTTTGTATATATGTTGAATTGTGAGCCAGTATACATAATGTATGATTGCGGCACTGGAAACCAAAATGTTCACACTGAATTAGATTAAAAGATTGCAGTACAAACGCTGCTGAAATGTTATACCCCTTTTACAGCATAGCTAAAACCCAGGGTTAACCCAGGTTGCTTCTATGTGTAAAAGGGGCCAGGGTTTGATTCCCAGGTTGAGTGACCCGGCAATCCAACCCAGGTAACTATGTAGGGTTTAACACAAACGACCTGTGAAACCCTGCAGTGCAAACTGGTAATCCGGGTCGTCCGACCTAGGTCCCGTTCACAGCATGGGGACTTCCTGGCTTTTCAGCACTTGGAGAGATCTCCAAGCGCCGGGAGAAGTGTTCCACTGCACACATGAGCAATGTGAACGGCGCAGATCTAAACCCAGATCGGCGCCATAGTGGAAAAGGGGCATGTCCAGGGTCTGACCCATTTTGGAACTGCGTTCCAAAACTTGGGTCAGACCCTAGACTTAGGTGGAAAAGCAGTATTCCAGTCCTTACATACGGGGTCGGATACTATATTTAAATTGGTACAATTTTATAATGAGTAGTATTATGGCCATGTTAACAGTATGTGCTGATAGGATATACTGCCCTCTTTTATCTTAAATACTGCTGAAACACTATACCACACGTGGTCGGGCAGTATGAGCTTTCTTTTCTCCAAGGCACAAAGTGGTTACATTATCCTGTCTAATAAAGATATAATATTATTATCCTTTATATGATGCCACAAGGGATACACAAGAAAACAGATATTAACAGTACAAACAATGCAGGACAGATACATTGCTGCATAACACTTAGATAAGCAGCATGGTGTCTGTAACCAAGGGTTGGGTGCTGTTGTAAATTAGAGTATAATTAAGTGAAGGAGAAGCACATGAGGGAAGAGGGCCCTGCTTGTGATGGTGAAGGAGATGGGGCAGACAAACATGGGTGACACCGATGGGCTGGATACAAGGGTCACAGTAATCTGTCTATGGAAAAGGTTAGTCTAAACTTAAGAGGAAAAAACAATGAGTTCTGCAAAATTGCACCAAGCCTCGTGATTTGGGGGCCACAACCAAGGACCATTTAAGAGGTCATCTTGCTGTGTCGTTCGGTAAGGCATAGTTGGAGTGGATAAGCAGATTGCAAGGGGAGATCAGGAGGAATGTGGGCAGCATTGAAGATCCAGGTGCAGGTACAATCCATAGGCATGATGGAAATGTGGTGGTAGATAAAAGCAGTCCTTAATAGCAGAAATTGCTGCTTTGTTAAAATCTCCTTGTGTTCTCCTCCTGTAACTCCTGAATAACTTCGGCTTTAACTTAAATGTTCTATTTACACTTTAAACTATGCACTTCATATCTAGGCACTGATGTTGTAGCAGCCCCGGCTATGGCAGCCTAATAGTGACAAATAAGTATGACTCAAACCAGGTGTCAACACTGATTCCACCCCCACCCCTAACACCCTCCTCACACAACAAAAGGTCAGCAGTAAAATAAACAAATTGTGAGAGGGCAATATACCAACACACAGAGTAATTTCCTGCCTTGATAAAGATTTTAAAATAATATGAAATATGGTTTCATCAGTATGTTGGGTGCAGTAGTTAATTACCTGGGGATGAGTTCCTTCCAGTTACTAGAATAGTAAGTAATAACTCCTGAATAACTGACTTTAACATAAATGTTCTATTTACACTTTAAACGAAGCACTTCAAATCTAGGCACTATTGTTGAAGCAGCCTTGGCTATGGCAGCCTAATACATGAACATGGTAAATCAGAATCCATGAATTATTTGAGAACTACCCCTTAGTGCTGGTGTTAATGAGTTATTATCAGTTTCTTATTTAGCGCAGCATATTCTGTTGCGCTTTACAAATGGAAATAACTTTTAACAGAACCAAACTGGGTAGTAACAGACAGACATAAAGGTGAGAGCCCTGCTTGCAAGCTTACAATCTATAGGGATATAGGTGTTGATACACAAGGATTGGTGCTACATATTGCAAATTGGTCTAGCCAGATTGCACAGGTTATTGGTGGGCTGTATGATCCAGTCACACAAAAGTTTACCTAGGGCCTGGAGGATGTATACATTAGAAAATGTGAGGTTATATAACGTCTTATCGTTCATTTCTACTTCAGGGTCCATAGGGTATCCACATGATACCTTGGGGTATAGGTGATGGCAACAGACATCGGGCACCTCAGAGTAAAAGTTTTCAGCCTCCCAGGATGCACTGGGGTCCCTCTCCTATACCCCGGCGCCTCCCCTGCTGCACAGTACCTTTCCACAGCGGTCTGGTGAGCCGTGTCAGCGCTCCTCCCTCAGGCCTGCCTCCTCTCAGCTCCTCGGCGGCCATTTTCTAGGAAGTGTGCAAATGCTGTTGGAGTTTGATACAGGTGGCATCGCGGTCCGGGTCCCCCCGCATATCTCTCCTCCAATAAGGTCAGAGTGTTCAGCGCTGTTTCCTACCAGGCTCTGGTCTGTGTACTTAAATAACCTGAACTGTGATCAATTATTTCTACATTGTATGTGACTATATGCTAGCACTGTCTGACTGTACTTTCACTTCTGACTGTCAGCCATTTTACTATCCCTGTTCTTCCTCTGCTAAAGCCCTTGCGGTGCGGTGTTGCAGGGTGTTCATTGCCTCACAGTAAACAAAGTTGTTTTTTTGTGTGGGGAGTCACATTTGCTCAGTTTACACATGTCTGGGAGTGAACGTGAATATCCTCTTCAGCTAAAATGTACCACATGCTATGTACAGTTAGCGGAGGGAGATGTGAACGCTGAGGGTTTATGCAGGGCATGTTATCTTATATCACGTCCGATTTCTGCCACTGCGCCTTTACAGGAGCCGCCCTGGGCTTGTTTTGCTAAGGTACTTACAAACCGTGTGGGCCAGTTGGCGACTCTCCCTGTGTTTCCCCAGATGGGGGTTATCGCAGCAGACTGTAGTCTCATCACCCAAGCAGGGGTTCCCCAAGGAGTTGATACCTCAGGGTTTCCTGCTTCTGCCCCCCCCCCCCCCGGAGGCGGAGTCTAAATCTACCTGGCCTTATACGGGCAGTATGTGCGGCCTTGGTTATTGAGGACGAGTATCCCCCCGTGGCCAAATCTAAATACGCCGCCTTTAAGGATGTTAAGGGAGATGCCACTGTATTTCCTCTATCTGGTCAGTTAGTGGATCATTTAGAGGAGGCATGTAAAAATCCGGGTAAGCGGTTCCAACCTCAAACGCTTGGCCTTTGCATACCCATTTGCAGATAATTATTTTTCCAAATGGGAAACTCCTCCACAGGTGGATTCTCATGTCACACGCCTAGTGAGGAGTGCTACGTTGCCCATGCCCTCCATGTCCTCCTTTAAAGGATGTTACGGATTTCAAGGTGGAAATATGCCTAAAATCCATTTATTCCCTTGCTGGAGGGGCTTCCAGACTGGCTATGGCCGTGTGCTGGGTGGCCAGAGCCATGGAGCGGTGGGCGGATACCTATGAAAGTGTCTCTGGACACTGGCTCTTCCCCTGAACAGGTGGAGTTAGTGGGCAATCTTAGAGACTCAGCCATGTACATCAATGAGGCAGCCTTAGATATAGGTCTCCTCGCTTCCAGAATCTACTTGGCAGCAGTAGCGGCTCACTGCTCCCTATGGTTGCGCTCTTGGAAAACAGATGCAGATTCCAAGAAGGGATTGGAATGCTTGCCCTTTAATGGACAAGTCCTGTTTGGTCCTGATCTGGACAAAATTGTGGCCACGCTGGCAGCAGCTAAATCTGCGTGTTTGCCATTGGCTACAGTCCCATCAGGATCTGGTACTTCGTCCTTTCGGCCTTATAGGGCCCAGGGTAAGTCCAAGATACAGTCCTTTGCCAGACAGTCGGGTAACAGGAAATCTGCCAAGCCAAAGAAGCAGGCTTGGAGTACAAGACTTCCTACTCCCAAGTCGGACGATAAGCCTTCAGCCTGATGGGACGAGCCTCCCCTTGGGGGACCCCAGAGTGGGAGGCCGCCTGCTTCAGTTCGCCCAGTGCTGGTACCTGACTACCAAGGACACTTGGGTACAAGAGGTGGTCTCTCGGGGGTATGCCCTCTCCTTCCGGCGAAGGCCTACCAGCCGGTTTTTCACCACAGGCCTTCTGTTAGATCAGGACAAGGTCCTGGAGCTCCAGAAAGTGTTGCACTCTATGCTCCAGGCTGGAGTTATAGTGCCTGTTCTGTTACCCCAGAGGTGCACGGGTTTCTATTCCTATCTTTCTAGTGCAGAAACCCAATGGGTCTTACTGGCCCATCCTCAACCTCAAGTCCTTGAGGGTCCCTCGGTTCAGGATGGAGACCCTGCGTTCCATTTTTCTGGCAATGGCGCCTGGGGATATCATGGTGTCGTTGGACATTCAGGACGCCTACCTGCATGTCCCTATTATCTTAGCACACCAGCAATTCCTCAGGTTTGCAGTGCTTGACCAACATATCCAGTTTCAGGCACTGCGCTTTTGGTTGGCCACAGCGCCTTGTCTTTACCAAAGTCATGGCAGGCCACCTGCGGATGCAGGGGGTCAGTTTGTCTTATCTGGATGACCTTCGATTAGCAGGGTCTCCAGAGGTCCTCCAGCGCCATCTGCAACTGACAATATCTGTTGCAGAATCATGACTGGTTGATAAACTGGAAGAAGTCCACCCTGGTTCCCTAGTAGAGTATGCTTCATCTCGGGGCCCTGTTGGACTCTCGACAACAGAGGATCTTTGTGACAGAGGAAAAGATCTCTGCATTACAGGCAAAGGTACGCAGTTGCCTTCAGAGCCGCCGAGTGTCTGTTTACTTGGCAATGAGGTTACTGGACTCCATGGTGTCGATGTTCGACATGGTGGAATATGCCCAGTTTCACTCCAGACCTCTGCAGAAATTGATCCTCTCCAGATGGAATGGGTGGGTTGCCCCATCTGATAACGACACAGACCATGGCGCTTTCTCCGGAGGTACGTCTGTCTCTGGCTTGGTGGCTGCAGACGACTCACCTGAACTGGGGACGCCCCTTTTGGGTGGCGATCTGGTACCTTCTGACAACGGACGCCAGTCTCCGAGGCTGGGGAGTAGTGACAGGTCCACACTTGTTCCAGGGCAGGTGGACAAAAGCACAATCTTCGCTTCCAATAAACATCTTGGAATTTTGGGCGGTATTCAAAGCTCTCCAGCAAGCGAGACATTTTCTCCACGGAAAACCTGTGCAGGTACAATCGGACAACGCCACCACGCCGGCTTACATAAACCACCAAGGAGGAACCTGAAGTCAGGCGGCACTGACAGAGGTGTCCTGCATTCTGACTTGGGTGGAGGGCAATCTCCCTGCCATCTCGGCGGTGTTCATACCAGGGGTCCTCAACTGGAAAGCAGACTCTCTCAGCTGTCAAGACATGCATCCGGGAGAATGGTCTCCTCACCAGGAGGTGTTTCAACTCCTGGTGGACAAGTGAGGCCTTCCAGAGATATACCTCATGGCCTCCCGACACAACAACAAGCTGCCTGTGTACGGGTCAAGAACAAGAGACACTGAGGCTCTTCTGGTAGATGCTCTGTCGGTCCGGTGGACCTTCCAGTTTGCATACCTCTTCCCTCCATTCTTCCTTGAGTGATTTGAAAATTCAAGCAAGGAGGCAAGCTCCTGTTGGCTCCAGCGTGGCCCAGACGTCTGGTGCTCAGATCTGTTGTCTCAACGTCCGGACCTGTTGGCTCAGGGTCTTTGCCATTACCCGGACCTGAGGAGTCTGTCTTTGATGGCGTGGCTGTTGACACAGCCCTCTTAAGGTCCAGGGGTTTTTCCAGCTCTGTAGTTAACGCTATGCTCGGAAGCCTACGTCTGCAAGAATTTACCACAGTATGGCATACTTTCTTTGAATGGTGTCGCCACAGGCCTTCCGTTAGATCAGGACAAGGTCCTGGAGCTCCAGAAAGTGTTGCACTCTATGCTCCAGGCTGGAGTTATAGTGCCTGTTCTAGGATCCTCAAGTGTTCAGAATATCCAGGAGCATCCCCACTCTTAAAGGATACTGCTTTGGGACATCCCCAAGGTATCCTGTGGATACCCTATGGACACTGAAGTAGAAAATGAGATATGGTAAGAACTTACCCTTGTTATCTCTATTTCTACGAAGTAACAGCTATATTACAACATAAATCTTACTTCAGGGTCTATAGGGCTCCACAGGGGAGACGGGAGGGTTGTAGGTGGTACTTAGAGGATCGGACACAAACGGCAAAGCTTTTTCAATCCCAGGATGCTACAGTCCTTCCCCCTAAACCCCGTCCTCAGCCTGAGGGCAACTCTGTTTCGTTGGTGTCCAACAGGAGTTGCATCTCCATTTATAACAGTGGGGCTCCTATTAAGCAGCCCAAGCTTATTTTTATGATTTACCTTTATTTTCATCTATTTTACTACTGAGTAGCAGTGCGAGAGTCCTTTGGTCGTCTGCACTACTGCTCCTTCACCCCTCCGCGGTGCCATGACACTAGCCCTCAGCTAGGTACTTCCGGCGGGGCTCCGAGGGTGCCCTAGCTAGCAGGGCATCCCGGGCCCCAGACTGCAGCTGGGACTCCAGGGGACAAGTAAGGTGCATCCCCACTGGTGGGGACCCGCGTCTATGCTCTGTCTTGTCTCTGAGACAAACCAGATGCGCTGATGTCGACACGGTTCGTCTGGGTCTCCACTCGACCACCAGGGCATTACTGGCACAGGGCACAAAGCCAGGGGACCCGGTGGTTGTCTGCATAGGGGAGAAGGTGCTCTACCTGCGGCCCTTCCCTCAGCTCAGGGCGCCATTCCACTGCGGTCTTGCTGCTCCACTCTCCGCACCCTCTGAGACTCACGGCAGCCATTTTCTGCATTCAGGTCTCCAGGAATGTTGGGTCTCCTGGTATACCTGTCCCAAGGGCCAGGTTTATACAGCGCTATATACTACCAGCCACCGCGGTCTGTGTGTAGTTTATTTTAGTCCCATTGCAGTAATATTGAATATTCTGTGTTGTATGTGACTTGTGCTAGTGCTGCAGTCTTTTTTTTTTTTTTTTTTTTCCTATTGTCTGCTTATACCTTCCCCCTTTATTCCACTATAACCCTGGCATACATTGTACCTCACATCTCCCTATATTTGTGAGGGCTATTGCATACTGTATATCGCAGTTGCACACTACACTGTGCCAGATTGCACATACATCTGGGTTGCTCTTTGCACTGTGCCAGATTGTTACATTACTTTTGCAGCTGTCTGTCAGAGGCAACAATAACAAGCAGCCTGCCGCTCCCACTCTTGTGTCTTTAAAGTCCTGCTTAGCTGCAGAGAACCTCATTCAGGATGGTCATTGTACATTTTGTTTTATGCTGCCTGGGGCCCATCCTTTTTTCACAGGTGCTGACAAAAATTGCTGACCACCAAGTGGTCCCTGTGGTAGCTCCCCCCTATGGTATGGCCATAACAGGTACTTCCTGCAAATCTTTTGCCTCCCCCATGGGTAGACGCATCTTCTACCTCAGTGCAGAGTCTGGTTAATACCTCGTACTGCTTTTCAGCAAAAGGAGAGACACTTACCCAGTAAACCTGCTAAGCGTGTTGTTTTCCCAGTCCACCCAGTTATCCGATTCTAAATTGTCATCTGGGGAGGCCGAAGACACAGATCTCTCTCTGACTGCCCATCTGGAGAGGTGGAGCCCTCCTCCAAGTTGAATATACCTGCACTTGTGAGAGCTGTAAAATCTATCCTTTAAACAGAAGAGACAGAAACCACTCATAAGGCAAAATAGCTACTATTTAAGTAACAAAACATAGTTTTCCCAGAGTTTCCAGACTCTGATCAGCTATTGATCATATGAGCGAGGCATGGGATATGCCCAGTAAAAGATTTATGCTGCCTAAACATTCAAGTTCCTTTTACCCTCTTCCAGCCACTGATTACTTTAAAAGGGAAGTTCCCCCAGCAGTGGATTCCCACATGACACGCCTAGTTAAGAATGCTACCTTACCTACCCATACTGCAACCTCCTTGAAAGAGACTACGGATAGAAGGATGGAAGCTTGTCTAAAATCTATATACTCTTACAGGAGCTATTACTTGTCCTACTAGGGCTGCGGCCAGGGTGGCAAAAGCCATTGAGAGTAGGGCAGAGGCCCTAGAAGATAATTTCCCTCTGATGCTTTGAGGGAACAGCTGTCCTACATATCTCACACTAGAGATGCAGTTTCCAAGGAATCTGCCACTTCTGCAGTAGCCTGCTGTATTGTTTGACTCCGCTCATGGAAGGCAGATTCGGACCCTAAAAAGGCAATGGAGTCCCTCTGCCTTTTTCTGGGGATATCTTGTTTGGCCCAGAATTGGACAAAATTGTGCCTACCTTGGCAGCTTCCAAGACTGCGTTCTTGCCCTCTGCATTTCGGTCCTTTTAATCCTCAAGGAAAAAACTAAAGGTCAATCCTTTCCAAGGCATCATCTAAGACAGTGATTCCCAACCTCCAGGCACACTACAAGTCCTAGTTTTTGTGATATCCAAGCTTGAGCACAGGTGGTTAAATCAATAATAACGGAGGTACTAATAGTCACCTGTGCTCAAGTATGGGTATCCTTAAAACCTGGACTGTTAGTGTGCCTTGAGGTCCGTGGTTGGGTACCTCGTGATCCAAGGCCTCCAAGCCTAGGACCAAACAGACCTGGGCTACTGGATGTCCACCTACCAAACCTGAGGACAGGCCTCTCCCCAGGGTGGGAGGCCAACTTCTTCAATTAATCTAGTTCTTTCATCAGGCGCCTGGGTAAGAGAAGAGGTCTCCCACAGATATGCCCTCTCCTTCCTGAGGCAACTCCCCAGCAATTCTTTTGCACAGAACCTCCATCGGACCCAAGCAAGGCACTGCTGCTCCAAAATGCCATTCAATCCTTACTGTGCTCAGGAGTAATAATCTTGTCCTCTCCTCAGACTATTCTACCCTTTTCTTAGTTCAGAAGCCCAACGGGTCTCATCAGCCTATCCTCAATCTAAAGTCTCTGAATTAGGTTTATCAGGGTACCAAAGTTTCGTATGGAAACCCTATGCTCTATTGTCTTTGCTATGGAGCCTGGGGACTTTCTGGTGTCTCTGGACATTCAGGACACTTTCCTACATGTACCTATAGCGCTTTCTCATCAACAAGTTCTCCGGTTTGCTATACTACAGCAACATTACCAATTTCAAGCTCTGCCTTTTGGCCTTTCTATGGCTCCTCTGGTCTTTACCAAGGTCATGGCAGTTATGTCAGCCTGTCTTCGTTGTCAAGGGATCAGACTTCTCCCATACTTAGACTATCTCTTGCTGTTGGCCAGCTCCCCATAAATTCTTCACTGGCATCCACAAGTGACCATTGCCTTTATACAAGCGCACAGTTGGCTGATCAACTGGAAGAAGTCTTCCTTGACACAATCTCAAAGAATGGTACATCTGGGAGAATCTTAACAGCAGACAAAATCTTGGTATTACACCACCGGGTGCACAGACTACTACAGTCACCGAGTGTCAATTCACTCTGCAATGCAGACCTTGGGCTCCATGGTGTCCACCTTCAACATGGTGGAGTTCGCTCATTTTCACTCCAGGCTCCTACAACACCTGATCCTCTCCAGGTGGAAAGTGCTGACCCATCTGCTCAGATTCCGGACAATGGGCCTCTCCCTGGAGGTTTGACTGTCCCTAGTCTGGTGGCTACAGACATCCCACTTAAACAAGTGGCGCCCCTTTTCGATCCCGTACTGGGCACTCCTGACCACTGATGCAAGCTTTCGCGGATGGGGCACACTGGTCTGCCAGCACTCCTTCCAAGGACGCTGGACTCCAGCTGAGGCGATCTTGCCTATTGATGTCCTGGAACTCTGAGCCATCTACTAACGATACTGTCTTTTGAATCTCTATACACCCCTGCCTATACCTTCTGATATCCTTCCTATAAACCTCTAAGGATGACGCTATTTTGCGTACGCAGTCATACAGTAAATAGACTCCAGACCTAGAACCTGTGGTTCCAAAGCACAAAGTATTATTCAAGTAAAAGTACAGTCAGTTACAAGCTATGATCCCAGTACAATTTAGCACAAAGGAATTATACAGACCCAAGTACAGTTATACATACGCAGCGCTCTTTGGACCAGAGGTAGGCATCAGCAAGAAACCCCCGTCAATCAGCAATCAGCACGAAGACTAGAAACCCAGGGTCAGAGCACACATATTTATACCCCCCAGAAATAGACAACACAATGGAGAAGTTTGTTGCTAATACCATTGGTCCTAAAGGAGAGGGCATATGTTACAAGGCATCGAACAGGTTGGTTCAAATAGACACAGTCCAGCCTCTAACTGGTGGTCTCTGGTTTCCCACCTCATGCAAATCCTAACAGTTGGTCATATAATGTACATTTTGTTGCTTGAAGTCTCTGTGGTCCATAAGTTGAGAATGCCTGTTGCAATCTCTACGTCGATGTTACCGGAATACTGTTGAGAGAGTACGCATCAGTACAATACCAAACATGGCTTACTTATCACATATAAAACCTTAGTTACAAAATAATCTTTATTTCATAGCAATTATAGTAAATGTGCATACTTGAATCTTATACCTTAAAGCTTATGGATCCTTGTATGTGAATATGTAATGTGTGAGTATGTGGGGTTTGATGTAAAGACGCTAGTTAAACTGGGGCAGATGAGTGCGAATGAAGCTAATATTCGGCGTTTTCATACAGGATCTTATGCATTCGCTAATATGCGACTAGTTAACTGCGCAATTGTGCGTATTAATGTGTGTATGAGAAATGTTGTAAGATGCAATCGCATGATGCTAATAGTAATATCGCCACATGTACTAGTGTGAGTTTATCTAAAATGGCGCTTGGGCGGCCATTCGCAAAATGGCGTCTTACGATTTCATTTCCAAGATGGCGTCGCTGCAAATCAATTTTAAACGGATCTTGCCAATAATCCAGCTTCGACACTACATAGCTTTCTGGCTCAGGATAATCTTCAGGGTAGGCCAGTACTAGTACAGTCCGACAACGCCACGGCAGTGGCCTACCTCAATCACTAAGGAGGCGCTATAAGTCGGACAGCAATGGTAGAAGTGTCCCGCATTTTCACATGGAACAAATTCCATCTTCGCAGTGTTCATCCCAGGAATTCTCAATTGGGAAGTGGATTTCCTCAGCCATCACGACGTGCATGCAGGGGAGTTGTCTCTACATCTAGAAGTCTTTCAGCTCCTGGTGGACAAATGGGGTCTACCTATTGTGGGCCTCATGGCCCCACTACAACCACAAACTTCCAGTGTAGAGCCAGGACAAGGGACCCCAATGCGTCCTTCGTGGACTTATCTGTGAGGTGGGCCTTCCATTTGGCGTACCTCTTCCCTCCAATAACCCTTCTCCCTCGGGTGCTTCGGAAATTCAAGCAGGAAGGGGGCACAGTCCTGTTGGTAGCCCCGGCTTGGCCCAGACGCCATTGGTACTCCGATCTTCAAAGTCTCTCCATAGAGGTTACTTAACTTCCTCTACGACCAGACCTGCTATCTCAGGGTCCCTGTTTACATCCAGACCTGGCCCGCCTTCTTTAACAGCTTGGTTCTTGAGACATCCCTCCTAAGGTCTAAGATTTTCTAGCTCTGTGGTCCAGACCGTGTTCAGAGCACGTAAACCGGCCTCTGCCAGAATTTATCAGCGGATATGGCATACTTTATTTCCAGTGGTGTGCTCCTAGAAATTATGACCCTCAAGTAAGGTTTCTAGAATACTTGCCTTTAGGCTGGATTGAATCTTGGACTCCGCCTAGCATCACTGAAAGCGCACGTCTCTGCTCTGTCCATCTGGTTCCAGCGCAGAATAGCTCCTCTTCTGTTTGCTCACACCTTCCTACAAGGTGTTCTATGTATAACTCCTTGTATAAACTTCGAGAAAATGTTTTCAAAATGGTTTGCAATGGCTGGGCTAAATTGCCATCATGCATAGTTAATAAAATCCTAGATGAGAATATCTCTCTAAACACTGTATATATGTAGTGTGTGTATGTGTATATATGTATATGTGTGTATGTATATATATATATATATATATATATTGCTATATTGTGTGTGTGTGTGTGTGTATCTATCTACATCAGCTTGGTACTAATACTTGTTTTTGTGTATCTCACCATTACACATAATTTAGAATTGAAAGTGACAAGTGCCTAGAAAGTTCTTTTAAAGTGATAAATGCATAACGGATACAATAAAAACCACAAATGAAAGTTCTTTGTTGCTTTGTCTTCAGACCATTCTTAGGCCCATAATTAAATTTAGTCTTTAATGGTCCTGAACATAACTTACATTTTCAGGGACAATATAGTGTTTTTTTTGTGGGGGGACTAACACACAGACGTAAACATTTATAGTGACCCAACTTAATCAAGTCTGTTAGCGAAGTGTTACAATAGAAGCAATTTTAATTCTGATACACAGTACATGTTAGATCATGTCAACATGTGGTTTTTTGTTTTTTTTTTGTTTTTTAAATTTGTTTACTTTGACAAAGTGCGGTCACTGACTATCAAATGAAAAATACATTTCAAAAGTATAATTGAAAGCTTTTCTCCTTCATTCACTAGGGGACACCCGAGGCTTCATGACAGTGGGGTATAGACTGTGCTTAGTGGGAGCTGGCAGTTAAAATTTTAGAAATTACTAGCTCCACCCCCTATAAGCCCAGTCTTAGATTGTGTCAAAGAGAAGTTGGTAATGTTACCAGTCTCCTACGGGTTTATTAGAGTTTATAACTGCGCTGAAGCTGACAATGAGGAATGACAGGCAGCATCTGCCCCTGCCTATCTGCTCCGTTTGGAAGCTGTCGAGAGAGACCCACTTGCAACTGCTTGCCATTCGCCTGGGATTTCTGACTACAAAAGAGACCACTGTCTCTGGGGATACTGCATGCCGCTGTGTGCAGAGATCCCCTGTTAATCTGACCACCGCTGGCAGCCAGGCAGTCTAAGTATGCACTGGCTATCTCGATTAGCGAGGTCAGGTAAAACAGCTTCAAGACTATAGACAGCAGTGGCTCCGAATTAACTGAGCCAGACGGCATATAGTAGCGGCATTGTGTGGGGTATCTCACACAGCACGCTTTCAACATTGAATGAGGGCCATAGTGGGGGGGCGGAGCTTAACATCAGAATCCTGCTCCTTCCTTCCAGCGCTTCTTTGAAGTGTGTTGGCAGCCATTACACGGAGGATACTGTATGCTGCGCTGAGACTGAGAGCCATCCCTGACCTATAAGTGCACAGTGGGATTTAGGCTGGTTAGGAGAGCATTTAGGCAAGATTAATTACCTTATTCTCAATTAGTTACTTGATGAGGGTCTCTAAGACGTCTCGGAATTAATTTTATTAAATAAGGGGTAGGGGGCTGGGGAAGCACTTCTGCACTAGGTTTAGGTTTAAGAAAAATATATATACTTGTGCAATGGCCCCAATTAGACAATTTGTGGTACATATGAAATCATTCTATGGGGGTGCTGCCAAGGACAATAAATAGGAGTTTACAAAAAAGACAAAAGGGTATTGTCTCTGTTACCCTTTTCTCTTTTTTGTAATCTCTGAATTCATTTCATCTGCTCAAAGTGTGCAGAAAAGTTTAATCCACAGCAAGAGTCTCCACGGATTACAGAACCGCCGTCTTGGGCGGAACAGTTTGCATCAGTTATGTCATTTCTCTGCTGAGCTGGACGCTTCTCATAAGGAGAGAGAAATTTCTAGATCAGCTACTATAGAAGAAATGGCTTCGGGGCGGTCTTTAGCTACATCTATGGAAGGATCACAAAAGCCATGGTGTCGTCTCCTGCCATGTCATCGGGACCCTCAATGCAGGTCTCAAAGAGGCCGTTACCCTCTGTTCTCCAGTCGGACGACTCGGAGGAAGAGGAAATGCCGGCTCTAGAGGAGGGCGAATATACTCAGGATTCGCCTGAAGAGCTCCAGGAAAAAGCCCCAAGGGATAGAAGGGTTCATTTATGCAATTCGACATGTATTGCAGATAGAAGATGAGGAAAAGTGGCCTGCAAGACAGTCCTTCTTTTTAGCAAAGCAAAGGCAGGTTACTACTTTTCCTATTTCAGAAGAACTAGATTTTTTATTTTTACATTTTTGGTTTCATCTTGGGAACATCCGTATAAAAAATTTCAGATGTCCCGGTGAGTATCTTCCTATCCTTTTGCTGCAGATAGAAAATCTTGTGAGACTCCTACAGTAGATCCTTCGGTCTCTTGTCTATCAAAAAGGCCATTCTACCAGTCCCCGGAGCCACGTCTTTGAAAGACATCGTACACTGGAGAATACTCCAGTACATTTATACAGCTGCGGTTGTGACCTTGTGTCCTGTGATTGTAAACTGCTGGACTAACAAAGCTGTTGAGGTTTGGGCAAATTGGTTAACTGATGGGATAGAGACCAACTCCCGGTGGAAGAACTTATTCATCTAGCAGAACACACAGGGGAAGCTGCAGCCTACCTTGGAAAGACGTCCATGGATGTTTGTAATCTCGTCTCCAGAACTTCAGCTCTGGTGGTTTTTCGTCAATGGCAGGCGGAAAGTAAAAAAACTGCGGAAGCTCTTCCCTTCAAGGGAAGTGTCTTATTTGGAGCGGAACTTGATAAGTGGATTTTTCAGGCTACTGGGGGTAAATCCACTTATCTTCTGTCGGCTGCTCCGCCTACTAGAATACCCTACTTGGGGCCCTCGTTGTGGTCCTTTCGTTCCCCGGGTCATTTCCGTGGTCTTCCCGTGGACCTCTGGTACCTACTTTCTGTGGTTCGAGGGCATGGCAGATTCGCAGCTGCATCTGCTCAACAGGAGAGTAAGTCCACTACCAAACCTAGTACATGACCGGCTTCTCTCTCACCTAGGGGACCCCAGGGTGGGAGCACGTCTTCGGGTCGTCAGAAGTATGGACGGAATCTTGTACAGAGGCTTTGGTCCGGAACCTCCATCACCCAGGGATACAAACTATTCAGTTTTTCACAACCGGTTTGCCAGTTTCAAATGACAGGAGTGTCTTTTTACAACAGGCGATAGACCAACTTCTATCCGAGGGTTTTCGTGCAGGTTCCCAGGCATCCAGACCGTAATAAGGTTTTCTACTCCAGTTTGTTCTTGGTTCTTGGACGGCTCAGTCAGACCTATTCTGAACTTGAAGGATCTCCATCCCTACCTGAAGATGTTCAAGATGGAGTCCTTTTCAGTCGGTTATTGTGGGACTGGAGGAAGGTGAATTCATGGTATCTCTCTAGATGTCAAGGATTCTTACCTTCACATCCCTATTTGGCCATCTCACCAGTTGTTTGAGACTCTCCATTCGGAAATCACATTTCCAGTTTCAGGCCTTACTCTTCGGCTTATCAGCCCCCAGGGTATTCACGAAGGTCATGGCGGTGATGGGTCTCTTTCGTAAACAAGGGATCACAATTATCCCTTACCTGGACGATGATCTTCTGAAGGCGCATTCCAAAGAACAATTACTGCAGAACATCGCAGTAACTCACAAGCTCCCCACCGATCACGGGTGGATCCTGAACTTTCCCAAGTCTCATCTGCAACAGACAGGCTCCACTTTCTAGGAATGATTCTGGACACAGGTTTTCCTACCCAGGAAAATGCAGCCTCCATTCAGCAGATGGTGAGGACGGTCCTTCGAGATCGTCTGGTATCTGTTCACGTCTGCATTCAACTCCTGGGAAAGATGGTGGCATTCGAGGCCATTCCTTACGGACGTTTCCACTCCAGAACGTTTCGGCTTGACCACCTCTCCCAATGGTCAGAACTCTATCCCTTCTCTGGTGGCTGATCTCATCGCACCTTTTGGAGGGCAAGAGATTCGGAGTGTGGGATTGGACTCTCCTTACCACAAACGACAGTCTGAGAGGTGGGGGACAGTGATTTGGGAACACCACTTCCAAGGCAGCTGGACTTCACTGGAAGCGAACCTGCTGATAAACATCCTGGAATTACGGGCAGTGTTCTACACTCTTCAACTAGCACATCACCTGTCCAGTCTGACAACGCCACAGCAGTGGTGTACATAAACCAACAGGACGGCACCCGAATTCGGGCGGTAATGAAGGAAGTAAGCCGCATCCTACTTTGGGCAGGAAAGTTTGCAGTGGAGATTTTCAGCAATTTTCATTCCAGGCGTCGACAATTGGGAGGCAGACTACCTCAGCCAGCAGGACGTGCACCCAGGGGAATGGGTGCACGTCCTCTGGTGTTTCGACAGCTTGTCCAATGGTAAGGTTTTCCACAGGTCGACTCATGGCATCCGGACTGAATCAATTGCCTCTGTACTGCTCTTGGACAAGAGACCCGGAGGTAGTGGCAGTGGACGCACTGTCAACACCATGGTGGTTCCATTTTGTCCATCTGTTCCCTCCTTGTCCTCTTATCTCTCGGATTCTACAATGCATGAGGAGGGAGAGGTCCAATGTTCTCTTGGTGGCTCCGGATTGGCCTCTCAGAGCTTGGTATTCGAACCTCTGTTCTGCTGATCGATGATCCGTGGCCCCTACCTCTAAGAGAAGATCTTAGTACAGGGTCCTTTGGTCTATCCAGACTTAAGGCGGCTACATTTGATGGCGTGGCTGTTGAAAGGGCCATATTATTACGAAGAGGAATCCCATCCAGTGTAAATCCCTACTATGCTTCGAGCCCGAAAAGAAGTTACTTTGAAACATTACCACCATATTTGGAAAGCTTATGTTTCAAAGGGAAAAGGTTTTTCCAATTCTGTAATTCAGAGGGCACAGAAACCTTCCTCTGGCCGCATTTATTACAAAATTTGGCACTGTATTTTCGGTGGTGTGAACTGAGAAAATGTGACCCTAAGCTGGTTAAGGTTTCTCGAGTGTTTTTTTTTTTTGTCAGGCTGGTTTAGACCGGGGTCTCCTTCTGGCCACCCTGAGAGTTCATGCTTCTGCACTTTCAGGTTGGTTCAGCGAAGGATCACCCCATTGCCTGATGTTGGAATATTTTTTCAGGGTGTTCTGAGGGTTCAGCTTCCTCTTGTGCCCCCGGTAGCCCGTGGGATTTGACATTGGTTCTCAGGACTTTGCAGGCTCCTTTATTCGAACCCCTGAAATCAGTAGACCTAAAGTGGTTGACAGCGAAGACAGTTTTTTTTTTTTTTTTTTCTGGCTATTGCTTCTGTTCGTAGGGTCTCTGATTTTGGCTGCCCTGTCTTTTCGCTCTTCGTACTAGGGCCGGGTACCTTCCTAGGGTGGTATCTCTGTTTCATGTGAAATGAAGAAATTGTGCTTCCAGCTTTGCAAGCTTCAGGCCTTTCGGCTAGTGAAGCATCACTGAATGGTGTCTATGCACTACGTATCTATGTAGATCGCACCAACTCCATTAGAAAGTCAGATTCTTTATTTGTATGGAGTCGCTGTCATACAGTAAGTGAGGAGGCTGGCCAGCTAACTAACAGACTTTGGCCAGATGGTTGCATATGACAATTTCTGAAGTGTACACACAAGCTGATTTTGTTGTGCCGAACACTGTCACAAAACATTTTACTCTATCTGTGGGACCATTGTGGACGGTGCGCCGTGGAGCCTCTGCTGAACAAATCTGCAAGGCAACCACGTGGTCTTCCGTCCACACTTTTGTCAAACTGTATGCATTTGACACATTTGCCTCTCAAGATGCTTCCTTCGGGCATAGGATTCTCCTTTCTACTGAAACACAGGAGCATTCCCGCCCTTAAGGGAACTGCTTTGGGACATCCCCAATGTACTTGCTGTGGACCCCGAAGAAGAGTTATGGTATGATATACCTTTTTTGTTAACTTTTTTTCTTTGAGGTCCATGGGGTCCACAGGACACCCACCCGAACGCACCTGGTATTTTTGGGTAATCTTCTTCTTTTTTTTTTTTTTTTTTTTTTGTATTTTCTAGGATTCCCTCCTGTTAGAGGTTTTCTGAAGTACAAGGGTCCTTCCTTCTCATTTTTTGTTTTGCCTTCTGCTTGGGCTTGATGACAAACTGCCTGTGGCCAGGGGCGGGGTATATATGGAGGAGGACCCAATTCATCCTGGGAGCTGAAGGGCAGGCCTGTCTAGGTACTGTTTGGTGCCTGGGTCACTCCAACCACATACCCCAATGTATTTTCTATAAACCCCGAAGAAAGTTAAGAGTTATGGTACAACATACCTTTGTTATATTTCAACAAAATACTTAAGGATACTATCTGAAGAAAATCTTATAAAAATGTTCTGCCATGCAATGAAGAGTACGATCTCAAGTGAGATCGACTTGGCCCCATGGGATTTGAACCTGATTATGAATGCATTAATGATGACGCTGATCTGACCATTATATGAAATTCCGATCAAATTACTGACTTGGAAAATAGCTTTTTCCTTACTGCTATTACTTCAGCAAGAAAAATTGACCTTTCTATTTTGGGCCAAAAATGGTGTCAACATTTAATCTAAACCAAGAAATTTTTTTTTTTTTTATTATTCCAAAACCAAAAAATTAGAGCGACTGCATATGATAGATCTGGAGCTGGGGATTTCTGTCTATCTAGACAGTTAAAGAATTTCGGAAGGCTAAACCTTTGTTCTGCACACAGGTGCAAGGAAAGGAAACAGACTATCGCAAGATGGATTAAAGAATTAATTACGCTTGTGTATGAAGAAAGTGGACGTAAAGCTCCAGAAAATCTGAAGGCACTCTACCAGGGCAATGGCAGCTTCATGAGCAAAGAAGGCCGATGTATCTGTGAAAGATATCTGCAGCAGCTACCTGGTCATTTGTTCTTCTCAAGGCTTTGGAGGTTTCAAAAGCCCACTTTGGAAGTCATGTCCTCAATGTGGCAGTGGCTTGAATAAATTCAGTCATTTTAAGCATGATGGACTATATATTTCCCTCCCATATATAGGTATGCTTTGGCATCTCTCAAGAGTAATGGCTGCCATGAAGTAGGAAGAAATCCGCAAAATAGAACTTACTGACTTTAATTTCTTTGGAATACTTCATGGCAGCCTATAATTTACCCTTCCTAATGTTTTTTTGTTTTATTTTTTTTCCCCCTAAAGTTTAGGACACCTTCAAATGAGTAAAGGCTCACATCCACTAGACGACAGGCAAAGACTGCACAATTATGACGTTGTAATCGTGCAGTAATTTGTCTGTGGTGGTCCTTCACTGAACGAGCAGTCGTTCAGTGAAGGCACATCAATCACCTGCAAACATGTTGGACCTGACAATATAGTCTGGATGTCTAAACGACCAGCGGGAGTGTACATCGCTGGCCGTTTAAACACTTGGTTTGAAAATTGTTTAAAAAAAATCTGCAAACTATCTAGCGATAACTATATCGTTCAATCGCTCAATTTAAGTCTAGTGGATGTGTGCCTTGAAGGAGGGATTGGAGGAGGGAACCTATATACCTGGTGTGGGTGGTTGTAAAGGAAGGGAAAAGCTTCCTGTCTAGTTCTAAGGGAAAGGGATGTAATGGTTGCCTTAATTTCATCTCTTTAAAACAGCAAATTTACCAATAAAGTATTTTAATCTCCAAAAGTCTTAAAACAACATCCTAGCCTACTTTTACATTCTTGGCTATCTTTGACATTGCAAAGCATATAAATGTTTGAATATTCATGATATTTATTACATTGAAACAGTCCATGTGCATGACATTATTAAAATGCTTATAACATTCATGAAATTAATATTTGAAGAAAAAGGAGGCCAGTTTAGGAAACTAAAATTTCCTTTCCAAAAATATCACTTCTATATTGTATGTATAAATATAGCTATCCTTACGGTTTCACATGTCCCATTAAGGCTACTTAGACCTTATGATCTGAAATTTCACAAAAACCAATAGAATTTCTGCCAATCAAACTAAAAAAGCAATGAAATTCCGATCATTAAAGCTAACGCCTTAATGGATGTGTTCCTTGCGTAATACAGATATGGCAGGGCTCGACAAATTCTGGGGGCCAGGTCACCATGGCTACCAGATTTTGTTGCCTGGCTACTAGATTTTGCAGTGAGGGAGGAAGCAGATCCTCATCAGCTCTGGCGGAGATTTGTGCCTATAGTATTGCAGTGTTCATATCATGCACAGGAGTGCATGTGCCGAGTGTCGCCTGTGTTGACTGCTGTGCCTCTGTCCACCCCACCCTGCACTGGCGAGTCCTCTCAATCCCCGCCTGCTCTGATCCCTGCTGTCTGTCCCAGTCTACGCTGATTCTCCTGTATGTCCCGGCTGTCTACTGTCTCCTATCCCCGGCTACATAGAGCTGTCCGGTATTAGGGTCTATGCATGGCCAGGGATTGCGGCTTCAGAGGGATAGTGGTGTGACCACGAGGGAGGGGGGTTTTGTACTTTCTGGCACCATTATTTTATGTGAAATGTGGTCTGTTATTACTGGAGGGTGGAGCAGGGGAGTTGTGCAGAGCAGTGAAGGGGCCTCCCATTTTACTGTATCCATTCAACTGTGACCATTTTGTGGACTAGTATAGTGTGTATAACAGTTGCATAATACACAGAACTGTGCTCCTCACTCCTGTAATTTTTTTGGGGGGGACTTTGGTCTGACTCCTACACTTTCATCCTGGCTCCTAGATTTTAGAATTTTTGTCAAGCCGTGATTTAAGCGATTGGCAGAAATTCTATAGGTTTTGTGAAAATTCAGATCATACGGTCTAAGAAGCCTTAATGGGACATGTGAAACCGTAAGGTTTTTTATTTATGGAATTTTATTGCTTTTTTTATAATTAACCATCAGGGGCGGTAGCAGCAAACCGGGCCACCTGCAGGGAAGAAGGGCAACAAAATGCTATACTGGTGGTGGAGGAAACGGCACACAGGAGATGTTTTTGGGCTGCTGAGGGGGCAGGCTGCAGGTGTGCGGGGCAGTGCACAGGGGCAGCAGCGGGGGACAAAGGCTCACTGGCGCTGATAGTCCCAGCACTGAACTGCTTCTTAAGACCCCTACACATGGAACAATGTGCTCACGATGCAATATTGTGAACGATTTTCCTTGAACACCCCCCGGCACTCCAGGACACAATACGGTGCTTAAACAGCACATTTTGACTTGGTAACTATTGTGCAAGATCTAAAGATGGATGACTGCATACACGGATCAGTGAGATCCGTGATGAAGGAATCTGTGTAAAATGGCTCAGATGCACGCACAGATCAGTGCGGTCCATGTGGCTTGCATCTGAAAAAAAAAAAATCAATCGACAGATGCATGGATGGATCAGTGAGATCATCCACATATGTTACAAACATGAATAAGTGTGTAAATATATATATATTTACAATTTTTTAGTGTGTGATATACACACACACACACACACACACACACACACACACACACAAAAGTATTTGGACAGCCACCGATTGTGCAAGTTGTTGCACTTTAAAAGATGAGAGGTCAGTAACTTACATCATAGGTACACTTCAACTGTGAGCGACAGAATCAGAACAAAAAATTCCGGAAATCACATTGATTTTTAAACAATTTATTTGTATATTCTTTCAGAAAAAAATATTTGGACAATCAATAAGTTTAACTCAATACTTTGTAATTGCCAACCAAGGTTACTTTACAGAGGTCAAACGGTTCTTGTAGTTCTTGACCAGGTTTGCACACAATGCAGCAGGTATTTGGCCCACTCTTCAATGCAGATCTTCTCATAGACTTGTCATGTTTTGGAGCTGTAGCCGGGCAACACTTTCAACTCCCTCCACAGATTTTCTATTGGGTTGAGGTCTGGAGACTGGCTAGGCCAATCCAGGACCTTGAAATGCTTCTTACGGAGCCACTCCTTAGTTGCATGGGCGGTGTGTTTGGGGTCATTGTCATGCTGGAAGACCCAGCCACGTTGCTTCTTAAGTGCTCTTACTGAGGGAAGGAGGTTTTTCCCCAAAATGTCACGATACATGTCCCCATTCATCCTCTCTGTAATATGGATCAGTCGTCCTGTCCCCTTTTGCAGAAAAGCATCCCCAAAGCATGATGATTCCACCCCCATGCTTCACAGTGTGTATGGTGTTTTTGGGATGCCACTCATCATTCTTCTCCCTCCAAACACTGCGTGTGGAGTTGATAGCAAAAATTTCTATTTTGGTCTCATCTCACCACATGACATTCTCCCAATCCTCCTCTGGATCATCCAGATGGTCACGGGCAAACTTTAGATGGGCCTGGACATGTGCTGGCTTAAGCAGGGGGGCCTTTCGGGCGCTGCAGGATTTGAATCCATGACGACATAGTGTGTTACTAATGGTAACCTTTGTGACTGTGGTCCCAGCTCTCTTGAGGTCATTGATCAGTTCCCCCTGTGTAGTACTGGGCTGATCCCTCACCGCTCATGATCATTGATCCCCCACGAGGTGAGATCTTGCATGGAGACCCTGGTCAAGGGAGATTGTCAGTGATCTTGTATTTCTTCCATGTTTTAATAATTAACAGTTGATCTCTTCTCACCAAGCTGTTTGCCTATTGTCGAGTAGCTCATCCCAGCCTTGTGCAGGTTTACAATTTTGTCCCTGGTGTCATTAGTCAGCTCTCTGGTCTTGGCCATGGTGGAGAGGTTGCAGTCTGACTGAGGGTGTGGACAGGTGTCTTTTATACAGTTAACCAGTTCAAACAGATGCCATTAATACAGGAGGATAGATGAGCTTCCTAAAGAAGAAGTAACAGGTCTGTGAAAGCCAGAATTCTTGCTGGTTGGTAGGTCTCCAAATATTTATTTTCTGCAAGAATATACAAATTGTTTAAAAATCATACAATGTCTTTTCCAGAATTTTTTGTTCAGGTTCTGTCTCTCACAGTTGAAGTGTACCTATGATGGAAATTAGACCTCTCATCTTTTTAAGTGCAACAACTTGCACAATCGGTGGTCCATAAATATTGGGACATTGACAGAATTTTCATATTTTGGCCTCTATTCACCACCACGATGGCTTTGAAATGAAACAAACAAGATGTGCTTTAACTGCAGACTTTCAGATTTTATTTGAGGGTAGTTACATACAAATCAGGTGAACGGTGTGGGAATTACAATGGTTTCTATATGTGCCTCCCACTTTTTAAGGGGTCAAAAGTAATGGGACAAACTAAACAATCCTAAATCTAACTTTCACTTTTTAATACTTTGTTGCAAATCCTTTGCAGGCAATTACAACCTGAAGTCTGGAACGCATAGACATCACCAGACGCTGGGTTTCATCCCTGGTGATGCTCTGCCAGGCCTCTACTGCAAATGTCTTTAGTTCCTGCTTGTTCTTTGAGCATGCATTTCACCTGATGAAGACAAAACTGAAGGGAAAATGCCCCATCAGATTCAGGTCAGAGGATTGACTTGGCCATTGCATAACATTCCACTTTTTAGCCTTAAAAAACTAATTGGTTGCTTTTGCAGTATGCTTCGGGTCATGAATATGAGCATATAATATTGCCCAAAACACTTCAGAATTCATTCTGCTGCTTTTGTCAGCAGTCACATCATCAATAAATACAAGGAACCAGTTCCATTGGCAGCCATACGTGCCCACGCCATGGCACTACCACCACCATGCTTCACTGATGAGGTGGTATGTTTTGGATCATGAGCAGTTCATTTCCTTCTCTTCTCTTCCCATCACTCTGGTACAAGTTGATCTTTGTCTCATCTGTCAATAGGATGTTGTTCCAGAACTGTAATGACTTTTTTAGATGTTTGACAAACTCTAGTCTGGTCTTCCTGTTTTTGAGGCTCACCAATGGTTTACATCTTGTGGTGAACCCTCTTTATTCACTCTTGTGAAGTCTTCTCTTGATTGTTGACTTTGACACATATACACCTACCTCCTGGAGAGTGTTCTTGATTTGGCCAACTGTTAAGGGGTTTTTCGTCACCAGGGAAATAATTCTTCTGTCATCCACCACAGTTGTTTTCTGTGGTCTTCCGGGTCTTTTGGTGTTGCTGAGCTCTTCGGTGCGTTCTCTCTTTTTAAGAATGTTCCAAACAGTTTATTTGGCCACACCTAATGTTTGTGCTATCTCTCTGATGGGTTTGTTTTTTGATTTTTCAGCCGAATGATGGCTTGCTTCACTGATAGTGACAGCTCTTTGGATCTCATATTGAGAGTCGACAGCAACTGATTCCAAATGCAAATGTCAGACCTAGAATCAACTCCAGACCTTTTACCTTCTTAATTGATAATGAAATAACGAGGGAATAGCCCACACCGGTCTATGAAATAGCTTTTGAGTTGATAGTCCCATTACTTTTGGCCCCTTAAAAAGTGGGAGGCACATATAGAATCCGTTGTAATTCCTACACCGTTCACCTAATTTGGATGTAATTACCCTCAAATTAAATCTGAAAGTCTGCAGTTAAAGCACATCTTGTTTATTCACAATGGCTTTGAAATGAAACAGAGGTCAAAATATGAAAATTCTGTCAGTTCCAATATTTCTGCACCTGACTGTATGTATATATGTATATGTATATATAGATATAGATAAGTGTGTGTGTGTGTATATATATGTGTGTATGTATATATATATATATATATATATATATATATATATATATATTATATATATTAGAATTTTATGTATATAATTTGTGTGTATATTTACATACTCACACTGTTTAGAGCGATAAACGACTGATCATTCAGTGCAGGCACAGCACAGACAGTGAAACAACTGCATGATTACAATGTCGTAATCGTGCAGTTGTTTTGGTTTACTAGTGGATGTGCCCCATAAGCCAAACCCTGTGACTGCTTATATGAACCACTTCCAGGTGCAATCACTAATCAGCCTGCTCTCGGGCTGGAAGGCCCAACACCTGAAACAGCCCTGTGGATGGAGCCCTCCCTTCTCTCACATCCACACCCGCAGGACCAATCATCAGGCTTTTACTCAATGCTCCTAAGCACAAGGACAGACGACCTGAGGTTTTTAAAACTCATGTCAGAAGCACTGGAAAATGCTGGATGGCATATATGCGTGTCCCAGATTTCTATCACAATTCTATATAGGGGACTATTCTGTAAAGTCTGAATCTTTGTAAAATTGTCAGGATAAGCTTTTCATATACTATTGCACTGTTACTCTTACATTTATGGTGTAGAGCAGGGTCTTCAACCTTTGGCCCTCCAGCTGCTGTGGAACTACACATCCCAGCATACCCTGCCACCGTTTTGATATAACAGAATGCTAAAACTGTGGCAGGGAATCCTGGGATTTGTAGTTCCACAGCAGCTGGAGGGCCAAAGGTTGAAGACCCATGGTGTAGAGACTTGGTTAAGGCTGAGAAATTCATTGTGATCCACAGTAATTTCACATTGTTTGGAACCTATTCTTTGAGAGACAAAACAAATATGTAGACATTTGTGCTGGAATGTGTCTACTTAAATCCTTTCTGTCCATTTTAATATTTAATAATGCTTTTGGTCGTTCGTGTTCTACAAATTATCTAGTTTCTAATGGCACTTTTTTCCCTTTGGTTATCATTTTACAGCTACACCCTAGGATTGATGCTAGAAGAGCAAATGAGAATCTTGGTATGCTTCTAGTGGAATTTTTTGAACTTTATGGAAGAAATTTTAATTATTTGAAAACTGGTATTCGAATAAGAGATGGAGGTGCTTACATTGCAAAGGAAGAGATTGTGAAAGCCATGTCAAATGGCTACAGGCCTTCTATGCTATGCATTGAAGATCCTTTGTTACCTGGTATGTACCTTTTTAAAGGGATATATGTATAGACAAAAGTTTTGAGGTTAACCACTACAATGCTTACTGTGGTGGGGATTGAACTGTATGCAAGTGATATTTCTTTATATTTAACTTTAGGAAGGACCTTAAGGCAGTGGTTTCCAAACTTTCTTGAATCACAGTGCTGTAGAGTATTAGCATTATTTTTCACAGTATCTAATGGCCAGAAGTTTCTCATTTAAAAATTTGGTAAAAAATAAGTTAATTGTGCTTGCGTGCCGTCCTTAGATTCAGTTATGACCGTAAAATTTGATTTGGCAATGGACTGCACCCTTGCAGCACTCCAGAGTGCCATGGCAACTATTTTGGGAGCCACTGCCTAAAGAACACATAGTGGACCTCTCTTGCATGTGCACACGCACTCTTGATTCATTGTTAATCAAGTTCAATAATTGTAGGCATCTATGCATAAACATTGCAGCATATAAATGGCACAGGATTTAATCTGCTTTTTTACTCTGGTGGCCTCCAGTTTTTTGTTTTTTTAATGTAGTCGCGGTTGATGGTTATTTTTTTTTTTTTTTTCCATTTAAGTCGAAAACCCATTCTAAAATAGGTTAGTCCACAGTTTCCCAAACTTGGTCCTCATGACTCCAAACAGGGAGTCAGGATCCTGCCATACCTGGACGATCTCCTCATATTGGCTCAAGAGTTGCAGTATCATCTCAGACTGACAGTGGCCTGTCTACAAAGATACAGTATGGATGGATTATAAATTGGATGAAGTCATCGCTTCTTCCAGTACAGCAGATGGTGCATTTAGGGGCACGATTGGATTCTCTGGCACAAATGGTATATCTGCCAGAAGACAAGATTGTGGCCCTTCAGCTGCGGATACACAGGCTTCTTCACAGCTGATCACTATCTGTTCATGCAGCAATGCAGGTTCTGGGAACCATGGTGTCGACCTTCGACATGGTGGAGTATGCCCAGTTCCACTCCAGACCATTGCAGCGGTTAATCCTCTCGCACTGGAACGGGGAGTACCACTCAATAAAGGCACAAACAATCCGTCTCTTGCCAGAAGGGCGACTGTCCGTGTCATGGTGGTTGCAAACATACCGTATCAACAAGGGTTGCCCATTCTGGATTGTAGATTGGGTACTCCTCACGGCCGATGCCAGCTTTCCCAGATGCGGCGCAGTGACAGGTCGACACAAGTTTCAAGGAAAATAGACAACAAGGAAAAGCCTTCTGTCCATAAATATCCTGGAACTAAGGGCAGTATTCAGAGCGCTTGTTCAGACTCAGGAAATACTAAAGGGCAGGCCTGTCCAGGTACAATCCGACAACACCACTGCAGTAGCCTACCTCAACCATCAGGGAGGCACGTGGAGCCAGGCTGCCATGATGGAAGTGTCAAACATTCTGATGTTGGCAGAATGTCGTCTTCTGGCAATATCGGCGGTGTTCATACCAGGAGTCCTCAATTGGGAAGCTGACTTCTTAAGGCGGCAGGATATGCACGCCGGAGAGTGGGCTCTTCATCCACAGGTATTTCAGAGCCTGGTGGGCAGATGGGGCCTTCCAGAGGTAGACCTCATGGTCTGAAGTCGCAACCACAGGGTTCCCAGGTACAGGTCCAGAACCAGGGATCCTGTAGCAGAGTTTGTGGACGCTCTGGCAGTGAGGTGGAACTTTAGACAGGCGTATCTGTTTCCTCAGTTTTCCCTTCCTCCAAGGGTCATCAGGAAGGTCAAGCAGGAAGGCGGGACAGTAATACTGATGGCTCCTGCTTGGCCCTGATGCCATTGGTTCACAGACCTACAGTCTCTCTCCATAGACACTCCGTGGCCTCTTCCTCTAAGACCGGACCTGTTAATACAAGGTCCCTGCCTGTATCCAGATCTTCCTCGTCTGTCTTTGACGGCATGGGTCTTGAGACCTCCGTCGTAAAGACAAAAAAAGGTTTTTGAAATTCTGTAGTTCAGACAATGTTGAGGGCACGGAAACCTTCCTCTGTTGCATTTATTAAAGATTTTGGCACTCTTATTTTCAGTTGTGTGAACATAGAAAATATCATCCTCAAGTGTTTAGGTCAGGCTAGATTAGATCGGGGTCTCTGTCTGGCCACCCTGAGGGTTCACGCATCTGCACTTTCAGTTTAGTTTCAGCGAAGGATCACCCTTTTGCCTATAGTTAGGACATTCTTTTTCAGGGTGTTCTGATGGTTCAGCCTCCCTTTGTCCCTCCGGTAGCTTCGTGGGATTTGACGTTGGTTCTCAGGGCTCTACAGGCTCCCCCATTCGAACCCCTGAAGTCTGTAGACCTTAAGTGGTTGACAGCAAAAACAGTTTCTTCTTGCTATCGCCTCTGCCGGTAGGGTCTCTGATAGGGGAAGCAATCGGGAAGCCGACTGTCTAAATAACGGCAGCTGGCTTCCCGACTGTCATATCCCGGCAAGGGTGAAATGCCGGGCGTCTAGATGTAGACGCCCGCATTTCCCCGACGCCGGGGGGGACTTGGGGTTAGGCACCCCCCCGGGAGGGTTAGGGTTAGGCTAGGGGGAGGAGGGTTAGGCACACCTCCAGGGGACTTAGGTTTAGGCAGTGGGGAAGGGGGTGGTTAGGGTTAGGCACCCCTAAGGAGGGTTAGGTTAGTAGATACTCACCTATCCACGATCGGGATTTCCAGTGCTGTCAGGTTTCCGCTGCTCGGAACTCTGCTGATGTCGAACTGCCGCTGACTGGAATCGGCCATGCGGCCGGCGGTATTTCATACCCATTCCTCTGATAGAGCTGATCTTCATACATAGGAGGGTTATCTGCCTAAAGTTGTATCCCGTTTTCATGTGAATGAAGAAATTGTGGTTCCAGCTTTTCAGGCTTTAGGCCTCAGTAGGTGAGGCATCTCTGGATGTTGTACGCGCCATACATATTTACGTGGATCGCACTAGCTCCATTAGGAAAACTGATTCTCTATTTGTGTTGTATGGCTGTCATAAGCCAGGCTGGCCAGCTAACAGACTCTGGCCAGATGGCTTCGTATGACAAATTCTCTAGCGTACACACAGGCTGATCTCTGTTCCAAACACAGTGACTGCACATTCTACCCGATCTGTGGGACCATTGTGGGCGTTTCGTCATGGTGCCTCTACTGAACAATTGTGCAAGGCAGCCACGTGGTCTTCCATCCACACCTTTATCAAATTTTATGCATTTGACACATTTGCGCCTCAGGATTTTTCCTTTGGGTGTCGGATTCTCCAGGAGCGCCCCCACCCTTAAAGGGAACTACTTTGGGACACACCCAAGGTAATCTCTATGGACCTCGAAGAAGAAAAAAGTTATGGTATAACACACACTTTTTTTTTTACTTTTTCTTCGAGGTTCACAGGACACGCACCCTAACGCACTGGGTGGTATTGAGTAAAGTTTTTTATCTTTTTGTATTTCTGTGTTTCCCTCTTCTTAGTGAGAGTGGTTCTAGAGTACATGGGTCCTTCCTTCTCTTCTTTTTCTCCTGCTTTGGGCTTGATAAACTATCTGCCTGTAGCCAGGGGCAGGATATATATGGAGGACCCAGTGCATCCTGGGAGCTGAGAGCTTGTTAACTGGTGCCTGGATCACTCCAACCACATACCCCCAAGTTAATTTATGTGGACCCTAAGGACCTTGAAGAAAAAGTTAACAAAGGTATGTTATACCATAACTCTTATTTTTAACCATGATGATCTTCACACTTTCTCATTCAGACAAGGCTACTTTCCTTTAACCCCACCACCTTCCACTCTTGATTTTTGCTTTGATGGTCGCCCTCCTGACTTTCCTCCCCTCGACCATGGCACTGTAGATTGACCGGTTACTTCAAAATGTGTTACAATACTATGGAATCTTGTTCACTCTGACATCCTTCACTTCAAATACATCTTGCAGTTCTGTTTTCTTCAAACAGTCCTTTTTCAAATTTCTCCCGAGGGACTGTCTTTGGTCCCCTTTTTTTCTCCTTCACCACTTCCCTTGGTATCAGCGGCTTTTGGTCTGCAATACCAGCTTTATGCTGATTATACTCAAATCTAACTCTTATCCCCTGACCTCTTAATTTGTCTCTTCCCAGATATTTCAGTACTTTCTTAAACGTGAAGTCTAAAACAGTGCTTATATTCACCACCACCCTCTTCTATAGTCTGTAATCTAATCTCTCCTGCCTTTCCCCTCTTGCATCTATTTTAAATGTTGCAGCTTCATCTTTTTTTCCAATCCCATTGCTCTGATTGGACTTTCTTTCACTGGTTCTCATTCTCCCTACAGAATCCAGTTTAAGGTCCTCAACCCCAACAGTTAAAGCACTTCAATGTGCCTCTCCTTCCTACACCTGACTTCCTCCTATATGCCCTGCTACTGTCCTTGTGTTTACAATCTGTAGCGAGTAAGTGCTCTCTACAGCTCTTTTCCCGTCACTAATGCTTTCCCATTCAATCAATATTTATGGTCTCCCTCTATCTGCCCACCACAGAGCACTGGGTCATTGAGTTATATTGATTTTCTGGTCTCATTTTGTCTATGGACTCTTGGTGGCTTCATTTAAATGAAAGAGAAGCAGTTGTTACTGCACATTCATTTGGTGGACACTGGAACCATGGGGTATAAAGGTGCATATAGGAGCTTGGGCACTGTAAGACTTCTTAGGGTAAGCATTTGGATCAGTTTATAGATGTGTCCTCACTTGTCTTTGGTGCAGTCATGTCAAACAGCCCCTCATGGCGCGTCGTCTGGTCCAATGAGACTCTGCTAGTGCCGGATGTGTTTCCTGTTTTTTCTTTTCTTTTTTTTTTAAACCAAAAATGCGTATAAGCCGCAAGGCGATGCAACAGAACAATGTGCTGATTAATTTGATATGTGACACTTGTATATCTGTGTGGGACTTGGTCTTTAAATCAGCATGTGAAGTGCTACGATACTGCTTTTTTCCACACCAAGTTCTGTTCTTTTTGCACAGATCTAAAAGTGTTGCATATCAAATTAATCAGCAGTCTCTCCTGGTGCGTTCTAGTGGCATCGTATTGTGACTAAAAGGTACATTTACTAAGCTTCGAATTTGTGAGTTTTGGTGAGATTGCAATCTCACGCGAGTTTAGTAAATTTGCAAGATGAAAAAAAATGGCTAAAGACAAACGAGTGAGTTTGCAAGTGAGTTTTTTTTTGTCTTTTCACTGTTAACTAAAGTGAGATTACAAACTCAAAAAAACTCACCATCTGCCAAAATAGGAAGTACTTTAGATGAAAAAGAAGCAACTCGCAAATTTACTTTTAATCGACTTTCCAATCTCGTGTGAGATTGTAGCAAACTCACTGTGAAATAGAAGTTTCAAATAGACCACCTCCTGAGCTGTGAGTTTGGCAGAGACATACACAGATGTGTGATTTGTGTATGTTTCTGCCGGTATACCTAATATTAATTTTTGTTTTTATTAAAATTTATAGGGTCCCCCCCCTCATAAAAAAAAAAAGCATAACCAGCCCCAGACTTGCCAGCCAGTCTTGGTTCCTAAAATTGTAGGGAACAAAATAAATAGGGTTCCACCATAATTTAAGAACCAACACCAGGCAGCAGGGCCAGACCTGGTTTTAAATATACAGAGAATAAAAATGGCGTGAGGTCCCCCGTATATTTAAAACCAGCTCCAGACCCTTTCTAGCTGGGGACTGATGCCACAGCCAGGGGAGCCCTTTCACCAGGCCCCCCAGCCGCAGCATCAGCCCTGACCACTAGTCAGCCCAGGCCAAGGATCCCTGGGTAGTTGGGAACCCATCCAAAAAAAGGGTCCCCCTCTCCAGGGCACCCCTGTCCTAGGCTGATAGCCCGGGGCTATCCCTGGCACCCTAGGGCGTTGGGTGCCGGGTTGATAGTATTAGTAGTGTAAAATCAAAGGTTAAATATTGTCTTTAGTTGTGGAACTACACATACCAGCAAGCCTCCCCCGCATGCTGGTATTTGGAGAACCCCAAATACCAGCATGCGGGGCATTATGGGCCTGCTGGCACTTGTAGTTCCACAACCAAAGCAATACATAAATAAACACAACATACACCGTGAAAGTAAAATTTTATTATAACATACATTTACACTCACTATCAAACTTACTATCACACATACTCACCTAGTATCCGAAGTAATCCATTGGGGCACATATAAAAAAAAATCCATGCTCCCCTCTCCTATGCGTAGTTCACGTCCTCTTCTCCAAGTAGGCATCCAAAGGGTTAAAATAAAAACGTGTACCCGAATCCAAGCACACGTATGCCCAGTCATTGAAGGAGCCGCCAGCCAATCAGCGGGCATCTCCGTCGGAGCAGCTCGCTTATTGGCTATATCTGGTCATCGTGTCTCCCCATAGACCTAAATGGAGAGAAATCTCCTTTGAAGTCTATGCTGGGACCGGCTACATTGTATCATTGATGTAACCACAAGGTTAACTGTGTTTTAACCTTGTGGTTACATCAATGATACAATGTAGCGGGTTCCAGCATAGACTTCAATGGAGACTTCTCTCCATTGAGGTCTATGGGGGGAGACATGCTGAACGCGTACAGCCAATCAGCGAGCTGCTCTGACGGAGATGCCCGCTGATTGGCTGGTGGCTCCTTCAATGACGGGGCACACGTGTGCCACAGTCATTTGCGCGGAGTAAAGGTATGTTGACTCAGTCCACTTGTATTCAGGTACACGTGTTTTTATTTTAACCCTTTGGATGCCTGACTATAGGGTTACCCCTTCGCAAATTTTTACTCCTATAATTAAAACCAGGACTGGCCCTGCAGCCTGGTGCTGGTACCTTATTTACGGTGGAACCCTACTCATTTTGTTCCCCATAATTGTAGGTACCAGGACAGGCTGGCAAGTCCAGGCCCGGTTAAGCTTTTGGGTGTGGAGGAGAGAGAAGAACCCTGTCATTTTTTAAAAATATTATTTAACCTGTTTTTTTTTTTTTTTTTTTACAGGTCTTAACACACACAAGCAGCTTACACATATCTCACTGATCTGTGCAGGCTGCTTGCTCGGGTGAGTTTGGAAGAGAGAGCACTGCAATCTCGGGTCATCTAAACGCTCCTTAAATTCTCCTCTAAACTTGCAATTTGGAGGAAAAAACTTGATCTGCTTCACCACTGAAAAACTCGCTTACCTAAACTCACTTCTTAGTAAATTTGCGAGTTGTTAAAGGGAAAACTCACCCAAGTTTTGGTGAAGCAAAGTAAGTTTAAAAACTAAACTCGACCAAACTCTATTCTTAGTACATTTACCCCTAAGACACAGCTTTGGGCATCTTTTTTACAAAAATATCAGCCTTCACTCACGTCAGGCATGTTGCGTGGCGTGTTAGGGCTAGGTGTAGGAGGACACCTCCTGTATTTGAACTTGCTGTTAAGCGCTCAACTCCTTTCTTTTATGTTGCATAAGACTGTTGGGGCAGCTTTGCAAATATAGTTCTAGGAATGGTGGAAAGAGATGGCGGTGAGCACTGCATACTGCCACCTTCCACTCACCCTAACGTCTGTTACACAATGATGGGATTTTAAAGGGGAAGTAACCCTGACGACAAAACCCACCCAGGAGGATACTCAAACAAAATTCCCTAAAGCTGCCAGACACACAACCACAGTGGCTGCTCTCAGAATAATATTTCTGAGTTCTTCAGCGGCAATTTCTGCTGGCAGCGTGTCGCAGATCTCTGTGGGAGGTGCGGTTTCCGGGTCCCCTTACATACCTCTCCTCCTGGTGGTGGTCATTGTATATAGCGCTTTGCCCTACTAGATGCTAAGTCTGTGTAGTTGACCAGTAAGTGCCACTAAGTGCAGGTATTGTTCTGCATTGTCTGCGACACTATGCTAGCACGGACTGTCTGAGTTTCTTTCTATACTGTCAGACATTTTTTGCTATCCCTATCCATTTGTTGCAGAGCCCTGAAAACTGCTCGCAGTTCCAATGTTTGGTAGCACAGATTCCTCTGCAGTCCACCTTCCTCTGCAGTCCACAAGGAATGTGGACCTGTCACTGTGCCCCAACCCCGAAGACTGGCATCAGTCGTCAGAAGGACCCAGTCTGGGATCCAAAAAGGACGCCACCTGGTGAGGTGGACCGTCTGTAGCCACCAAGTCAGACAGGCGCAACTCCGGGGAAAGCACCATCATTTGAGTCAGTTTATGATGGGGTATTCCATCCCACTTGGAGAGGATTGATTTCTGCAGAGGCCGTGAATGAAACTGTGTTCGACACGGTGGAGTATGCCCAGACGCCACAGATCCCAGTAACTGCATTGCTGAGTGGACTGACACTCAGCGACTGTGGAGGCATCTGCGTACATGCGTCTGCAAAGTGGAGATCTTCTCTGCTGTCAGAAAAATCCTTTGCTGCTGTTAATCCAACAGAGCTCCCAGATGGAGCATCCTTTGAGACAGAATCAGTGAGGCCTTCCAATTGACCAACCACCTGTATACCTGGAGCACAAATATCATTAATTGCAGGTGGTGAAGCACCTGGGGACTCTGCTAGCAGTAAGAGGTCATCTAGGTATGGTAACAGGTGAATCCCTTGCAGCTGCAGATGGGCTGCCATTACCGCCATGGCTTTTGTAAACACCCGAGGTGCAGTTGCAAGGCCAATCGGCAGAGCCTGAAACTGGAAATGTTGTTGTGACACAGCAAACCTGAGAAAACTGTGAGTTGAAGTTATCGGAATATACAGGTATGAATCCTGAATATCCAGAGACACCATAAAATCCCCAGCTTCCATAGCCAGTATTATTGAGCGTAGGGTTTCCATCCTGAACCTGGGTACCCTGAGGAATTTGTTCAGGGACCTGAGATTAAGAATAGGACGGTAAGAACCGTTTGGTTTCCGGACTAGAAAAAGGCTGGAATAACCACCCGTTCCCCTTTGGGACATCGGGACCGGTACAATGACCCCTGCCTGCAGCATGAATTGTACCACATCTTGAATAGCCAAAGCCTTGTCCGTGTTTTTCGAAAGTCCTGTGCAAAATTGCTGACGAAGTCTGCCTCCCACACTGGGGTCCCCCAGGAGGAGGCCCGTCCTGTCAAGCAGAGGGCTTGTCATCATGCTTGGCAGCCGGAGGTCTGGTACTCCAATGCTGTTTCTTAGTCCTGGCAGATTTCTTGGTGGTGGATGGCCTGGGAAAGGGCTGAGGGCCTGATTCTGACCGCACGCGAGCGCTGTGCGCTCGAAAACGGGTCGATGGTGCCCAATTGCGCATGCACACGACGGAGGCGGCTCAATCGTGCGCATGCTCGAGACCCAAATAACGATGGCCAAGCCGTCGTTAAGGGTCTCGCACCAAAGGGGGGCGTGCTGTCGATGGTAATTGACAGCACGCCCCCTTTGGTGGGCGTGGCTGCCCAGACTGAGGCGTTCCCATGGGAACGCCTACCGTCTGGGTCCGGCCCCACTGACATCACTAGTGATGTCAGTGGGAGTGCTTTTGGCTCTGATAGAGCCAAAAGCACTCCTGGGCTTGCGGCAGCGAGACCCTACCGCAGGGTCTCGTCGCAACCCCGATGGTCTTGACCATCGCGACCATCATTTTGGCCGCTCGCTATAGCTGTGGGTGGTCACCCACAGCTATGCGAGCGGCAGGGAGGCCGCTCCATAAAGGAGCAGGGACGGCCCTGATTCAGAGCGAGCGGCTCTGAATCAGGGCCTGAGTTCTAGCCTTGGTATGCAGTCAGGAAGCCGGCAGACCTAATCCCGACAGCCAGCTTCCCGACTGCTTATTCCTGGTGAGGGTTAAATGGCAGACGTCTAAATCTAGACGCCTGTCATTTTACCGACACCGGCATCCCGATCGAAGGGATGGCGAGGGCGGATAGCCGCGCGTGGGGAGGGAGGGAGGGAGGGAGGGAGGGTGGGTGGTCGGTCGGGTGGGTTAAGCCCCCAAGAGTCCAAGCCCCCAAGAGTCCAAGCCCCCAAAGAGGCTGGAGTAGAAGGCAGACAAGCCAACTTAGCTGCGGCTAAAGTATTCACAATCTTGTCCATATCCGGGAAAAACAAGACTTTACTGTCATAAGGCAAGCACTCTAACCCCTCCTTGGATTCTACATCAGCCCTCCAAGAACGGAGCCACAGAGCGGCGAGCCGCAATGGCCCCCAAAGAAATCCTGGCATTTAGTAAGCAAATATCCAATGGTTCCTCATTTATATAGGTAGCAGAATCTCAGAGGTTTCCCACAAGATTCAGCTGTTCTCTGGTAGCATTTGGGGCTAAGGTTGTTTCCAGGCTATTAGCCCAACATTCCATGACCCGAGCCAAATCCTAATCCCAAATCCTAAATTGGATTCTAAAGTGTCACCCTATCTGCAAAACTCCAAATTTAAAACCGGAAGCGAGTATCACTCTTGGATCCAGAATGGCCAATACAGAAAACTGATTCCAGTGCTAAAGGCTAATGGGAGTGGTCTCTACTTTGGGAAGGTTTTCCACTAAAAATAAAAAACAAAGGTATTCCGAAGCAGACGTTATGACAAGTAGTCAGAATGTCAAAGCATTCATATTTTCTTTGCACAAAGTTTCAAGGACTGACGGAGTGAATGCATTGTACATCCCATTGAGGTTTTCAGCTAGCCTATGCCTTCACCAGAGTGTCCTTATCCTTGCATGCTGTGAAAAATCAGAGCAATTGGAAGGGATAGCAATACTTTTTATACAGTCAGGTGCATACATATTGGGACATTGACAGAATTTTCATAGTTTGGCCTCTATTCACCACCACAATGGCTTTGAAATGAAACAAGATGTGCTTTAACTGCAGACTTTCAGATTTAATTTGAGGGTAATTACATCCAAATCAGGTGAACGGTGTAGGAATTACAACTGTTTCTATATGTGCCTCCCACTTTTTAAGGGGCCAAAAGTAATGGGACAAACTAAACAATCCTAAATCTAACTTTCACTTTTTAATACTTTGTTGCAAATCCTTTGAAGGCAATTACAGCCTGAAGTCTGGAACGCATAGACATCACCAGACGCTGGGTTTCATCCCTGGTGATGCTCTGCCACACCTCTACTGCATATGTCTTCAGTTCCTGCTTGTTCTTGGGGCATTTTCCCTTCAGTTTTGTCTTTCATCAAGTGAAATGCATGCTCAATCGGATTCAGGTCAGGGGATTGACTTGGCCATTGCATAACATTCCACTTTTTAGTCTTAAACTCTTTGGTTGCTTTTGCAGTATGCTTCGGGTCATTGTCCATCTGCACTGTGAAGCGCTGTCCAATGAGTTCTGAAGCATTTGACTGAATAGGAGCATGTAATATTGCCTGAAACACTTCAGAATTCATTCTGCTGCTTTTGTCAGCAGTCACATCATCAATAAATACAAGGGAACCAGTTCCATTGGCAGCCATACATGCCCACGCCATGACACTACCACCACCATGCTTCACTGATGAGGGGGTATGTTTTGGATCATGAGCAGTTCCTTTCCTTCTCCATACTCTTCTCTTCCCATCACTCTGGTACAAGTTGATCTTTGTCTCATCTGTCCATAGGATGTTGTTCCAGAACTGTAATGGCTTTTTTAGATGATGTTTGGCAAACTAATCTGGTCTTCCTGTTTTTGTGGCTTACCAATGGTTTGCATCTTGTTGTGAACCCTCTATATTCACTCTTGTGAAGTCTTCTCTTGATTGTTGACTTTGACACATATACACCTACCTCCTGGAGAGTGTTCTTGATTTGGCCAACTGTTGTGAAGGGGTTTTCTACACCAGGGAAATAATTCTTCTGTCATCCACCACAGTTGTTTTCCGTGGTCTTCCGGGTCTTTTGGTGTTGCTGAGCTCTCCGGTGCGTTCTCTTTTTAAGAATGTTCCAAACAGTTGATTTGGCCACACCTAATGTTTTTGTTATCTCTCTGATGGGTTTGCTTTGATTTTTCAGCCTAATGATGGCTTGCTTCACTGATGGTGACAGCTCTTTGGATCTCATATTGAGAGTCGACAGCAACTGATTCCAAATGCAAATTTCAGACCTAGAATCAACTCCAGACCTTTTACCTGCTTAATTGATAATGAAATAACAAGGGAATAGCCCACACCTGTCCATGAAATAGCTTTTGAGTTGATAGTCCCATTACTTTTGGCCCCTTAAAAAGTGGGAAGCACATATAGAAACCGTTGTAATTCCTACACCGTTCACCCGATTTGGATGTAATTACCCTCAAATTAAATCTGAAAGTCTGCAGTTAAAGCACATCTTGTTTGTTTCATTTCAAAGCCATTGTGGTGGTGAATAGAGGCCAAAATATGAAATTCTGTCAATGTCCCAATATTTATGCACCTGACTGTATTTGGCTAGTTACCTGGCAGAATCTTTGGGAGGAACCATGGCAACTATCTTTTGTTCAGAGTTTGTACTTTAGAGCCCTCTTCTTTTACAGAAATGTACAGCATCTACATTTATTGGTATAGAAACCTCTTGTAGATAAAGGCGTTTGAGTAACACTGGAAAGCAATACTCTTCAATACATTTCTCAAACTTATTACGTAGTATGAATTAAAAAAAAATCTGTATAGTAACTGCTCCACTTATCCTTGACTTTCTACAGAATAGACTCTAATGGTCTTGGAACAAATACTTGTACTTTGAGTGCGGATGAGGTGAACACCTTGTTAAAGATCAAATTGTAAGCCTTCGAATGGATTATTCACTTATTCCAAGTGGTGAAGTAGATTTGCCCAGTCTCTATTGGGTCCTTTTGTGACTCTCTTGGCCTTCAATCTAGTAGTTGATGATCTGTCACATTTGGCTGATTACAGGATGTTTCCCTGAGATTAATTGCTTTTTTGAAGGTTGTATATCTGGTGGCAGAACCTTCTGCTAGAAGGGTTGGAAAGCTTACAGGCACAGGTGCAAGGAACCCTTTTTAAATATCAAAGAGCCAATCCCACTTTCGCAAGTTTATCTACATTTTAAATCAATCAGGAGGTTCTCACTTTACCCACAGCAACAGGGGTGTGTGGAAAAGAAACTACACTTGCTTGATGCTAGTGAGAACAGTCTTTGATCTATGGATTAGAGAAGCAAGGATCCATGTATGCAGGAAAACAGCATAAAAACCTATTCAGTAAGCAGTGGCAACCGGATTATTTTTTGGTGAGCTTTGCAAGGTAGCAGACTGGACATCTATCCATACTTTTTCAAGTCGTTATGATTTGTAGTGACTGTCCATTATTGACTTAGTTTAGGAGATCTATTGGCGTATAAGCTTTTAAATATGCTTTATTATGCAGTATGGCTTTCTCTGTTGCTCTTATAATTGTTTGGGTGCATTCCATTGTTATAGCTGCCATAGAAGACTAAAAAAAAAAAAAAATTAGAACTACAAAATTTAATTTATCATTGAACTTTGACCAAGTTCTTTACCCAAGTTTGAGATGCTATTTATTCAGAAACAATTTGCAAAATGGCATTATAGATCTGGCTACATATAGATAGATAAAATATAGATATATAGAGAGATATATAGAGATATACAGTCAGGTCCATAAATATTGCGACATTGATAGAATTTTCAGATTTTGGCCTCTATTCACCACCACAATGGTTTTGAAATGAAACAAACAAGATGTGCTTTAACTGCAGACTTTCAGATTTAATTTGAGGGTAATTACATCCAAATCGGGTGAATGGTGTAGGAATTACAACAGTTTCAATATGTGCCTCCCGCTTTTTAAGGGGCCAAAAGTAATGGGGACTATCAACTCAAAAGCTATTTCATGGACAGGTGTGGGCTATTCCCTCATTATGTCATTATCAATTAAGCAGGTAAAAGGTCTGGAGTTGATTCTAGGTGTGACATTTGCATTTGGAATCAGTTGCTGTCGACTCTCAATATGAGATCCAAAGAGCTGTCACTATCAGTGAAGCAAGCCATCATTAGGCTGAAAAATCAAAACAAACCCATCAGAGAGAGCAAAAACATTAGGTGTGGCCAAATCAACTGTTTGGAACATTCTTAAAAAGAGAGAACGCACCGGAGAGCTCAGCAACACCAAAAGACCCGGAAGACCACGGAAAACAACTGTGGTGGATGACAAAAGAATTATTTCCCTGCTGAAGAAAAACCCCTTCACAACAGTTGGCCAAATCAAGAACACTCTCCAGGAGGTAGATGTATATGTGTCAGTCAACAATTAAGAGAAGACTTCACAAGAGTGAATATAGAGGGTTCACCACAAGATGCAAACCATTGGTGAGCCACAAAAACAGGAAGACCAGATTAGAGTTTGCCAAACAACATCTAAAAAAGCCATTACAGTTCTGGAACAACATCCTATTGACAGATGAGGCAAAGATCAACTTGTACCAGAGTGATGGGAAGAGAAGAGAAGGAAATGAACTGCTCATGATCCAAAACATACCACCTCATCAGTGAAGCATGGTGGTGGTAGTGTCATGGCGTGGGCATGTATGGCTGCCAATGGAACTGGTTCCCTTGTATTTATTGATGATGTGACTGCTGACAAAAGCAGCAGAATGAATTCTGAAGTGTTTCGGGCAATATTATATGCTCATATTCAGTCAAATGCTTCAGAACTCATTGGATAGCGCTTCACAGTGCAGATGGGCAATGACCCGAAGCATACTGCAAAAGCAACCAAAGAGTTTTGTAAGGCTAAAAAGTGGAATGTTATGCAATGGCCAAGTCAATCCCCTGACCTGAATCCGATTGAGCATGCATTTCACTTGATGAAGACAAAACTGAAGGGAAAATGCCCCAAGAACAAGCAGGAACTGAATACATTTGCAGTAGAGGTCTGGCAGAGCATCACCAGGGATGAAACCCAGAGTCTGGTGATGTCTATGCTTTCCAGACTTCAGGCTGTAATTGTCTGCAAAGGATTTGCAACAAAGTATTAAAAAGTGAAAGTTAGATTTAGGATTGTTTAGTTTGTCCCATTACTTTTGGCCCCTTAAAAAGTGGGAGGCACATATAGAAACCATTGTAATTCCTACACCGTTCACCTGATTTGGATGTAATTACCCTCAAATTAAATCTGAAAGTCTGCAGTTAAAGCACATCTTGTTTGTTTCATTTCAAAGCCATCGTGGTGGTGAATAGAGGCCAAAATATGAAAATTCTGTCAATGTCCCAATATTTATGGACCTGACTATATATATATATATATATATATATATATATATATATATATATATATATATATATATATATATATATATATATATATATATATATATATATAATTTTCTCATATCTATATATTTTTTATTTTTCAAGCTGAGATATTTATTGAAATCCTGTGCCCACCCCCTACATACTAGCTAGGCAATATAAAAAGGTGTTCAGTCTTTGGGTTTTTGCTCCTGTTTGCACTTTTATTCCCCATGGTTCCAATGTCTGCCAATGGTGTTAGAGAAAGTTTATCATAAAGTACAATCATTCCATTTTAATGCTGGTAAGTAGATATTCACAATTTGCATTGCTTTTGCATTGGGGTGTCTGCAACAATAGGCAGATGTGGGACATGTCTGTCTTGCCTAAATGACTCAACAAAATCAAATGTCTGTTTACTATGGTTTCATTGCAGATCGGAACTTGTGCTACAGATTTAGCATTGTTGTGTTAGCTTAGCAGATATGAAAGGTTAGTTATAGAAGCAAATGCATGACTACATGCATGATTGAAAAGTTAAGTACAAATAGGTAAGACATACATGAGCAGATGCAACCTAGCATAGATGTAGGTACAAATTTAAAATTTGGCGTAACATGTCTGACATAGGGTAAAGAGGACCCTGTCCATGAGCGTTTATCTAGATGGGTGATAAGATGTAGAAGTAAATGGGACACAAATTGAAGTGGTGGAAGTAGAGAAAGTGGATATGATGAGTGTCTGGTAGGGTTATAGGTTAGACAAGAGATGGGTTTTGAGGGCATGTAGGTTGCTGCTTTTTTAGAGTAGTTACTGACAAACTTCAAATCTAGCTGTCTGGAGGTATATTTCCCTGCTTCCTTTAATGCTGTAGTGATATTAAATACAATGTGCACTACTTTATTTCTGTAGATTAAATAGTTTTTATATTCAACAGAAAATGATGTTGGACGAAGTTCATATGGAGCCGTTCAGGTACAGCAAGCATTTGATTATGCATACCTTGTGCTAAGTCATACAGTGTCACCACTTGCAAGATCTTTTCCTAACAGAGATTCTGAAAGGTACCTAAAAAAATATATCTCCTTTTTTCTTTTATCTTGCTGCTCCTAATTCCACTTTCCAGTCCTGTGAAATGTTTCTTTTGTAATGCCACCACTTTAACATAAATTGTCCTGGGTGGTGTCTCTCACTATTTGAGAATTTTTATTTTTTTTTCTAATGCTCGATCTTTTTACCATTTAAAAAAAAAAAAAAAAAACTTGAAATCAATGTGTTATCTGTATTCTAGTACACTGGGCAGAATAATCAAAATAACTCAAGAAGTGATCAACTATAGAGCATGGATTAGGATGAACTGGGGGAACAAAATACTTTCCTCTCAACTTTGTGGTAAGTACAGTTTGAGAACATATTACTATCATGCAATCTAGTTTGCAGTTTCATTTTAAAGTAAATTTATCTGGTGGGTAATTCACTTTTTTTTTTTTAAAGTTTATTAAGGGTGCAAATGAGTGGTCGTACATGCCTTTTTAAACTGTCCACTCTTGGCTTTTACATGTGAGTTAGTTGAAAGGGAAGGTGGTTACATCTGCCAGAACTAGTGAGGACTGTAGTAGGACCGCAATGCCACCCCTTACACATATGGTTATGACAACATGATAGAGATATGGGATTAAGAAGCAGAGCCCTGGGCAAGCCAATATAGGTAGCTGCAGCACTGGTTGCAGACCCCTTGTTATAGTCTTGGGTGGCGATTGAGGGGTTTTCAAAGTAAAAATAACCTAAACTGACTTGCATCAGATTCAGATCAACAACCTAATTTCCATTGTCTGCAGGTGGGGCAGGTTAAGTTTTACTGCAGTTCTAAACTTGGGAGTCTAAGGTTCTTTTTGATCTACTTGGATGGAATGTAGAAAATTGAGGCGTTGTTTTTTGGACATCTTAATAACATGACATTAATATATAGTAGGTCTTATGTCCATATTTAATAAACCAATTAGAGATAAATTAGTGTACTCTGAAGTTGCTTGGTTAATCACCCACTCTATGGTCTAACCATTTGAGGGATAGAGCCAGGATTATTCACATCCCACTCTGTCTATGCTGACAGGACTGGCATTTATTTAGCACATCTAGTTCATTCTGACCGTCCCTTTAATAGAATAGCTGAGATTACCCAGCATATGTCAGTCTGGCTGTAGGACAGACACTGGCCGACATATCGGCCATTCATTTGAACGGCCAATATATCGTGTACGTCAGCCATTATGTACAGACAATATGTCTGTGAACGACGCCACAAGTATATTACGTATGCTGTGTAGCATAGCCGATGGCATATGTATCTGCAGAGATATATGCACATCATGCTGCGTGTATTGGTGGTCAGAGGACCACCTGTACACGTGTTGCACAGTCTGGCGGGGGGAAGAAAGGCGCAACGTGACCCCAGACAGTGGGACCTTCCCTGCCAGATTGCAGTGATGGTTGGTCAGTGTGTATGAACAACCATCATCTGATGGCTATATCTGCAGGTGTAGCCAGCTTTAGAGACTTGTGTTGCTTCAGCGAACCTCCCTTGACATTGCCATTTGAACTTTCTCAGGTAGTAAGACACCAGGCATTTATGGTATCCCTTTAGAAGTATATTTAAAAAATAACTTGCCCTATTCCAGTGGCTCCCAAACTCTGTCCTCAAGGCACCGTAACAGTCCAGGTTTTAAGGATATCCATGTTTGACCACAGGTGATTTAATTAGTACCTCGGTCAATTTGATGTAACCACCTGTGTTCAACCATGGATATCTCAAAAACTTGAATTGTTGCGGTGTTTTGAGGATTGCTTTTGGGAAATTCTGCCTTCCTAAACGCCTAGAATTATTTAATGCCCTCTTTAAAATCAGAGCTTAAGACATGGATGAAGGAAATTTTCAATCTTGCCGAAGCCTGGGAGGGATCCTCCGTTTCCAGACTGTACATTTGATCCATCCCCACTGATGCATAAATTCTAGTCAAAATTGTTACCATTAGGCTTATCCACGTCATTACTATGATCATTCCAGGTCAGACCCGCTTTATGCCAGGGAAGTCCACCTCAGAGGATATTGGAAGTCTATAATACTCATCTGCAGGTCTCTCACAGGGAGGAATCCTCAGTTATTATTTTATTAGATGCTACAACAGCATTTGATTATGTGGAGTGTCCTTTTTTGGGGAGGTCGTGCGTTGTTTTGAGGTGGGCCCGGCTTTTTTTTTTTTTTTTTTTTACATTAGGCACAGTTATTATACACACTTCCAAGAGCTGGAGTCTCCATTAATGGTTATGTTTCTCCCTTCTTTCCGCTGGCATAGTTGCCAGCTGTCCTCTGCTTAAATTGCTCTAGCAAATGAGCCCTTGGCATACATACTGCGTGCTCACTCTGATAACATGGAGCTCAGAAGAAAGGATGGGATACTGTTGCACTATATGCAGATGACCTCTTGCTATTTTTACCTGATTACACTGTGTCTATGCCCACAGTTCTTCAAGTGATTAATGGTTGGTGTTTACTCGTGCCTTACGATTAATTAGGACCTTTAATCTACACCTTAGAGCCCTGTCCTACTTCTCTCAATCTCAATACTGCCATGAATCTACAACCGCTCCTTATTTAAGCCAGGGCTCGACAAATCACGGGCGCCAGGTCGCCATGGCTACCAGATTTTGCTGCCTCTCTACTAGATTTTGCAGTGAAGGAGGAAGGAGATCCTCATCAACTCCAGCGGAGATTCATGCCTATAGTATTGCAGTGTTCATATCATGCACATGAGTGCATGTGCTGAGTGTCACCTGCAGTGACTGCTGTGCCTCTGTCCATTCCGGCCTGCACTGACGACTCCTCTACATCCTGGCCTGCTCTGATCCCTGCTGTCTATCCCAGTGGACGCTGATCCTCCTGTACGTCCCAACTGTCTGTCTCCTATCTCCGGCTGCATAGAGCTCTCCGGTAGTAGGGTCTACGCGTGGCCAGGTATTGTGGAGCGGCATCAGAGGGATAGTGGTGTGACCACGACGGGAGGGGGGATTTGTTGTACTTTCTGGCACCATTATTTTATGTGAAATGTGGCCCGTTATTACTGGAGGGTGGGGGGTGGAGCTGTACAGAGCAGTGAGGGGGCCTCCATTTTACTGTATCCATTCAACTGTGACCATTTAGAAGCTTTCAGCTCCCAGAATGCATTGGTCCACTCTTCCTATACACCGAGCCAGAGGCACCTCAGGTTCGTTGGCGCTTAGGCAGCCCTAAAGCTATAATTTTTTATTTGATTTATTTTATTTTCTTCAACTAGAGCGTGCAGCAACAGACTGGCCGACTGATGCCTGCGCTACCCCTCAGTCACCTCTCTGGTGCCGTGACTGCAGTATCGAACTGGGGATCTATGTGAGCATTCCGGGGTCAGTGCTAGCCAGGACCCCCGGAGAGAGCCCAGACTGCAACCAGACTTTAGGGGACCGGTGACCAGTGTGTTAAGGCAGTCGATACCTACGGTCTCTGGACAGGCCGGAGGTGACTGAGTGTGGACACAGGCTCCAGCCATCGCGATCCACTAGACCACCAGGCACATTTTGGTTGCGGAAACCAGCATCCCAGGGGTTAATAATTAGCCTGGGGTGACAGCTTTCCTGTTTAAGCGGCTCCTCCCCTCAGGGCGCCTTTCCTCTGAGGTCTGTTGTGTGTGTGTGTGTGTGTGTGTGTGTGTGTGTGTGTGTGTGTGTATGTATATATATATATATATATATGTATGTATGTATGTATGTATGTATGTGTGTGTGTGTGTGTAGAATCTTTCTGACTCCAGAAAAGATTTCCATGCTACAGCAACGAGTACGCAGATTCCTCCAGTCGCCGGGTGTCAGTCCACTCGGCGATGCAGGTTCTTGAATCCATGGTGTCCATCTTCAACATGGTGGAATATGCTCTGTTTCATTCCAGACCCCTGGAGGGGCTGATCCTCTCCAGGTGGAGAAGATTACCCCACCGGATAAGGGGTCAGACGATGGTGCTCTCTCCAGAGATGCGCTTGTCCTAGTGGCTACTGACGTCTCAACTAACAAAGGGTTGCCCCTTTTGGATTCTGGATTGGACACTCCTAACAACGGACGCCAGTCTCCGGGGCTGGGGCGTAGTGACTCGTCCACACACCTTTCAGGGCCAGTGGACAATGGTCGAGGCATCCCTGCCTATCAACAGATTGGAACTTCGGGCTGTGTACAGGGCAAAACACATGATGGCAAAGCACATTCGTTCACAGAAAACCTGTGCAGGTTCAGTCTGACAACGCCAGCACAGTAGCTTGCATCAACCATCAAGGAGGCACTCAAGTCAGGCAGCAATGACAGAAGTGTCATGCATTCTGACATGGGCAGAATCTCATCTCCTGGCCATTTTGGCAGTGTTCATTTTTGAGTTCTCAATTGAGAAGTGGACTTCCACAGCCGTCACGATGTGCATCCAGTTGAATGGTCTCTTCCCCAAGAGGCGTTTCAACTCCTAGTGGACAAATTATGTCTCCTAGAGGTGGACCTCATGGCCTCAGACATCAGTCTACGGGTCCAGAACAAAAGATGCTGAAGCAAGCTTGTTGGATGCTCTGTCAGTGAAATGGACTTTCCGGTTTGCGTACCTATTTCCTCCAGTCTCCCTGGTTCCTCAGGGTCTTCGGAAGGTCAAGCAAGACTGAGACACTGTCCTGCTGGTGGCTCCAGCTTTGCCCAGGCGTTATTGGTACTCAGATCTTCGGAGTCTCTCCATCGACACTACGTTTCTGCTGCCTCAATGTCCGAACCTGTTGTCTCGGGGTCCTTGCCTTTACTCTGACCTGGATCGTCTCTTTGATGACGTGGCTCTTGAGACATTCCTCCTAAGCTCCAAAGGATTCTCTAGCTATGTCACCAACACGATGCTTGGAGTGCGTAAGCCAGCTTCTGCTAGGATCTACAACAGAGTGTGGCATACATATTTCCGGTGGTGTCATACTAGAGATTACGACCCTCAGGTGTGTTGGATTTCCAGAGTCCTGGCGTTCCTTCAAGCTGGATTGAACAGCCTCGTTGAAAGTGCATGTCTCTGCACTATCAGTGTGGTTCCAACGAAGAATTGCTCTGCTCCCGGATATTCACACCTTCCTCCAGGGCGTCCTCCGGATTCAACTTACTTATGTCTCCCTGGTGGCTCCTTTGGGATCTGGCAGTAGTTCTCCGGGTCCTCTATTTGAACCACTGGATTCGGTGGAACTTAAGTGGTTAACTGCTAACTCTTTCTTCTGGCTATTACATCTGCCAGAGGGTGTCAGAATTGGGAACGCTTTCCTGTCGTTTCTAGTTTCCATATTAATCAGGAGATTATAGCCTTTCAAGCACCAGACCTCTTGGTAGGTGAGGTCTTCTTGGATGTGGACCGTACCAGTTCCCTTCGGAAATCAGACTCCTTATTTGTGCTCTATGGTGTTCACTAGAAGGGATGGCCAGCCAAAAAACAAACATTGGCTAGATGGCTTCGTATGACTATTTCAGAAGCTTACACGCAGGCGGGCCTGCCTGTTCCAACTTCTGTTAATGCTCATTTTACTCAATCTGTGGTTCTCTCGTGGACAGCTCGCCGTGGCGCCTCAGCTGTTCAGCTTTGTAAGGCGGCCACGTGGTCTTCTGTTCAGACCTTTCTAAGGTTCTATGCCTGTGATACCTTTGCCTCTCAGGATGCTTCCTTTGGGCGCCAGAATCTCCTTGGGGGCAGGGTATAGGGAGAGTGGACCAATGCATCCTGGAAGCTGAAAGCTTTTAATTGCGTGGTGCCCAAATTCCGTTCCATCACCTACACCCCAAGGTCTCCCTGTGGACCCTATGGACTTCGAAGAAAGCGTTAAGAAAGGTAAGTTAGGGTGTGCAGTCCAAGAACCTTTCCTATATAAAAGGTAAGTTCTTACCATAACTCATTTTTTCAGCAATGCCCTCTTTTACTTCTGGCCTTCCCATTCAGAAAATTGAATAGCCTGCTGCTCTCTGGTCTGGATGGATGGATGCTCCCAAATTCAATTACTAGATCTGTGGGAGGTTAGGCCATGCCACATTTTTTTTTTTGCGCAGTTGTCACATGTGTGGCTTTGGCTGCAGGATGATGCTCTTCACAACCTGTTTGTTTCTCAGGCTGCTTCTGGACATACACTGCTACAAGCTCTATTAAGTAGCAGAATACTGCGCTCCGGTCCTCCTTTGCTTGTTCAAGCTGTTAAGATCTGGGTTAAAGCCAGGTATTAAAATTTCAGGGTGTCTATCCTGACACTACTTTTATGGAATTCTAAATCATTGACTGAACTATCATCCCTTCATACTAGGGAAATGTGGGGTACATGGGGTATATTGACACTGGAGCAACTATATTATCGTATCCTGAGCTACATCTCACAACTTAGCAGTGAATATAGGCTCTCCGCTTACTTTATTAGTTACTTGCAACTCCAAAAAGCCTTAGATTCACAGTTTTCAGGTTGTGTCCCTTCTGATCAACAAATCTCCACTGAAACGGTTTGTTCTTTTCTAGAAGAATCCTTTCTTGTCTATACTCCTTTATCCTAACTGCTCATCACCTCGATGATTTACCACAGCTTAGGTGAAGCTGGGAAATGTGGGTCCTTTGTGTGATGACCTGTGGAACACTGCGCTGGCATGCCCGCAAGTGTCTACAACCTCCACTAGGTTTCAGCAAATACAGCTATTCATTTTGCATAGAACCCATCTTACTCCTGCTAGGTTACTGAATTTGGGGTCTGCGCTAGAGCAAAGTGCCAAAATCCGCAGGGCTCCTTCTGGAATTTATTGTAGGAATGCCATGTGGTTCATAGATTCTGGTGTATGGTAATATGGACACCTACTAGTATTTCCTTGTCTATACTTATCCTGGAGGTGTGTACGATTGGAGTATTACATTCTAGATGGATATAGTAATCAATATGTCATAACCTGTGTACCCTAGCTAAAGTCTGCATTGCAGGCTCCTGGATGGCGCCAGTAGGTCCCGTGTTCAATGTGTGGGTCTCTATGGTTACTGTCACTTATGAAGTGTTTATTGTTCGTAAAACAGAATCCAAATTTGAGTGTTTGGTGCCACTGGCACCAATCTAAATACTGTTCTGACCAAGCCTGATTTGACCTCGTTAGGACTCTTATGTTGGTCCTTTGGTTGAAACTAAGTTTGATTGCATAGGCAGCACAATATTCCTCCTTCATCCTTCTGGAGGATGCCTCACATCTGAGTTATGTATAGTAATGGGTGGAGTCAGACACTAGCTAATTGAAAACAGTTTCCCACCCCCTATATAACCCCTCTCCTCCCTTTCCACCATAAGCTCAGGTTTTTATTGTTTAGTGCCTTTTTGGAGTAAGGCACTAGCTAGATAGGTCCTAGCTTTTAGTTTGGATTTTGGTGCGTGTAGTCTGTCTCCAATAACTAACAGAGTGGGAGTTAGATTAGTAGGTTTATGTGAACCTATATCCCACTCTAAAGACTGCCCCTGAGTCACAAAACTACCATGTCCCTGGGCCTCTCTCCAGGCCAGACATATCGAAGGGGGCTGTAGGCAAAAAGGTAAGATTTGTTACAAGTATAAAATTCTGGTAGCCAATATACTTTTTCCCAGCACGCTGTGTTTAACCAGATTGGCCGGGGCTTGTTATTACACACACATACTGTAGAGCCGGCTGGTCTCGCACCTCCATGGGCTGCTCAGCACCACACTGCTTCAATCCTCAGGGCTGGATGGGTCACAGAAGCAGCAACATGCTGCTGCCTTTATGAGAGCGGGGCTTTGCTGGGTTCCATGACACCGCTGCACGTGCAGACGCACAGCTGTGACGTCATTAGGCTGGGCCACACAATAGTTTCCGGGTACAAGTAGCCCGGAGGCAATAGTGCGCAACTGCACGTGCGGCGGGTGACTTAATTTGAATCGGTGACTGCAGACGGTGGGCGCACAATGCGGGCTGCGGACGCCGGAGGCTATGATTACATGGGTCCTGAATTAGCAGAACCCTGCGGCCAGCCACACCTCCACTCCCCCAGGTATTTATTTAAATGCAGGCTGCTGCAAACTTACAGCAGCTGAAGTCTGTGTAGAACTTTCAGCAGGCATCGGGGGATGGAAGCTGACAAGCAAAGCAGACAACTGGCATTATTACTATTCTGTATTTAACCTGGTGGTCTGGGCTTGTTGACATATAAGCATATTTACTGCATGGTTTTCTCTGCTAGCCAGGAAGTAAATATAAAGGAGTGTGTGTTTTATTTTACCTTTGGTTTATTGGCAGGGCCAGGGTTTGTTTTTTTTTTTTGCAGTTAAACAAAGGTTAATGAGAGTCTTTTCTATTCATTAAGGGCTACACTTTTTCTATGGGTATTTAGGTAGCGCTCTGTTTAAAGTAGACTTGTCTTTCTTTCTCAGTATGGATAAGCCAGACAAGGGTTCTAATAAAAAAAAAAAAAAAAAACCCTGTTTATGCTTGTAAAAAAATGTGTGACATTCCCAAAAGGTATGGACCAAGGGTCGCTCTGTGCTGGTTGTTCACGGGGGGTTTCATTACCGGGATGTTTGGCTGAACAGTCGGTGATGCCTGATTGGGCTAGGTCTATGGCACACGCCTTGGGTGAATTACGTCCCTTTCAGGAAAATGGATACCCCGTGCTCAAGCTCCTCCTTTGTCTGTTCCCTCAGGAGAGCCCAAATGGGCCCAAAATATGGAACGATGTCTCGCTCAGGTGGCAAAGTCACTAAATAAAGCTGTTAAGACATTCATATTCCCCTGTAGATTTTCCTGGAGAAGAGGTTCAAGCTACCTTTTCCCAGGAAGAAGGGGAATTGGATTATGACTGGGAGGAAACCTCAATCTGGGTGGGTGACTCCATCAGATTCCGGAGTTTCTCTGTTGATGGATGCTGTAGGGAAACTGCAGTTATGGGAGGCAGCTATGCCAGAGACTAGTGCAGTTTCTTTAAATGGAAGAAACCTGTTTTGGTTTACCAATTTGAGGAAACATTCAAAGAAGCTTGGTTAAAACTTGATTAAAAATTGTGTTCGGAGAATATATAAAGGTCTTTATCCTTTTTTGGAAGAGGATACCAAACAATGGAAAATTCCACCTATGGTGGATGCTCCTATTGCTAGGTTGGTCATGAATACTGTTATTCCCACTACTCAGTCTGTAATACTTAAAAATTCTATGGATAGAAAGAATGAGGCTGTTGTCAGGAGTCTCGCCGTGCCCTATTCTGGCCAGAGCCTGGGTGGTAAAGGCCATTGGTCCCTGGATAAATCAGATTACTGGTTTTCAAACTGGATGAATCTAAAGCCAACTCTTTAGCTGGTCAGACTTCAGAAGTTCTAACCTATGTAGGTGACTTTCTTAGATACTATTCAGGTACAGTCTATTTCAGCTGTTTCTGCCAGGCGTTCGCTATAGCTTAAAATGTGGAAGGCAGACACAGAATCAAAACATGCTTTAGAGGCATTGCATTTTGAAGGAAGGTCTTTGTTTGGTCCAGAGTTAACCAAAATTATCTCTGGTTACAGGAGAAAAAACTCGTTACCTTCCTATAACTACACCTAAAACAAACTCCTAGGTTTCATTATTTTCAGAGGAAGCCTTCATGCTTTCTGAGGTGTGCATAGGGGTCCCTGAAGAAGGACTTTTAGGGGATGGGATGGCCCCTACACCAGTCATCCTGCTGCTAAGCCAGCCTGTAGATCCACATGACTGTCACTGGACTGGGACCCATCCTCTGGTGAGAAGTCGCTTACTCAAGTTCCAGGAAAATTGGATTCTTTCCAATCTGGATTTTTGGGAAAGTCTAATAGTCACCAGGGGTTACATTTTGGATTTGGAGGGTCCTGTTCCAAAAAGCTTCTTTACCACTCCTCCTTGTGGATGGTTGCAGGTAATTTATGCGCTTTCCGACTCCAGAGTATTTCCGGTTTCAGTACTACAGGAAGGCATGGAGTTCTCTTATTCTTTTTTATTATTATTATTGTGCCACAAGTGGTCTGCAGCGCCGTACATGTGGTTCGTGCGTTACGCATTTACTTGGACCGTACTGCGTCTTTGAGGCGTACGGATTCCCTGTTTGTGTTGGTTAATGCACCCAAAAAAAAGGCTGGCCTGCCTCAAAAGGATCAATTGCTAGATGGGTCACTTCTGCTATTAGGCAGGCATTTGTCCTCCTAATGTGATTGTTCCGGCCTCACGCCACGCGTGCTGTTTGAGCCTCTTGGGCTGTACGGAATGGTGCCTCAGTTGAGCAGCTCTGCAAGGCAGCTACCAGATTCACTAAATTTTACTTTCCGTAAAATCTAGTCTTCCGTGGAGACCATCTGGGGGATGTAAAGCTCCTCCTTTGTTTTGGTATTCATACTGGACACCTGTTGGTCTTTTGGTTTCTCAGTTCTTTCCGTGGCTCTTCCCCAGCATTGTTAAACATTAGACTGAGTTTACAGTGAAAAGGGAGGGGTTATACAGGGAATGGGAGCCAGTTTCCAATTAGCTAGTGCCCGACTCCACCCACCACTATACATAACCCAGATGAACTACAAGAAAGAGATTTTACAGTAAGTAAACTTATTTTATTGCTTTGTTTCGGGATCAGAGCCATTGTGAAACTAGCCCCTGCCCCCCAATTGACCCCCGAGACTTGTGAATTTTCTCCCTTTAATGCTGCTTCAGTGATCACAAAATACGCGCTGTAGGCCTTTGGGGACCCAATTTTTAAAACCGAGCGCATCCTGTGGGACGTACTGTGTGCTGTGCCTGAGGCAGCCAAGCAGCGCCGGCAACAGTCTTCCCCAGGGCCGACCTGACATGTAATGTAATATAATAGAGGTGGAGTGGTGCAGCAAGGCCATCCCTTTAATTGCGCTGGGCACACTTAGGAGGGGGCTGTCGTGGTGAGGGAGTCCCGGAAATCTTCCCATCCTGTCCATCTTTCTTATTGGCTGCTGCTACTCTAACATGGGGAACGCTGGAATGCCGCGCTGGAACAGTTTAGCTGTGCTGTAGGGGAGTAGCGCGGGGAGCATAGACTGGATGCAGGAGCCAGCCCCTTCTGTTAGGTGAAATTGTCCATTACTTATGATATATGGTGATATAATGAATGTGTGTGTGAGACAATTAGTGACTTGTGTTTGAGGCAATGGGTTATCTGTGTGTCTGTCTGCTGTGTGTGATAGAGAATGGGTAACGTGTTTGTGTGAGAATGGGTGACTGCTGTGTGTGTGAACAATGGATGGGTCACACTTCCCTTAGTCTCTAATGAAATTGGGCTGAGAGCATGTGAACACTGCAGGAAAAACCTATTAATGTCTTATTTGTAGAAGTGAAAATTTCCTTCCACACTGTACAGAGCAGCTGGCTAAGGCTAGATCCTTCACATTGATCCTGGCCTTGCCAGGAATTGCTGTGGGTATGTCAGACATTTAATGACTGTCTTCTATATACTTGCATAGTAGCCACATCTATCCTCCGTGAAAAAAAAAAAAAAAATCCCAAAAGGAGAGTAGCTACTTTGATCAAGTGGAGAATAAATGCTGTGCAATCTCAATCTATTAACTGGAGAGGGAGACTGGGGGCATACCCAGCAGCTCCTGGAGCACTGGGCATGCATCCAGGATAACAAATATGGTGTCTGGTTATGGCTTTTTCTATGAGGGAAAGCCCTCTTAATTTTTTTCAGACGCGCTCAACAATACGCCTAGGGCGAGAAATCCTATAGTCCCAAAAAAATTGGGCTAGGGCCGTGCTTGGTCTTCCCAACCAGTCACTGCTGGCAATGACTGGTTGCTATGGACATAGCATGCACATACAGAGCATCCTGCAGGCCTGTGCTCTCACCCAATTGCTGCCGACAGCATCTTACTAAATTGCAACTGGAGACCACCTCCTTCCGTCCCTGCCTGCAAATGCACTGCTCTCCGTCCAGACTCAGTAGATTCCATCAGTGTCATCTGATGCCCCCTTGGCTGCAGCAGCGCTGTGGTGGTGCCGGGCTCCTCTAGCTGCCGGCACTCCATCCCCGATGCCTACATCCCAGCTCCTGCATACAGGAGGCTGTGGAGTGTGGAGGTGGACACTGCGTGGGTAAGGAATCAGCTGGAGGCTGACAACAATGACGTGGTGGAGGTGACCACTGCCCCAAATGCTGTTTGCTCTTATCCCCTTCCCTACCCCCTAGTATTGCCCCAGCTGCTATCCTGACCCCTTCCTTAACCCATGCACTGCTCCCAGTACTGCTTGCCCCTAACCTCCTCCTTGCCTTCAGCACTGTCCCAACTGCTGCCTGCCCCCTCGCCTCCCATAATATGTGATGGGACCTAGAAACTGTGGAGTAGGACCTCAATTTTTTTAAAGTGAGGGTGTCTTGGGACCGCCATTTTTTTTTTTTCTGCTCAGCGCGATCACACTTATGCTGGGCATACACAGCCAGATAAAATGTCTGTCAGACCGACAGACATTTTATCTGGCCGGCTGCCAGCCGCAGATGTCGCCGGCATACACTGTGAGAGAAATCTCCGTGTATCAGCCCGACATCCGCGCTCCTCCCCCGGGAGAGGAGACCTATCCCTGTTCCTTCCGTAGGAAGGAACACAGGAAATGTCTGTCTGTCGGCCACGCTGGGCATACACTGCCCGATGCGGCCGACAGTTACCGGGTAAATATGGCATCGGACGGGCATGCTGGAGAATCCTTCATGCCCGACCGAGCAATATTTAACCCTCTATCGTCCGCGCACACGCTACAATTATCGGGGTGATCCTCCGATATCAGGCGGATCGCCCCGATAATTGTAGCGTGTATGGCCAGCATTAGTGTGGTTCTTTAGGAAAAAAAAAAAACAATTCATTGATTTTATTTTTCTGTATTTAACTTGTAAATTATGCTCTGATTTCTTGCATTGCTCTTTAATGTTTAGCAAAAATATAGAATTTTTTTTATGAGCTATTGTTTGTGATATGTTTTTCTATTGTGTCCTTTGATTTGTTTTTGTCCGATACACACGAAAATAAGTCAATTAAAAAAAAAAAAGTGACAAAAATGTAAAGCAAGTGGTCAATGATAAACCATGTAAACTAGCATCCTTGAGTAACATCTGCTGATAGTCCTCTTCCTACTGTATTGTGTTGCAAATATCACTTTTTTTTTTTGTCTAGTTCGAAATGTCAAATTGGTTAACGATCTAGGTTTTGTTTCTGCTCAGAACTATGGGGTTGGGGTTGATTCCGCAAAGGACGCAAGGGCTATTGCAGCTGCTATTATATTAATGCAGCAGGAGGCGTCACACCTCCTGCATGCATTACGTAACCGAGCTGTGGATAACTTGCAATTCCATCGGCCAGCTGAGTGACCTATGGGTAACGCAAGCCAGCTGCCAGAGATGCAACAGAGGCAAGGAAATCTGGCTGACTGAGATCCTGGCCTCCATACCTTCCCAGTTTTTGTGAAACTGAGGTAGTTTCTGCACCCACCCTGCCCACAAACTGCAGCAGACTGTCTATCACTGACAGTCTGCTGCCGCTCTGCATACAATCATAGGACCCGTTCTGCACATGTGCAGAACTGTTCCTATGCACGTTCAGATTCCCAGTGAACTGGAATCTGCGTCCAGCAGTGCACTTGATTGCACTGTTGAATGAGGCCCTATGTTTTTGTCCTTTTTAGAAAGGTACCATAATGTTTTACCATATACAGTGTAACTAAAACTAAACTTTTGGTGACTTTATGGGATCTGTTATGCAGTATGCATGGTGCTTGGGAATTTTCTGCACTCAATGCTCCTGACATTATGAAAATTAAGTTGTGTAGCAGTGCTTATAGTGACTTTAGGAGGTGTCAGCAGATCAGGTCTTTTTGATGACCTAACTGAGCATCTGAAATTATGCCAGCCCCATTCCATAACTCTGACATTCTATTCAGGTTTTAGAACATTTTCTGATTACACATTTTGAAATCTCCTTTTTCTAAAGTTAACCACCTGTTATCTCTTTTGTGATTTTAACAGATAATGGGAAGAAAGCACTATTGGCATCGACTGACGATACAAACTCTTACAACCAGCATCTTGGCTCCTTTCCCCACAGTCCACTGCATCTGTCCTCGAAGAAAAGTTCCTCCTCATCTCTCTCAGGCAGTGATATTGTAAGTGTTTTTTTTTTCTTTTCTGTTCAAGAGTCATTTTTGTTAATGAAGATTTTAATTAAACTTGCGTTTCTATAATTTGCACTATGCATCTGGGTCATAATAAATTGATGATTAAATGTATATTAAATATTACAAAAATCTATGCGGATTTAGAGTAAACGCCCGGGGATAAATTAACTAAAGATATGTTTTGGTTTGAAACCAAATTCAACGGATACAATGGAGTCTGAAAGGGGGAACCCAGGTTATTTGACTAAGTTGAAAAGCTGCTAATTGGGTGTGGATGCAGATGTCTGCCTCAAGGAAGTGACATGCAGGGCAAACTGGACCCAGGTTACTCACTGGTCCTCCACAAGGTGCAGTGTGAAAGTAGCTTGAGTAGCTGTGAAACTGTCTTCAGTAACCTGGGTCGGACCTTGGATTCTGGTTTGAAAAGTGGTATTGCTAACAATCGGATGTCAGCTGCAATTTAAATCAGAATGCCAAGTCAGTCTGTTTTTTTTGCTGCTCTAAATATCTTTTATTTTTGATGATAGTATTTAAAAGTAGTCTCTTTTGAATTAAAACGCGACTGCAAACCCATCCAGTATGATCTGGACATATTTTGTTAGGGTAAAATGTAATTAAAATGTTAAATAAAATAAACAAAAAGCCCGGGCTGGTATTGTAAAATAGAGGGTTGCATTAACCAGCACTAGGCTGAACTATTCGGGAAGGTAATGCCTTAGCAGAGAGATCCACAGTGTGGAGTGTCCCCTGCCATCACATTAACCAGCCACAAATTGTTCCGTAATTGCCTGCATGCCTGTGGCAGGCTTGCAGGTACCTGTAGTCCACCAGTAAAAGAACAATATTACATTATATTTCGTCAGGGTCCATAGGGATCCACTGGGATACCATGGGGGATATTATGGTTATAAAGATCCAGGCACCAAACAGTTAAAGCTTCAGCTCCCAGGATGCCCCGGGTCCTCCTCCATATATACCCTGCACCTACCCACAGGCCTTCAGTTCGTTTGGTGCGGCAGGATCAAGACGCACCTTTGTAACAGAACTGCTCAGGCAGTCCTAAGCTTTTATTTTATGTTTTACTTTATTGCTATCAGCATAACAAAAACAGCTGCACACATTAAAAATACAAAGAAAACCCCAAATTATTTGATTGGGGGGTGCTGCCGATTGATGCAAAGTATAATAGTTTGCAAGTATTACAAAGAAGAGAAAGGAAATGTGCCTATCATACGGGGCACGATAATATTTATTAAAAAATATCAATCTTTATTGGATATGCATTAAAATGTCCCATTAAGGGACCTAACCAGCGAAATAGGGGTTAAAAAATGAGTGTGACAAAAATGTAAAATTTTTAAATAAAATAGAATATCCACACTGCGTCTTATTATTCAAATAGATATCTTTGTGAGAATCGAGTTACTACTTATAGTAAGTAACAGATAGTTATATATGACAGTTTCTTATTTCATAAAATCCCTCCTTTTGGGGTGCTGGATTATCAAATGCAAAGTTTTAACAGTGAATTAATTTATATTAATTATCACTGATGTATTTGCATTTTGTGGCTCATTAATTTATCACATTTGGGTTCACACTGGAATTGTGTTAGTGCACTCTGACAGGATCTTTGTCTTTATGTAATCAGGTCTTAGTATGATCATATGTACCCTGCTTGCTCTCATAGATATCATTCTCCCTGTATGATCACATGCTGCATTTAATTGGTTTAAGTAGCTAGGGAATTAAGGAATTAAATCCAATATATCAGGAGCACCACATGGATCGGCTGTAAAAATGCTTAGGATTTATTCCAATATTAATTTATCCACTAATGTGGTTGGGTTCTAAAGCATCATGATATATTTATTTCACATAAGTCCTATTCCAAATAAACGGAGCGGTTTCCAGTGTGGCTAATGCAGCTCTGATCTCACTCACAGCACTGCTTGGATACAATGTTGCAAAGTAAAGAGATTGAGTAACATTAGACTTCCATCACAATTACAGGACGAGTTTGATCAGTCTAATCACATTCAACATATTTAGATTTGTATTACTTCATTTTAGGAGTTTGACATACAAGAGGTATACACAGCGGGTGTTACTATGCGCGTTTCGCTGTTTAATCAGCTTTTTCAAGGCAAGCCGATTGCCCCTCTAGTCTGAGACTATATTCATATCCACCAAACAATCAAATCGTGTGGTCCGGTCATGTGATTTATAGTGGCCAATCCAATGCCGTCTCATTATTGCTGAGAATCCTATCTCACGTCCAGTGAACATTGTGGTTGAAGTGTCTTCTGATGGTGGGTGTTTACCTACACCAATCATATCACTGGAAAATTGTGCCTGTACGTTCTTTTATCCTTACTACTCCCTAGTATCCTATTACTAGAAATTAAGATGTTCGATTATTAAATAGTTAGAATAGAAGGAATGGAATCTGGGGAAAGCTTCTGCACCAGTAAATATTTATTTAGAAATAAGTGTGAAACCCCAATATGAAGAGTAATAAATTCAATATTTATGCGACGTCTGGGGCGTGCTGCCAAGGACAAGATACAACACGTAAGAAAAATAAAAAAGAAGACAAATGTCCCTTGGTTGGCGCACTAACAAAAAATGTAATAAAATGTAACTTTTATTAAACAATATTAAAATTGTATATATAATAATCTCCAGTGAAATATAAAAAATGAAAAACGTCTCAGTGTGTTAATTATTGAAATGAATAGTGTTATTGGTACACCTGCGCGTGTAATGGCGACACAAAAATGGATATTAATAAATAGAAAATCTCACAAATAAGTCATAGAATATATACAAATCCAAAAATAGCAAATCGAAAAATGCATTTAATTGGGACCAATTAAATGTGGCATGCTATAACATCCCTAAAAGTGGGATAATATTCTGCAATGTTCACTGCATGTCAGAATTGCCATGATATGCATGTGAGAAGTGGCCGCAATATACTCATATACCTAGATTGCCACCTGTAACTGAAATGCACATGGAATCTAATACGTTTAAACAAGGGTTGACTTAACTGCTGCAAAGCCAACAAATAACTTATAACATCTAAGGGGCTGGAATTAAATTCCGTAAAGACTGACTAATATACTTGTAATCAGTCAATTGGCTCAATTAATATAGATTTCATATCACAAATGTCATATAGGAATAGGAGATTGATATCTTATATTATCACCTTATCCCCTCATGTTATTCTACCATGTATTTGGACATTATTGGCTATTCATTAGGCTGCAGGTAAACATGCACATGTGCTGTCTGCAGTGTATTCAGCAAATCACTGGAAAGAAAGCCAAATCTTCAGATATACAATGTTGCAGTGTCAGTGTCTTGTTATAATGTTAGCAGCACATGTAGCCATTTAAATCATAAGGGTAATTGCATTAGCTTTGACAATAAGAAAACCCATGCCCAAATTAGGGAGTATCTGGGAAAGAAGCCAAATTTGAACAGCACACATGGTGTGTATAAATGATTCTAAGCTTGCTGCTGTTCATGCAGCTATAAATAAATAGGATCTAACATGAATAGCTGGTAACTTAGTGAGTCTAGAAACAGCTCTAATCAGTCACATGGTATACACTATCTGAGCCTTACACTAGCTCACTAATAATGGTTGAATTCAGCAGTATAAGTTATGAGTATTAGGTTTGACTTAATTGATATAATATATATGAGCATTACAACAGCTCAATAGAGATAAGTGTCTCATATACACAGCGCATATATCAGGCGAGTACTGAGTGAAGTATTATCATCTTATCACATCACATCACTACAGACGTTTGAGCAGTAACATATCTGCTCATGCAGCAGCAAAATCCCTGCTGCTGCCAACGTACGTTTCACAAATGAGAGTTTTTTCACGGCCTTGATATATATATATATATTTTTTTTTTTTTTTTTTACACACACGTGTGTGGCTAATTCAATGATGTTGATCATATAATATTCCACTGCATACTATCCAGTCATCTCAGTCCATTCGATGTGGATCCTAAAAGGATCCAAATATCATATAATGTTCCACTACATACCGTATATACTCGAGTATAAGCCGAGTTTTTCAGCACATTTTTTGTGCTGAAAAAGCACCCCCTCGGCTTATACTCGAGTCATGCCCGCATGGTACGCTGCTGAGTAGCGTACCATGCGGGCCAGACTGTGTCACTGTGACACAGCTGCACCGCGTGTGTAGCGCTGACCGGACGGAGTTCGGTCAGCACTACACACTGCCAAACACACAGCCGCCGGAGCCGGCAGCTATGTGTTTAGTGTAATCAGCAGCCGCTGAGAGTCTGTCAGACTCTCAGCGGCTACTGCTGCTCCCACTGCGGGAGCCATCTTCCGGCTCCCGCAGTGGGTAATGGGAGAGACGTCGTCATGACGACGTCTCTCCCATTATGCAAAGCGGCGGAGGAGCCTGTAGCAGCGTCGGGACCAGGAGCGGGGTTACAGGTAAGTGTTTTTTTTTTTTACATTTCTTTCTACTGGGGGGGCTACTACCGGGGGGTACTACCAGGGGGGGATATCGCTACTGGGGGCACTACCAGAGGGGGGGGATTAATAATGGGGAAACTACCAGGGGGGGGGATGTTGCTACTGGGGGCACTACCAGGGGGGGATATTGCTACTGGGGGCACTACCAGGGGGGGGGATTAATATTGGGGGCACTACCAGGGGGGATGTTGCTACTGGGGGCACTACCAGGGGGGGGATTAATACTGGGGGCACTACCAGGGGGGGATATTGCTACTGGGGGCACTACCAGGGGGGGTATTACTACTGGGGGCACTACCAGGGGGGGATATTACTACTGGGGGCACTACCAGGGGGGGATATTACTACTGGGGGCACTACCAGGGGGGGATTACTTCTGGGGACAGTACCAGAGGGGGGATTACTACCAGTAGCTGCTGCATTTCCCACCCTAGGCTTATACTCGAGTCAATAAGTTTTCCCAGTTTTTTGTGGTAAAATTAGGTACCTCGGCTTATATTCGGGTCGACTTATACTCGAGTATATACGGTACTTCTCAATCATCTTATTTTACATTCAATATAGATTCAAATCGATTTATTTCTTATGGGTTAGATTTAAAAATAATCAACATCGTTTAAATAGATTTTGAACAAAAGGAGCTTATCAAGTGTATGTATATGTAAGAAGATAAATCCTCATGGATATCAAATTAATTCAATCATCAGAGTTTATATTATTATATCCGTTCTCCTTGGTTGTAATCCCCTCCTAGAGTAAGATCGTAAGAGGTTTGAATTTGTCCACTTTTGGCTGGCATTACAAATCGTCCCAACATGCTCCAGTATCCTTACTTTTAGTGATCGAGATGTTTTTCAAACATATATTAGTCCACAGGGGCATTCTAGATGGCATATTATCCCAACTGTGGTGCATGTAATATAACTCTGGTCCATTTTTTGTTGCATCTATCATCGAACCATTTTTTAGGGATCATGTATTTACATGCTTTGCATTGCCCACATCCGTTGGATCCTTTCTTGTTGTACAATGGCTTCTTATTCATGGTTAATGACTGCAAACTAATTTATCTTTGATATTATGTGATCTCCTCCAGCTAGTTTGTATTTTTGCGGGTAAGATTGTGGCAAGGTCACTGTCTGTTTGAAGAATCGGCCAATGTTTCTGGAGAATGTTGTTGATTTCTTGCCAGTGTACATTGAAAGTCCCTATAAATCTCACTTTCCTCTTCTTGTTTTCTTTTTTTGGTTTCAATAATAAATCTCTAGGGTATTTTTCTGTTTCTTTGATTTTCTGATTAAATTTTTACTGTACCCCCTATCTGAGTCTCTCACTCAGTTGTCTTCTCTTAAATGTTTCTGGGTTGAGCAGTTTTTTAGTTCGAAGTAATTCTCCCTTTGGAATAGCTCGAATAGTCGTCGGTAAATGGGAGCTATTCGCGTGCAGAATACTATTTGTAGCTGCTGTTTTCCTGTACATGTCTGTTAGAATTTCACCATTTTCCCCAATTTTAATTTGTCAGATCTAGGAAATGTATTTCCTGCTGGCTCATAAGATGGGTTAATTTAAGATTAAGGTCATTCATTTTTAGGATTGAGATGAATTCTTCCAACTGTTCTTGTTCACCTTCCCATAGTATCAGGATATTGTCAATATAACAGAGGTACATTAAGATTTTGTCAGTATATTTTTCCTAACTTTCGTTAAAGACCACTTTCTTCTTTCTAGAGGCCGGCATATGTGGTTGCACAGGCTGTCCTCATTGCTGTACCTCTAATCTAGAGATAGTTGCGTTCATTGCATAAGAAGTAATTCCTGGTTAGTACAAAATTCAGGTGGTCATTGAAATCATTGTGTGTTCCCATGTTAAAGAAGTATATGATGACTTGTATTCCATTTTCATGGTTGATGCTAGTATATTGACTTTCCACATCGCACATTACTAACCAAACACCTGGTTTTGCATTCAGAATCATTTATGAGAAGACAACAACTGAGTGAGAGACTCAGATAGGGGGTACAGTAAAAATGTAATCAGAAAATCAATCAAAGAAACTGAAAAATACCCTAGAGATTTATTGTTGAAACCAAAAAAAGAAACAAGATGAGGAAACTGTATTTTTGCGGGCAAGATATATAAAACTAACTAGCTGAAGGAGGTCACATTATCAAAGATAAATTAGTTTGCAGTCATCGAACCACGAATAAGAAACCATTGTACAACAAAGGATTCTATGGATGTGGGCAATGCAAAGCATGTAAATGTGATCCCTAAAAAATGGTTCTACAATAGATGCAACAAAAAGTGGACCATTCAGAGTTAAATTACACGCACCACATTTGGGAAAATGTACCATCTAGAATGCCCCTGTGGACTAATAAATGTGCGAAAAACATCTCAACCCCTAAAAGTAAGGATACTGGAGCATGTTGGCACGATTTGTAATGCCAGCCAAGATGTGGCCAAATTCAAACCCCTCAGCCAGACACTACTATGAATATCATGGCAGTAACCCCAACTTTTTGGAAGCTTTTGGGATGAAACATATTCAAATGGGGATCTGTGGGGGATATCTGGATGAGGAAGTTTTGAGGGTGGAAACTAAGATCTTTCTAATGGACAGCCTACACCCCAAGGGTCCCAATGAGAATAACAGTTAAGCATCATTTTTATAAGATCCCTAGACAGAGTAATAAATATATGTATATAGTGTATGTATGTATGTATATATATATATATATATATATATATATATATATATATATATATATATATATATATAGTGTGTGTGTATATGTGTGTGTGTGTATATATATATATATGTGTGTGTATATATATATTTATATATGTAAATATATAAATGTCCCGGCACTTCGTAAGCCCAAATCCGGGCAAATACCTTGCTCCAGGTGCCCTCAATAAGGCGGAGATCACTCCCCTCTATACAATCCACGGTGAGATAGCGGCACTCTGGAGTCTTCACAATAAGGTGAAACAACGTGTTTATTTCAACGTTTCGGGATACGGAGACCCCGTCTTCAGGAACACACAGATAACATACATGCAATAACAATAACCTTAAATACCTTTAGATGTGCTTGATAAAACCGTGTAACCTGTCCACCTCCGGATTACGGACCACACACTTCCGGTCGCGGCACCCGCGAACCGGAAGTGACATCATCCCATGTCCAAATGGTAGTACAGGAATATTAGTGAACAGAAAAAGAATGCTTTAACATAATACAAAAACTGTGCAGCGCTGCCACTGAACTAAATAGCACTGCATCGTGTCATATACATAATGGCACGATTAATTTTGATTAATTTTCAATTTGTCGTCTAAGGAACTATCTGAAGCTGAGAGGTCTGTGTTGAGTAAGGGCCTTACGTTTATCCCCATATGCCCTCCAGATAAGTTCCAGTGGAAAATAGACAATTATAGATTGCATCGGTCTCTAAAACTAAAAAGTTTTTGGAAAAAATCCATCGGTGTCTACACATTCTTCAATTCCCCCTCAAGTATTAAAATTGGGACATAGATCTAAATTCGACCCTCCTTCAAACAATCCATCTATTAAAGCGTTCAGCCGGATGTTGGATTCAGCTATTGAAGTAAAGCAAGGTCGGGTTCATCGGAACTTATCATTTGCAGAAAGAGAAGCTCTCATGGCGTTAAGTAAACGTGAGGACATCATTATACGGTCTGCAGATAAGGGCGGTTCTATAGTGGTATGGGATACCATTGATTATAGAACAGAATGTTTACGACTCTTATCTGACACTGCTACCTATTGTATATTGGATACTGATCCCACTTTTGTGTATAAAAAAGTTTTGGATGATATGCTTGAAGCTGCGGTTATGTCTGGAATATTGTCCAGGGAAATATTGGTGAAGTTAATGGTGGATTACCCAGTGCTCCCTGTGTTTTACGTAATTCCCAAAATCCACAAAGATGCACAGAGGCCCCCGGGTAGGCACATTGTGTCTGCCAGGGGTTCCCTCTGTGAGCCTATTTCCATTTATTTGGATGCGTATTTACAGAAGTGTGTACAAAATACAAGTACGCATCTTAAAGATTCTAATGCTCTTTTGAAAAAATTGCTTGTTTTGGGATCTGTACCTGATAACCTGCTGCTCACCACTCTTGATGTCACAAGCTTGTACACCTGCATTCCGCAGTCTGCGGGTGTGCAAGCTGTGAGACGACTCATATTGGGAAATCCGAAATATGAGGGCCCTGACAGAGTTTTTTTTATCTCTATTACAGTTTACATTAGAGCTTAATTACTTTCTTTTGATGGTCGTTTTTACAACCAATGCACGGGGATGTGCTATGGGCTCTGCTGTGGCTTCCTCTCTGGCGAACTCATTCATGTGGGAAGTTGAATGTGACCTATTTTTTGGCCGGTCTGAGATTTCTGAGAACATTTTATTGTACTAATAAGTACATAGATGATTTGATTGTGTTCTGGACAGGCTCGGAACGGAGCTTTGATGTTCTTATAGAGGCACATAACAACTCTAACAGTCCAGTGAAATTCACGGTAACCAAAAGTACTACTCAGATTTTTTAGACATCAAGATAGAGGTAGAGAATAACATGCTGCAGACCTCACTATACACAAAAGCTACCGATAGAAATACAGTGCTTAAATTTCAGAGTTTCCATCCATCCCCCACTGTGAGGGATCTCCCATACTCTCAATTTTTGAGAGTATGTAGAGTGCACAGCAAACCTGTTGAAATAGAGAGACAACTGAATGTTATGGTAGATAAATTTCTACAGAGAGGTTATCCTTTGAATTTATTGCATGAGGCAAAGATGAAAGCTTTACAATTTAATAGGGAGGAACTGTTATTGCCTAAAGCCCCTAAAGATATGACCAAGGTTATACCATGGGTCAATATAGTGTTAAGAGCAAGCATACTGGCCAAATGGCAAAAAAATTCTGGCCACTGGTTTCTACCGACCCAGAATTACCAATGCTTCATTCGTCAAAAATATTGTCAAGTTATACGAGAAATAGAAGCATTAGGGATTGGTTGGTCAAAACAGACATCACTGGTTTTAAGACAGCAATGAATGAGCCTACAGGGTTTTTACAGCGCAAAAAAGGCTGTTATAGATGTCTGGGGTGCACTACGTGCAATTATTTGAACCCAGGAGATTAGATCTCTCACCCCTATACAGGTAAAAAATTTAAGATCCAGTGGAGTTTGAGTTGTACGTCCAGATATGTTGTATATGTTCTGTCTTGCCCATGTGGGCTACACTATGTGGGCAAGACAGAACGTCCGTTCAAGGAAAGAATGGCTCAACATAGGTCTGCTATTAGGGCGGCCCTTCTCTCGGGACAGAGTGAACAACCTGTTGCACGCCATTTTGCTAATCTGAAATATAGCATGGCCTCATTAAGATATCGAATAATAGATCATGTCCCGGTCTCAATTAGGGGAGGTAATAGATCTAAAAAGCTATTGCAAAGAGAAACGAAATGGATCTTTCATTTGGACACAGTAGCCCCTAGGGGCCTCAATGAGTCTCTAGGGATTTATAAATTTTTGTAAAAGGACAATTAATTCTTTGTAAGAAATTTTTTCATGTCAGTATCTGCTTGAGTTTTTTTCGGCCTGGATTACTTTAGAGACGGAGCTGTAGTCCTGTATGGTATTATATTAATGGTCTCGTGTAGGTATCCCGTGACGATAGCAAGCCACATATTGATGTAGTGACAGTTATCTTTTCCAGTATCCTTTTGTTGTATATAGGGGGGCCTTGGTGCCCACGTTGGCAGGCTTTTATTATTCATATTTACGTCTATTTTTGACACTCGTGGTCACTTTAGCACATGTTAGAGTATAATGATGTTATTTGAAGACATCATTTAATTATTACTTTTCACTACATAATGCGGTATTTATTATTCATTTTTTATTCATGTTATATTTTTAAGCTGTTTACTATATGGTCACTGTAGGTTAGTACTAATATGCTTGGATACGAGTTGGTATTCTAAGAATTTAATAGCACTTAAATAAAATTGCATGGTACCCTAAGATACCAATGCAATCAAATATGTCCACTAGATGGCATTGCACTTTCACATTGCAGCATAGAAGTTGCATGGTTAATATTGGCATGTATATATCTATACACTAGCGTTTTAAACATTTTTTCACTGCTACTCGTTTTGTATACAGGTTGAGTCTCCCATATCCAAATATTCCGAAATATGGAATATTACGGAATATTTTTAGTATGACTGAGATAGTGAAACCTTTGCTTTCTGATGGTTCAATGTACACACACTTTTTTTTTTTAAAGCACAAAATCTTTAAAATACAGTATAAAATAACATTCAGGCTGTGTATAAGGTGTATATGAAACATAAATGAATTTCATGTTTGTACACAAACTTTTTTGATGCTCAAAATTATTAAAAATATTGTATAAAATTACCTGTAGGCTGTGTGTATAAGGTGTATATAACACATAAATGCATTGTGTTTAGATATGGGTCCCATACCCAAGATATTTCTTTATATTATGCAAATATTCCAAAATACAGAATATTCCGATATCCAAAATACCCCTGGTCCCAAGCATTTTTGATATGGGAGACTCAACCTGTATATGTATATGACACGATGCAGTGCTATTTAGTTCAGTGGCAGCGCTGCACAGTTTTTGTATTATGTTAAAGCATTCTTTTTCTGTTCACTAATATTCCTGTACTACCATTTGGACATGGGATGATGTCACTTCCGGTTCGCGGGTGCCGCGACCGGAAGTGTGTGGTCCGTAATCCGGAGGTGGACAGGTTACACATGATCTGGGGGCGAATCTGGTGTCCTGGACCAGGTATATCGATGATATTTTGTTTATATGGAGGGGAAGTGAGGAATCCCTGGATAATTTCTGTGAATATTTAAATAATAATAATAGCCATATTAAATTAACATACAACAAGAGCTCTACATCGGTGAATTTTTTAGATCTTACCATCTTTATTAAAGATGGCAAATTACACACCAAAAACTATATAAAACCCACCGATTGTAACTCATATATCGATTATCAGAGCAACCATCACAATAATTGGCTATATTCCATCCCTAAAAGTCAGTTCCATAGGATACGGAGAAACTGCACTACGAAAGAAGATTATGCAGTTCAGGGAGCCAACTTAAAGAAACAGTTTTTACAGAAAGGATATGATAAAGAGAGTGTGGAAAAATCATATGTAAAATACTTAGAATGTGATAGATTACAATTGATCCAAGAAAAAAGAAAGGAATCTGAAGATATAGGTATTCCTTTCATTACCAGATATAGTAGTCAACATCAACAAGTAGAAAAAATCATAGCTAGACACTGGGGGATGTTGAAAAAAGATGAGAAGATAAGTGAATATATACCGGATAGACCTAAGTTTGTGTATCGTCGGGCTAAGAATATACGAAACAATCTCGTGAAAAGTGTTTCAACTACTGTACCTGGAATAACACATAGCACCATTAAAACCAAAGGTTTTTTTAGGTGTGGTGAATGCTCTATGTGTAAAACTTGTAAAATCAGTTCCAATAAGATCACGGAATATTGTTCTACCACTAATGGAAGCAAAAATGCAATTAAATCATTTATCACTTGCAACAGTAAAAACCTTGTATATTTATTAGAATGTACATGTAAAAAACAATACATAGGGAGGACTTCTCGAAAATTAAAAGAAAGGATGGGTGAACATGTGCGCAACATTAAGAAAGGTCTCACCACCCATAATGTTTCAGCACATTTTAACACCCATCACAATAGAGATCCTAGCCACATTTCTAATTTTTGTGGCATCATTCTAGTCCCTCCAATTTGGAGGAAAAACGATAGCGATGAGAGACTGGCTAGGTTAGAAATGAGGGCGATCTTTGAGTTGGGGACCCTTGATCCCAAGGGGCTCAATTTGGATTTTGAGGTCAAATGGTTTTTATCTTAAAGCCTTGTACAATCACTAGGTTTATTGGCAGTACTGAAGAACCATCTCATCCCAATTAATACAATGGTTTTCTGTCTTCGTTTATTTTACATTTATAGTTTTTATGACAAGTGGTTAGGTATTAATATTGGCTATAAAATACAGAGAGAAATAGATCATGACTTATCAGCCTTGTGTATTTGTATATTTGTATCCATATATGAAAGACTGAGCAGTGTTTTATATATCATTTCATCATGTTCATTGGGTCTTTGATATATTGAAAGAAAAAGGTATTTCCCCATTTATATTTATTTTATCTGTATTTATTTTTATAAATTTTTATTCTTCGTACTGAATGTTTTATATGTAGAGGAGGTATGGATGGATCCTTTTTTTCCCCATAACCTAATATTCCGTCTTTAATATTGGATCCTGTTACCAATTAGGGTCCTTTAATGATGGCTGAGACGTGCGGTTCAATGTTTAGTATGGAACATTGTATTCTATATTTAACTTCCAGCACCACGATGTGTAATTACATGTGACAACATAGCGGGTGCGGGTGCGTTCCAAAGGGTGGAACGCAAACAAGTATGGCCCTCCTACATCACTCCCGGTGAGGTACTTCCGCCGGAAGTGTACATACTCCACGAGGTGGAACGCAGAGGTTCGCGGCAATACACTTCCGCCGGAAGTGAATGCGTTCCACGGTGTGGAACGCATAGCCGCGATTTACCTCAAGAAAGTTTATAGTTTGAGATAAAAGTACGGATTAGCCATCCGCGTCAACCAGGGGGTTTAATTGAACCTTTATTGGAGAGACAACCTCCAGATACGGGCAGTATATAGGGATAGGGGTTTAATTGGAGAAACTCCGCCCCTTCCATTCTGTCAATTGCTGAAGGGGTATATAAAGGAGCACAGAGCAGCACACTACACCTACCTTGAAAAAGACCTACAGGGTCGAAACGCGTCGGTGTGTGCTGCTATTGTATATTTTATATTTTGGTGGGCAAGCTGTTTTCCAGTTGAAGCAGGTGCATACTGTATCACTCATCTGGAGAGTTGATTATACACATGTAACATCTGTATATCTGTTTCTTTCTGGGCTAATAGCCTGCCCTTTGGGCAAATACATGCATTTGTAATTTTTTAACCATTCATTTGGGTGGATATCCATTTTTACTCGTAACGAAGTACAGAGGACAAGGTCGCTTCCACTAAAGATACCTTGATAAAGAGGACAACACTTGAACTACACGTGAGTACGGTACGCATGAAAGACTAAAGATACCTAGATACATCTTTACATCCCCATTGCCAAGTGAGTGGGGTACGTCCCCTAGAACTTATTATTATCGTTGGTGGGAGATCTAAAGAGAAGAATATATATATTTCTATATATGTCCATTTATTTGAAGAACTGTTATTCACCTCATTATGAACCTATAGTGGAAGATATGTAACTTTATCTTATCCATTTTATCGGATATACAGATATACCCATTGGGATTTTTTGTTTGTCTATTTTTTCTCTTTTATGTTTACCACCACGGAGTGAACTTGACCAATTAACAGAGGGAGCCAGGACCCCAAGAACAAATGTCCAATCTGAGGACATAAGTGGTATATAAAATCATTGTCCCATTTTTTCATTCTTGTCATATCCCACAGCGCACCCCTCCGGGTTCCATCTTTAAGTTTTATAAATTGTGATTTGGGGTGTTGGGTGACACCCAGGGACCTGTTGAAGGGTGCTGTTGTTAGAGGTTTGCGCAGTGGAGGTGTCTAGATTCAGTGTATTGAGGTTACACGGTTTTATCAAGCACATCTAAGGTATTTAAGGTCATTGTTATTGCATGTATGTTATCTGTGTGTTCCTGAAGACGGGGTCTCCGTATCCCGAAACGTTGAAATAAACACATTTCACCTTATTGTGAAGACTCCTGAGTGCTGCTATCTCACCGTGGAATATAAATATACACACACAGACACACAGACACATATCAGAGCTCCATAAACATTATCTATCTAGAGGGGATCTGAAACCAGCAATCAATAAGGTTCCCAATTTAAATATTCCATCTGGAGCTTGGAGTGTAAATACCTTACTTTAACAATGTTCATTGGACGTGAGAGGATTCTCAGCAGTAATGACTGCATTGGATTGGCCACTATAATCACATGACTGGACTACACGATTTGATTGGTTGGTGGATATGAATATGGTCTCAGGCTAGAGGGGCAATCGGCTTGCCTTGAAAAAGCTGATTAAACAGCTAAACGTGCGTAGTCACACCCGCTGTGTATACCTCTTATATGTCAAACTCCTAAAATGAAGTAATACAAATTAAATATGTTGAATGTGATCTTTACTTTGCAACATTGTATCCATGCAGTGCTGTGAGTGAGATCAGAGCTGCATTAGCCACACTGGAAATCGCTCTGTTTATTTGGAATAGGACTTGTGTGAAATAAAGAAAATATATTATGATGCTTTAGAACCCAACCACATTAGTGGATTAATTAATATTGGGATAAATCCTAAGCATTTTTACAGCCGATCCATGTGGTGCTCCTGATATATTGGATTTAATTCCTTAATTCCCTAGCTAGTTAAAACAATTAAATGTAGCATGTGATCATGCAGGGAGAACGATATCTGAGAGCAAGCGGGATACATATGATCATACTAAGATCTGATTACATAAAGACAAAGATCCTGTCAGAGTGCAATAACACAATTATTCCAGTGTGAACCCAAATGTGATAAATAATGAGCCACAATATGCAAATACATCAGTGATGGTGAATTAATTTATATTAGTTGTTAAAACTTTGGTTGCTAATCCAGCACCCCAAAAGGAGGGAAGTTATGGAATAAGAAACTTTCATATATAACGATTTGTTAGTTTAGTTAAGTAAGAGAATGACAACATAACTTAGATTCTCACAGAGATCTATTTGAATAATGAGGACACAGTGTGGATATTCTATTTCACAATTTCCAATTTTTGTCACACTATCTAATTTTTTAACCCCTATTTTGCTGGTTATGTCCCTTAATGGGACACTTTTTTAATGTATATCCAATAAAGACTGATAATTATTAGTAATTATCGTGCGCCCTATGATAGACACATTTATTTTCTCTTCTTAGTAACGCCTGCAAACTTTTATTGGTAGCAGCAATGCTGCAACCCAGACTGCAACCAGATGCACGGAGATGTCGGGTAAGGCGATTCCTCGCTTACGGGGAATCTTGTTCGGCAGTCCTTGCTTCTGGTGTCAGATGCACCAGAAGCCGCTGCAGTCAGGGCTCGGGATTGTCTGCGTCCTCACTACATCACTGGGGCCTTATCGTCTGACACCCGGGGATCGGCAGCAGACTCTTCTGCTGCCACGAGGCCAGCGTACTCTGATGGTTAACGCATCTTAGAGGAGGTAGGTGCTCCGACCCAGACGCAGTCCCTACGAAGGGTATCATGCGTCTGGGTTGCTCTGCCTACCCTCCACATGTGAGACGCTCACGGTCCACGCTCAGTGCGCTCTGTAGCTGTTGGTCTCAGGAGGGTTTGGGTCAGTCTCACTGTATGCCTCTCCCTTGGTAGGATAAAGAGCACTGTATACCTTAACCATTTCTTTGTGTCTTGTGTAGTTGATTTAGAGCAGATTGTAATTATATTACATATGCATTGTATACGACTCTTTTGCTAGCTGCTGTATTGACAGTCTTTTATTTCTGTCTGTCAATTATAACTATCATTTTTTTTTTTTCTCCATCCTCTTGGGGTGGATGTTTTTCTGAGTACTTCATTAAGATTTTGTGATGGCTGTCACATAACATTGCAATTATTGCCTTTATTGAACATGTCAAAAGATAAAAGGGATACAGGAGGGGGAGCCTTCTGTGCTGGTTTCATGTGAATCATGTATGGCCTATTTCTCCCCTCAGGACATTAAGGATGGTTTGTGTGTCTGTTATGAAGAGCCACCTACCCCAGTCCAGTTTACCAGTCCCTGGACAAGAGCCATCTTGGTTAGCCTCTTTGTCCCAAATAATGATGCAGTTTGTGGATCATATGGCTGCTCCCACTGTGCCTCCTTGGATGGGGTGTCTACAGCATGCCAGGTTTGCACCTCCTGTGCATCCTTCCTAGAAGGATGTCTATGGCCATTCTAGTCAGAGTATGGCACCATCTAATGTTGATGGCAGACCAGTAGTTACTAAAGTGCCAAAGTGCAAGTTATATTATCAGTCTGCTCAACATATGGATTCAGATGCAACATCAGAGGAAACGGATGATGCGCAAGATACCTCACCAGGGTCTAGCTCGGAGGAGGACCTACTGTCCAGTGGATGTTCCTCCTTTGGTGAAGGTGGTTAAATCAATTCTAGATATTCAGGATGATGAACCAGCTCATAGTAAGAAGGTTCCAGTGTTTAATCACCACCGAAAGATGGTCAAAACTGAGTTTCTTGTATCTGAACAGCTCACTGAGCTTATGGATGAGGCATGGGGTAGCCCTGATGCAAACATTTTATGTGCATAAGAGATTAATATCGTTGTATCCTTTCCTGCCTTCTGTATGTACTAAGCAGGAGGTACCTCATACTGTGGATGCTCATGTGATGCATTTAATCAAAAATGCTAAATTGCCTATTCCGTCAGCATCTTCCCTGAAGGATTTCACGGATAGAAAAATTGACGCATGTCTTAAAACATTATTTTCAGCATCTGGTACTGTTACTCGTCCTGCTATGGCTGGAGCCTTGGTTGCCAAAGCTGTTAGAGAATCTTCCAATGCTCCCATCCATTCTTCATCAAATGCTACCAGAGAACAGATGTATGTCTCCCACATATGAGAAGTGGGTTCCTATCTGGGAAGACCTGCTATAGATGTTGGAATTTTAGCTTCTAAAGCATGAGCAGCTTCAATAGTGGCACACAGGGCCCTTTGCTTAAGATTCTGGACAGCTGATACATGATCAAAAAAGGTGCTGGAAGTTCTACCTTGCTATGGAAAAGTACTTTTTGCAGCAGAGTTGGATAAAATACAGTATGGTTCAAAAGTTTGGGGTCACTTAGTGCTTTCCTTTCAAAAATAAGGACATTTCTGTTTTTTTTCAATGAAGAGAACATTAAATGAATCAGAAATACACTCTATACATTGTTAATGTGGTAAATGACTAAAAACCAGACGTTTGCAGCTAGTATAAAGGAATATCAACATAGGTGTATAGAGGGGATCGGTATGATTTACCGCCGGCAGTGGAGGCCTGGCAGAGGTGAAAATCCCGACAGCAGCTAAGGTGAGTACAAACTAACCTAACCCCTCCCCCCGCCAAAGTGCCTAACCCTATAACCCCTTCCCCGCTGCCTAAACCGATGTCTCCCCCCAGGGGGTGCCTTAACCTAACCTCCCCCCGGGGGTGCCTAACCCCCCTTCCCCTAGCCTAACCCTCCTGGGGGGTTACTTAACCCAAAGTCCCCCCACTGGGAGCCCCTAACCCTTTCGCCCCCGCGGCTGTCCACGTCCGGCTTGCCTTCGGTTGGGCTACTGGCATAGGTAAAATGACATTCCGACGACTGTCATTAGACCCTTGCCAGGATTAGACAGTCGTGATGCCGTCAGTCAGGATTTAGACTGTTGGCATCCTGACTGCATATTGTGTAGAGGCCCATTTCCAGCAACCATCACTCCAGTGTTCTAATGGTATATTGTTTGCTAAGCGCGTTAGAAGACAAATGTATGTTTAGAAAACCCTTGTGCAATTATGTTAGCACAGCTGAAAATGGGTTTGCTCGTTAGAGAAGCTATAAAACTGGCCTTCCTTTGAGCTAGTTGAGTATCTGGAGCATCACATTAGTGGGTTTGATTATATTCTCCAAATGGCCAGAAAAAGAACTTTCATGTGAAACTCGACAGTCTATTCTTGTTCTTAGAAATGAAGGCTATTCCATGTGAGAAATTGCCAATAAACTGAACATGTCCTACAATGGTGTGTACTACTCCCTTGAGAGAACAGCACAAACTTCCTCTAACCAGAGTAGAAAGAGTTGTGGGAGCAGCTTGACCGTATGGTATGCAAGAAGTGCCCATCAAGCCAATCCAACTTGTGGGAGGTGCTTCAGGAAGCATGGGGTGAAATTTATTCAGATTACCTCAACAAATTAACAGCTAGAATGCCAGAGGTCTGCAGTGCTGTAATTGCTGCAAAAGGAGCATTATTTGATGAAAGCAAAGTTTTGAAGGACAAGAGATTGGCAAGGTTCGAAACAATGATTTTTATTTGAAATAATAATTTTGACTATATGTTCTATTCATTTTGCAACTCCTTTCATAAGTCAGTTTTCATGTAAAACACAACATTGTCTGGGTGACCCCAAACTTTTGAACGGTAGCTACTCTGGCGGCCTCAAAGCCAGCAGGTATGCCATCTACGGCAACTATAAAGTCCTAGGCAGGTCTCTTTTCGGTCCTTCCGTCCTCGGGGATGAGCAAGGGGACAGTCTTCCTCGAAGACTTTTCTAGTTTTCGCTAAATGTCAAGGCGACAAACGAAAAGGTCTGGCCCGGCAAGATGTCCAGCTTCTAAATTGGATGACAAATCCCCGGCCTGATGTGGCGGGCCTTCTCCGGGGATCTTGGGGTGGGAGGCCGACTTTTTCCGTTTGTGTTATCTTTTGTTTGACACCAATAAACTGCAAAGGAAAATGGATATCAGCTGTCGGTAAAACCTAAGCTGCTAAATCCTGGCGCTAGACAACCACTGGCTATATGCAGGTACTATACTTTTAATTGAATAAAGCCCGACATCAATCTGTCCACTGGGGAATATCCCAGTGGAGAATCATACTAACTAATTTCAGGAATTGCTGTAATTTTATATTACTAAAGTGACATCCTATTACTATTGATCCAGCATATTCATTACTCTGTGGAGAATATCTATGGAGACCTGACTGATTATCTTCTGGTGAGCAGTGTCCACTGAGTACATAATCCATACACCTAATAGGATACATTGTATTTACATAGGTGTGTGTGTATATGTATGTATGTATGTGTGTGTATGTATGTGTGTGTGTGTGTGTATATATATATATATATATATATATCTGTGTACGTGTGTGTATGTATGTCAGATGAAGCCTGTATTTAATTGTTCTATCAAGCACAATTGCTTAATATATACTTTTCTCACCATTTTCGCACTTTTATTTTTTTTTTATCATCCAATGCGGTCTGGGCTTTGGCCCTTCAGGAAGCCATTCACTCCCTGCTGCAAGCGGAGGTAATAATCCTGGTTCTTGTGTCGCAGCAGGGAAGGGGTTGTTATTCCAATCTTTCTGGTTCAGAAACCGAATGGGGCTTATCGCCCTAAACTAAATCTAAAAACTCCAACAGATTTATCCATGTGCCCAAGTTTTGCATGGAGACTCTGATCAATTATTTTGGCAGTGGAGATGGGAGATAACAACATAGTTCCCTGGACATTGAGGATGCATATCTGCATGTTCCCAATATAAAATCCCACCAGCAATTTTTATGGTTTGCTGTCCTTCAGCAACCAATTTCAGGCTCTTCTCTTTGTCCTATCTGCGGCTCCCCGGGTATTTACCAAAATAATGGCAGTCATGACGGCCTATCTCAGGCGTCAGTCAGAATTCTGCCATATTTGGAAGACCTTCTGATATTAGCACAGACTCTGGTGGTTTTACAAAGCCATCTTTAACTGACCATAGCCTGCTTACAAAAGCACGGCTGGATCATCATTTGGAAGAAATAATCACTTTCTCCAACACAGCAGATGGTACATCTGGGAGCTCTTCTGGATTCCCAGGCACAGAATGTTTCTGCCAGAGGACAAGATTGTGGCCCTATTGTTGAGTATATGCTAGTGAAGGGTATCCATTTTGTTAACTATGCAGGTTCGGGGATCAATGGTATCCACCTTCGACAAGGTGGGGTATGCTCCGTTCCATTCCAGGCATCTGCAAAAATTTATATTCTCAAAGTGGAACTGACAGTATCATCTAATAAGGTCCCAGAGGATTCTTCTTTCTCCAGAGGTTCGTCACTCCCGGTGGTGGTTGAGAGAGGATTATCTGAACAAAGGGTGACCATTCTGGATTCCAAATTTGGTGCTTCTCACCACAGATACCAGTCTTCGTGGATCGGGAGCAGTGACTGGTCATAACACCATTCAGGGAATATGGACAAATCAGGAAAGTCATCTGCCAATAAACATTCTGGACCTGCAAGCAGTATACAAAGTACTTGTCATGGCACAGAACATGTTCCAGGGCAAGCTGGTCCAGATCCAGTCTGACAATGTGACAACAGTGGCCTACCTCAATCATCAGGGAGGTACAAGAAGTTACGCAGCCATGAAAGAAGTGACAAGGTTTCTGATTTGGGCATCTTCCGGCCATCTCGGCAATATTCATACTGGGAGTACTCAATTGGGAAACAGACTTCCAAAGTCACCAGGATTTTCCCAGATGGAGAGACCACTCTCCGGCATGTATGTTCCTGCTTCTGGCAAACAAATTGGTTCTACCAGAGATCTCATGGCGTTACGTCAAAACCACTAGCTCCCGAGGTATATCTCCAGGTACATAGAGCCATCGGCAGCATTCATGGACGCACTGGCAGTAAGATGGGAGTTCAAGCTAGCGTATCTCTTTCCTCCGATCACCCTCCTCCCAAGAGTTCTCAGGAAGGTGGAACAGTAACACTGGTGGCTCTGGCTTGGCCCAGACAACATTGATTCACCGACATACAGAATCTATCAATAGACAGTCCATATCCTCTTCCTCTGTGGCAGGATCTGCTAACGCAGGGTCCTTGCCGGCATCCGGACTTGCCTTGTCTGGCTTTGACGGCATTGCTCTTTAATCTTCCATCCTAAGAGCGAAAGTTTCTCCAGGTCTGCAATTCAAACAATGCTTTGGCATGCCTCTGCCTGCTTCTATTAGAGTTTGGCATTCTTTGGTCTATGGTGTTCCCATAGGAAGTATGATCTCAAGGTGTTTAGGATTTCCGGATACTGACTTTTCTCCAGGCGGGTTTAGACCTCTGTCACCGCCTGGTTCCAGTAGAAGATTGCCTCATTACCAGATGTTATAATTTTTTTCCAAGGAGTTCAGCCACCTTTTGTTCCACTTGTAGCACTGTGGGATTTGTCCTTGAAGGGCTACAAGCTCCCCCATTCGAACCTCTGGACTCTGTAGATTTGAAATGGTTGACTGCGAAGACACTTTCTCCTTGCTATCTCTTCTGTACGCAGTCTCTGATTTGGCAAGCATGGTGATAGCACATTCTACTTGGTCTGTAGTGCCAACATGGGCATTTAGTAGTTGTGCCTCTGCTGAACAGTTGTGTAAGGCAGCCAGGTGGTCTACTGTCCACACTTTTCTTAGGTTCTATGCCTCTCAGGATGCTTCCTTTGGGCGACGAGTTCTTCTTTTCTTCTCAGGAGCATCCCCCACCCTAGGGGAACTGCTTTAGGACATCCCCATGGTATCCTTGTGGATCCCTATGGACCTTGAAGAAAATTTAGGGTTCTGGTACACTTGCCTAGATAACGTCGTCTTTTTTCATTGAGGTCCACAGGGCAACCACCCTGACACACCTGACTCTATGGGCAATTTTTTTTTTTTTTTTTTTTTCGGTCAGATTGCCCCCATCTGTAAGTTTCTGGTGTACGATTGTTCCTGCCTTCCTCCTTCTCCTCCTGCCGTCCTCCTTCTCCTGCTATCCTCCTGCCGTCCTCCTTCTTCTCCTCCTGCCGTCCTCCTTCTTCTCCTCCTGCCGTCCTCCTTCTTCTCCTCCTGCCGTCCTCCTTCTTCTCCTCCTGCCGTCCTCCTTCTTCTCCTCCTGCCGTCCTCCTTCCTCCTGCCTTGAGGCTTGTTAACTAAATTGAAGGCTTGTGGCGCGGTATATATGGGGGAGGATCAGAGGCATCCTGGGAGCTGAAGTTTTCACTGTTTGGTGCCTGGATCTCTCCAACCATAATATCCCCCATGGCATCCCTGTGGACCCAATGGACCTCAATGAAAAGGAGTTATCTAGGTAAGTCTACCATAACTATAATTTTTTACAACATAAACACTGCACCAACTGTCCAGGGCATGTAGTTCCTCGGGAGGGGGCACCCCATGTTATCTTTGGGGTCCCCACTTTCCAACAAATAACCCGGGCTGACCAGTTTGGAGCTGGTTAATGTGATAGCAGGGGGGGCCCATGCGCTGTCTCCCTGCAGTAGCATTAACACACCGTCTAGTTCAGTTCGTTGTTGGTTATTGGATAATAGCAAGGAAACCCCCACAGTTATTTTACCCCTATTTTCCAATATCAGCCCAGGTCTGGGGTTGTTTTATGGATTAGTAATCTCTGGTTTGTATAGTAGTCTGTATCGATTGTCCTAGTTTTTGGTCGGCTTTCCATTGGTTTTGCCTTTAGTAAATATGTGGCTTGCGTTGGTTGGCAAAATCTGCCAAAACAGACCTTTAGTAAACTGTTAATCTGAAGCTTTTTGCTTATTTTTCTTAATTTCTTATTTTTTTTGTCCTTTTATTTTGACAAACTCATTGCTTGATTTAAGTGTAGTCACTGGGGTTGCCTTGACTTCCAAATGTGACCTAACTGCTGGGTGAAATTTGCACAGGGAGACTTTCTTGCAAAGTACAGATGTGTTCTCATACACTGTTGCTGCAGTGGCGCCAAACAGTGTCTATTGGCATGCCAGGTCCCGTCCAAGACTGCTAGCATCAGGCGTCTTTCGCCCTATAATGTCTTAGTCGCAATGTGATGCAGCTGCGATGCACCAGGAGACTAAATTAATATGCAATACTTTATCTGTGCACGTTTGAATCTGTGTATGAAGCGCTACGATGCTGTTGCTTTTCTCCATGCCAAGTTACGAAGTTATGATGTGCTTCGTATACAGACGCACACAGATGAGATAAATGTTCAGGCAAAAAAATGCCGGCACTAAAAGTTCAGTGTAAAGATTAAGTGAATAACATGTCAGAAATTAGTCATTGTTGGCCATTTCTTTCCACTACACACCCCATGGTAACTCCTGTGCCAATCCTATTCTGTGTATTTGGTTTTGTTTTAAAGCTTCTCACATTTAGGGGAGTATCCAGTTAGCAGCACTAAAGTAGCGCTGCTAATTGATCGCGGCATGGCTATCCTATTAGCCCCGAAGTGCCACCTGACGCCGGCACTTATCGTGGATATTTTTCGGACGTGATGTGTCCCGAAAAATCCACAATAACTGCAATTTTTTTTCACCACTTAAATGGTGAAAACACATAAGCTCGCACACCTATTGCGAGTCCTATGTTTTCGAGAGAACTGTCCTATTTCGACCAAAATAATAGGAGGATCGGGTGATAAAAAACATTGGTGAAAAACCAGGTTAATGTGCAAAAAATCCCACTCCCCCCCCCTCTATATAGTCATTGATATTGGTAATATTTATGGGGTTGGACATTTATATTTTTTGCTATTTCTCTGCAGAATTCATGAAAACCTATTCAGCTTCCATGGCAGCCATAACAGTGGTGTTAGTCCTTCATTTCTCGAACGACAGACAGGAATTTTTTCTACGGGAACCTCCCACTGGGCGTATGTTACCTCCTCTCTTTCCCTGGTGTCTTTTTTTTTTTTTTTCCAAGACTCTAGACAGAGTAGGAAGTTTATTTTTGTTAGAAAATTTTCGTGCCCAGTAAGATGCCGTTTATAACGGTCTGTGGCGGAGTGACACCCCGGTGTTATATAGACGCAGGCAGAAAGCCGAGCTGATAGATTGTAGCGCTGTTGCAGAGTCGCAGCCGTTTTTTTTGCATGATACTGCCGGCGGGAGCAGGTGTTGAGGATGGATGTTGTGCTGTAGCTGTATCAGCAGTAGCCTCGTGTAGGATGTGGCCGGCGACGCTGGATGACATCAGTACCCAGGAGGCAGTGCGGCGCACACTGCGCAGGTGCCCGCCCGTCACGAAGGTCAAAAGGGCTATTAAAATGGCGCCGTGCTCCGGAGAGGCACCAGGTGTGAGTTCTGCCGAGTGGAGCTGTAAGTGCAGACATGGAACAGCAGCAGCCTTCCCCCCCCCAACAGCCGATTAGTGCCCAGATGGGGTAAGTCCTGTGTAGATGGGTGCAATTGTTTATTTAGTTAGTGTAGATATAGTAGAAACTTTATTATTGTTTCTTCTGCAGTGTGCCTAGTTCTGTGGAACACAAGAAGAGACTTTCTAAGAAGTAACACATGAATGTAAAGTGTGCAGCATGTGATAGGTCTTACTTTGGAAGTCAGGATATGGTGTTTTGTGATCTATGCAAACATAAATCTCCATCTAGCCAAAGTCAGCAAGTCACTCAAATTCAGGAGCTTATGGATTGGATGAAAAGATTTTGTATCAAAAGAGGAATTTTTAACCATCCAGGGGTTTAAGAGATCAAGGTCTCAGACAATTCTTGGATATGAGGAGATGGAGTCCTTTGAGCAAAGTTTTATAGAAGGAGTAGGACAGATATCTAGCGATGAGCCTGGTGAAATTCATAAGGATATAAGGTCTTTTAACATTGATATCGTCGAAATGATAAAAAATATTTATATCTTTAAACTATAAAGATACAGTATAACTGATGGTTGTGAACAATATTGTTTGAAGATAGAGTGAAAAAGAATAGAGTTTTCCTATACAGAAGGTCATGAAGGCTATTGTGCTAAAGGAATGGCAGAATCTGGATAAAAGGCAGGGAAATTTAGCAAGCATTGTTCGTATGTACCCTATTAGGGATGAAGATTTTCTTAAATGGTGTATTATTCCTAAAGTGGATGGTCCGGTAGCAGAAATGGTATCTAAAACAAGTGTTCATTTTGAGCATGGGGCTTCTTTTAAAGACACTATGGATAAAAGAATGGAGACCTCTCTGAAAAGAGAATATGTTGCCTCAACAGTATCTTGAAGAGCTGGTGTAGCTATTGTTTCTGTGTCAAGAGCTTTAAGATTATGGACTGCTAACATGCATACTGATCTAGAAGAAAAGATTTCAAAACAGTATTAAAAAATCTGGAAATAATGCAGAGAGAGGTTGAATATATATGTGAAGCTTCTTTAGATGTGACCGCATTTACTACAAGGGCAATGGCTAATACAGTAGTTCAAAATAAAGGGAAAGGGAATGGTTGGAAAAACGATTCTGCACAGGAATGAATATCAATTAGAGAAATATATGAAAAAAACAAACTGATATGATCGCATAGATTCAAAGCATCTATCTTAAATTCATGTTTGGTGGTGCACCCCGGAGTCAGAAGTCGGAACATACAAAAAAAAACCTTGCCAAGGCAAGTGAAGATAACTCCTTTGTGGGGCACTCTTGTTCAAACATAAATATATATCAATGTAATATGTAATGATGAATCAATTAAAAATCAAATTTATTAATGTACTCCTTAAAATATATAGGAAAGAAGTTATCTCCTGATTATAACAAATGTATGATATATATGGTATCTTGTATAGTATCAGTGAGTCCAATTGACTCCTGTTCACTGATAAATATATTCACAAACAAATACTCCTAAGAAAAGAAAAAACAATTCTTGTCCCAGTGGGATAAATAAGGAGTAGGTATCTCTCAATCACAGACACTAACTGGGTATATCAAATTCTAATATTGGAGAATACAATTCAAATATGTAGCGGTATAAAGGTGGAATATGAAGCAAAAACTGTTGTCCTAGTTAGAACAAATATGTTCTTATCCTACCATACAGTGTATGTCAGACATGGAAACAATGTTTATAGAAACATATAGAACAATGCGTGTTTTTTATGCAATATTCCATTATATTTAAATAGCACATGTGTGAATCATCCTCTCATATAATCAAATTTCAGAGAGTAGCCTTTGACACAAGTAAAGGTATTGAATTACATTCACAAAATAGTGACAAAATGAAAGTAAGACCATGGAAACAAAAAACATGCAAATGTTATTGTAGTAGGAAACATATACTCATTATATAATCATGCATAACAGGCACTCAATTAGACCTTGATCATATCCAAAAAGTACAATTCTCCTGTGATACTGTGCATACGTATGAGGCATATATTCATTTTATGCAATAGGCTTAAGGAGTGATCACCTATTATAACTTGTTATTAATACTCCTATCATCCTCAAATAAAGAGATCACAAAGGATATTAGAATATAATTGATGGATAATTGCTAGATTTAAAACAATTCACCCCTAAGGTAGAAAGGGAGTATAGACAAATAATCAGTTATATCCTATTCATATCAACAGATATATGCAGTATGCATCCATACATATGTTGGTCATAAATACACATATCATCCCTTCTGCAATATTTGTAACATTTGCTCATTTCATTATAGGTATAACAATTAATGCTGGTGTTTTAGGAATATATAATCTAATAGAATAAAGTGAGTCACATAAGTGTCTCTCCACTTCTGCTGTCACTCATAAAATGAGTGATGAGGGAGACTAGTTCCTCATGAATCAGTAGTGTCAAAACTGTTAAAGATTTGAAGGGTGTTAGGTTGCCTTTGTTGCCAAAAGCATTGCAAAGACAAAATGTGCCTAAATCCGTCAGAATTGGCATCAGAAATAATAAGAAAGAGACATAATTATTACATTGTTTCCATGAAAAAACATCCCAGCAATGTAGGGGTTAATATTTGTGCTGTGACTGAAATATTAAGTTATGCTAAGTATTCCCACAATATAAGTTCACTTAGGGACACTAATGATTGTGTCCTCTGTGAGCATGTATCACACGCTGTGGGGAAACAGTCCTATCGGCTGGCGGCGCTGACTCACTATAAACCGTCCGTATGGGACTGAGAGTGAGCGTCGCAATGAGCTGGTCTATCTGGGGATGCCTGGATTGGCTGTCCCTACGGGGGAAATCCCCCTGCAGTGAGGTGAAGCAGTGGCGCAGCCTTGCTCTAAGCTGTCAGTGTAATACTGAGAGCAGGTGCTCAGGACAGCTGATTTGTCCCGAAGTACCTTACCCGGCTATCCCTGCAGGGAGATTCCCTCCGTCACACCTCGTCAGCAGGTACGCTGGAAGTGGGTGTCAGGGTCAGCTGATCCAGCTGGAATGTTTCTTGCGTGACGCGTTTTTCGCCTAAAGCTTCGTCACAAGACAGGATACCCAAAATCCCATGTAACCCTCTGTCTATTTAAACACCACTAAGCCAATCAGTAGTCAATTCCTAGTGATTGACAGAAGTGTCAGCCAATCATGGTAATAAATGTAATACAGACATAAGAATAAACAGTGTTTAATTGAATAAGATAATCTGAAGATTATTTGTGTTTATATTAAATAACATAAATATTACACTGGTTTAGTTGAGCTAATTGGACTTGTAATTACAAATAAATACTTAACGTGCAGAAATTAATTCAAGACACCAAATAAATCTAACATATATTTAATAAACACACAATAAGCATGTCAATAGTGGTATACAAATGACATAACAATCACCTTAATATTATAAAAGTCTGTACAGACTATCATGCATTACCATGGAACTTCTTAGTTCCTAATAAAAACCTGCATAACTGGCAAGTTTACTAAAGGAAGCAAAAAAAACATAAAAAATATATATAAAAAATTGTATATTTCATATATAATGTGACCAATCTTGATCTGACAGTTCTCACCCGATCAAAGTCCACATGTGAGAGTCCTAATATCCCCTTGATTCTACCTCCGGATTTTAAACAAGGGGTAACGCTGAAATGATTTCCAAAGATGTAAACAGTATGTTATTTAGGAAACATGGACTTCACGCTAATTTGAAGTGTATGTATAATCCACCTGTATATCCTGAATAGGTGTAGCGGTTATTGGTATCTCCTACCGCCTGGCCAATGGACAAGGTTATCCTCTGACGGGGAAATCCTGAGGCTGTAATATGGTCAACACATGACCGCCTGATTATCTCTCAACGTCCTGAATCCAGCCAGCGGGCACCGTTACCGCAATATATATAGCGCTTATGGCTCTCCATGGAAATAAGTGGGTGTCCAGGGTCAGCAAAACGACTGTGTCACTTGATGAAAATCCTCTAACTAGTTTCGATTCCACTACATGAAGCTCTATCAAAGAGCATGAATCATTTATTTGTGTTTATATTAAATAACGATCAGAATCAATAAAGAAATTGAGAATATGTATGAATGGAATATGAATAGTTTATCATTCTAAAAATTTTTTCGAAAATGTATATGAAAATAGGATATATTAAGTACATCTACAACCAATTATAAAATTAGTATAAGGAATAAATGAGAATTTATATAAAAGGAGAAATATATTATAAAGAAAAATATATAAAAAAAAATTTAAACTTAATATAAAAAATGATAAATGATATATGCAACTAATATATACACACACGTGCATCTTAAATATGAAAATAAGTGATAATAGTGCATATCATATATGTAGTGAAAAAATTTGAAACTATCAGAGTTGATAGTTAAAACTAGAATAAAAAAAGAAAATTATAATTGGGGAAGAAACCAAATATAAAAATTGGTGTGAATAAAAAAAAAAAATAAACATTTGGTTGTGTGAAATAATGACATAGTGTGAGAAATGTAGCCAATATAATCATACCTCATGTATAAATATATATGGGGATTGTGAAATAAGTGTGATATGAAATATGTGAGAAAAAGGAAAAATAAAGTGTATAGAATAAGTATGAACAAAATAAATAACTGAAATGTGTAATGCCACAATGTGATAGTTGCAAAACAAGTATAATCATACCTCATATATAAATGAAAAAAATATAAAATATGTGAATAATTGAGGTATATAAAGGAGAGAAAAACATAATAGTGAAAGTATGAAAAATACGTGTAACAATTAAATTCACCGTGTGTGAAATATAAAAAAGGATTATTAGTGGAAATAATTGAGATGAGTCCTAAAGAATTGTTGGATAATAAATGACATAATGGGTGTATCATTCATGTAGAGTAACAAAAAATAACCTGAAAAAAGAAGAGGTATAGGATGCAACAATATGAGCTACTAGGAGATGAAAATCACTTATGAAACAAAATCACAGGAACACACTAAGTTAGATGTTCATTCATCCCCATAGTGGCTATGCTATTTAATCTAAAGGTCCAGTTGCTCTCTTTTTTGAGAAGTTCTTTCATAGTATCTCCTCCCCTAATCCCAAGGTTTACCGTCTCCAGACCAAATATTTTCCTTTCTTTGTGTGAATCATTATGTTTTAGATGAAAATGGCGGGCTACTGTTGTACGTTGTCTCATTTTAAAGATATCAGATTGTGCATTTCTTATTGTACCCATGTGTTCCATAATTCTTTGTTTTAACATGCGAGTGGTAATCCTTACGTATTTTAAATTGCATAGGCACACAATGCAATAAACTACATTTTTTGCTTCTGCAATTGATGTAGTCTTTCAGATTCACACATGTACTATTTAAATATCGTGGTATATTGCATTAAAAACACGCATTGTTCTATATGTTTCTATAAACATTTTCCAGGTCTGACACACACTGTATGGTAGGATAAGATCATATTTGTTCTAACTAGGACAACAATTTTTGCTTCATATTCCACCTTTATACCGCTACATATTTGAATTGTATTGTCCAATATTAGAATTTGATATACCCAGTTAGTGTCTGTGATTGAGAGATACCTACTCCTTATTTATCCCACTGGGACAAGAAATGTTTTTCTTTTCTTAGGAGTATTTGTTTGTGATTATATTCGCCATATTTATCAGTGATCAGGAGTCAAATGGACTCACTGATACTATACAAGATACCATATATCATACATTTGTTATATTCAGCAGATGAAATATATAGGAAATTTTTGTGAAATAATACATTAAGGAGTACATTATTAAAATTAGATTTTTAATTGAATCATCATTACATATTACATTGATATATATTTATTTTTGAACAAGAGTGCCCCACAAAGGAGTTATCTTCACTTGCCTTGGCAAGGTTTTTGTTGTATGTTCTAATACAGTAGTTGCAAGGACAGCATTTTGGCTTTGCTCCTGGTCTTCTGATGCTCAAAGAATAGGCTAACAAATTTATCTTTTGAGGGATCATTATTGTTTGGAAATAAATTGGAGGCATTAATACAGAGGGTAACAGGTGGAAAATCTACAAGGTTACCTCAAGACAGATATAAAAGATATCAGGCACAGACCTCTAAACAGCAGTTTAAGGAAGCACAAGGTTACAGACCAGGGAGACAGTATAATAGAAGGTACTCATCAGGTATGACCAGAGTCATTTCGTCAAAATCAAGGGAGACCTTATGGAAGAAGACAATGACTATATTCAGTCTCACCCCAGATTGCCAGTAGGGGGCAGACTACTGAAGTTTGCGGAAATATGGAAAACAATCACCCAGGACAGATGGGTTTTGCAAATAGTCTCCAAAGATATCAAATACAATTTCAGGAGTTACCCAGAGAGGACAGATTTCTGGTCTCAAAAATTCCAACATCCGAATTAAGGATCATAAAGGAAAGCACAAAGGAGTTAATCAACTTACAAGCAATAAAACCAGTATTTCAGATGGAAAAAGGAAGGTTTATTCTCAAATGTTTCTAGTACAGAAAACATCGGGACAGTTCAGAACAATATTAGATTTGCGACCTGAACAAGTTTCTTCAAACGAAGTTTCGGATGGAAACTTTAAAGACTATCCTAATGGGAGTAAAAAGAGGAGATTTTCTAATGTCATTAGACCTGAAAGACTTACTTCCACATTCCAATTTGGCCTCAGCATCAAAGCTATTTAAGGTTCTGTATTCAAAACAGTCATTTCCAGTTTACATGCCTACCATTCAGCCTGACCTCATCTCCAAGGACTTTCACAAAAAGGTTTTATCAGTAATAGCCTATCTAAGAAAACAGGGCCTGTCAATCTGGCCATATTTGGACGACGACATGATTTCAGGAAGAACTGCCTCAGAGATGAGCAACAATCTGGACAAGATTTTAGAAATCATGCAGCTAAGTGGATGGATAGTGAACTGGGAAAAAAGCAGATTGATACCAGTACAGCAGTTGCAGTTCCTGGAGGTACAAGTAAATACCATTCGATACGAGATTGCTCTGTCAGTAGACAGATTTGCAAACATTCAAAGAATGATTGGCCTTGTCTTAAAACGCAGAAGAATACAATTAAGGACAGCAGTCTCTCTGCTAAGATTGATGTCTTCAACCATAGGGATTATATTGTGGGCAAGATGGCGAATGAGGTATCGTCAGTGGAATATCCTAAGGTTTACGTGCAGAAGATTATCTAATGGAACAGTACACAAAGAAATCATTAACGTGGTGGAGGATGTTGAAAAAAGAACAAAGGTCAACATAATTGGCACAGCCGGAGTATCGAAGACTGACTACGGGTGCAAATTTAACAGGCTGGGAAGCACACCTATTAAATCTAATTGCACAGGGACAGTGGTCTCCCCAGGAGAGACTACTGTCTTGATGAGAGACTACTGTCTTAGAGAAATAAGAGCAGTCTGAAACGCAAATATGTGTTTCAGAAAGCAGATCAGAGGTTCTCATCTAAAAATTTTGTCAGACAGTATGACCATTGTAGCTTATCTGAATCAACAGCGGGGCACCAAAAGCAAAGGAATGATGGAGGAAGTAAGAAGAATTATGTCTTGGGCACAAAGATATATCTTCAGTCCATCTCTGCGATTCATGTTCCAGGGATAGAAAATGACGCGATTTTCTGAGTCGCAAGCAGATAGTAACAGGAGAATGGGAATTGAATGCGGAAGCTTTTCAAGAAAAAGAAATTTGGGGTGCCCGAGAGACTTATTGGCAACAAATCTGAATGCAAACTCTGTTGTTCTCCAGATACCAGATGGAAGGGACGCAACAGTTGACGCACTATTTTAAAGTGGAATTTTCATTTGGGATACATTTTTCCACCATTCCCCTTGATACCTCAAGTACTCAAGAAAATAAGATTGATTGGAGCTAGCGGCAGTGTTACCATACTGGCCGAAAAGACCATGGTTCCCAACAGCTCTGAGGATGTCGGTGAAAGAGCCATGGACAATCTCAGGCAGAGTGGATCTGCTGAGTCAGGGGCCAGTTTTTCATCCAGGAATATAAATGCTCAATTTAACGGCATGGAGATTGAGTGGGCATTACTAAGAAAAAAATTATTCTCAGGTCATTAAGATATTGTTACAAGCAAGAAAGTGAGTATCTTCAGACGTGTACTATAAAATATGGAAAGCTTTTTTTGTCTGGAGAAAGGTAATAACTGGACCTTTGACTGACTGTAGACATTCCACAGGTTTTACAGTTTTTGTATGACTGATAGCTGTCACTGCCAGACCCTTCATAAAACAGTTAAAATTTCAGCTCTAAGTATTATTAGAGAGGAAGTTGTCAGAAGAAGAATTAATCAAGAGGTTTTATCAGGCCATAAAGAAGATTCGACCACGGATAAGATAGTTTGTCGCACCTTGATATTTGAATCTTATACTAAACACTATGATGAAGGCACCATTTGAGCCATTAGAAGAGGTGGCATTGAGATATGTGACATGGAAGGTAGTTTTCCTACTTGCAATTACATCTGCTAGGAGAGTTGGTGTACTACAGGCCTTATGGGCAGAAGAACCTTTCCTTAATTTTTTTTTTCCTGACAGTGGTCTTAAGAACTAATCCTGCGTTTCTTCCGAAGGTAGTGTGTGCCTTTCATTTGAATCAGGAGATTATTTTACTTAATTTTTCATCCAGAAAGTGAAGAGAATCTTCATAAATTGGATTTAGTAAGAGTTCTTACTGTATATTTGGAAAGAGTGAAAGATTAGAAAAACTAAACCTCTTCTGATGATTCCTGTGGGAGTTAGGAAAGGCTGTGTACCAACCAAACAAACCATATCTAGATGGATTAGAGAAGTGATTGTCTTCATATATAAAAGGAAGGATGAAAGATTCCAGAAATAATAAAGGCACACTCTACCAGGGCGATGTCAGCATCATGGGCAGGAAAGGCTCAGGTCTCAACAGTGGACATCTGCAAGGCAGATACTTGGTCGTCTATACATACATTCTCAAAACATTATGCTATACATATTGTGGACCCCCACTTTGGAGGTCAAGTTCTGCAAGGGGCCTTAAATAGATTTGCATCAGACTGGAATCTTGAATGTTTTATTACTGTGTGTGTAAAATATATATATATATATATATATATATATATATATATTATACACACACCGTATATACTCGAGTATAAGCCAACTTTTTCAGCACATTTTTTGTGCTGAAAAAGTACCCCCTCGGCTTATACTCGAGTGAAGTGTAGCGCTGACCGGACGGAGCCGGCAGCTGCATGTTTGTTGTAATCAGCAGCCGCTGAGAGTCTGTCAGACTCTCATCGGCTGCTGCTGCTCCCACTGCGGGAGCCATCTTCCTGAGTAATGACGTCTCTCCCATTCAAAGCGGCCGGAGGAGCTGTTAGGGGCGGGACCAGGAGCGGGAGTTTCAGGTAAGTGATTTTTTCATTTTATTCTTATTACTTTTCTCTCTACTGGGGGGGGGGGGGGACTACAGGGGGCACTACCAGGGGGCAATTACTACAGGGGGCACTAAAAGGGGTTATTACCACTGGGGCAACTACAAGGGGGGGATTACTGCAGGGGGCACTAAAAGGGGGGATTACCACTGGGGGTACTACCAGGGGGGGATTACTACAGGGGGCACTAAAAGGGGTTATTACCACTGGGGGAACTACCAGGGGGGGGATTACTACAGGGGGAACTACCAGGGGGGGATTACTACAGGGGGCACTAAAAGTGGGGATTACCACTGGGGGCACTACCAGGGGGGGATTACTACTGGAGGCACTGAAAGGGGGGATTACCACTGGGTGCACTACTAGGAGGGATTACCACTGGGGGCACTACCAGGGGGGATTACTACTGGAGGCACTGAAAGGGGGGATTACTACTGGGGGCACAACCAGGGGGAATTACTACTGGGGGCACTACCAGCTGCTGCCATTTCCCACCCTAGGCTCATACTCGAGTCAATAAGTTTTTCCAGTTTTTTGTGGTAAAAGTAGGTACCTCTGCTTATATTCGGGTCGACTTATACTCGAGTATATACGGTGTGTGTGTGTGTGTGTGTGTGTGTGTGTATGTATGTGTGTATATATATATATATATATATATATATATATATATATATATATGTGTGTGTGTGTGTGTATATATATATATATATATATATGTGTGTGTGTGTGTATATATATATGTGTGTGTGTGTGTGTATATATATATATATATATATATGTGTGTGTGTGTGTATATATATATGTGTGTGTGTGTGTGTATATATATATATATATATATATATATATATATATATATATATATAAATTTATTTGGCCCACCCTATATCTAAGTTTGGGTACATCCCACTGTTATGGCTGCCATGGAGGCTGAAGAAGAAGAAAATTACGAATTAGAAGTTACTGATAATTCAGTTTCTTAGAAAGCTCCATGGCAGCTTTTAGATTGCCCTCCCGTAATTGTGTTTTTTCTACAGAGAAGGTGATGAAGAGATACTCAGACACCAGCGAAAGGGAGGAGGTAACATATACGCCCAGTGGGAGGTCCCTGTAGAAAAAACTTCTTGTCGTTTGGGAAATGGAGGACTAACCCCACTGTTATGGCTGCCATGGAGCTTTCGAAGAAACTGAATTATCGGTAATTTATAATTCGGAATTTGTTTTAGAATTTTACCTCAATTTCCCCATTGTGTTTTGTCAGCATTATAATTTTACATTTTGAATATTTGAGTATTTTAATGTATTGACATGCTTTGTGTCTGATTTGATTAGTTTTGGTCACTTATACCACTTTCAGCCATGCAACCTGGGAATTTCCCTGCTCAGACCTGGATTTTTCACCTCAGCAGAAATTCCCAGGTCGACCCCTTTCAGACATAAGTTAACAAAGTTTTTCAGTTTTTTCACTTTGCTGGCCCACAATAATGAGATGATGCTATAAATATAATAAAAGGCAAGATATTAGTCGCTCCGCAACAATTTTTTTCTTCGGGGTCCACAGAAGTTACCTTGGGGTATGTGGTTGGAGTGATACAGGCACCAAACAGTTAAAAGCTTCAGCTCCCAGGATGCCCTGGGTCCACCACCATATATACCTCGCACCTGTCTCTGTTTATTGTTTGGCGCGCAGGAGGGCACCATACTGAACAGGGGACTGCCTCGGCAGTCCCAAGCAAGTCCCGTGCTGCTGCTCAGTCTACTCCTGCCGCAACACCAGTGCGGGAACTGGTGATTTTGATGGTGAGTCAGCGGGGTGAGACTGATCCCAGGACTGCAGCCAGAAACCTCAGGAATGCAGGTAAGGTGGTTCCCCGTGGCCGCTGATGACTGGGAACCATGTTGCAGTCCTTACCTCCGGCGGTGGAGACCTTCCGGGGGACACTGTAGTAAGGAGCCAGGTAAACTGCCTCCCCAACTAGACCACCGGGACATGAGGGATCCTGACAGCAGGGGGTGATAACTGCAGCGGCCATGATATGTCAATGTGCCAGGTGGATTCATACAGCAGAGGGAAGGTACGCTCTCCCTGGCAGCCCCTCCCCCGACGCTGGTCCATATGCGAGGTTTCCCGTGTCTGGGTTGCCCCGCCCAGCCTCCCTGTATTTGAGACTGCCAGAGACCACTCTCGGGTGCTCTAGGTGGGGCTGCAGTCTTGGGAGATTTGGTCAGTCTCCCTGTATACCTCTCCTTAGGTGGCCAGGTTACAGAGCTCCAGATCCTACTTAGCCTTGTGTGCTATTTGTAGTTGGGCTTATTGTGTGTGTGTGTGTGTGTGTGTGTGTGTGTGTATGTATATATATATATATGTATATATGTATATGTATGTATGTATATATATATTTATGCGCATTGCATGTGACTGGTGAAATCTGCTGCTATACTGCCTTTTTTTCTGAAATGACTGTCAGTTATAGCTATTACTGCTGTTTTTCCTCATAAGCCCTCTGTTACTGGTGTGTGGGTTATTGTGGGTGTGAATCATTGTGTCTTACTTTGCATAACATTAGAGATATTATGTCTAAAAAAACTGAAAAGTAGGTGGCTGAAGCCCCTGTGCTGGTGTCATGCATGGCCTGTAAAGCGGGGTTATCCCCTCAGTGACCACAATCCATTCTGCATTAAATCCTGTTATAAGGAGTCACCACATCAGTGAAATATACCAGCTCCTGGGCAGGAACCCCCTTGGGCTTCCTTTTTCCCAGATCACGGCACAGGTTGTAGACCGGTTATCTGCTCCTGGACCGGCCCCTACTATGGGTTACCCTCAGCAGCTACAACCTGCTATGTTTATGCCCCCTATGCATCCATCTTGGATAGACGTTTATGCCCACTCAGATCAGAGTATGATTTCGTCTCCTGCTGCATTTCAGCAAGCACTGCTAGCAGCTGGGCTGGTACATCCTAAAACCAGAAGGCTTCTTCCTATCACTCCATCCAGCCTGTAAACTCTGGTGCATCTTCTGATGAGTGCGAGGAACATGACTAAAAGATTCTTTCAGGAGAGGACCATTTTCAAACAGCGGGTGTCCCCTCCTTGATTAGGGTGGTCAAAACTGTGCTAAACATAATGAGGAGCTTGAACTAAGAGAGGCTCTAGTGTTTAAATGCCAGAAAGTGGTAAAAGCTGAATTTCCCTAATCTGAGCACCTCTAAAGTTATGGGAGCAGCATGGAGTTCTCCAAATAGACTATTCCATGTTACAAAGAAGGCTACAGCCTTATACCCACCAGACTAGTGCGCTAAGTCGAAAGTTCCATCAACGGTAGTCGCGCATGTGGCACATCTGGTCAGGAGCACCACATTGCCCATGCCGTCTGCATCCTCCCTTAAGGATTCCACAGATAGTAGACTTGAAGCCTGTCTCAAGGCGGTCTTTTCTGTCGGGAGCTGTTGCCCTCCCGGCAGTGGCTACGGCCTGGGTTTCTAAGGCCATCGAAGAATGGACAAAGGCACTGGAGAATACACTTCCAGAGGCTTCCAGAGAACAGCTGACCATTATCTCCTATATTAGAAGAATGGCTCCTATCTAGGAGAGGCGGCATAGGATGCCGGTATTCTCTCTTCTAGGGCTTCAGCTGCCTCAGTTGTGGCTCGCAGAGCCCTATGTTTAAGGGACTGGAAAGCAGATGCAGGGTCCAAGAAGGCCCTGGAATCCCTTCCGTTTGCAGGAGGCAGCCTCCAAGGCGGTGGGTCTGCCTTAAACACCTACTCCTAGACCTAGGCAGTCGTCCTTTCGACCACAAGGAAAAGCAAGGGGTCAGTCTTCCTCTAGAACCAGTTCTTGTAAGAGACCGCAATCCTAAGAAACCTTGGCCAAACAGATGTCCGGCTCCGAGGTCAGACGATATACCAGCGGCCTGATGGGGCGGGCCTCCCCCTGGCGAAACCCAGGTTAGAAGGCAGACTTCAGTTTTCGGACACCTGGCATCTCGCAACAACAGGCGCCTGGGTTCTGAAGATGGTCTCTCAGGGGTATGCCCTTACCTTCTGGAGAAGTCCCCCCGCAGAGGTTTTTCTGCACAACTCCTTCAGAGGAGTCTGCAAAAGCCTTGGCCCTCAAGCAGGTCATTCATTCCCTGCTGGAGTCTGGGGGTGGTTATCCAGATTCCAGTGAATCAGCTAGGAAAGAGTTATTATTCCAACCTATTTTTGATCCAAAAACCCAATGGAACTCACCGGCCTATTCTGAGTCTCAACACATTTATTTGGTTACCCAGGTTCCATATGGAAACCCTTCAGCAAATTGTGTTGGCTATGGAACCATGGGATTTTATGGTGTCCTTGGACATTCAAGATGCATATCTGCATGTGCCGATTACACCGTCCCACCAACTGTTTCTATGGTTTGTGGTTTTACAGGAACATTATCAATTTCAAACGCTGCCTTTTGGTTTGGTAACAGCCCCTCGGGTGTTTACCAAGATAATGGCAGTAATGATGGCCTGCCTTAGGCACCAGGGAGTCAGAATACTGCCCTACCTGGATGATCTCCTAATATTGGCACAATCTCCACACGTGTTGCATCATCATCTCAGACTGACAATTGCCAGTCTACATAGACACGGCTGGATCATAAATTGGAAGAAGTCATCGCTTCTTCCAGTACAACAAATGGTGCATTTAAATGCACGCTTGGAATCTCTGGCGCAGAGAATATGTCTGCCAGAAAACAAGATTGTGGCACTTCAGTTGCGGATTTGCAGAGTTCTCCACAACCAGTCAGTGTCTGTTCACTCAGCGATGCAGGGTCCGGATCCATGGTGTCCACCTTTTGATATGGTGGAATATGCTCAGTTCCACTCCAGACCACTGGAACGGGGAGTACCACTCAATAAAGGCACAGACTATCAGTCTTTCTCCAGAGCTGCGGCTGTCCCTCTCATGGTGGTTAGACGTTTCATCTGACCAGGGGTCGCCCATTCTGGATTCCAGATTGCGTGCTCCTCACTACCGATGGCAGCCTCCGTGGATGGGAAGCAGTGATAGGTCGGCACACATTTCAGTGAAGATGGACGACCAGAGAGTCTCCTGTCCACAAATGTCCTGAAGCTACGTGCAGTGTTCAGAGCACTTGTTCAGGCACAAGATGTACTGAAGGGCAGGCCTGTCCAGGTACAGTCTGACAATGCCACCGCAGTAGCCTACCTCAATCATCAGGATGGCACGTGAAGTCAAGCTGCAATGGCGGAAGTATCAAACATTCTGGTCTGGGCAGAATGTCCTCTTCCAGCAATCTCAAAAGTGTTCATACTAGGAGTCCTCAACTAGGAAGAAGACTTCCAAAGTCGGCAGGAAATACACGCCGGACAGTGGGCTCTTCATCCACAAGTATTCAGGAGCCTTGTGGACAGGTGGGGACTACCAGAGGTAGACCTCATGGCCTAAGGCCACAACCACAGGGTCCCGAGGTACGGGTCCAAAACCAGGGATCCCGCAGCTGTATTTGTGGATGCTCCTAGTAGTGAATTGGAATGTTAAGCTAGCATACCGGTTTCCTCTGTTTTTTCCTTCTCCCAAGGGTCATCAGGAAATTCAAGAAGGAGGGTGGGCTAAGCAGAAGCCATCAGTATTACTGTTCCAGACGCCATTTGTTCACCGACCTTCAGTGTCTCTCCATAGACACTCTGTGGCCTCTTCCTCTAAGGCCAGACCTGTTAACAAAGGGTCCCTGTCTGTATCCGGACCTTCCCCGTTTGTCTTTGACGGCGTGGCTCTTGAAACTTCCATCTTAAGAGCCAAGGGTTTTTCCAGTTCTGTAATTCAGACGATGCTTAGGGCACTGAAACCTTCCTTGGCACGCATTTATTAGAGTTTAGTACTCGTATTTTCAGTGGTGTAAACGTAGAAAATATGATCCTGGAGTGTTTAGGATTTCTCAAGTGCTTGCTTTTTTTCAGGCTGGATCAGACCGGGATCTCTGCCTGGACACTCTGAGGGTTCAGGCCTCTTTGTTTTCCGCAAAGGATCGCCCCGCTGCCTGATGTTAGTACATTTTTTCAGGGTGTTCTGAGGGTTGAGCCTCCCTTTGTCCCTCCAGTAGCTCCATCGGATTTGTCTCTGGTACTCGGGGCTCTACTAGCTCCCCCATTCGAACCCCTGAAATCAGTAGACATTAGGTGGCTGACAGCGAAGACAGTTTTTCTTCTGGCTATCTCCTCCTGCCTGTAGGGTCTCTGATTTGGCAGCTCTTTCTTGTCGCTCTCTTTTGTTTTTCACCAGTATAGAGATGTTCTTCGTACCAAGGCAGGTTACTTTCCTAAGGTTGTATCATGCTTTCATGTAAATTAAGAAATTTGTGGTTCCAGTCTTCAGTCCTTTCTAGGGGTGAAGCTTCTTTGGATGTGTTATGTGCCCTATGTATTTACCTGGATCGCACCAACTCAATTAGGAAATCTGATTCTCTTTTTGTGTTGTATGGCTGTCATAAACTAGGCTGGCCAGCTAACAAACAAACTCTGGCTAGGTGGCTTCGTATGACCATTTCTCAAGTGTACACACAAGCTGATCTCTCTGTTCCAAACAGTGACAGCACAGTCTACTCTATCTGTGGGACCATCGTGGGCATTTCATCGTGGTGCCTCTGCTGTACAATTATGCAAGGCAGCCACGTGGTCTTCTGTCCACACTTTTGTCAAATTTTACGCATTTGATACATTTGCCTCTCAGGATGCTTCCTTTGGCATCAGATTCTCCTTTCTACTAAACAGGAGCATCCCCACCCTTAAGGGAACTGCTTTGGGACATCCCCAAGGTAACTTCTGTGGACCCTATGGACCCTGAAGAAGAAATTAAAGTTATGGTATAACCTTCCTTTTTTGTTAACTTTTTCCTCGAGGTCCACAGGACACCCACCCTAACGCACCTGGTGTTATTGGGTAATCTTTTTTTGTATTTCTATGATTCCCTCTTGCTAGAGTGTTTCTGAGGTACAATTGTCCTTCCTTATCTTTTCCTTCTCCTGCTTTGGGATTGGTAATAAACTGAGTGCCTGGAGCCAGGGGTGGGGTATATATGGAGTGCATCCTGAGAGTTGGATCACTAACCACATACCCCAAGGTAACTCCCGGGGACCCTATGGACCTCGAAAGTGTTAACAAAGGTATGTTATACCATAACTCTTAATTTTATATATTTTTTTCCCCCAAAGACGTGTTAAAGGCTAACTTCTAAATTTGTTCTATATGAAAAGATTGAGCTCTCTCTCGAGCGAGAGAGAGAGAGAGCTGTCACACACAACCCCCCCAACCCCCACCCCCCCCCCCATATATATTCTCCACTGGCAATGTTCTCCTGTGCAGAGTTTTCCACAGCATGTGGCCTTGTGTGCTCTCCAGCTACTGCTAATAATGTCAGCAGGCAGCCCCGGCTTGCCAATGGTAAGCTCCTAGGTGCAGCCCAGGAGTAAAATCCCAGGTTGCATCATTCAGGCTTGAGTCCTGGGAATAGTATAGCAAGTCTACTGTGCTCAACCCCTTTTTGTGGCATGAGTGAGTGTAATGGCTGAATAGTATCTTTATTGGGTAATGTTATGCAACGTGTGTGTGTGTGTGTGTGTGTATATATATATATATATATATATATATATATAATCTCTTTATAAATTATACGTTATTTATATGGCGCCACAAGTGTTCCGCAGCGCTGTACATAGAACTAATAGATGAACAAGAAACAAGTAACTTACAGTACATTACAGTGCAGGACAAGGACACGATTTATATACATTGCTGCAATAGTGATTAAAGCACTCCCAATAAGCAGCCGGGAGTTGGCAGTCACGTGTTAGATGCCCTTATGGGGAGTAAAGAGAAGAAGAAAATGTAAAGAGAAGCGCATGAGGTCCCTGCTCGTGAGAGTATGTGTGTAATATATATATATATTTATGTGTGTGTGTGTGCATATCATGTCTGTCTGTCTTGTATCATATCCAAGCCCCGCACTCCAGTCCAAATATAAGAGATCTTGCTATGGTGCCCTCCTATAGGGTCGGCACCCTCACAATAGAACAATGTTAAAGAGGCGGCACTCAGTCTTTTCCAATCAAATAATAAAACACCCTTTCAATGGGGTTCATTAGGTTGATGTTTTGGGGACTGTATCCCCTTCCTCAGGACCAGCCACATCAATACAAAAACCAGTGCATAAACAGTGTTTATATAGACAGATTAACTGTCACCCCCATCTCCCAACACACACAGCTGGTCAGGTCCCGTCGGCTGGCAGCTGCCCTGTGTGTCCCCCAGCAGAACGTCGGCGTCCCCGTCGCGCCGAAAGTGATGTCATCGGACACAGCCACGGGACCATGGTGACTGTAACCAAACCCAACAGGATAATCAAAGTGCAACTCAATTCAGACGTCAAATATAAAGTGCTAATGCATGGCAATACATGTTAGGCAGTGCATCAAATGATCATAAAAATACAATGTACATTGGATTAGTTCCACACCAACTAATAAGGGATTAAAAGATTCTTCCCAGCACTGTGTTTTTTGGATAGTTATTTGAACGATGACTATATCTTGTTCAATTTATCATCTAGTGTATGAGCCTTTATTTAGCAGCCTTTATGCTGATTTTTGCAGACTTGGAGAGGGCTGAAGTGTAGCTCAGTGGTCCTCTGCTCAGGCTGCAACATCCTGACTATATGCAACACAAGCAGATCAGTGACTTCTAGTCTTGTGCTTGCATGTTAAATCTGTCCATCCTCGTTCTTCATTAATCACCCCTGTAAAAATATCCTTTCCTTCACTATAACCTATCAGTGTTACTTATTCTGTGGTCAGCTATCCCTGCATTATGCATACTGTTCTCCCATTATTCACACTGGCTCCTCATCCCTCTGAAAGGTGTTTGGGGGGGTTCAAGTGAGTCACATTTTGCATCTATACTGTACACTTTATACTGAAATCCCATGTCATGTCTGAGGGTAAAAATGGGAAGGGTGAGCTGCCGGTGCTCAAGTCATGTAAATCCTGTTTGGAAGGCCTGTCTGAACAGGATTTTGTGCAGGATGGATTGTGTAGTGCCTGTTGTAAACGGCCTCATTTCCTATCTGGTACACCTGCACCTACACAAGAGCCATCTTGGGTGGCATCTTGGTTGCAGGTTTTGTCGCATATGGTGGACAAGTTCGCAGCGCCTCCTACTCCTGCCATGGTATTGCCTCCTACTGTTGGATGCCCACAGCAGTTGCATCCTTCTATGTACATGTCCCATATGAATCCCTGTTGGTTTGATTCTTCTGCTCACTCTAGTCAGAGTATGCTGCCGTCAATAGCCCCTCAGCAAGTGGTGCAGGCGAATTCTCTTCAGACATTGCCTCAGGATTCTGACTCTGCTGCCTCATCACACTGGTACTCACAGTTCTGGGTCTTACTCAGTGGAATAAGACCATCAATCCTCTGTGGATGTCCCCTCTCTGATGAGAGCGGTTAGATCTGTACTCCGTATAGAGGAAGAGGAGGTGCCGCCGAAAGCTGAGACTCCGGTCTTTAAGCGTCAGAAGGTAGCTAGAGATTATTTTCCTCAGTCTGAACAACTGACAGATCTTATGTTTGAAGCATGGTCTACTCCAAATAAGCATTTCCATACTACAAGGAATTTAGCCTCTTGATATCCATTTGCTCAGGGTGAATGTAGCAAATGGGAAGTTCCCCCATCAGTAGATGCTCGCGTGACTAGATTGATTAAGAGTTTCCCATTCCTGTGGCTACAGATGGAAGAAAAATTTTTACTACAAAAAAAGGTAGAATACTACCGCAATTTTCAGTATTTCTATAAAAAGGCATTCAGCAAACTAACAGCATGTGTATGAAGCTAGGTGTCAAGCTTCAAAGATGCACAATATACAAAGAAAAACAAATACACAGCGCTTGGTTTTAGCCTAATAAAATGGTAGGTTACGTTATTCTGAAAGTATATTTTATAGTAAAATATTAGAAAAATAACACAATAATATTGATTGTGTACAAATGGGAATGATGGTATGTTCATGAATGCTGACAAATGTGTACTGGCCAATGTAGCACATGCAAATTATATATATATATATATATATATATATATATATATATATATGACAGCTGTGTAAAAAAATATAATAAGAAATGCAGCATTTAGGGTTGGAAAGAATTAATTTGTTGCAACCCGTAGTATTGTGATAATTACCATTGTGTATCTATGCTGGCGTCCCAGCACAGATATCAAACTTGGATAAACGTTGCCAATAAGGCTTTCACTCTCTTAAAATGGACTCATTAAGAAAATTTATTAGAATAAATGACCTGCGGCTCACGGATCCTGTGGCTCACCTCTTCTGGCAAGTGGCCACACAGATTGTGGACGAGTCGCAGACCGAGCATGGTGAATGTTACTTGCAGTCAGTGGCAAACTCCCGTTGTTCCTCTTGAGAGTACTGTCGGGTCCCAGCTATGTTCGCCCCGCGCCTGTCTCGAGACCTCCAGGAGTCTGTGGAGGATACGGTGGTGCGGCTAGGGGAGTGAGCGGTTGCACACTCCTTAGTGTACTCTCCTCCCTGTAGTAAGTCCAGTGCTCCGGGCTACACCATAAGTGTGGGCAGTGGCTGGTGCTCCGGAAAGCCGCCGTTTGGCGCAGGAGATAAAGGATAGAGTCCAATCAGCTGTTCTCCACTGTAGAGAAGCAAAACAGACCCACTTGTCAACGCGTTTCGTCTCTAACTGGAGACTTTTTCAAGACTGATGGAGAACTTGACAACTATTTGAATTCAATGTTTTCATTATCTGGAGATATTACCAGGCCAGCTATGGTTGTAGCCAAGGCTATGGAAGAATGGACGAAGTCTCTGGAGGATAGCATGCCTAATGCTACCAGAGAACATCTGTTTTTCCTCTGTCAGATGCGAGAAGCAGCTATGTATATGGGGGAAGCGGTCATTAACGCAGGGATTTTAGCATCTAGGGTATCTGCAGCTTCACTTGCAGCTCGAAGAACCCTTTGGCTGAAAACATTGAAGGCAGATACAGGTTCCAAGAAAGCCCTGGAATCCTTGCCCTTTGTGGAGAAAGTACTGTTTGGACCAGAGCTGGGTGACTTAGATGTCGCCAGAGAAGACACTAGATCTGCGGGGTTGCCATCTACAACTACCCCTAAGTATAGACACTTGTCAGCTCTGTCCCTTTGCCCTACCCTGTGGGTTATGGGACATTCTTCCTCTAGACAGGATAATTTCCACAGGAGACAGCAGACCAAGAAGTCCTGGTCAGCCAAGCGTCCCGCTTCCAAGCCGGACGGTAAGCCCACTGCCTGATGGGGTAGGTTTTCCCCTGGGTGGTCTCGGGGTTGAACGATTCCTACAGTTTTCTCAGGCCTGGCATCAGACCTTGACAGATGCCTGGGTTTTAAAAGTGGTCTCTCAGGGTTATGCGATCACGTTTCTGAGGCAACCCCCTCCAAAGGTTTGTTGGTACAACCCTACCTTTAGACCCGGTCAGGTCTTCGGCCTTACGGGAGTCTCTTAGGGCCCTTCTGAGGTCAGGAATCATAATCCCCCTTCCTGTGACGCAACAGGGAAGGGGTGGTTATTCAAATAATTTTTTTGGCTCAGAAACCAAATGGGTCACATCGCCCAATCCTGAATCTGAACTCTCAACAGATTCATCCATGTGCCCAAATTACCCTATGGAAACCCTACGGTCAATTATGCTGGCAATGGAGCCTGGAGATTCCATGGTCTCCCTGGTCATACAGGGTGCATATCTGCATGTTCTGATTGCACAATCCCACCAAGAATATCTGATAATGTTGCTGATCTACCGCCAATCTTAATTTCAGGTGCTACCCTTCGGGCTGGCTACAGCTCCTTGGGTATTTATCAAAATAATGGCAGTGATGATGGCTCATCTCAGACGACAGTCGGGATACTGCCATATTTGGACAACCTCCTGATATTGGGCAACTCAGCGGATAGTGCACTTGAGGGTGCTGCTAGACTCTGGGCCAGAGGATTCTCTTACCAGAGGATAAGATTGTGGCACTACAGTCTCGTCTGCACAGTCTACTTGACTGTCTGTTCACCTGGCAATGCAGGTGCTGGGCTCCATGGTATCCACATTTGATATGGTGGCATATGCCCAGTTCCAGTCCAGGTCACTGCAGCAATGGATTCTGTCTCATTGGGATGGTTAGTATCATCGGATAAAGTCTCAGATGATCCGCATCTCGCCAGAGGTTCGACTCTCCCTCGCTTGGTGGCTGGAGATGACTCATTTAGACAAGGGTCGTCCGTTATGGGTCCCAGATTAGGTACTCCTCACCACGGATGAGTGTCTGCAAGGATGGGGAGTGGTGACAGGGCGTCACACCTTTTCAGGGAAGGTAGACTACTCGAGAGTCGCCTTACAATAAATATCTTGGAGCTTCATGCAGTGCACAAAGTGCTCAGTCTGGTGCAGGACCTTCACGGCAGGCCTGTCCAGATTCAGTCTGACAACGTGACCACAGTGGCCTACATCAACCATCAGGGAGGCACATGAAGTCCGGCAGCCATGAGGGAAGTGGCGAACATTCTGCTATGGGCAGAATTCCATCTTCCAGCAATCTGCAATATTCATCCCAGGAGTTCTCAACTGGGAAGCGGACTTCCTAAGTCGTCAGGACATACACGCCAGAGAATGGGCTCTTGATCCAGACGTCTTTCAACTCCTGGTGGGGACTACCAGACTTAGACCTCCATGGCATCACACCAGAAACACAAAGACCCCAGGTACGGCGCTATAACGAGGGACTACTCAGCCGCCTTTGTGGACGCTCTGGCTGTGAGGTGGAACTTCAGGTTGGCATACCTGATTCCTCCGATATTCCTCCTCCCAAGAGTCGTCAGAGTTCGAGCATGAAGGCAACAGGTTAATACTAATAGCTCCTGCCTGGCCCAGGAGACATTGGTTCACCGATCTGACATGTCTATCCATAGACAGGCCACTTCCACTGCCTCTACGGCTGGATTTGATAGTGCAGGCTCCCTGCCTTTATCCAGATTTACCTTGGCTGGCTCTGACGGCGTGGCTATTGAGGCTTCAGTCTTAAAGGCCAAGGGTTTCTCTGCTTCTGTGAACCAGCGCAAGAGTACTTGCTTTTCTGCAGACTGGGTTAGACTTAGGTTTGCGCCTGGTTACCTTGAGGGTTCAGGTTTCTGCTTTGTCAGTTTTGTTTCAGTGCAGAATTGCACCCCTGGCGGATGTAGAAACATTTTTACTCTACTCAGCTCCTAGAGCTTATGACTTGGCAGCACTGTCATGTCGCTCTCCGTATTTGATTTTTCATCAAAATAGAGTTGGCCTTCGTACTAGGGCAGGTTACCTTCCGAAGGTAGTGTCCCGTTTCCACATAAATGAGTGAGTAAATTGTAGTCCTGGTTTTTCTGTCTTCAAAACGGTCTATAGGTGAAGCTTCCTTGGATGTGGTTCGAGCCCTTCGTATCTACGTGGATCGTACCAGCTCCATCAGGAAATCAGATTCACTCTTGTTAGCTGGCCATCCTTGTTTGTGAAACCCATATAACACAAACAGACTTTGGCTCTCTGGCTGCGTACGACTATTGCTCAAGTCTGTATACAGGCTGATCTCCCTGTTCCTAACAGGGTGACAACACATTCTACTTGGTCTGTCGGACCGTCTTGGGCGGTTAGACATGGCGCCTCGGCTGAATAGCTGTGCAAGGCAGCCACTTAGTCTTCCGTCCATACCTTTATCAAATTCTATGCATTTGATACTTTTGCTTCCTAGGAAGCTTTCTTTGGGTGGCGGATTCTCCTCTCTGCTCAGGAGCGTCTCCACCCTTAAGGCACCTGTTTTAGAACATCCCCAAGGTAGATTCTGTGGACCCTATGGACCCTGAAGAAGAAAATCAGTGTTGTTCTATAACATACCTTTTAACGCTTTCTATAAGGTCCACAGAGCACCCACCCTGACGCACCTGGCCTCAGTTGGGATCTGTTCTTTGCTTTTTTGTATCGCTGATTCCTCCTCCATATTTTGAGTGTTTCTTGGGTACATTGTACTTCTCCACTTTGGGTCTCTTGCCGTTAGTCTTGTTTACTAACTGAATGCCTGTGGCTAGAGGCGGGATATATAGGGAGGACGACCACTGCATGCTGGGAGCTTCAAAGCTCTAGCTGTTTGCTGCAATGGATCTCTCCAACTACATACCCCCAAGGTAGATTCTGTGGACCCTATGGACATCTAAGAAAGATTTATGCTATAACATACGTTAGATAACTCTGATTATTGATGTGGAAATTTTGTCCGGCCTTAAATAGACTCAGCTGTGAAGGGGTTAATCTTTTATGGTTTTTAAATAATCAGTGAGTAGTTTAGCACACCCGTGGTTTAGTTTGACCCATTTTAACTTCTCAAATTGTTGTGCAAAACACTTCAGCTAGAATTTAAATTGAGTTTTTATCTCAAGGTTTAAATTTTTCTTTGCAGTGTGGCAAAAACGCAAACATACATGTCATGTTTAGATGGCTCTGTGTATGTATATATATTTACAGTGTGTACACGTGTTTGATAGAGATATAGATAGAGAGATCTATTATGCTTTTTTTTTTTTTTTTTTAATTAAGGTAACTGTTCATTGAATGTTCGAAAACACAAAAAAATATAAAATTTTGCTAACATTCCTTTACAGATTCAGTGAAACTTGCAATTTCACCAACAGTTTGGGTGTCCTGAGATTTGAAAAGCTACTGGTTTCCCCCAAACATTAGGCAGCAGTGCAAAGCAATGTGCTGCAGTTTGTACCTGGTGATAAAATGTCTGTATATTTGGAAATGTGCCAGAGGAACGTTGGCTTGTTAAAATGCAGCTGTCATTCGGACTATAGCGATAACTTTCTCCATTTTTTTTTTTTTTTACCCTTTAGCAACATCACAGTGGAATCAAAAACACAGTTAAAGATATGTATAGTCCCAGTCCAAACAATGGGCAAGAAATGGATAGAATTGGTAATATAAAACAGATTGTTGGAAACAGAGGAACGTATCACTATAATCGGAACAGTTGGAAGAGGAAAAAACAAACACGAGACAGCTTACCCATCAGCATCAGCAGATGATTTATTACATTTTCCTGCAACTTGAGTTATTGTGCAAAGTGAAGATTGTGAATGGAGTTCATATTTTATTTTTTTTCTAGTGGGTTGATTTGCTGCTTTTTGATAACTGGGTCACCTTTCCAAAGATGTACTTGTATAGTCGTTATTTGATATGTTTGTACTTCCGCAATTCCATGTTATGCTCTTTGCATTACAGCATTGAGTGTGTGGTCATTTGTTTTTTTTTCTTTGTAAATATTTTTTTTTCACCTTTTTTTTGTCTCTTCCCGCAAATTAAAATTTTACTTTTTTTAAACTTCACTAATATGGAGTTCTTGCCAGCCAGCTATATTTATAGCAATGTACATAAGAACTGTTTTTGAGCAATACCTTTTTTATTTAATCTAGAATGTAAACTTTTAAATTGAACAGTTGGGTAGGCTTTTTGTTTACATAATTCCTGTAAAGCAGAGAATCTTTTTCAGTTCATTTTTAATTATTTTTACATAAGGGAAGGTAAACAACCACAATTTGCACCACTGGGTTCTTTTCTGTTGCATTACTGTAAACTGCATTTTTATGTTATAATTTTTAACCTGATCGTTGGGCATTTTAATGTTTCAGAAAGTACTCCTATCCATTACTAAAGGATATTAAGGTAGAGGGAAAAACTCTAACTAACTGTGATCTAGAAAACATATGTCAACTTTAGTGTAGTAATATTTTTCAGTGGAAATTTTTATTTTGATTTCTATATGGAATCCTTATATGCATATGTTCTTTTTAGAACTAGTCTCATAAACCAACTGTATGCATTTTATGTATGTTGTATCCTCAATTAGGACTTTTTTTTTTTTTTTTTAAATCTGACCTTTAGTTTACTAATGCATACAGAATTTCTATGCAAGTGTGAGGTGTGGGTTTTTTCCTATCCGCTACATAACCACTACTTCTGAGGGTTTTCACTTCCAGTAACACTTTTAATGCTGTTGAAGCTACCTGAATTCTGTTGGGCTGGATACGATTTTCAAACTGGTACATACTGTAGTTGGTACCAAGCTACAACCTGTTGCCTGTAGAAAAATTATGTTAACAGATTTTTTAGATTGTCAAGGCATAAACACTGCAGCAGATACTAAAATAATTTGTTGCACATGAATAATGTTTACATTGTTCTTCCATTGACAAAAATAATGTAACCATGACCTGCAAATAGTGACAAATGTGCTACAATTATAAAATCTTATGTATAGTCTAACAGTATAAAATGCTGTTAAGAATTTGCATCCTTTATTATGGAACAGCAATATTGTGCACATTTCAGAGACCAACTTTTGCTATCTATATGTATTTCAGATTTTAATGTTAAAGGAACAGCATGTTCAAGTAACCAAACCTTATCTGGTCTTCTCGGTTAAAGAGAACATGTGTGAAATTTCTGAGAAAAGTGTGGAGACTGAAATAAAACTATTTTTATGTCTTTTCTATTTCATTTTTAATAAACCAAACTTAAAAACATGTTCGTTCCTTCCTTTATTGCACAGCAGGATACTTTTTACATATAAGTAAACTGTCAGTAGTACAGCAAATAAGTGTTTAAAACAAGTTAAAGTGGATAAATGTCATGGTTAGTTGTAAGACTGCTTTTGGTAGATGAAGACTATTTTGTTTTACGGGGCTGTGCTGTGGAACGGTCAGAACAAAGAATAATGTAATCTCTGTGAAAAGCACAATGGTATAGGATTTAAAATACTAAAGTGCAGTTATGTACCTTACAGCAAAAAATTGTCATTAGGTGTAGGAAAAATATGCACTTTATACTCTTAATTGTGGATTAAGTAAATCCTACTTTTGCATCTCCTGATCCAAACGCCAAACTGCTCATTTTGTATAATCCAACTGCAATGGACACATGGAACCATATATTTTCTAAAGTCAGGGAGGTCTAGAAGGTAGTGACAATAAGCATCCTGACAGTAAGGATTAGGCACTAGGGGGGAGGGTTAGGTTGCAGGAGGGGTGGGGGTTATGGTAAGTGTTTAGATTTGGGTTAAAATACTTGCCAAAACCAGTCTAGATGCTGCTGTCTGTATCCTGACTGTAGGCATCCTGACCATCTGGATCCTGTACCAAACCCGTCTAGAAAAGTTGATTTTTTTTTAAACTTCCATTTCGTTCGTCGAAGGCATAGACCGAATCTGTAACCTTGAGGAATTAAATAGCAGCCCTTAGGTCATTGCTTCTCAAATTTTGGCTTCAAGAAACTTTAGCAGTTTAGTATTTAAATGCTGTATATCCATGTTTGAGCCAAGGGGACTTTATTAGTAGCTCAATCACTTTGATTTGCCACTTGTGCTTAATTATAAATAGTTATAAGACTGGACGGTTAGAATACCTTGAGGACTGAGTTTAAGATGCCCTGCCTTAGAGCAACTAATCCTGCACAAGGAATTTTGTGGTGCATTGTCTGTTCCATTTTTAATTGCTACCTCTGCAGACAGATTCATGACATAAAATGTAAACTGGTTTGACACACCTTCCTCCAGATACCCAACTCAATTATGATTTTTCAATTATGTATGGGCCAAGTGAAAAATATGATCAATCCTTCTATTGTATGACACACGTGGTAGAGAAAAGAAGTATCTGAAACCAGGATGCAGAATAAACTAACGTGATTGAGATTCTGGTCAGAAATTTTTTTTTTCTTCTTGATTTAAATTTTTAGCGAAATTCTGCAATATAACGAAATACATACAACCTTAGAAATTATTCTACAAAACATGTAAAATAAGAGGGGGGGAGAAATTGTATAACAAGGGTACATCAATAAAAACAAATAAGCACAATGGAAACATACTGCAACTGGTTATAGAAAACTAACAATGGTTATAATAAACGGTGAAACACAAATTTAAGTCAGAGTGTATACCCAATACCTAATACCCCATTCCTAAACCGATAATAAGGGAAATTTTAAGTTACCATCTATTGAGCAGATTTAAGTACCGTAACCACTTCATTGACTGGTTAGTAGCTGAGTAAGAGACTCCCGCTATTTCAAAATCAGTGAGTTTGTACTTTATTTTCTATAGCAGTAAGACATCCGAATGCCAATGGCAAGCAATGAGGGCTTTACTGGCAAATAGAATATGGCGCAACACATACCTCTCTCCAGAAGTTAGACCCCCTTGATGGAAATGACATGATGTTTCAAGTTGGTCTGGGCAAACCAGAATTTCTAATTTGTTCCATACATTGTTCCTTGTTGGTGTTTAGCTTAACTGAAAACAATAAAAACATGGATAGTAGTTCAATCCTGGTTAAACCTACTGTTTCCTAAATATCTGCTGTTTTGTTCACGAACAATGATTTAAAGTCCAGAATGATTCTAAAAACCTGTTTGTATAAATTTGATACATTTCATACAATTACTGCAGCATTTTGTGGGTCACTATTTAACAGTAGGCAAACTAATGTTTTTGGGTGGCAGCTAGAGATGTATAGCAATGTTTTGTTTTTAGAATAGACTGGTTTCCATTCCCTCTTTGGTCTTAGGGAGGAATTCAATATGAAACGTAAACTTCGCTGTCGAAGTTTACGTTTCATATCGGAGCTTTTACCTGGGATAAAGTATCGGGCGCCCGCCCGCTTATCCCCGTATTCAATATGAAACTAACAAACTGGAGCCTGCGAAGTGGGATTTGCGTAAAGTTACGAAATTTTCCTTAAAAAAATTGTAGGACCCCACTAAAGTTGTAAAAATATGGGGGATCACTATGGGTACCGCCGTTTTAGCCTGTAAATGAAAGTCGGGGATTTAAATAGCCGCAGCAGGTGTTTTTTACCGACATTGAAGAAGTGTTGCAGAAGAGCACTTAGGTTATTTTTTTCGTTTTTTTAAGTGGTCCCATCAAATTTGGGGTACATGAAAATGGGTACTAGCATATTTTGATGTCCCTAAAGTAAGTTTTTAAAAATTCTGCAATTGTGCACCTGCCGCTATAAATCTATTCTAGAAAACACCTACCGCATACTTGCAGAATAGCCCTGAACCTATTTCCCTATTGTTAAACAATTTTTTCCCATTTTTTTTTTTTCACCCCAATTTTTAAATACATTTTTTGGGGTGTCCCTATTTTTTTTAAAACTTTTTTTTTGACACCGGTCTTTTTTAAATGTCATTCCCAGGGCTGCAGGCTATTTTTTTTTAAGCCTGCACCCCTAAACCCCAATTCTGCACTTTTTTTTTGACACCTATTCAATGGTGAAAAGTTATCCCCGTTTTTTATCAGACTTTTCGAACCTGCGAAAAGTCTTTGAAATTGAATACGGTGTAAAACTAAAACCTGCGATAATGACGTCATAGGTGCAATATTAACGCAAAAACTGAGTTTTCGCTCCATATTGAATACCCCTGTTAAAGTTGAAGAAAATCCAGTGTCAAACTTTGCTAAAATCTGTTCATCTGTTCCACTGTCAAGGTAATTGAGAGAAGAATATGCTATGCCCACAAAGCCTTTCACATTAAGATTTTTTTTTTTTTTCTTTTAAAATCAAATCTATAGACGAGAACCATGGGATTTAATCATAACATGCTGGTCTGTCAGTCATATAGGGCATAATAACTCATCTGTAACTGCCCATATGCATTGGGCGTGATTCAAACAAGGATGCAAATGCCATTGCAGCTGTAAGAATATGCTAATGACTCGCCGTCTAGTTCTTAGAGGTGCCCCCTGAAAGCATCTTGCATCTGCTTGTACAGATATGGTAACATTACACATGGATCAAGCGCCCATCAGCATTCTGAGTAAGTCTAAGCTGTTGCAGACATAGTTGGTCTCCTGACACGCAGAGGGCTGTCCTGCTGTGAGCAAAATTGCAATTGCTACATTTTGGACTCCCAGAGAACAATGTTTAATCCTGACACACCTGTGGCTTTCTAACCAGCCCCCGTTACCTCCCCCAAACGCTGACTACATACTGTAGAAACATAACATTTGACGGCATGGTCTGAGACAGGTCTATGAGAGGAGTATGATCATCTTCTCACAAACCCTTTCGCACATATGTGGAGTGAGTGGATGATGCGTCGTCTATCCTGAGTTTAAATATATCTCGGATGGTGAGACGCATTTTCCACTCAAACCACACTTGTTCTCCCTTGTCCACTCTCATTCATCCTAATATTCTATAGTCATAATATTTCCTATTCCGTATGCTCACTTTTTAAACTAATTCAGTATATATTCTATTGACACCATCGAATTTATTATCATCATCTACAAATAATTTATGGGGATTAATTGTCCTTTCTAGCTATTAATACAACAATTTTTATATCTTTTTCTGATCCATCTAATTAATCGCACAGACTACAGCATTAGTCCATTTTACTCTAACATGTTGGGGTTATGGTCTGAGTTAGATTTGCGGTGGTTTGTGGCAGTGCATCGATGGCGTGCTCTCCACCCTGAGTCTAAATATATCTCGGATGGATGGCGCGTTCTTCTTTGCACTTCCTTTATCATTGTTGATTGATTTTATTTTATTCATAATATTTATTTATTAAAAAAAAAAATTTTCCTTAATGTCATTTCTAATCGATTAATCGATATATTTAGGTTAAGAATTGATATATCGTATACATAATATCGGACATTAAACCTATTCAATGTGCACTCTATTTTGGATAGTAACACTGATTTGATTCAATTCATCAAAATTCTATTGATTTTTTTTCTTCTTTTTTCTGATAAATCATATGATAGCTATAATACGGTATATTAATTTCAAATAATACTGTTACAATCTTTGGATTTCGCATGTAGAGTTCAATATTTATTTATCAATTAATATTCATTTATTTATTTACTTATATTTTAGTCTTGATTTAATGAATTAAATTAGGTGTTATATATAGTTTATTGTATTGTTATTCTTTCTTTTTTATGATTTTTTTGTAAAAAATGCACATTTGTCATATGAGTTTATAATCCTAAATATGTGAGAGGTTTAACTGAAGACCTTTCCTGAATACAAAAGAGGCATATAATATAAAAAAGGGAAAAGCACTTCACCTGTCTCCTTTTTACCTAATGACTGGAGGTATATATTCCCACTGCTTGTGGAACAGAGATCATTGTCTCTGAGGAAATGGCCGGACGTTTAAAGGCTGAGAAACGCGTTAGACCACTTCTGTTCCACACCCATTTATTGATTCCACACGACCACCTACACAGTACCATACGGCATCTATTAGAGCATTCATATGGTGACTTTGAACTATCCCGATCCAACCATCTGACGGAAGTCGGAGTGTGTCAGCACGGCCCTTTTCTATCACGGCCGTTCATCAGCTGAGACTGGGTGCATTGACCCCCTGGTTCTCCTGCACACGGAGTCCCAACAGCCGAAGCTACGAATAGCCATTGCCGCTCACAGGACGGGCATAGACCAGTCCTCAGATCTTTTCATAGCGGCCTCACACCAGCGGTTACTCCGCATCCAACTTTCCCTGCCACCGCACTCAACATTCATTCCCCTACATTGGTAGGAGGCCGGATCATTTCTTGGTCGGTGAGATATATACCAGAGAGGTTTTCCGGACACTGCCCTCTGTGTTTCAGTGAAGTCTAACCGGGAGCCACATCTCTAAGGTTAGCCTGTATTGTGCACAATACCAACGCTAATTTACCTTTTACAGGAGCATTCTTATTGTCTTTTTCTATATCATCTGAGACTATTATTTCATTTTGTCCCATAAGAATATTTCCATTGGTTCTATTTTATTAATTGGGTTAATTACTTCATTCTGTCTCACAGACAGAAATACAATCATTACCAACTACTCATCTGTACATTCAGTATTTCATGTGTATTCTATTTGTATATATTTGATGCTATTAGTGTCTTTTCATTGTATATTCTGTGTTTTTATTAATTCTTTGTGATATAGTACTATTTTTTACCAATTTTCCATACATCACATCCTTATTATTAAATTATCTATTATTTAATTGTTATATCTCATTGCGCTTTCACATCTTTTTTATCTTTTTGGGTTACCCACCAAAGTGACTAGTCATCACTTTTTTAGAGAGCAGCAGGTAGATTGACAACATCATACATCATTTAACCACAGCGTCTTCATTTCCGATTATTGTTTTCTTATCTATGTAGTCTAACTTTTTTTACAGTTTGGTAACCTCAACCCTATGTGATCCTCAGTGTTCTTTGTTAGTATATTTTTATGCCTATACCAAGCATGTTTTAAGTGCTCTGTGTTGGCCTCTACCACCTCTAATGGGAGACTTATCCACTACCCTTTCCGTGAAGTAATTTTTCCTCAAATTTCCTTTTGAACCTATCTACCTCCAGTTTCCGTGCATGTCCTTCTGTTCTAGTACTACTTTTGAAGAATGTTTCCCTCCTGCACCTTGTTGAAACTCATGATATGTTTGAAAGTTTCTATCATTGTCCCCCATTTTCCTTCTCTGCTCCAACCTATTATACTTAAGATTTTAGTCTTTCCTGGTTAGTTTTATGATATAGGCCATGCACCATTTTAGTTGCCCTTCTTTGTACAGTCTCTAATGTATTTATATCCTTCTGGAGATGTGGCCTCCAAAACTGAACACTATATTCTAGATGAGGCCGTACCAATGACCTATCCAGTGGCATTATTACTACTTTCTTCCTGCTTCTGATTCCGTTCCCTATGCTGCCAAGCATCTGACTTGCCTTTCTCATTGCTTTGAGTTGCCCCCTTTACCTATTGTCTGGGACATTTTCTCTTCAGCCTGTGCCTTTGCACCTCTGATCATCACCTTGGCCTCCTTCCTTCTGACCAGATACACCTCTTTGTCTTCATTATTCTGAGTGCTTATATTTCCTAACTGCCCTCTTTTTGCTTTCACTCTAGTTGTTACTACTTTTGTGTACAATAATGGCTTCCTTTTCCATGTGCCTTTCCTAATACTTTTGATAAAGAACTGTTGCTTTTAGTATTGCACTGTTTAATTTATTCTTCAGGGGCCATAGGGATCCTCAGAGATACCATGGGTAATGTGGTTGGAGAGATCCAGGCACCAAACAGTTATAGCTGTCAGCTTCCAGGATGCCCTGGGTCCTCCTCCATATATACTCCACCTCTAGCCACAGGCCTTCAGTTGTTTTGTTTGGTGTGGCAGTATCAAGACGCACCTTTTGTAACAGGAGACTACTCAGGCAGTCCTAAACTTTTTTTTATTTTTTTTATTTTAGGTTTTATTTTTCTTATATTTTGAGTAAGCAGTACTCTGAGTCGCATTATATGCGTCTTGATACAAACGCTATCTACCTCTGCCGGCCAAAACACTAGTGGGCTGGGCTGATGATTTTGGCAGGTCTCTGCTTAAGCTTGCTGGCAGCAAGTGGATTCATGGAACTGTCAGGTAAGGCGATTCCTCGCTTATGGGGAATCGCGTGTGGAAGTCCTTGCTTCTGGTCACAGAAATGCACCAGAAGCCACTGCAGTCAGGGCCCGGGATTGTCCGCGCCCTACCTAGACCACCGCGGCCTTATCGTCTGATGCCGGGTATCGGCAGTGGACTAATCTGCTGCCATGAGGCCAGAGTACCTGGCTGGTTGATGCAGCTTAGGGGATGTAGGCGCTCCCCTGGCAGCTCCTCACCAGACAGTCCTACCATAAGGTTTTTGCGCATCTGGGTCACTCTGCCTACCCTCTACGTGTATACAAGGTGCTCACAGCCCACTATCTGTGCGCTACCGTTTCTGAGGAGGGTGTGGGTCAGTTTCCCTGTATACCGCTCTCTTGGTTAAGTTATACAGTGCCCTATAGCCTACCATGCCTTGTGTCTGAGTAGTTGCTTCAAAGTATATTGTGATTATATTACATACTGTATGTATTGTATGTGACTGTTTGCTAGCTGCTGTCTTGATATTGTCCTTTATTTCTGGCTATCAATTATAATTATCACTGGTTTTTCTCTCCACCCCTCTGGGGTGGGGTTTTTCCTTTGGGTACTTCACATTTAATTGTATTTGTATTGTTTCCTTTACTTTGAATTTCAATAGATAAAGATGTTGATTTAATGTAAATACTCTATGGCAAGTTTGTCCTCTCAGGACATTATTATGGATGGTTTATGTGTTGCCTGTTGTATAGGCAAATTGGGCTGAGTCTGTGGCTCTTTATAAGAGCCATCTTTGGTATTTTCTTTGTTAATGAAGCAGGTTGTGGATCACATGGCTGCTCCCACACTGCCTTGTATGGGGTTTTCACAGCATGCTATGGTTGTATTTCCTTCCTGGGGGAATGTTTACAGCCACTCGTCAGTATGGGACAGTCAAATATTGAAAACAAAGTAACTGCTAAGGCGCCTAAATGCAAACTATTTGCTCAGTTTATGGATTCAGATGCATCATCAGAGGAATCAGATGATGTGCAGGGTTCTTCTACAAAGTCCAGCTTAGGAGAGGAGGACCTTCTATAAACAGTGGATGTTACTACTTTGGTGAAGGTGGTTGAATCAGTCCTAGATATTCAGGATGATGAACCATCTCCTAATAAGAAGGCTCCATTGTGTAATAATCACCGAAAGGGGGTCAAAACGGAGTTTCCTATATCTGAGCAGCTCACTGTAGAGGAATGGGGTAACCCAGATAAACCGTTTTATGTCAAAAGATTAACATCGTTGTATTCTTTCCCAGCTTCTGAATGTACTAAGTGGAGGTACCTCCTACTGTGGATGCTCATGTGTTGCACTTAGTTAAAAATGCTATATTGCCTATTGCATTGGCTTCCTCCGAAGGATGCTACAGACAGAAAGTTTGAAGCATGTCTTAAGACAAAAAATTTTTTTTCAGCTTCTGGAGCGGTTAACTATTAATTAACTTTATAATTCATAAGGTTTCCTAATGTACCCTGAAGTAATGACAACTAACCAGGGTTTACAAGTCAGTACAGGTTTTATAGTCACTTATATACTCCGGACAAGTTTTGAGATACTTATTTTATTTTGCTTTCTAAACTAATTTGTAAAGCTGCATACACACACAACGATTTTTTTAATGAACGATTTGAGTAAACGATTTTTTCCCTTGAAAAAATTTACTAAAATCGTTTACTAAAGTTGTTCATTTACTAAATGTCATGAACGATTTTTATGAACTACAAACGATTTTTGCATATTCCCTTAATGAAAATCGTTGAGTTGACAAGTCTGACTGAACGACAAACTACAAACGTGAACGCGCATGAACAATAATCGTTCATCGTTTGACTCAGAAAGTGAACGATTTTTGCCATCAATTATCGTTAAACGATATCGTTTAACGATAATCATTAAAAAAATCGTGTGTGTATGCAGCTTAAGAATTAAAAATGATACTAAAAGAAATATGCTATGAGGAAGAAAAAGCACTGCAACTAACTGATCATAGGTGATGACATCAGAATGCAGTTTTTATACAAATATTTATAGGAATGTATACATCAACATTACTTGTTCATTATACATTTGTTTTGCACAGAAATAATTGTTGCATTATTGTCTAAAAGTATTATATTGTTCTAAATAACCACATGTAAAAAATAAAAATAGGGGCGTGGCTTGGCAGCCATTAAGACCGGTCGTGTTTGCCTGTAGCTCCTGCCGGATGCCAGATAAAACAAACCCCAGTGTCAGTATAGGGACAGAATTGGGTCACAGACCGTACCTACTGACTTCTGCTACCCCAGTCGGGACAGTGGCCGTGTTCCGGGAGTCAGAGAACGCTCTGGGTGCCCTCTCGCGGGTTGAGACCTAGCTGTCTGCCTTGAAGCCGGGGCCTCGATTTTCAGACTGCTGCCCGGCGGAGTTTAGCCCGAACCGTGTGTGCGGAGCTCACCTACCTGCTGCTGCGCTGGTCTCCCTCCTATCCGTCTGCACTCCCTTTGCAGACTGCCACCAGAACACCTCCAGAGAGGGAAGACGCGACCTGCGGCCTCCCCATCATTGCCGCATTCACCGCTGGGTGTTGCCGCCGGACACCGCTGCCGAGTGACTCGACTAACCCCCTTCAGAGTCCCTCTGATCAGGTGGACTCACCTGCTACCCCTTGTGCACCGCTGACGACGGGGATTGAACGCCTGCGGGAGGCTGCCATTTTGACCTCTGCTGGGCCTGCTGATCTCCTGCACGAGCGTCTGCCTCCATACTGCAGCAGTTCCTCCTTCACTGAATATATATATCCTGTGGCTGGTGCCTGGAAAAGCTGCTGTGGGAGGTGTGTGCTGGTGAGTAGAGACCCTGCTCTTACATCTGTCTGTTAATGTGGTCTGACCTCCCTGCTTGTGAGCCCTTTCTGCTGGAGACTGCTGTGGATACCAAAGGAGAATAGAGAATTTTACTGGACACTACTATTTACTGACCCTGGTGTCCACGAGCTGTGCCCTCAGAGACCTCATTCCCTTCCTACTGCTGCCCTCTCCATATCTATGTGTACTGAAATGTGACACCTGTCGGCTGGCACGTGGTTTCTATTTCTCTCACTGGCCTACATAATACGGCAGAAAGAAGCTTTGGAGCAAACTGAGTCACTATTGCTATACTTTTGCCCATATTTTCCAGTTTCGATCTTATTCCAGCACTCCTGTATTGCTATCTTTATTCCTGAAGCAGCACTGCCTCCAGTGGTCATCCGGTTCTCCTCTATTAAATATGTGAGCTGATGTGCACCATGTCTATTTGCTACAGCTGAACGTGGTAATTCCACTACCCTCTTCATAATGATATGATAGTTGAATGATTCCTTATACTTCAATATAATTATCAGAATCCTGTTTGCCTACGCATCTGTGAACCCTTGATATAAGTGCCGCTCCCTTAACTGGATTTGTTCCCTCATGGCTCCGAAAAGAATTAAAACCACCAAATCGGCTCCTCCTGTACATTTCTTTGGAACCTCCTCTAACCCTACAAAAAAATCGCCCTCATCAATCTCCTCCTGGGACTGATAACACCACTCAGAGCTTGTCTAAACGTGTGCCCAGCCCTACACCACCTCCTTCAGACGATACAGATGCTTTAGACGGCCCTGTAACTCTAAGATCAATCCATACTATGCTTAATTCATTTAAGATGGACATAACTTCAGAATTAAAGTCAAATATACAAGCATTAAGGGCTGATATCCGTGAGGTTGGAGATCGAACTGACCATTTGGAAACTAAAATGGAAGAGCTTGTCGCTTCGCATAATGATCTAATCTCTGCTCACGACCTCCTCCAAGAGGACCTAAATGCTATGCGAGATAAAGTGACAGATCTGGAAGACTGTTCAAGATGCAATAACATAAAAATAAGAGGCATCCTAGACTCTCACGAATGCTGAACTATATGACTACACAACAGACCACTTCGGGAATTGCTCCCTCTGCCTCCTCTTCAGATCTCCTGATAGACAGGATTCACAGATTACCAAAATCAAAACAAGCTCCGGCCCACTCTCCCAAAGATACTCTTCTCAGGATACATTTCTTTCATATTAAAGAACGCATTATTAGAGCTGCTCTGCCCTCTTCATCCACGGCCGAGTGTTTGGACAATCTTCAGCTGTTTCCTGACATCTCCCCAGCAACACTTGCTAGAAGACGCCTTTTTCATCTGGAAGAGATCTGATCCTCCCCTTCTTTCGGTAATAATCTCTAAGATCCAGAGACGTTTTGAAATGGAAACCTTTGGGTGTAAATATTCCAATTTAACCTCATCTCCCTTGACGCAATGGTGTCCTTGGTCGGATTTCTATGATACCCATGTGTTAAAACTGACTGCTGCCAGTGATGTTGGTGTTTCAACATAATACATAAATGTACCATTATTCTTATTCTGTATCTTTCTATTTCTATATGTTTTTCTTTTTTGATTTGATTATATTTTCCTTTATTGTTATTTTTGTATGATCCATGTGCTATATAATGTCTTTTTCTGTATTGTATTGACATATATATGATCTGTATTGGAAAATATTTACTCAATAAAAATTACTTGAGTTAAAAAAAATAAAAATAAAAATAATTTGGTTCTATACAATATAATGAACTGTTTCTTCATTTATATTGTTTATTCATTCTTAAGCTCAATAAAAGCAACATTTTCACTGCAGATTCTGAATATAATATTGTCATTTAATTTAGTAGTTCTAATTCATTATTGAAAACAATAAGGGAATACCTATTTTGAACCACTAGAGTGTTCTCTGTTACCATGCTTTCTTTCTCTGTACCACTGTTACTCACTTCTGTCTGCCATGCAGCATATACTTTGTGCCAGGAAAAAAAATCAAATCTTATTTAATAAATTAAATACAATACTATAATTCTTAATTATTCACTTTGAAACTATACAAATTCTAAAACTATACTGTCCAGGCCTTATTTGTGAAGTCTACTGGAAGCCTCATTTATGAAGCACAATGAGAGATTTATTTAAAAATATGAGTAAATCCATAAAAAAAAGGCATAACGTTGCACGTTAGCAATACCATGTTGTGCTGCAGAAAACTTGCCTACTCTCCATAAATTTCTGGGAGAAACATGATTTTTGGGGGATTTTTCCCTGGCACCCAGGAGAGTAAACAACCCTGGTTCATAATTCATGGAAAAGGGGAAACTGGAATAATGGATCCTTGCACAAGTCCAACACTGTTACTATTATACCAATTAGATGTGGCCCCTTAGTGTTCACCACAAATTCTTGTGTATATTTAAAGGGGGTGCAGCCTTTTCACAACGGTAAGACCTAAAACTCCAAAGAAGAAAAAAAGCGTTGTCCTGTTTGGCACACTAATTTATAAAATGTAACCTTTACTCAGTATAATTAAAATATGTAAGCTAAATCAGTGAAATATTCAAAACAATGGTAAGTTGTTTTTTTTTATCACTTTATCCACCTTTTTATACACTTAACCGTTTTTAATATTTCACTGATTTAGCTTACATATTTTAATTGTACTGAATAAAGGTTACATTTTATCAATTAGCGCACCAAACAAGACAACGCTTTTTTTTTCTTCTTTGGCGTTTTGAGTAAACAACCCTCCCAGATCCCACCCACTTCCCAAGTGTAGTAGGTGGTTCAAGCATATGATAACGCAATTTGAAATTAGTTGTGTCATTATAGCCCCACTCCCAATGGCAAAATAGTGTTAGTCGGGGCATTATGCGGTGGGGTCCACAGTGATGCAATGTTTTGTGGTACGATCCCCGCACCTCCCATCTGGCTTTCACCCTTCCAGATGCAGTGGTGGTTCCAAGGAGGGAGAGGGGGGGCACAATAAGGAAGATTGTCCCCCGTAACACTTCCATCTTCCATACAGCTAGCAGCAGAGCGCAGTTTGTGGCACATCAAGAGAGCAGAGAAAGAGCTGCTGTGCTGGGCTGAAGAAAGAGGCTGCTGCTACTGAGCATTAGCAGTCTCTGCTCTCTCCCTACCCTGATGTGCTGAACACCCACGCTCTGCTGGTAGAGCCGACAGCTTTAGGCAGGATGGAACTGTTACAGGGTAGGTGATCGCCCCCTGGAACTGCCACTGCTCAGAGAGCTCTGTCACAAACTAGGTAAGCAATGCAGATTTTGGAGCGGTTGCTTCCTAGCTCAACTATAAATTGAAGTGTAGAAGTAAATTTGGCCAACATTTGAATGCTAAATCAAAAGAGGTTAGTATTGTCTATGAAATTAAATTCCCAGCATTGCAGATTTGTTTGTTCAGGTGCAAACTTGCACGTTTAAGTTGAGTTTACTCCTAACTCTAACTTAAGGCCCCCACACACGGTACGATTTTTTAAAACAATTTGGCCACTTCTGACCGATTGGAGTGACCAATCGTTTAAAAAAATGCCATGTGTAGGGGTGATCATGATCCAATGCGCGCTCCCGTGGGTCGTTAATGGTGGTCGCTGATGTGGTCATGCATGCAGAAAGATCAGCGACCTATTGTGCACGATTTAATGACCATGTTCTGTGTGTATGCACACTGAGCAATGTAAGGCACGATACAGATGCATAGCACGGATCAGGGATATCCGTGCAACATGCATCTGTGTCATTGACACAGAAGCACGGATGGGATCAGTGAAACCCGTTTGTGCTGCTGTGTAGTTCAATGACACAGATGCATAGCACGGATCAGGGATATACGTGCTACCTTTGCGGTTCTCACCATTGAAGTCAATGGCGGAAGGCTCACCTATTTCGGCCAATGAGCACTCAGCGGCGGGGTTTCCATAGTGAAATCACGCCGCTAAGCTCTCATTCTGGAAGTACCATCCGTAGACGATGGTACTGTGTCCGGGTGCTCGCGTATTGGCAAGAAAAAAAATGCAAAGTCCAGAGATTGCCTACTCGGAATGAAGAGGACCCGAACTTCGCATAGGAGAAGGAGAGTATGGATATTTTTTTATTTTTATATTTTTTTTTTACAGGTACCTTTATGGATTTTCTACTGGAGAAGAGAATTTATGGACTACAGGGATACATAGGTGAGTATGTGTGCATGTATATTTTAATAACATTTTACTGTCTACAGTGTGTGTGTGTGTGTGTGTTCTGAGGTTTTTTAATATTGCTTTTGCTGTGGGTACCCAGCGGGCCCGTTATGCCCTGCATACTGGTACTTGTGGTTCTCCAGGTACCAGCATGTGTAGTTCCACAGCAAAAGACAATATTTTTACTTTTATCAAATGCACTGCACTACATAATCAACTCGGCACCCACCTGCCAGGGGTACCGGGGATAGCCATGGGCTATCAGCCTATGCATGGGGTGCTCTGGAGAGGGGGACCCCTTTATTGTGGTGGTCCCCATGGATTTACCCCGGCCTGGGCTGACTAGCGGCCAGGGTTAGCCGGGGGACCTGGTGAAAGGGCTCCCCTGTCTGTGGCATTAGCCCCTGCTAGAAAAAGTCTGGTGCTGGTTCTAGATAATACAGGGGAAATCTATGCATTTTTTTCCACAGTATTTCCAGAACCAGGACCGGATCAGCCCAGTGCTGGTTGCACAAAATACAGGGGGACCCCCTATGTCGTTTGTTCCTGTATTTTGGCAATCAGGGCTGGTTCTGCTTAAATACAGGGGACCCTTACATCATCTGCTCTCTATTTTGCATAACCAGCATTGGGACGCCATTTTTCTTTTCTTTACACAGGGGTTTTTTTTTTTTTTTTTTTTTTTTTACTGCATCAGCACAGACTGGTCTCACTGATCCTGTCCATGCTTCTGTGTCGATGACACAGAAGTATATATCATAGATCTGCCTGATCTGCGCTATGCATCGTATCATATCACACACAATATAATGAATATGCAAATCATTAGATCGTGCAGCCGTTGCTGCACATCGTTCACTTCAGCTGCTGGGGAGAGTTCAAGGGAGATTGCAAATGACATTGGATCATTTGCAAATCGGACCGTGTGTGGGCGCCTTTAGACCCAGGGTCCTTGGTTTTGCACTGATCTGTGTGTGTGTGTGTGTTTGTGTGTAATAGATAGAGATATATATATATATATCTCTATCTCGATCTCTCTTCTGGGGTTGGGTATGAGATCTTGATGGTCAGAGTACCGATAGTGGCATCCCGACAGTCAGGATCCTGACCCACTAAGGTAAGTGTCCTAAGCCTATCCCTTAACCTACCTTTACCGCAGCCTAACCCTATCCCTTCTACAATATTATTAACCTCAATATTAATTTCCAGTCAATTTTAACACCCTCACAGGGCAGAAATTTTGTTTTCACCTATATTGGCCAGAGATTTTAGCGAGCTGACTGGCTAAAGTAAGCAACAGAGCAGGGGTACAATCACATGGCAGTTTAAAAAAAAAAGAACATAGCACATCCAGAAAACATAGAGGCAGTTTAATAAACTATATGATGCTATAGAATTATAGAATGTTTTCACTAATCAAGAACTAAATCTGAGGCCCAGTACATGTAAATGGAGGTGTAGTATTTAGTGGAAGCCATATATAGAATATATATATATATATATATATATATACAGATCAGAACAATGGAAACACTATTACAAAATAAGCATCCAAAAATCCCAATAAGATTGATTGATTAATTGGCTGATTGATTACAGTACTAAATTAATATAATTATAAAGAAAAACAGATATGATACATGGAACTAACTATTAAAAGACAAGCATACAAAATCCCAATGAGATTTAAAGTGGAAACTGAATCCAAACGGAAAATCAAAGGTCTCAGGATTCAAGGCAGAGTAACAGCCTAGTTGATTTGAATTATTAATTATATAATTTCAGAAGCTACAGGCAATGGGCCTATGTGCCTGGATGAAAAGCTGGTGATGGGTGGCATTGCAAGATATAAAACAACATAAATGCCCCAGTGAAGTACAGTAATATACATTGCCTTTCACACACAATCTTAGAAAAGCCCATAATAAAAAGTGGTTCACTATGGAATTGTTCTTGGTCCTTCCCACACACATGTATTTTGTATGTTAATAAGGACATGTACAGTTTAACAACCCAAGGACTTCAACACAGGGACTGCCACTTTTGTGACTGAAGTGCTTGGTTTGTTCTAGCCCCACAAACCAAGTTACCAATGTGTTTAAGGCAGCTAACGGTGTTATTAATCATCTAAAGTTGTAAAATGTAATTTTCATCCATACTCTCATCAGTGTTAATATCATCATCATCACAAAATATTGGCGCATCCCTGCTGGAGTCCACCATTACAGAAATCTCTATACTTGCTCATAGAAAAAGCTCCTGAATAGGAGTGAAAGTAGTTGATAGGGGCCTCTCTGTATTACTGCTGCATTAATTTCACTGCTCACCAGCCTTGATCTCCTGTTTGCCCGGCTGCGGACTTGCCATCATTCTATCTTACTGTGGACTGGCTGCTCCTCTCCCTGTGGACAAGCATCAGTGAAGGGTGTGGCTGTTACCTGAGGTCCTTGCCACACACCGGACATACAAGCAGGCCTGTCATTCATACCAGCTGATATCTGCTTTCCACGGCTGCTCTGCCACTCCTGCGGCTGAAGCGATGTAAGACCCGGCCCGGGACAATCAGCAAACTATTTACTAACTACAAGTGTTATACCAGCAGCTGTATATGCAGGCACTATACTTTTAATTGAATACAGCCTGGCATCAGAGTCTGTCCACTGGGGAATATTCCAGTGGAGAATCATACTAATTTCAGGAATTGTTGTGATTTTATACTACTCAAGTGACATCCTATTACTACTGATCCAGCATATTCATTGCTCTGTGGAGAATATCTATGGAGATCTGACTTGATTATCTTCTGGTGAGCAGTGTTCACTATGAGTGCATAATCCATACACCTAATAGGATACATAGGGGCATATCCAATTAGCTGCTAATTGTCACGCTGGACGGGATTCAATTAGCGGGGATTCCACGCGCGGGTGTCACTGAGACCCCGCGTGCGAGTCCCCACTGTTTGACTTTATCTCGCACTTCATGTAGGTGCGAGGTAAAAATCAGCATGAGGCCGCCCTATTCGGCCTCGCGCAAGAGGGTATTACACACTGATTCCGCAGTTCTCGCGGAATCAGTGTGTTCTCGCACGGGAGTCCCGGTCTAATGACGGGAGGAAATAGCTATTTAATTGAATAGCTAAACCCCGCGTCGCGGGACTTTTGCCTGTCAATTAGCTGCGGGTAAAACCCTGCGGCTAATTGGATATGCCCCATTGTATTTATATAGGTTTGTGAATTTATTAGCAAATTATTATCCATTATTGGCAGCAGTACTGGGAATGTACTGCTGATATTAATAATCTTATATTGTATGTGTTTTTGAAATAAATGTTTTTATATATAGTCAGAAGAAGCCTGTATTTAATTGGTCTATCAAACACCATTACTTAATATATATTTGCCTCACCATTGCAGCGCAGTTTTTTTGTCTTCCTTACTCATAGAATTTGTAGTTAATTTTTATGAACATAATTTTTTCCACATCTTTAGGAAGAAGCCCCCTATGCCGATCGCTCACAAGGTTCCCGGCTGTGCTAAACACTCTTTCCGAGTACACATTGGAGGGTGGGCAGCTTAAGTAAAGCAAAGCTAGTTTGTACAAGGGGCTCCAAACTCCCTTTTTTTTTCCTCCCAGTATTGAAAGGGACTGTGGGTCTAATTCAGAGATGGACAGAATTGCACAGCCGCACACAAGCGGCTGTGCAATTCTATCCATTTAAAATGTTAATGCAGAAGGAGGTGTCACACACCACCATGCTGCATTTGCGTGATCCCAATGCTGCGACTGAGGTGGCAGCCTGGGCTATTCATCGGAACAAATGTGACCATCGCTCGTGATTGTTGCCGATGTTCCTTCAGCCAGGCTTCGGGAGCTAAAGCTTCCCACAGCCTGGCCGGGTCTTGGCAGCTTGGGAGGCAAGAAACTCTGCATGCAGCCACGCAGACCCTGGCCTTGTCCCTCCCGGAAAACACTGCCAGGGAACGCCCCTGCTTTGCTTCCCAAATGCCACACCCTGTCAGTTAGGCTGCGGCTGGGAGACACTGCGAGTGGACTCGCAGTCAGAGGGCTGCACATGCGCAGTACACCTGTGCATGTGGAGTACTACCACCATCGGAGATGTGCGCTAAACATCAGGTTAGCATACATCTCTGAATCAGGCTCTGTGTGTCATGCTAATTTGTACATAAAATATCCTCAGATATTCTGTTGATGCTTATTGTATCAGATTGAGCCACGGTTGAGGTATGCTCGCAAGTACTGTTGCTCTTTTCATCTCTTAAGAACTGTGTTAGTTGGAAAGAAAGACATTACAGATGGGCCCAGCAAGTTTGTTGCTCCATACGCCATATAGCGCGCCCTGCTTCTCGCGCCACATGGTACACCTTTAGTCACGCCTTTCAGTATTAATCGCAATGGAACGTACCGTGGCGCTGGAAAAAGTCATAGCGTGTAATACAACTTTTTGTCCACCAGGTGTCGCTTTTGCTAAACTTCACTGCGCATGCATCTGATATCCAATGCATTTTCTGTATCACCACCAAATGATTGGCTGACAGAACCTGTGATTGGTACACTATAGTAGAGTGTTTCGTAATGGAATCAGGGCTGTAGAAGAATGTGTAATAAATGTTTAAATCATTACAGTACAGTACAGTATGTGTGTGAGTCCTGTACTTAAAATAAATAAATAAATGTTTTAATATTTTTGTTTCAGGGGCCACAAGCATGCACAGCTTTCAATGAGACAGGATGAATTAATATTCGATTAACTGCTCGGGTACTCTGTTTAACCTGTACTAGTATAATATTTAGAAAGGAAGACACCTTCTTCTTATTATTATCATTATTGTTATGCTTCCCTCACTGCGTTCTCCCTAGCAGCACTGGGTGGGTGGAGTGCAGAAGGATTCAGTACAGTAGATGGATGTCAAAGCCTTCTTGGCCTAGTGGCAGGTTTTACATTGCGATGGTCCAGGGTTCAAATCTGAACTAAGCCCAATATTATGTCATAATCATGATTACTTTAGATTCATTCCTCTATATATTTTTTTTTTATAAAGTACAGTGGTGGATCCATCCGTTTCAGACACACGCAAGACCACATGATTTCCTGTTCAATAATGTTTCAGTAGTGTACTGAAGGCACTATATTGCTCCACAACTCCCTCACACCCTGCAATGACCCACCCATACAGTGATGGGGCCCATCACTCTCTAGGTCTGCCACTGCCTGTGTTTATTGTAATATTTCTTTTGCAGGTGAACTACAGTACTGTACATGTACAGGTACGTACCAGCAGGCCCGTAATGCCCCGCATGCTGGTACATGTGGTTATCCAAGTACTAGCATGCGGGGGTAGGCTTGCTGGTTCCCATAGTTCTACTGCAAAAGACAATATTTTTACTTCTTTAGTTTGCACAACATTTTACATAAACAAACCGGCACCCACCACTCCAGGAGTTGCCAGGGATAGCCCCGGAATATCAGCCCAGGCCTGGGATGCCCTGGACCCGGTGAAAGGGTTCCCCTGGTTGTGGCATTACTCCCCCGCTAGAAAGAGCTTGGTGCTGGTTATGGATATTACAGGGGACCCCTACGTTTTATGTCCCCTGTATATCCAAAACCTGGACCGGCTCGGCTGAGCCCAGTGTTGTATGTGCTAAATACAGGGCATCCCTACATTGATTATCCCCTGTATTTTACCAAGCAGGACCAGCTCTGAAAAGCCCGGGTTTGGTTGTGCTTTACTGGGGCGGGGGCTGGTATGCTTTTTTTTTTTACACTTGCAAACTATACATTTTTTTAACACACATGCATGGACGGATCTTACTGATCCATCTATGCTTTTGTGTCTTATTGAAATCTTTTTTATGACACCTGCTTGCAGCACGATGCTTTTACTTAATAAGGTACAACATACAGTAATGTACTACTGTATGCATATGCAGTTAATCACACCTGCAGAGACAAGAACACACTTTTTAATACATGCTTTTAGCTAAGATACTGTATGAAACAAAATGGCTACATACACACGGTCAGATCTGTCAGATGAACGATTGAACGATTTTTGTTTTGCAAAGTAAAACCAGCTATTGTCAGGGTATACAATCGGGAAACCGGCTGCCTTAATACCGACAGCCGGCTTCCCAACTGTCATATCCCGGCGAGGGTGAAATACCGGGCGTCTAGATGTAGACGCCTGACATTTCCCCAACGCCGGGAGACCAGCGCCCGGCATCCCGATCGAAGAGATGCCGGGCGCCGCAAGCCGACAGCCGCGGGGTGGAGGGTTAGGTTTAGGGCACCTGGGGGGGACTTAGGTTTAGGCTCCCCTGGCCTTTTCCCTTTTTACCAAAGATTTGAACCATATGAACGATTTTTGACTGCAATAAAATGAATGGAATCGTCCAAGTCTGACTGCAAACACAAAAGATGTCAGATATCGTTATCTGACCATCGGGAATGTGCGTTGTTCAAATCGTTCATCTGACAAATATGTCAGGTATGTCAGATTTTCCTTCAGGTATGAACGATTGAACGATTTTTTAAATCGCTATCGTTCAGATCTGAAGAAAAATCTGACCATGTGTATGCACCAATACACTTGCCTACATGTAGAGAGGCAAGGGAAGTGTGGCCTTCTGCAAATACAGTACTGTAGCAAAAATATGTATTGTATAGTAAACTGTTTTTACAAACTGAAAAAAAAAAATCAATGGAAACAGTACTGTACAGTAGTGGATTCAGGGGGGGGGCACCCTTGTCATTTATGAGATTTTTTTTTTTTTTTACTTCTATTGTAGCTTGCACTGCACGGCCGCCACTAGGAGGCTGCTGCTGTCTGCCCTCCCTGTCGCCGCAGAAGATGGGCTGCTGGGGCTGATTGGGGACACAGAAGATGGGTTGGCTGGGGACAGAGAAGATGGGCTGCAGGAGCTGACTGGGGACACAGGATATGGGCTGGCTGGGGACATAGAAGGGGGGCTGCTGGGGACACAGAAGATGGGATGGCTGGGGACATAGAAGGGGGGCTGCTGGGGACAGAGAAGATGGGCTGGCTGGGGACATAGAAGGGGAGCTGCTGGGGACAGAGAAGATGGGCTGCAGGAGATGACTGGGGACACAGGATATGGGCTGGCTGGGGACATAGAAGGGGGGCTGCTGGGAACACAGAAGGGGGCTGGCTGGGGACATAGAAGGGGTGCTGCTGGGGACAGAGAAGATGGGCTGCAGGACCTGACTGGGGAAACAGCAGATGGGCTGGCTGTAGACATAGAAGGGGGCTGCTGGGGACACAGAAGGGAGCTTCTGGGTTTGACTGGGGACACAGAAGATGGGCTGGCTGGGACCATAGAAGGGGGGCTGCTGGGGACAGAGAAAATGGACTGCAGGGGCTGACTGCGGACACAGCAGATGGGCTGGCTTGGGACATAGAAGGGGGCTGCTGGGGACACAGCAGATGGGCTGGCAGGGGACATGCTCCTGGGGACACAGAAGGGGGCTGCTGGGGCTTACTGGGGACACAGAAGATGGGTTGGCTGAGGACATAGAAGGGGGGCTGCTGGGAACACAGAAGGGGGCTGCTGGGGCTGACTGAGGACACAGAAGATGGGCTGGCTGGGGACATAGAAGGGGGCTGCTGTGGCTGGATGGGGACATAGAAGGGGGACTGCTGGGGCTGAATACGGACACAGAAGGGGGGCTGCTGGGGATGGAGACACAGAAGGGAGTTAGGTTGGAGACACAATATGGGGGCTGGTGACAGAGAATGGAGGCTGGCTGGAAATGGAGAGACACCAGTGATCGCACTGAGCAAAAAGATTGTGGGTCCCAGGGACCCCTCACTTTTAAAATTTGGGGTCCTACTCTTCTGTTTTTGGGTCCCAACACATATTATGGGGAGTGAGGGCAGGCAGCAGTTGGGACAGTGCTGGGGGCAGGGTTAGCAGTTGGGGTACATGGGCAAGAAGCAGTTGTTCTACAGCTGGTGTAAAGTCAGGGCGAAATTGGGGTAGAGCTGGGGCTAGAGGGGAGCTAGGGCAGACAGCTGGCAGTAGGGAGGGGTAAGTGTAGACAACAGTTGCGACAGTGCCGGGGGCAAGGAGAGGGCTAGGGTGAGGTAGTGCTGGGGTTAGGAAGGGGGAATGGATGGATAACAGGTGGGGCAGTACTGGGGGGCAAGGAAGATGTTACGGGCAGGCAGTGCTGGGGGTAAGGTGGGGATGCACACAGTTAACAATCATGTTAAATGGGAAATACACACAGCTACACAGTCCGGCTAGTGAAGGAATGCATACAGTTACACAGTCAGGGAGGATTAACACATTTGCATGTTACACAGTCAGGATTGGGGGGGAGCACAGCTGGCCAGTAATACCAGGGGGTAGGGGCAACACAGCCGGCCAGTAACGGGCCACGAGCAATATGTGCAAAATAAACTTTGTTTTTCTTTGTTTTGCAAAGTAAAACCAGCTATTGTCAGGGTATACAATCGGGAAACCGGCTGCCTTAATACCGACAGCCGGCTTCCCAACTGTCATATCCTGGCGAGGGTGAAATACCAGGCGTCTAGATGTAGACGCCTGACATTTCCCCAACGCCGGGAGACCAGCGCCCGGCATCCCGATCGAAGAGATGCCGGGCGCCGCGAGCCGACAGCCGCGGGGTGGAGGGTTAGGTTTAGGGCACCTGGGGGGGACTTAGGTTTAGGCACCCCCCCGGGAGGGTTAGGGTTAGGCACCCCTGGGGGGGACTTAGGTTAAGGCTGCGGGGAAGGGGGGGTTAGGGTTAGGCACCCCTAAGGAGGGTTAGGGGGTTAGGTTAGTTTATACTTACCTTAGCGACGATCGGGATTTCCAGCGCTGTCGGGCTTCCACAGCCTGGAAGTCTGCTTTTGTTGGCCAGGCGCTGCCGGGAATCATACCGATTCCATTGTCAGGTAACTAGCAATATAAAACTTGATAAAATATGAATGATTGCTATTACAGTACACAGCACCATCGATACCAACAGGCTGTCATTTGTGCAGGGTGTTAAAAAAATAAGGAATTATTGAAGGGAAAGCTACATAAATATAATAACACCTTTGCCGCTCCCACCCCTGGGGTATACAGTACCTGTCACTGGAGACTGGAGGATGCAAGCCCAGTCATAGGCCCTGCATAGGATTCAGGGAGGAGAGGAGATGCTGCTGGCAGCCATAGGTTGATGAGAATCTGCCGGCGGCGGTGATGATTGGCTGTTGCGGCACTGCTCACAGGCGCGTCCTGCAGGACCCGCTCAGTTTTAAAAACTGGGTCCCCAGCATCCTGTGGCGTGTACTATAGCGCATATTTTGCGATCGCTGGACACTGCAGAAACACAAGGGGGGAGGGCTGCCCTGCATTTGCTATACTTATGACACAATCAGAGAAACAGAGCAGCTCCGCCTCCCTTAGCTCCCCTCTTCCTCAGCATTGTCACATCAGGGCGATACTGCAGGGACAATAGTTTAAAGATAAGCAGTTTGCTGGTGCTGCCATGGTGTGGAACACTGTGAGGTGTGTAGTGGAGGAGTACAGTGATGTGAATATTGAAGGGGGGAACGATGTGAGTTGAATTTTGAAGGAAGGGTTGGGGTGCTATGATGTGGTGAATAATGAAGGAATTTGGGAGGGGTGCTGTGATATGATAAAGGGTGAGAGTGCATTGAAGTGGGAATGCGCAGTGAGAGGAGAACATTGAAGGGGAGGAGAAGGAGTGCTGTGCCCAGACCTGCCTACAGGCTTACCGTGTCACCCACAACATCTGCCCTACAATCAGCTACCAGACCTGGGCCCGCACACTCACCCTGTCAACCCACCAGACCTGCCCCCTGCACACTCACAGTGTCACTTACCATACCTGCCCCCGCACACTTACCCTGTCATCTACCAGACCTGCCCCCGTATACTTACCCTGTCACCTACCATACCTGTCCCTGCACACTCACCCTGTCGCCTACCAAATGCTTCTCCATATACTCATCCTATCATTCACTAGACCTGTGCCCAAAGATTCTCTCATCCTGCCAAACACCAGACTTGTGCCGCCCACAGCTTCTGCTACTGACAGTTTAGGTCAGTCGTCTGTGAGGTGGCTGGGGTGTATTTTTTTTTTTTCCTACGGGTGCAAATGTGTTTCATTTTTTTCCTGTGGAAGCCAATGTGTGTGTGTTTTTTTTATTTTTATTAAAAATAGTAAAAGTATTAATTATGGATAGAGGACCTGTTCAGCTGCGACAGCAAGCCAAACCACTGCGATCGTAATGCAAACTCAGCATTACATAAGGATGACCACTTTACCATATGCACAACCATAATAATTGGCAGAATAGCGGTACCATCGGTACAATCGAGTGCCATCGGACCCATACGCACACTTGCACAAGCCCTGACCTTAGGCTGGGTACACACCTAAACGATTGGCAATTGTGCCGATGTTCAGGGAGATTTGCCTTCACTGGACATCGCATGATTGTCGGTACACACTGCACAATTTAATGAATGATGGAACGATTACTTGTTCCGTCCTTCACTAATATGTATTGCACATCGTGCGATATCGTGTGATTGACTATGCAGCACAGTCAATCACACGATAACGCATGCGACCAGCTGAAGCGTGCAATTGTGCATACACACCAGTGTTCTCCCCAGAAAATTTCGGCAGCCGGGTGGCAGCCTTCGTGCAGAAAGTGACGTGGCTTTACATGGAGAGAGCGTGGCCACACAATAGTACCAATTCACATTAAGCCCACACAATATGGCCCCTTTATTGCCCATTGCGTACACAGTATACCCCCTTATTGCCCAATATGTACACAGTATGCCCCCTTATTGCACATTATGCTCACACAGTATGGCCCCTTATTGCACACTATGCCTTGCCTGGGTGTTGGGAGAGGGCAAGGGTAGATAGCTTGGGAAGTATTGGGGGCAAGGAGGAGGTTAGGGACAGGCAGTACTAGGGATAAGGAGGGGGTGCACACAGCAGTCAGGGTAAATGGGAATTAATACCAGGCGAAGGGGCCACACAGCCGGGGAGTGACAGGGGCCACAAAGCCAGCCAGTAACACCAAGGACAGGGGTCCTCACCTTTCCGGGTGCTCCTCTACCAGCACCGTTTACACCTGAGCAGCTGTGGCACCAGCTTCTGGAAGAGTTTCTGCAGCTCCAACGGGTCTGCACACCTCCCCAGCCCGGGTCCGACACGACATCCCCACTGAGGCACAGTGAATGGAGAGTGGATGTGGCGGGAGTAGCATGTGATGGAGAGGGACCGGAGTGTGGCTGAGTGAGCCAGGAACATGGGGCAAAGAAAGAGTAATGGAGTCTGTGTCTGTGCGACGAGCGGGCAGCAGCTGCAGAAGACGGACACAGAAGGAGGAGGAGCCACAAGCACCAGGGTGGTTCTGAGAGAAATTGTCGACAGCGTTTAGTTGAGAATACGCCGTCGGCTGTGATTGGTTAATGCGGCGCTGCAAGTAGGACAAACAGTGCGTCCTGCAGGTCCCAGGTGGCAAGATAATTTTGCTGGGCAGACCACCCTTTAAATAAAGCCTGTAGGGAACACTGCACACTAGGCGATATACACGATTTGTCGTGCCAATACGCCAAATCGTGCCGATATCGTTCTGGTGTGTATGCACCCTTACTCAGAAATTGCTAATGGCCACGCACACTATGAGACCTCATAGTGTGAGGCTGTGTATGGCGTTGCAGTGGATAATTTATGCACGCCCATGCAACGGCGTTGAAATGCACTGGCATGCCTGTGTTCACACGACCACCCCCTGTCACCACCCACAAACGGCACTTCCTGTCAATCACTCTGCGATGGGTCTGCGTAGCCTCTGTGATCGCAGTGTCGATCACAGTGGGTGGTTCGTGCACGCCCACTGCTGAGCGTGCACAGTGCGAATTAATCATCCGATAGCTTGTGTACTCGCAGTTGTGTTCTTTGCTGAATCATGCCCATAGTGTTATGGGGACGCTCAAAAAGTCTCACACAGGGTGCTACTGAGTGGGGAGTGCTGTGAGGTGGACACTGGATGGGCCAAGAGGGTGGTTGTTAAAGGTGCTGGGGGTGTTATTTGGTTGGGAGGGGAGTACTATGAGGTGGCAGTGAAGGGGGGAGTGCTGTGTGGTGGACAATTAAAAGGGACAGTGAGTACTCTGAAGTGGACAGTGGGTCTGTTAGGGGGGCAGTGAGGGAGTCAATAAGTGAGCTGTGAGGAAGCCAGTGTTATATGGAAGGAACTGGCAGTGAGAAAGTGCTTTGGAGGGGGTAATGAGAGACAGTTATGGAGGGGGCAGTTACGGATATATGCAAAGAGGACTAGATGAGACAGCTATGAAGGGGGAAATCGGGGTGATATGCAAAAACAATGAGACAACAATGGAGGGGGTAATCAGATCGATATGAAGGGAGGGGGCAATGAGACAGCTATGGAGGGGACAGTAATATAGATATGGGCAGGGAGAGGGAAATGCGAGAGATCCATGCATTCTAATGCTTTAAGTTGGCTGGCAGTTGCAGATTCAGGGGGAGGGCTCTAGATTATTTGACACCTTTAAATGTAGGTATTTATTCCCCATCTCTTTTCCAGACAGGTCTGAAACTTTCCAAGATTTAGACAACTACCAATGGAGCTTAGAACACCAGCAGGCAGGTAGGACATAAATTGTCATGGCCTTGGTTATTGTATGTACTCCATGCCCTCAGCATGTTGAAAATGAGGACATGGCTCGTGGGTATGCACTCCCTATGAGGACACACCCACTTTTCTAGGAACTTACGCGCCTCCGGCGCACCAACCCCCCCCCGCCCGCACACACACCTTCCCCTATCGTGGTTCCCCCCCTGTCAGTTTGTTCTGGCTCCATCCCTGGTACTGTACAATACAGCTAAAGATTTTAAAAATGTGTACACTTTTTGGTGAGAAACTGTATGGTCCAGAGTGCAGATCAGGATTCAGTATTTTTCCAATAGTCACTGAATGATGGTGACTAGAAAAAGTAAACAAAAATGATTATTGTACAGTAGGTCAGGCAACATACCGTATAATAGTGTACAGTAATGACGTTCAGTGTTATTGATTTACAGTAAACAGTATGAATCTACTGTATACTGTATAGTACACACAGTACTGCAGTTTTTTTCAGTAAATCTTTACTCAACAACTGTATTCGGCTATGACATTAGCATGCATTGAGTCTGTAAATATTGTACATTTACTGTATACAGTATTTACAGTAGAACCAATTATAGTACTGTAAAGTCTGGTTACAGAGTGCCAAACAGTACAGTATCACAAACTTACGTTCTTCAGTGCAGCTACTGGATAACTTCCACCAGTTCCTCTTCCTTCTCCCAACCCAACAAACTACTGTCCACTTTACCGAATACTCAGTATGGGTGTTCAAAAGGTCAATGCATGGTGGTAAAAAAAATATAAAAAAATTGTTGTTACAATACGCTACAGTTCACAACATTTCCTTTGCTGCTTTATGTACAGTAATATCAGGTTTTGTGTAGGCTACTGGGGATGCTGTCAGGATGCCGGCGCTGATATCTCGAACAAATGGAGATACAGACGTCGGCATCCCAAAGGTAAGTATACGGGTTTGTGTTAAGGGATGGGGATGTAGGTTTAGAGACCTCCCGAGCTGGGTTAGGCACTAGAAGGGACGGTTAGGGTCAGGTACCTACCCCGATGGTTAGGGTTAGGCACCAAGGGGAGGATTAGGGTAAAGATTAGGATTATAAAAAAAAATGTCAACCATTTTTGTGTCAACCTTTAGTCCCTTTCAAACTAAAGTGACTGTATAATATCTGGTATTTACCTTTTTCAGTACTGTGGCTCTTTCAATCTACACCCAGGCACCTCCAGGGGAGGGTTACAGTACATACTGGCCCCTGTCGGTATTTGGAACATCGGGATGCCGCTGTCAGTCTTTGAACTGCTGGCATCCCGTCCACTGGGAATACAGTACATACTGATTCTGGCTACTGTAGAAATTAAATGTTAGCGGTTCTGAGGACAGAATCTATAGGCTTGTATATACAGTACAGTATATACTGTAAATACAAGTCTCCTGATTGGGCAACGCCCGTCCCAAACCCCTGGACCTAGAAACATGAATTTCAGGGGGGACTGTATATTACTTCCATTACGTAAGTACCCACTAAGAAGGGATTTTTCAAATTCCACTCCTAAGGGTGGGAGGGTAGGCATGTATGAGTAAAATGTTTCTCCCCCTGTGCAATGCCTTACTGAGCTGCCTGTGTACACATACAGTATTGCCAGTGTGTCTTTATGACATCACTTACTACTGTACATGAGGACAGCTCATAATGGCAGTACAATAGGAGTATATGGCAGGTTACTGTCATTGGAGTACAGAATATCAGGGCAGTAGTAGGAGTACTATACAGTCAGGTCCATAAATATTGGGACATTGACAGAATTTTCATGTTTTGGCCTCTATTCACCACCACAATGGCTTTGAAATGAAAAAAACAAGATGTGCTTTAACTGCAGACTTTCAGATTTAATGTAAGGGTAATTACATCCAAATCAGGTGAACGGTGTAGGAATTACAACAGTTTCAATATGTGCCTCTCACTTTTTAAGGGGCCAAAAGTAATGGGACTATCAACTCAAAAGCTATTTCATGGACAGGTGTGGGCTATTCCCTCATTATTTCATTATCAATTAAGCAGGTAAAAGGTCTGGAGTTGATTCTAGGTGTGACATTTGCATTTGGAATCAGTTGCTGTCAACTCTCAATATGAGATCCAAAGAGCTGTCACTATCAGTGAAGCAAGCCATCATTAGGCTGAAAAATCAAAACAAACCCATCAGTGAGATAGCAAAAACATTAGGTGTGGCCAAATCAACTGTTTGGAACATTCTTAAAAAGAAAGAACGCACCGGAGAGCTCAGCAACACCAAAAGACCCGGAAGACCACGGAAAACAACTGTGGTGGATGACAAAATAATTATTTCCCTGGTGAAGAAAAACCCCTTCACAACAGTTGGCCAAATCAAGAACACTCTCCAGGAGGTAGATGTATATTGTGTCAAAGTCAACAATCAAGAGAAGACTTCACAAGAGTGAATATAGAGGGTTCACCACAAGATGCAAACCATTGGTGAGCCACAAAAACAGGAAGACCAGATTAGAGTTTGCCAAACAACATCTAAAAAAGCCATTATAGTTCTGGAACAACATCCTATGGACAGATGAGACAAAGATCAACTTGTACCAGAGTGATGGGAAGAGAAGAGTATGGAGAAGGAAAGGAACTGCTCATGATCCAAAAAATACCACCTCATCATTGAAGCATGGTGGTGGTAGTGTCATGGCATGGGCATGTATGGCTGCCAATGGAACTGGTTCCCTTGTATTTATTGATGATGTGACTGCTGACAAAAGCAGCAGAATGAATTCTGAAGTGTTTCGGGCAATATTATATGCTCATATTCAGTCAAATGCTTCAGAAATCATTGGACGGCGCTTCACAGTGCAGATGGACAATGACCCGAAGCATACTGCAAAAGCAACCAAAGAGTTTTTTAAAGCTAAAAAGTGGAATGTTATGCAATGGCCAAGTCAATCCCCTGACCTGAATCCGATTGAGCATGCATTTCACTTGATGAAGACAAAACTGAAGGGAAAATGCCCCAAGAACAAGCAGGAACTGAAGACATTTGCAGTAGAGGCCTGGCAGAGCATCACCAGGGATGAAACCCAGCGTCTGGTGATGTCTATGCGTTCCAGACTTCAGGCTGTAATTGCCTGCAAAGGATTTGCAACAAAGTATTAAAAAGTGAAAGTTTGATTTAGGTTTGTTTAGTTTGTCCCATTACTTTTGGACCCTTAAAAGTGGGAGGCACATATAGAAACCGTTGTAATTCCTATACCGTTCACCTGATTTGGATGTAATTACCCTCAAATTAAATCTGAAAGTCTGCAGATAAATCACATCTTGTGTGTTTCATTTCAAAGCCATTGTGGTGGTGAATAGAGGCCAAAATATGAAAATTCAATGTCCCAATATTTATGGACCTGACTGTATATATAGGGCAGTGTAATAGGAGTACTGTATATGGCAGGGAAGGGCAGTGTCCAACTCCACTGTATCTAAGGGTGAAATCGGGTACATTAGTTGCAGTAGTGCTGACATACTGTACTGTACAGTAAAGTGTTAACATTAATTGACGACAGATGTTACAGATTGAATAACAATAATGAAAACATTACAGTAATTGTTTATTTTGAGAAACACTTTGGTATGCATGTTAACATTACTGTTATTCAATCTGTGACACTTACTGTACAATATTAATGTTTACACAGTAAGCAAATTATAATATCCACCACAGTACAATATTCTACCTTTTACAATGTTGACCGAAGAAAGACCATGAACTCATGATGGCGACCAGAAAAACAAACAATAATGAATACTGTAGGTTAGACAACATACAGTACTGTACAGTAAAATGACATGAACAGTATTATTATTATTTTCTACTTCAGGGTCCATAGGCATCGGGCACCATAGAGTTAAGTTTTCAGCCTCCCAGGATGCACTAGGGTCCCCCTCCTAAACCCCGCCCCCAAGCCAAGGCATCTCAGTTTCGTTGGTGCCGGGATCGGAGTCGGATGCACCTGTTTAGAGGGGGGCTAAGGATAGCCCCTGAAGTTTTCTACAAGGCAGCTGTGGCTGCAAATCACGAGGTACAGCATGGACAGTCATTCTTGACGTCCATGCTGTCCTCCCTACACCCCCGCCGGTACCAGAACGCCGGTACTGATCCGGGGATGCTGGTAGGCATCTGGGGTCACAGCTAGTGGTGACACCAGATGTTTGGGACCATGGCCGGATTCAACTGGGACAGTAGGTAAGCAACGGGGTCCCGCGGTGGTTCCCCGCTGGAACATGGTCCGGAGTCCCCAGGCAGGGGGCTCCCTGGGGACTGGATGCAGCGTGGAGCCAGGTTTTGGACCTGCGCTTCCACTACCCCCCTGGGACAGCGGACCACAGCTGAGCAGTAGCGCTGCGGCATCCCAGGGGTTAATTGCATGTCAGGGGAGCGCGCCTTCCCTGTACACAGCCGGCGCCTCCCCCGCTGCACACAGCCCTCTCTGCACCTGCCGATTGGCCCTGTGGAAGCGCTCCTCCCCCAGGCCAGCCTCCTCTCTGCTCCTCGGTGGCCATCTTTATGGAAGCATGCTGAATGCTGCTGGAAGCTGTTGATCGGTGGCATCGTGGTCTGGGTCCCCCAGCATGCCTCTCCTCCGTTGGAACAGGTCTGTGTATGCAGCGCTGAGTCCTACCAGGCCCTGTGTCTGCGTAGGTGAGGATCAGCGCTGATAGTGCAGGGATTGATTTCTTTGCATTGTATGTGACTGCTGCTAGCATCTGCTGCCTGTACTTTCACTTTCTACTGTCAGCCTTTTCACTGTCCCTGCTCTTGTGGTGCGGTGTTTGCAGGGCGGTTCTCTCACTATACTAACGCTTATCAGTGAGAGGGGTCACATACTTGCCATCATGTCTGAAAGTGATTTTCCTCTCCAGATTCTGTGTACTACATGTAAGGTACCTATAGCGGACGGGGAGGGTAGCGCGGAGGGGCTATGTCGGCCGTGTTTTTTATTGACGCGGCCAATTACTGTCACGGCTCCGGTACAGGAACCGCCCTGGGCTTGTTTCGCTAAAGCGCTTACAACCCTAGTGGGCCAGTTAGCTCCGCAGCCTGCCTTCCCTCAAATGGGATTGTCCCAGCAGTCAGTGGTGTTGTCACCCATGCAGGGGTTCCCGAGACAACTGATGGTACCCCACAGTCTCCCTATTTCCCCTCCTCAGGTCTCTCAGGAGCCTGCGTGGGTTAATTCTCTGAAAAGTTCTGTGCAGCATTTGTCAGACGTGTTACAAGGGGAGTCTGTGTTGCGGCCTCACAAGCGGCCGGTGGCGTCTCTGTCCACTCCTTATGAGGATGACGAGGGGACGACCGATGATGGGGAGATTCTGGATCTGTCGGACCAAGAACCTTTCCGTACTAAAGAGTCGGACGCTAAGTCTAAGGTTTATATTCCTGGCCTTATTCGTGCAGTCCGCACAGCGTTAGCTATTGAGGATAATGAACCTCCGGTATCAAAATCCAAATATGCCTTTTTCAAAGATGTTAAGGGTGACCCCACAGTGTTTCCTCTTTCGGGTTAATTGGTGGACCACTTGGAGGAAGCGTGGAAACATCCTGGCAGATGGTATCAGCCTCAAAAACATTTAGCAGTGGCTTATCCATTTGCGGACAATTATTTTGCTAAGTGGGAATCCCCACCACAGGTGGATTCTCATGTGACATGCCTGGTCTGAAGTGCCACGTTGCCCATGCCCTCCATGTCCTCCTTAAAGGATGCCATGGACCGTAAGGTGGAAATCCGCCTGAAGTCTGTTTATTCCCTCGCGGGGGGGCAGCCAGGCCAGCTATGGCCATTTGTTGGGTAGCCAGAGCTATGGAGCGCTGGGCTGATAGTTTGGAGGCGTCTTTCGATTCCGACTGTTCGGCTGAACAGACCGAATTGATAGGCAATCTCCGGGATTCGGCCACTTACATTAATGAAGCGGCTTTAGATATCAGTACCCTAACTTCTCGGGTTTCTTCGGCAGCTGTGGCGGCTCGTCACACCTTATGGTTGCGATCTTGGAAGGCGGACGCTGATTCCAAAAAGGGTTTGGGAGCTTTGCCTTTTAATTGAGATGTCCTATTTGCTCCGGATCTGTACAAAATTGTAGCCACGTTGGCGGCAGCCAAATCGGCATGTCTCCCGTCTGCTGCAGTTCCTTCCAGTGCAGGTACCTCATCCTTTCGGTCTTACAGGGCCCAGGGTAGGCCTAAAGCACAGTCCTTTCCCCATCAGGCTGGCCCCAAAAAATCGGCCAAGTCCCGGAAGCTGGCCTGGAGTACCAGATGTCCGGCCCCTAAGTCCGATGACAAACCTGCGGCCTGACGGTCCGGGCCTCCCTTTGGGGGATCCCAGAGTGGGAGGCCGCCTGCTACGGTTCGCCCAGTGTTGGTCGGTAACCACGACAGACAGTTGGGTTCACAAGGTGGTTTCTCATGGGTATGCCCTCTCCTTTCGGCACAGGCCCCCATCCCGATTCTTCACCATGGGTCTTCCATCAGACCGGAACAAAGCCTCGGAACTGTGGAAGGTTTTGCACACTATGCTCCAGGCTGGAGTTATAGTGCCTGTTCCTTTCTCCGAGAGGGGCCAGGGTTTCTATTCCAATCTGTTTTTGGTGCAGAAACCCAATGGGTCGTACCGTCCGATCCTCAACCTAAAAGCACTCAACAAGTCCTTGCGGGTGCCGAGGTTTCGGATGGAGACCCTACGGTCCATCATTCTGGCGCTGGAACCTGGGGATTACATGGTGTCGTTGGACATACAGGACGCTTATCTGCATGTCCCTATTCTTTAGCGCCATCAACAGTTCCTCAGGTTTGCAATCCGCAATGATCACTTCCAGTTACGGGCGTTACATTTTGGCATGGCGACAGCACCACGTGTGTTCACCAAGGTTATGGTGGTCATGGCGGCTTCCCTGCGGCTGCAGAGAGTCCGCATGTTGCCGTACCTAGACGACCTTCTGTTGGTGGCAGGATCTCCGGAGCTCCTTCTACACCATTTGGATCTGACAATTGCAGTACTGCAACAGCACGGCTGGTTGATAAACTGGCAAAAGTCCACCTTGATCCCATCTCAGAGGATTCTGCACCTCGGAGCTTTGTTGGACTCCAGTCAGAAGAGGATCTTTGTGACGGGGGAAAAGACCTCTGCCTTGCAGTTGAGAGTGCGCAGTTGTCTGCAGAGTCGCCGTGTGTCTCTTCACTCGGCAATGAGGTTACTGGGCTCCATGGTGTCCGTATTCGACATGGTGGAATATGCCCAGTTTCACTCCAGACCTCTGCAGCAATTGATTCTGTCCAAATGGAATGGACTGCCTCAGAGTCTCAAGTCCCAGACGATGGTGCTCTCTCTGGAGGTTCGCCTGTCCCTTGCCTGGTGGTTGCAGACGACCCATCTTAACAAGGGTCGTCCGTTTTGTGTGGTGAACTGGGTCCTGTTGACGACGGACCCCAGTCTTTGGGGCTGGGGAGCGGTCTCGGGTCTACACTTGTTCCATGGCAGATGGACTCAGGCGGAAAAGGAGCTTCCGATAAACATCTTGGAACTCCGCGCCATTTTCAATGCTCTCCAGCAGGCCCATCGGGTTCTCCACGGTCATCCCGTGCAGGTCCAGTCGGATAACGTCACCACTGTAGCCTACATAAATCGGCAAGGAGGAACCCGAAGTCGGCGGGCACTCGTAGAGGTGTCCCGCATCCTGATCTGGGCGGAGCACAATCTCCTGGCCATATCAGCGGTATTCATCCCGGGAGTCCTCAACTGGGAGGCCGACTTTCTCAGTCGCAAGGACGTTCATCCGGGGGAATGGTCTTTGCACCAGGACGTCTTTCAACTTCTGGTGGACAGGTGGGGTCTTCCAGAGATCGACCTCATGGCGCCACGGCACAACAACAAATTGCCGGTGTATGGGTCTCGCACAAGAGATGAAAAGGCATCTCTGGTGGGTGCCCTGTCCGTCCAGTGGACGTTCCGGTTTGCCTATCTCTTTCCTCCGTTTTCCCTTCTTCCACGGGTAATCCAGAAATTCAAACAGGAAGGAGGGACGCTCCTGTTGATAGCTACCGCGTGGCCCAGACAGCACTGGCTCTCAGACCTTCAGGGTCTGTCCGTGGGCATCCCTCTGCGGTTGCCGCTACGACCAGACCTACTGTCACAGGGTTCTTGTCTTCACCCGGACCTGACTCGGCTGTCTTTGACGGCGTGGCTGTTGAGACGGCCATGTTAAGTTCCAGGGGGTTTTCCAGCTCGGTAGTACGCACTATGCTGAGAGCTAGGAAACTATCTTCTGCAAGAATATACCATCGTGTGTGGCATACGTTCTTCCAATGGTGTCGACTGAGAGGTTATGCACCTCGGGAGTTCCGTCTGTCTAGAGTGCTAGCCTTCCTACAGGCGGGACTAGATCATGGGCTTCGCCTTGCTTCTTTGAAGGTGCAGGTATCTGCCCTGTCTGTCGGGTTCCATCGTAGGATTGCTACAATCCCTGATGTGCGCACCTTTATGCAAGGTGTTCTTAGAATTCAGCCACCATTTGTTCCACAGGTGGCGTCTTGGGATTTAGCTGTGGTCCTGAGGGCTCTCCAGGGACCGGCGTTTGAACCACTGTGCTCAGTGGATCTTAAATGGCTGACAGCTAAAACAATTTTCCTTCTGGCCATCGCTTTAGCCAGACGTGTTTCTGATTTAGGGGCTCTCTCTTGTAGACCCCCTTTCTTGATTTTTCATGGGAACAGGGCGGTGCTGCGCACTCGTCCTGATTTTCTTCCCAAAGTTGTTTCCCGTTTTCATATCAACGAGGAAATAGTTGTGCCGGCTTTTAATTCACCTGACCTGTCGGTGGGTGAGGCCACTTTGGACGTTGTGCGGGCCTTAAGGATTTCTGTTGACTGCACTTCTTAATTTAGGAAGTCATATGCCTTGTTTGTCCTCTATGGCTTCCATAAAAAGGGTTGGCCTGCTTCAAAGCAAACTTTGGCAGCTTGGATCCGTATGGCCATTTCAGAAGCTTATCTTCATGAAGGTCTGCCGGTTCCATCCTCTGTGAGGGCTCATTCCACTAGGTCTGTGGGTCCTTCGTGGGCAGCTCGACATAGTGCCTCTGCAGTCCAGATCTGCAAGGCTGCCACGTGGTCCTCGGTCCATACATTTGTGAGGTATTACGCGTTTGACACCTTTGCCTCTCAGGATGCTTCCTTCTGGCGGCGGATTCTCCTTCCAGCACAGGAGCGTCCCCACCCTTGAAGGATACTGCTTTGGGACATCCCCAAGGTATCCTGTGGATACCCTATGGACCCTGAAGTAAGAACTTACCTTTGTTATATCTATTTCTACGAAGTCCATAGGGTTCCACAGGACTCCCGCCCTGTCGCACCTGTGCTGCAGATGGGCTTTATTCTGGTCACCGGTTTTTCCATCTCCTTCTGGTGAGAATGTGATTCTTGTGTATGTCCAGATCTTTTTTCTCTCTCTTCCTTATCCTCCTCCGGCCTATGGCTTGGTATGTAACTGAGATGCCTTGGCTCAGGGGCGGGGTATAGGAGGGGGACCCTAGTGCATCCTGGGAGGCTGAAAACTTACCTCTATGGTGCCCGATGCCATGACATCATCACCTATACCCCAAGGTATCCTGTGGAACCCTATGGACTTCGTAGAAATAGAGATAACAAAGGTAAGTTCTTACCATATCTCATATTATTATTATTTTTATATAAATCTTTATGTACAGTACTGTAGGATTTTTTAGTAAGGCTTTATTTTCCTGAAAGTGTACAGTATTTGACTTTGACATTAGCATGCAGTGAAACAAAAAGAAATTACTTTTATGCAGCATTTACATTTTAACCACCTACTGTACAGCAGTGGTGATCAAACTCTGAGGCTGATTCAGACCCGGACACTAAGAAGCGTTCACTTGTAGCTGGCCGATGTTCGCATTGCGTGCATATGTTTTTATTGCAGTGCGCGTTCCACTGCAAAAGATCAAGATGCATTTGCTTGCCGAGCATAGACAGCCCAGCAGAGTGCGTGACAGGAGAAGCTGTTTGTGGGTGGTAACAGGAATTGGCCACTAGAAACAGGAGAGTGGAGGTGCGAACTCAGGCATGCCTGAGCATCTCAACACTGTTTCAAAGGCATGCATAATTAAAAGGAAGCATCATTGTACACGTCACCTGGCTGTTTTTCACACTCAAGTGATCGCAGTGTTTGGGATAGGGTATAGTCAACCTCAAGCGCTGCGTTCGCTTCTGATGGTACCCGATGTATCCATGCTTACATACAATTCCTGGAGATGACGTGTATTAGTGGGCATCTTAAGACAGGCTGGTGGGTGTCTGCATACACAAAGTGATCGCATGCCAAGACATAGTCGGCATGCTTATGCCTTGCCGTGTGATCGTCTTCTGTGCTGTCACTTAGCCAAATTTGCATATGCTGGGAGCGAAAGAATGCATCTAGCGAGCGGGTCTGGATGAGCTCCTCTGTCCTCAGGACCCCAAACAGTTCATGTTTTCCAGGTCACTTACTGTAGCAGGAGCACAGGTTTATTCATTAGTCACTGACACATTTTAAAAGATACATAGGTGGATCTACTGTAGTTAAAGTATTCACTTGTGATTCTGTGAGGAGACCTGGAAAACCTGCACTGTTAGAGGCCTAAGCACCGAGTTTGACAACCTATAGTATGACCTGTTGTACAGTCTTGTCACAGAGTGCCAATATCTGTAACAATATCACAACTTTATCAGAATACATGATGATTGTTCAAAGGTTGCGTGCATGGTGGGAAAAAATAAAAAAAATATACATTATGTTGTTACAACTACAGTACACTACTGTTCACAAAATTTCCTCTGCTGACAACATACTGTACAGTATGAACAGTATGTCAGTCTTTCTTATTGTACTCGGTCCTCAGGACCTCTAGCATGAAAAGAAAAGTTAGGTTTTCTGAGGACAGAATACTGTATAAAATACTGACATACAGTACTGTACACTGTACAGTACAGTGTACACATTAGTACTGCAGCTGACTTGTATTGTAAATTTGACAGATTGAATAACTAATGTAAACATATTACTGTACAATGCATATTTAATAGCACACAAATAAGGGTAAGGGGGAATGGAAGAAAGGTCGCACCAAGGACTGATATTCAAAACATCATAAATTCTCAAATAACCCTTAAATTCCTATTGCTATTATAAATTAATGATCAGGTAAAGGGTGCTACTCAGGGACATTATACATTATTTCAAAAAAGGAGAGAAGGGAAGAATCCCTATATGAGTGCACTATTACTTATAATAAAAAATAAATAATAAATAATAAAATATAACCTTTATTATAATTCTTAAAATACAGCCTTGGGTGAACAAACACAGCAAAATACAAAACATACAGTATTACATATAACAGAACATATTAAAATATGTGTGCTCAGTCCTATATATTTGTCACATATACACTTGATATAACTTTCAGTACAATACAAATGTTTACACAGTAAGCACATTACACAAGCACCTGTAAATTAAAATAAATTAGAAGAATTACTGGCAGGCTGGATACTCTGTAATGATCTGTTTGTTATCCACTTATTAAACCAGACTCTTGAGATTGATACACAGTTGCTGTTCTGGAATCAACGTGGTGTTGTAGAAACACAATTACAACCAGAGAAATGGTCAATAATGTGTTACATCATAATACAACACCCTAGTAAGGGGATTCATTTGGTTGATATATTAGATTTGTAAGCACACATGATTATAACTGGATCTTCTAAAATGAGACGTACACACGTGGGTTAAACTAATTGCTGATACTCTCTATTAAGCAGCCAATAATTTGAGAACATCTCAAACTGTCATTGAATTTAGGAGCATTATAAATTTAATAGGTACACAAAGGGACACTATCAAGTGTGCATGTGATAAATATATAGGATTTAGCACACAAATTTTAATATGTTCTGTTATATGTAATATTGTATGTTTTGTATTTTGCTGTGTTTGTTCACATATTTAATAACAGTAAAGGAAACTTTAATTGAGGACGGATGTTACAAATTTAATACTGTAACAGTAATGTAAACATTACAGTACTGTTATTATTGATTTTGAGAAACACTTTGCTATGCATTTTAACAATATTGTTATTAATTTTGTATAGCTTTCAGTACAATACAAATGTTTACATAGCAAGCACATTACACAGTATTACACACCACAGTACAATACTCTACCTTTTTTCATTTTGACTGAAGAAAGAAATTTTGATCCTTCTTCACATCACAGCTGTTTCAAGTCATGTTTGTTGCTTCACTGTTTGAAGTTTGATGTCCTGTACTTGTTGGGCATGTGACTGTCCTCCATGCATGTTTTCTTGGCATCTGCAGCACCCCATTCAACATGTCCTTTATCCTGGTCATTTCCTCCTTTCCGATCCTGTATCTTGCCCGACATCTTGAGAGGATATCTTCTTTTAAATCGTTCGGTATTTTCTTTCGACTGCCATCAAAGTTCACACACTTGGCCCAATTCTAGTAAAGGTTGTAGGGCGCATATTCTTAGAAGATTAATTGTGCATAATGATGCATCTCTCCATTTCATGCTTTGCAAAAGTCATTGTCTCTCTCAGTGTTGATTACAGCCAATGGTATATCTGGCAATGGTGTCCCAAATACCGTCTGGGGTGCTGAACATGACAAGTGTTCCAGGGTGAAAGTACAGGTAACCTTGCATTTTTGTTTCTCGTGGTACCAGTACTTGCTTCAGCTGACACTTCGGGCAGGCGATACGATGCAAGTGGTGTCTTCTCCACATGAGGCAAGTTGGATGATGGAAGTGGTGTTATATCCAAGTTGGCATCGTGGTGTGATGCCACTGTTGTAGTGTCCATGTCTAGCAAGTGGAATGATGGTGCAGTCTCCAAGTAGTAATCCAAAACAAGTTCAATTTCATCCAGGATGACCATTTCGAGATCATACTGTATTGCTTGGTCATGTTTTTTCCTCTTAGGCTGGGCAGTAGCATCTTGCCATTCTTTTATTTGATGGATGGCTTCCTTCATTGCTTCTGCAAGCATGTCCTTCAGACCTTCTTTCAACTGTCAATTTTTGCCTCCGGATGACACACTTTTCCCACAAGGTCTCTCACAATATGAGCGCAGCTACATGTGCATGCATTCTGATCTTCAAATGCAAGTTTTCGATGGGTTGGTGAATGGGATGATTCGTTCAGGGGTGTAGGTGTCCAGTTGTTCATTCAGGGGATTTGGTGCATTTGTTGCTCCATTTCTGTGCCACCAAAGTAAGACATTTCATAGTTGTTGCCTTCCTACTCCTGCAAGGGCAGGCACTTTGCCTTTGCATTCTTCCTTGCCTTGACAACAAGTACATTTTCCTTCCCTGCTTTCTTCTTGGAAGCTTGGCTTGCAGACTTTTGTGGCACTGCTAAAGCCAGGCGCTTGCTGTTTGCAAGTGGACGAGAATGGGCACCGGTGTAAACGTTTCCACTCTTCACCATTTTCACTGTTCAGTGCACTCTGAAATACACAAGTATAAGGATACTGTAAATATTAAGCACAATAGTGGGAAAAATGTTTTTCACATTATAGCAGTGCAAACAATTACTCAAACTATACTTTCACAAATGTGCCGATACTCTATGTGACTACAGTAAGTTATACAGTACTTACTGTACCAACATGACCCATTCCAGTAGGAATGAAAAGCTCTATTTCTGGACATCACTCTGAATTTATGAATACCATCACCTGTGTTAAGCAAGTTAATCAACAGTAAAGGTCACCACAGGTGAGGGCAATCATAAATTAAATGGGAAGTCCAGGAATAGAGTATTTCGTCCCTCCTGGCTCATTTTGGGAAACATGAGTCTACCCCTACAGCACATATACTAATGTATACATAAAACAGTGGTGTGCAGGGCATGGAAAGTTGGGCTGCTTTATGAGACTCAATACACAAATATGCATGTAGGGGCATGGATGCTGTAGCAGCATGGAAAACCAAGATACTGGGCTAGCGTGGGACACAGCACTATAGGCCTATGGATGAGAGTCAAAATGGCCACCAACCACTGAGCCAGGGTGCGAGACGTACAGACCCTATGGAGCCATTGGCGGCAAGCAGGGCATGGAAAGTTGGGCTGCTTTATGAGACTCGATACAAATATGCATCTAGGGGCATGGATGCTGTAACAGCATGGAAAAATTGAGATACTGAGCTAGCGTGGGACACAGCATTATAGGCCTATGGACAAGAGACACAGTGGCCACTGAGCCAGGGAGTGAGGCAGCTGCACCCTATGGAGCGATCTGCGTCGCCCAATAGCATGGCAGAGTTTCGGCAGCAGGGATTTCTTAGTTTCTGGTAGCATAAAAGAGCGTCTCAGACCCGGCTAGCTATCCACACTGTGAATCTGCTACTTTGTTGTACAGAATTGCTGCTAGGATCCTCTCAGCACATATCACCAGTACAAACCCTTGAGATATTTTCTGCAACTTTGCCTGACTTCCAAGTCACCTTTGCTGCTGCTCATTACAGTAATTTACCCTGAACTTCTACAGCTCTTTCGTACAGTATCATCCCGCTGGTACTGTAAGTAAATTGCTGTGGTTCATGTTGATTTTTTTTACTATGTTGCTGATTGCTATGATAGACGATGGCTCCATAGGGTCTGGCCGCCCTGGCTCAGTGGTCGGCAGCCATTTTGGCTCTCGTCCATAGGCCTACAGTGTTGTGTCTCATGCTAGGCCAGTATATATTATTTACATTTTTGTGCTATGTCCAAGTCCCTAGCCGCATATGTATGTACTTACTCGCATACAGTATGCTTTACAAAATATATTTGTTAGTAAAAAACTTACATTTTTGTCTGGCCAGAACTTTTTGACTTGCTTTGCTGTTGGAAACATGTAATATCACATTGTGTGTTATAAAATATGTTATACAGTATTCATTGTTTTGCGATATCGGACATTAAATATACTCAGTAACAGTATTTCTCTTGTTCTCTCCACAGTCCCTGTCGTCAAACATGCTGACAAAAACCATCAAATCCATGAGCAAGATAATTGCAAACATGAAAAAAGAACACAAAACAACATGACAGATTCAGGCCTGGCTGAAAGAGAGTGGTTTTGTAGTCAGTTTACAGACTGTGTGCTATCATGCATTTGAGAGGATGCGGCCCAGATATAGATTTGCTTCTAAATGCACATGGTAGGTACTTTACATCAACCTTTTTTTAAATGTTACTAGATTGCTACTGTTCCAATTTCAATAGACTGTAACTCTATATGTACTGTATGTGTAATACCGTAGGAGCGTCAAAAAGATTGTGTACCAATTAACTTGTGAGGATGATGAACGTACAGCTTTACAAATAAAATGTATTCTACAATTAGAATGTGACCTGGACATCTCCTGGATGCGTAAGGAACTGGGATTGACTTTTGGCCCTACAAGGTTAAATTGTGTACAGTAACCCACAAATGCACTACTTTATTCAGTAAAATGTCATAATGCACTGAGTTACGTGACTGTAAACTAATAATATTTTTTTTTATTCCACAGGATAAGGGATGTTAATAAATAAAAGAGAGTTGAACAAGCACGATGGTGGATAAAGAGTGGTGAGAATTAGAACAATGTAATTTTCACAAATAAAAACTTTGGTTTCTCTGGAGAGGTTCTCAAGACTGTCATTCCGGAACCGTGCACATCTCTCAATTAAACCACGTCCCAAGCATCCATTAAAGCTTCATATATGGGGAGCTATATCTTGTTGTGGTGTAGGACCTATCTTCATTTTTGAAGGTACAGTAATGTTTGTTGTAAAAAATGCATAACGCACAATATTTCCAGTGCTGTACAGTGGGGGTCATTCAGACCCGCTCGCGAGCGCAGGACGCTCGCAAGCGGGTCGATGTTACCCCAATGCGCATGCGCACGATGGAGGGAGCTCCGTCGTGCGCATGCGCGAGACCCGGACAGCGACAGCCAAACTGTCGCTCCAGGTCTCGCACCAAAGGGGGCGTGCTGTCGATGGTGACTGACAGCACGCCCCCTTTGGTGGGCGTGCCAGGGGCGTGGCTGCCAGACGGAGGTGTTCCCATGGGAACGCCTACCGTCTGGGTCCGGCCCCACTGACATCACTAGTGATGTCAGTGGGAGTGATTTTGGCTCTGATAGAGCCAATATCACTCCAGGGCTTGCGGTCACCGAGACCCTACCGCAGGGTCTCGTCGCAAGCCCGCGACAATCTTTTTGGCCCCTCGCATATGCTGTGGGTGGTCACCCACAGCTATGCGAGCGGCCAGGAGGCCGCTCCATTTTTATGTAGCAGGGCACTGATTCAGAGCGAGCGCTCTGGTCAGAGCGTGCAGGCTCTGAATCAGGCCCAGTGTGCGCTTCTTACTGGCCAAATTTTCTTATCTCTTTAGTTATCATGTGTCAAAGTCAAATAATTGCATATGGTCACTTGCAATTATTATCTGACGATATAGTCGTCTATAGTCGGGTGACGTGTTAGGAGGACGCTACTTTGCATTGCGCAATCCAATGCACACAAATGCAAATCCATCACACACATACACTGACGCACATAACACACACATATATACATATATATATATACATACACATAGACGATCATATGTATAGTCACATACGTACATGTAGATGCTCATATGTGTATTCACATTCGCTATTTCAATATACAGACACACATATGCGAACGCATACATATAAAAGGGTTCCCACACAGTATAGTTAATAACCAGTGTTATAAAAGGTTTGTTAGCTATTAATTACGATGTAATATGTACTTAAACGAGATCTAAGGTTCAGAATACAGTGGACAAGTCATGTTTGGTATCATACTAAATCCCTGTTTATTTGCAGACATCTGTTTCTAATCGGCAAAGAAATCGCATCATGCGTTCGCTAGTTATGGATGATAGGGAGTTATTGAATAGAATGTTTTTACTTGTATGCAGTGTTGTAGCCAGTATTAACCAGTTCTTCGGCAGGAAGCTACACATTGTGACTGTTGGAAGAATGAGCCATACCCCTGATGACACCGTATGATGGACCAATGACCAGATTGACCAGAAGCAAGAACCAATGAGAACCTGTCAATTTGTCCCATTGTTAACTCTGAAACCTGTAAGGTATATAGGCTGTGTCCTGACCTCAGTGTAAAGACATCTTCTCGCGACCACAGACTACTGGATTGATGCCTGTATACTGGGACCAGTGCACACGCATATGTATCGGGCTGTACTATTTTCATTGCTTTTTACTCTAATTGTTAAATCTTACATCGTGTTAATTTTTTTATATAAATAACTTTTTGCGCTTTGGAACCACACGATTGGACTGGAAAGCAATTCTTTCTTAAGCGACTTGCAGCGCTAAATAGCGACTAGCGACTGTTAGGAATCAATAGATGGGGGCTCAGCCTTGAGGTCACGCTACCGGAAAGTACTCAAAGCGACCGGATTTCAGTTCCTCAACAAAGGTTGTACGCGCGTCACATACGGGTAAGAACGCAATCTGTTTAAAACCTGTGTTGTGAAACCGAATATCCGTTTTTGGGTGATCTAAAGAGTGCTGATTAGAATCCAGGGACAAGAGAAAAAAGTCAGTTTCTTTTATTGTCAGTTTTGCACTGCAATAGGCGATTCGCAAATAGCGTATGCGTCTTCCCTGTATTATTGCCACATGTTTAAGAAATCATTTTGATAGATAGTCTTGTATCGCTTGTTAAAACCTCTGAATTGGTATTGCCACGAGGGAAAGCAGTTTTCTGGCCAGAAAACAAAGGTATATGAATGTGAACGTATGCTTGTGATGTGATAAGGGAAAAGAAAAATAGAAAAGGTTTATTCTTCACTATCGGAGTGAGACAGGAGAGACCCGATAGGTTTCTGAGGAGACTACACAGCAGGTATACTGGCAGCGAGAACAGGGATTTCTGTTTTCAACGAAAACTAAGGGGTTTTCAGCAGACACGCCCAATAGTAATCGCAAAGCTTATTGAGAAGTTAGTTTCTATAGGCAATGCTATTGGACTGCAGAGTTGCGTACACACCGCATGGTTGCATATAAAAACTGTGATTGTGACTTGGTGATGTGTGAGAGTGAATCACTGGCAAGGTTAAATGTTATTGGATACTTAGATGCTACCAGTTGAGAGGAACTCAAAGTAGGAAGCTGTCAGACAAAACTTGTGAATTTGTCCGGTGAGCAGGGTATTAGCATAGGCTAAAGTCTGTTTCCTCATTGTATAAAACTGATAAAACACGCTTAGCGGTCGGTTGTGCACAGTGGGAGGAAGTGAGTGGACGCAGCTTGTTTAATTCGTCCACCGGTGGAAATCTCTAGCGAACGTAGTTAAAGCATTGTCCCAGATGGGTGCTAAGCAGTCGCTAGGGATGGTCGAGGAGATGCTGCTTTTGGAAGGGCCGGTAAGGTATATAATGAATGTGAAATATGGAGCGTATGTTACAGCGTACTGTGACATATGTGTCAAGATTACCAAAGGATGTATGAAACCCTCTCCCAAAGTTGGCAGTTTAAATTCGGAATTCGGAGGTTCTAAGTAATGTTAGAGATAACATATGTTTAGTCAAATCTTTGAAGAAAAGAGTAAAGTATAATTATTGTTTGAAGTTGTGGCAGCACAAGGGGGAACACATGGAAAGGTGTATGCACGCCGCAGAGCAGTGTACCCACACCGCATGGCAGTGTGCACGTGTTTCAAAGTAGCATGTTCATGCCGCAAAGTAGCGTACACACGTGGCAAAGTAGCGTGCTGCAAAACAGTGTACTCATGCTGCAAAGCAGCACACCACCAGGTAGCGTACCCATGCTGCAAGGTAGCATTACTGTGCATAAAGAAGATAGCGCATGTGCACCTCAGCCGCCATATGCGGCCGCAGATGAAAGCACAGCCAATACCAAAATATAAAAAAAAATCGTAACAAGTAACTTATACCCTGTTTTAAGTCACCTTCAGGAAAATGTTATTGTAGAAGATGATGAACCTACTGTAATTTCAGCCATTGCTCAAGATGTTAATTTGCTAGATGTTCCACAGAGACAGGAAAAGGTAGTGGCTGAAATTAGTGATATTAAGTGTATCATGGCCATAAAGGGGCAATTGTTACATTTTAGATATTTAGGTAACCATTCATAATTTTGGAATGTTAGCATTAAGTGTATGCAGTCTTAGTCTTTGTGCATTTTGGTAAAATCAGGTGTCCTTGTTTACTGTAAATATTGAGATTGAGAACTGAAGTCAGAATAGTTACTATATATGTTAATAAGAACAGTTTTTTTTTCTTTGATCTACTTGGAAGTCTAGATGACAGATCCATTCGTTGTTTAATTCACACTGAACAGCAGGAATAAACCCTGCAGCATATCTGCAGTGAAACTTATACATTAAGGTACACATTGGCACATGTATAGTGCATGTTTTAAAGTACTGGATAATTCATAATTAATCACAGCAATCCCAATATATGTGCTCATCTGTGTAGAGTTTGTATGTACTCCTGGAAAAAAAATCCTTGCAATACAGCAGTTAAGGAATTCACTTCTGAGTAAGTTATAACATGTGGTGTGTTATACTGTACTATCTGTGTATTAGATCGCATGTAAACCACATATAATATTGCAGTTATAACTGATTATGATTTGAAGGTTTGCTGAATATGCATAATACATTGTTTAAGATGATTTGTTGTTGTGCTCTGATTCGTTTATGTCATGTTTAAATGATACTAAACTGTTGTTGCTTCATGTCTCACAGACAGGGCATGAGGTTACAAAGGACAAATTACAGCCATGCCAGACTAAGGTTAAATACTTGGGACACTGTCTAACCCAGGGGCTAAGACACTTGACAATGGACAGAATTCAGGCCATACAGACCATGACACTGCCGCAAAACCAGCAGCAAATCCATACCTTCTTGGGCATTTGTAGATACTCCAGGACGTGGATCCCAGGTTTTTCTATTTTGGCATTTCCATTGCAGGACTTAGATTTCATCCTCAAAACTCGACCATGTCAAACACACTGAGGAGACAGAGCAGGCTTTCCTTAACCTTAAGGATAGTCTGACAAGAGCACCTGCATTTGGAATACCAGATTATGAAAAAACCTTTGAGTTATATTGTATGGAAGCTGATGGCTGCGCAGCAGGTGTCCTCACACAGAAACATGGTGATGCTAGCAGACCTGTAGCATACTACAGTGCACAATTGAACACTGTGGCAAGATCACTCCCGACGTGTTTAAGAAGTGTAGCTGCAACTGCTCTTCTGGTAAATAAGAGCGAGCATGTAGTATTAGGACATGATACAACTGTCCATACACTGCATGCAATATCTGCTTTGTTAAGTTTTGCCCAAACCAGACATGTCTCTTCAGCAAGGTTCACGAAATGGGAACTAGTTCTAATGGCACCTGCAAATATTACCATTAAACGGTGCAATACGATAAATCCAGCAACGTACTTACCATATGTGCCTCGAGATGCACAAAGGGTGGAGGAAGGTGAGTCTCTGGTTGAAGGTGAGTTTTGCAGGTATACTGACACACATGATTGTATGGAATATTTGAATCAGACCTTTACTGCAAGACCAGGCATTCGTGACACACCATTAGAAAATGTAGATTTGATGTTTTACACAGATGGGAGTTGTCTTAGGCAGACAGACACAGGAGAATTATGCACAGGCTATGCTGTTGTAAATGATGAGGATGTTGTAGAAGCTGAACCACTTGGTCCACCTCACTCAGCCCAGGTGGCTGAACTGGTGGCATTAAGGAGAGTGTGAGCTGGCAGAAGGTAAATCAGCTAATATATACACAGACTCTAGGTACTCCTTCGGGGTAGTACATGATTTTGGGGCTCTTTGGCATCTTAGGAATTTTATGACAGCAGCAGGCACACCAGTCGCACACTCACATCACATAAAAGGACTTCTGACAGCAATCCAGCTACCAAAGACAGTATCTGTCATCAAATGCAAAGCCCACACATGTAAGGAAGACCCAGTGTCAATGGGCAATAACAGAGCAGATGAAGCTGCCAAATGGGCAGCAGGGTTACGCATAAATATACCAACAAACAATGTGATGGTCTTTCAGATAATAGACACACAGAAATTAATTGAAATGCAAGATTTGTGTTCCCTACAGGAAAAGGCAGTCTGGAGATCGAGGGGATGTGGTCGGGAGTCCTCTGGACTCTGGAGAAATGGACAAGGTAGGCCTGTTGCTCCCAAGGCATACTACCCAAGCTTGGCAGAGGAATGGTCTGACTCACCTGGGAAAAGAATGTATGTGCAAGTTGGTCAGAGCATATTGGTGTGCACCAGGCTTTTCTTCTCAAGCTGGAAAGAGAGCAATGTCCTATCTGACTTGTTTTAGGAAAAATGTCGGGAAGACAATACCCACCGAGCCATCCCATATCCCTCCGACAGACAAACCTTATCAGGTAATACAAATTGACTTAATCCAATTACCACCTTGCAGGAATCTCAAGTATGTATTAGTTTGTACTGATGTATTTTCTAATTGGGTAGAGGCATAACCAGCTGCCACTAATACTGCTGTTTTACTGCTAAAAAGATTGTTCAGGAGTTTGTATGCAGATACGGTATCCCTAGAATCATAGAAGTGATAGGGGTACTCATTTCACTGGTGATGTTTTCCAGAACATTTGTAAGCTTATGGGAATCACTTTTAGACTTCACACCCCCTACCGACCACAAGTCAGTGCAAAGGTAGAGAGAGTGAACGGTACTATTAAGAATAAACTGAGTAAGATCATGGCTGAAACTGGATTAGGATGGCCAGAAGCCTTACCACTCGTCCTCCATAGCATCAGAACCACTCCCAGATCTCCTCTTAATCTGTCCTCCTTGGAGATACTGTTTGGGAGGCAACCTCATTTGATTATAAGTCCACAGGATGATTTGAAGAGTAATAATGAGGTTACTGTGTGATATCTTATAAAAATGAGTAGACAGCTGAAATAACAGCAACAAAAACTGGAAATGTTGTTACCTGTTATGCCAGAAACAAACTGTCATGATGTTGAACCTGGAGAATATGTTATGATCTGAAATTTCTTATGTTCAGGTTGCTTGACAGACCGGTGGTAAGGTCCTTACCCAGTGTTGATGACAAGTACCAAATCTTTGAAGGTAGCAGAAAGAGATACCTGGGTCCATTCCACTCACTGCAGAAAGGTCAACCACCCGAAGGGGGTACAAAGCGGAGTCGAGACAGACAACATGGACCTGTCGATTGCGAGCCCGTTCCGGGAGAACTAAAGACTGCAGTGAAAACACCTGAGCCGGAGACGCCTGCAGATTACTATTCCAGCAATGGAGTGGCGATCTGTTTTTGTTTCTTTATCTCTTTCCAGGGTTCTCCTCATGCTTATTTGTTTCAGGATGTCGTATTTCTGTGACGGAGGACAGATGACGGAGAGGGAGGCCGATAGTGATGCCGATGGAGTGGAGTTGGAGTAGAGAGCAATAAAATGATCAGAGCAACCTATGGTTAAACTCAGTTTAGGAATTGTTAAGAGAACTGTTAGCCATGTAACTCGGAGACAGTGTGAGGGGTTATTTTCTGAGGAATACTGTATTTGTGAGTACTGTGGATCCCTAGTTGATGAGAAATGCATCCAATAATGCCAGTCCAAGATTAATCTGTATTTGGGCGGGCATCTTTTAGAGGATTACCATTCTTTAGTGGGTAAGGTTCTAAATCAAACAGAACGTTGGGTGTGTTCACAAGTACCTCAAGGACAGAATAATTCGGGATTAGTGCCATACCCATTAAAGATAGCAGAGGTACTTGAATTTCATGGAGGAAGACCGGTGGACAAGAAATATAATATATCTAGACCCCCTAGTCTTAAACTCCACCAGTACCATGTAGATAGATGCCTGGTATGCTTCAATCTCGCAAATATCAGAAAACCAGGAAATTGGGAGGTAACCTTTAACAATCAGACAATTACCTATTCACACAGAGCTGATAATGAGCCTATCAATTCTGAACTTGTATGCAGAATTATTGCAAATGGGAGGTACTTCCGGTAGTTACGACAAAGTAATGGTTGGCAGTGTATCATTAGGGTACTGTGCAGATATTATACAACCAGAAACATGTACCAGTCAAATGGGGGGAAAGAGGTGCAGAATTATTTGTCAGAATAATGTGTTCAATGATAATAATGCATTCTGTTACTTACGTTCTCCCAGATGATGTGTATTTAATATGTGGAAGGAAAGCGTACAAGTGGCTCTCTCTGAACTCTGAAGGTTTATATTATCTTGGAAGGGCGGGTACCAGAAATCATGACCATTACACATGATGAAATGATTGGTATCCATAAAAACCGCACCACCTCCATACATACACGTGCAGTATGAACATCGTGACAAAAGAAATATGATCCCTGGTGAAGAACATATAGCCACACAGTTGATTAGTGAAAGAACTAGCTTCCAAATTTTGGTAGCATTAGATCCCAATAGGATCACTTGGGGAACTTTAAATTTTAGATATATCCAAGACCTGGCTAAATTAATAGACAACCTCAGCGAGATGTATGATGATACAATCAGGTATACGGGTAAGGAGCTACAGGCTTATAAAAAGGAAGTGGTACAGTGTTAAACTACCTGACAGCTATTACTGGTGGATATTGTGTGACTTTGGCCAACCAATTTGGTGTCAAGTGTTGCACGTACATCACCAATAATACTAGTGACCCCAAAGAGGTGATTTCCCGGAAAATGGATGAAATACTACAACTGAAGTGGGAATTTTGGAAGGACCATAATACTTCCTTGTATGAGACTAAATGTAGAGAAATGGTTCTCGTGGTTAAACCCTGTCAAATGGTTCGCTGGTCTGGGAGAGTGGGTACAGGAGATGGTTGCTAGTATAGGTAAGCTCCTTATTCTTATACTGGTAGTCATTTTAGTAATTGGTTCATGTGTCAGATGTGTTCTTACTGTGGAAAAATGTGGAAAATGTTGCACCAAGGTAAACCATGAAAATGAAATCATGATGGTGGTGAGTGGTGGTGGTATAGGTACTAAGGTCAATAAAGAACTGCATTACAATCCTGAAATTGAATGGAATCAATACATGGATAAGACCTTCCAAGAACACATAGCAGATGGCTGTATGGTGCACTATATGTCAGAAAACACTATCCATCAGGACGCCGATTATTCCAGAATAATGATCCTAAAAGGTATAAATTGGCAACACTCACCACCAGAGTGAGTATTGTCCTAATGTATTCACTCTTTATGTACAATAAACTACTGTATGTACTGTACAGTAACTATTCTAGTAAACTTTTTATTAAAGTACTGCCATGAGTGTATGATTATTATTTTTTTCAATGTCCTGTAGGTCACCAGACATGAATTTCATTAAATTGGTCTGGGCCCAGTTGAAGAGGTTCATCAGGTCTGATGTGAAACCAAAAATGAAAAAGGAACTGTTGAATGGGATACTGAAGTTTTGGGAATATGACACCTGCCCTGTGTAACAATTATATTAATCATCTGTATAAAGTCTTACCTGTTGTAACAGAAAGAAATGGTCAAACAACTGCTATATAGTTTGTACAGTACTGTATATTTTATGTAATTAGTAATGTGCATAATTAATTAAAGCTGCATACTGTCATGTACTGTATGTTTTCATTAAATACTCTATTTTCTTGCTGTATTGTTGCTACAGTATCAATAAATTGAACAAACTTTGTTTATTTTTGCAAAGTAGAGTACAGTATTGTAATAAGTAATTTATTTTCTTACTGTATTGTTGGTATCAATAAATTGAGAAACCTTTTGTGTCTGATTATTTTTGCAGAGTAGAGTACTGTATTGTTATAAATTTTAATGGCATGCTACGGATGCAAAGCAGACACCCATGGAGGACCGCCATCCCACAAAGACAGAAAGCTCTTACTGGTCCCAGCACAAAGTAAAACTGCTGCCACAGTATCTGAATAGAAGGACTAACTGTACTGTATTTTCAGTAATACTGTACTAATGTAGCAGTCTACAAAATACTGTACAGTTCTGTATATTGAAATGTAGACAAAAAAATCAGTCAAACAAACAGTATTGTACAATAACAGTTTGTAATAGTGAAACAAAATACTGTTAGCACCAATAATTAGTTAAAAATATTTAAAATAATAAAATTAGTATTAATTTGTGACAGGGGCTATATTCAGTAATATAATATGAGGCTATACTGTACTGTATGTATATTGCAAGGAATCAGTATGATTTACCACCGGACCCATACCCGGCGGTTCAAATCCCAACAACGGCAGCCCGACAAGGATGATCATCCCCAGGTAAGTATTCGCTAACCTATTCTACACCCTAACCCTCCCTTAGGGGTGCCTAACCCTAACCTTCCCCCCCAGTGCCTAACCCTAATCCCCCTCTAAGTGCCTAAACCTAACCCCCCCTTCCCCGCTGCCCAAACCTACGTCCCCCGGGATGGTGCCTAACCCTAAGTCCCCCCCGGGGGTGCCTAACCCTCCCTACCCCTAGCCTAATCCTAATCTCCTAGGGGGGTGCCTAACCCTAAGTCCCCCACAGGAACTCTTAACCCAACCCCCCCCCCCCCGTGGCTATCCGCTGGGCGCTGGTGTCCCTTCTCCCGGCGTCAGTAAAATGACAGGCATCTAGATTTAGATGCCTGTCATTTAACCCTCGCCAGGATTAAGCAGTCGGGAAGCTGGCTGTCGAAATTAGGTCCGCTGGCCTCCCGACTGCATACCATATTGCAATGTTTAAAAAAATTCTTGCAAACCTACTGTACTGTGCATACAGTACAGTACATTTACATTCTTATTGTACTGTAGACAGATGTTTTCGTGGGAGAGGTTAAAAATAAATTTACTATACTGTATTATTTAGTGTGTATACTGTCTTTATTATCTGTGATTTACTGTATCACGAATATTATCTGCTGGTAATAATACAGTATCCTAAAGAAAACCTAGTGTTGTCATATTTTGATTATCAAAATGCGTATCCATTTATACTGTACAGTACTATACTGTATGCCACAAATGCTATTTTGGTACTGTATGAAACTGTATATATTGGGTCCTTGCCCCCCAATTCTCTCTGCACTATAGCAATGGTACTGTACCTCTTACAGGGCTGCCCTCATCAATTGTGGTGGATGGGACTGATAAAATAGAAAGGCCCCCCTGGGGCATGGCTGTGGATAATGCCCAATGACCTGCTGAAGTTGCTCTGTGGGGAGAAAAAAAGGTACAGTATTACAACACTAATTTACAATACTGTACAGTATATTATACAATCTTGACATCCAATATGGACTGTCACTACTGTAAACAAAGTACTTTACCACGTGTCATGCGCCTGCGTGGCTGTGGGCCCTGGGCCTGGCTATGGCCCGGTTGAGGTTCCCCATGGATGACTGTATTGGGAGAAAAAATTAATTTTTCACATTACAGTACGGTACTGTATTATTAATATTTATACTGTATGGTGCTACAAGGATTGAGTAGCTCCTAATAAATTACATAAACAAATGAGCAGAACAATAAAACAGCTACTGTACAGTAAAAGACAATGCAGGACAAGTACTGTACAGTACATGGCAGAGCCGTAGCTAAACATTTTGGTGCCCTGTGTGAGAAAGTTCATTGGTGACCCCCTCCCTCCATATATATATACACACACACACACACACACACTTTAATATACACACACATATATATATATATATATATATATATATATTATATATATATATATATATATACAGTACTCTCTCTATTATCACCTACTTGGGTAATAATAGAGAGAGGCACACTACAGCACTCCAAGATTCGTATATCTCAATCAATCTATATTGGCATGGACTGCTGACGTTTCAGAGCTAAACTTGCTCTTTTTTCAGGGAAGCCAAATACATAAACATGAACAAATACATCATACATATCTTACCTTGGGTAGATTATCTGGGTCACTGAACTGCTTGCAGACTGGGTGAACGCGGTACCGTAACGGAACGACAGCCGGAGTCTCAACGCGATGACGTTAGCAACGTGAGGCCAGGTTGTCAAGGCAGCCAGTCTGTAGCAAACACGTCTCCCAGGTCCGCACTGCAGATCAAAGCAAAACCAAAGTGCTGGTAATGCACTGACACATACACCCAGATTGATATATGAATCTTGGAGTGCTGTAGTATTTTCTTCTATTATAGATAACACATATATATATATATATATATATATATATATATATATGTACACACACACATATATATGTATGTATGTATGTATATTTACATATGCACATATACAAACTACATATGTATATATTATGTATGTATATATATATGCCACACACACATACATTCATTTATATATATATACTGTTTATATATATACATATATATATATATATATATATATATGTATTATATACTGTATAAGTGTATATACATTTATTTTATTTTTTCTTCTGAATAAATTCAGCAGCACAGTTGTAATGGATGGGGGCTGGGGCAGGCTGCTGGGCTGGCCACTACTTTCGATACTGCCGCCCCAGTCTCTGTCTGGACCACTCAGAGACTCAGACCTCACCTGGCACAGTGGCAGGTCCTCGGTCCTGTGTCCACAGCCGGTACACACAGACAGTGCCACACCACTAGCCCTAACACACAGCAGCTCTTCACTGACCACTGGGAGCCTTGGGAGGGAAACGTGATGACGTCTCCGTTTCACCTATCATAATAGGTTGCTGGTTGACGGGACGTCAGAAGGCGGTGGAGAGGCTGCGGCTGTCTCCCTCCTCTGTAACTCCCAACATAACCCTCTCCAGGAGGGACACAATGCTCTGGTCCTGTACTTCCCTGGTAATTTATGATTGGTGGAGGCTTCAGAGGCGGGGGTGCAGTACAGTCCAAAATTCAAATAGGGGAGTCACACCTACTGCCAGTGAGTCCCAGCCAGTGATGTTTGGCAGTGTGTGAAATGACAATTGGTAAGGTTCCCCTATGTGAATTTTGAACTGTGCTGCAGCCCCACCTCTTACCAGGGAAGTCCAGGACCAGAGCATTGTGTCCCTCCTGGAGAGGGTCATGTTGGGAGGTATGTGAGTGAGAGAATACTATTATACAGTATATGAGATGGTGGGCGGTCGGTGTTCCGCCCCCAGCAATGTTGCGCTCTGTGCAGAGGCACCGACCGCACCACCCTAGCTATGGCCCTGGTACATGGTACAGTGTGCAGTCTAAACATTGCTGCACCAAAGGCCATCACACTGAATTAAGCATAAAGGTGGCAGACACTGGGGGTTACTGTAGGTGATGTTGTATGGAGTAGATAATAGTGTACTGTAAGTAAGAGAAGGAAAAGCACAAGAAGGGAGAGGGCACTGTTCGTGAGAGCTTCCAGTACATTTTAAAGGGTGCATGCAGAAAGTGAGCATGGAACAGAGGGTTAGCATGAGAGATGGCTGGGCTTGATGAAGTGGTTCTTCAGAGACCATTTTAAGTGTAGTCAAGGTGGAGAATACCTGTATATGTACTGTATTTAACTCTTTATAATTTCATCCACAATACCAAAATGAACAGAATACCAACAACCAAAATACAGATATACAGTACTGTAAAGCTAGACCAAAATGGAGTGGCGCTAACATAAACTAGATTAAGTAACTGGAGTCTGGAGGTACTGTACACTGTAGATGATAGGCCAGGGATACTAATTAATAAAATTGTACCTCTAAGCTCATTCAGCTGTACTGTGTACAGTATATCGATTGCTACAGTAAGACCCCCCCAAAAAAAAAATCTAGCATGAACGAGATACTGTACTTTAGAAAACAGTAACAGCACTGGAGCATGATACTGCATAATATTACTCTGTATAAATCATGAGATTAGTGGTGTACTCTCACATATTTTATTTATACATATCATCAATAAAATATATCTACAGTATAATCATCTTCAAATATAAACAATGAAACACTCTAGTATGATACTTTACAGTACTTTGATTGCCCTGAGGATAGATATACTGTACTGTACACTGTATGTGTTTCTCTGTGGAAAAAATTCTGGATTAATAGAGTCTCTCATTGTTTACATTTTAATATGATTATACTGTAAATACATTTTAAGGATGAATTGTATAAATAAAACGTGAGAGTACACCAGTAATGTCATGATTTATACATTATTCAATACCACACTCCAGTGCTGCTATTCTAACCAAAATACTGTACCGACACATGAAAATCCCGCCACTTTCAAAATCCCACCATATTTAAAATACACACAATGGAAAATTATACTAAGAAGTAGGGGTGTGCACCGGCCACTTTTCGTGTTTTGGTTTTGGATCTGGATCTTTCTTCGTGTTTTGGATCTGGATTGGTTTTGCCAAAACCACCCTTCCGTGTTTTGGGTTCTGGGTTTTGTGTTTTGGATCTGGATTTTTTCTTAAAAAATAAAAAAAAACGCTAAAATCACATAAAATGGGCCTTTTTTTGTTCCTACGATATTAATAACCCCAATAACATTAATTTCCACTCATTTCCACTCTATTCTGAACACCTCACACCTCACAATATTGTTTTTAGGCCAAAAGGTTGCACCGAGGTAGCTGGATGACTATGCTAAGCGACACAAGTGGGCGGCACAAACATGTGGCCCATCTAGGAGTGGCACTGCAGTGGCAGACAGGAAGCCAATCAGCGTTATGGTGCCCATTTGCATGTAGCACGAACCCGGGAGATCCGTGCTACATGCATCTGTGTGATTGGCACAGAGCAATGACAGGTCCGTGAGACCCGTCTGTGATGCTGTGGTAAAAAAAAAAAAAAAATGGTGTGCCCCCCCCAAAAAAAGAGCAACCAGCCCCGGGCATTAGTGACCCAGTGCTGGGTGTGCTTAAATACAGGGGACAAACGATGTAGGGGTCCCCTGTACTTAAGCACAACCAGCACCGGGCTAGTCAGAACCAGCGCTGGTTGCCAAAATACGGGGGACAAACGACGTAGGGGTCCCCCGTATTCTGCGCAACCAGCTCTGGGCTCTGATCCGGTCCTGGTTCTGGAAATACAGGGGAAAAAAATTAGTAGGGTTCCCCTGTATGTTCCAGAACCAGCACTGGACTTTTTCTAGCGGGGGGCTGATGCCACAGCCAGGGGAGCCCTTTCACCGGGCCCCCCAGCCGCAGCATCAGCCCTGACCGCTAGTCAGCCCAGGCCGGGGATCCCTGGAGAGCTGGGGACCCCCCCAATAAAGGGGTCACCCTCTCCAGGGCACCCCAGGCCCAAGCTGATAGCCCGGGGCTATCCCCGCCACCCCTGGTGGCGGTGGGTGGTGGGTTGATTGTGTGTCATTGAAATACACAGCAGCACAGACGGGTCTCACTGACCCATCTGTGCTCTGTGTCACTGTCAGTCACACAGATGCATGTAGCACGGATCTCACGAGTCCGTGCTACATGCAAATGAGCACCATAATGCTGATTGGCTGAGAGCCGTGACAGACGGCTCTGTCAGCCAATCAGCACTTTGCCCATTAAAGGCAAAGGCATTTTTTTTAAAATGGCCGCTCGAGGCAAAACCTCGAGATCCGACAGCAGATCTCGAGGTTTTGCCTCGGGAGAGGGATCCGGGGCAGACAGGGAGATCCGAGCTTGGGCTCGGATCGCCCCGGATCCCCGAAGTTCGAGTGGGTTCGGTTCTCAGGGAACCGAACCCGCTCATCCCTACTAAGAAGTACAGAAGACTGTAGCAATAAGAATAACTGTACCTTGGCAGGCATCAGCTCTCAGCCCTTGTTGGCCACATGGTCCCTGGCAATACCCGGTTCTTTGGGGACGCGGCTGTAGGAGCTTATGTGATAGCCTGCAAGATATAGGCTGTGTGGCAAAACAACCTGGCTTTGCCTTGTATGATTGCAGATTTAAAAATACGTGGATACTGCACAGACTGCATCTCGCTAGAGTATTACAAAAGTCTGTTTAGGGAAAACAATAATTTACATTGCAGTAATATTCGAATACGGTGATGTACAGTGCATTATTTACTATTATTACTGTACAGTATTTACATTATTTACCTTTAATCTCCTCCTCCTCTTCATCTGTGTACATAGGCTCTTCTTCTAAAGGTAAAAGGAAAAAGAAAACACATTGGCTCTACATGGAAGTGAAGTGTGAAAGTGTGAAGGGGGAACATGATGGAAACTATTAACTATACAGTATCAAGGCTTTCAATAAGGTAGAGTACAGGAGGGAGAGAGACAATCAGAAAAGGAACATAAGTACACATTGGTAGAACACAATATGCTGTAAACTACAGTACTTACGGATCTGGGGAGGGCTGCTATCCTCAAAGGACACCTCCGTGATAATGAGGCAGTTTGTGTGTCAAAGAAAAAACAAAATGTTGTCAAGCCAAATAATTACAGTAACTACAGTACTGTGTCCCTAACTACTAATAATTACCACTATCTGAGGAATCCTCCCCCTCTTCCTCCTCCATTGAGAGGTGGCTCGGTTCTAGGCCTGTGAAAGCACAAAATACAGTAAATAATGTCATTTTCCTAGAAAATGATTACAAATATTTAAATAAATAAACCCTGACTGTACTATTATTATTAGTACACATTACTTACAGTATCAAGGTGCCTACACACTTGGCGATCTGCACACGATCCAACATTGTGTACGATTTCCCTTGAACTCTCTCCGGGAGCTCGTCGGAAGTTGTGGTCACGATTTGGTCTAAAAAGCTGCCAAATTGAATCATGATCTCACGATCTATCGTGCAATGTGTCGGAAGTCCAAATCGTGAGATTGTGCATGATAACTCGTGAGTTTACCAAACTACATACGAGGAGCGTCACGATTGGTTGGAAATTTAAATAATGGGCGGGGCTAGCTAGGGGGTATAAAAAGCAGGCACCATTTTAGCCCTGTGCACATTCTGCTCTGCTACTAGTGAGGCTAGGTGTATACCTGCTGAACCCTATACATTGCTACTGAGCTCTGCTTTGTATTTGACTTGCCTTTTAAAAAGTGTGTTCTACCTGCAAGTGTGTGCTCCCTGCATTCTATCCTGTTCCTGCATTCTGTGCTGATGGAGCCCTATCGGTATAGATTGATGGTCGCCTCTGCTGGGCTCAAGATGATGAAGGAGAGAGCCCAGGAAAGGAGGAGAGCATGCTGGACCAAGGAGTGGCTGCTGCAAAGGGATACTCGCTCTTACATGTCCCTGCTGATGGAGATCAAGGAGAACAACCCGGACGACTGCCACAACTACCTGCACATGGATGACGCCAGCTTCCAGGAGTTGCTGAGTATGGTGACCCCCCACATCCAGAGGCAGGACACAATTGCGGATGGCAATCCCTGCTGAAGAGAGGCTGGTGGCTACCCTGAAGTTCCTGGCTACAGGAAAGTCACTGGAAGACCTGAAGTTTGGGACCCTCATTTCCCCTTAGTCCTTGGGTGTCATCATCCCGGAGACCTGCAAGGCTATTGTTATAGTGCTGCAGTACCAGTATTGCAAGGTAAAAAAAAACACACTACACATTTGTTTCTTGTCAAATAATTTTAGTTTTATATATATATATATATTAGGAGTGAGCGGGTTCGGATTTCTGAAATCCGAACCCCCCCGAGCCCCCCCGATCCGAGGCAGATCCGAGTCAGGCTCGACTTTTCCCGCCTGACTCGGATTCTGAAATCGAGGCAAAACGTCATCATCCCGCCTTCCGAGTCTCGCGGGTTTTGGATCCTATATAAGGTACCCGCGTCGGCGCCATTTTCTCACTCGGCTGTGGACAGTGAAGAGGGAGGGTGGGAGTTAGGGCTGGCTGGGCTGTGTAGTGTAGTGTAGTGCAGAGTAGTGTTGTTCTGTGCTGTGCTGTGCTGTGCTGCGCTGTGTCCACTACTTCAAAGTCCATAGGGGCTGTCTTGTGCTGTGCTGCTGTTGTTAATAGGGACTGTGTCCACTACTTCAAAGTCCATAGGGGCTGGCTGGACTGTGTTGTGCAGTCAGTTGTCCATAGGGGCTGTGTCCACTCCAAAGTCCTGTGCAGTGTCCCAGTCCTAAAGGGGTGCTGTAGTGTTGTCCAGGGGGTGCTCTGTCCATCAGGGGTGCGCCCCCTAAGTGCTAAAAAAAAATATTTTTTCTGTGTTTGTGAATTGTGTGCGCAGTAGCCGCACGTGCATCAACAAAGTAGTGCCAAGCGTGTGCCTGTGTCATAAGTAAAGGGCCGGCTGGCTTGACCGTTAAAGGGTGCTGTAACCCCCAAAGTACACTCCAAACCAAATAACAAAATATTTTCTGTGTTTGTGAATTGTGTGCGCAGTAGCGCACGTGCATCAACAAAGTAGTGCCAAGCGTGCGCCTGTGTCATAAGTAAAGGGCCGGCTGGCTTGTCCGTTAAAGGGTGCTGTAACCCCCAAAGTACACTCCAAACCAAATAACAAAATATTTTCTGTGTTTGTGAATTGTGTGCGCAGTAGCTGCACGTGCATCAACAAAGTAGTGCCAAGCGTGCGCCTGTGTCATAAGTAAAGGGCCGGCTGGCTTGACCGTTAAAGGGTGCTGTAACCCCCAAAGTACACTCCAGTCCAAACCAAATAAAAAATTTTTTTCTGTGTTTGTGAATTGTGTGCGCAGTAGCCGCACGTGCATCAACAAAGTAGTGCCAAGCGTGCACCTGTGTCATAAGTAAAGGGCCGGCTGGCTTGACCGTTAAAGGGTGCTGTAACCCCCAAAGTACACTCCAGTCCAAACCAAATAAAAAAATATTTCTGTGTTTGTGAATTGTGTGCGCAGTAGCCGCACGTGCATCAACAAAGTAGTGCCAAGCGTGCGCCTGTGTCATAAGTAAAGGGCCGGCTGGCTTGACCGTTAAAGGGTGCTGTAAAACCCAAAGTACACTCCAAACCAAATAACAAAATATTTTCTGTGTTTGTGAATTGTGTGCGCAGTAGCCGCACGTGCATCAACAAAGTAGTGCCAAGCGTGCGCCTGTGTCATAAGTAAAGGGCCGGCTGGCTTGACCGTTAAAGGGTGCTGTAACCCCCAAAGTACACTCCAGTCCAAACCAAATAAAAAAATATTTTCTGTGTTTGTGAATTGTGTGCGCAGTAGCCGCACGTGCATCAACAAAGTAGTGCCAAGCGTGCACCTGTGTCATAAGTAAAGGGCCGGCTGGCTTGACCGTTAAAGGGTGCTGTAACCCCCAAAGTACACTCCAGTCCAAACCAAATAAAAAAATATTTTCTGTGTTTGTGAATTGTGTGCGCAGTAGCCGCACGTGCATCAACAAAGTAGTGCCAAGCGTGCACCTGTGTCATAAGTAAAGGGCCGGCTGGCTTGACCGTTAAAGGGTGCTGTAACCCCCAAAGTACACTCCAGTCCAAACCAAATAAAAATATATTTTCTGTGTTTGTGAATTGTGTGCGCAGTAGCCGCACGTGCATCAACAAAGTAGTGCCAAGCGTGCGCCTGTGTCATAAGTAAAGGGCCGGCTGGCTTGACCGTTAAAGGGTGCTGTAACCCCCAAAGTACACTCCAAACCAAATAACAAAATATTTTCTGTGTTTGTGAATTGTGTGCACAGTAGCCGCACGTGAATCAACAAAGTAGTGCCAAGCGTGCGCCTGTGTCATAAGTAAAGGGCCGGCTGGCTTGACCATTAAAGGGTGCTGTAACCCCCAAAGTTCACTCCAGTCCAAACCAAATAAAAAAATATTTCCTGTGTTTGTGAATTGTGTGCGCAGTAGCCGCACATGCATCAACAAAGTAGTGCCAAGCGTGCGCCTGTGTCATAAGTAAAGGGCCGGCTGGCTTGACCGTTAAAGGGTGCTGTAACCCCCAAAGTACACTCCAGTCCAAACCAAATAAAAAAATATTTTCTGTGTTTGTGAATTGTGTGCGCAGTAGCCGCACGTGCATCAACAAAGTAGTGCCAAGCGTGCGCCTGTGTCATAAGTAAAGGGCCGGCTGGCTTGACCATTAAAGGGTGCTGTAACCCCCAAAGTACACTCCAAACCAAATAAAAAAATATTTTCTGTGTTTGTGAATTGTGTGCGCAGTAGCCGCACGTGCATCAACAAAGTAGTGCCAAGCGTGCGCCTGTGTCATAAGTAAAGGGCCGGCTGGCTTGACCGTTAAAGGGTGCTGTAACCCCCAAAGTACACTCCAAACCAAATAACAAAATATTTTCTGTGTTTGTGAATTGTGTGCGCAGTAGCCGCACGTGAATCAACAAAGTAGTGCCAAGCGTGCGCCTGTGTCATAAGTAAAGGGCTGGCTGGCTTGACCATTAAAGGGTGCTGTAACCCCCAAAGTACACTCCAGTCCAAACCAAATAAAAAAATATTTTCTGTGTTTGTGAATTGTTTGCGCAGTAGCCGCACATGCATTAACAAAGTAGTGCCAAGCGTGCGCCTGTGTCATAAGTCAAGGGCCGGTTTGGACATCTGGTCCGGACTGAAGGACGTGCCAACAATTTCTGACAAGTCTACTGTCACTGCATATGATACTGTCCTCAAAGCAGCAGCGACAAGCGTGCGTCTGTCTGTTAAAGGGTGGTGTAACCCTCAAAGTGCGCTCCACAAACAATAAAAAAATTCTTCTTTTTTTTTCTGTCTTTGTGAAATGTGTGGGCTGTAGCCGCACCTGCATCCTTAAAGCAGCAAGGACAAGCGTGCGTCTGTCTGTTAAAGGATTACATCGGTGACAGCATCCAAGTAGGCATGTCAGACAGTCCGTACTTGTACTGGCAGGAAAAAGAAGCAATTTGGAGGTCCCTGTACAAACTGGCTCTATTTTATCTGAGTTGCCCCCCCTCCAGTGTGTACTCCGAAAGAGTGTTTAGTGCAGCCGGGAACCTTGTCAGCGAAAGGCGTAGGAGGTTGCTTCCACAAAATGTGGAGAAGATGATGTTCATAAAATGAATTATCAACTCTTCCAGGAAGACCAGCCTCCAGAACGTACAGAAGGACCTGTGGTTGTGGATTCCAGCAGGGACGAATTAATACTCTGTGAGGATGAGGATGTACACAACACTGAAGAGGGTGAGGAATCGGTGGATGAGGAGGATGAGGACGACATCTTGCCTCCGTAGAGCCAGTTTGTGCAGGGACAGATTAATTGCCAGCTTGTTTTGTGGGGGCCCAAACGAACCAATCATTTCAGCCACAGTCGTGTGGCAGACCCTGGCGCTGAAATGATTGGTTTGTTGAAGTGTGCATGTCCTGTTTATACAACATAAGGGTGGGTGGGAGGGCCCAAGGACAATTCCATCTTGCACCTCTTTTTTTTCTTTGAATTATGTACTGTTTGGGGCCTAGTTTTTCAAACTGCCATCCTGTATGCCACTGCAGTGTCACTCCTAGATGGACCACGTGTTTGTGCCGCCCACTCGTATCTCTTAGCATAGTCATCCAGCTACCTCGGTGCAACCTTTTGGATATAAAAACACTATTGTGAGGTGTGAGGTGTTCAGAATAGACTGGAAATGAGTGGAAATTAAGGTTATTGAGGTTAATAATAGCATAGGAGCAGAAAAACACACAAATTCTGTGATTTTAGCTGTTTTTATGCTTTTTTTTTTTTAAAATACAGATCCAAAATACAAAACCCAGAACCCAAAACACGGAAGGGTGGTTTTGGCAAAACCAATCCAGATCCAAAACACGAAGAAAGATCCAAAACCAAAACACAAAACACGAAAAGTGGCCGGTGCACACCCCTAATATATATATATATATATATATATATATATATATATATATATATATATATATATATATATTATATATATATGTATATATATATATTTTTTTTTTTATTTTTTTTTTAACCCTTTATAAAACAGTATTGTCAGCCAATAAGACTGCATTAACAACACTGTGCCAACAACACTGCACAGTAATAAATACCTTTTTATATATATATATATATATATATATATATATATATTTTTTTTTTTTTTAAGTATGCATATAAAATGTAGAAAACAGCATTATCACTACATTTTATCAGTTCCAATAGGTAGGCTGCTGTATGCTATACGGTGGGTCAGATGCCAGATTGAACAGGCCAATACACACATGACACAAATACAGATTGTGGCCGTGGCTTCCATCAATCTGTATTTGTGCCATGTGTGTATTGACGTTGTCCAATCAGCATCATCACCACCGTATAGCATACAGTACCTATTGGGACTGATAAAATTTGGTGATAGTACAGGCAACAATAATACAAAAAATACATAACATTTTCTAATAATGGGGCAAATCATCCTCTGCCTCCAGCAGATCAGTGTAAATAGCCTGGCTTAACGACAGACCATTACAATGGCAACCAGCTTTATTTGCTTAACAACAGACTGTTACCATGGCAACCAGCTTCAACAGCCCTGTTAAAGGTTACTATACATTAAATAAGTGCAAAGACAAAAAGCAATTTGCAAAAAACATATCTGTCATAGGATTAGAACCTATGACTGTCCCACTCAAAAGCATCTGCACCAGCACATTGAGCTATGTAATTTATTTTGGAAACGTTTGAACTTTGTCATAGTTTTAAGCCATTATACTGCAAAATTCAATATACTTAAAAAACAATCTATAGGGTTCCATTATCAAGTCAACACTTGATTACTACTGCTGTGAAGGGACACAAAGCAATATTCAAAAAATATATCTATCATAGGATTAGAACCTATGACTGCATCACTTGATAGATGTAGGACATGTGTGCTAGCCCATTGATCTACTTCATCTTCTTTGGGTAAAGATGTAGTTTAAAGCCATTATGCTGCAAAATTCAATATAGTTAAAAAACAAACTACAGGGTTTCACTATCAATTTCATTGAAACACTAGATTACTACTGCTGTTAAAAGGTACTATGCATTACATAGTAAAAAACCATATCTGTCATAGGGTTAGAACCTATGACCGCCCAGCTTCAAAGCTGTAAGATATGTACACTAGACCATTGAGCAACATTATCTCCTTTGGATAAAGGGGTATTTTGTCATAATTTTAAGCTTTATGCTTCAAAATTTAATATACTTTAAAAACAAACTATACTGTTTTACTATCAAGTCCATTGAAACACTTGACTGCTACTGCTTTTAAAAGGTACTATGCATTAAATAAGTGAAGAGACTCAAAGCAGTATGCAAAAAACATGTGTGCCATAGGATTAGAACCTATGACTGCCCAGCTCCACAGCTGTAAAACATGTGCACTAGGCCATTGAGCCACCTGATGTAGTAAAACTAAGTCAAAGTACCTTTATATACATGGGAGATCACATGGCTCCTTGGGCTAGTGCACAAGTCCTACATCTTTGGAGTGGGGAAGTCATAGCTTCCAGTCCTATGACAGATACATTTTTTGCATGTTGCTTTGTGTCTCTTCACTTAAGTAATGTACAGTAACCTTTATCAGCAGTAGTAGTCTTATGCTGCAAAATTAAATATATATAAAAAAACAATCTATACTGTTTTACTATGAAGTCCATTGAAACACTTGACTACTACTGCTGTTAAAGGTTACTATGCATTACTTAAGTGAAGAGAAACAAAGCAATATGCAACAAAAATATTTGTCATAGGCTTAGAACCTATGACTGTCCCACTCCTAAGCTGAAGGACTTGTGTACTAACCCGTTGAGCCACATGAACTTCTTTGGATAATGGGTACTTTGCCATAGTTTTAAGCCATTATGCTGCAAATTTCAATATACTTAATTGGGTTTCACTGTCAAGTCCAATAAAACACTTGACTACTACTGCTGTTAGAGGGTACTATGCATTATATAAGTGAAGAGACACAAAGCAATATGCAAAAAACATAAATAACATAAGATTAGAATTCCCAGTCCATTGCTATAGGACACGTGTACTAACCCATTGAGCCACATGACATTCTTTGGACAAAGATGTATTTTGTCACAATTTTAAGCCATTATGCTTTACAATTTAATATACTTACAAAACAATCTATACTGTTTTACTATGAAGTCCATTGAAACACTTGACTACTACTGCTGTTAAAGGGTACTATACTATAATAAGTGAAGAGAAAAATGAATGTGCAAAAACATATCTGCCATAGGATTAGAACCTATGACTACCCCACTCTAAAGTTGCAGGACATGTGCCCTAGCCCATTGAGCCTTGTGATCTTCTTTGGATAAATCCATTTTTTATCATATTTTCAGCCATAATGTGGGAAAATTCAATATACTTAAAAAAAGAGACAAATAAGGTTTACTTTATCATGAATTACACAAAGTCTGCCAATAAGATCAGAAACATTGTAAACAAACATTGGCCCTTACTTCATATGGACGAAAAATTACATACATTATTACCAACAGTACCAGATTTGGTTTTTAAAAAAGCGACAGATTTGGGGAGGAGATTAGTGATTAACCACATTAGAAATAATAAGAAATATCACAAACAATCCACTCTGGATGGACAGACAGTAAAATCAGGGTTTTATCATTGTGGGCGGTGTAAGGCATGTAAACAACTTAAATACAACAGTATCACACCAACACAGGAATTAATTGCAATAAGAACCGGGAAATCATATCAAATTAAGAACACCATCACTTGTGATAGCCATAACATCCTATATGTTCTGGAATGTCCGTGCCAACTTTAATATGTAGGAAGAACAACATGACATTTGAAAGTGAGGATTAATGAACATATTAACTATTAACAACATTAAGAAGGGGTTCACCGGCCACAGTGTTTCAGATCATTTCAGAACCAAACACAATGGCAAACCTGACGGTCTAAAATTCTGGACTAGAGAAGGTGGAACCAAATTGGAGGGGAGGAGACCATTCGAAAAGAATCGACAAAGTAGAAAGTCGATGGATCTTCGAGATGAAGACCCTCCAACCAGAGGGCCTGAATATAGACCCCTAGAGACTGGGAAATAGGATAGAGAGACACACCAAACCCAGTCCCCCAGAATGTGCGACAACAACAACTATAAGATAGTAGCCTTTAGCAATACTGTAACCTGAATGGGTGGTGACATCGCACTATACTGATCAGAATAACACATTCCTTGGAAGCTTACAAAACAATACACAGCATATTGTAGAGTAAACACATTGGTTCTTCTTCCTAACCATACTCACCTTTAGAGATAACCATCCTTGAAAACATAAAGGCCCTTCACTTCAGTATACACTTATGTGGTATGTGTTCACATGTACATATATATATGTTTAGTGGGGTACATGTAATGGACATAAGGATATATACAAAAAATTGATGTATATGTACCATCAATAGCACCACAACCATTATCCTTATTTTCAATACTATTTTTATAAGTGATTATTATGAACTAACACACTAGAACAAGTCTAATACTAATAATATTAACAAGTGACAAAAAAATTAGACCTGACCACTATAAGTGGGAATGATCTACATTTACCTATGAACTAGTAACACTATGCTTTAAGATCTGCATGAAGTTTTAAAATATAATCACCAAAATACTGTATAACATACACAAGTATGACTAATCAAAAAGGATTAGCCTAGCTAATTAGTAATTGATAATTAGTCATGTAAATAACTAACCCATGGCTAATAGCACTCAAACACAACATGAAAAAATAGAAGGTTAAAAGGAATATAAGAAATCACATCCAAAATGGCCGCCTACATAGTGGAGACCATTTCCATGTAATCGCACCTCCGGTGATCAGGCCAGTTACAGCACTACAATCCAACACACTGGCATATTACTCTGATCGAGTATGTCGGCACTAAGCTTACAGAGCATGCGAAGCCATCCACATACACAGGAAAACAGAGCAGCTCTAGCGGCTGTTGCAGAGCGCTCAGACGGATCGCGGATACAGGAAGCAACGGGACCTGAACTAATTGGACATATTTACAAGGTATTTAAATCCTAAGACTGTAGTCACCAAGTCACGTACCCTTGAAAGAGTCCCCACACGGGATGAAACGCGTTGGTGAAACACTGGAATAACATTTTTTTGCCATCCCAATCCTGATATTAGTTTATGATTTTATATTCATTGTGATGTCTATATTTCACTAGTGCTAAGCATTTAGCCTTTGTTTTTATACTCCCTGCAACCACAAGCCAAATCAGGCATGTGGGCAGAGAAATAAACAATACTTTTTTTATCCTCTCCATGCACATAGTGTAATCCATACCAATTGGACCACAGAGTCTGCTGCCCCCCCCCTCACCCACACACACTAACCGTGCAACACAAGTACGTTGGGTGGACCAGCAGGATAACATCGGAACCCGGGTAAGTCAATACATCTTACCCACCTTTTCTGCATAATAGTGTCCTGTATCAGTACCTGATACCCTGGTTTGTTTTGTGTGAACCCTGAGGTCTAGTGCCAGCATACTGATACATTTACTTGCTCTGTAAACTAAACACATTGACCTGGTATTGCATTACTTCCAGGACCGGTGCCCCTTTTGAAATTCTGTTATTCAAAGTTAGAATCTGTCTTTTTCTTTTTTTTGTCTCTCTTTCTTTACCTAAATTCAACAAAATATTATTTTGGCTGTGTATGCTTCTTCTACAGTTACTTGTGAATACCACCTGCTGCTGCACTCACCTGCTTGCACTTTCGCATTTAGTAATGCTAAATTTGGTTCATGAAACAACTGATTATAAGAAGAAATGTTCCTCTGGTGTTGTATTTGGTCTTCTTGTCTTGTCTCTATTTGTCTGCCTCTATTTGGGCCTACTTCTAGGGCTAAAGTTACTGTAAAGTGGATGGATTTGCAGAGTAATTGGTTAATTGAATAATTAATGCATTCTATTGGTTGTGTCATGTTTTTCCAACCCCTACGACACTTTTGCAATCCCATTTGGAAAGTTTTTTTATGTCACCTTCTTTTTACTTTTTGCACCATTGCAGGGGCAACAACATTGATAGAACTGTTGGAGCCATGAACTGCTCTTCATTCCTTCCGACAACTTAGATATTTTACTAATTTTGCCTCAACATAGCAATTTAGCAGAATATTTTTACATTTGTTTTTCAGAACATTTCTGGCATTTTTTTTAATAAGAACATTTTGGGGTTGGGGTGCTTGAATTTGCCTCATTGTTTGACTTCGGACCAGCTGGAGGCATTCATTTTTTCCATTTGCATGAACAATCAGTTATAAGATGCTTCTCCAGGTCTTTTTCTTCCTTGAGTAGGCCTCATCAAGGAAGTACAATGGTTATAAGCAGCAGTAGATTGTGACATCATAGTAGAATGTTGTCGTAGTGTCAGTATCTGCTAGCTTACTGTTTACTTTCTATTGCCATAGTGACTGCATGGCAGCCACTAATGAAGATTCCATGGACAGTTTGAACATTCCGTAGACAGTGTGAACTGACAAGACAAGACATGAAGAAAGAAAGGCTGCCAGCTGGCTTGTGGGTGTGGCAGAGGATTGCAGGAGGCAATGCACCCACAAATAAAGCAGAGAGCAAGCGATGGAGGGAAGGAAGCCTGCAGTGCATCTGCTTGTTGACCAAGCCAAAATCAATAGGTGCAAAAATACATGCAGTTTTGTTGAAGTAACTTGGAAAGAGCGTCAGGAGACTCTTGTAGGTTGCTCAATAGAGTTAATAGGTGGTGCTGTAGCATGCTGCTCGAATGTGTGGGCATAGTTTGAAGGGAGCACATTTTTCTTTCATCACCACCTGTATGATATGGGTATTATATTTTGAGAGCAAGTCCAGCAACAGCCTTGAGGGCTGGAACACTTGGCTAGTTGCAGTTGAGGAGCAGCCTTGAGGGCTGGTAAGCCTTGGATTGTTGTGGCCAGTGGACCTAAGTACAAGATGCAACCTTTAGGCCATGTAGCAACCTTGGAAGGTTGTGGCCTGTTGGCCGTAGAACAAGATGCGGCCTTTGGGCCATGTAGCAGCTTTGGCAGACTGTGACCTGTGGGCCACAGAACAAGATGTGGCCTTTGAGCCATATAGCAGCCTTGGCAGACTATGGCCTGTAGAACAAGAAGAGGCCTTTGGGCCATGTAGCAGCCTTGGCAGGCTGTGGCCTGTCGGCCGTAGAACAAGATGCGGCTTTTGGTCCGTGTAGCAGCCTTGGCAGGCTGTGCCCTGTGGGCCGTAGAACAAGATAGGGCCTTTGGGCCATGTAGCAGCCCTGGCAGACTGTGACCTGAAGAAGAACCTGTGCCACCGGGTAGACACAAGCAGCGGTACGCTGGACTGCATACTTAGGATGCTGGATTGTGACCTGTGCCACCGGGTTGACACAAGTAACTAGACGCTGGAGTGTGGCCTGTGCCGCCAAGTTGACACAAGTGGTGGTATGCTGGATTGCATACTTAGGATGCTGGATTGTGACCTGTGCCACAAGGTTGACACAAGCAGCTGGAAGCTGAAGTGCAGCCTGTGCCGCCGGGTTGACACAAGCAGCTGGATGCTGAAGTGCAGTCTGTGCCACCAGGTTGACACAAGCATCTGGGCACAGCATTGTGCACTCTGGACACTGAGTGCAGTCTGTGCCACCTGGATAACACAAACAGCAGAGCATGGGTATGCAGACCATGCCACCTTGATTACACAAATGGCAGGTAGTAGATATGTGGACCATGCCGCCTAGATGACACAAACGGCAGGTAACAAAAGCAGACAGGATGTCTGGGTACTCGACTGGATAACAGGAGAAAACACCACAACCGGAAACACCTGAAACGGTATTACTGGCATCGGAGCAGCGTTCACACCAGAAGGAAATAGCCGCAGGAACCAATCCAGAACAGAGCAGGGATGATGGACAGTTGATGGAAGGAGTTCAGCAAATGGTCCCCCGACATTCACAAGAGCAGCTTGTGGCAGTACCCCCCCTTGATGAGGGGTTAAGGAACCAGGAAAGTTCTCTAAAAAAAATTTCTTTAGAATAGGAGCATGTAAGGCTCTTTCAGGAACCTAGGAGGCTCCTCTGGTCCATAGCCCTTTCAGTGGACTAAGAATCGAAGGCTGCCCCATGATAGTCTGGAATTTAGGATCTTTTCTACCACAAATTCCTGGCGCCCCTGGACAAGGACTGGCGGAGGTCTGACTGAACATCCAGAAGAAAATCTGGAGGAGAAGAACATGGAATTAAGAAGTGAAGAGTGAAATTTATTATTAATTCTGAGTGTCCTGGGTAACTGTAATCGAAATGCAACTGGATTGATTTGTGAAATAATACTGAATGGGCTAATGAATTTGGGACCCAGGTTTTGTGATCTATGATGAAGATTAATGTTCCTGGAGGACAGCCACATCAAGTCTCCCACTTTGAATTTGCAAGGTCTACGATGCTTTCCAGCCCAGCACTTTAAACGACCGGTTGCTTGAAGAAGGGCGTGTTGTACCTTCCTCCAGACTGATCGAAAGCATGAGACAGATGAAGATGGTGGAGCTCCAGTCGATGTGATTGCAAAAGAGTTACTTCTAGGATAAGTCCCAAGATTACAGAAAAACTGAGACACTGAAGAAGCAGAATGGCAGGAGTTGTTGAAGGAAAATTTGGCAAATGGCAACAGAGGAACCCAGTCATTTTTAGATATTTTGAGATGAAACAGTAGAGGTACTGTTCCAAGGATTGATTGGCCCGCTTTGTCTGTCCATTGGATTGTGGATGGTAACCTGAGGAGAGAATCACGTTGATACCTAGGTTGGTACAAAAACATCTCCAAAAACGGGCAACAAATTGGGACCCATGATGGAAGCCCATTAAGTCTGAAGGCATGCTGAAGAAATAATGCAGACAATTCCTTTACTGACAGTAATTTGGTAAGAGGCAAAAAATGAACCATTTTGGAGAATCGGTCAACAAGCGTCCATATGACAGAACAGCAGGAAGACAAAGGAAGGTCAATGACGAAGTCCAAAGCAATATGGGTCAAAGGCTTAGAAGGGATATGCAAAGGACATAGCAGCCCTGAAGGAGTCGTCCAGAGAGTCTTAGTCCTGGAACAGACGTCACATGCCAAGACAAACTCACGAGTATCCCAGGACATAGACTGCCACCAAACAGAACGGGATAGAAGCTCCAATATTCTCACAATGCATGGGTGACCCACAGCTTTTGAAGAATGAAAGTCCTTTAAGACTGTTTTACAAAACTTCTCCTGGACAAAAAGCACACCAGACGGGTTTTCAAGAGGAGCTTCAGACTTACAAGTCCTGAGAGAATCTGCCAAGGTCCTGTTCAAGGGAACAAGAATCCTGGAAGTCAGATTAATGGTCTCTTCCAAAGTAAATGAAGGCCGGTTGAAGGAGAAACTTTGGGAAAGGGCGTCCGCCTCAATATTCTTTGAACTGGGTCAGAAGGAGATGATATAATTAAACCAGGTGAAGAACAGAGCCAAATGAGCCTGCCTTGCATTTAACCTCTTGGCTGTTTTGATGTAGGCCAGATTCTTATGGTCCGTGAGAACCATCACCACATGATTAGCCTCCCTAACCAGTACATCTAGGGCCTCATTCAGAGCCAGACGCTATTTGCGCTCACTCGTTCAGAAAAAGGGTCCGGCTATTTAAATTGAGCGCTTGCTCTTTGCGGTCTGTTGACACCTCTATGTCTGAGCGAGCGAACGAAACATGCGCTCGCTATTTTGTAAAGACGCCCCCTGGCCGCTCGCATCCTACGTCATCTCCGCTATTTATTAGATTAATCGAGTACATTGAAAGGCATCTGAACTGCTCACAGTGCTTGTGGTAGGATTTTCCTACCGCAATCATGCGAACAGTTCAGGCTAAGAGACAACCAAGTGACGTGGCCGATGACGCTGCTTTGTTAATTATGCACACCCTTAAAACGCCCGTTTTGACCGTTTAGCATGCCTGCGTTCGGATCTCCACTCCCCGTTTTCAAGCACTTTCCCCTGTTACCACCCACAAACGCCTTATCCTGTCACTCAAATTAGCAGGCACTCGCAATTTTGTGAGCGCTCGATTTCCGACCGCAATGACTGGTTGGCGCATGCGCATTACGAACCATATGCATGCGCAGTTGTGCGAACATCGCTCGGAGCGAACGAGCGGCCGCTTATGAGCGGCTCTGGATCAGGCTCCTAGTCCTCAAATGCCCATTTAATGGCTAGAAGCTCCCAGTTGCCAACATCATAGTTCCTCTCTGTGGAGTCGAATTTCCGGGAAAACAATGCACACGGAGGAAACTTGCCATCTTTGAGATCCTTCTGAGAGAGGATAGTGCCCACTCCAATTTCAGATGCATCCACCTCAACAACAAATGGCAGCTCTGTGTTGGGATGCTGAAGAACAGGAGCAGACACAAAAGCTGTCTTAAGTGCATTGAAGGCTTGAATGGCAGTAGTCAACCAATTAGCGACCTCAGCTCCTTTTTTTGTTAATTCCACGATAGGCGAGACCACGGAGGAGAATGCCTTAATGAATCTGCGATAATAATTTGCAAAACCCAAAAAATGCTGGATGGCCTTCAACGTAGTGGGTGGTTCCCAGTCCAAGATGGCCTTCACCTTGCCAAGGTCCATGGAGAAACCTTGTAAACAGATAATGTAGCCTAAGAATGAGACCTCCTTCATGTCACATTCGCATTTCTCCAGCTTGGCATACAAGTTGTTATCCAGTAATCTTTGCAAGACCTGCCACACATGCCTACAATGTTCCTCCATGGACTTAGAATAGATGACGATTTCATCTAAGTAGACCACTACAAAGATTCCCAAAAAATCCCTTAACATCTCATCGATGAAATCTTGAAAGATGGCTGGGACGTTGGAGAGGCCGAACGGCATAACTAGGTACTCAAAATGTCCAGAATGGGTGTTAAATGCCATCTTCCACTCATCTCCTTCTCTGATGCAAATGAGGTTATAGGCACCTCTAAGATCAATCTTTGAGAAAATGGAAGCCTCACACAGTTGATCAAAGAGAACAGAGATGAGCGGCAAGGGATTTGCATTCTTGACTGTGATGTTATTCAGTCCACGGAAGTCAATGCAAGGGCCGGAGTGATCCATCCTTTTTCTGGACAAAGAAAAAACCTGCTCCTACTGGGGACTTAGAAGGATGAATGAATCCCTTGTCCAGAGCCTCCTGAATATATTCTTGCATGGCTTTATCCTCTGGAATGGACAATGCATACAGTCTGCCTTTAGGAAGCCTGGCATCGGTAGCAGATCAATGGCACAATCAAATGATCGGGAAGGTGGGAGGACCTCAGCTTTTTCTTCGAAAACACTTTGGCTAGATCTCGATAAGAAGCAGGAATGAATGATGATTTTGATGAGAAGGCAGCAGCAAAACAAATGGGGCAAGAAAGGCACTGGGAGAAACAAGCAGATCCCTTGAGAATTTCTCCGGTTTGCCATTGGATTACAGGATTATGCTTTTTCAGCCAAGGTAATCCCAAAATGTCCTGGGGCCAGTGGACATTGGAGTACAAGGAAAGACAATTCTTCCAGATGTAGAGCCCCAATAGATAATTGTAATGGAGGAGTCCAAAAGGCAACCGGAACTTTAGAAAGTCTTTCGCCATCCAGACCAATATCTGACACAGGACTAGACAAGGACTCAGCATTCAAGCCTAACATTCTGAAGGTCCATAAAATTATCCGCAACACCGCTATCCACAAAGGCCGGGACGGAAATCTGAGCATTGTGCAAATTAATCACTGTGGTGATAAGGACAGAATTTTCAGGAGATATGGATGCAAGGCCTCGATGTACCTCCCTTAGCTCATCTAGACCTTGCCTTTTCCCAACTTTACGGGACGAAGCTGAGCCTAATGTCCTTTACTGCCACAGTATGTCACAAGCCATGGCAGCGGCTTGTCTAATTCAGGCTCTTGGCTTCCACTGACTGGCAATGCACAAGATTCTGTTCCGTTGGTTGCTAGGCACTCTGGACGCCAGAGAGAGTGACCCATGATTTCAGATGCTGCTGATTGGCTCCCTCACTTATTTGTATCATATGGACTTTTGCCGCCTCGCCGGTTATAGTGTTTCCCATTATCGCTCGACTCAGCTGCATGGTCAGCACTCCTGTGTCAGTTTAGTTCTGTCTATGACTTCTCAGCCTTGCTCCAGTCTGTTTCCGTTCATCTCTGGCCAGCGGCTGCTACATCATCCCAGCTTAAACCGCAAATCTTAAATTTTGCATTTGCTCTGTTCAGCTTCTCCACACATCTGTGATTACGTGGACAGTGGGTACAACGGCATTTTGGAGGACACTAATTACATTTTTTTTAATGTCCCTGTACAGGTTGGGAAATGCTTTTCTAGTGAAGTGGAATCTTTGCAAACGATTGTTTAACAGTCAACTGTTTTTGAAAGCACTATTAGAAGTCTTCCTGGTCCCCTTTTGGGATAAAAATCCACTCCCAGGCATAGCACTCAAAGATTCTTCTGGGGCAAAGACTGATGTGAATGAGTAAAATAATTTTTGTAAATGCCTCCCCTCCTCCCTCATAAATTTTCTTCAGAATCAAAAAATGAAATTAAATTTACTACCAATCAATCCTTCCTGTCCCTGCCTTCAACTATATACATACTCCAACTCCCTCAGGCCTCTTGAACAATAAAAACATTTTTTTCCTGGTGTGCCATGTTGGAAGTTGAACTGCCACATGTTTGTGCCGCCGACTGCTGCTGCTTAGATTAGTCAGCCAGCTAGCTTGGTGCAAATTTTGAGCCTCAACCAGATGAAAACAATATTGTGAGCTGTGAAGTCGTCAAAATTGACTGGAAACGAGTGGATCGGGTAAACATGTTTTTTTGTGTTGCCAAGTCCCGGGGATGCTGTGGAGACCAGCGCAAGGATATAGGTGAGTATGAAATCTTCCTTGCAGGGCAATGTTTTAAGGATGTTCTACTGGAGAAGGGAACAGATTCATCTGGTATAGGTAAGTATGTGTGAATGGGTAGGTGTATGCAATAAAGTTATACTGTCACGGTGTTTGTTTTGTCTTTTTTTAACTATTTATTTTACAGTGAAATTACAGGTTCCGCATGTCTGCTGGCACTTGTTGTTCCACAAGTGCAAAATGACAGGCATGCTGGCACTTGTAGTTCCACTGTAAAGTACAATAGTCTTACATTATTTGGCCCCCACATTACCCCCATACCCACCGCTCCAGGGGTTTGGGGAAGAGCCCCGGGCTTCAGCGTAAGCCTGTGGTGCTCGGGAGAGGGGGGACCCTTTTTTGGGGGGTCCCCAACTCCCCCAAGATCACCGGTTTGCGCTGACCGACTTGGGGTGCTAATGCTTTGGACCTGGAGCCCCGGTGATTGGGTCTCCGGGCTGTGGAATTACACCCCGGTCGGTTGGGTCTGGTGCTGGTCTTAAATATAGGGGGTACCCCACGTCTTATATTTAAAACCAGCTCTAGTCCCTGCAGCCTGGTGTTGGTTTCTAAAATATGGTGGAACCCTACACATTTTGTTGCCCGGATTTTTAGAAACCACCACTGGCTGGCAAGCCTGAGGCTGGTTTGGCTTTTGGGGGGGACCTTATGTCATTTTCTTTGAAAATTTTTACTACTTTTTTTTACAGCTTAAACAAAAGGAATTTTTGGGAAATATTCTAGGGAACCCCCTAAAGATGTGTAGACATGGGGGATCACTATGGGTACCCTCATTTTTAACTACTGAAGGAAGTTGGGGTTTCTAATAGCCGCGGCAGGTGCATAAATGCGGCTTTGAATAAGGTGATGCAGAAGAGCATTTAGAAGTTTTTTTTAGGGCAAAACAACTATGGCCATCAAATTTGGGTACTTGAAAATGGGGTTTAGCATATTTTAAAGTTGTTAAAGTGACTTAAAAAAATCATGAAAAACCCACCTATCGCAAACACCTGCAATCAAAAAAACCCTTGGGGCATACTTGGGGACCCCCCCAGAATCTGGTTCACTGTTTTTTAAGTTTGTACCCCAATTTTTTTTTTACCTCCTTATTCAAAGTAAATTTTTGGGGTGCCCTTAATTTTTTTTTGACATAGATTACCTTTGGGGGACTGTCTGAAGGCTGCACGGGGTTCCCGAAATGTTGCACCCCAAAACCCCAATTCTGCACTTTTTAATGCCTGCCATTCACAGGCGATACTTTACCGCCTATTACATTGCATTGACTTAACGCCTAGGTGGAAAGACTTTCAAGTTGAATACGGAGGAAAACTAAAACAGGCGATAATGACGTAAATCCGGACTTAACGCCTCAAATTGAACACGGCCCTGAAAGGGAAACAAGGAACCTGAGTAAAGAAGAAAAACTAAAAAACCTACCCGTGAACAAAATTGGGCCAGATCAATGCTCCTGGGAGGAAAAATGAAAAAAATCCCTTCACACTCCCAATTGTTGAATACTAGTCATTCAACGATTGGTGGGTAAACAACGTTTTTGGGCTGTTGCCAGGGGCGCCACTACAACTTGTTGCAGTGCACATAAGTCTTGTAAGCAGCTGACTTCCACCACCCTTTACTCTGTATGAACGTGGAAGATGCTCCCATAATAGCTGCACAAGTAGCTGTACCATTTAAAAACAGTATCGAACTGAAATTTGTTAAGAGGGGTAAGATCCACATGCAACAACAAGGGCGCAAATCCATATAATGAGCCACAAGGCGCACTGGGCTAACCGAAAAGTCATCTATTTTAGAAAAGCTTTCAAAGCAGCAATGAATTCCTAAAAAAATGTCTATAAACAAAAGACCTGAAGACGAAGAAGACTTCTTGGCTGCCACCAACTCACTAACCCTAAAAGCGCCAAAGACTGCAGCCGAAAAGGTCAAACGGAAAATAGAAGCTTCAAATATATCAGAAGCCACCTTTCCCATAACAGCAAGCAATGGCGTCAAAAGTTGCATGTCATTGGGCCACCATGAATTGGCACGAGCGGGGAACTCATTTGCCCAACCTTTAAAAGCCTTAGCCAAAATGAATGACTTGGTAGGGTCATGCAGATCTTTAAGCTTACAAAAGAATGAGATCCCCACTACCACCACCACCACGGAGCCTTTTGACCAATCCTGCTGATAGCGACCCAAAACAAAGGAGAACAGCAAATCTTTAGAAGATTTACCCTCCAGAGATGGCTGAGCACAATAAGCTCGCCAATCCTGCCAGGCTGACAAGTACGTTCGGAGGGTCGCTGGAGCCAGCGACAACCGTGCAAGACTTTCTAAGCTGGCCTGATAATCTGCCATACAAACGGGGGTGGGGGGGCAAATCAACCCAACAGTCGAAGCTGATGGAACAAGCAACCTGAAATGCGCAAATTGAAAACGAGGCAACACATCTGCAATCTCGTTAACAACACCAGGAACATGATGTGCTCGAAACTTAATATTCGCTTCCAAACAGCGCAATACTAAATGCTGCAGAAGACGCAAAGCTAAGGGGGAAGGCGATCTTTGGTTGTTGATGGCATGAACTACACCCAGATTGCCGCATCAGAATATAACATGTCGATTACTCAGTCTAACCAGAGTTTCACAGCAACAACAATCGGAAACAGTTCCAATAGCAACAAATTGCTCGTAAGGCCCTTATCACGCCAACCCGGAGGCCATGGAGCAGCGCACCATTCCCCATCAAAGTAGGCCTGAAAACCCGATGAGCCAGCCGCATTTGTGAAAAGCTGCAGCAACTCATTAGCCACTGGAGGTGAAGGCCAAATGTGTTCGCCGTTAAATTGAACCAAAAATCTGGCCCAAATTTGGAGATCATCCTTAATCTCCGCCAACAAACGAACATGATGATGAGGCTGGCTCGCACCGGCAGTGGCATACTCCAACTTCCTGCAGAAAACCCGTTCCATAGGAATGATATGGCAAGCAAAGTTAAAAGAATCTAGCAAAGACTGAACCGCGCTCGCAATCTAACTGTGTCGACCACTAGGCAACATGCAATTCGATCCATCAATTTACAAACCTTGTCCTGTGGCAAACGACAACAACCTGCAAATGTGTCTATCTCGATCCCCAAATAAGACAAGTAAAAAGCAGGACCCTCAGTCTTATCGTGCGCTACTGGAACCCCTAAAACCCAAAAATGAGCTTGTGCAGAAAAGAGGAGGTCCGAACAGATGTCACTTCTTCCTGGACATAGGAAGAGAAAGTCATCCAAATAGTGTGCCACACCATCCTGTCCAGTGCTGGCATGAACACACCAATGTAAAAAGGAACTGAATTTCTCAAAGTAGGCAAAGGAAACAGCACAGCCCATGGGCAAACATTTATCTACAAATTAACCCAAATCCAAATGAAAACCCATGTACCGCATGGCTTCCGGGTGCAAAAGTAACAAACAAAATGCCGACTCAATATCAAGCTTTGCCAGCAAGGTACCGGAATCAAAACTGTGCACTAAACACAAAGCCTCATCAAAAGATTGACAAACAACTCTACAGGCTGCCTCAGGGATGGCATCATTAACTCCCTTGAGGATAGTAGAAATGCTGTATTAAGTGAAACTTACCCGGCACCATCTTGGGAACTACACCCACCAGGTAGATGCAGAGATCCTGCAAGGGAGAATGAGGGAAAGGACCCTCCATCCTACCCAGCAGCACCTCCACCTCAACCTTGGTCCGCAAAACCTCAGGATAATCTCTGGCAGAACGCAAGTTGCGGGGCGCCCTGACTAGCAAAGTCCCGACAATCGGGAAATGAAAGCCGAGTGTAAAACCCTGCAACAAAAACATAGAATCCTCCCAAAAAAGGTACAGTTCTAACCATCGATAAAGCTCAGACAAACAAATGGGTGACCGAGCCTTAACTAGCTCTCTTGGAGCCCTCCATACAGTCGGGGACTGAACCCCCCCGATCCATGTCAGCAATCCTTGGCCAGGGGCTCACCTCCAAGAGGGTGAGGGACAGGCAGAAATGGTGGAAGATCAGACCCGGACAGCGTGGGTAAACAATGCATGAAACAGGGGGTAACAGGTGCTGCAGGAGGTGGAGTGGTCACCAGGCAAAATTGAGGAGGGTGCTGGGGAATTGTGGTGGATGAAGGGGGGGCACACTGCCAAGGTGGAACATAGGGATAATGGAGTGGGGTTGAGAAAAAGGGGGAGGGGTAAGGAACAAATGGAGATGGGGTAAATGGAGGATAGATGGCAGAGGAAGTGGCCACAGAAGCGGAAGTGTAAACTGGGGGAGAAAACCCAGAGCTCCAAAATGTCTAACTCCAGGAAGGGCCAGCAACCAAAAAGAAAATGGCAGGATTCTAAAAGGGGGCTGGTATGCTGGCAGCAGGACACCAGGGAACCTGTGGAGCAGCGGGGGGCATTACACTACTGGGCACACTAACAATAGGGGTATGTACCCAAGAGGCAGAGGGAGTGTGAGCAAAAATGGAGATGGGAGCCTGACTACCCTGACCAGATAGCGCTGGTGCAGCACTGCCCAAAATGGCCACTGAGGAGGAAAAGGGAAGCTGTGGAAGGTAGGAGGCTAAGGGAGGAAGCCCATCCACATGCAGGAGCAGCACGAAACAAGCAGGAAGGAAAACTCAGCCAGTCAGCACAGCAAGGGGGGGGGGCAGAATTGCATGGACGGGGAATGTTAACTAAGGAGGTTAACTTAAAGATAAAGAAAAAAGGCACAAAATAGACTGTAATGAGACAAGTGGGGTCAGTAATACTCAGCTTGTATTTCAAAAATCCAGAAAAAGAGGCTGCCCTCTTGCAAGCCAGCCAATATATACCAATCATCTGACCACACCTTCAATCAATTGGCTCCCCTAGGCAGCAGACCCAAAATTCTAAATAAACTGTCCAGCAACAAGGCTGTCATTACAGCCAATCAGCAAAAAACACAGTATTCTTACCTATTCTCAAGCTTATTCAGCTTTCGCCTACAATAAACTATTTGAATGGCCTTGTAGGTGCTAAGTAGGTAGCAAAGTGCACCTGGTTTCAGAGCTTTATGTGTTTTACTAAGATATTGTCATGTTGTTTTCAAGACAACCATACAGCTGGGGTGGCACAGTGGTTAAGATTACTGTCTCACAGAGTTAGGGTCTTGGGCTCAATTCCAAATAATGAACTATCTATGTGGAGTTTGTATGTTCTCCCTCTGGTTGCATGAGTTTACTCCAGGTATTTTGGTTACTTCCCACATTTCAGAAATACATATTTGCTTTTGACAAAAATTTACAAAAATTAATGTGCTAAAAAGTATACATTGTGTGCTCCACGGGAACAGAAACTGATATGGCGGATTAAAAATTATCTGTAAAGGGGGCATTGCTTAGCAGCCACCTTGAGCGTACGGCTTCTGGATGGGCTCTGTCCTTTTAAGGTGAAGAACCGCACCTTTACTGGTGTAACCCTCCCTGGTTACCTGCCTGTAGCTCAAGGGTAGCTCCCTGCCACTCGTGGACCCTTTTCAGGGCGAAATAAAGGACTCTGCTGTGCCGCGCTTCATCCGCAGGTCTCCAACATCGTCAGTGCTCTCATTGTGGTTGTGGGGCTGTACAACCCCCTTACTATCCCTCTGCTGCAACAGTCCTCCAATCACCTGATCCTCGACCGGCTCCCTCGCCTAGCTGTGCCTTCTCCTGTCACTGGCAGCTCTCTGGAGACCCACTGCTCAGCTGCCCCTGCACGCAGATACAGTGACCATGGGTGCTGGCTCTGGTCGTCCTTTCCTGCTCCCTTCCATTTGCCTGTCTGGACTGCCTGCACTTCCTGTGGGTTTTTACACAGTCGGACCACTGGAACTGGGGCTTATTAGATAAAGGTGAGCCCTCTCATCACCAGGATCGAGGCTGCTTCACTTTGGAGTGCACCAGTGACCTCTGACCCCTACACAGGCAATGCTCCACATTATGTTTGCTCTGTTTTGCTGTTTATAACAAGAGGAGTCACACTTATCACACCTTTCAAGTGTCTGAGCAGTATATAGGGGTGCTCATTTATATCCTGTGAGTTTGTGCTAAGACCCCTGAGTTTTGGCACCATCTCTGCCATTGACAGCCTCTGTACTTATTCTGTGTAACTTCACTGCCATCCTATGGCCTTTTTAAGGCACTGCACCCCAAATAACTTATTTTCCAATGACTTCCTTCACTACTCATTACATACTGACCTCTCTGATACTGTATATGATTTTTTTAGGTGGATTGTTACAGTTCATTATGCTCTGAAGTCACTCATTCCATGTCCACTTGAAAACTCTACTGCTTAATAAACAACCTAGCCCCTATTTAGGGTGTCTAACTCACTTCTTGAACCCTCTCTATAAGGGTGCAGCTAATCTGCCAATAAAGTCTCTCACAGTCTCTGTGCCTTCCCTGTATCCTCCAGGTATACAGTAGGTCCTGGCTTCCTCAGCCTGCAGCCCCGATGCTTCAATGTCACACAGTCTGAGAGGTTTATGGTCCCCCCTTGCCTCCTGCAAGGTCCAGACACAGGCCTCCTGGCCCCCAATGGCTTGCTTAGCTTCACTGGGATCTCTGCCTGCCACAGTCCCACATAGACTGTCTCCAACAGCAGCCTGACTGTTCTGCCTTCTCATCAGCCCACACCTGAGCTCTGTCCACAAGGCAGCCCTTAGGCATCTTGCCAGAATCCTTTTCTTCTCTGTGTGGGCAGATCTCCCCTGCCCCACACAGAATCTGCTGCTCACCAGTGCCATCTATGGTGATACTGCCACATATCCCCCTCCCCAGCTTGAAACCCCTGGGTTTAGCTACATGGGCTGAGGCATTCACATTGCAAAGTCCCTCTTCATTCTCAGAACCATCCACTGGATCCAAGATCATCCAGACTCTGGTCATTTCTGGGGGTCGCATCCTCCAATTTTGGAGGTAATTTTTCTCCTTAGTTTATTCCTAACTTTATGGTAATAATGGTGGTACTTGCTTTCTTTATGTAATAGTACTTGAGGCTCAGCCTTGAGTACTGCAACAGGCATTAAGAACTTGAAGTAACTTTTCCCAAAGCGATATACTTCATCTTTACTCTTGCCACTTAAACCTATTAAAGGCACATCTTTTGGCCAACTTCTACTTGTCATATCTTTAATCTTCAGCCTTAAAGCCCAGTATTGGCTACTGGCATACTTTAGCCCTTTGAAAGAAGAGGAGCTATCAGTATCTCGAGAGTCATCAGCATCACAAATTCTGGACCTTGGCTTTATGTCAACAGGCAACATACTAGCACTGTCACCCTCAGATTCCGGACTCCTGTGTCGACATAGGATACTTGAATATTTACTACATTGATCCACATAATTTACTTCATGGCTTTGATGGCTATCTGCCACTTCATTAAGGTATAGACCTCTTGGATTTTCTTGTGCTCCCGATTTTTGAGCCTTGAAAATATAATGAACTTCCACATGTTCCACCAGCACAGGTTAAAGTTCACTTTCCACAGAGGTCTTTATTTTCCAATTCAATTTAGCTGGACATTTTGCTTCAAGCTTTGTAATTGAGATCACTCCACTTCCTCACAGATAATGGACCTGATTCAGAGCCGCTCGCTATTTGCGGTCGTTCGTTCTAAAACAAGGGGTGGCTATTCAAATGAACCGTTCGCTAATTGCGGTCTGTTCACGCCTCTAAGTCTGAACGAGCGAGCAAAACTTGCGGTTGTAATTTTGAAAAATACGCCCCCTGGCCGCTCGCATCCTACGTCATGTCCGCTATTTATTAGATTAATCGAGCACATCGAACAGCGTATGAACTGCTCGCTATTCTTGTGGCTGTTTTTTTCAACCGCTATTTTGCGAGCAGTTCGGGGTAAAAAAAAACAAGTGACGTGGTCAATGACGCTGCTGTATTAATTATGCACTCCCTTAAAACGCCCGTTTTGACCTTTAAGCACGCCTGCGATCTAATTCCACACCCCCGTTTTCAAGCACCTTCCCCTGTTACCACCCACATACGCCTCCTCCTGTCACTCAAAATAGCAGGCATTCGCTATGTAGCGAACAAACGATTTTCGGCCGCACTGACTGGTTCGCGCATGCGTATTACAATCCGTACGCATGCGCAAATGTGCGAACATCGGTCAGAACGAACGAGCGGCCGCTTACGAGCGGCTCTGAATCAGGCCCAAAGTCAGCTGTATTGCAAGTTTTATCCTGGTTGCATGACGGCATTACTTCATACACACGAGAATTACTCTTCACAAGACTGTTACCATTAACTGCATGTAAGGTTCTGTTTTCCACTGCAAAGATGCATGACTTGGGCACATTAACATCACTGTGCTCATATAGTGACATCAGAGTCTCATCTTTGGAAGCCATCAACATACCTGTAGACTTCTGTACATCTTGTACCTCTGTCACATGGGTTATGCGATCACCATCTGTATACGTTATTTCTTTATTACCAATTTCAGACACAGTTTTGCAACCTGGACCTGTGTCCCTTTGGGAGGACTTCACACCCTCAGCTATTACTGTAAGCTGAAAGTCACTGCAAGGAATCTCATCCACTTTTCCAAGATGGACCTTTAGGGAATTTCCCAACTCCAATACTTCTGTCCCTTCTTGTACACTGGTATGGTTAATGAGGACATCTCTATGATCACATTGCTGCTGAAAGACATCATTCTGGAACATCTTACTTAGTTCCCGCAATTCACTCTTTGGACCTCATTCAGAGTCGGTCGCGAGCGCTGAGCACTCACAACCGACTCAATGTTGGTCCACTGGGCATGCGCACGATGGAGCCGGCTCCGTTGTGCGCATGTGCGAGACCTGGCTAACGACGGGCACTCCGTCATTAGGGGTCTCACAGCAGACGGGGTGAGCTGTTGATGGTGAGTGACAGCTCGTCCCGTTTGCTGGGCAGGCAGGGGGCGTGCCCGGCCAAATGGAGGCATCCCTTAAGGAACGCCTGACCGTTTGTGGGTGGACCTACTGACATCAATGCTGATGTCAGTGGGTAGCTTCCTGCTCGATCAGAGCAGGAAGTTCCCTGGGGCTTACGACTGCCCAGACCCAACCTTAGGGTCTGGTCATAAGCCCCAGTAGTCACAATGGTCTTGACCATCGCGACCATCACCCATGTCGGTCGTTAGAGCTGGGGGTGTTAACCCACAGCTTAGCAATCGACAAGGAGGTGGTCATTCAGGTTGCAAGCGGCCGCCCTGATTCAATGCAACCGCTTGCATCTAACGACCACCTCTGAATGAGGCCCTTTGTCCACTGCTCATCACACAAGACACTCTGTACCGGAAGCATACACTCTGCACACCAGCCTTTTTAGGATCAACTTGAACCAATTGCTGCTTGTGGTTATGTACTTCTGCCACACTGCTTTCAGCAAAGACATCGGACGCCATTTTAGGTTCAGAATCCAACTTCAGAATGTTATTTAACTTCTTTTCCTTTAATTTTCCCACTACCATGTGGAATGTTTTCTGAGACGCAGACAGCTGCTCTTCCAGATGGGCAATTTTCACCATGGTGCTTTCCAACTTGCTCTCGGATTGCAGTAGATTGCACTCCATGACATCAAATTCAGCAACTCTCAACTTTTGTACAATTATTTCAGACTCTGCAATGTTTAATTCACATTGCAACTCCATTTCTTTGGTACTCCTCTCCAATTGGAATCTTTGCAACTGTGTCCTGTGTACTTAGCAGACACTTCTCAAGATTCTCACTCAGGGCCTGATTCAGACACGGTCGCAAGCACTGAGCGCTCCCAACCGGGTTGATGTTGACCCTCAGCGCATGCGCATGACGGAGCTGGCTCCGTCGTGTGCATGCATGAGACCCGGCTAGCGATGGGCACTCCGTCGCTCTGGGTCTTGCAACAAAGGGGGCGAGCTGTCGATGTTGAGTGACAGCTCGTCCCCTTTGGTGGGCAGGCCGGGGGATGGCTGCCCAAATGGAGGCATTCCCATGAGAACGCCTGTCATTTGGGGGCGGCCCCACTGATATCACAAGTGATGTCAGTGGAGAGCTTCCGGCTTTATTACAGCCGAAAGCTCTCTGGGGCTTGCGGCCACAAGACCCTACCACAAGGGTCTCGTCGCAAGCCCGATGGTCGCAATGGTCTTGACCATCGCGATCATCATCATGGCCACTCGCTGTAGCCGTGGGTGGTCACTCACAGCTATGCGAGCGGCCAGGAGGCCATTCTAAAAAAATAAAGCCCGGCCCTGATTCAGAGAGAGAGCTCTGTTAGAGCGAGTGGCTCTGAATCAGGCCCTCTGTTCTTGCAACTTCCAAGCCCTGCCATGGGCAAGGTTAAGCTCTCTCTCCACAGATTCACTTTGCTTGGTGGCTTTATGCAAACTTTCATCCAGGAATACATTTCTTTCCGTCAGACATTCTGAAACTGCTCTAGCTGCAGCTAAATAGGATTGGAGAGTTTGTACTTGCTCCTTACAGCTGACTTTAAGACGGACCATCTCCATCTTTTTTCCTTCACGGTCAGTTTCCCACTGAACATGAGTCTGCAGCTTCTGGAGATACTTCTCTTTTACTTTACAAAACTTTTCCGCCAAATAATTTTTCTCCAATTCACAATCTTTAAGCTTTACTTGAGTGGACACAATTAGAGAGTCTTTTTCTTTTAACACCAGAGTCAGATCCACCACTTTCACTTGCATGTGCTCTACATCACTCTGATGTCTCTGGACACTGTTGAAGCTGGATAATTGGCTGAGACAGAATCTGTTTAAAATTAAATCTGTACGACACCTTTTTGCGAATGGCTACAAGACGCCATTTTGCGACTGGCCATCTAGCGCCATTTTAGCGAATCTCACACATAAGTACATACACCGATGCTATTATTTAGCGTTGTGCAATTCCCACACAATAGAAAGATGTTAACAGTCCTCATTATATAAATACAAACATTAACTAAAACATATAATATGATCAACCCTGCAAAACATGTACCACGGTGTACTCCACAAAACACATAGCCACAGAACGCTATCTAGCATCTTTTCCCAATAACCCAATACTTACACTCTACACAATTATATAAAAAAGGTTCCCTAGCATTAAGGTTAATATTTAAGGTTTAATTCATTATCAGTAATGTTGTGAAATACATGTTATTTGATATCTAAGGTTTATTGCATGATAAGCAGACCGTGTTTGGTGTCATTCTAAATCACTGTGTCTTTGCAGATTTCCGGTTCCATCGGGGAAGAAATTCGCAACATGTGTCTGCAAGTTATGGATCATAGAGAGTCAGGGATTGAAATGTTTCCTGTAATGCAGCCAGTCTAATTTGTTATGCAGCAGGAAAATGGACACAAAGAGTTGTTGGAGGCTGGAATGTGACCATACGAATTGACCTATGAACTGTACTGTAACAGAAGAACCAGAAAGAAGAACCAATGGAATCATGCCAACCTGTTCTATTGTATTGCCTATCTCTGCTAGAGTATATATGTGGGTTCTCTGAAACTAGATGCTAGTCTTCTTGCTATGCTGTTGACGGAGGTTTCATCTTTGATGCCGGGATCTGGATCCAGAGAGCGTGCGTGTGTAATGACTGTACCTTGTGACTGTATGATTTATTTGTGCTAATTGTATTTAGATTACAGCGTGTAACCATCTGTTTTTATATTGAATAATAACTTTTGTGCTTTGGAACCACAATCAAAGTCTGAAAACAATTATTTCTATTGTGCGACTCATAACGCTAAATAGCGACAATTTTAGAGTGTATAGATATCTAGGAATCGATAACACATTTTTTCAAATCTTCTGCTTCCTGCTGAAGTACGACACACTTTTGCTGCACTTCAACAATATCTTGCTCTAATACATCATTCTTTGCTAGGAGCATGTCATTCTCAGACTTTGTAACACATTGGAAAATTTTTGCCTCCTCAAGGCATTCAGACATAACCGCTAATTTGAGGTCTGTCTCTTTATGAACTTCAAGTCTTTTTCTTCTTCTTGCACCAATGCTTTTTTCAAAGACGACAATTCACTCTGTAATGTCTTTTCAATTTGCGCATGCAAAAGCTTCTCTTTTGTAGACTTGTCCTCCAAGTCACTTATCTGGTCGCAATAGCGCATAAGTGTTTGACACCAAACTTCACACAGAGTCAACTATTTCCATGCTGACATAGGCCCTCATTCAGAGCCGCTTGTAAGCGGCTGTACGCTCGTAGTCATCCAATGTTGTCAAACCACGCATGCGTCGGTGTAACAGTGTGCATGTGCGTACGGCTGATTGCGATAATTTTTTCTGTCATTCTTCGAATAGCGAACAGGAAGTGACATATCAAATGTGATTGACAGAACTGTCCGTTTTGGGGCGGTGACGGGGGTGGAGATGGGAAAACGCAGGCGTGGCGAGGCGTTTTTTTGGGCGTACATAAATTATCTGATGCGAACGGCCAATGTGAACGGAAAAAGTGTTATGTCACTGTCTGATCAACTTTCCATTCAAACTGCTCGCTCAGCTTGTGGTCTGGTATTCTCTACCACAATGACGATGGTCTCTTCGTTCCTCCCGTGGCTCATTGATGGTCTCCCGATTTATCAATTGAGGCCTCATAAACAATCACTTTTGAATTGCCAAAATGCTTGTAAGGTGTTTAGCAAATAGCCTTTTTTTATTAGCCAAAAACCGTACGCAGGTGAACTACTCAGCTGCTAATTTCTGGGTTATACAATCAATTAGCTTACAAATGTCTTTTAAATTTCTGTGTTTTTCATAAATTAGTTTATTATTTTTTTTCGGACAACAATATTGTAGGCATGTTTGTTTTTTTACTTTTTTTTTTAGGGGCCAACAAAACAATCGTCCTTTTGTTTTTTGATAAGTGTTAATTAAAACTCTTAAATGGTTTTTAACCCTTGGTTTTTCTTAAAAAATATAATGTTTCCATTTCCGTTGTATTGTTTGTAATTTTGTTTGTGGGATTACCTTTTAACCAGTTTTTGAATAAATTAACAATAGATTTGTTCAGATTTTCAACCTTTTTTTATTTTTTTACACAATTTTTTTTGCGTGTTTTTTCAAAAATAAAATATGGATAACTATAAAAAAAAAATTTTTTATTTTTTAGAAACGCACAAACAAAAAAAGTGGCATTTTTAAACCACAAACAAACAAAATTTAAAAACAATTCACAAGAAAGGAGAGGGAGGTTTTGGCCATTAAGGAATATGGGGCAAACACAGAGAAGGAATGTGGGAAATTTAGCCAGTGCTGTCATCGCCTTTTGTTCCCATTTGGCCGAGGTAGGGAGGGAGCCTGAATGGGTCCGGGAGGTCCTTCGGCTGGCCTGTCCAGAGGCAGATGTTGGGGCCTCTGGACTAGGCATAGGGCTAGGCACATTTGGAGGGATGGCTGTTGTTGTGCCAGAGGTGGAGGATCCTGATTTCCGGCAGGAAGGGAGGCCGGCTCCAACATCTGCTGGCGAACGAGCTGCTCCAGGGCATTTGCAATACGGACATTGGCCCCAGTATTTTCCACCAGGGCCTTAGCAATGGTCACGTTGGCCGCAGCACTTTGCTCCAGAGCCTCCGCCACCCGTAGCAGACTGGCATCCAGCCTCACCAGAATCTCAGTGTGCTGATCTGTTTTAAGATTGAGCTCAGTGAGGAGGGCCACTGCCTGCGAGGGGGATTGCCCTGGACTGTCTTCCACAGGATCCCCAGCCGGATCTACTGGTTCCTCCCCTGCAGAGCCAGCAGAAGTTCTGCGGCCAAAGCTCCCCTCTGGAGCAGACTCATCCGCCTGTGTCTCTGTGAAAAAAAAGAGAATAGAGTAACATTATAATCTAGATATTGTCCCAAACACATTTCTGAGTTATTAACATTACTACATTTACCTGAGGCAACATGAGGAGCCGCAAAGTCTGCCATGTTCGACACGCCAAACACCTCCTTATCCTGCACACACCCCTGTGCCATCTCCTCCAAATCGTTGAGCTCCAGTGACACAGGGGTGGGACCCCCACCTGTCCCCCCTGCATGCCTAGCCCTATCAGCCAGTTTTTGCTTCAGCCGATATTTGAAGTCGCTCCATCTGTGGGTTAAAAAGTTGGCATTATTCCTGCAGTATTTGGACCTGTAAACACTTTTTAATAAAATGTAGTTTGTACGTACCGGCGTTTGACCTCCCGGTTTGCTCGTTCAAACTCACCCACCCTATTGACAGCACTGGCTATGTCATCCCACATTTTCCATTTCTGGCTTGCACCCATATTCCTTGCTGCCTGGGGCAGTTTGTCAATGCACATTTGGACCAAAACCTCCATCTCCTTTCTTGTGAATTGTGGCTGTCTTTTTTTTTTGCTTTGTTTAGTTGGCCTGCTTGGGCCAGCAGCCTCTTCCATGACATCCTCAACACCATTTTTTAATTTGGAAATAAAATGTATAATGTAAAATGTCCCCAAAATTTGTGTCCCACATAATCCTTTATCCCAAACAAACAAAATACTTACCTGGCGCCTCTTGGCCAGTGCTTTGCTGCTCTGTAGCCATTTTTGACTTTCAGGTCTCACTACAGCAGACTGATTTGGGTTTTCAGTGACGTTTTTATACATGCGTCAGCATTATTCGTCCGCATCATTGTTTGTGCGCTCCTATTGTCCGTCCATAATTTGAGCTGCAAAATAAAGACTATTTATAGCTTGGTGTAACTGGAGTCGATGTGGCATGTTGTTTGTTGGAGGTTTGGTGTTGGAGTGGTTTTGTGTATTTGCGGTTTACTGTGTAGAAGGAAGACATTTTCAGGTTTTTTTTTTCTAGCTTATTTATTTTCCGTTGCTTATTTTTTTTAGTGTTTGCCTATTTTTTTCTGATTTTTTGAGTAAGTATTTTAAAAACCCACCGTAAAAAATATGAGTAAATATTTTTTAAATGTTTCTAATTTTTTTGGGGGTGCTTTACAGTTATTTTGGCCTTGCCCACGTGAAGTTTTTGAACTTTGGGATATTTGTGTGTTTTTGGTAAGTGTTTTTGTTTTCATGATTTTTCAAATTAGATGTGTTGTTCTTAGCATATTTTTGCCAAAGTAATGTTGTTTATTTTCTGTGAACAATCATGTCTTACCACTAAATGTAGCGTACTATTTTGCGAACTAATGTGTCTTGATAGAACTGTAAAAGTAGCGTACTATTTCGCAAACTAATGTGTCTTCATAGAACTGTAAAAGTAGCATACTATTTTGCGAACTAATGTGTCTTGATAGAACTGTAAAAGTAGCGTACTATTTTGCGAACTAATGTGTCTTGATAGAACTGTAAAAGTAGCGTACTATTTTGCGAACTAATGTGTCTTGATAGAACTGTAAAAGTAGCGTACTATTTTGCGAACTAATGTGTCTTGTTTTAACTGTAAAAGTAGCGTACTATTTTGCGAACTAATGTGTCTTGATAGAACTGTAAAAGTAGTGTACTATTTTGCGAACTAATGTGTCTTGATGGAACTGTGAAAGTAGCATACTATTTTGCGAACTAATGTGTCTTGATAGAACTGTAAAAGTAGCGTACTATTTTGTGAACTAATGTGTCTTGATAGAACTGTAAAAGTAGCGTACTATTTTGCGAAATAATGTGTCTTGATAGAACTGTAAAAGTAGCGTACTATTTTGCGAACTAATGTGTCTTGATAGAACTGTAAAAGTAGCGTACTATTTTGCGAACTAATGTGTCTTGATAGAACTGTAAAAGTAGCGTACTATTTTGCGAAATAATGTGTCTTGATAGAACTGTAAAAGTAGCGTACTATTTTGTGAACTAATGTGTCTTGATAGAACTGTAAAAGTAGCGTACTATTTTGCGAACTAATGTGTCTTGATAGAACTGTAAAAGTAGCGTACTATTTTGCAAAATAATGTGTCTTGATAGAACTGTAAAAGTAGCGTACTATTTTGCGAACTACTGTGTTTTTAATTTTTTGGTGTTAAATCATGTCTTAACACTAACAGGGGTATTCACTATGGGTGTGATAACATCGATTTTTGTTTTAATTTGCAATTATGACGTAATTATGACAGTTTTTACTTTTACACCCTATTCAATATCAAAGACTTATCGCAGTTTTGAAAAGTCTTTGTTAAAAAATGGTGATAAGTTTTCACCATTGAATAGGTGTCGTAAAAAAAGTGCAGAATTGGAGTTTAGGGGTGCAGGCTTTTAAAAAATAGCCTGCACCCCTGAGAATGTCATTTTTTTTAAAAATGTGTAGCCAAATTTATTTAACAATAAAAAGGGACACCCAAAATATTTCCAAAAAAAATTGTATTGCCCGCCAAAAAAACAAAAAAAACATTTTAACAATAGGGAAATAGGTTCAGGGCTATTCTGCAAGTATGCGGCAGGTGTTTTCGAGAATAGAATTATAGCAGCAGGTGCACAAATGCTGAATTTTTTAAAACTTACTTTAGGGACATCAAAACATGCTAGTACCCATTTTCATGTACCCCAAATTTGATGGGACCACTTTAAAAAACAAAAAAAATAACCTAAGTGCTTTTCTGCATCACTTCTTCAATGTTGGTATCAAAACACCTGCTGCGGCTCTTTAAATCCCCCACTTTAAATTAAAGCCTAAAACGGGGGTACCCATAGTGTTCACCCATGTTTTTTCAACTTTAGGGGGGCTCTTACATTTTTAAATCGGAAAAAAGCATAACTTTACGCCAATCCAACTTCGAAGTTTCCCGTTTTTGTTAATTTTCTATTGAATACGGGGATAAGCGGGAGCGCGCACCAGACTTAAAGCAGAAAAATAATCCGATATTAAACGTTAACTTCGACAGTGAAGTTAACATTTAATATTGGATTATTTTTCTGCTGAACACTATGGGTACCCCCGTTTTAGGCTTTAATTTAAAGTGGGGGATTTAAAGAGCCGCAGTAGGTGTTTTGATACCAACATTGAAGAAGTGATGCAGAAGAGCACTTAGGTTATTTTTTCACATTTTTTAAGTGGTCCCATCAAATTATGTGAACCTAAAAATGGGGACTACCATATTTTGATGTCCCTAAAGTAATTTTTTTAAAAATCACCATTTGGGCACCTGCCGCTAGAATTCGATTCTTCAAAACACCTGCCGCATGCTTGCAGAATAGCCCTGAACCTATTTCCATATTGTGTTAGAATTTATCCCCTTTTTTATTGTTTTCACCCCAAATTTGTCGTTTTTTTTTTGGGTGTCCCTATTTTGGTTGTTAAACTTTTTTGAACACATTTTTGGTTTAAATGTCAGTCCCAGGGGTGCAGGCTATTTTTTTTAAGCCTGCAACCCTAAACACCAATTCTGCACTTTTTTATGACACCTATTCAATGGTGAAAACTTATCACCATTTTTTAACAAAGACTTTTCAAAACAGCGATAAGTCTTTGATATTGAATAGGGTGTAAAAGTAAAAACTGTCATAATGACGTCTTACCTCCGAAATTAACGCAAAAAAGATGTTAACGCTCCCATATTGAATACCCCTGGAAATGTGGCGTAATATTTTCCAAACTAATGTGTCCTTCCTTCTCTATTTTTCACCCCAGAAATGTGATTACAATCCTAGTTTATTAAATTAATCTAAAATATATTTTCTACTTTTTAAATGTAGGTGGTTCAGCACATGACCCATCCCAGGCCTGTAAGCATCTTTGGATTTCTTAGAAAAGATAAGTATATTTTTCTTTACACATTTGTCGAAAACAATAACTACCTGGCTTACCATTTCAGGTTGATGTTGGTCGAATTATATTGGCCATGGTTCCAGAACCCGACCAACCTCAACTTCGTCCCAGGCGTAGGCCTCATAGGCGTGCAAAGCCCCAGATATATAGAACACATGTCACCCTTTTTGGAATGCCAGATGATGAGGTATTAAGACGATACTGTCTTCCTCCACAAATCATCCTAGACACTCTCTCATTAATAGAGAGTGATCTTGAACAGCAATACCACCACTTACGCAATTAATGTCGGTGTTACATTTCTGTGCCTCAGGATCCTTTCAAACCACTGTGGGAATAGTTGCCGGAATCTCCCAATCCTCCTTTTCAAGGATCCTGAGGACAGTGATGGAGGCCAGTTTTAAACACCTCCATCATTTTATTACAATGCCATTGGATATGGGTTCCCTTAGTGTGGCAAAGGCCAATTTTTACCAAATAGCTGGCTTCCCACACATCATAGGGGTTGTGGATAGCACTCACATACCACTTCAGCCTCCAGCAAGGCTGGAGGCTATTTTTAGGAACCGCAAACACTTTCATTCACTGAATGTAATGGTGGTATGTGATGCCTCCCTCCAGATCCTGTCCCTGAATGCCAAATTCCCAGGCAGTGCACATGATTCCTTCGTCATCCGGCAATCAGGGATTTGGCACAAATTAGACAACCTACAAGCTGGTGATGCATGGCTTCTGGGTAAGTTGACACCTTCTGTGACAACCAATGCAAAGCTTGTAACACAATGGTCCTGATGTTTGTTTTTTGACAGGAGACAGTGGTTACCCTTGCACGCCCTGGCTGCTCACTCCTTATTTGGCTCCCACACCAGGGCCACAAAGTGAGTATAATTCTGCATTTACAGCCACCAGGCAGGTGGTGGAGCGCTGTATCGGCCTTTTAAAAGTCCGATTCAGATGCCTCCACCGCTCTGGTGGTGGGCTCATGTATTTGCCGGATATGGTTTCGACAATTGTGGTCCTGTGTGGGATATTTCACAACATCGCCATAAGGAGTGGTGTCCCAATGCAGCCAGAGGATGCCTTGCCTGAGGATGGCCCCCCGAGGTTGGTCGGAGGTCAGTATGTGGGGGGGCCATACGCGATGATGTGGTGGCCAGATATTTTAGGTAATTATTGTAAAAAATTTAGGTAATTGACACAATGTAGACATGTAATATTTTAATGGCCAATTTTAATTTTTTTTTTGTGTCTTTTATTCCATAAAATTACCCGAAAAAACGATGCCTACTACCTGATCCCAAAAATTGTCTTCATGTGGCCACATTGGATATAACTTCTGGAACAATTATTTCTTCACCTCATTTGTGGATTCATGTTGGCCTGCTACTTCTTCAAACAGTTCTTGATTGTTGTTGTTGTTGTTTTTTTTTTTTTGGTGTGGGTTATTTTTTGGAGTGTGTTTTCACTGTGTGAATTGCTTGTCACAATTCACTTTGTGTTTATTATTTGTGTGTATTAAATTTTTGATTTACGTTAAAAAGACTTTTCCTTGGTAAATTACAAGCAAGTGTAACCTGGTCCAAAAAAGGCAAACTTTCTTAATGGCTAATCCTGTAATGTGTTAAATTGTAAAGTATTTTACCATGCTTTGTGGCTAAAACCAAAAACACCAAAGGTATTATGGGGAATCAGTATGTTTTCTAATCTAGGCCTAAGCAGGTTTGATTTAATATTTATATTACCCACCAAAAAAAAGTAAAAAAATGCTGGTAATTCTACAAACCTATTGGTATTGTTAGATGTTTAATGTGCCAGCTTACATACTTACTTGAGCTTTCTACAATCAAATTTACATTACTTAAAAAAACATGCTCCAATAGTCAACTTATGTAAGGTTAAACAATCTCATATTTACAGACAAGGAATGAGACTTTAATAAATCAAAATATATTTTATTTTTAACAATATTTTTAGGGGGGAAGAAACAAAAAAATTTGTGCCGCAGGACTGCCAACATGTGATCCAGGACCACAAGCATCCCGACGACATGGCCCCTCAAAGTGTGCAAGCCTTCCTGCATTGCTTGCAAACACCTCTGGTCCTCTGTGGGTTAAAAAAAAAGTGTGGATTACTAAACTGACACCTTAATTTATATGTTACCAAACAACTTAAAATTCAGACTATACTTTAAAAAAAGATCTAAAATTTTGTAAAAAAACAAAGTAATGGCAAACACAAAGATTGTATAAATTCAAACTAAAAAAATTACACATAAAAAGACAACCAAAAAAAGGGCAAAGTACGCAAAAACACTACATTTGTTGGTACCGTAAACTAGAAAGACACAAGTATGAGTGTTTGGACATGTGTGATATGTGTAAGGGGAAAACATCCTAGACATTGTTTTGCAAAGATATATATCCAAAACATTAGAAATACTTAACAAATTGCAAATGCACAGGCAAAAGGACAACATCACCCAAAAACAAAAAAATGCCAAAGCAACCATAGTTTAAAAGGGAAACATACCGGTCATATTGATGCCTGGTCCTGTAGCCCCGACATCGTCCTCCTCTGAGGTGGGCCAGTGCTGGTCCGATGGAGGAGGGGATATTTGACTAGGTGTGGAGGGGGAGGAAAAGAGAGGGGTGGGTGGAGGGGAGGGTGATGAAAAGAGAGGGGGGGTGGAGGGGAGGGTGAATTTTGAGGGATGGAAATATTAGGAGAGGGAGGGGCATCACGGACTGGCCGGTCTGGGGTGGAGGGGGAATTTGGGGAAGGTTGGGGAGAGGAGGATTGGGTGGGAGTGGGGGATAGGGGACGAGGCCGACGACGTTGTCGGTTTAAACGTCGTAGTCTGCGCTCAGCCCCTAAATGATGGATAAAATATTTTAAGGTTTTTTTTTTCTTTTGGTTTTGTAAACAATTTACACACCCAAAATTTGAAATGACAAAATAAAAAAATAAAAAAACATGCACACGCAGGTATGTCCTAAATAAACAAACAGGGCTAGCCGGAAAACATGCACACGCAGGTATGTCCTAAATAAACAAACAGGGCTAGCCGGAAAACATGCACACGCAGGTATGTCCTAAATAAACAAACAGGGCTAGACAGAAAACATGCACACGCAGGTATGTCCTAAATAAACAAACAGGGCTAGACGGAAAACATGCACACGCAGGTATGCTTACATTTAAAATGTAACAAAAAAACACTTTCGCTAATTTGCACCCGCAAATTCGCCAAAAGGCGTGGGGACCTGCGGTGGAGATCCGACCACCGCCTTTCAAGCTGGCCGATATTGCGGCGGAAGCCCAAATTCCGCAGCCGGCGCCGCACCTCCGCATAGGCGAGCCGCTTGCGGAGGTTTGTGATGGGGGCCGGATGATCAGTGATTCTCCGGTCCATCACATCTGTGAGGACCAGGAGTTCTCTATGTGTAAATGCTGCGGCTCTCATGATGGCAATGATTTGTTCCACAAAAAACAGTTTTAATAAAGGTCCCAGAAAAAATTTGATTGGCTAATGTACTTTGAAAAATAACAGAACGCATTGTATTGGTTATTGTATGAGTCATGTGACCTACACCCTCACAAATATAATGTGAATTATGATAGGCTTGATGTAGTGACATGCGTAAGCTAATTTAAATAATATTAATAAAGATGAAAAATCTGCATATAAACTAACGCAAAACAATAGTAGCATTCAAACAAACTATAAAATATGAAAAACCATCCCCTTGGTACAAACGTACGTATTCTGCGGAAGGAATGACACACACGAACAATAATAAAGTTTATTGACATTGTAAAAAAAAACGGATTGCAAAGATGTGAATACCAATTAAGCGAATGAATATACTGATTGCTATTAATCGATTCAAATATGTGGGCAGAATGTAATAGCAGGCAATCGAAAACTGACAAGGCCACTTCCGGGATTGACTTGTGCGAGCGTTCCCTGCAACCAAAGAGGAGACGAACGTTCGCTAGCTGGAGGAGGGGTTGGGAGACTATGGGGCGGAAGATTAGCTGCGTTCGAAAATACGAGCGAACGGTTTAATTTACATTTTCCCGCTCGTACGCCTTACGTGTGAACGTCCGGGTCTGAGTCAGGCCCATAGTCCTCTCTAGGGGACCTTGCACCATACACTGACCATACACACTGACATCTTTACATTCAGACTGTAAACTCCAGCCCGAGATCAACTTGTTTTTGTTTTCACTGTATTCCACTTTGCCTTCAAAAGTATTTTCAACACAGCAAAAACACTTTTCTTCATGTGGCACTACAATTACCAGCCTGTATCAAACAGTCTCAATAGCCTTTCAATAGGAACCTCTGCTCCCTCAGTACCACACCTTGACTTAATGAGCATGAGCAATTCACCAGGATAAACCACACAATTTCTTTTAACCCTTCCAATGCTGAAGAAGTGCACATTTCTCTTCACAGACAATATACTTGCACCTTTCACTTTTGTAAAACACTTGAACACTGTACTTCTGTTTCTGGAAAACGTTGCCTCTCCCATAAGCAAACAATTCTCCAGTAACTTGTATAACACTTATTTCTCTTACTTTCCAAGGAAAAGATGTACACTTGCAGACAATATTTTTGTTTAAACAACACTTCACAACAAAATTATCTTCACTCACCACCTTGATGAGCATTCCACCATGCAGGTGCCGTGAGTTTCCTTTTGGCTTTCTAGAAGAGTCCAATTATGCAGTGCAATAAGCACCCATATTTCTATTTGTATTCTTGCATAGAATCTTCTGCGTAGAATCTTTATGCCCGCTTTCTCCACCATATGGGATATCTTGGGGTAATTATCTTTGAGGGTCCACACACAGCTTTCAAGTAAATAAATGATGCTTTACTTTCCAGAATGGATAGTCAGGAAACAAACAGAAAATAATAAACTATCTAGCCCCTATTTAGGGCATCTAACTCACTTCTTGAACCCTCTCTATAAGGGTGCAGCTAATCTGCCAATAAAGTCTCTCACAGTCTCTGTGCCTTCCCTGTATCCTCCAGGTATACAGTAGGTCCTGGCTTCCTCAGCCTGTAGCCCCGCTGCTTCAATGTCACACAGTTTGAGAGGTTTATGGTCTCCCCTTGCCTCCTGCAAGGTCCAGACACAGGCCTCTTGGCCCCCAATGGGTTGCTTAGCTTCACTGGGCTCTCTGGCTGCCACAGTCCCACATAGACTGTCTCCGACAGCAGCCTGACTGGTCTGCCTCCTCATCAGCCCAAACCTGAGCTCTCTCCACAAGGCAGCCCTTAGGCATCTTCCCGGAATCCTTTTCTTCTCTGTGTGGGTGTATCTCCCCTGCCCCACACAGAATCTGCTGCTCACCAGTGCCATCTCTGGTGATACTGCCACAAGTGTTATGATTATTTTTGTGGGTACATTGCCTATATTTGAGACATTAACTATTAGTATACAGAATAATTTATAATTAACTAATGTAGTAATTGGATGTATCTGTACACTAGTAGTGTTAAAGTGATTTATTTGAAGTGTTTCATATTTGTGTTATAGTGTGCAATGTATTACTGTTAGCTAAGTGCTTAAGAAGCTCCAATATTGAAGTGCTCCAGTGTAATAAATCTGAACTAATTTGTTTAAACCTGAGTAATTATTGAGTCTGGGGATTAGGATGCCTTCACCTCTCTACCAGGGATGGGAAGAGATGACTACAGAAAGAAGCTATCCTATCAGAGCCACCGGACACCTTTGGTGAGTGACATTTATAGCGGGGCGTGTCACTCTAGTGTGTCGCTCTCTCTATTTGTGTCATGCAGGTGGAGTTGGGATGGTGATCCTGCCTCTATGTTTATTTTATATATGGTTAATGGTCCTGATCCCGTAGTCTTCCAGCTACTAGTTTGTAATGTCTGTTTATGTGTTCTTTCAGTCGCAGGTGTTATGTGTATTTGCATAACAAGTTTTAACTACTTCAGTTCTGGGTGGATAGTGCTTAGTCCGCTCATCTTTTGCTGCCTCCCTACCTGAGAGCTTCCCTCTCCCATTTTGCTCTCATTATTCATTACTAGCAATACATTTTTATTAGCCTTCCCAACAACTAGGGCCCTTTAAATCTACTCTTATCTAGAGTAGATTTTACCCCTCTCTTCCCTTTAGGGTCTGACTTTCGTGAACTCTAATCTCCATCCCATGGGGTTAATTTGTTTACACTCCCCCATACTCCCTCCTTTCATATTCCAGTCCAACCCTTTCCCCTCCTATTTAAGGCATCACACTTGGAATCTGTTTGTGGTTGATTTTGCATATCTGTATATCAAACACCAATATGCCTCTCAATGTACTCTATTTAAATGTCAGGGGACTCAACACACCACATAAATATTCCCTCTTACACAAAATACTTAATACTAACAATGGGGATATTGTTTCCAATCAAGAATCCCACTTTAAAGAATCCTCTCACCCCTCACTGGAATACAGACGATTTTCCAATGTATTTTACTCTTCCCACACTTAAAAAAAAATGGGGTGCCTATTTTGATAAGGGCTCCAGTTCCTTTTCAGACCCTTACCACCGAATATGACAAAGAAGGCAGATATATTATTCTTATATGTAAATTGGGCCCTCAGGTGATAACCTTAGTGAATTTATATGCCCCTAACGTTGGTCATGGTGCTTTTTTTTGTACTCGCTTTGCCGAGCTCCTAGTGTTCCATAGAGGTATTATTCTGTTTGGCAGAGACTTTAATTCCATCCTATCTGCAAACCTAGATAGAAGTGGCCCACTTCATTCTCCCCTCCACCGTTACCCACAGGGGAACCTCCGGGGCGCATGGCTGAGGCTGGTCTCTTTGATATATGTCGGGTGCATTATCTGACCTCCAAGGATTACACCTTTTACTTTAATCCTCACGGCTCATACTCGCGTATTGATTTAATTTTAGGTTGTAGCGGCTTGCTACAAATTTTGACATACTGTAAGTTGATATTATCAGTAATGTTTGGTCTGATCACTCTATGGATTTGGCCTCTTTTGACCCTCTACACTCCCACAGAGGCCGTCCCACATGGAGGTTAAATGAGACTTCCCCAAGTTAAGGAACATCTTAAGTCTCAGATAGAAGATTATTTTGCCACCAATGTTACTGATGATGTTCTTTACCCTACAATTTGGGAGGCACACAAGGCAGTTATTAGAGGGGTGGTAATTAAATATGCCACACATAGAAAAAAACAACAGACTGAGAAAATAGACAGGGGAAAAAAAATCTCTGTAAAAAACTTCATAATATGTAGGCACTATAATTAATAATAAAATCAGGGACACACCATATCCAGCAAAACTGCATTTTACTGAGATGAAGGGTCATGATAAACAAATCTAAAGTCAGTACGTTGGAGAAAATAGAATCTGGCAAGAATTTGAAGTTGATGAGGCAAGAATTATATGCAATTCCAAACTTAGCTTATGCAAATCTTGGTAGAAGTGGGAGCTTTCTAAAGGCTGCATACAGGTGAAGTTTAAGGGTAAAAGTTAGTAAGCGGTGGGTTCTAAACCCTGGTGGTTTGGTCAGATTTACTAAGGCCAAAACCTCTGCAAAACCTCCAGGATTTAGAACCCGCCGTCACACCGCCACCAAACCGCCGGGGTTTATAACCTGCCACTTAATAAATATTGGCCAAAGTCTTTCTTAAATTGTCCTTTAGTAGAAGTGCTGAGTGTGAATTATGGGGCTAATGTACAGTTGTATCTGTTTTGTGGTAATTTACGGTACTCAATTTACACACAATGCTGATTCTGTGTTAGGAGCAAAGCAAAAAAAAGCAACTAACTTTCACTGGAACACACCATGAAGTAATGTAATGCAAGTGGTGCAAATAAATTTTTTATGGCACGCAGACTAATTACTGGCTGCTTTTGCGTGTAGCCAACAAATGCTGGACAGCTTTATTTTTACACTGCAATTTAGATTTGAGATTGGATACACCAATCCCAAATCTAAATCTCTATGCACATTTGAAATCTGCCCCACATGGTTTTAAAAAGGTGCTGTTTTTTGCTCTGCTCTCAACTCAAAATTAGCCCCGATATATTTTATCAATGTCTGTTTAGTTTTATTAATCTCTACTATATAAAAATGAAAATTTGTCCTTCTGTCATTCTGTCTTTCTATACAAATCCACAGTTTACAAGCCAAGATCATGAAATTTTACATACAGGCATATTAAAACACGGCAGAGGCAACTAAAAAAATTTGAAATCAAAATTAATTACTGTTAATTTTTAAATAATTAAAACCCACAATTTTTGCAGAGCATTTGCCCTCTACAGTTCAGGTACAGAATTAGAAAAGGATTTAAGCCCTGATTCAGAGCCGGACGCTCACTCTGAATCAGGGTGTCTTTTTTTTTCTAATGCGAGTGGCCAGGATGATGACCATCGTGACCATCGGGCTTGCGATGAGACCCTTGTGGTAGGGTCTCGTGGCCACAAGCCCCAGAGAGCTTTCGGCTCTAACAGAGCCGAAAGCTCTCCCACTGACATCACTTGTGATGTCAGTGGGGCCGGCCCCAGACGGTAGACGTTCTCATTGGAACGCCTCCATCTGGGCAGCCACCCCCCCAGCCCACCCACCAAAGTGGGCGTGCTGTCACTCAACATCGACAGCACGCCCCCTTTGGTGCGAGACCTGGAGCGACAGATTGCCCGTCGCTATCCAGGTCTCGCGCATGCGCATGACAGAGCCGGCTCCATCGTGCGCATGCGCTCTGGGCCACCATCAACCCAGTTCGAGCGCTCAGTGCTTGCGACCGGGTCTGAATCAGGCGCTTAGCCCACAGTTTATAAGCCAAGATCTCTCATGGTTCTACACCTAAAACATCAAAGAAGAATAAAAGCATTGTCCTGTTTGGTTTATTGTTAGATGCAGATTTGGACACCATTCTTCTTGGGCCATCTACAAGGACAATAAAAATATAAAAAATTTATTTTTGTTTAATTTCATAATTTGATTTAATAACTTGCATTTTGCTACATACTAAGGAATTATGGAAATTTAATCTGTAGCATATAATCTAAGTCTCTAAACATCATTTACTATGGCTCTCACATGGAGTTTACTGTGCCTTTTAAATGCTGTATGAATTTATTAGGGATGAGCGGGTTCAGTTCTCAGAGAACCGAACCCACCCAAATTTCGGGGATCTGGGGCGATCCGAGCCAAGCTCGGATCTCCCTGCCTGCCCCGGATCCCTCACTCGAGACAAAACCTTGTGATGCCACTGTCGGGTTGCGAGGTTTTGTATTGAGCGGGCTTAACGCTGATTGGCTGAAAGAGCCGTCTGTCACGGCTCTCAGCCAATCAGCATTAAGCCCATTTAATATGCACACAGGAAGCAAAAGAAGATGATGCCCTCCATCTCTCGCTCCCTCGCTGACTGACACCGCCGGCACCTCCACTGGCAGCATCCTCCGTTGCCGACACCATTGCTGCTGACATTGCCGGCACCCCTGCAATGCTGCCCCACATACTCAGGACACCCTTAGAGTCCCCCACACTGCCGACACTGTCGGCACTCCCACACTGAGGACACCACCAGCACCCCTGCACTGCCGACACTGTCAGCACACATGCACTGAGGACACCGCTGGCACCCCCACTCTGCCGACACCGCCAGCACCCTGCATTGAGAACACCCTTGCACTGCCAACACAGTCAGCAAACCTGCACTGAGGAACCACTACTGATATTAAGCCAGGCTTATTATGAGTCTGAATATGGTAAAAATTTATATCTGCATCCATAAGGAGAGAGCCATCTGATTTACAGTCAGGCCCATAAAGATGGCAACTATACTGGGATGCAAAAACGCAGCTCTGTAGCACAAATTTTTATTTATACTGGCTCATGCAACAGCTTACACAACTAGATGGTGTCAACAGTGGCGACCAAACTTTTTTGTCTACCTCCTTGGTTGCTGGACCGCACTATGGAACACACAGAGGATACTTCATTCCTTTGTCAGCCCCTGAAGGGTAAAACCTATTGGATGAATCTTATACACCGTGGAGACCCTGAATGCCGGAAACAGCTGCACAAGGAACTGGAAGTAGTTGCTGTGCATTTCATAGGCGATCCAGCAATCAGGAAGTACACAGTCATCCTGGTATCAAAGCAACAGAAGCTTTTGGCCGTGTTTGCCTTACACCATTACAGGTCCTACTTCTTTCAAAGACCTTAGGACTGTGGATGGGGAAGTTTGTCACACTTTTCATGAGGCCTGCCTAAGGAGAGGTTTGTTGGAGGATGATGTGTAAACAAACATTCTTATAATCCCGGGCAACGCCGGGTACTCCAGCTAGTAAATAATAAAGTCACATTAATAGATATGCCCTCATACACCAATAGCGCAATTTGAAGTGATTCCCATGCTGCATATTTTTTCCTCAATTTTGCTTTTTCCTTCACTTTGCTACTTTTTTCTTCATTGTTCTATGTTTCATTCATTTTGTATCTTACTAGGTATTTGGTATCGCACCTGTCTTTAGTCTGTTTAACCTAGATTGTGCACTTTTTCCACAACTTTGCTACTGTACTTTTACCTTTATTGTGCTATTTTTCTCAATTTCATGTTTAAAATTGCTTATAGTGTGCTAGATACTTGGCCTGGCTAATTATCAACATCTGTGGTGTGCTATCAAAGCCTGTGGGCACGTCTGTACATGTAAAATGTAATAAAATCAAAAATTTGCTGCCTCTTCACTCAGCGGGGTCTCTGCTGGCTGGGGATTCAACCAGGATCATGCCCCTGAATTCCACTAGGTCTTCCCCACTGGGGCCTTGCCCATATGTTGTAGACCCCAGACATGGGGACTAGCTATGTCACTGATATGTGGTATCTTTGAGTTAGGGTTCCTTAAGGGCCACTAATAAGAATGGGTACCTGACTCTTGGTTGGGATTAAAGTTTTCATCTTCGGGGTCTTATGTGTAAATCCCTCTGTATCATTGGGACAGAGGGGTGGTTACAGTTCACTTGCCCATGTGGTCCCCTTGTCTATACCTGGTAAGCTTTAGTGCTACCTCTGTACCACCATTATCTGGGATGGTGTGGGGTTTGACTTCACCCTTGGATCCTTCCCTTCGAACTGCTTTTACTTTGACAAACAGAAATGAGCTGCTAGTCATTTATATGTCTTATTATATGTTTCATATTTTTTAATTTTTCATTATTAAATGTTATTACTGACTAGCATCTCATTTCTATTTGTCTATTATTCAGTTTTTCCCATCGTTTTGCGGTGGCTGCTGTCAGTTATCTATATATAAGATTGAATATAATATGTTATTGCATGTTTGCCGATTTTACATTGTTTTTTTAATACCTGTATAGAGTACCTGGAAGATCAGCACCTGTGTATTTTTGTGGTTCCTTTTTACTTTGCCTTCACTTTTTCTGCTATTTCCCCTTTTGTCCCCTTTCCCCTGCAGCTCCCTTTCTTGTCCTTTACAATTCTAGTGGCTGAATGTACTGGTACTTTGGAGGTTTTGCTAGTGGGCACCTCCTCTCAGTCAGTTCCTCTGTCCTCTGGGCAGTTTACACTTCTTGTATTCCCCAGCTTTTGCTATACAGTTAATGTTCTAAATTTTCTAGCATTGGGGCTAGGACATCAACTAGAGTTTATGACTTCTGGGGCCTGTTTGTCAGTTCTGGGACCCGTAATGTCTTCTCATAAGGATTCTTCTAACCTGTCTTTTGTTGCAGAGCATTTGTTCAGTGGCATCTGGGTTGTGAATGTGGCCAAGCAAGAGATGTCAGCTGCAGATATGGAGGACTTGGAGGTGCTGGGCATGTTTGGTGTGGGGTCACCTAACAATTCTTGTGCTTGTTTTTTAATGGCTCATTAATTATTGGATTTTGACCACAGTACTGATATTGCAGCAGAAACCCTCAAAGGTCCACATGATAAAATTGTGTCTTTAGTATTTGATGAGTAGCGTGTTGGTTGGCCTTTCTGCATCTGGTATGTAGTATATATATATGGCTCTGATTTGGTTCAGATGGCCAATGTGGCTGTGGTGCATGATCATCATGCTAAAGCACACAATGCATTTCTGACTGGTCACTATGTGGATTTTTTAGGCACATATGTTTTTGCTGCCTTTTACCTTGAGAAAACTCCTTGCGAATGTCTGGTGGTTATGAAATATCTTCACCTAATTTGTGAAATGTGTTTGAAGTCCAGTGGTATCTCATGGAAGGTTTATGCTGAGGAATTCAGGCATAAGTAGAACAGTAAAGCATTAATTGATTCTGGGTGTAAGTATATGGAATTTTTTTGGAGGTGACTCAACCAAAGCAAGAAGTTTCTGAAGGTCAACAAGAAAGGCAGCAATTTGGTGCAAGCTGAACTTCTCCCACATGTTTGGGGTAAGTGTTTTACCTAAATGTTTTGCAATGCTATTGTGGTTCAAATTGTATTTTTGCCACTACCGTTTCACCTATAGGTCAGCCACTTGTTCAAAAACTGTCAGGAGATGGTGGGCCTGCTGCCGGCTGGCCAGTAAGGCTGGATTCTTGCATTGAGTAAATAGCTATCCTGGTGCTCTGATCAGTGTAATTTTTTCTTGAATGGCTGTCCATTAGGTTAGCATTTGTGCATTGTTGTAGGGGTTAAATTACGTCAGATAATTTTACATATCATTTTAATTCCCATAGTTTATTAAGGTTACAGTGATGAGAATGGTTCTTTTGGGGAGGATGGTGGTGCCTTTTATCTCCCCTCCCATGGAGGACTTGGTTTTGTCCCCAGCTGGGGATGTGCCCAAGTAGGCATGTTTTAGTTAATACAGCACCTGTCACATCCTCAGATTGCATGAGTTAATGCAGCCATTACATAGGATTGCTGTTGGGTGGTCTGTCAGTCATTTAATCAGAACTTCATTATGGTGCAGGGCTGTTGGGCCCTTATAGTGAAGGATCAATATTGTATCTGTTTTCTGACTTCTCCCTCTGTATCCAGATAGATTTTGTATTTTTGGGTTTCCATTAAGATGATGATTATTATGTTTATGTCTAGTCTCCCTGCTGGCGCTGGGCGGAAGGAGGACAGCCGCCTCTGGCTCCCCCCCTACATGTAACAGAGTGTGAATCACTCAGTCTGAGTCTCCGGCGCTGCCACACGATGTCTGGCAAGTGCAACAAGCTCTGTGTCTATTGGGACAAGAGAGACGTCATTATGTCTCCCCGCCCAAGGCTCTCACTGTTCCGGGGGTGAAGTCTCTTTGTGGAGGAGCTTCTGCTGTTGGGTTGGTCAGGCAGGTTGTGGCATGCTGTGGCTGTGCTGTGTGGACACCAGGATACTGGTCAGTGACAGAACCTGCCAGGTGAAGTCCGGTCCACTGTGTTGTTAACACTGTTACAGACAGTGGGCGGGCGGTGGGCCGGCGCCATTCATAATATGTAAGGGGGAGAGTTGTACTGTGTGGCATATATGTAAGGGAGGAGGTGGGAGTTGTACTGTGTGGCATAATATGTAAGGAAGGAGGGGGGAGTTGTACTGTGTTGCATAATGTGTAAGGGGCATTACTACTGTGTGGCGTAATGTACACAGACACTCCGCAAATGTTGTATTGAGGCCCTAGGCTTCTGTACAGTGGACCGTGGAATCCATTCCCTCTGTATTAGGGCAGCGACCTCCACTGCACTTGTCGGTTTCTCTCTGAACTGTATTTGTCCCTGTATATTAAGCTACTTGTTTTTACTCAGACTGTTTGGATTTGATCCTTTCTGCTTAACAAGAATGGTGTGGTGTGGATGCAAGTTGTGTCTGTAGCCTCCACAAACGCTGCTGCAAAGAAGAAGGATATTGAACTTAAGTTGAAATAAAGAAAAGTGTAAAGAATTAGATTATACTTGGAAGCACTGCTTAAGCTGAGTGCACAATAAGCAATGTGTACCCAGCTGATATGTCAATATCGGATCCTGGGTACCCATCATAACAAGAATATGAATGATGGAACAATCTCTTGTTCCGTCCTTCGTTACCTGCAACATGGACGTATGTGATATTGTCCAATTGGACATGCAGCACAGCCGACCGGACGATAGGACATGCGACCGCGGGAGCACGCATACTGGCCTTACACACTAAGCCATGCGGCTGATATGTCGTTCTGATTCCTCTGGAAATTACATATCGTACCGACATTGTCTCAGTGTGTACCCAGCTTTAGACGGATGAAAAACGGCATTAGTTCTTATGCACAGAACATAATTTTCCAAATATTTTAAGCAACAGAGATGAAAATAAACCATAATTTCCATATTTGGTTGAGCTCAATGCCATTATTGTGGGATAAGTTTGTGATTTTCTCCATGCTTGCTATAAACCAGATCTTATCTATAACTGTATACTTTACTTAAACTTTACCATTTTTTCCTCATGCTGATTGCTTCACACAAATCCATGTTTCTTATTTTTTCTACAGGTAATCGTATAAAAGGGCTGCATTTATTTTAAGTGGCAAATATTTTAGTCACTTTTTAAATACATTGTTTTATTTGCACATTTATATGTTGTAGTAGACCAGCCAAGTCCCAAACTTGTTACTTTTACCTGCGTTAAATGTTAATAGCTGGCAACCATGCTAAATCAATCAGTCATAGTTCAGACAGAAATACTAGGGTGGATGCCACTAATCATTTTACCCTTAAAGGTAATTTTAAGGTAATTTTGTGGCCCAAAAAGGTCTAATTTCAAAGTCATCCAAATATAGACATGTAATATATTAAAAAGAAAGGTATGGAAGAGACAAACAGATTGGTACTATTTTTAGGTCAGAATATTAATCTCAGAAGTAGGAAGCATAGGAAAAATTTAGGTGGGTCAAATTTGTAGGACAAGCGGACATGATAAGAAATATAAAAAAGAGGCTTGTAGACCTATGTTCTTATGTTGTTATGTACACATTATTACAATCTATAACCTTTATACATTTTATTGTATAAAACTAATAACATTTATTGTCTTTTCTTGTGCAGGCTGTGAACTGACACAATAATCATGAGTGAAGATTCACCTAGAATGACCACCAAGAAGCAGCGTACTGAATATGAAAACAAGATTGGTTGTTTTTTTTGTCAAAGCAGTTCAAAAGCCTCCACTGATGGAAAAACCAGAACCAAACGTGTTGTACAACAAAGTAAGAAATTGGGGAACAACAGTTATTCAGAAGTGATGGACAAATTAGATGGTCTCTCATTGGATAATTTTAACTCTCTTAAAATTAAGTGGCACAAATCCTGCTATTCTGTGTTTACATCGGAGAGCAAACTGGACAGACTACGGAATAAGCAACAAACAGCATCTGTACCATCTACCAGCTCAAATATCACAGGTGCAACAAGAAGAAGTTATCAGACTAATATTGACTGGAAGCTTTGTATGTTTTGCCAGTCACAGATCTCATATAAGTAGCATCACCATGTAGAAACTATGAATAAATCCATAACACTGATTGAACGATCTAAATCTGATCAAGTGATGTCCGTCAGCCTCTCCAGTGCCAGTGAATGAGTGATACCCTGTAAAGACCCCATATTTGTGGACATTTATATGCTGCCCTGTGCTGGAGAATGTTCTGGAACTGAAGTGAGGAGTTGCACTAGGACCCAGGAAATCTGGCAGAGTGTGCTTCACTAGTGAGCTCAGACTAAAACTGAAACTAAAAGGGGAGGAGAAGGAAGGACTAGGGATGGACATCGGAAGCCCACCATCATATGATGGCAGTGCTTCCACCATTGAATCTTTCGATGCAATGGTAACTAACCATTGCATCAAAAGCATTTAATGGTGAAATCTATTCATATGAATAGTAAAGGGGAGTGGTTAGGGGAGAGGCTCAGACACAAAGTAAAAAAAAAACCCAGGCAAGGCAGGCATAGTGAATGAGGAGGAGAATGGGAAACACAGGCACTGCCACGCTGCTGCTGCTGCTGTGGGCACTTAAAGCAACAAGAAATGCGTGGTGCAATTTGCTGCTTATGCAGTAAAGATGTAACAAGACACATCTGTATTCGTAAGATCTATCAGTCCTGAATAGCAACCTTCTACGAACAGGTTAAGAAAATGATAGGTTCAAAAGCAGGATATGTCAAGCCAATAATGTACCCTGGTGAAAAGTCTACCTTCTTTCTGTCAAAGGCATTAACAAAAAGTCATCAACATGGTGGTTTATCATCAGAATTGGACTACACAGAAGATGAAGATGTTGGTTCTCTTGGATTTAATCAAGGATATATCTATCAAGAAATGGTACATGTGGCACTAAGAATCAGAAAAGATCTCACAGACAATCCAGGTTATTGCAGTATTTGGCAAGGACTTGAGCAAGAACATGTTGTACAAGTTATCCCAAACAGCTAGTATCTATTTCTGCAATAACTGTTCAGTGAAGCAGGTGATCTTTATGAGGGAATTGAAGAAGGCAACAGTATCAAGCAGAGTGTGTGCTGTATTGTTCAAGACATTGGGTATGCAGTGTCTAAGAAATAAAAATTAACACCAAAGCATATTGGTTTAGGGCTTGCACTCCACCAAGCTACATAGACACTTTTGGATCTCTTCCATGCAGTGAACCATACCATTGGTATTGATATGGTACAAAGAATGGCAACGTCTATATTCCTGACAATATCATCAAAGAGCAAATGATCCTCTGCTCATGAAGCAACATTGATGTGCTGGAACGAAAGATGAAGAAAGATAGAAGGCAAGATTGAAGGATCTGAGTTGGCTGGTGTCCAGGATTTGTGATGACAAAGATGATCCATCTGTTTCCTGATTGGAGAACACTGAAATAAGCCATAAGCATCGTTGACCCTCCAGTAACTACTGCAGGAATGTTGCCCATTTTTCAGGCACCAATAGCTTATAATGATGATAACCATCTCTTCATGGCTATTACAAACCACATGGGACAGAAATACACCATTATTAAGGAAATTGTTTGGTTAAATCCCAAGTTTGAGAATGTCATTTTTGTGATGGGTGGCCTTCATATCTGTTTCAACTTCTTGAAAGCGATCAGTCAGCACATGGAGAGTGCTGAGCTGGATGACTTATGAACAGAATCTGGCATGTATGCAACCAACTGAAACCATGTTGGATTAAAAAGCATACTAACGGGCAGTGAGAGGACATATTCTGATATACTGTATGAAGTTCTGTGGCACATAAAGTGACCATTGTTCAAATCATGGATCATTGAAACTGAACAGAAAAAGGAGCTCATTTTGCAAGTTTCAACACTTTCCCAGATTGTGGCCGATGTGTGAAGATAAAAGCTGCTACTGACAGAAATGCGTTCTACAATGCAGTTGGCCAGCTTTCTGATGTTCTCAATGACAAGAATGTGAAAGTAGTCATGACAGAATTTGACAATAAGTACTCAGACAATCCTAACTACAAGTTTTAGTTTAACTACGAGTATGGTTGAGATTCTTCTGGAGTTCATCCAGGCAGAGAGAGAGAGGGTAATTGAATAACTACTGTATGGTCACCTGATTTTCTTCTTTGTTGTGCAACATGTTTGGTTCTGGTTTTTCCATCAGTGGAGGCTTGACGAAGGTCACCTGAACTGCTTTGAAAAAAGAAACAACCATTCTTGTTTTCATATTCCTTACCTGCCTCTTGGTGGTCATTCTAGGGAAATCTTCACTCATGATTATCGTGTCATCAGTTCACAGTCTGCACAAGAAAATAAAATAAATGTTATTAGTTATATACAATAAAATGTATAACGGTTTTACATTATAAAAATATGTACATAACAACAGAAGAACATAAGTCTACAAGCCTCTTCTTTTTTAATATTCTTATCATATCCCCTTGTCCTACAAATTTGACCCACTTTTTCCTACATTACTGTACCTACTTCTGAGATCAATATTCTGACCTAAAAATAGTACCAAGCTGTTTATCTTCTCTTTCTTTTAATATATTACATTGCTATACTTGGAAGACTGAAATTTTACCTTTTTTGGCCACAAAATTACCTTGAAATTACCTTTTAAGGTCAAGATTTTTAGGGGCATCCAGCCCAGTATTTCTGTCTAAGTTATGACTGCTTGATTTAGCATGGTTTTTAAGCCATTTAGCTTCTTGGCTGGTCTACTATTGTGCAAAATAAATATGTACATAAACCAATGTGCCAGCTAGGAATTAGAGCAAGGTCAATGTCATGCCTTCAGCATCATTTGTGTATTTTGTGTAAGCTCCACCTAGTGGTCAGCCTGATATCGGCTTAATTCTGAGTCTTACAGGCTACCATTGAAATTTCCCAATGCTCCCTGGGTAGATGAAAGTGCTGTCTCCATGTTAGATTCCACATGGTTACTTCAAGAGGTGCAATATATCTTCCCCTCAGTATCAGCATTAATGTTAAGAACTCTGATCTATATCTGTTACCATTAGATCAGCTAACAGTTCAGTAAGAGATGTGTTCTCATATATCATTGCTGCAGTCATGCCAAACAGCCACTCTCATGCACCAGATCCCCTTTAACTCTGCTAGCACCGGGCATCTTTTTGCATCTTTATTGCAGAAAATGCATCTAAGTTGCAATGTGATGCCACTATGCTGCACCTTCAGACTGTATTGATTCATTTGATATGCAACACTTGTATATCTGCTTTGTGACTGAGTCTCTGAAACCATATATGAAGTGCTACAATGCAGAGGCTGCTGCTTTTTTCCATGCCATATACAGACTCAGTTTCACACAGATATACAAGTGTCAGATATCAAATGAATCCGTGCAGTTTCCAGGTGCATCCTAGTCCCATCACATTGCACCTAAGACACATAGATAACCATTGATGGCAGAGTTGCACGGGACCAGGTGGCTCACTCGCATTGCATCTCGGGCCGTATGGCATATTGAGGGTAGATGTAAGAGGACACAGATATACAAGTGTCAGATATCAAATGAATCCGTGCAGTTTCCAGGTGCATCCTAGTCCCATCACATTGCACCTAAGACACATAGATAACCATTGATGGCAGAGTTGCACGGGACCAGGTGGCTCACTCGCATTGCATCTCGGGCCGTATGGCATATTGAGGGTAGATGTAAGAGGACACATCTGTACGTTGCATGTTTATATATTTTTTGCATTGCATCAACCTCATTTTGTAATTGCTTTCTATTATTTGTTTGCATTTCAGTTTTACCATTTTCTTCTATTACTACAATAAACACCATTCTCCAAATTTTTACATCTATATTGGATTTATTGTGCACTTTTACTCAGGCCAGAGGGAGGTTTATAGAGAGACAGAATGTTCAAAATTACTGTGTTCCACAACTACCATTTTTCACAAGTAACTGTAAATACCCTATCGCAGTATACACAATCAGAAATGCCCTCATTTACACATTCTATATATATATTTATATATATATATATTATAAGGGCACAGTCGTGCCGTTATATTAAGGCTGCATCTGAAAAAAGGGAAATCTCCATAGAGAATTCTGGAGGGGGGGCATAGTGTTTAAGGGGCTACACCTAAAAAGCTGTTGGAGGTACCGAGCTGGAATTTGACACGGCTGGGTGGAACTATCGCTCGGTGTTGCACGCCAAATTTCAGGGCATAAACATAAAAAATTTGAATTTGGGAGAAATCTAAAACTCCAACTGTCACTTTTTTCTGACATTCTCAATTAGGACCACTTTTTTGCTGTTCTGTATGGGGGATATTTGGGAAGGCATGACTCAGGGTAGGGGACGAATTTAGACTTGGGGTTTGTTTTATTAGGTAGCTATTTTTCTAGGGTAGGGTCTTTTGGGGTTCAGGTAAATTACAAAATTAAGTGAATGTAAAAACAGGTGACAAAGAAGATGACAAAAACAGGTGCGCAATGAAATAAGAAGTGCAGCTACAGGTGATACAAAACAGAGTATAACACCCAGTACTCCAAGATTATATAACAAAATTAAGTGAATGCACGACTTGGCAGCGCTCTCCCAATATACAAGTTTACACTCAAAATAAATAAAATAATCATCATATAGATGGTAATGTCCACATTAGTATGGTTCTCCTTAGATAATCCTTGTGATAAGTCTCCTTAATAAATAATGACAGAATTGTTCCACCTCCACTCATACTTGTTAGGACAGCTTCAGCATGGGAGGATACATAAGAACAGGGAAAAAGAATATATAGTGCAGTCAATCTTTTAAAAGACAATTTAATGCTATATTGCACTTACAATGTGTAGACAGCATTCAAACATTAAAAATATCCACAGTGGCAAATCAGCAGCAACAGCAGAGTAGGTCCAATAGGTCCTGGATGGAATAACTAGGAAGGGTGACACCACAGCTCTGGATAACTGGATATCCCTCAGGAACCCACCAACTGCACCAGCATGTAGTCACTTGGAAAACGAGCCATCGCTTAACGCATTTCAGACTTTACCAGTCCTTCATCAGAAGCGTAATAAAGGCTCTTTATTGTACTCCATATATACCCTATACCCTACCTAATAGAGATCTCAGATGGACTTAATTTCTGCTCGTCAGTGTTGTCTGCAACTTGGTGCATGTGCACTCCTCACACGGCACCTGGAAACAAGATGGCTGTGCATTCCATGCTCACCGGAAGTTGTCAGCGGCTCCATCTGATGCAGGACAATCGTGTATTTTGTGCGTTCCACCATATAACCATATACAGAGTTCAAAGAATGGCATTGAAAAAGGTCCGAGAGTCTTGAATCCTTTTAATATAAGTTCCTTATTGTAAACATTTGACTCAGCCAATCCATATATATATGATGTAATAGATCATGATGCATAGTCCCATATAATGATACATACAAAGCAAAAACAAAATATATATCATAAAACATTCCAAAAATACAATAAATTACAATAAGACTTTAAAATAGTGGGGTCCATATAAAAACCTACGTATAGAAGAGAGGTGGGGAGCAATAAAAAACAAACAGAATGTGCAAACATAGATATTAAAAACATCAAAAACATATCCATTAACTTAGATTAAAAAGCATTTCAGCTCAAAGTCCCCATTTAATCCCTTGGGTACAAGGGTTCTTAATTGGTGGATCCATTTCAACTCTAGTTGAGAGAGACGCTTATCTAAATCCCTAGTTTGCCAATTGGATAACACTAGTTGGATACCTACAAAGATTTTCAAAAAACATTAGTTTGAAATATGATGCTTTTTAAAATGCATAGATACAGTATGCATTTCTAGTCCCTTACGAATATTATAAATATGTTCAGCGAGTCTCACCTTGAGACTCCTACTTGTCTTCCCCACATAAAATAAACCACATGCACACTCCAGGATATATATAACATTCCTGGAGTGGCATGTGATAAAGTCCCCAATAGGGTATTTTTCACTATTTACAATAAATTCAGTAATTTTTCGGTCCTTACATTTGACCGTTTTACACATTAGGCAGCATCCGCAACGATGGAAGCCTTTTGTTCTTATATTTCATCTTCTTTCTACTTCTAAATTACTCCTAATGAGTTTGTCTGTTAGTGATGGAGCTCTTCTCTAGATAAAAACTGGCTTATCAGGTATTACAGTACATTGCCAATTATAGGGTCATACTTCAGTAATGACCAATTACTTTTTATAATCTTCTCCATCTCTTTATAAGCTGAATTATACTGGGTAATAAAAGCCCACTGGTAATCATCCTTACTTTCCATTATACCATGCTTAGGTTTAATTAGATAATTCCTATTTACCAGTCCAAGATTATTTCTGGCTTTTTCTAAAATCCCTTCAGAGTATCCCTTGGCACAAAAACGACTTGAGATTTCTTCCAACTGATCTTCACATACCTCCCTCTCAGTACAATTTTTTTTAATTCCTTGAAATTGTCCGAAAGGGATCCCATCCAACCAATTCGGATGGAGCTGGCTAGTCATATCTATAAAGCCATTTGTATCTGTACTTTTTCTGAAAGTTTTAGTGTTAATAGAACCATTTTTAATATATATTAACAAATCTAAAAAGGATACCTCTAGGTTACTATGTGTAAAAATTAATTTGATGGAAAAATTATTCACATAAAGAGCAGTACAAAACTCTAAGAATACATCTTCACTTCCTCTCCATATAAAAAAGACATAATCTATGAAGCACTGCCATGGCACCAGATCTGCCCTCAGAGTGTCACCTAACCATATGTGATGGTCTTCCCAGTACGCCATGAATACATTTGCGTAACTAGGGGTGAAATTGGTACCCATGGCAGTACCAAAGACTTGTAAGTAAAAAACTCCATCAAAATAAAAACAATTGTTAAGTAAAATAAATGCAACACTTTCTAATAAAAAGGACTTCAATGTATCATTGTAATTACTTAGATCTAAATAGAAGGAAACTGCTTCTAACCCTTTCTCCAATTCTATTACAGTATAAAGTGTAGTTACATCTGCACTACATAGAAAATAGCCTTCCTGCCAATTTACATCAGATAGTCTCCTTAATATATCATTTGTATCTTTTAAGTATGCTTTTTGTTCTTTTAACAAGAGGCTATAAGTGATGATCAACCATAGCCGACAAATTACTGGTCAAACTATTGCATCCAGATACTATCGGTCATAGAGGAGGGTGGAGGGGGTCCTTATGAATTTTTGGGAGAATGTATATAGTTGGTATTGATGGGTCCTTAATTACTAAAAAGTCACATTCATTTTTATCAATAACATTCTCATTTAATGCTTTTGTAGCTAAATCAACAATAGTCTTTTCTATTCTAGATGTAGGATCACCTTTTAACTTTTTGTTTGTCGACCCATCATTTAACTGTTTAAAGATTTCCTCCATATATGTTTCTTTTTTCACAAGGACCACTCCTCCACCCTTATCAGCTGGTATTATAATTAGGTCAGTGTAATTTTTTAGAGCCTTAACAGCCTCAAATGCCTTCTTAGTAAGGTTTAATTTCTGTTTTTGACATTTACATTGTTTTTGGATCATCTTACCTATATCCTCAGAAATTATTTTATTAAAACACTCAATGTGACTTCCCCTGGCAAAAACAGGATGAAATGTGGAGGGTGGTTTAAATTTTGTTTTTGGAATCTGCTGTTGATTTGAATCTTCTTCCTTATCTTTATTTAAAAAGAACCATTTAATTGTCAATTTGCATATGTATTTCTGTATATCTAGAAATACATTGAAAGAATTTGGTAAGTTCGATGGAGCAAACTTAAGACCCTTTTTCAAGACTCTTTCTTCAAATTCTGATAGAGCCCTATCAGATAAATTCAAAATCTTACCCTCATATTTTTCACAAGAGTTCTGAACTAATACTTTTTTCTTTTTTCGTTGTTTTTTATCTTTCTTTTTACCCGCTCTTTTCCCTCTACGTAATTTAGTTGTTTTTAGTAATTTTGGTATCTGTTTTTCCTCAGTGTTTTGGGGTCCCATTTTAAAAAAGACAAATAATCAGTAGTGGAGGGAACATTACTATCGATATTGTCTAGAATTGAAAAGCAGTTATAAGTCAAAATATTCAATGGTCTTGTAAACATACTATTTTTGGTATCATCATAGGATTGATTATTTTCCCATCTATCCATATACTTTGGTTATTCTTTATATTTCCTATTCCTCCATTTCTTTTGTCCTTCATATCTCTTATATTGATATCTAGGTGAGTTAACAAACCTATTTTTATTAAATTGATTTTCATGCAGTTAACTTCTTAAATGCAGAACCCAGGTCATCATCACAACTTTGTATTTCATCCAAATTTTGTGAGAAAGTATTATCAATAAGTTCCTTTCTCATTTCTCTAAAAGTAAATATGTTTACAGCACTTATTTGTCAAAATAGGTGAAAAAGTTACAGCACTGGGATAGAAGATGACAAAAACAGGTGCGCAATGAATAAGAAGTGCACCTACAGGTGATGCAAAACAGAGTATAACACCCAGTACTCCAAGATCATATAACAAAATTAAGTGAATGCACCACTTGGCAGCACTCTCTCAATATACAAGTTTACACTCAAAATAAATAAAATAATCACCATATAGATGGTAATGTCCACATTAGTATATGGATCTCCTTGTCTTGAATGGTGTCTGTGAGTTACCTGTCTCAGGTGATGAGTGGGATTCAACAGAGACCGGCATGACTGGAACCACAGATGACATAGATAGCTCTATTGCAAGATTTATGTAGCAGTGACACCTGCCTTTGATGATGAATGACAGGAACTTGGAGGAACTGGCAGGAAGACTTGTTGAGTTGAACTGGTGAACTTGGAACTTGACTCTGGACTGGAATAATGTGGATTGAACTGATGAACTTGGAACTTGACTCTGGACTGGAATAACATGGATTGAACTGATGAACTTTGAACTTTACTCTGGACTGGAATAACGTGGATTGAACTGAAGAACTTGGAATACCGTGACAATGGCTGAAGGGAAATCAGGTAATGCTGAGACGAGGCCTAAACATTGTAATCCGGAAATGGTGTGACAAAGGGCTGGAACTCAGGTGCAGGCTGGATTGGGTAATTAGGAATAACAGGTTCAGGTAGGAATGGGTAGGTCTGGGAGTTTAGGATCAGGGAGGGAGTGGGTAGGTAGAAGGAGCAGGAGTTGATCCACAGCAGGAAGCAAGGCAGGGTAACACGATGCAGGTTTGCAGTTTCGAAGCTGGATTATTGGCTGAGACAAGATCAGTTTAAAATTGATTCGCAGCAACGCCATCTTGCGACTGGCCGCAAGATGCCATCTTGGAAATGAAATCGCAAGACACCATTTTGCAAATGGCCGCCCAAGCGCCATTTTAGATAAACTCACACTTTAGTACATGTGGCGATATTACTATTAGCATCATGCGATTGCATCTTACACCATTTCTCATACACACATTAATATGCACAATTGCGCAGTTAACTAGTCGCATATTAGCGAATGCATAAGACCTTGTATGAAAACGCCGAATATTAGCTTCATGCACATGCATCTGCCCCAAGTTAACTAGCGTCTTTACATCAAACCCCACATACTCACACATTACATATTCACATACAAGGTTCCATAAGCTTTAAGGTATAAGATTCAAGTATGCACATTTACTATAATTGCTATGAAATAAAGATTATTTTGTAACTAAGGTTTTATACGTGATAAATAAGCCATGTTTGGTATTGTACTGATGCGTACTCTCTCAACAGTATTCTGGTAACATCGATGTAGAGATTGCAACATGCATTCTCAACTTATGGACCGCAGAGACTTCAAGCAACAAAATGTACATTATATGACCAACTGTTAGGATTTGCATGAGGCGGGAAACCAGAGACCACCAGTTGTTAGAGGCTATTTGAACTGTGTCTATTTTTGGCTGAGTCTATTTGAACCAACCTGTTAGATGCCTTGTAACATATGCCCTCTCCTTTAGGACCAATGGAAATTAGAAACATACTTCTCTATTGTGTTGTCTATCTCTGGTGGGGTATAAATATGTGTGCTCTGACCCTGGGTTTCTAGTCTTCATGCTGAATGCTGATTGATGAGGGGTTTCTTGCTGATGCCTACATCTGGTCCAGAGCGCTGCATATGTATAACTGTACTTGGGTCTGTATAATTCCTTGCGCTAAATTGTACTTATAACTAGCGTGTAACTGACTGTACTTTTACTTGAATAATACTTTGTGCTTTGGAACCACAGGTTCTAGGTCTGGAGTCTTTATTTACTTTATAACTGCGTATGCAAAATAGCATCATCCTTAGAGGTTTATAGGCAGGATATCAGAAGGTATAGGCAGGGGTGTATAGAGGTTCAAAGGCAGTATTGCTAGTTGGGGGCTCGTAGTGAAGTCACTTACCCACTCACATGGCAAATACAGTTATCGATATCTCACCAAAGGGTGGAGTGGCCACATGCAGGGTTTACCTGCAGCCGCTCGGTGCTGAGAAATCACTACCCGTTTTCTTGTAGGCCAGGGACGCTGTCTAGAATCCAGAGACAAGAGAGGAAAAAGTTTGTTTTCCTTTGATGATAGAACCTAACATTTAAAGGGGTGCCACGGTATTGAACACGTGGCTGAGTCGCAGTTTTGCACACAGTAAAGACGCACTTTTGTGTACGCAGCTAAAGGTTGTCATACGGCTGTGTGGTAGTCGCATTATTGTGTATGCGACTGGTCGCACAATAGCGTATACGTACTTCCAGTTGTGCTGCCATGTGTTTAAACAAAGCCATTGAGTTTACATTATCAATTGTTGCTAAATATCTGGGTTAACGTGTATTTTTCTGCGCCGGAAAAAAGTGTGTAACTGTGAGTGTTTGTTTAGGGTGTAACACGGGACCTAAATGTTAAGGGTATCGTAGGACCCTTAAGTGCTAGGCACAGGAGTTGGCCTAGTGACTCGGTAGCAGATTACCGTTTAGCAGGTGTATGGTTTGTTATTTTTGTTAGGATTCGGCCCCCAGCGTGATTATAGCATTCAGTAATCAATGTGTGTGATCTGTTAGGCTTATTTGAACACTATAATTGAACCACATAATCTTGGCTAGATTGTGATTGTGAGCTGGTGGGAGAGTGGACGAAATCAACTGGAAGACAAAGGGTATTTTGCTGCCCCCTAGCAGTTGAAAGGTAGTCAAAAAGGGATTGCTGAGCAGAAGCGGCCTTTACTTCCGTTGGTGAGTGGAAGCGTCTAGAAGTCCTCCATAAGGTTTGCGAATACGCCTTTTTTCCAAGACGTTCGCAGGTAAGTGAAAGTATCTTGACTGTCTTTCACCAGTTTAAATCTTTATTGAAAAATGTAGGAGTTGTCTCAGAATGAGAGCCACGCAAACAATAGAGATGTTAGACAATGATGTGCTGCTAATGGAAGTGCCACTTGGATCGGCCCGTCGTATTATGCATACTAAGTACGGTACTTATGCAATAAGGTATCGTGATGTATGGTTTAAAATGACGATGAAGAGTGTTAGACCGTTTCCCAGAATTGGTAGTTTTGATAAAGATGTATTAGATAATGTCCGGGATCACATCAGTCTGATGCGCTCCTGAGAGAAAAAGGTCAAATATTATGAATGTTGAAAGTTGTGGCAGCATGAAGGGGATGCATGGCTTAAAAATGCGCAAGCGACGCAAACTAGCGTTGCAAGCGCATTGCCAGAGAATACGTCTGCGACGCTGAATTGCAATGCGGGCGAGCCATGAAATGGCATTGTGGAAGGTATTGCCAGCAGTTCAAGCGCACCACCCCCACCTTATGTGGATGGAGGTGCAAGTACAGTTATCAAAAATACCCATACAAAAGGAAACAAGCAATTTGTACCCTCTTTTAAGCAACTATAAAGAATATGTTCATGATGTGGATGATGAGCCTATTGTAATGTCTGCCATTTCCCATGCTGTACAAATTATAGATGCTACACCACGACAGTCACGAGTGGTGCCGCCATCTCCATCGGTAACAGCAAGGGAAGTGCTAACACCCTCTGCACCCATAGAGGAAGTGCTTAATACCATACGTAGCAGCAACATATTAAACCCCCAGCAAGGTAACAAGGTCAAAGATAGTAGTGCTACCGGTCTGCATCCCATTCGGACAATAACTGTTCCGAATGGAAATGCAGATGCGAACGGTGTAGTGCCCACGAGGGAAGTGGTAATGCATTGTCCTTGGACAAGAGCAGAACTAAATTCCATCATAAATGATTTCCCCGATCCCAAAAAGGAACTAGCCAAATGTCAGAGATTTTTGAGGAATTTGGGTACTTCTCATGAGCCAACTAATAAAGATTGGCGTGTGGTGTTAAGGGCCTGTCTACCACACAATAAACACATGACAAAATTTATCACAGATTGTGTATTGGATGGTGACGTTCCCTTAACAGACCAAGTAAACCAAGGTAACATCTCTCGCATTGTAACTCAATTGGATATATATTTTCCGGTAGTAGTTAACTGGAACAAAATTTTCACCATAAAGCAAAAGGAGAGTGAATCTGCAGAAGAGTATTGCGACCGGGCTCTGCAGGCTATCACCCAGTACACTGGGATAGAAGATATTAAAGATAGCACTCACCACAGGGGAATGATAGTCATGGTACTCATGGACGGTCTTAAGGAAAACTTAAAGACTCTGGTTCAGACCTCACAACCTGGCTGGAGGGGAGTCACAATAGATACACTCATAGAATCTGCCATAGAACATGATAAGAACATCTCAAAGAAGAGAGAGACCCAGAGTGAAAAACTAATGGCTGTCAGTATTCAAGCTCTGGAAGGAATGATGGTAACATCACAGCCAACAGACACACTTGCATCTACACACACCTACACCTGAACAGTTATATGCCCTCACTAATCCCATGCAACAGCAAACACAGCTCTATTCTACTAACCCTACACAACCACAGGTCCCACACTACTCACAAACTTCATATCCCCCACAATACCCTTATCCTCCATATCCCTACCCATATCCACCACCTTTTCCCCTGCTCAAACCTCACAACAACCTGTGTCTTCATCCGATCCACAAATATGTTTAATTGTAACCAGCCAGGACATTTAATTAAAAACTGCAGAGTAAAAAGGGTAGGACCCCCAAACCAGAGAGTACCTGGATATCCCCACAAGGGATATGCACAGAGAACAGCAAATGTCCAGCAGGCACTAGCTCCAATTGTGGCTGTTAATGCTTTATTGGAGAATGGTAGCCAACGCTAGGGGTCAGGTCATACCTGTAGTCTACAGATAGCCAGGTTAACGGGAAGTACTAGGGAAGAACCGGTCATGATGGATGATGTAGCTGGTACTGAATATCCTTTTCTTGTAGACACAGGGGCAACCAGGTCAGTGATAAAATCTCCCGTTAATTTACAGGTAACCAATGAGACAGTACCAACAATGGGTGTAACAGGTAAAGTGGAACATTATCCTTTAACAACGTCCACAGAGGTTACTATTGGGCCATTGCATACCAGGCATTCTTTTCTTTTGGCTGCTGCGGCTCCTACTAACCTGCTGGGCATAGACTTGTTATGTAAGATGGGATGTGTTATATATTGCACCCCTGATGGTGTATTTTTAGATATCCCCGAGAGAGTTGCACACGAGGTGCGGGATATGTTGGACACTCCCCAAAGGATAATGTATCACTCTACCAGTTTAAATGAAAATCCATCCCAGATAGATCAAATGTTGTCCCAAATTCCAGATGCCCTTTGGACTAAGGATGGACAGGACACTGGATTAATGGCAAATGTAAGCCCCGTAATGGTAAATTTGAAAAGCGGTAGGCAAGCTCCAAAAATTCCCTAGTACCCACTAAAACAGGAGGTAGAATTAGGGGTTTTTCCAATAATTGAACGATTATTGCAACAGGGAATTTTAGTCTGTACAGCTAGTGTAGCCAACAGTCCCATCTTCCCGGTGAAAAATAGTGGTGGGAGGGGTTATAGGCTGGTACAAGACCTTAGAGGTGTTAATAAGGTCATAGAGAGCCAATTCCCCGTAGTGGCAAATCCAGCTGTCATCCTGATGCAGATCCTACTAAATGCCATCCATTTCACTGTCATTGACCTCTGTTCTGCTTTTTTCTCTGTGCCTCTCCACCCTGACTATCAGTATTTATTCGCATTTACATACAGAGGTGTGCAATATACATGGACACGGTTGCCCCAAGGTTTCATAGACAGCCCCAGTATCTTTACCCAGGCATTGCACGACTGTTTCCAATCTTTTCAACCTGCCAATGGATCTGTTCTAATTCAATATGTGGATGATTTATTGCTGTGTTCTGATTTGTTTATGTCATGTATGAATGAAACTAAACTTTTGTTGCTTCATCTCTCGCATACAGGACACAAGGTGGCTAAGGACAAACTACAGCCATGCCAATCCAGAGTAAAATATTTGGGACACTGCCTAACCCAGGGGTTAAGACATCTCACAAATGATAGAATCCAGGCCATACAGAACATGACACTGCCGCAGAATCAACAGCAAATTCTTACCTTCCTGGGAATGTGTGGATACTGTAGAATGTGGATCCCAGGTTTTTCTATTTTGGCCTTGCCTTTACAGGACTTAGGGGGTCATTCAGACCCACTCGCGAGCGGCAGTACACTCGCAAGTGGGTCGATGTTCCCCACTGCGCATGCGCACGATGGAGGGAGCTCTGTCATGTGCATGCACGAGACCCGGCAAGCGATGGGCTTCCCATCACTCCGGGTCTCACACCAAAGGGGACATGCTGTCAATGTTGATTGACAACACGCCACCTTTGGTGGGCGTGCAGGGGGCATGCCTGCCAGATGGAGGCATTCCCATGGGAACGCCTACTGTCTTAAGCCGGCCCCACTGACATCACTAGTGATGTCAGTGGGAGTGATTTTGGCTCTGATAGAGCCAAAATCACTCCAGGGCTTGTGGCTGGGAAACCCGACCGCAGGGTTTCCCTCGCAAGTCCGATGGTCGTGATGATCAAGACCATCGCGACCATCTTTTTGGATGCTCGCATATGCTGTGGGTGGTGACCCACAGCTATACGAGTATCCAGGAGGACGCTCCATTTTAATGGAGGAGGGCCCTGATTCAGAGCGAGCGCTCTGGTCAGAGCGTCCGGCTCTGAATCAGGCCCTTAATCTCTTCCTCAAAGCCCGATCGTGTCATACACACAGAGGAATCAGAGCAGGCTTTCCTTAATCTTAAGGATAGTCTGACCAAAGCACCTGCTTTGGGAATACCTGATTATGAAAAACCTTTTGATTTGTATTGTACGGAAGCCGATGGTTGTGCTGCAGGTGTCCTTACACAAAAACATGGTGATGCCAGTAGGCCCGTAGCATACTACAGTGCCCAATTGGACACTGTGGCGAGATCACTCCCCACCTGTTTGAGAAGTGTAGCAGCTACCGCTCTATTGGTGAGTAGAAGTGAGGATGTAGTATTGGGTCATGATATGATTGTATACACTCCCCACGCTGTATCTGCTCTGCTGAATTCTGCTCAAACCAGACACATCTCTTCAGCTAGGTTTACCAAATGGGAACTAGCTCTAATCGCACCTGCAAACATCACTGTTAAATGTTGCAGCACACTGAATCCAGCAACGTATTTACCATATGTACAGCATGATGTACAAAGTGTGGAAGAGGATGAGTTGCTGGCGGGGGGTGAGTTCAGTGGACATAATGATACACACGATTGTATGGAATATCTGAATCAGACCTTTACTGCTAGACCTGACATATACGACACACCTTTAGAGAATGTAAATGTGACTTTTTACATGGATGGGAGTTGTCATAGACAAACAGACACAGGTGAATTATGTACAGGTTATGCTGTTGTAAGTGACACAGACATCATAGAAGCTAAACCTCTTGGTCCTCCTCACTCAGCCCAGGTGGCAGAGTTAGTAGCACTGACTAGAGCATGTGAACTGGCAGCAGGCAAATCTGCAAACATTTATACTGACTCGAGGTACGCGTTCGGGGTGGTGCACAATTTCGGGGCTCTATGGCATCTGAGAAATTTTATGACAGCAGCAGGCACACCAGTTGCACATTCCCGACACATAAAACATCTTTTAGAAGCAATCCAACTGCCCAAAGCGGTGGCAGTAATCAAGTGTAAAGCCCATACATGTGAGGATGACCCGGTGTCACTGGGCAACAACAGAGCCGATGAAGCTGCAAAATGGGCAGCAGGGTTAAAAATGTTTTCTCCCACTGAAAAAATTATGTCTTTCCAAACAATTGATATGCTGAAATTAATTGAGATGCAAAATTTGTGTTCAATTCAGGAAAAGCCAATTTGGAAGTCCAAGGGATGTGGGCAAGAGTCCTCCGGGCTCTGGAGGGATGGACAAGATAAGTCAGTAGCCCCCAAGGCATATTACCCCAGCCTGGCTGAGGCAGCATACGGTCTGACTCATCTGGGAAAGCAAGGTATGTGCAAGTTGGTGAGAGCATACTGGTGCGCACCAGGTTTTTCTTCACAAGCAGAAAAGATAGCAATGTCCTGTGTGACCTGCTTGAGGAAGAACATAGGGAAAGCGATCTCTACTGAACCGTCCCACATTCCACCGCCTGATGGACCTTTCCAGGTGATACAAATTGATTTCATCCAATTACCACCCTGCAGGAATCTTAAGTATGTATTAGTGTGCACTGATGTATTTTCTAATTGGGTTGAGGCCTACCCAGTGACCACTAATACTGCTGCGTTTACTGCCAAGAAAATAGTTCAGGAATTTGTATGCAGATACGGTATCCCTAAAATCATTGAGAGTGACAGGAGTACTCATTTCAAAGGTGATGTTTTTCAAAATACGTGTAAGCTGATGGGTATTAATAGTCGACTTCACACCCCCTACTGCCCGCAAGCCAGTGCCAAGGTAGAGAGGATGAACGGGACTATTAAAAATAAGTTGAGTAAAATCATGGCAGAGACTGGACTAGGATGACCAGAAGCGTTACCTTTGGTCCTGCATAGTATAAGGACCACTCTTAGATCCCCTCTAAATCTGTCCCCATTTGAAATACTGTTCGGTAGACAACATCATTTGATTATAAGTCCACAGGAAGACTTGAAGGGTAACAACGAGGTAACTGTAAAGTATCTTATATCAATGAGTAAGCAGTTAAAACAACAGCAGCAGAAACTGAAATTGTTGTCCAATGATATGCCTGAAACTAACTGTCATGATGTTGATCCAGAAGAATATGTTATGATCAGAAATTTCTTGTGTTCAGGTTGTTTGACTGATCGGTGGGAAGGTCCATACCAGGTGCTGCTGACAAGTACTACATCTTTGAAGGAGGCTGAGAGAGATACCTGGGTCCATTACACTCACTGCAAAAAGGTCAATCAACCGGTGGAGAAACAAGTCGGAGACAAGGCTGATAGCGTGGACCTGTCGCTCGCGAGCTTGTTCCGGGAGGATTGAAAAGGTCATAGTGAGATACCTGAACTAAAAGAAATCTGCAGGTCTTGTTGTGGCAATGGACGGGCCTGCTGTGTTCTTTTTCATGTTCTCTTTTAGAGTATTCACCATCCTGGTTGGTTCGGGAATGTCCGGTTTCTGTGAAGGGGGACCGATTGTGGAGAGGGGAGTCGATAGCAGTGCTGATGGACTGGAGACAGAAGGAGTGCAATTCCAATCAGGGGAGTGTCTGACAAATCTTAGTACTGTTATTTTTAAGAGAGCTGTTATTCTGGATACTCAGGGACGGTGTGGAGGTTTATCGTCTGAAGATTCCTGTATTTGTTAGCTTTGTTGGTCCCTAGTTGATGAAAACTGTATCCAACGGTGCCAGCCTAAATATAACCTGTACTGGGGTGGGTATCCTTCAGAGGATTATCATAGCATGGTAGGCAAAGTGTTAAATCAAACTTATTGCTGGGTGTGTTCACATGTGCCACAGGGACAGCATAATGTAGGGTTGGTGCCATTTCCGCTGAATATCATGGAAATTTTAGAATTACAAAAAGGGAAAACATTGGATGGAAAATTCCTCTCATCCAAACCACCTCATTTCAAACTGTACCAATTCCAAGTAGATAGATTACTTTTGTGTTTAAACATAACCAACCCCAATAAACCCGGGAGTTGGGAAGTGACAGGGAATAATCAGACAATGACCTTCTCACAAAGAGCTGATAATGAGTCCATAAACCATGATCTGTTACGCTCAATTAAATCTAGTGGGAGACATTTTAGGTACCGGTATGCATTGAGTTCCACCAAAGAAATTATTGGTAAGGTGCAAGATGGTTATTGTGCTAAAATAATACAACCAGAAACTTGCATGTACCAGATGGAAGACCCAGAAATAGGATTGTTTGCAATGGAAATGTGCTTAATGATAATGATGCATACCATTCCTTATGTTCTCCCTGATAATGTATATTTTATATGTGGAAGAAAAGCGTATAAGTGGCTCTCCCCGAGTTCCAAAGGTTTGTGTTACCTGGGAGGAGTAGTCCCAGAAGTTATGACCCTCACACATGTTGAAATGCTTGGTATACATAAAAACACACCGTCACCATATCTTCACACACAATATGAACACAGAGGCAAACGAAATATGATACCTGGTGATGTGCACAAAGCCACTCAGTTAATTAGTGAGACAACTGGCTTTCAAGTTTTAGTCGCATTGGATGCCACCAGGATCGCTCAGGGTACCTTAAACCTTAGATATATTCAGGAACTTGCTAAATTGATAGATAATATCACTGAGATGTACAATGACACATTCAGGTATACAGGGAGAGAATTGCAAGCGTACAAGAAAGAACTGGTGCAACACAGGCTAGTATTAAATTATTTTACTGCTGTTACTGGAGGGTACTGCGTAACCTTGGCCACCCAATTTGGAGTAAAATGCTGCACCTATGTCACCAATGATACCTGCGACCCCAAGGAGGTGATAGACTGAAAGATGGATGAAATTCTGCAGCTAAAATGGGAATTTCATAAAAACCATAATGCTTCAGTGGCTGAAGTAGGGGAGAAGATAGAAGGATGGGTTTCATGGCTGAACCTAGTGAAATGGTTCTCAGGTCTAGGGGAATGGGTCCAGGATGTGATCGCCAGCATAGGTAAATTCTTAATCCTTATACTGATTGTCATCATAATAATTGGCATATGTGTCCGGTGTGTTCCTATTGTGTTGAAGTATGGAAAATGTAAAAATAGAGTAAAACAAAAGAACGAAATTATGATGGTGGTCAGTATGAATACTGAGGTAAATACAGAACTGCATTACAACCCTGAACTAGGAAATACCATCATTTAATGTATTATCTTTAGACCTGCATAGAATGTATTATTGAAATGTTATTTTTTAAAACACCTCAGATAATGTAAAGTCTCAAATTTCCCCTTCAAGACTGCCTTTATAGGACTGGTGTATCCCCACACCTTTCACAGGATCTTCCAAGATCCGCGGTGTGCGTATAATAGTAGTTTTATGTCCCCACTCAGAGACACATTATTGATGGATTAAGAACCACCTTGTGCCATACCATAATAACACTAAATAGTATATAAATGTAAGCCTAAAGATTATATTTTAAAATCAGATTGTGATAACATGTTGTTCGCTATCAAAGGGTGGACTGTCAATGCTGGATTATTGGCTGAGACAAGATCAGTTTAAAATTGAATCGCAGTGATGCCATCTTGCGACTAGCCGCAAGACGCCATCTTGGAAATGAAATCGCAAGACGCCATTTTGCAAATGGCTGCCCAAGCGCCATTTTAGATAAACTTACACATTAGTACATGTGGCGATATTACTATTAGCATCATGCGATTGCATCTTACACCATTTCTCACACACACATTAATACTCACAATTGCACAGTTAACTAGTCGCATATTAGCGAATGCATAAGATCTTGTATGAAAACGCCAAATATTAGCTTAATGCACACGCATCTGCCCAAAGTTAACTAGTGTCTTTACATCAAACCCCACATACTCACACATTACATATTCACATACAAGGTTCCACAAGCTTTAAGGTATAAGATTCAAGTATGCACATTTACTATAATTGCTATGAAATAAAGATTATTTTGTAACTAAGGTTTTATACGTGATAAATAAGACATGTTTGGTATTGTACTGATGCGTACTCTCTCAACAGTATTCCGGTAACATCGATGTAGAGATCGCAACATGCATTCACAACTTATGGACCGCAGAGACTTCAAGCAACAAAATGTACATTATATGATCAACTGTTAGGATTTGCATGAGGCGGGAAACCAGTTGTTAGAGGCTGGACTGTGTCTATTTGAACCAACCTGATAGATGCCTTGTAACATATGCGCTCTCCTTTAGGACCAATGGTATTAGCAACAAACTTCTCTATTGTGTTGTCTATCTCTGGGGGGGGTTATAAATATGTGTGCTCTGACCCTGGGTTTCTAGTCTTCGTGCTAAATGCTGATTGCCGAGGGGTTTCTTGCTGATGCCTACATCTGGTCCAGAGCGCTGCATATGTATAACTGTACTTGGGTCTCTATAATTCCTTTGCGCTAAATTGTACTTATAACTAGTGTGTAACTGACTTTACTTTTACTTGAATAATACTTTGTGCTTTGGAACCACAGGTTCTAGGTCTGGAGTCTTTATTTACTGTATAACTACGTATGCAAAATAGCATCATCCTTAGAGGTTTATAGGCAGGATATCAGAAGGTATAGGCAGGGGTGTATAGAGGTTCAAAGGCAGTATCATTAGCAGGGTGCCAGGGACTAACCAGGAGTAGGACTAGCAGAGAGCACAGGACTAAGTTCAGGAGCACAGGAACTCACTTATAGCTGATGCTGAGAACACAGGAGTTGTACTGGCCTGGGAACTAGCAGGATTACTGGATTGTCAGGTATAGCTGTAGCAGGTTTCCTCGATTGCCAGGTATTGCTGTAGCAGGTTTTCTGGATTGCCAGGTATTGCTGTAGCAGGTTTTCTGGATTGCCAGGTATTGCTGTAGCAGGTTTTCTGGATTGCCAGGTATTGCTGTAGCAGGGTTTCTGGATGCACCAGGGGTTGCTGTCAGCAGGAGCCAGGGATACACTTATACACAGCAGCAACACGAACCATACACCATGGGAAGTAACAAGATGTTCAGGCCCAGAATGCTGTCAGGGGAGCATATGTATACCCTGGGTCTGGCTGCAATTGGTGGATATGGACAGGTGGTCTGGCAGTAGCATTCTGAGTGGTGGAAGGCACAACATGCAGAGGGAGTATTCATCTCTGCAGCACTGAGTCAGAACTACACCTGTGATTCCAATCAGGGCTAGCAGTGTTCACAGACAGGAAAGGACCCAGGTGAAATAATCACTGTGGAAGGAATGCATAGAGAAGTGCTGCAGCATCATGATCAGAACAGGTCCTCCAGGCAAATTACAAATACAGATCCATGGAGACATTTTTTAAAAGACACTTTGATGATATATTGCACTTATAATGTGTAGACAGCATTCAAACATTAAAAATATCCACAGTGGTAAATCAGCAGTGACAGCAGAGTAGGTCCAATACGTCCAAGATGGAATAACTAGGGTGACACCACAGCTCCGGATAACTGGATATCCCTCAGGAACCCACCAACTGCACCAGGTTTTTACTTACAAGTCATCAGCACTGCCATGGGCACCAGTTTCGCCCCCAGATATGCAAATATATTCATGGCGTACTGGGAAGACCATCACATATGGTCAGGTGACACTCTGAGGGTGGACCTGGTGTCATGGCAGTGCTTCATAGACAACATCTTTTTTATATGGAGAGGAAGTAAAGATGGACTCTTAGAGTTTTGTACTGCTCTTAATGTGAATAATTTTTCCATCAAATTAACTTTTACACATAGTAATCTAGAGGTATCCTTTTTAGATTTGTTAATATATATTTAAAATGGTTCTATTAACACTAAAACTTTCAGAAAAAGTACAGATACAAATGGCTTTATAGATATGACTAGCCAGCACCATCCGAATTGGTTGGATGGGATCCCTTTCGGACAATTTCAAAGAATTAAAAGAAATTGTACTGAGAGGGAAGTATGTGAAGATCAGTTGGAAGAAATCTCAAATCGTTTTCGTGCCAAGGGATACTCTGAAGGGATTTTAGAATAAGCCAGAAATAATCTTGGACTGGTAAATAGGAATTATCTAATTAAACCTAAGCATGGTATAATGGAAAGTAAGGATGATTACCAGTGGGCTTTTATTACCCAGTATAATTCAGCTTATAAAGAGATGGAGAAGATTATTAAAAAGAATTGGTCATTATTGAAGTATGATTCTATAATTGGCAATGTAATACCTGATAAGCCAGTTTTCATCTACAGAAGAGCTCCATCACTAAAATACAAACTCGTTAGGAGTAATTTAGAAGTAGAAAGAAGATGAAATATAAGAACAAAAGGCTTCCATCGTTGCGGATGCTGCCTAATGTGTAAAACGGTCAAATGTAAGGACCGAAAAATTACTGAATTTATTGTAAATAGTGAAAAATACCCTATTGGGGACTTTATCACATGCCACTCCAGGAATGTTATATATATCCTGGAGTGTGCATGTGGTTTATTTTATGTGGGGAAGACAAGTAGGAGTCTCAAGGTGAGGCTCGCTGAACATATTTATAATATTCGTAAGGGACTAGAAACGCATACTGTCTCTATGCATTTTAAAAAGCATCATAGTTCAAACAAATGTTTTTTGAAAAGCTTTGTAGGTATCTAACTAGTGTTATCCAATTGGCAAACTAGGGATTTAGATAAGCGTCTCTCTCAACTAGAGATGAAATGGATCCACCAATTAAGAACCCTTGTACCCAAGGGATTAAATGGGGACTTTGAGCTGAAATGCTTTTTAACCTAAGTTAATGGATATCTTTTTGATGTTTTTAATATCTATGTTTGCACATTCTGTTTGTTTTTACTTGCTCCCCACTCCTCCTCTATAAGTAGGTTTTTATATGGACAACACTATTTTAAAGTCTTATTGTAATTTATTGTATTTTTGGAATGTTTAATGATATATATTTTCTTTTTGCTTTGTATGTATCATTATATGGGACTATGCATCATGATCTATTACATCATATATATATATGGATTGGCTGAGTCAATTGTTTACAATAAGGAACTTATATTAAAAGGATTCAAGACTCTGGGACCTTTTTCAATGCCATACTTTGTACTTTGTATATGGTTATATGGTGGAACGCACAAAATACACCGTTGTCCTGCATCAGATGGAGCCGCTGACAACTTCCGGTGAGCATGGAACGCACAGCCATCTTGTTTCCGGCTACCGTGTGAGGAGTGCACATGCACCAAGTTGCAGACAACACTGACGAGCATAAATTAAGTCCAGCTGAGATCTCTATTAGGTAGGGTATATATGGAGTACAATAAAGAGCCTTTATTACGTTTCTGATGAAGGACTGGTATAGTCTGAAACGCGTTAAACGTAGGCTCGTTTTCCAAGTGACTACATGCTGGTGCAGTTGGTGGGTTCCTGAGGGATACCCAGTTATCCAGAGCTGTGGTGTCACCCTTCCTAGTTATGCCATCCAGGACCTATTGGACCTACTCTGCTGTCACTGCTGATTTGCCACTTTGGATATTTTTAATGTTTGAATGCTGTCTACACATTGTAAGTGAAATATAGCATTAAAGTGTCTTTTAAAAGATTGATCTGCACTATATATTCTTTTTCCCTGTTCTTATGTATCCTCCCATGCTGAAGCTGTCCTAACAAGTATGAGTGGAGGTGGAACAATTCTGTCATTATTTACTAAGGAGACTTATCACAAGGATTATCTATGGAGAACCATATACTAATGTGGACATTACCATCTATATGGTGATTATTTTATTTATTTTGAGTGTAAACTTGTATATTGGGAGAGTGCTGCCAAGTGATGCATTCACTTAATTTTGTTATATGATCTTGGAGTACTGGGTGTTATACTCTGTTTTGCATCACCTGTAGCTGCACTTCTTATTTCATTGTGCACCTGTTTTTGTCATCTTCTTTCTCGTTCAGGTAAATAAGAAATTTATAGTTTTCAAACTATTACCTCAAGAATGAGCCATTGTAGAGATAGGACTTTTCAACTTGTTGCAGAGCCTCAGTAGGAGCCTCCGGCAGGGATTGTACAGTGAGTGGCTTCACTTGGGTGCTTAAATATGGCTGCCTTTTAGCCCGCACAGGAGGCTGAGCCCTGCTACTACCCAGGTGGGTGCCATGCTGCAACTCTGTCAGTTAGGGATTAGGGAGGAGATGGGGGTTATCTCGCCTGTCGGGTGGACTCCCAGATACCTGCGCTGGGCTCCCCATTGGGTGTCAGGCTATGTGCACTGCTGGAGGTGGGGGGAGAGGAGAGTGTGATGATGCCTGCCCTCCGTGTCCACTGCTCTGTGACTACACCGGCGTCTTACCCATCCAAGCCTCAGCCGCCTGTATCTGCTACCTCCAGGTCACCATGTTGACACTTTGCAGCTGCTGCACACAGCTCTGTCATCCGAGCGGCTGCAGGGACTCTGGGAGATGTAGTTCCCGACACTGCCGACTGCTCCCCTGGGAGTGTGAGGGGAAGCGGCAGTGTTGCCATCTCTGAAATGGAAAACAAGCAACCTATAAGTAAACAACAAGCCCAAACCAATCCTAAAAAGCCCCCCAAAATAGCCCAATTTATGGGGTTGTCTATTTGTCCTCATGTTCTACCTGCCTTACTTCCTTTATTCCCTCACTTCTGTAACCTAAATATTTTTGTGTATGCACAGCCTTATCTGCCTATATTGCTTTTCTACCTCTACATCATTCGCCATATTTTTACCTCCTCCCTCTTTTCATACCTCATTCCCTTGCCAGTCTTCAGCTGGTTACATACTTGCCAATGTGTGTACCCAGCGATGCAACGCCCGACCACGCAATATATATCGGGCGGTCGATACATACTGCACGATGTGGTGACCAAACATCCGATATGTCGGGCATCGGCTCCATCTGCTATGCCAGCATTGGCATCTGGGTTATTCCATCTGCGCTACATGCAGGCCGACTGAACAACTCCGATGGACGACCCACAGGAGTGCGCAGAGTCACGCAAGAGCGTACACACTGGCCGATTTGGTTTATATGTCAGCCCAATTAGCAGGATCAGGCGACATATCATCTAGTGTGTCCCTTCCTTTACCTGACTCCCCATTTCTCTCACCCCTCTTCTTTACCTCCTTCATTCCTGTCACCTGTCTAATTCCATTATCCCCTCTTTTTAACAGCCTCAGTAATTTTAACTCGCCCCCATGTACCTGCCTCATTTCTATCATCTAGTTTACCTCTACTTCTTGCCTGCCCTCTCCAACTTCACCCTGTCCACGGGCTACAGCCCTCTATTTCCCAGACACAACCTTCCCCCCTCCCTCAGTCACTACCAGTGCAAAAAACATACACACATTTACCTCCAGGGGTACCTCGGCAATGCAGAGAAAAAAAAAAGCGACCTTAAAAAAAACAAGCAACAAGCAACTTGCTAAAAAAAGAAGCAACTTGGAAAAAAAAGAAGCCCAATTCCACTTGTTATAAGCGGACTTGGCAACTATGGGAAGCAGCGGTCACAGACTACATCTCCCAGGGTACACATGGAGGAGCGCGGTGGTCACCCCTCCCCCTGCTCAGGATAGACTGTGGAGGGTACGCGTCATCATGACCTCACTCCAGGCTTGGGGAAACTACAACTCCCGGCAATCTTTGCGGGGCCATAAAGGAATGTGGTTGCTGCTGCTGAGAGTCTGTTGTGTGCACTGTGCAGGGACAATGAGGCTGGTGAGAGGCTAATACCATTATGTACTCTTATATGTATTGGGTATAGACTTGTGTATTCATATCCTCTATACTTTATAGCTATTGGTTGTGGTGTTGTTACAGTGAGGATCTGGGGCATGTCTGATTACCAGGTGCTGTGTCCACACTCTTCAATACCCATATTATACCCCAATGACTACTGCATGAAAATACATGAGCAAGTTGCAGACCATATACACATATATACCCTGGATGCTTTCCTTGGTGCTGGCCTGTGTTCGTTCTTTCTCTCTGTTATATGTATATTTTTACTTGTAGAGCATCTTCCACTGAGAGTGTGTGCCTAACTGAAAGGCTGGTGCTTACCAAGATGTCAGTGAAAGACCCATCCCCCTACAGATAGACAGCTCTTTCATGTATAATGTGAGCCAGAAAGGCCTCATAGAGTAGAACATTTTGGCCTGTCTGTGTGAGGGTGTGTGAACTCTGGAGCCTTGCTATGTCAGCAGCTGTAATTAAATAACAGATTTATAACTATACCAATGTATTAAACTAATCATGGATCAGAGGGGTCATTGTAACACTGGACCAGGACAGGGTTCCTGAACCTCTCTAAGGACAGATTCCCAAGGCAGTAAATATCTGATAAGAGGTTACTGCTAAAAAAAAAACCCAGGACAATCAACGATTGCAGGTCACTATAGTAACCACATTCATGGCTGATGGATGATATCGCTATCGTCCATACGTGCCAGCGTATTGCTGGTCATTGATGGGGCCAAAAAATTAACGATTTCAACGATATGAATGATATCATTATCATTCAAATTGTTCATTTAAATTGCTGCGTGTGTGCACAGCTTAAGCAGTAGGTTGCCAATGCTACACTGCCTGTTAGAGATTAACTCCTTCCTGCCCACAGTGGAATCACTGACTTAGAATATAAAACTGGGAAACAAGACATATCGCCAAGTCTTTCTATAATTATAAATACACTCCCTCTGTTATGCTTTTCTCTCATCTTTTGTGTATTCCAATGAGCACACAATTCTGTGAATTAGCAGCTCCACCATTTTGTGAGTGACAGCAATCTCACTCTGTGAGAGTGCTGAATATGCAGTTAAGCACAGGGTTTGATGGCATACTATATCTGTATTGCACAAGGAACACAATATATATATATTGTGACAAGGTCGGGGTAGGGGGTCCCTCTCCTGGGGTAGACGGACACCACCTTACACACAGCAGCCAGGAAATAGCACTCCAGTCGTGGGTTTTCGTACAAGCTGGTCGGTGCCAGTTTTTATTGTGCATAATCAAGAATCAAAGTAAATCAAAACACAAAATAAACCCTAGCCTGGCAGGGCACTAACTAGACATCAAGTTCCCTCACTAACGGAACACTAAATAAATCTCCGTCCACAGTACCTTCTGGTTTGTAGCCAGCAGTGTCTCAGAGCAAGCTAACCTGCAGGCCTGCTCTCCCAGGTATGAGACACTCAGCCCTAACTAGACCCAGCATATATTAGCCACTTCCAGGTGCAAGCCCTGATGAGCCTGCTACAAGGCTGAAAGGCCCAAGACCTGGAGTGGCCTGTGGATGGAGCCCTCCCTCTCCTCACATCAACACCCCCAGGACCCATTACGGCTTTTCACAGAAGCCGACATTACTAGTCTGCTTTTCTAACAGACTTCTCCTGGGGTTTTTAAAAGACATAAGACAGGAATCTGGGACAAATATTGAAGCCATTCCACACTTCTCCAGTGCTTCTATCACATATCCCTTCCTTTGTTTCAACCTGTGGTGCAGAACAGCTGCAGCCCCCAGACAATGGACCAGTGACAAAGCATCTGCATTGGCCAGCTGGCTTCCTGGCCTGTGTTCTACTGTAAATGTAAAGGTTTGTAACACCAAGAACCATCTCATTATTCTCGCAATGCTGTCTTTGTTTTCTGACATCCACTTCAGAGGGGCATGGTCAATCTGAACTACCTTCCCACCAAGTAGTACCTGAGAGTTTCTAACACCCATTTTATGGCCAATGCTTCTTTCTCGACCGCAGTATAGTTTCTCTCATGTACATTTAATTTCCGGCTTAAGAATTTCCGGCTGCATCAGTTTATATAACAAATTCTCTGTCAAAATCAGGGGTCATCAGAACTGGTTAGGTACATAATGCTATTTTCAACTCCTGGAAAGCCTTCTCTGCTTCAGGACTCCATTCCTCCATGACTTTCTGATTGCCTTTGGTAAGGTCAGTCAGTGGGACTGCAACGGAGGCAAAATTGGATATAAACCTCCTATAATACCCAGTGATCCCTAAGAAGGCTCTCACCTGCTTCTTATGCAGGGGTCATGGCCAGTTTTGTATTGCCTCAATCTTATTGACCTGTGGCTTTATTAAACCTCTGCCAATGGTGTACCCAAGATACTTTACTTCTTCCATCACTAGACAACACTTTTTTGGGTTGGCTGTCAAACCTGCCTTATATATGGATTCCAACACTGCTTGTACTCTGGGCAAGTGAGACTGCCAATCAGGACTATGAATGCCCACATCATCCAGATAAGCAGCAGCATACTGTCTATGGGGCCTTAGAATCCTATCCATCATTCTTTGAAAAGGGCAACATCTTGTATTGAAACAACTCCTCTGGTGCAGAAAAAGCTGTCTTTTCTTTGGCATTCTCAGTTAATGGCACTTGCCAATACCCTTTGGTTAAGTCAAGAGTACTTAATATCTGGCTGTCATCAGCCTTTCAATTAGTTCATCTACCCTAGGCATAGGGTGGGCATCGAATTTTGACATACTGTTCAATTTCCTGAAGTCATTGCAGAATAGCACACTCCCGTCGGGCTTAGGAATGAGCACAATGGGACTTGACCACTCACTATGTGATTCTTCAATAACACCCAACTCTAACATTTTTTAAATTTCATTGAACACTGAATCTCTTTCAATTCTGGTAACCTATAGGGCTTTAGGTTAACCTTAACCCCTGGGTCAGTGCTTATGTCATGTTTAATGACCGTGGTTTTCCCTGGTATGTCAGAGAACAGCACCCTATTTCTTATCAGAAATTCCTTTACTTCCTGCTGTTGACTGGCTGACAGGGTTTTTGCCACTGTCACTTCAGGTACCATGGGCCCTGGGTTTACTGGAGGAGCTCGGATGGCTGACAGTGCTGCTCTTTTCTTCCAGAGTTTAATAAGATTTACATGGTATATCTGTTCTGGCTTTCTTTTCCCCGGGTGGTAAACTTTATAATTGACTGGCCCCACATTTTCTAAAATTTATAGGGTCCTTGCCATTTAGCCAAAAGTTTACTTTCTACTGTGGGAACCAACACCAACACTCTGTCCCCAGGAGCAAAGTTGTGTAAGCGAGCATTGCAGTTGTACACCCTCTGCTGTGCCTGTTGGGCCTGTTCCAAGTGCTCTCTTACTATCGGCACCACAGCAGCAATTCTTTCTTGCATTTGGAAAACATGCTCCATAACTGTTTTCTATGGACTGGACTGCCCCTCCCATGTCTCTTTGGCAATGTCAAGTAATCCCCTTGGATGTCTCCCGTACAATAAATCAAAAGGGGAAACCCTGTGGAGCATTGGGGAACCTCTCTTATGGCCAACAGCAAATAAGGTAACAAGTTATCCCAGTCTCTACCATCTTTGTCCACTACTTTCCTTAGTATGTGTTTTAAAGTTTTTATTAAACCTCTCCACTAACCTATCGGTCTGGGGATGGTACACAGAGGTTCTTAATTGATCAATTTTAAACAGGCGGCATAACTGTTTCATGATTTTTGACATGAATGGGGTACCTTGGTCAGTCAGGATCTCCTTAGGTATTCCCAACCTGCTAAAGACATGGACTAATTCTCTAGCAATGGTCGTGGTTGACGTATTGCGTAATGGTATCGCTTCTGGGTACCTGGTAGCGTAATCCATTATCACAAGAATATATTGATGGCCCCAGGCAGATTTCATTAATGGCCCAACCAAATCCATAGCTATTCTTTCAAATGGAACCTCAATAATGGGTAAAGGAACCAGGGGACTTTTGAAATGTGGCCTTGGAGCATGATACTGACATTCAGGGCAGGACGCACAATAGTCAGATACCTCTTTACAGACCCCGGGCCAGAAAAACCTCTGCATAATTCGCTCAGTGGTTTTCTCTACCCCTAGGTGGCCTGCCATTACATGACCATGGGCCAGATCCAACACTGTTCTTCTGTAAGCTTTGGGAACTATTAATTGTTCCTCAATATATTCCCCCTTCTTAGTCACTTGATACAACAAATCCTGACATACTGCCATGTGAGGATATGACAAAGGACTATCGGGGTCTATGGGTTTACCATTGATCACCTTGACATTCTCCCTGGCTTTTACCAGAGCAGGGTCATTTAACTGCTCGACAGCAAAGACCTCTCTGCTGACCTCTAAATCAGGCAGATGATCAACTGGCTCAACAACACTTCCCACCTCAGTGGGAGGCACATCACTTGGCGAGCCACCATCACGCTCTGCATTCTCTAGTTCGCCATTCCACACTTCTCCAGTACTTCTATCACAATATATATATGTATATATATATATCGCTAAATATATATCAATATATATATATATATATATATATATATATATATGTCAATGTCAGCCGGCACTACACAGAATATGCAGTCATACTTGCCCTGGTGCCATCCGAGGTATGGTAGCCTGAATTGTAGGAAGTGAAAAAGCAGCGGCATTCATGGGACTTTTAATAAAGAATACAGGACACAGCAGTGTAGTTCAATATTTCAATCAGTGAAGACTTTTATCAAGAACATTCTTGATAAAAGTCTTCACTGACTGAAACGTTGAACCAGACTGCTGTGTCCAGTATTCTTCATTGAAAGTCCCATGAGTGCCACTGCTTTTTCACTTCATATATATATATATATATATATATATATTGTGACACAGTCAGATTAGGAGGTCCCTCTCCTGGGTAGGGGACTCCTTCCTTACACACACACACAGTAGCAGGGAAGCAGCACACCAGTCTGGATGCGAGTACAAGCTGGTTGGCGCCAGTCTTTATTGTACAATGTCAGACATAACATAAAGAAAACATAAACATAAATCCTAGCCCTGTCGGGGCACTAACTTCACAGGTGGTTCCCTCACTACCAGAACCTGGCAGGGCCTAATGCCCTCACCAGCAAAAAGGCACAGCACAACACTCACAGTTAGGTTTTCAGGTGTCTCTGAGCAAACTCCCTGTCTGCTCTCCCAGATGAGACACTCAGCCCTATACACACTAGGCTTATGTTGTCACTCTCAGGTGGAAACCCTAACAAGCCTGTTACCAGGCTGCAAGATCCAAAACCTGGAGTGGCCGTGGGTGGAGCCCTCCCTCTCCTCTCACCCACAACCCCCAGGTCCCAAACCGGCTTTTCAAAAAGCCGAGACTCAAACCTGCTACACTGTAGACTTTCTCCTGGGGATTTTAAACACATAGGACAGGAATCTGGGATAAATGTCCCTGTCACAGACCACTTTACCAGTGATCCTATCACATATCCCCCCCCTTTGTTTCGACCTATGGGGCGGAACAACTGAAGCCCCCAAACAATGAACGCGTGACAACGCGTCTGCTTTAGACAACAGGCCCCCTGGCCTGTGTTCCACTGAAAATTTAAAAGTTTGTAACGCCAAGAACCATCTCGTAATTCTCGCATTACTGTCCTTATTTTCGGACATCCACTTCAAAGGGGCATGGTCAGTGATCAATTTGAACTTCCTTCCAACCAAGTAGTACCTGAGAGCCTCTAACGCCCATTTTATGGCCAACGCCTCCTTCTCCACTGTGGCATAGTTTCTCTCATGTACATTCAACTTTCTGCTAAGATAGAAAATAGGGTGTTCCTCACCCTCCTTGTTCTGGGACAGGACCGCTCCTATACCTACTTCTTATGCATCGGTTTGTACTATGAATTCCCTTTCAAAATTAGGAGTCATCAGGACTGGTTGGGAACACAACGCTACTTTCAACTCCTGAAAAGCTTTCTCTGCCTCAGGACTCCATTCTACCATGACTTTTTGTTTGCCTTTGGTCAGGTCAGTCAGTGGGACTGCCATGGTGGCAAAGTTGGGTATAAACCTCCTGTAGTACCCCGTAATTCCCAAGAAGGCTCTCACCTGCTTCTTATTCAGAGGCCGTGGACAGTTTTGTATGGCATCAACTTTATTGAGCTGAGGCTTTATCAGGCCTCTGCCAATGGTGTATCCCAGATATTTTACTTCCTCCATGCCTAGACAACACTTTTTTGGGTTGGCTGTCAAACCTGCCTTATAGATGGAGTCCAACACTGCTTATACCCTGGGTAAGTGAGACTGCCAATCAGGACTATGAATGACCACGTCATCCAGATAAGCAGCCGCATACCGTCTATGGGGCCTTAGAATCCTGTCCATCATTCTTTGGAAGGTAACAGGTGCCCCATGTAGCCCGAAGGGCAACATCTTGTACTGAAACAAGCCCTCTGGTGCTGAAAAAGCTGTCTTTTGTTTGGCGCTCTCGGTTAACGGTACTTGCCAATACCCTTTGGTTAGGTCAAGAGTGGTTAAATACCTTGCCATCCCTAGTCTCTCAATCAGTTCATCCACTCTTGGCATCGGGTAGGCATCGAATTTTGAAACACTGTTCAACTTTCGGAAGTCATTGCAGAAACGCACACTCCTGTCGGGCTTTGGAATCAACACAATGGGACTTGACCATTCACTATGTGATTCTTCAATAACCCCTAACTCTAGCATATTTTTAATTTCTTTCGACACCGATTCTATTTGTGCTTCTGGTAACCTATAGGGCTTTAGATTAACTTTAACCCCTGGGTCAGTGATTATGTCATGTTTAATGACCGAGGTTTTCCCAGGTATGTCAGAGAACAGCACCCTATTTCTGATCAGAAACTCCTTGACCTCTTGTTGTTGAATTGCCGACAGAGTTTTTGCCACTGTCACCTTGGGAACTAAGGGCCCTGGATTTACCAAAGTAGGGTCATTCAACTGCTCCACGGCAAAGACCTCTCTTCTGACCTCTAAATCAGGCAGACGATGAACTGGCCCAACAACACTTCCCACCTCAATGGGAGGCACATCAGTTGGCGGGCCACCGTCACGCTCCGCATTCTCTAGTTCGCCAATCATAGTAGAAAAAGGGAGTACCTCTGACTCAGAAGATACTCCCTTCTCCACTACATCGACAACCTTCTCAAATGGATCGGGGTTGTTCACTTCTGGAACAAAACGGCTTTCCCACAACTTCCAGAAGTGAGCAAAGTCTCTCCCCAATATTGCATCATACATCAGACCATGCACCAAACCCACAGAAACTATAGCAGAACCACATGGTGTCTCGATGTTCACCTCTGCAGTAACATAATATCGAGTATCCCCATGTATGCAGGTCACACCAACAGTTTTCCCCTCACGCCGCAAGGGGTTCACCAGCTCAGCTTTTATAAGTGTCACCAAGCTACCAGAGTCTAACAGTGCCTCTACTCGGTTGCCATCCACAGTGAGTACACACATGTACTTATCAGTCTCAGCCTGCCGGTCAGCCATACAGGCTATCTGTGCAAAGAAAGACCCCCTGCGGTAGACATGAGCAGTATCATATTGCATAGGTTCAGTTGTAAGTGAACAATTAGTGGCAATATGGCCGAAGTCACCACACCGGAAACACTGAATCATATTAATGTCTAGTCGTTTACGGGGCAAGAACCTTCCTGGCCTGGCATGCCTGTCTCCAGGTTCTACACCCTCAGTCTTAGATACATTCCACCGCCCAGCACCCTTCTCCCCTGGAACAGTCTTACCAGTGTCTGTGGGAGTTCGCCGGTGCGCCATCGGGGCTCGGTGGGGCATACTCATCAGCTCTTCAGCCGCCACGTACCTCTCCACCAGCTCGACCAACTGGTCCGCGGACTTTTGGTATGCATGGCTCACCCATTTGCGCAGAGTCACAGGTAATGATCGCAGGTACCGGTCCATCATGACCCTTTCCACGATCTGTGGTCCCGTCAGCGTCTCGGGCTGTAGCCATTTTGAGGATAGATGGATGAGGTCATGCATCTGTGAACGTGGAGGCTTGTCCATATGGAACTTCCAGCGGTGGACCCGTTGGGCACGAACAAAGGTGGTGACTCCCAAGCGAGTTAGGATCTCCTGTTTTAGTTTTTTATAGTCCTTGGCATCAGCCAGGCATAAGTCGAAATAGGCCTTTTGTGGCTCCCCAGACAAAAAAGGTGCCACCAGACTTGCCCACTGCTCCTTGGGCCAACTCTCCCTTTCGGCCGTTCTTTCAAATGCGGCGAGATAGGCCTCCACATCATCGCCCGAAGTCATCTTTTGGAGGAAGTGACTGGCTCGTATGGAGTGAGTGGTGGAAGGACCAGTAGTAACATTTCTGGGCCGGGCGACCAGGTGCTGTACCACCTCCCTTATGGCCTGGCTGTTTTCCGCTAAGGCCTGGCGGGTTTCCTCAATGGCGACCTGTTGTTGCCTGATAGATTCCTGCTGAAGTTTGTTCGTCTCCTGCTGAGCTGCTGTAGCTTGGAGCAAGGCCTTAATAATGTCCTCCATTTTGTCCTGGGGTGTAGGTTGGAAGCTGAACCTTGCCTCTCTGAGCATTGGCTGACACCTCCTCTATGGGACTCCAAGGACACAGCGTTATTTCCACACTCACAAATTGGGTGTCTGTCCCTTTAATTTTTAAACGGAAAGTTTTCCTCTTGCTGCAACTTCAGTGTGTGTGAATGCCCGCATTCTCCACCATATTGTGACACAGTCAGATTAGGAGGTCCCTCTCCTGGGTAGGGGACTCCTTCCTTACACACACACACAGCAGCAGGGAAGCAGCACACCAGTCTGGATGCGAGTACAAGCTGGTTGGCGCCAGTCTTTATTGTACAATGTCAGACATAACATAAAGAAAACATAAACATAAATCCTAGCCCTGTCGGGGCACTAACTTCACAGGTGGTTCCCTCACTACCAGAACCTGGCAGGGCCTAATGCCCTCACCAGCAACAAAGGCACAGCACAACACTCACAGTTAGGTTTTCAAGTGTCTCTGAGCAAACTCCCTGTCTGCCCTCCCAGGTGAGACACTCAGCCCTATACACACTAGGCTTATGTTGGCCACTCTCAGGTGGAAACCCTAACAAGCCTGTTACCAGGCTGCAAGATCCAAAACCTGGAGTGGCCGTGGGTGGAGCCCTCCCTCTCCTCTCACCCAAAAACCCCCAGGTCCCAAACCGGCTTTTCAAAAAGCCGAGACTCAAGCCTGCTACACTGCAGACTTTCTCCTGGGGATTTTAAACACATAGGACAGGAATCTGGGATAAATGTCCCAGTCACAGACCACTTTACCAGTGATCCTATCACAATATATATATATATATATATATATATATATACACTCAGTGGGGCAAAAAAGTATTATTACCAGCCACTGATTGTGCAAGTTGTTGCACTTTAAAACATGAGAGAGGTCTGTAATTTCCATCATAGGTACACTTGACTGTGAGAGACGGAATCAGAACAAAATATTCCAGAAATCACATTGTAAAATTTTTAAACAATTTATTTGTATATTCTTGCGGAAAGTAAATATTTGGACACCTACCAACCAGCAAGAATTCTGGCTTTCACAGGCCTGTTACTTCTTCTTTAGGAAGCTCATCTTTCCTCCACTCGTTACCTGTATTAATTTCACCTGTTTGAACTGGTTAACTGTATAAAAGACACCTGTCCACACCCTCAAACAGTCAGACTGCAACCTCTCCACCATGGCCAAGACCAGAGAGCTGTCTATGGACAACAGGGACAAAATTGTAGACCTGCACAAGGCTGGGATGAGTTACTCGACAATAGGCAAGCTTGGTGAGAAGAGAGCAACTGTTGGGGAAATTATTAAAAAATGGAAGAAATACAAGATCACTGACAATGTCCCTCGACCAGGGGCTTCCATGCAAGATCTCACCTCGTGGGGTATCAATGATCTTGAGAATGGTGAGGGATCAGCCCAGAACTAATGGGGGGACCTGGTCAATGGCCTCAAGAGAGCTGGGTCCACAGTCACAAAAGTTACCATTAGTAACACACTACATCTTTATGGATTCAAATCCTGCAGTGCCCGAAAAGTCCCCCTGCTTAAGCCAGCACATGTCCAGGCTCGTCTAAAGTTTGCCCGTGACCATCTGGATGATCCAGAGGAGGATTGGAAGAATGTCATGTGGTCAGATGAGACCAAAATAGAACTTTTTAGTATAACCTCCACACGCCGTGTTTGGAGGGAGAAGAATGATGAGTGGCATCCCAAAAATACCATGCCCACTGTGAAGCATGGGGGTGGAAAATGTATGCTTTGGGGATGCTTTTCTGCAAAGGGGACAGGACGACTGATCCATATTAAGGAGAGGATGAATGTATCGTGACATTTTGGGGTAAAACCTCCTTCCCTCAGTAAGAGCATTGAAGATGAAACATGGCTGGGTCTTCCAGCATGACAATGACCCCAAACACACCGCCTGGGCAACTAAGGAGTGGCTCTGTAAGAAGCATTTCAAGGTCCTGGATTGGCCTAGCCAGTCTCCAGACCTCAACACAATAGAAAATCTGTGGAGGGAGTTGAAAGTCCATGTTGCCCGGCGACAGCCCCAAAACATGACACATCTAGAGAAGATCTGCATTGAAGAGTGGGCCAAAATACCTGCTGCAGTGTGTGCAAACCTGGTCAAGAACTACAGGAAATGTTTGACCTCTGTAATTGCCAACCGAGGTTACTTTACAAAGTTTAACTATTTGATTTTCCAAATATTTTTTTCCAAAAGAATATACAAATAAATTGTCTAAAAATCATACAATGTGATTTCCGAATTATTTTTGTTTTGTTCTGATTCTGTCTCTCAAGACAAGTGTACCTATGATGGAAATTACAGACCTCTCTCATCTTTTAAAGTGCAACAACTTGCACAATCGGTGGCTGTCCAAATACTTTTTTGCCCCACTATATATATATATATATATATATATATGTATATCAGCTCAATGTTTTATCCAAAAATAGGATATTTGTATATCATCCTCTCTATTTATCCATGCACAGTTCCATACTGTACAAGTTATAGTATTGTTTACTAATACTTTTTTTTATATAACAGCTCTTGACATATTTGTATATCACCTCCATTTAATAAATAAAAGTACACATCTGACAACAGTGTGCTTTACTTTGTAGCTCACAGACTGACTGTAAAAAAATGTAATGTTCTACCTTGTAATTATTGATCTGTACTTTATCTAAATGACTCACAATGGGTTCTGCCCATTTCTTCCCATTCATATAAATGATAAAATTAATAACATTAATGGTAACTTCAACACTGGATGTCAGAACAAAGAAACCTTTCATACTTATTAAAGACTGCACAAGTCATTTTGAATCGGATTTAAATAACTTAACACCACTTGGTAACAAACTATTGAAGAAACATAATAATTGAGATATATAAATAAGAGAGAAAAAGCTCTACAAAATACAAAGAAAATGTACAAATAGTTGTACAAGTATTATACTTTTAGTGCAAAGATATAAGTATTTATTCAAGGTGGACTCTGAATAATACCATGAATATTTATATCCTGCCTATTCTCCTGTGTTCGATATATGGTTCAGTAAATCCTACAATTGGTGGAGTTGCAGATGAAAATGACAGCAAAAAGGAATTTGAACATTTTGGACTCATCAGAAACACTGGAGTTTCTGAATCAAGTCTTAAAACGTACCAGATTGTTTATTTCCATTGGGAGAAAGTGCACATTCCCTACATATTAACACTCTGGGTTTTGGTGGCTGGAATTGGAAAACTGGGTAAGTAATTAAAATTCTTAAATCAGTATGATCTTTCTTTTCCTCAAATGAAATGGCCCTAGGATGTATTAATGAATTAAAACATGTGTCTGTAATATTATATGGGTAATGAAGTAATCAATGCTGTTCAATTGTGGAGTGCTCACAGCAAGTAGTACCATATTCATAGGGCATCCAGAAAAATATAAGGTAGAAAAAGGAGACTCTCACCAAAATAGCAGCAATCAGTGAAAGTTTATTGCTTACATAGCAGCATCATATAGAAGTCGGTCTTGACCAACTTCTATATAATGCTGCCATGTAAGCAATAAACTTTCACTAATCGCTGCTATTGTGGTGAGTGCCCCTTTCTTCTACCACACACACATATATATATATATATATATATATATATATATATAATATATGCATCTTTTTTATGTATACTTTACATCTGTCATTAAGTTTTACTCACATTTACTCTATGCATATTGTAGTGAAAACAGTCACCAACAGTAATTCTAAAAGATCTTCCATGCATACTACGCATATTTGTGTCATTGTTTGAACCATGAAATAAAATTTTGATTGTCTAATCCCAAATATTATTGTTAAAGATTCCATATTGCTCCACATAATCTTTAAAGAACTGATTAAAATGTTTTTAATTATAAAGCAATTATTTTGTGCTTTTTACAAAATAATGTGCAGAAAATGCTATGTTGATGTTTTTTTTGGTTGCAGAATATAGTTTAAATCGTTTTTTCATTGCAAAACATTATAAAGAGAAATGTGGATAAAGCTATATTATTTTATTGCTTACATTACAATTTCAAGTCTAAGTAATGAGCGCATGCACAATATCAATGCATGCATCAATTACTCTGAATAGACTGCACATACATACGCATGTTTAGCAAAACCATGTCTTTTCATTCACAGAAAAAAATTAGATTTCATAAATAAACAAATTCTAAATTAGCTGTGAAATCTACCTAAACATTAGGGGCTCCCTTATTTATCAGGTGAAAATTGTTAAATTGTGTAAAACAGTTGTACCATACTCCCAAGAACAGAAAGTGATGCGAGGATACCTGGCAAATGTTTAAATTTTCTTCCACACAGCACTTTCTGGTCACAAGGATGTGTATTATTTATATTTTTTTCCAAACAGTATTTATATAGTGAACCAGCAATCTCTTAAGGTAATTATATTATTTGTCTGCATATTTAAAAAAAGGTATGTAGTCAGGAAGCTGGCGGTCGAAATGCCGACTGCCGGCTTCCTGACAGTGAAATCCCAGCAAGGGACTAATGATAGGCATCTAAATACCAACACCTATCATTAGCCCCGTGCCGAAGTCCCGACGCCCGGCATTTCGTAGGTAGGTAAGCCGGGCGTCGGGAGTGGACAGCCACGGGGGAAAGGGTTAGGTTAAGGATCTCCTGGGGGGACTTAGGGTTAGGCACCCCCTGGGTGGGTTAGGGTTAGGCTAGGGGAAGGGGGGGTTAGGGTCAGGCACCCCCTGGGGGGGAGGTTAGGGTTAGGCACCCCCCTGGGAAGGTAAGATTTAGGGTGTGGGGATGGGGGGTTAGGTTTAGGCACCCCTGGGGGGAGGTTAGGGTTAGGCACTAAGGTGGGAGGTTAGGGTTAGGCACCCCTAAGGGAGGGTTAGGGGAAGGAGAGGGTGAGGGATAGCCTACTTACCTTCCCCATTGGGATCTTGAGCTGCCTGCCTTCCGGCGTCGGAATTTCTTCTCCCGGGCTGACATCTGGCGGTGTATCTTACCGAATCCTTAGAAAAACCCTGAGGAAGCTAATGTTGTGAAACACAAGTTGGAAATTTGGTCTTACTGTGTATTAATTACTATGTGTCAATTTATCTAGATCAGTGGTTCTCAAACTCGGTCACCAGGACCCCACACAGTTCACATTTTCCAGATCTCCTGGCAGATGCATAGGTGTACTTATTACTTATTATGGACATACACTATACAATTATTTGTCAGATATCTGTCCAATCTGGCTGGTTGAAATTAAAATTTTGTAATGTATGCAGTGAAATGACAATCGATCATTTGCTCACAAACACTGGAAAACAGACAAAAATGGTTGTGCAGACAGATTGGTTAAAACACACAAATTTAACCAATTTGTGCAATTGTTTTTGGTCCATTTTCCAGTGCTTAAAACTATATGATCGACTGCCATTTGCTACCATACATTATCAGGCTTTCATTCCAACCAGCCAGATTGGATTGCTGACAGATAATTGTATAGTGTATGCCCAGCATAACACATTTTAAAAGATGCACAGGTTGCGCTAATTATTTCACTTTGATTCTGTCAGGAGACCTGGAAAACATGCACTGTTTGGGGTCCTGAGGACCAAGATTGAGAACCTGTGATCGAGATTGTGTCATACTATTATGACAGGGACTAAGAGACTGGATTTGTTAATGTGTGTGTGCCATGAGAGCTGATCATAAACTGCTCACACAAACACCAGTGAATGCAAACACACTGGTAATGCTTTGCAACTAATACCCACTTCAGATATACAACCCGGGAAATTTCCTGCTCAGACCCGGTAATTTCTCCTGTGCAAATTCCCAGGTATTTGGTGGAGACCCCTCTTTCACACTACAGTGTCTACCCAGGAAATTCCCAGGTAGAACCCTTTCAGACAAGAGCAGGGTTTTTCTACTTACCTGCCTCTTCTCTGCTGTCTGCTCCTCCTAGCCTATCCCCTCTCTGGCTGATGATGATGATGATGATGATGATGATGATGATGATGTCATCATTCAGCTGCCGGAAGCCAGCCAATCAAAATGCACATTTGATTTTTTTTTTATTATTTTTTTAAAATTTCTTTTAATTCTCTGGTGGTCCAACGGGAGTGCGGGAGGCCCGCTATGGCTGGGACCAGTCTCCAGCACAGGTGTCCCCGGCATCCGGCTGGGGTCCTGTGTCGCTGACACAGTGACCGGCGTGGCGGGTGGCTTGCTGTGGCAGAGACCCGCCAGTGGGTGTCCCCACCATCTGGCTAGGGTTCTCTGTACACAGCCGGCCGGTGCTGGGGGTGGTGAGCAGCAGTGCTGAGCGTCCTATAGGACGCTCTGCACTGCCAACTCAGAGCAGCAGCGCTGAGCACCCTATAGGACGCTCTGCACTGTCAACTCCATGGAAAAGCTGCTTGGTGCTGCCCAGGAGTAGTAAATTCCTGGGAAGCACCATTCAGACAGAAGCAGGGTAATTAAAAACCCTGGTCGATTGAAGGGGCGGCTACCTGGGAACTTGTTCCCGGGTAGGTACCTTTCAGACAGACGCGGATACCCGGGAATTTGGCTGAGGCAGGCCAAATTCCCGGGAATCTCGAGATGTCTGAAAGGGGTATTATCTGTATTTAACAGCAGGTGCAGTCCACAAAATACATAGAGAGATATACTGTATACAACATCTCTGAATAAGATTAACAAACAAGTGTAATTGCTAACCTGCCTATTGATTGCAATGCTATGAAACATAACATTAATTTCTGGCAGTAATTAATTGCTGACTTAACAGAAGGAACTTGATATATCACATTCACAATTATACGTAAAGGCAGATACACTGTGTTAATGCTTTGTAACTAGCTATATCTAGGAACAGGTGCAGTCCATAAACCACATAGAGAGAGTTACAATGTTCCTAAATGAGATTAATGAACAATTATGACTACTAACCTGCCCACAAGAGCTCAATGATTGAAATGTTATGAAACATAACACTGTTCTGTGGCAGTAATCAACTACTGATTTAACAGAAGGTATTTGGCGGATTACAAATACTTTTAAAACACTGTATACTAATTTATTATATCGGATTCTTCTTCTGTGCTCAGATAACCAGCTTAATATGCACAAGGTGCTTACACCATATGACACTATGGGGCATATTCAATTGGATGCAGGAATAATGAAATTTCCCGCATCGCAAGATTTTTTCATTATTTTATGCCTCCAAAAACCTTGCGCTATACCAGGTGTTCCCAACCACCGTCTTCAAGGTACAATAACAGTACAGATTTTAAGGATAGCCATACTTGAGAACAGGTGACATAATTAGTGCCTCAGTTATTTTGATTTAACCACCTGTGCTGAAGCATGGATATCACTAAAACCAGGACTGTTATACCCCTTTTACACCAGAGCTAAAACCTGGGTTATTGCAGGGTTAACCCGGGTAACTCCTTGGTGTAACAGGATTGCCAACCCAGGCAAGTTGCAGGGTTTAACACGAGAATAACCCGTGAAACCCTGCAGCATGAACGGCGCGCTCTGGGTCACGACCTGGAGTGCACCGCATGCTGGCCGATTGGTCCGGCTTCAGTGGCGCTTGGAGATGACATTATCTCCAAGTGTCCACTTCAATGCCGGAAAAGCCGGATCAATGCAGAACCGGCATCGGTGTAAACAGTGCAAACTCAGTAATATCCTGGGTCAGCACTGGGGAAATTACGGGTCTGATCCGGGTTTGAACTCTGTTTCAACTCCGGGTCAGACCCGGAATTTCGGTGTAAAAGCGGTAATAGTGTGCCTTGAGGACCGAGGTTGGGAATTACTGCGCTATACAAATGCACCTGTTTTTCTCTTAGTGTGAGAAAAACGAGTATGAGCATGCATTTTCGTGCACTTTCATAATAGAAAGTATAGGGGCATAGTTAATCAATTGACCTCGTGTCCCAAATCTCACGCTCAATTTTTTCCAAATCTCGCTTTGTTTTCACGCATGTCAGGGAGGTGCGTGATTTTACTTAGGCAGTGTACGACACCCTCCAACCCCAACAAAGCAAGTGGGACGGTCCAAACCCACCCTCCATTTTTGCCAAAAATACACAATGGAACATTCCAAACAGCTTTAGTCCTGCTTTTAACTGGAAATTTGCTGGAACAGTCTGTTTCACAGAGTTTCATTGAGATGTATGCATTTGGAGGTGTTTTATGGTTGCGCCTGATTGATGAGGTTATGGAGTAAGGTATTAATCAAGACACTGCTCTGGAGCATCTAAATCATTATGCTGGGATCACTCCATTAGCTGATGCGGTATCAATCCCACGTCCACACTTATATCGTAGAAGGCGTTTGCTGGCAGACGTCCCTGAGGGAGAGGTAACCAGATTGTATCGACTCTACTCTCATGCAATTTTAGATTAGATTTAAATCAAACGGTCCCTAGTTTATCTAATTTATTGGCAGCCCTACACTTTTTTGCTTCTGGAACATTTCAACCCACGCTTTCTGTGATAGCTTTAATTTTTCAAGGAGTTTATCACAGGTTTTAACGGCTTTCAGGAAAAAAATTCCCAATTTTATCAAGTGGCCATCTGAAAGTGAATGGAGGGCGATAAAACATGATTTTTTTCAAATTGCCGGCATGCCAAATGTCATGGGTGCAATTGGTTGTACTCATGTAGCACTCACACCGCCATGGAGTAGTGAAGAATGTTTTCACAATAGAAAATTTTTTCATTCGATCTATGTATTGCGATATGCATATGAAAATCTGCAACATTTTGGTAGGCTACCCTGGATCATCACACGACTCGTTCATTCTCCAGCAGTCCTTTTTATCCTCATTCATGGAGGACAGACGTGAACCTGGATTGCTTGTTGGTTAGTACAGTTTATGTATTATTATAGTTTAAAAAAATAATAATATATATATATATATATATATATATACTGTGTACATATATATATATATATATATATATATATATATATACATTATAATATCCCCACCAGCATCCAAACCATACATGTCAATTGTGGAATGTAGATATGAGTTATTTACATTAACCATAACAATTTATGTTTATTTAACAGATGATGCTGGTTATGGATGCAGACCTTGGTTGTTAACGCCACTGTCTAATCCACTATCCCCTGCCGAGAAAAGGTTGCAGTCTGCACAAATTGCTACAAATTGCTATCTCACACTTTTGTGTGTGAGAAAGTAAATGCATGCTGCATTTTACATAACATCTATATCAGTAAAAATTTTACACTGGACATCAATCCAGATGTGTTATTGGATGAAGATCTTTCTTTCCAAGTAGATGATCACAATGCATCCGGGAGCAACGTAAGACATGCAGTCATCAATATTTTTTTTTTCTGTGAGTATAAATTTTATTGGGTTTTTGAGTAATCAATTAAAATATGCCTAATTGGGTATTAATAATACATTTAAAATAATTAAAATAACTTGATTAACAACTTGAAGGTTTTCCTAGGCTCGATCGTTTATATCAATATTCCATTTCAAAATACTTATAATTTTCATATTTAAATTATGTTCTTTAATGCATTTCATTATTACATAACCACATTTTAAAAAAAATTATATTTGAAACATCCCTGTCGTCTTACAGCTGCACAACTTTTTCACTCAAGTATATATTTTTTTCTACTTTTCAGTAGTGTTATTTTTCTTTTATAATTTGCTGATATGACTCCTTGAAAAATAATAGTACTGACTAGTAAAAATTTATATTTTGCAAAAAAAAGTGACTAAATAAAAAATTAACAATTGAGTTATTGAAATAAATGAAAATTAATATATTAGTATACATAATTTAAATGAATTAAATAAAGCTAAATTTTTTTTGTTTTCTTTAAGGAAAAAACTGTATTGGATGGATGATCACTGCGTCTTATCTGTCTATAAAGGTAATCATTTGATTTATAAATGCAAGAGTATTAGGAGGGGATGCCACGACTGACGAGCCTAGGTGACTCACTAATACAGGCCTTCTTTTCTATGCAATACCATTATTGTTTTTATTATTTTTCCTTTACAGACCAAACCATTATCTTCAACACATTTACCTTACCCTACACCATTACCCTACCTTTGTATAGAGGAATCATTTTCACCCATTGCAATTGTTGTGTTTTGCTACATGGCTCTTACAAACAAAGACACAAGTGACAATACACAACCATCTATTAACTTTACCATAAATTACCTTACCTTTTTATAGAGGGGTCATACACACCCGTTGCAATGGTTGAGTACTGTTACATGGCTCTTACAAACAAAGAGACGTGTCACTACACAACCATCTGTTACCTTTACCATCCATTACCCTACCTTTGTATAGAGGGATCATACACAGGCATTGCAATGGTTGTGTATTGTTACATGCTTCTTACCAAAAAAATGAAATCTTTAAAAAAATAAAATAAAATAAGAGCCATGTGACAATACACATCCAAAATGACCTAAAGATACAATCCTTTAAAATAAAAAAAAATCAACAAGAGTATATTTCTTTAATATATTTTACTAAAATAAATTAAAGCATTGCATTATAAAAAAATATTTTCTTGTTCTTACATTGACGCTTGATGTTTTTCCTGATGCAACTTGAATCAATTCCTGCTTGTACAGCATTTAAATTTTTTTTAGATTGCTGAATGATGAATCTTTGCCAATTGTGTTTGGAACCAACCTGTTGAAAAAACTAAATAAGTACATGAATTAGAGCATGAAAGGTAAAAAAATCATTAACATGATATTGATGACAAGAGAGGAATGGATACATTCAATATCTCAGTGCAGGGGGTGCAATCGCAGAGAATAGCAGTGGCAGAATCCTGATACACTTGGGAAGAGCCGTAACTAGACTTTTTGGTGGCCTGTGCCAGAGAGAGCATTGGTGCCCCCCATTTTAAATAGGGACATATGATAGTGCACCTGAAAAAGGGCCATGGCCTCATGGAGAAGAGCCAGGGAAGAGATAGGTGTGGCCAAGAGATGCTGGAGATAAAAGAAAAGGAAGCTACAGGTGAGAATGATAATAAGTTTTAACAGGGATTAGGGAAGGGAAAACTTCTGCACTATCAGGTAATTGTTTTTACGGTGGTTAATACAATGACCCAGTGTTTATCAATCTTGAACTGCAACATTTTCTATTTGAATTCTGGGGTTGCTGCCAGAGACAATGAATACACTCAAGCAATAAAAAGAAAACAGAATATCTCTTTGTTGGAGCACAAGAAAAAACATATTAAAACATAACCTTTAATGGTTTCAATAAAATCATTTACTTCTCCAGTGAAATATTAATGAAAATTAATTATATAAGTAATTTATGTGAAAAAATTATTTCAATAAAAAAAAATCTATCTCGCCAATGTGTTACTTCTTTATTTGTTTCCGATGTCACATAGAAATAGGCAGCGCTTATTTTTATATGACGTACATTTCTATAATAAACCAGGACACTACTTGCTTTTTGTTGCAGCAGCTGTAGCATTTACAAATTAACGAATAATTAGTTCCTGTGTATACAAGCAGACTCATAATAGCGCTACTTATCGTTGTTTTCTAATACTTTGTTTCCAATGTGCCTTGGGTGTTTTTAAAAGGTAAGTATGGGGGTTGGATGTAATGATGCATGGAGGGGGAGTTTAGGTTCAGGCAGATGGATATGGAGGGTTATGGTAGGGACAGGGGGAGGGTAAGAACAGATGTGGGTATTCTAACAGTATCAGGATACCAGTGTCTGTATTCTGAAAGCTAGGATCACAAACGCTGCAAATTCATACACATTCCAGGTTTGAAGACAAAAAAAATCAGAGGAGTAAGAATGAAGAGTAGAACAGAAGTAACAACAGGTGAGCAAGAATAACTTAAAAGCATTACAAAATAGTGATATAAGAAAGCTAATAAGAAGGTTGAGAACATGTGAGAAGGAACAAGTGGATAGTAGAAGAAAGGAGGACTTACACAAACAGACCTATAAAAATGAGATTCATGTAAAAATTACCATACTACCCACACACTGGCAGGACTACAGACTCCAGACACACAGAAGACATGCACCATACTCTCAGTGCAGACACACGCACACACACACTCACTACAAGGACTATAGACCCCCAACACACACACAGCCCACCATACTCCCAAACACACACTTGAAGGACTATAGACTCCCGACACACAGATGAACTATATTCTCAGCACACACTGGCAGGATGGGATCAGTATGAAATACCGACACCGAATCCCGGAAGACTGAGGATTCTGACAGGGGAGGTTAGTATACTATTCCTACCCTTGCCCCCCCCTAACCATGACCCTTCCTCTCCGGTGCCTAACCATAACCTCCCCCCCTAGTGCCTAAACCTAACCTCCCTAACCTCCCCCAGTGGTGCCTAACCCTAACCCTCCATTCCCGCACCCTAAACCTAACCCTCCTGGGGGGGTGCCAAACCCTATCCTCCCCCCAGTGGTGCCTAACCCCCCTCCCTGTAGCCTAACCCTAAACATTCTCGGTGGGTGCCTAAACCTAATATCCCTCCGGGGTTGCTTAAACTTAACCCTCGCATCCCTGGGGACAGTACGCTGCTTACCCGGCTCTAGACGTTCGGGATGACAGGGGTCGGGATACCGATGCTGGTACCCTGAAATCTGATGGTATATTGGCGTTGGCTTTATTCTGGGCAGCAGGATTCCAGTGTCAGTATATTAATGTCTAGGATCCTGTCCGCCGGCAAATTGACTACATACCCCCAGGACTACAGACTACCGACACACACAGACAGGCCACCATAAGGAAGGTTAGAAGATATGTAAGGAAGGAGAAAAGAGGAGGAGAAAAGAGGACAGGATTAAACAGGGCAGGAGAAAAGGAGGTCAAGAACAAATATGCATACTTACGTCACTTTTTAATTCTGTTTCAGAAAAAAAAAACAATATCATTGCATCTGTCGCTGTATGTCCGAGGTCTCATCTTCTTTCTCATGTGTTTCCTCTCGACAAGTCAACCATGGAGAATGTTGTCTTGGTCCCAGGGTCCTTGAGAGATCAAGTTTATAACTTCTTGGCAGGCATCTGGGTTCCTAGATAGGAGGATCCGACGTAGCAGCTGGGGTTGTACTTGGAGTAACAGTAATATTCCCCTGCTGTAAATCGACCAACATTTGCAAGTTGTTGGCTATCGGTGTGGAATTAGCTCCTGACTTGGAAACTTGAAGCCATCTGAGCTTGACTGCTAGCTTGACATTCCATGTTGCTAAAGGACTTCAACAAGCAGTCTGTCATGACATCTTGACTTCTTGAGTTGTAATTCATTTTTGTCACAATCTTCTTCAGACTGATGTTGATGTTGTCAAGCTTGCTCTCTAATTTTGTAGAATCAGTTTCAACAGCCATTTTCAGATTTTGTTGTTATTGCTCCATCATCTTTCCATACTCTTTGATGATGGCAATTCAGTCTGTTGATGTGAACTCAGAGGCTTCAGTTTGAGGCATAGGTGGTTGTTGACTCACAGGTGTCGACAGCCAGATAGTTTCAACTTGTGGAGTTACTAAAAGCATTAAAAAAACATAAAACACTGGCCCTGATTTAGAGCCGGACGCTCTGACAGAGCACTCGCTCTGAATCAGGGCCGTCCTTCCTGATTTTAGAGCGGCCTCCTGGCCACTCGCATAGCTGTAGGTGACCACCCACAGCTATAGCGAGCGGCCAAAAAGATGGTCGCGATGGTCAAGATCATCGCGACCATCGGGCTTGTGACGAGACCATATGTAACCATAATACACACAGGTGCAACCATAAAACACACAGGCACAATCATATAACACACTTTACCATACAGCACACATGTGTAACCATACTACACACAGGCGCAACCATACTTCACACAGGTACAACCATACAACACACTTTACATACAACACACATGTTTAACCATGTTACACACGTGTAACCATATAATACATGTGCAATCATACAACACACTTTACCATAAGGCATACATGCAAAACCAAGACATACGCACATTTTTAATACAGTGTATATTCACCTGATTTACGACTTGATTGATCGAGTTCTGCAGATGTCTGTATTGAGATCTGTCTTCTGAGTGATGTATCTGCAAACAATGTAAAAAATATAGTCAAATATAATTTTTTTGAGAGTTTAAAAAGAATAAAAAAATGTAATTGACCTGGGAGGCTCTCAGTTGAAGTATTCATTGAGTCATTTGTTCCGGCGACTCCTTCACCCATTTGCAGGCTCAATTTTTCTCTCATCCGTTCCTCCCATTCCAATCATTTCCCGACTGTCAAATCCCAACAGGGTACTAAAGACAGGCGTCATTAGACCTAAGCATGAAAGACCAACGCGCTGCATACCAAATGAAGGTAAGCTGGACAGCGGGCGCGGACAGCCATGGGGGATGAGGGTAGGTGCCAGGGCTCTCAGGGGGATTTAGGGTTAGGAAGGGTTAGGTTTAGGCTAGGGGAAGGGGGGGTTAGGGCTAGGCACCCCTGGGGGGAGGTTGGGTTTAGGCACCCCCAGGGAAGGTTAGGGTTAGGCAACCCCCCGGAGACTTAGGTGGGGTTAGGGTTAGGCACTAGAGGGGAAGTGCCTCCCCTAACCCACCCTAAGGGAGGGTTAGGGGGGGCAGGGTTAGTAGTACTTACCAAAAACCCCTCTTGGGCTCTTCACCCCTGCCGGGCTTCTCGCGTTGGGATTTGAATCATGCGGCCGGCGGTAATACATACCGATTCCATTTTAAGGAAGGCTTGTGATTATTGTTGAAATTGGGGTTGTGTTTGTGTGATGTGATTTGTGAGGGGTGGTTAGTGTGAGGATTGTTTGATGTGTGTGATGGGTGTGGATCTAGAGAATAAAATACAGAAAAATAAAAAAAATAGGTGGGTTTAGAAAAAAATGTAGAGCTGTGGTATATGTGAGTTAAAAGAGGGGGAGAGGAGGTGGGGTTGGGGATTTTGATTGGAGGGGGAGGCAAAAGAGAAAGGGGATAACAGTGGACTGGGTGGGTAATGAGGAATGTGTGTGAGTAAGGTTAGTTTGGTGCTGTGTAAAAGTGAATAAAACATGTGCAGTGTGGTGTAAGGGGGTGCAAATATATCAAAGTGATCAGCTTTCCAAGAGAAGCCAGCACGTCCTCTCTCCCTCGCGTCTTCCAAAATGGATGCCAAAATCCCACTAGGCAAGGTTTCTATATGCCGCACGATAACTTTGGATCCAGCCCCTCTCACGTCCCTATGCTAATTCCCTACGAGGTTTCGTTTCAATTGAATAGCACTCAAATCGGGAGCGTGCATAGAAAAAAATCAGGCACAAGTGACACAAGAATTTTAAACAGACGAGACTTTTAAAATACATGTGTCCAATTGAATATGCCCCTATATTGAGAAAATTGCTGGAGGTGAATCTGCTACAATAGTATGTAATGTGTAATGTATCCAGCCCTCATATGAATAACAATCTTTATTGGGTGTAATATATTAACATATTATTATTGAACTGGATTACCAGCACTATATTAATAAACACCCAATATAAAACAGATGCTGCTAATGTACAACAAATAAACACACAGTGGGTCAATTGTTTTTTAATTACTTTATTCACTTTTTATACACTTACCGTTGTTTTTAAATACCTCACCTATTTAGCCAACATATTTTTGATCGTATTTAATAAATGTTACATTTTATTAATTAGTGCTCCAAACAAGACAACAGTTTTTTTCTTCTTTGGCATTTTAGGTCTTACAGTTGTCAAAAGGCTGCACCCCCTTTAGATATACACAAGAATTTGTGGTGAACACTAAAGGGCCAAATCCAATTGGTATAATACTAATAGTGTTGGACTTGTGCAAGGATCCATTATTCCAGTTTTCCCTTTTCCCTACATTTTTAACATATTTAAAAAACAAAACTCTAAAAACGTAAAAATGAACTCAGTCCTTGGTATTATGTTAATACAGCAGAAGGCGTCATGCCTCCTGTATGCATTAATGATTTGAGCTGCATGCACAGACGCAGCATCAGATCATATGCGAGATCCTCGGCTGGCTGAGTGACCATGGAGTCACACAGGCTGGCCATCGCAGATGTCCAAAAGAGGCCAGGAAATCTCCGCCTGCCGACAGAGATCCTGGCCTCTCCCTCCCCCACAACAGTGGCGATACGCCTCGGTTTTGGAAAATGGAGGCAGTCACCATCCCCTCCCCGTCCCCTCATGGTGTCCAGTGCTGCTCTGTGTCCGATCATGCAGGACCCATTTTGCACATGCCCAGAACAGGTCCTGTGCATGTGCAGATACCTGATTATCTGGAATCTGCGTTCAGAAGGCATAGCTCAATGAGGATCGCTGTTTGGAAGTGATTTTTGTCCATTCTTCGGTGCATGTTTGTTTAAGGTTGCCTAGGTTGGCTGGATAATGCTTTTGACATCTATTTGTCCTTCTAATCAAAAATTGTGAGGATCCACATTGGATGAATCCCTCCCATCAAAAGGGAAAGGGAGTTCAAATCTCCAATGACAGTAGACAAAAGCTCACCAGATGTGCCTGTTTTACTACTAAGGGCCGTAATCAATTGCCGGTGAAAAGCCGAGATCAACGAAAAGTTCTCGCCGGTGACATCATTTTGCCAGTCGAGAACTTTTCCCCATATTCAACTGCAAAGACTTTTCGCCGGTGCAAAAAGTCTGCGCCTTGTAACCAGCGGAAAAGATTCGCCTGTGATTGGAGACGGAAAAAAGTGCAGAATTGGGGGTTTGTGGAGTGAAAAAAAACAAAGATGGGGGACAATCTTAAAAACTAGCTAAATCGACTCATGGGTGTCCCCCAAGTATGCCCAAGGTGTATTTTTTATTGCAGGTGCAAGCTCAAGGTGCGTTTTTTAAACACACACTTTAGCGATTTTTAACCATGCTTTCACCCATTTTCATATACCCCAAATTTGCTGGGACTACTTATTTTGGCAAAGTAAACCTGTAAAATGCTATTCTTCACCACTAAATTGTACCAGTTGAGAGCATTTAAACACCCCAAATACCTCCAGCAGGGCTATTCGGGGGTATCCTTAGTGATCCCCCATGTCAGTGCATCTTTTGGGGGGTGTCAGGGTGGTTTCCCCAAATCTGACAGGTCTTTCCACCGATTTCAGTTTCGCTGGGACACATTCTCGCATCCTTTGCAATTGAATAGGGCAAATCGCGGTGACGAGCGCAATACTTTTCCGGAGCCAAAACTAGCGATGACGGTGAAAACTCTGGCATGCGAGAAGTCCGGGACTTTTCACCGGCAATTATATACGTCCCTAAGTTTGTGAGTAAATCAGGAAGGGGGCATCCCCTGTTAACATCATATCTATGGTGAAGGTGTTTTTGTCAGGAAAAAGGTATTTCTGATATGTTTATGTATCTACCCACAAAGTGTGAGTGAGATGTTGAGGGGGCATCCCCATTATACATTCAGTTATATACATCCAAACCTCACCTGGTGTTATTAAATTGCTGATCCATGGTTAAAGCTGTATTACACAAGGATTTGTTGTTTCTTTTTTTCTTATTTTATGTGAACTCATATAACTGAAACTGAAGAGGAGGATACTCTAGGGAAGTGTGGGTAATGTTTTTAGCCCCATTTTGTGTACTATTGAATATTTTATTTTCTATGTATTTATGAAAATCAATTAATTAATTATTGCATCAACTTGGAACAAACAGACAGACACAACATAATATAATAGATACATGCGAAGTCATCAGTACATATCTCTTAACTTCCATAAAGGGGAGCAATGATCAGTAACCCTTGATGTCCACAAGAAAGCCCATGGAGGAAGGAGCATGTCCTGACATCTGTTTCGATATCACCTTCCTCAAGGGACTGCTTGTCTGTTAAGCATATCAAATACTGTAGGTCTTTTACATCAATCAGGGAGCTCCATGCCATAAAACACCATTTATAACCCCAATTCTCAGACAGCCATGGGTAAATTTGCCAGCAACCCGTAATTGCCATAGGTAAACTGTTAAAATACTGATTGGATTGATTTTTTAATCCAATCCAAGCAGTAGCTGTCACCCGTGGCTGTCTTTTATTTCTAGAAACTAACTGCTCTGCCAGGCGGTAAGCCAAGAGGACTGAGCAGCCACCTACATAAGAAAAGGAACACAGTGTGATTGAAGAGACTAAATTGGTTCTGAATAGACATCTAAAAAAGACTTTACCGGTTATATACACCATTGGATACACACATAAACAGGAAGCAATGCCAGAATTCCATTACTTTTTTCAAATATATATATATATATATATATACTGTATATATAAATATATTCCATTGACGAAAAACCTTTCACATGTCCCATTAAGGCTTCCTACACATGATTGGAGATTTTAGAAACCTTTTGTAACTCTTCCACTCACACTCCTAAAAGCAATAAAATTCAGATCATTAAGGGTTATGCCTTAATGGATGTGTTCCTTGTACAATACAGATATGGTATGCCATCACACACTGTGGTTAACTGCAGATCATGTGTAAGAACTAAGAAGCCTTAATGGAACATGGGAAACCATAAGGTTTTTTGTCTATGAAATTTCATAGTTTTTTTTAAAATGTAATATATTTATGCTGTCAAATTATGAAACAAAGAATTTGACAAGCCATCCCGGGCCCACCAGCTTTGACCTCACTCATCACCCTTTGCCCACCTGCATTTACCTCACATTTTACCCACTGGACATCTGGTTTTTCTTGTGGTGGGTGTGGGGTTATTGAGTGTTAAAAGTAAAAATAATATTGTCCTTTACAGGGGGACTACATGTTCCAGCAAGCCAACCCTGGCATGATAGTACTTGGGTAACCACAATTGCCAGCATGCTCGGGCAGTATGGGCCTGCTGGTACCTGTAATATTCCTGCAAAGGAAAAGTAAAGAGTTAAAACTTCGCGCACCTCGCGCCCAATTCCGGAATACCACGGGTATGCGCGCTCCCGCTACCCACGGTACTTAATTAAAAAAATAGTAGTCGCGGGTTTTCAGCTCTGAAAACTCCGTGCCGCATAAAATGAATAAAAAAAATAAAAAAAACACCTACCTGGCAGGGGGTCTCCGGGGCTCCCTGTGGCTTCCCCTCTCTCTTTTTACTGGAGAGGGGGCTGCTGGGAGACCCAGGGGCTGATGGGAGGAGCAAAGGCTGCTGGGAGATGTAGTTCTCCCAGCGCCCATTCCGGGGGGCCACACACAATGCACCGGGGGTCACACACACACAGTGCACATACTCTCACTCACTCATACACACTTACATACAGCTCCCACACTGACATACTCACCCTGCTGTTGTTATCGCTCCATGGCTTGGTAATCGCCCGCAAATCGGGCAGTAAAAGGTTACAAAATGACCAGCGATGCACGCGCCCGCTGGTCGTTTTTAACATCAATCATCACCCGAACATGACGGTCAACCTGATGAGCGCCGTGTTCGGGGATGATTGATCTGCATACACTGAACGTCGTAATCGTGCCGTCGTCTCCCCCATCGCCTAGTGGATGGGCAGCTTTACAAATAGCACTACAAATATCAACACTGTCACTAGTGTGCAATGGAAATATTCAGTCTAAGTTGAAAGCTCTAGCTATTAGTGTGGTTGCAGATAACAGGTCTACAGTAGGTCATCTGGAGTTTAAGGTCTGATGGGAAAAAGATGACATAAGGGGCCAAATGTAATAGGGTAAGAGTTTCAAAAATGTGAGAGTTTAGCAATAAACTCTCACATTAATACATTGGCAAAAATAGTAAAAATAATCACTGCACTTAGGATAGAGCAGCTCCGTAACAATATAACAATTCTTTAAGATAAAAAACAGAGCACTATTTGTTTGAATAAATATAAGCAATATGTAAAAGATATATATATATTTCAATGACGAATGCAATGCCACAAATATTAAAAACAATTAAGACTCAATGTTTATAGCCTTTTGGTGCGGTTCCGGTGTGCTTGTTTAAAGGATTCCAAAGGTATTCCTGATGGAGATGGACATCAATTGGACACTAACTAGCTGTCCCTAATTCCTACTTTCAGATGCTCCGACTTCTTCTCCTGGCTGGTTTCCTCTACACTCATGCGTACACTTCCGGTACGGTGTTTCCAAACTTTCGTTTCCCGCTTGACACTGACCAACACTTTTTGTGCTGTCGCACTTTTTCAAGGTAGCTGGTGTTGATAGCAGGTCCCCTCTTTATACTTTAAGACTTCAAAAAACTTTATTGATTTTCATGTTAAAAACAGAAGTCTTATCCCGGAAGGCAACCTCATGGTTTGCTGGTAAGGCATTCATAATGTAAAGAGTATTTATACTATTGAATAAATTAGGTTTAAAATATGACATGATACAGTATAATAAAAATATATAGGTTATGTGTGTTTCTGTTTAGAAGTATTTATGACAAGTTATTAAAAAAAAAACATTTTAATTTGATGGACATTTTTATAAAAAAAATGTTAATTCCAGATCTATATTTGAGCCATAGGGCTTCAATGTTTTTAGGTAAAATATCCATTTTGTTTTGTTTTTTATTAATTCCATTTCTGGATTCCCTCCTCTCCAAAGTATGTACCTTTTGTATTCCCAAACAATTTATGGAGGATGGGTCTTTGTTGTGGCACTCTAAGTAGTATTGCAAAACGCTTTGGGTTGTGAAACCTCTCCTTATATTATATAGATGTTCAGCTATTCTGATTTTAAGTCTTCTTTTTGTCTGTCCCACGTATTGGTGGCCACAAGGACATTCAAGGAGATAAATTACGTTCTCTGTATTGCAAGATATTTGGTCCTTCAATTCATATTCTTTTTTTGTTTGGCTAGAACAAAACCTCTTTGTGAAAATTGTGTTGGTCTGTTTAGTTGTTCGGAAGTATATACAATCTAGACAGTAGGAAAAACCCTTACCTTTTCTTGCCCCTGTTTCAGGTTGATTTTTTATTGGTATAAAACATCTTGTTAGTTGGTCCTTTAAATTCTTGGCCTTCTTGTAAATCATTTTTGGATTTTTTGACAATAGTTGTAAGAGTTGTTCATCTAAACCCAATGCTTTTTCAGAGCTTCTTCCAATAGATGATGGTCACTGCTGTATTGTGTTATAAATGCAAACTCAAAATTGTCTGCAGGATTTTTTTGCTTATATTTGATAATGGTTTTTCTATCTGAATATATTTTTTCAAAGATCCGGAAATAAGAGATGAATTAAACATGAATAGAATTTATAAACACACTTCTTTCAAGCCACAATCAACATTATATCCAACACACATCAAAAGAACCCCTATAGAAACCTTTCAGAGACTCATGGAGGAAGAAATTAGAAAATTACCAGAAAAAGGAAGAATAAAATATAATCTAAAGGAGAAAAAGAAGCAATGAAACAACTAAGAGATGACAAAACAAGGGTCATAAAACAGGCTGATAAAGGCGGAGGTCTAGTCATATTAAGTTAAGAAGGCTAGGAGAAAGAATTAGAAAGACTACTAACAAATGCTGATTTCTATAAAGAACTAAAAGGAGATCCGACATGAAAATATCAAATAGAACTACTACAAATTTTAGAAGGACAAAGTTTGGTAATCATCACCAAAAAGAGTTGGACTTTTTATATATTCAATACCCAAAAATACCCAATTTTTATCAGCTCCTGAAGCTTCACAAGAACCTTACAAACCCACCCGGAAGACCTATCATCTCTGGAATAGAATCATTAACATCCAATTTGTCTAAATACATCGATTTCTTCCTGCAAAACCTAGATTCTCAACAAAAGAGTTATCTGAAGGATACAATGCACATCCTAAAAATAATTGACAAAATTATATGGGAAGAAAACTACATTCATTGCACAAGCGATGTCAAATCATTGTCCACATGCATTCACCATACAAAAGGATGTGAAGCAACATGCTTCTTTCTTTCAACAAGAATGGAGCTCCTGAATTATCAAATTCCTTTTTTAATTGTTGTATTGATTTTATATTACATCATAACTTTTTTTGTATAATAGTAGAATATTAATTCAAACGAAGGGAACAGGGAATTATTTTGCACCATCATATGCTAATTTATTTGTCTCCAAATGGGAGGAGGAATGGTTCTGGAACCACAACTCCTACAAGAAACATATAAAACACTAGTACAGGTATATAGATGACCTGTTCTACAAATGGGATGGTCCAGAGGAGAAATTAAAAGGTTTCCTAACATATATGAACAATAATGAATATAGGCCCTGATTCAGACCCACTCGCGAGCGGCTGTCCGCTCGCAAGTGGGTCGATGGTCTGCACTGCGCATGCGCACGACGGAGGGAGCTCCGTCGTGCGCATGCGTGAGACGCGATGAGCGAAGGACTTTCCTTCGCTCGTAATGTCTGATCAAAGGGGGCGTGCTGTCGATGTTGATTGACAGTACACCCCCTTTGGTGGGCGTGTCGGGGGCGTGCCTGCCAGACGGAGGCGTTCCCAAGGGAATGCCTACCGTCAGAAGCCGGCCCCACTGACATCACTAGTGATGTCAGTGGGAGTGATTTTGGCTCTGATAGAGCCAAAATCACTCCTGGCCTTGTGGTTGAGAAACTCAACCGCAGGCTTCTGCTCGCAGTGGCGATGGTCGCGATGGTCAAGACCATCACGACCATCATCCTGCACGCTCGTATATGCTGTGGGTGGTGACCCACAGCTATACGAGCGTCCAGGAGGACGCTCCATATTTATGGAGGTGGGCCCTGATTCAGAGCGAGCGCTCTGGTCAGAGCGTCCGGCTCTGAATCAGGTCCCTGGTTTGGAATTTACATCAGTAAACAGCAAAGAATCCATATGCTTCCTGGATTTGGAAATCTTCATACACAATAAGAAAATAGAAACTAGAACTCATATAACGGAAGTAAGTGGCAACAATGCTTTATCAACCAAAGTAACCACTATAATAAGTGGCTAGTCAATATTCCTGGAGGACAGCTGAGAAGAGTAAGACACAATTGCTCAAATATGGATAGCTTCGAATCCCAAAGCCAGGACATGAAGATTAAGTTTATGGAAAAAGGCTACAAAGAAGAAAAATTGCAAAAACAAATCGAAGAAATTGCTGAAATGGATAGAAAAACCATGATCAAATATAAGCAAAAAAATACTGGAGATAATTTTAAGTTTGCACTTATAATACAATAAAGCAGTGACCATCATCTATTGGAAGAAGCTCTGAAAAAGCATTGGCATGTTCTGGGTTTAGATGAACAACTCTTACAACTATTGCCAAAAAATCCAAAAATTATTTATAAGAAGGCCAATAATTTAAAGGACCATCTAACAAGAAGTTTTATACCAATAGAAAATCAACCTGAAGCAGGGGCAAGAAAAGGTAAGGGTTTTTCCTACTTTCTACTTTGTGCATGTGCACAGTGTTAGATTCCAGAGCGGCCGATGGCTGCGAGAGAGATCGAAAGGTCTCTCTCCTGCTCCTGGAGCCTTCATAGGGTTAACCACTTAATTGGCTAATATTCTTTCCAAAAACTGCTCAGAAATTGTCATTTTTTGTGATGATTTACTGTAGTGATGGCTATTGACAGCTGTGCCATCAATGACTGATGGATTCAACCATCGATAGAAAACATTGATTGTTTGAGACCACAGTCACAGATGTTTTTTACTTAACATTGGTTGGGGGCTGCCATCATGTGCCTATTAGCGTTGGCAAAACCACTTGTCATAGACCATCTATGGTTTGTAAACTATCAATGGTCGGTAGCCATCCCTAGTATGCTACATAATATACAAAGTTAGTGTACCTAATCGGAGGGCTCGTATCGATTCTTCATTGATACAGGACTGCCATAATAAAATAAAATGACCTATAATATCAATGTTAAAAATAAATAACAAAATGAATACAAAATTGTAAAAAATAAAAATATATATATACACGCACACATATATTATATATATTATATTAAAATTTCCAATAAGCAGCATTCGGCGGTCTTGCTCAATAATGACAATCAAATAGCTTAGTTTAGCAACGTTTTGGGCTTTAATGCCCTTCTTCAGGCTGCATACACATCAAAGAAACATGCTATAAATGCTCACCTTAAATACCTGTGATAGTCCCCGACCTGCATCCATTCCCCGCTGGCTGTCCTCCACCTCGTGGGCTCAACTTCTGGAAACACCGGACATGTGTCACTGCACCACCTGACCGGGATTTTGCCATGGCAACACGATGATTGCTGGAGAGCATCCAGTGTAAACATACACATCCCCAAATATAATTCTAAATGCCTAGAAAGAAATAAAGAAATATACAATACAGAAAAAAACAAGCACCCAAAAACAAATAGAACAACCCTATATACCAAAAATAATTTTTTAAACCAATATAAAGAATCTATAAGAATGTTAAAAAAGTGAGTCCAATCATGACAGAAGCTAGTAGACCTAAACAAGGAGACAACATTCATATCATACTAGAAAGTTAGATATATAAACGTCTCCTAAACATAACATAAGACACAATACTAGAAGAAAATATTGTAATTAAGCTGATCATTGAGGCCCCTGGGTCTAACAGTGTCCAGTAAGTGGATCCATTTTGCTTCCAGTCTCATAAGTTTCTTATTCCTGTCTCCTCTTCTTCCATCATCAGGAACATGGTCATTCACAATGTGTTTAAGGCTGGACAAATTATGCCTCAATTCAGCAAAATGCCGGGCAACAGATTGTTCAGATTTCTTGCCATTAATGGCTGATCTGATAGCAGATCTATGTAGGGTCTTAAAGGAACGCATGGTTTTCCCTACATAGCAGAGTCCACAGGGACCCTTTATTAAATATATTGCAAAAGAACTCGTGCAGGTAAGCCAATGTCTTATCTCAAACTTGCATCCCGAATGTGGATGAAGGAAATGTTTTCCTACTATCATATGTCCACACGTTGTGCAACCCACACATTTGTGACATCCATTTTTTGGTCTACATATACAGTTGGATATTTTTTTATGTTCTGTAATATCTGACCGAACTACCCTATCCTTAACATTCTTGCCCCTTTTGCAGCATGATCTAATTCTTGTATTTTTCAAGGAGGGTAGATCTCGATCACTCTGTATCATAGACCACATGTCCCCCGCATGTCACACAGTACAAAATATCACCATTTCCACTCTGGCATTGCCCAGCCCACTGTGACACTTACCCGTACTTGCCTACTTTTTTTCTCATCTCCAGGAGAAGCCTGGAGAGGAGAAAAAGGCAGGCAAGTATGGGTAAGTGCCACAGTGGGGTGGGTAATTCCACAGTGGAGAAGGCTGGAGAGGAGATGCGGTTGACCTCTTTAAGGGGTGTGGCTAAGCTCTTTATGTCATTAGCAATTTGCATAATTTTATCCCCACCCCCTCCCTACAGCCCTGCAATTCATGGTATTATCTCCCCATAATGCTCACTTCACTAGTGGTCAGAAATAGAGTGATCCATCCAACCACTCTTCCAAAGGTGCCAGGGGACTATCCAAAAAATTGTGAGTCTCCAGCACCTTCTGGGAGAGCAGGTAAGTATGCACTTACCCTTCTCCCATGATGCAGAGCGCAGCCAAAGCTCATCTCTGCACATGCAGAGATCAACAAAATATGTCTCAGGGATAAAACTAAGTTCCCCTCCTCACACTTTTGTTCCCGGTGCATGAGCCCCAGAGATAGTGGTCATAGACTGCTACATCTCTGTCAGCGGGCCGGGCTGGGAGAGGAAAATCCAATCTGCAGCCAAAAGACAGATGTAAACAGCATCCAGTGCGACCATGCCAATTAAGTGGCAGTTAAGAAGGACTTGTTCAGCAGAGTTTTAATGAGAGGAGACTTATGTACTGTATGTACTGCTCCTTTCAATTATATCATTCATTCACATTTTTTATTACGCTGCCAACACTGAATTTAAAAATAATCTTGTGCAATTAGATAACATGAATACTGTAGAAAATGTAAACAATATCAAAGAGAGTATATTGTTCTTTCTGGAAAATGAAAGGAGGAACTAGTTATTTAGATGAAGCTGTGCGCAAACATAAAACAAAAGTCATGAGTAGGATAGATATAGTTACTAAATATTTATGCAATAATGGAAAAAGTTTGCAGCCAGTAATGGAAAAAAATAATCAGTTATATCAACACATGCAGTAATGTGTGTTTCGCTTACTGAACTCTTTACAACATGTTTTTCAAGGACACAGGAAGTCTCTGTGATTAAACACATAGGCTATAGAGAAGTGTGGAAACCTAGGGCCTGTTTCAGCAAGAATCACAACTGCGATTATGTGCGCAATTGGTCGATTGTTGTGTTCTGTGCATGCGTATGCATCGCAGTGTGCCTGCTCAAACACTTCACTGCAATCGGGACTTTGATAGCAGTGACTCAGCAGACCCATTGCAAAGTGATTGACAGGAAGTACCGTTTGGGGGTGGTGACATGGGGGGTCAGCAAAACGCAGGCATGCCAGTACGTTTGAACACCGTTACAAGGGCGTGCATAAATTAGCCATTGCGAAGGCATATGCAGCCTCAGGTCACACTGTGTACCGGAAGGTTAGCAATTTCTGAGTATGGTCAGACCTTGTGCAAGTGTGCATGAGGCTCTGATTGTACTCGCTGTTACCAATGTCTTTGCAGTATTATTGAGTTATGTATTATAGATGTGTGTAAGATAAGATCCTTATGTTGGGTTGCGTTGGCATAGCGATCACAGAGGATTAGCATCTCTTCGCCATGAGATTGCATGCGTAATCGCTATTACAATTGCAGTTGGGATCAGTACTGAATCAGGCCCCTGGTTCCTTGACAAATCTTTGCATTTACATTGGTAATGTCTGGACATCATTTAAAATTTGCATGTTAAATACACAAAAGAAGAACAGTAAGTTTTGCAAAAATATGTGTAATGATCCACCATTATTTAGATGGCTTCTGGAAATAGGATGTCTTAACTCATGAATTACAGTACTAACATTTTATTACATTGACAATTATTTATTAAAAATTTGAGGACATTTTGAAGGTTACAATGTATATATAACTGGCAAAGCAGCTTTCATTTTCCTTGTTGGTCACTCCATGCCAGTATCAACCAATCAGAGAGCACAGCCACGCAGGGCTTCCCTGGTCTCTATAGGGGAAGGAAGTGTGAGTTTCTCCAGGTCCTAGAAGAAACATGTACTGTACTTTGTGCAACTCACCCAGAAGGTTTCAAGTCTACAGTTGACCATTCATTTGGTAGCTAGGTCTACAGTTGACCAATTGTTTGGTTACTAGGGTGAACACAGAGCATTGCTTCCCTTCTATTTCAGCCTATGGCATATAAAAATCATGAGGCTTTCACATTAATTGATACAATTGGGATAATCTAAATTGGAAAATTATTAAAGAATTCTAGCCGACAGTAGAGTGAATAATTGCACTCAGTATCAGGGCATTACTAAAGCTGGCTACACACTGACAGATATATTGGCCAATCAACATCAGCCAGTGTGTACCCGTGATATGTCTGAGAACAGCATCGTTCACAGACATATTGCATTGGCTGTGCTGCACAGCCGATGGACAGATATGTCTGCATACATACAGTCAGGTGCATAAATATTGGGACATTGACAGAATTTTCATATTCTGTCCTCTATTCACCACCACAATGGCTTTGAAATGAAACAAACAAGATGTGCTTTAACTGTAGACTTTCAGATTTCATTTGAGGGTAATTACATCCAAATCAGGTGAACGGTGTAGGAATTACAACGGTTTCTATATGTGCCTCCCACTTTTTAAGGGGCCAAAAGTAATGGGACAAACTAAACAATCCTAAATCTAACTTTCACTTTTTAATACATTGTTGCAAATCCTTTGCAGGCAATTGCAGCCTGAAGTCTGGAATGCATAGACATCACCAGACGCTGGGTTTCATCCCTGGTGATGCTCTTTCAGGCCTCTACTGCAAATGTCTTCAGTTCCTGCTTGTTCTTGGGGCATTTTCCCTTCAGTTTTGTCTTCATCAAGTGAATTGCTTGCTCAATCGGATTCAGGTCAGGGGATTGACTTGGCCATTGCATAACATTCCACTTTTTAGCCTTAAAAAACTCTTTGGTTGCTTTTGCAGTATGCTTCAGGTCATTATCCATCTGCACTGTGAAGCACCGTCCAATGAGTTCTGAAGCATTTGACTGAATATGAGCATATAAACACTGCCTGAAACACTTCAGAATTCATTCTGCTGCTTTTGTCAGCAGTCACATCATCAATAAATACAAGGGAACCAGTTCCATTGGCAGCCATACATGCCCACACCATGACACTACCACCACCATGCTTCACTGATGAGGTGGCATGTTTTGGATCATGAGCAGTTCCTTTCCTTCTCCATACTCTTCTCTTCCCATCACTCTGGTACAAGTTGATCTTTGTCTCATCTGTCCATAGGATGTTGTTCCAGAACTGTAATGGCTTTTTTAGATGTTGTTTGGCAAACTCTAATCTGGTCTTTATGTGTTTGTGGCTCACCAATGGTTAACATCTTGTGGTGAACCCTCTACTCTTGTGAAGTCTTCTCTTGATTGTTGACTTTGACACATATACACCTACCTCCTGGAGAGTGTTCTTGATATGGCCAACTGTTGTGAAGGGGCTTTTCTTCACCAGGGAAATAATTCTTCTGGCATCCACCACAGTTGTTTTCCATGGTCTTCCGGGTCTTTTGGTGTTGCTGAGCTCTTCAGTGCGTTCTTTCTTTTTAAGAATGTTCCAAACAGTTGATTTGGCTACACCTAATGTTTTTGCTATCTCTCTGATGGGTTTGTTTTGATTTTTCAGCCTAATGATGGCTTGCTTCACTTGTAGTGACAGCTCTTTGGATCTCATATTGAGAGTCGACAGCAACTGATTCCAAATGCAAATGTCACACCTAGAATCAACTCCAGACCTTTTACCTGCTTATTTGATAATGAAATAACGAGGGAATAGCCCATACCTGTCCATGAAATAGCTTTTGATTTGATAGTCCCATTACTTTTGGCCCCTTAAAAATTGGGAGGCACATATAGAAACCGTTGTAATTCCTACACCGTTCACCTGATTTGGATGTAATTTCCCTCAAATTATATCTGAAAGTCTGCAGTTAAAGCACATCTTGTTTGTTTCATTTCAAAGCCATTGTGGTGATGAATAGAGGCCAAAATATGAAAATTCTGTCAATGTCCCAATATTTATGCACCTGACTGTATCTGTCCATCGGCAAGTGTGTATGGGCGATGTGCAGACTGCCCGTACACACACAGAGGCAGCCGCAGGAGGGGGCTGGGACACGCCCCCACCCGCCCCTCCCGGATGCTGGGATCCATGGCCAGAAGTAGATGATGGCTGTTCAGAGTGTATGAACGACCATCACCTGCAGATATATCTGTATAGTGTGTACCCACCTTAAGTATCAATAATGACTAACATAATCCAACAATGCATAAAAAGCTTTCAGCTGATGTACACCAGTTGAAAGAAAGGGGTGCCCAAATGCAAAATCACAACAATGTAGCATTGTATGTGTTTGAGGAGAAACAACATTCAACTAATACCGCTTTTCCACCAATAACCCAGGTAAGACCCGGTATTTGACCATGGATCTCAGCCGGGTCAAATCATGCTCAGACCATTTCCACTGCACCTTCCACATGGGTTTTTCCCGGGTTGCCCCTATTTCCATGGAACCCAGATAAGTCCTGCATAACCTGTCTGTCATAAAAAATAAACATTTTTTAGGCTAACAAAGATGAAGTCACAAAAGGAAACAAAAGGGAGGGGCGGGGTCTGCTCACCGCATAGCAGCAATGATGGCCAATGAGTTACCAGTGTGTAGCCAGGAGTTCCTGATTGCTTGTAGCTTTCTGGTGTTTGGTACAGCCAGTAAGAGCATGATGCAGCTTGCAACACTGTGCTATCTAGTGCAGTGTTATTTGAGGAGGAGGAGGACACAATTTCTGACTGAGAAGGCCAATTCTTGACGTCAGTTTTTGTGCAGGAGGAGAGCCCTGATTTCATCTGCCATGGCAAACATACTGAGAATCAGCACTGTGAAACATCCGAGAATGTGGGTCAGAGACCACAGGCTTGGAGAGGCTTTCATGACATCTGTGGAAGCCTTTCAGGATGAACAGTGGATGGCACACTTCAGGATGTCTCGTGATACGTTTTAGTATATACTACACCTGCTGATCCCAGTACTGACCATGCAGATGACCAACTACTTAAAGCCCATCAGCCCCAGAAGAAGGCTAGTACTGCACACTCTCCTGTTGGTTCAGAGTTGGCATTGGCAATGTCTGCAGTGTGGGTTGAATACAGAGCGGGATACATAGTAGGTTGGATGCAGTGCAGGTTGGAAACAGAGTGGGTTGGATACACCAAAAGTACACTTACAGTGACAGCGGTTTTGGCAGTGTGGGGTTGCTGATGGTGCTGGCAGTGTCCTCAGTGAAGGGTACCGGTGGTGTTGGCAGTGCGAGGGTGCCAGCGGTATCTTCAGTGCAGGTTTGCTGGCTGTGTCGGCAGTGCAAGGGTTGCTGATGGTGTCCTCAGTACATGGAATGGCAGTGTGGGAGTGCTGGCAGTGTCCTCAGTGCAGGGTACCGGTGGTGTCGGCAGAGTGGGGGTGCCAGCAGTGTCCTCAGTGCAGGTTTGCTGACTGTGTCCGCAGTGCGAGGGTTGCTGACGGTGTCCTCAGTACATGGAATGGCAGTATGGGAGTGCTGGCAGTGTCCTCAGTGCGGGGTACCGGTGGTGTCGGCAGAGTGGGGGTGCCAGCGGTGTCCTCAGTGCAGGTTTGCTGACTGTGTCCGCAGTGTGAGGGTTGCTGACGGTGTCCTTAGTACATGGAATGGCAGTATGGGAGTGCTGGCAGTGTCCTCAGTGCGGGGTACTGGTGGTGTCGGCAGAGTGGGGGTGCCAGTGGTGTCATCAGTGCCAGCGGTGTCCTCAGTGCAGGTTTGCTGTGTCTGCAGTGCAGGGGTGTTCTCAATGCAGGGTGCCGGCAGTGTCAGCAGTGGGGGTGCTGACAGCTGGTGTGTCAGCAGAGGGGGGTGCTGGCAGCAGGTGTGTCAGCAGCAGGGGGTGCCGGCTGTGGGAACCAGTGCCATCTTCTTTTAGTTGTTTTTTCCCTGCATTCAATGGGCTTAACGCTAATTGGCAGAGAGCCATGACAGACGGCTGTCAGCCAATCAGCGCTTTGCCCATTGAAGGCAAAGGGATTTTCAAAAAGGCCGCTCGAGGCAAAACCTCGGAATCAAACAGCAGATCACAAGGTTTTGCCCCGGGAGAGGGTTCCAAGGCAGGCAGGGAGATCCGAGCTTTGCTCGGATCGCCACAGATCCCCGAAATTTGGGTGGGTTCGGTTCTCTGAGAAACTAACCCGCTCATCCCTAATATAAACTTTAGCGTGGTGCCAAACACACACACAAGAATGTTTTTGGAAGGTTTAAGACAGTTGCCTATAGTTTGAGTATTCACCACTTTGCGAATTTGATGGTGTTACAGGAGGATCGTAATAAGCATATCCTTGATTGTAATGGGGATATGTGTGCTCCTGTTAGAGTGGGGCCTGGTGCACTGGCTGTGGGGGGTTCCTTTGAGTGTTGGTAAATGAATGCTCCAGGAACACCATTTTGTATGTTCTGGGACACTCATGTAATGTGTTGTTGCATACTCATGATCTGTGTGATAAAGGACTGCTGCAATTCCTCTTCTGCATCGAGGAATCTTTGCTGCCGTGCGTCCTGAGCCTGCATGGCGCTGTTTATGTCACACAGTTGCTACACGAGGATGGTGGACATCACTTTCACCATTTCTTCCTCCTTTTTGGAATGGTGTGGACTGCAGAGGGGAAAACAATAAAATCAATTAGAAGTTGCACTGATAGAATATATGTGTTTGTGGCATTCTACCTCTTGCACAATACCTACCCACTGCGACAGATACTTTTTTTTACAAAACATATTTGCTATCATAAAAAAATATTGTGGAGCATACAGCTGGGATGCATAAATACACTGTGCCATAGGTGCCACATCTTGCGCAGAATTTAGGATTGTTGACTACCTGCTGCTTAGAGCTTTTTATTCCCTTAGGTGCAACTAATAGTTTACGTTCAAGCAATATTACAAGTTGCATTTTAAGATATTTTAAGTTGTAATGAAAGAAACACCTGAATGTATATAAAATCATCAATGCTGTGGTATTGTTCATAATGTTTGTTGCTTTTCTTTCCAATGTTTAGTGCGTTATGTTTGAAGGGTTGTGTGTTTAATGGATACTTACTGTGACCTCTCTGGATCATCATGGGGGATCGGTGACAGCGTAGTCTGTGTCTGGGTGGTCTGTGACACTGCTATGTCAATGGGGAGTGGGTATGAAGTCTCGGCAGCCAGCCGCCGGTTCATATCCCGATGCCGGCAGCCCGAAATGCAGGTAAGTACTATGGCCCTCATTCAGAGGAGGTCGCAAGAAGCGAGCGTTCGCTCTGAATGAGGGCGGCCGCTTGACTTTTCAAGTGCGGCCTCCTGGTCACTAGCTAAGCTGTGGGTTACCACCCACAACTTTAGAGACTGACCAGGTTGATGGTCGCGATGGTCAAGACCATCATGACCATTGGGGCTTGTGATGAGACCCTAAGGGTCTTGGCTACCGCAAGCCCCAGGGAGCTTCCTACTCTGATCAAGCAGGAAGCTCCCCACTGATGTCAGTGCGGCCGCCCACAAAATGGCTGGCGTTCCTCCGTTTGTGAAACCACCACCCCGCCACGCCTACAAAATGGGTCGAGCTGTTGATCAACATCGACAGCCGCCCCTTTTGTAGTGAGCTCCGAAGCAAGAGATTTTCTCTCTCGCTCCGGGGCTTGCGCATGCGCAGTGCGGCCGCTGCGTGTGTGCAGGGCCTAAACATCGACCTGGTAGTGAGCGCTCAGCGCTTGCGACCGGGTCTGAATGAGGTCCTATATCTCTACTGCTCTCCCCCATAAACCCCCCTTTAGTGGTGCTTAACCTCCGCTCTAGTGCCTAACCGTAACCTCCCCCTGGGGGTGCCTAAACCTATCCCCCATTACCACACCCTAAACCTAACCCTCCCGGGGGGGTGCCTAACTCTAACCTCCCCCCAGGGGTGCCTAACCCTAACCCTAGGGGTGCCTAATGCTAACCTCCCCACCCCAAAACCCAACCCTAACCCCGCTATGGTCCCTAAACCTAACACCTCCGGCATCCTTCGACGTTCCGGCGTTGGGATTAAGATAGGCAACAGTTTTTCAATGCCTATCTTAGCTCTCTTGTCGGGATTCAGATGTCGGTATTGAGACCAACGGCCTTGCGACTGCTGGTGGCAGACTTTGGACTGCTGGTGGCAGAAATGGATGACGATAAACTGACAGGATGCGTAAGCACACAGTTGCCAAATACACTGTAAAAAAAGCTCATAATACTGCTATTCCATGTTGTGGACCTTCATAAACATCTTGCGCAGAGACTTTTACTTGTTTACAACTTGCTGCTGGGACCTTTTTATTCCCCTTGTTCCCAAGTCTTTGTAATGTTGTGATACACATGAGCATCCTTTACTGTGCCTATAATTTACTTGGTAAAGAAGTGGCTTTTAATGAAGGTAAACACTGCACCTTAGCATACATGAGCATAAGTCTGGATACACACAGGCACATAACAGAAAATAAGCAAATAAACATAAAAGTAAATGCCCCAGCACTTCTAGTTCTTAACAGTCAACAGTTACAATATCTGTGGACCTTCCAGGTCCCTGCACCCTAATGCTAACCCTCACCTCTGGACTATCGCCTGGCCAGCTTATCCGGCATCAGGAGCAAGGAGCATCAGGTGTGAGAGTTTTAAACCCTTCCTGTGCTCCTGACTTTGTGCTGGCTCTGGGTGACCTGGAAAACAAGGAGTTCCATATCTTCACTTTGAGCTGTTCAGCCCCAAAATCCCGGAATTCCAAACTTCCTTTGCAGTTGCAGAATGTGCCAGTCTTGTTTTCCTCTCCCACGGAGGGAGCTGCTCCCACCAGAACGTAGGCAATTCAGGTTAGAGACAACTTCTCTCACCACACATCCCCCCCTTTCACTTTCCAAGCTTGGGGAAGCGCACATATTCATTGGTGATGGCCGACACCCTTCAGCCTTCTGAACCACCTTTCCAGGCATGTCTACTTCATACCCCTGAACATGGTGCATTCTGGCAGAAGAGCAATCGTCCTTCTTTTCTTGCAGACACTGGGTTCTAAACTTTTCCATTACCCTGCAGACAAAGTATCCCTCAAAGAGCTTGTGCAACATCCGATCAGTCTAGCGAGAAGTACAGGGACCAGACTTTCTTCTTGTTGGATAGCTTGCCACTGTGCCTCAGGAATGCGATATGGTCACTTCTTTACACCCACTTCATCAGGTGTATTTATCTCGTGCTCCACCAAGGTATTGACTCCCGGCAGGGAAGAAAACACATGCTAATTATTGCGAACTAAGGCTTCTGCTCGTATTCGCTGTTTTGCTGACAAGGTGTCTGCCAGCGGAACTTATGTAGGGCAAAGCGAACTAGAGCATCCCCCAGGAACCTAAGGGGTGGCAGTTTCCAGCACATCCATGGCAACATCTGTATTAGGTATGACATCTCAGCCAATATTTTTATCTGGCCGTAACCAGGCAAAGTGTTGTGGACTTCTTTCCTCAGACATTAATTGCGCAGAGGTTCTCTCTCCAAGAGGACTGGCCATGCTTTTTCACTCTTCTCCCTTTTCTGAGATAGGGCCTTGGAGACTATTATTGGTGTTGTCTCTGTGGTTCCTTTAAGAGCTCAACAAATCCTGTGAAATTGCATCCCAATATGATAGGATAGGGGAGCTTAGAACCAACATGGCGACCACTTCATAAGCACGCCCCTTTATGGTGATGCCCACGTGGGAGAAGTTTTCTGTGGACCCATGAATGCAGAGTATTTACACTAACCCTGGCACTTTTTCTACTGGTCAGCCTCTGAGATCAGGGTTAGCTCACTCCCTGAGTCTATAATAGCTGGGAGTTCTTGGCCATTCAGTAACACAGTTTCCCACATTAATGGGGGTTTGGAATCCAGGGGTACCATCATGCAAAAAGCAAGGTACATAGTGTCCATACTAGCAACCCCCACACTCCATAGGCTCTGTTTTTCTGGGACAGTCCCACCTTATATGACCTGGCTCTCTGCACTCATAGCAAATGATCCTGGCATCTCCATCAGTGTTTCCTTGAGGAGGGGTGACAGTTGGGATCACAGGCCAATGGGATGCCATCTTAATGGTCGCCCATTCCTTGGTCCTATCTGGCATTTTTTTCATATTTCCTGCGGTCTCATACCACTCCAATACTGTAATTAATTCCTCTAAATTCTGGGGATCAGCGTGTATGACCCAGCGCTGCATATTCCACCCTAGGGTTCTTATACACTGGTCAACAACCACCATCTCTACAATCTGAGCAGCAGTGCGGTCTTCTGGCTGGAGCCAAGTCCACCCTGTCTGGGGAGTTCTGTAATCTGCTTCCAAATAGGAACACCTCATACTAGGGCCCATTCGTGGAAGCGCTGCACCTTCCCAGAAGGAGTGAGACCTGAAGTAGCTAGAATGGCACTTTTGACTAGGTGATATTTCTCTGCATCAGCAGAGGACAAATCAACATGAAATCAACATGAGCCTCACCAGTGAGATAGGGGCAAAGTCTATCAGCCCATATATCTGTTGGCCACTTTAAACGCTGTGCGACTCTCTCAAATATTAACAAATACGCCTCTGGGTCATCTGAGGCAGACATTTTCTTCAGATGCCCTGCAGCATTTGCTGTGCTCATTGATTGTGTCACTGATTGTAACATTTGCTCCTCTGGGAGGAGGCTAGCAAATTTACTATAGTTTGAAAAATTTCCTCCATTTTTATAGTGAGAGGTGTATGTACAAGTGTAGGTGCTTTTAGATAACAAGCCAGTTTACACAAATAAATATATATCTCTTTCTTTCAGAAAAGAAATTGTTATGCATGTTTAACACAGAAATATAAAACACTCCTTTTTAAACAAAACACAGGCTATCTGAGATGAAATACGCTAGGTACTGTAGCAAGAACTGATTAAGGAGGATTAATTGCAGTGCTTAAAACCTAAGTAGTAAACGACTGGAACAAGATACAACATGAATCTATTAATATTGTCACAGTTTTAGAAATGATAGCGTGTATCAGGTATATCTGCAGGTGTAATCTGCTAAATATACAGTATAGCCAGAAAATAGCATCCACTGAGTGATATAACCAACCTGCAGTAGATAGACATTTGCTTGAAAGTAATGAGTTCGGTGAGTCTGGCATTTGCCACAGCGATGGGAGAGGACAGAAGTGGATCTACCAGTGATGGTGGCAGGCATAATCCCAGTTTTGGGATTGTCACCTTTAAATGGCACAATGTCCAGGAACCTTACATAATCGCACTTTGGATTCTCGTGGCAAGTTTAGCCAAAATTTGTAAGTCTCAGTCATCTTTCTTTTTTCTTAGTTTACAAACTACCTGCAGTTTAAAATAGTAATTTTAAAAGACTATTCTATTTTCATTTACATACAGTATGCCTAATAAATGAACCCAGGTGCCTTTGATTTTGAATGCCTATTAGTTTTGTCAAAATATCTCTATTTTACAATATAATGTACTGCAGCTCTTGTTTTGCTGTATGTTGTTAAAAATCAGCCTTTTACTCTTGCTGTACAGGTCCTGTTCTCTCTCCTGCTCCCTGGTAGCTGAGCACTTGTCTTATGTTGATATTTAAAAATGTGTGGATAATTATTCAAGATCCTTCTAGATCTTATGTTTAACCTGCATTATATGTACTGTATTCAATTTATACTGCCATTATAAACTGTTTTACCTTCTCTCAGGTCTCTGAAATCATTAGTCTTTAGTTCTGATTTACATACTGTTTTATGCCTCACCTCACATGTACTGCTCATTCAGATAGTACTGCTAGTACTAAGTAATAACTGTATGCGGCTGGATGTAATCAAGTGGCTTTAATGTATTAAACATAGGTTACTGAAAAATCCTGGATTCATATAGTCTAGAGTAGTACTAGCTTTGCTAAAGGGAAACTAACCTCAGTTTAGATTTTCTTGTGGTGTAAGCAGGAAATTAATTCTGAAATATTATCTAATATTATGTTTTTTTTAGTTTAGTTAAAAACAGTTTCTGTGAGAAATTATTATTCATTTTCAAATGTGCAATCCCTAGACCCCCCCCCCCCAACTCCCTGCTGTAGAAGGTCCGAATGTGATACTCAGGTAAATATTTGTGTAGGTTTTCGGATAATGGTAAGTATCAGAAGTTCAGGTGTTTCAGGTAAGTAGGGATATGCCCTGTGCTATGTCTCTTACCGGATTCAGGTGAATGAATGGTCTGACTGATACAGGTCAAACTATTGTTCCAGAGAGGTAAAGAGGCATACTCTCATACAGAAACTAATTCCACGGTTTCTCTGAAGTAAAGTATTTGTTTATTGGCTGAAGTTTACGCTTAGGTGAACCTGAGAAAAGTTCCTGTTACAGCAAACTTTCATATCTAATCACAACTGTTGCTATGCACAATAAAAATGATATAGTTTTTTAACAATAACTTTCACTAGATACAACCAGAATTATATTTATTCAACTGGACTTAGTAAACTTCCCTGGCTGGAAGAACTTCTGGTTAATCAGCATAGATAATTGCACATTACAATGAATTCTTGGTACTAATACACATATGCACTTGCACTTTCCTTTTGATAAAATAAAACTAGAGCACAACCATATATACGTTATGAACAATTAAAAGCAAAATTTAATAACAGATTACAGTATTCGACAAGATCAATACAGTAACTTATAAATAGCTTTAACTTTGGGGCCCCATAAAGTGTAGTGTACAGTTCAGCTGAATATTTCTCATTGGTGCACTCTCTAAAGTTGTAGAAACTCATGGGTAGGCTCGGACTGGCCGGTGGGCCCCAGTGACTCGAAGCCCCTTCCTCATACCATGAGAGGACAGGGCCTATAATGCTGCCACGGTCTGCAAGAATAGTCCTTTTACACAGCAAGGATGCAAGACGGGGGCCCCTAACAATGGGTAATTAATATGTGCGTTCTTTTTCTAAAGCCTTCAACTCACTCACTTTGTCTAAATACAAGTGGCACTCGAAGGGAGGGGGTGGAACCTTCTGTGTCGGGGGTGGGGCCTTTCATGTCAGAGGCGGAGCTTTCTGTGTCGGGGATGGATGGATTGCTGGGCATTTCTGCCTCTGACTTTGACAATCCCTGTTGGCTTCAGTGCTTGCAAAGACGCAATGTCACAGTGAGGTGGGGGCGGGCTCTCACTGTCAGTGACAAGCGCAGGACATTTCTAAATTGAGAGCAGCAGCTGCAGCATCATTCAGCACCGCAGGGAGTCAGAGGCATACTGGAAGAGCCAGCTATCATCTGGGGGAGAGGAGAACTGTGTGCTGACCCCTGTCAGGTGAGAGTTGAAGTGCATACTTTACCTGGGCTGTTCCCATCCCCCTACCTCCTTCTACGGAGTAGGACGCTACGGCGTCCGTGGGTGCATCTTTTGCTGGTCGCATGTCTGTGACTTTATGCAAATGTCGCTTCTATGGAGTACATCGCTGCATCTGAATGTGCAAGGGCTGAGATGCCCACTACCAGCTGTCATAAATTTTGAAATACTAATTGGTGCCTCTTCTTCTGAAGTGCCTGTCTTCAGTTCTTCCAGTTGATGTCATCAGACACTGGCTGCGGCGAATCACAGTCGCTCTTTGTATCTGCTCTAATTTATTTCCACAAATGTTTTAAGGCTAGACAAAAGGGAGATTTCTCATGCATATGTGCATCTTAAATCATATTAGTATTCTGCAGCGTAACTGACAGTTAGGTAACAGTGATAGAGTGGTCAGTGCGATGTTCCAGGTATCTTAATCACTATCCCATGTATGGGTGTAGTGAGTTATTGTCCCGCATCTGATGTGCAGTGTCCGGCAGCGTGCAGGGAACGCCGACACGCGTTTTGCCTGGGGCTGCTTTGTCAAGGCAGGGCAACCAGAGTGCCTGTCGTATCCAGTATTTATCCCGGTAAGTCTAAGCTCATTCGTCAGTCTGGGAGTCCCCATTCTCCGTCCTCTCTGATAGGCTCTTAGCATCTATCGAGGGGAATTCAAAATTCCTAAGTCCTAAGCATGTAGTTGTGACTCAGATACTTGGTGTCTATTGATATAAAACATTGTATCTACTAAATACAAACAGGACCATGTGTCTTTTGATCACTGATTGTTATAGATACTGAGTATCCACTGACAATATAAACAACTCTTGTCATCTAAACAATGGTATTTGTGTGCTTTGGCTGAGCCGACACAATAGCGCAATATATATATATTTATTAAATCTATATGTGTAAGGCTACTATTTATGAGAAACGATCCATATTATTAATATCAACATAAATATTCTGCCTTTAATAGAACGAGATTCAGTTTACAGGATATTAAGTGGGGTATGTGCATATATACAGATATCATACTACACTACAGACCAGTGTATCTCTATCACTATTATGATATATATGTAGTGAAGGATAGGATACAGAGGTTATGGCAGTAATCCTTTATTATAGAACTTGAACAATCCGGCAGCTGCAGGAGGTGTTTTAAATCACTAATTTTCAATATATCCCTACTTTTCTTTACTCTACTTATTTTATATTTCACCCTATATCTGATCACACTATTATATTCATTTTTTTAATAATTGTTTAATAAAAGTTATATTTTATTTATTTTTCTGAGGTGACTAGATCAGTCTATATTTAAACCTATTAGTGGACCAGACCAGGAAATGTTGTCTTTCCCTTTCTCTCTCTCCCCTCCCTTTTGTTGATATACATATAGTTTAAACAATTAGGTCTGGGGGCACCTCCAGAAACTTGAATTATCTTTCTATTACTGGAGTTGTATAGGTCCAGTCATATCAATGTGCATATATTAAACGTGTACATTTTCATCAGGATAAAGACTACTATAATTTAATCAGTGCGGGACCACCTTAGATCCCAAACATTACTGTGTAGCGTTCACTATCACTTTTCTTCCATGTTCTTACCTGCACATGTGCAGTACACAGTCTAGGCTGTCGGGAAGGGGTCGGAAGCATTGAAGATTGCACTAGCTATTGGAGCCAAGATCCAAAATCTTTTCGATTTTGAATTTTATTAAATTTACTCAGACTTAGAATAATAGGGACCATGGTCTTTAGCATTAGTTTGCATCCCAAAATAGCTGTTTTCTTGCATGGTTTAGGTAAATCTAGGTATTGGGGACATTTAGGAAATGCCTAATCCCTTAGGCATTTCTTAAATTAACCCTATAGCTACAGAATGTGTGCCAAAAACATGAGGAAACAGCTGTTTCCCCTTAGTTTTAGGCTTCATGAATCTGGTCTTCCTTTGGTCTGTTACAGTAAGTATTCAGTTCCTCCTTTGAGTACTAATTTTGATTCTGGTGTAGTACTGTGAAATGTCTATAGGCTTAAAAAAAGTATATTTGAAATTAATGTAATACTTTTAAATAAATATTTATTTTCCTATCATCTCTATTTCTCTTTTTTGAGAATTAGGGGTATATTTACTAAAGTGAGAGTTATTAGAAGTGGTGATATTGCCCATAGCAACCAATCAGATTCTAATTAACATTTAACTAGCACCTTCTAGAAGATAATAGCTAGAATCTGAGTGATTGCTATGGGCAACATCTCCACTTCTAAAAACTCTCACTTTAGTAACTATACCCCGTAGTATTTGAGCTTTATTTACTAAATATAACAAATGTGTTCAAATAAATTGCAACTACATTTAAAATATTTCTGATGTTTCTCTTGTTTTTTTTTTTATATATAGTTTTTCACATATCCCACAAAGTGACATCTGTTGTGCCAGAAAGTTGTCTCCTGATTGTACTTGGCCTGCTTCTGGGTGGTATAGTATGGGCTGCAGACCGCACTGCTTCCTTTACCTTAACACCAACAGTATTCTTCTTTTACTTATTGCCACCTATTGTGCTGGACGCTGGATACTTTATGCCAAACAGACTATTTTTTGGAAATCTTGGCACCATTCTTCTGTATGCAGTAATTGGAACAGTGTGGAATGCTGCTACAACTGGCCTTTCACTGTATGGTGTTTACTTAACTGGAATAATGGGTAAGGATTCATTTCTTATTTTCCATTCTTAGAGACATTAATAGATTTATTATTCCAGTTGGGGAAAATATTGAAATCGTTGCTTTAAATGTATAATTAAATTAAATATACATTTACCAATTAAGGTATTTTTTCTAAAAATGTCCTGAAAAATGTAACAATTTTTATAGTTTTTTTCTCTCTATAAAGCATAGCCCAACCCATTTAAGGAAAACAGGTGAACTGTACAGCAAAACCCAATAACTGCATCCCAAACAGTGTCCAGTACAAAATATAGTACTGTATATACAGAAGTCCACATACCCACCAGGAAAAAAATGGCCAAAAGAAGTGATATAATGTCCATTAATAGGTACAGCACTATCCAAATACCTAGCAGTATGTAAAGCACTAATAATAATCCCAGTCAACAGTAGTTATATGCCCAGATATACATTCAGCAATACTAATTGAGTCACTTCTTCACCCATTAATAAGCACAGACAGCAATAAATATATGGTTAGATAGCAGTCTAGGCTTGTACCATGAACAGCTGTATTGTACTTAAATGGATGGCACCATCTCCTCCTCTTATGTTCTAGTCGGTGATGTTGCCTTCTCCCTTGTCCCTGTTTATTCCTAAAATTGCAAGTTGTCTTCTGCTGTCATTTAAAAGAGAGATATAGAATTCTATGAAAATGCTGAACCTGTGCTGTTTTGTTTCACTTCAGGAAATTTAGAAATTGGTGTGCTGGACTTTCTGCTTTTTGGAAGCCTTATTGCTGCGGTGGACCCAGTCGCTGTCCTTGCTGTATTTGAAGAAGTTCATGTCAATGATGTCTTATTTATCATTGTTTTTGGAGAATCTCTATTGAATGATGCTGTTACAGTGGTAAGACAGATGAATATTACCTATTACAGTAGATGTAGAATGCACACACTTGTCTTATCTATATATTAATTCTATAAGGTTTTTTACTGTGAGATGTATTTTGAGAGAATGGCTGAATGTAAAAATATGGTTGCCGTATCAAAATAAATCAAAAAGGTCTTACCATGAAGATGTGCTAGTCGAAGAGAAAATTGAGATTGGGCAACGTTTTGGGCATGGTAGAGCAGTAAAGTTCCCATGTAAAGTAATGTATTATAATGACAGCATTCCCACTAACATGATTAGACACACTAGATCACATGATTGTGCATTATTTCCCAATAGCTGCACAGTTCTCAGTGTAACCACTCACCTGAGCTACTTCCAACTGTCACATGACCATCTGTAAACAATTTCTTTGTGTATATATCAATGGTCTCCACAGGTAGCACCTCCAATTATATATATATGTCCAGAATGTGCAGTCTGAGATCTATTTTCTTTGTAAACTAATTAGTGCATTGATTTGCACACCTGGGAAGCCTGAGCCACTTCCCACTCAGACTAGCAACTCTACTACATTGGTTACAGCATGGAGTCTGGCAATGTAATATGCACACCAGTCAGAGGCACAATAATAGGTAAGTCCTGCTAATATTTAGACTGTGTAGTGCAGCTTTGGTTCATTTTTGGGGTGTGGGTCCCCCTAGATTGCTTTGCTGATCTGCTTCAGGGCACCGCAGTATAACACATTTTCCTTTAACACATTTTAATACTTCACTGTCTGTTTCCTTTATATATATGTATTTCACTTTTTTGTTTTTATCCTTTATATGCGGCGAGCGGCTGCTCTTAACACTTCACTTTTCTTATTAGAGCGGTGCTTTGGGGTGGATTGGCTGGGCTAGTTTGGGGGTGTCCTGCGCTCTGGATTTGAGCCTTAGTATGTTAGGGACCTGCCCGACAAGAGGTTACCCAGATATGGTGGGCAGGCCCATAAGCTTGGCCAAGATTATGCCAAAAACCTCTATTGTATTTACTGCAAAATGTATTTATTTATATATAATCAGTTAATTTGGAGTTGTGCACCTGTATTTTTTCTCTGTGTATATATCAATGGTCTCCACGGGTAGCACCTCCAATTATATATATATGTCCAGAATGTGCAGTCTGAGATCTATTTTCTCAGTTCTCAGTGTAACCACTCACCTGAGCTACTTCCAACTGTCACATGACCATTTGTAAACAAATCCAACTGCTAATAACAGCATCATTCATACAGACACTACTCACAGGAAAGCAGCACATCTGTTCCACTGACAAACATACACATTTCTGTTGCATACTTACCCTTAAACATACTTGAAACATAAAAATACAACCTCACTTGCGCTTGTGAAATATGTTCCAAATGTTCATATATTTTTCATATATTTCAATACGAAAATCCATGGTACATGGAAAAATAAAAGATAAAAGAAGACACAAATGTGTCATAAAGTCATTTCTTAAATGCACACCACCGCATAGATGTGTAGGTAGTATCAATAAAGTGGGTATAGAGAACCTCTCCAAGCTTAGATTCCTTTGCCCTTTGAAGAGATGTCACCCAATACGTGAAAGAGAAGGCATATAGTGAAGTTCTCACATGTATGCTTATGTTCAATGACGTGGTACTGGCATATAAAGGTATCTTTAGGTTGATCACCAACACAATATCTTCACACCAGATGGCATCACGTCCATCAATGAGATACTTATAAAACCGGCCGATAAGGGAGGGAGCATCATGATTCAGGATCGGGAAATGTACATAAAAGAAGGTTTAAGACAATTAGAGGATGGTATCACTTATTTAAAACTGAGATGTGATCCTTCCATAACTATTTTTAAGAATTATAAATTGTTGATTGATAAACATACTAATCTTGGCACTATTAGCACTGAGGTGTCGGAATTTCTTATAAATGAGAATTATACAGTCCCTGTCCTTTATCTGTTACCTAAAGTGCATAAGAACATTACGAATCCCCCCAGTAGACCTATAGTGGCCGGGACCAATTCCATCAGTACCAATCTTTCCGCCTATATAGACTATCAATTGCAACCCCTAGTAATTAGAGAAAAATCATATTTAAAAGACACTAGAGATGTTCTCAATCATTTGTCAGAGCTCATATGGGAGGAGGATTTTTTTATTATTACAGCAGATGTATCATCATTATACACTATCATTTTCCACACAGATGGGATAAATACCATCAGAGATACCCTCAAGAAGGAAAAAGTGGACCCAAATTTTGGTCAGTTTTTGATTGAAGGAATTTTTTTTATTTTACAAAATAATTATTTTAATTTTAATGGGTCATTTTATAGACAACTTATTGGTACAGCTATGGGCACCAGGTTCGCGCCCAGCTATGTGAATTTATTTATGTCCAGGTGGGAGGAGTCCCATGTATGGGGTGGACATGGCTGGGTGGCGAACCTGGTTCACTGGTGGCGATATATAGATGATATCTTATTTGTGTGGAAGGGAAGTGAGTATGATTTGAAACTCTTCTGTAATCATTTAAACAATAATGATCTGAATATTTCCTTAATATTTTCCATTAGTAAGAGAGAAGTTAATTTTTTGGATCTTAAAATTAAAATAATGGATGGTAACATAGTTACCAGCAATTATGAAAAACCGACAGACTGTAATACGTATATTGACATAAAGAGCAACCACTTGCTGCAATGGCTGAATAACATTCCAAAAGGTCAACTGTTGAGATTACGACGGAATTGTTCTAATAACGATATATATAAAAAACAAGCAAGCAAGATGGTTAATAAATTTAGACAGAGAGGTTATAAACCAAGCATTTTGGCATCTACCTTAGAAGAACTCGATGTGATAGATAGAGGTATTTTACTAAATCCTAACAAAATTAAAGGAGAATTGGATAATTCCACCTTTCAATTGGCCTTTAATACACAATTCAATAGACAGTATAGAAAAATTGAAGGGATTTTTAAGAAAAATTGGAATATTCTGTTGAAAGACGAGATCCTAAAAAATATATTGCCAACTAATCCAAAAATTATTTATAGGAAAGCTCCCACGATTAAAAATGCTATAGTTTCAAGCGCTTTACAAGTGGAAAATATCCGTCCCCTACCTAGGAATAAGGGTTTTTATAGATGCGGGGATTGTAAAATATGTAAATCCTGCAAAAGTTTACAATCTAACATTACAGAATTCACCACTAAGGGAATAAATTTTACAGTAAAAGATTTTATTACATGCCACACAAGCTACGTTGTATATGCCATTGAATGCACGTGCAACCTTGTATATATTGGCAAGACTAAGACCCCTCAAAACCAGATTAGCTGAGCATGTCCGCAATATTATTAATGGATATGAAAACCATCCTTTTTCACTACATTTTAAAGAGAAACATCAGAGTTCTATTAAAGGTATGAATAAATTTTGTGATATTTCACATATCAAAGATAATTGGCGGACTAGAGATAGTGATATCAGGTTAGACAAAACAGAAATGCGTTTTATCCATGATTTTAAAACATTTAAGCCCAACGGTTTAAACCATGCCTTTGAAATAAGATGGTTTTTATAAATTCATGTATGTGTATATAACATGTAATATGTGGGTATTTACTCACGATGGGGTACATGTATAGGTGTAGAAGGATTACCATTTAGAATATATACAGCGAGCATGGGAGGGTAATGTACACGCCAGGATGGCTTATGGGAGGTGTAGTCCTCTATATGTAGTTATTCTGTGTGTTTGTACAGGTCATCGATGTATGTTTAAGTTTGGCACCCACGGGATTTGTTGCCGATGCAGTCTCCCCGGTGATTAATGAGGATGATGTGCGGAGGTGTAGGGAGATGTTCTGCAGGCAAACGGATAGGATTGTTTTTTAGAACAAATTTTATTTGGATTGATTGTTCGGACACAGCATCCTCCGACTGCCGATTAGCAATGGGGGTCACGTGCGGGTGACTGTGGATTGTGGACATGACACGTGATGGTCATGATGCTAGGGCACTATAAAACTTTACACACTGTGAACAATATGTCAGCCACGATCTGGCATGCGGGATTACATAGCGGTAAGTGCAATATGCAGCATTCTTTTTATTTAATTTTCTCATGAAAATGAGTTCTAGTGAATAAGATCATGCAACATATAGGTTGGCTGTATTTACCACAGGTAAACACTTGCAATGAATTAATTAAAAAAGGGCTTACACATTATATGGTTCTTTTATGTTTACTTAATCTTATTCTGTTCTGTGAATTTTGGAATGGTTAAATCTCCATTTGTGTTAGAATTGCATAGTTGTTTACAATATCGGTATAAGTTCACATTATGTGCTAGTTTTTTATCCAACATATCAGATATATAATTAATATTACATATGAATGGTATTATACATTTTTATGATGTATGGAATAATGGAATTATGATTAATGGGTTATGATTGATGTATATATCCATGCATTATCATTTTTTAACCAATGAAAACAAGTGTATATGTATTTTATAGTTTTTAATGTATTTATCTGGATTTATTTGTATGGATTTATAGATAAGACACATATCTTGAAAAAGGCGCCGCAGTGCGCCAAAACGCATTGAACAGTGTCTTCTTATTGATGTGAAGTTTCCCTGCCATCGTTTTATGCTACTTCTGTATTCTTATAAGGCCCGGGACTTTCTTGTTAGACATGCGGAAATAAGCATTAGACCATCATCGATGGTAGGGTTCCTTTTCTTTTTATTAATAAACATATCCTAATTTGGATTTTAGTACCAATTGGGTGATTGCATTGTTTTTTTTGTTTCTTCACCGCTCATTGATGGACGTGATGCAATCTGGTGTGAAGATATTGTGTTGGTGATCAACCTAAAGATACCTTTATATGCCAGTACCACGTCATTGAACGTAAGCATACATGTGAGAACTTCACTATATGCCTTCTCTTTCACGTATTGGGTGACATCTCTTCAAAGGGAGAAGGAATCTAAGCTTGGAGAGGATCTCTATACCCACTTTATTGATACTACCTACACATCTATGCGGTGGTGTGCATTTAAGAAATGACTTTATGACACATTTGTGTCTTCTTTTATCTTTTATTTTTCCATGTACCGTTGATTTTCGTATTGAAATATATGAAAAATATATGAACATTTGGAACATATTTCACAAGCGCAAGTGAGGTTGTATTTTTATGTTTCATGATTGTTAGGAGTTGGTGACCTATTACATACCTTTTGCAGCTGTGAGGTGCAGCGCCGTTAAGTGGTATTTTTTGTATTCAAGTATTCCTTAAACATACTTACCTACTTTTGAAAATGACTTTGCAGATTGCAGATGGCTGTAGAATGCGCCGTTGTGGGGGAAGGGTCTGCTCCACCCAAAGGGCATGTCTAGCTCCACCTATGGGTGTATATATTCCTATAAGCTGACACCATAGCTCCCCCACTGACATTAATAGATCTGTGCCCTGCCACATTGACAATAATAGATCCCCACACACACATTTACATGAATAGATTCCCCCCACACACACACACATTCACATTAATAGATTCCCACACACATTCACATTAATAGAGTCCCTCCACACACACACATTTATCTGAATAGATCCCTCTCCACACACACACACACACACACACACACACACACACACACACACACACACACACACACACACACACACACATCACATGAATAGATTCACACACACACACACACACACACACACACACACACACACACACACACACACACACACACACATTACATTAATAGATTCCCACACACAGTCTCACACACAAACATCACATGAATAGATTTGCACACATACACACGAATAGATTTGCACACATACACACATCACATGAATAGATTCACACACACATCACATGAATAGATACACACACACACACACATTACATGATTAGATTTCCACACACACACAGTCTCACACACTCATTACATGACTAGATTCCCACACACAAACACACACACACACACACATCACATGAATAGATCCCCCCCCCACACACAAACAGTAATAGATCTCCCTCCCCCCCTCTCTCTCTCCTCCACTACGGCACTCACATGAATACATTTGGCAGGAGCTTGAGTGAGCTCTAACACTCACCATCTCATGCAGATCCTCTGTCTCTGTCTTCAGTCCTCCGGCATCGGCTCCTCCCCCCTCCCCCCTCTGTAATCACTGGCTGGCCAGGGAATTCTGGTAGCATCAGTCTCTCCCAGCAGTCTGTGTGCAGGTGAAGGCATGCCCAGGAGACCTCCGGACCAGTAGCAGCCACACTTCTGACTCCCTGCACCCTGTGAGTACCCCCTGCATCTAAAGCTCAGGCCCCACCCCCTTTACATCTGGACTCACGCATGCGCAGTCCGGATTTTTAGACGGCTGTGTAAATGTGGGGGATTCAGCCTACTTTGCGGGGTGGCGGGAGCTCCCACCTTAATTCGGGAGACTCCTGGGAAATTCGGGAGGGTAAGCAACTCTGCCCTTACAGAATGTCTTCCCTGCAGCAAAAAATTTTTTTTTACAAAATATAGGTCTTACCATGTAGATGTGCCAGTTGAAGAGAAAAATTAGATTGGGGCAATGGTTCGGACGAGGCGGAGCAGCAAAGTTCCCATGTAAAGGCAACTTCATTAGTCTGTTTGTTTGTCCGGTTATGCATTTAGACACCCCTGCACCGAATGGGATGAAACCAACGTGAGGTTGTCCAGTTGGATCCTGGCCAGGTTTTACGGGGGTAGGGTTTCCAGTCGGGCCTCCCTTTGGTGTACACTGGGCAGAACTTTGATGCATGGAACCTGTTCTGAGCCTTCCACTGGATGGATTTGGAAGAAAACTTTGCAGAGTGGTAGCATTGGTAACATTGGATCACAGAAGACACACTAGGTGGTTGAGGTCTCATTAGAGTACACTGGGCAGAACTTTGGTCCGGGGACGCTGAGCAGGTAAAAACTTCACAGAGGGATGGCAATTGGTCTGAAATGCCTAATGGGTTGGACCTCAGAGTGGAGTGTTCTGGGTAGAACTTTGATCCATGGAGCATGTTCTGGGCCTTCCACTGGATAGATTTGGACGACATCACATAATTTGGATGAAAACATCACAGATTAGTAATATTTTATCCCAGAAGACATACTAGGGGGGTTGAGGTCCTGGTTAGACTCTGGTGTATGCTGGACAGAACTTTGACCTGGGGAGCCTGTTCTGGGCCTTCCACTGGATGGATCTAGATGAAAACTTCAGAGGGGTGGCAATTGATCTGGCATGCCTAATGGAGAGGTTGGGTCCCTGGTCGGACCTCACGGCGGAGTGTGCAGGGCAGAACTTTGACCCAGGGAGCCTGTTCTGTGTCTTCCACTGGATGGATTTGGATGATATCACATAATACATTTTAATAACTTGAAGATTTAAACCTGGGCAACGCCGGGTACTTAATCTAGTTTTAATTATTTTTTAATATTAGGTAACTGTATTTATATTGTTTTCCATTCTGGATTAATTGACGTCTCTGTAGGTTTTACCAATCCCTTTATGGCCCAGATTTGCAATGTGGGCACTGGTGGTTGAGTGCCTAGTGTGGTAACTTAGTCGATTTGCTCAAAATTGTTTTTAAACAGTTGACATTGCTTTATTACATTTTATCTGAATTTGCAGGGGTAAATGGGGCATGGATGATTTACTGATGTCTGTAGCCCCAGCTTATTGTTCCATGTCAGTACATTCTACCATAACTACAGTATGTCTGTTTTTGGGAGTATATCTCCAATTTTGAACTTTGAATGTACAGGGACCATCAACTAGCAGAACTCCATACAATGGAATTTTGCATAATATATCCAATAAATAAGCTGTCACTCATTATCCCTACTATTGCATGAAAACTCATTTGGTACTATTGCTAAAACACAATGCCAACATGATAAGCACTGGCATTGCATTTGCTCTGCACCTAAGCTGTGATGACCATCTCTGTATTCCTGAATTATATACAGTACCTTAGTGGCACTCAGTGAGCGGAATTCAATTGTATTCGCGGCCCGCATCTCCCGTCTAAAGTGACAGGAGATCGCGGGCCGCTATACAATTGTCCAAGATGTTCGCGCTGATCGCGCCCATAGAGGTCAGGTTTAGCCGCGTAAAGCAGCTAAACCCGACCAAAGTGCTGGGCACGATCGCGAAAAGTGATGTTTGGGCGCCCAAACATGTCACTTTTTGCACATTTCAGCTCTCATCCCCCAGGGGCTGCGAGCTGAAATGTAGCGCTGGCAGCTCATCGTGCCCGACAGGAGCAAGAATTGAATAGCTTCATCGGGCGCGATAGCGGCTAGAAAGAATTGAATTCCGCCCAGTGTGTTAATTTAATTACTAGGTCAGTATCAGAGATATCTATAGTATATAGTGACGCCCCTTCTAAGACTCATTACCATTGTCCATGCACTGACTGATTACAGCAGATATTGGGGAGATGTAAGAAGCTCAGAAGCCGTATCAGCGCATGTTATGTGCGCTGATACCGCTTCTACCCGATGTACAGTATGATCGGGGGTTTGGTGGTAAATGACAGGGGCGCTATGAGCCCCTGTCATTATCGGCGCGGCTATCTACAAGAGATCAGTGTCGATAGCCTGGGCCATGTATGATTGCCTGACCGTTTGGCCCACTGTAGCTGTCGCTATCGACAGCTACAGCCTGGCACTGCCCTATCCCCACAGCAGGGACAGCGCTGTCCCTGCTGCAGCGGCTACCGGCTCCAGGCTGCATGCGAGGATCTCTCGATACTTGCAAGATCCCGCACATGCTCAGTGGAGTCGGCCGGGAGTGAGACACAGAGCATCAGCACTAGTCTAATGTACTGCGGTCTCTAGCGGGCAGCGCCGGAGGGGGGAGTTAACGCTCTCCCTTTCCGGCTGATGAGATGATCATACATCTCATCGGTAGTGCTTCCTGGTTTGCCTCAGTAAAGAGGCGAAGCAGGAACCATTATAGCGGCACGTTAAGTGCCGCTATAATACATCTACCCCATTATGGCCACAATTCATGTTACCTCTGCTGTTACTGTTTATCTGTAGTATTAATATTAATTGTAATATACTGTATAAGAATATCTGTGGAATGTCCACATCCTTAAGGGTCCATAGACACTCCATAACATGGAGATTGAGGAAGTTATTTATGTAAGCAGTTGTGGAAGGGGAAGCAGATTGATGTTAAAATCTTCTACCAATACACGCAAAAAAGCCCGGCCAGTAAGCCAGTGCAGCTGACTCCAGTAGGGTAAAATCAGCCGTGCATTGAAGAAGATTGCACCCATAATTAATTGCAGTAAAATGACCACTTTCCTGCCGTTCTTTCCCACCGCCCACAAAGGTGAGCTATGAAACCCAAACCCCAATAACCATGTCATCCTTACATTCTATAGGCCGACAGAAGTAAACTTTATTAACCCTATCAAAACCTACACTGAGCTACCAACAATACCTCCAACTACCTAGGGGTTTAAGCACGTTTCTGAACATAAAGTGCACTCTCTTCTCATAAACGCCCTATCGGCAGATGTCGGATTGCAGAATACCCAAGTGTAAAACCAACATTGTAATTTAACAATAACTTATCTAACAATAAAGACAGACAATGATAAGCCAATTAAAAAGACCTGATCAGCCTTTATTTAAATACATAAAAAATCTTCAAACTACTGGTAACAGTAAGAAAGAATGGACAGTTGACAGATGGCTAAATCGTCTTACGCCGATACATTATCCTCCACCATACTTGCATGGCCAATTGCCCTTCATCACAGCAAGTAAATTAAGGTCTCCAACAATTCTCTGGATCTCTTCTTGACCAATCCCCCACCCATAACTAAGGCCATCTCTATCCATTATAACGTCTTACGAGTAAAGCTTGATGAGGGTTTTCAAACGGGGTTGTCTCGCTGATTGTATCATTTCCCGGAGTTGACTGTAGAAAATTTACTTACTGCATTATAAAATCCTGTTATCTCATACCAGCTAGCCCCTACAAAGAATTATTTAATGGGAGCTTCTTATTCACATACATGTTATAGATGCCATGAACAAAATGCCGACATATTTCATTGTCTCTGGGCCTGTCCCCTAGTGAGAGTTTTCTGGTTGGGTGTTAAATTTGTAACTGATCATTTAGTGAATTTCCTACCCTTCACTGCGGAATGGGCCATTTTGGGCATATTGCCAACAGACCAAAGGGTATCTAAGGGAGGGCGTAAATTGTTTTTAGCTATAAGCACAGCAGCAAGGAAGACTATTCTTCAACTGTGGATCCAACCGGAAATCCCTTCTTTTCTCTATTTCGGGAAACATTTTTCTATCTTTTCAGGATGGACTGGTTAGAGGTATTCTTGGAGAGGGAGACCAGGGTTGGTAAATTTCTTTAAATATGGGAGAGCTATATGACCACTCTGCCACTGAGGACAAGGCAGTTGCTTCACAAGTTTTTCTCTCGTACATCATTGTTCAAACTACGAATGGTAGATAATGACCCGCCGATATTGATGTAGAGGGGGGGCTTCTATCTGCATGGTGGTAAGCTACACTTATTGAAATTTTATATGCAATTTGATTTTCTTTATTGAAAGTGATATATGTTATATTACTAGTTACCTGCATGGCATCAATATTATATTATGTATTGTATGCTGATATTTTATATATATTGTGCAAAAGTACATGTTACTCTTGTTCTAAAGAGTCCTAATAAAAATATATTTAAAAAAAAAATAAGGTCTCTAAATCTTCTACCAATACACGCAAAAAAAACCTGTCCAGTAAACCAGTGCAGCTGACGCCAGTAGGGTGAAGTCAGCCATGTATTGAAGAAGATTGCACCTATAATTAATTGCAGCAAAATGACCATTGTCCTGCAGTTGTTTTTCACGCTGTGCCCGGCGCTCCATCCCAAAAAAGACAGGCCTGCCACCAGCCCTAAACCAAACTATCTAAAACCTTAAAAAAGCTACTCAAAAACAAGACTGCTTCTTAATCTGTAAGATGTACCCTGTCTGAGCGGAAAAGGTGTGAATTCCAGAACCGTATCAAAGGGGGATGTAGTTATGAGACCAGCAGCTGCAATGCCGCTGGTCTAAATCCCGACGGGGAAGCCCGACAAGGGACTTAAGATAGGCGTTGAAGTACCGACACCTATCTTAATCCCGATGCCGGAATTCAGAAGGATGCTAGCCCAAACCAGGTAAGTCCAGGGCGCCCTTAGTGTTAGCCGTAACTAAGGGTTAGGTTTAGGTAGCATAGCGGGGTTAGATTTTATGGGGGGGTGGTTAGGGTTAGGCACCCCTAGGGGGGAGGGTTAGGGACCACTGGGAGGGGTTAGGGTTAGGCACTAAGGGGGGGAGGTTAGGTTTAGGCATGAAGGGTGGAAACTTAGGTTTAGGCACGAACAGGGAGAGATAGGGTTAGGGTGTGGGTTGGGGAGGGTTAGGGCTAGGCTACAAAAAGGGAAGGTTAGGGGGAGAATGGGAGAGGGTAAGTGTACTTACCCAACTCCTGTCGAGATACCAACCATCGGGATGCCGCTGTCTGTCTTTTGACAGGAGGCATCCCAACAGCCGGCATTATGTACTGATTCCATCAACGGATGCTCCACAACTAAAACCCCTAACTCCAAAACACACCTAGCTACAAGAGAATTCACCTTACGCCTTCCTTGTCCACCACTACCCACGGGATAGTCCCATGCCAGAAAAGTCAGGGGATGATAGCTGACCACACAAAGGTGCACATGAGTCACCAACCACAGATCACCTGAATGTCATAAACTTTCTTGTAACAAAGCTTTAAAAACAGAACTTGGGCCTGAATCAGCAGTGCACGCAAATGCACAATTGCACAGGGCACATTCTGCGCATGTACAGAACAGGTCATGCAAAATCACAGGCAGGCCCCGCTATGCCTCTGCCTGATTGACAGGCAAAGGCGTTTGCAGGGAGGTGTGGGGGTGAGGACGGCCTGCGTTCCTGAACATGGGGTGCATCACCCCTGATTTCCGGGAGTGGCAAGGCCAGGATCTGCTTCCATGGACACAGACTTCCTGGCCTCGCAGGCTGACAGGATCCATCCAGGCTGTGGTAAGCTTCAGCTACCGCAACCTGACTAAAGGGTCAGTCATCATGACCACGGATCACAGATGCAGCAAGGCAGTGTCAGACACCTTCTGCCACATTTGCCTTTTGGCAAGGATGGAATGGTGTGCGGCTTTGCAATTCCATCCTATGACGAATCAGGCCCTTATACCCTATATCAGTGGTTCTCAAACTTGGTCCTCAGGACCCCACACAGTTTACGTTTTGCAGGTCACCCAAAATATTTTAAAAGATCCACAGGTGAAGATAATTATCTAACTTGTGATTTTGTGAGGAGACCCGGAAACCATGCACTGTTTGGGGTCCTGAGGACCGAGTTTGAGAACCTGTGCTCTATATCATTCCCACCCAAGTGCACTATCAAAACCCTAGAAGCCCCAAAGCGCAATGCTGTGCAACGTACAATTTTGCATGCAGCTATAACAGCAGTCGCACACAGAATATGCTGCATATCATTTTAATCAGTAGAAGCTGCGTGTGTGTCCTATTTGCATCACTGTGCAGATAAGATGCATTTAAAGGTAAAAAGTTGCATGAAAATATGCTTGGTGCTACTGTGTTACACAGCTCTCACGGGTTATGTGTAACACATGGAGGATAGATGTATGTGGGCACATCTGTATGAGTCACATGCAGAGGGTGACTTAGCTGCCCATCACACATAGGAGTGACCCACAAACAATATTGGATGAACATCCAACTGGGTTCCTAAAAAAACACCAAAGAGCAAAAACTCCATAGAAAGAGAGAAAGACAAAAAAAAGAGGGCATAATTCAATCAGTCTACGTGTTTAATGGAAAAAACAGGGCATCCATCAGGACACACAACACTAACGGTGATGAGCGGCAACAACTCCCAAGTTAAATTTAACAAAAATTATACCCAATGAAAATATGCTGCAACAGAAGAAATAAGAAAATAGGTAATTAATCACAAATATACAGCTTATACAGGTTGGATTTCCAGCGCTCCAGAGCTTTGATCTCAGGCACTGAAAATCCAGTGCGCACATTCACAGTAGCATCCCCAATCTGAAGGAGTAAGAGCCATACTCACCATGGGGTAAACCAAGTGACACAATGCAGTCACAAAGCCACTGGGCAGATACGTACATCCATAAAAGGTACAAGTGACACCTACCGACCCACTTTATGCATTTTTGAGCACCATATCTTACACAAAACTGACTGGGAAATGAGAACATGGGCCAAAAGCAATTAGGGAACTGCGCAACGCGAGGCAGCTACCAACTCACTGATGTGAAAAGTCCTGTGAAAGACCATCACAAAAGCAATCCAGAACAACAATATCTCATATGGAGAGTCACACACACTGGACAAAACAGAAACTAACTGCGCTAACAATAAAACAGTAACTGGCTGTCTGCGATCATCAGGTGCAGGGGCCACATGGGCCCAGCCTTTAATGACTTTCTGCACTAGAAAACAATTTGTAAAATACTGACGACCATGCAGATGCAAGAAAAAAGAAACGCTGGAAATAATACGTGAAGCAACCGCCCTGGACTTACCAGATGTATAAAGTCCCCAGAAGAACCACAAAAATACCTGGTAAATGTGCTTACCTCTGTCACATTTTCACGACAGAAAAGACTCCTATTGCTTCCATGCAGACTGGTATGACCGTAACGTTCCAGGTGCTAAGGATTGCCGTGCTAACCCCTCCAATCTGGACAGATAACCTGCCAACAATGAGCGGGGCAAACATCACCAATCAAAGCAACAGATGGCGCCAACTCTATTGAATATGATAGAGTGCATCTGCAATGGAATTATCAACCCCCGGGACATGGTTCACTTCAAAGCAGATGTTGCAAGATAGAAAACCAGCAATGTAAGAAGTCCTAGAAACATCAAAGAAGATGGCTGTTGGTTAATGGAGTGAACCAACCCCAAACTGTCACACCAGAAAATGATATGATGGTCTTCAATCCTATCACCCCACAACTCCAGAGCGACAACAATAGGTTCTTGGTCAGACCTCCCATGACCCAAGCAGCAGGCCAGGGGGAAGCAGACCGAGAACCCTCAAGATAAGCTCCAAAACCAGTAGACCCAACCAAAAGCTAACACCATTATACTCTTCCAGAAAGACATCCCAGACCTGGAGATCCCTCCTGAGCTCTGAGGACTGTCACACTCTGGACCCTAAAAACCACCTTCTTATCTCTCCGGTGTCTGTTTAGGCTAGTGCTGAGGTCTGCTCACATGGTGCATCACTCCCAGATAGCACAGAGGTCTTCTCATGCTGCACATCACTCCCAGCTCAGTCTGCTCAGTGTCCTTTAACTGAGCATAGAGATGGCCCTCAGCAGCCTCTTGCTCACAGTGTGTCTCCCCAGCATGATGGTACACAAGCTGCATGCCAGATTTCCCTCCAAAACCACAGTATGGGCGCAGCCACGTTGGACTCACCTGACGCTCTTCCTCCACTCAGAGCACTGCTTTCAGACCATCAGACCAGCTGATTGCAGCATCCAATCCCTGGGGAACCACCTCTATAAATTCCATTCCTGACCGGCTCCTGTTGCCAGTACAATGTCGCTTTTGCTGAAGTTACAGCACTGTGCTGTGCTCCCTGGTACTCTGTATCTAAACGATTCTAGTTCATTACATACCAGTTCCAAGTCTGGTAATCATTGGGCAAATTTACTAAAGGTCGATTTGATGGTCGATTTGAAGTGTGATTTAGCTCACCTCAAACCAACTCAAATCGCATTTTGACAACCTTGTTTTTTTACCACATTTACATTTTCAATGGAGGGAGCCATTCTTTGGCTGAGAGAGGCGGGGCTGACCTCTTTCAGCCAATGAATGCTCAGACATGGACCTTCAAAGGAGGAAGCCGTGTCTGAGCGCTTCATTCGGGAAGCAATAATCATCCTGGTTAGGATGGTTATTGCTTAGTGCGAGGGTCGGGTTTTTAGTTTATTTATTTTACCCACGCCCATGGATGCCTACTGGACAAGGGAACCACTCCAGGTAATGTAGGTGAGTATGTGTGAATGTGTATGTATGGATTAAAACTTTACTGTGTACGGGGTTTGTGTGTGTTTATTTCAACATTTCTTTACAGGTGAACTACAGGTCCCAGTCTTTAATGCCCCACCTGCTGGTACTTGTGGTTCTCCAAGTACCAGCATGTGGGGGAGGCTTGCTGGGACCTGCAGTTCTACTGTAAAGACAATGTTAAACATATTATTTTTTTACACTACATTAACACAATCAAACTGCCACCCACCACCCATGGGTGGCGGGGATAGCCCTGGCTATCAGCCTAGGCTAGGGGTACCCTGGAGAAAGGGGACCCCTTTATTGAAGGGGTCCCAAACTCCTCAGGGATCCCTGGCCTGGGCTGACTAGCAGTCAGGCTGATGCAGCAGCTGGGGGGCCCAGTGATAGGGCTCCCCTGGCTGTGGCATCAGTCTCCTGCTAGAAAGGGTCCAGGGCTGGTTCTGTGAATTACAGGGAGACCCTACGCAAATTTTTCCCTGTAATTCGAGAACCAGGACTGGTTCCCTTAGCCCAGTGCTGGTTGAACTAAGTACAGGGAGACCCTACACAATTTTTTCCCTGTACTTAGTCAATCAGGACTGGGTTTGAAAAGTCCGGGGCTGGTTGTGTTTTGGGGGTGGACCTCACATAATTAATTTTTTACATTTAACTATTTATTTGCTTTTTACAGTCAGATACATGCAGGCATCTCACTGCTCATGCTCAAATCAAAAGCATGAAGCAGGTCTATTCATTTGGTGATTTGAAAAAAGTACCAATGTTTTCCCGATGTTTGATTTGAGGTCGATTTGACTAAAATTCGATTTGAAAGTCGATTTTACATTCGATTTGGCCTTTAGTAAAAATCCCCAAATGCAAAATCGAATACAAATTGAATGAAAATCGCACCTCAAATCACTCAAAATGCCAAATCGACCTTTAGTAAATTTACCCCCACGTCTCCAATTCCATCTCACACTCCAGTCTGGTTTTACCATAGAGACTTGTTCAAATCTTCAATTAATCAGCATCAGTCTCAAACTGATCCTGCTCTTCAATTCAGCATCACCAGTCTCAAACCGGTGCTACTCATCAATTGAGCATCATAGGTCCCAATTCGATTCTGCTCATCTATCCAGTATCATCAACTCCAGTTATATTCTCTTCTGCTCATCATCAATTCCACATAATCGGTCCCAATCCGATATCACCATCTCTAGTTCTTATTCCAACCTGCTGTTTAATAAAGATATAACATTACTGTCCACACCTTTAGGCCCATCATCCTCTAAGGTTCAACTACCTCGAAGCCACCCAGTTTCATCCGCACCACCCAAATCTCCTCTTCAACCCCCCACATCTGTTCCGAACAATTCCAAACCTCAGATGTGACAAGGAATTCATATGAAATGGTGAGCCTCATGCATGCTTGTCACCTCTCTCTCAGAGCTTACGACAGACAACCCAGTCCATATGAATGTTCCTGCTTGTTAAATTAAAATGACCCAAAAGCAATTGCGCTTGGTGCAGCCTGACTTTACCCAATGCCAAGGCAATGACAATGCGGAACTTCGCTATTTTCTCAGCAGGGAAGTAGCAACAACAGGTCAAGTATCACTCTCAATGCCGAGATACGACAATTGAATACAGGGGCCCTTGGATTTGTCAGTCACGATCTGAACCACAAATTTGTGGAACAAAGCCTGCAGGGAAAACATAAGCCCCATGCAACAGGGGGTTCCAGTCGACCCAACACACAGAAAGTCATCAAGGTAATGAGCTACCCCGTAGTGCCCGTGCACACGCACAGGGACCAGCAGGCTTCGGGTCAGCAAAAGAGGCAGATAACCAACGTCACTCCTTGATGGTGTGGGGGGAACAGCAGTGCAAACAATGGTGTGAAAAAATGACACTGGGCCCCCGTAGCACAAGTGCCACGGCACTTGCCAGGAGGCGCCTTCGGAGGATGGACCGGGGCAGATCCCGAAGTACACGCTCGCTTCCCTGCAAAAGTCTTAGCAGCCTCAGAAGTGGGCTGCATTACCTCGAGCCAAAACTCTATGTCCCTCCAGCTGAGGTCAAGGACCCTAACACCTGACTGCTTTCAACAAAACTTTTAATTTTATCACTGCCAAACTGCTTCATGCAAAATGCGAAATAAGCCAAGAATGAGATGCAGGTACTTGATACATTTTATACAAAACCCACAACTATATTTATATCTCGCTCCTTCTACTTCTTTTAGTTGGTGACATATCACCAAATCCTGGCCCTACCCACATACAATGCAATATAAATCCAGCAAACCTCAGACACATCACATGCTTCCCATCACCCTCCAAAACATAAATATGTGCCTTATGGAATGCACACTCTGGGCCTGATTCAGACCCGCTCGCTGAGCGCTCACAAGCGGGGCGATGTTGGGCCAGTGGGTCTTGCTGCAAAGGGGGCGTGCTGTCGATGGTGAGTGACAGCACGCCCCCTTTGGTGGGTGTGCCGGGGACGTGGTTGGCCAGGCGGAGGTGTTCCCATGGGAACGCCTACCATCTGGGGCCGGCCCCACTGACATCACTTGTGATGTCAGTGGGAGTGCTTTTGGCTCTGATAGAGTCAAAAGCACTCCAGGGCTTGTGGCAGACGAGACCCTACCACAAGGGTCTTGTCGCAAGCCCGATGGTCGCAATGGTCTTGACCATCGCAACCATCTTTTTGGCCGCTCACTATAGCTGTGGGTGGTCACCCACAGCTATGCGAGTGTCCAGGAGGCCGCTCTAAAAAAAGAGAGGTGGGGCACTGATTCAGCGTTCTGAAAGAACGTCCGGCTCTGAATCAGGCCCTCTGTCTGCAACAAACAAACATCCATACATGACCTCTTTATTTCAAATAACCTCAACCTTCTGGCAATAATGGAAACATGGCTCACACAATCAGACACTTTCTCCCCTGCAGCACTTTCACATGGTGGTCTACACTTCACCCACACCTCCAGGCCTGGTGCCAGTAAAGGAGGTGGAGTAGGAATATTACTGTCCTGATCTTTTACATACACAGTTCTCCCACAGGTCCCATCACTCACATTTACATCATTTGAAGTACATTCTATTATGACTTTCACCCCTTTCTCTCTGCGCATTGCTGCTATCTAACACCCACCTGGACCACCCAATCAGTTTCTGAAATTTTTTTCTACCTGGATCCCTCACTTCCTATCCTCTGACATCTCCACCATCATCATGAGTAATTTCAATATCCCAGTCCACAATCTCCTCATGCCTCCAAACTTCTTTCTCTAACCTCCTCTCTTGGCCTCTCCCAATGGACTGACTCCTCTACTCATCAGGATGGCCACTGCCTTGATCTTGTATTCACCACACTATGCTCAGTTTCTAATTTCACAAATTCTCCTTTCCCTCTCTCAGATCATATACAGTACTTATCACCTGCACTCTCTCCTCCGTTACGTCAAACTCAAGGTCAATCAATTCAACCAAGCCTCCTCAAACCCGTAGAGTTATTAATGCTATTAATTTTCAACAACTAGCCATCTCTCTGCAACAATTACTCTTACCAATTACTAAATTCACTTCTCCTGAGACTGCTGCATCACACCTGAACCAGACTCTAGAACTAGCCCTTGATGAAGTAGCTCAAACTACCCATCACGCTCTTACTCTACTACCTCTCCTCTTGAACCTATACCCTCACAAATAAGTAAAGCTCTGTCTCCTGTGCTCATCCCACCCTTAACTAAAATTTGTAATCTCTCCCTCTCTACTGGTATCTTCACTGTTCAAGCATGCAGTGATCACTCCCATTTTGAAAAAACAAAAGTCTGACCCTAACTCTCTTTCAAATTATCGTCCTATCTCCCAGCTCCCTTGTTCCTCCAAGCTACTGGAGAGACTAGCCTAAACTCACCTCACACACTTTCTTAACACCCACAACTAATTTTACCTACTTCAGTCAGGCTTTCGTTCCCAACACTCCACAGAGACAGCACTGATTAAGGTAGTAAATTACCTGGTCACTGCCAAGGCTCACTTCTAATTCTTCTAGATCTCTCTGCTGCCTTTGACACTTTTGACTATTATCTTCTCACAGAAACACTATAATCCCTAGATCCTCAAGACACAGCCCTTTCTTGGTTCTCATCCTACCTATCTAATTGCTCTTTCACTGTTTGCTTTTCTGATTCTACCTCCACTACGCTACCTCTATTAGTTGGAGTACCGAAAGGCTCAGTCTTAGGTCCTCTGCTTTTCTCAATCTATACCACCTCTCTTGACAAACTGATCAGCTCTTTTGGTTTTCAGTATCATCTGTACGTGGACAAGCTCAAATCTACCTATCCTCCCCAGATTTGTCACCATCTCTGCCATTTCACCTTGGATGGCATCTTGCCACCTCAAACTTAATATATCCAAAACAGAATTAATTATATTTCTACCGGCCAATTGTAGTTACCAACCTGATACCTCTATCACTGTTGACAACTCGACAATCAACCCCACGCCACAAGCTCGCTGCCTTGGTGTCATCCTTGACTCTGAACTGTCCTTTGTTCCCCACATTAAATCTGTCTCAAAATTCTGTTACATACATTTAAAAAACCTAGGCAAAATTCGATCACATCTTACACAAGACACTGCAAAAACTCTAATCCATGCACTCATTATTTCCCGCTTTCACTACTACTATAACAGTCTCCTCAATGGTCTTCCCAGAAACAGACTCTTGCCATTACAATCCATTATGAATGCAGCTGCAAGGCTGATCTCTCTCTTGCCAAACGTTCATTATCTGCTGATCCACTCTGTCAATCCCTCCATTGGCTATCGGCCTTGTATCGTATTCAATCGTTCAATAAAAACTACTTACACTCACACATAAAGCTATTAACCAAACCACACCAACATACATCTCTTCACTCATCTCAAAATATCTCCCAACCGGACCTCTACGCTCAGCACAAGATCTGCGTCTCTCACCCCCACGCATTACTTGCTCCCATTCATGGTTACCGGACTTTTTGGGGGCTGCACCCACCCTGTGGAATGCCCTCCCTTGCACAATAAGACTTTCCGCTAGTCTCCAAACATTCAAGCGTTCTCTGAAAACTCACCTCTTTAGACAAGTTTATCAGATTCCAGTATCGCCTACATAACCTTCATAGCTTCCCTATCTAATTACATCTTTTCTTACAGTCCACACATAACCTCACATAATTTCTCTTTCTTCAATTTCACATCCTCCTAACCATAGGTCAACATACCTGTGTGACTGGATCATACAGCTCACCAAGAGCCTTTTGCAATCTGGCTGGACCAAACTGCAATATGTAGCATCTATCCTTGTGTATCAACACCTATTTCCCTGTAGATTGTAAACTTGCGAGCAGGGCCCTCTTACCTTTATATCTGTCTCTTACAACTGTCTTGTTCTATTAATGTTGTTTCAAATTGTAAAGCACTATATAAGAAACTGTTAATAGATAAATAAATGAATAATAAATGGCATGGCTTCCCTGGGATGAGATTTTAGATAACATGCAGCAATAATGTAAAAGCCATTCAGCCAGTTAATATATGAACAGTGAACCTCATCCCCAATGCCACCATTCTTTCTTGCTACTGCTAAAGCTTTACGTGCCTGAGAGGTTAGGGCAAACACATCTACGTATTTGCCCTTATTAATTCGATCCCGCATGCGTGGACGCAGGCCATGTAAACCCGCAGCATTCACGCAGCGAAAAACATCCCCTGGGCTAATACTGAACTCTTCACTACTGCTAGATGACTGATGACGCTGACGATAAGACCAACGTGACAAGCTGCCACAACAAGGTTTTTATTTGCCTTACTATATCACGGACAAATATGACTATCGCTGGACGAGGAAAGGGAACTAGCCTTTACACCCAAAATCCAATCACTATCAGTCTCACCATTTGAATTGTAATTGCTGGCCGACGGATACTTGCAGGATCTGTGGCATACAGCATCCATCCCAGACCCGGATTTGCTAAACAAACCTGAAATAGAGGAGGAAGAGGCCGGGGACAACAAGTGAGCAACACTCACAGGTAAACGACAAGTGGAACGGCCAGAAGCAGCCAGCCTGGGACAGGCCCCAGCAGGAGAGGAGAGTGCAGGCACAGCAAGCAGATCTGGAGGAGATGCGGCCATGGGGGGAGTACCACAGGCAGACCACACAGCAATGACAGTTGAGCCACCAGTGGAAGCAATTGTGCCGGCACACCAATTCCCTGCCCTCCTGGAATGGAGGACCCACCCATGGTCCTACCAAAACCCTGACATAGCATAGAAGTTAAGGCACCCACCACAGAAACTAATATGCCCGCCAACACCCCCAAATACAGTTGAGCGCAGATGCAGGAGCAGGCACTACATGAGCAGCAAAACATGGACTGTGACGGTGATGCTAGGCCTATGGACGGAATGACCCCCAATCCACAGTACCTAGCTGCTGGTTATTGCCCAGCACACCCAGCCCACTAGCCACTGCAAGCAGAGAAACAGCAGGGGAGAGCCCCCTCACTGCTCACCAGGTGCAGCCCCAACCTCCCCCACAAGAAGCCGCATGGGACTGAACTAAATATGGGGAAGAACCAGCATACCTTCGGTGCAAGGACTGACCACTGCCAGCTGCACCCAACATGGCATCGACATCCCTGCTGCCGTGGACACCTGCCCCAGAGCTGGAGGACCCTCTGTCATCATAGGAGAACACTGGAGCGGAGATCTAGTGATGATGCCTCTTCATTCATTAAATGATTAAACCTGTACACATCCCATGAACATAGTGGTAGTAATATACTGTATGCTTACCTGAGCACACATGCCAAATACTTATGTACGGTATTTGGCAGGAAGTAACATGTCTTTGGCAATTCATGTACAGTATGTTAAGCTTTTTTTTTTATTTGTTTCACTGCACTATTGGGGATGCGGTTAAGATCCTGACAACCGGGATGCTGTCTGCCGGAACCCCGGCACCAGAATCCCGATTGCCGAGAGAACACTGGCGACGGAATCCCGACATGACTAGAAATGCCGACGTCGGCAGATGGCAATCCGATCATAAGGACACAGAGGAAAGGAAAATATCAGCCATGGGGGTGGTTAGGTTTAGGCATCCCAGGGGGACTTAGGATTAGGCAGCGGGAGGTGGGAGGTTAGGGTTAGGCTCTACACGGGGGAGGGTTAGGTTGAGGCACCACCAGGGGAAGGATAGGCACAAAGGGGGAGGGTTAGGCACTAAGGGGGAGGATTAGGTTTAGCCACTTACTGGGAGGGTTAGTATGAGGGTACAGGATAGGAGGGGTAAATAGGACAGGGGAACATTACTCACCGTTTCCCTTTCAGGATTTGAACCATCGGGATGCAGCTGTTAGTGTACTGCCTCCGAAAACTGCAAAAATATCAGCAAGAATACTTGAATCCTAAATGATAATAGAAATTCAGAGGTATTAGTTGCATACATTTGGGCCAGCATCAAGGCTCCTCTATACCGGCATCCCTAACATTCAGGGGTTGATGTCTGAGGTGCATGACACCCCAAAAGAATCCAGCCAAGGACCATCCCCAGGGCATCACTCGAAAAGGGAAAAAAGGTGATAGTGAAGTGTAAAGTATAGATGTGTAAAGATAATCAATAAGTGTTAATATAATAAGAAAGAATTAAAATGACATAAATAGTAAACAAACAAAAAGGTGATGAAAAAGTATCTATGTGAATTAAGTGGTGATTCCCTGAAAAAGGCCCAGCCAGGGTAACCCTGGGGACCCCACACCCAAACGCTCACCAAAAATAATTAATGCTACCTAATAGTAGCACCCACTCTGGGTCATATAATTACAAATGAATGTACTGCATAATAACAGCACATATATATAAGCCGAGAGCTGACACCTAGGAGGTACCCCAGAAACCTCCAAATGGCACTATATGGACCAGCACATCCTCCAATGCTGGCTCCCTTCATGTCTCTCAGAACTGCAAATAAAAGTATAGTGGCCGCTCACATCAGCTTAATGATATTGCACAGGTGCTTGTACAGGGCGGGGTTTACGCTGAACCACAGAAAAAAGGATATTCCCTCCAGCACACTGCAATAATATCAGCAAGAATACTTGAATCATACATTTGCAAATATATGATTAAGTGCCGGGCCAGCATCAAGGCTCCTCTATACCGGCGTCCCTAACATTCAGGGGTTCACATCTGAGGCACAGGGCACCCCAAAAGTATCCAGCCAAGGACCATCCCCAGGGCATCACACTAAAAGAGAAAAAAGGTGATAGTGAAGTGTAAAGTATAGATGTATAAAGATAATCAATAAGTGTTGATTATCAGCCTATTCAAAATTGCCACAAGTGTATTTTTTCTGTGGAACTTGGGGCCTGATTCAGAGCCACTCGTAAGCTCCGAGCGATGTTCGCACATCTGCGCATGCGTATGGGTTGTAATATCCATGCGAGAACCAGTCATTGCGGTCGGAAATTGTGTGCTCGCAAAATAGCGAATGCCTGCTAATTTGAGTGACAGAATGAGGCGTTTGTGGGTAGTAACAGTGGAAGGTGCTTGAAAACGGGGAGTGGAGATCCGAACGAAGGCGTGCCAAATGGTCAAAACGGGCGTTTTAAGAGTGTGCATAATTAACAAAGCAGCGTCATCGACCACGTTACTTGGTTGTCTTTTAGCCTGAACTGCTCGCATGATTTTGGTTTGAAAATGCTACCACAAGCACTGCGAGCAGTTCATACGCCTTTCGATGTACTCGATTAATCTAATAAATAGCGGAGATGACGTAGGATGCGAGCGGCCAGGGGGCATTTTTTTAAAAATAGCGAGCGCATGTTTCGTTTGCTCGCACAGACATAGAGGCATCAACAGACCGCAAAGAGCGAGCGCTCTATTTAAATATCCGGCCCCTTTTTCTGAACGAGCGAGCGCAAATAGCGTTCGGCTCTGAATCAGGCCCTTGGTTCACTACGATTGACACATTAGCAACACAGTGTCAATTTTTTTCCCACACATGGGATTTGAAGATTAGGAAATCACATGCTAGCTATCTTTTTATATGTGGTGTTTCCTTATATAAATTAATTGATTGACAACAGTTGAGCATTTTTATGCAACATTGTATTTTTTATATTCATGTGTAATTTATATGTTTATTATCATTGGTCAATGTTGTCTGTTTGATATGTTTTATTCATATTTTTCATACCAATAAATAGGTGGAATTGCTACTGACATAGCTGATTTTTCTACATATATTTATACTCAACTTTATCACACAAGATATTTGTTTTGTACCATTTCATGGTTTTGGTGTTTCACAGCGCCGTCATTTTTTCTTTTTTTCTTTTCTTCTACGGTTAGCGACCCATGACAGCAGCGTGAGACATCCATTGCCACTCCTATCAGTGTGGTTATATTTACGTTTGTTCCTTTTGCAGCGCCGTTGGTTGTATATTTTCCATAGATAGATAGATACATAGATAGATATACACGCACACAAACATATAAGGTAATTGCTGGAGACTCTCACTCCCTGCACATATAAAGGTGTTCGGTGCTCTCCAATAGTTGTGGCAGGTACTATAACAATTAGAGATGAGCAGGTCTGGTTCTGTGAGAACTGGACCCACCCAAACATAGCGAATCCAAACCAGATCTGAATCAGAATCGGGTCTTCCAACCTGACTTGGATCCAAAAATGATGCAAAACCTCACCAATCCCGCATCGGATTCTAGTGGGTTTTGGATTGCATTTAAGTCCCTCCCCATGGTGATCAGCACCATTTGCTTCACTGCTGTGGTACTCTGCTGTGTGGAACTGTTCTGTGTCCATCCAAGGCTGTACTGTTCCATTCAGGGGGGCTGTGTCCATCCAGGGGAGCTGTGTTGTGTCCATCCAAGGGCTAGGCTGTGACCATCTAGGGCTGTGCTGTATCCAGGGGCTGTACTGTTCCATCCAGGTGGCTGTGTCCATACAGGGGGGCTGTGTCCATCCAGGGGAGCTGTGTTGTGTCCATCCAAGGGCTAGGCTGTGACCATCTAGGGCTGTGCTGTATCCAGGGGCTGTACTGTTCCATCCAGGTGGCTGTGTTCATACAGGGGGGCTGTGTGGTGTCCATCCAGGAGTAAGGCTGCATCCATCCAGGGATGTGCTCCATCCAGGGACTGTACTGTTCCATCCAGGGGGCTGTGTTCATCCAGGGGAGCTGTGTTGTGTCCATCCAGGGGCTAGACTGCATCCATCCAGGGCTGTGCTCTATCCAAGGGCTGTACTGTTCCATCCAGGGTGCTGTGTCCATACAGGGGGGCTCCATCCAGGGACTGTACTGTTCCATCCAGGTGGGCTGTGTTGTGTCCATCCAGGGCTTAGGCTGCGTCTATCCGGGGGCTGTACTGTTCCATCCAGAGCCTGCATTCAACAACTTCGAATAAGCACTGTGACGCCAAACAGTGTCAATTGGTTGTAAAAAAATACCAGTTTAAATAAAATAAAAATAAAAAAACAGTTTAAAAAAAAGTAAAAAAATATATAAATTTGGTATTTTCTGGTTTGGTGTTGTACTGTTCCATGCAGCAGTGCTTTGTCCATCCAGCGGTGCTGTGGGGGTCATTCAGAACCGCTTGCGAGCAAAGGACGCTCGCAAGCGGGTCGATGTTGCCCCACTGCGCATGCGCACGACGGAGGGAGCTCCGTCGTGCGCATGCGCAGAGACCCGGACAGCGACGGGCTCTCCGTCGCTCCGGGTCTCGCACCAAAGGGGGCATGCTGTTGATGTTGATTGACAGCACGCCCCCTTTGGTGGGCGTGCCGGGGGCGTGGCTGCCAGACGGAGGCGTTCCCATGGGAACGGCTACCGTCTGAAGCCGGCCCCACTGACATCACAAGTGATGTCAGTGGGAGTGATTTTGGCTCTGATAGAGCCAAAATCACTCCTGGGCTTGCGGCAGCGAGACCCTACTGCAGGGTCTCGTCGCAAGCCCGATGGTCACGATGGACAAAGACCATCGCGACTATCTTTTTGGCCGCTCGCATATGCTGTGGGTGGTCACCCACAGCTATGCGAGCGGCCAGGAGGCCGCTCCATTTTCAGGTAGGAGGGCACTGATTCAGAGCGAGCGCTCTGGTCAGAGCGTTCAGCTCTGAATCAGGCCCTGTGTCCATCCAGCTGTGCTGTCTCCATCTACTCCCTGTCCTGTCATACACTCATTTAAAAAAAAAAAAGCTCTATCAATCCCCACAGTGTGAGTGGAGCTGCAAATTGAAAAATGAATAAGGATTAGTTTAGATAAGAGCAGGAGCAGCAACCAAACACTTTTGCTGCATCTACTAAAGACAATGCTCAAGGGCATAGAGGGTTTAAGTCAGGGCATCTAAAATCAAAGAACCAATATTTTCCAGTGGTAAAAAAGAACACCTCTAATAAAGGGAAAGTATAGTGCAGAAAAACATAAAATTGCCAATATGCCATTCACCACATGAAGTGGCAAGGAAAGGCTAAGTCCTTGGCCTTTATTTATGAGTGGTGGTTCTGCAACTGTTAGTGAGGCATCATCTTCTGCCTCCCATGATGATGCCACCAGCTGAGATTGAAATGTTAGGCCACTTAAACAGAATACTGTCGCAGGAATCCCGACCGCTAGCATCCTGATGGTAAGTATAAGGTTTAGAAGCAGGGTTAGGGGTTAGGTTTAGATACTAGGAGGAGGGCGGGTTAGGATTAGGCTGCAGGGGGGGTAGGGTTAAGCTGTGGGAGGGGAGGGTTAGACTGCAGGAATGGTGGGTGAGGGTTAGGGTTAGGCTACTTATCTTCAAGCGTCAGGATTCTGACTGTTGGGATGCCGCTGTTTTTATTGACTGCAGGCATCCAGGCCGCTGGCATCCCGTACTCAACCCATAATAAGCTGTAGTAGTTTTTTAAATAAAGAATTTCACTTCTGTAATATTTAAAGAACACACAGAGCATATTCACACAATTTATTGGACCCACTTCAGTCCGACTATTTTCATTCCCAACACTCCACAAAGACAGCACTGACTAAGGTAGTGAATGATCTGGTCACTGCGAAGTCTAAAAGCCATTACTCACATTTAATTCTTCTCGATCTCTCTGCTGCTTTTGACACTGTTGACCACTCTCTTCTCATATAAACACTACAATCTCTAGATCTTAAGGACACAGCTCTTTCTTGGTCCTATGTATCTAATCGCTCTTTCACTGTTTGGTTTTCTGATGCTGCATCCTCCTTGCTAACTGTATCAGTTGGAGTACCAGTACCGCAAGGCTCTGTCTTAGGTCCTTAGGCTATTCTCAATCTATACTAGGGATGTGCACCGACCCCTGTGTTTTGGTTTTGGATCTGGATCTCCCGTGGTTTTGGATCTGGATTGGTTTTACCAAAACCTCACCTCCGTGTTTTATTCTTCGGTTTTGGTTTTGGATATGGATTTTTTCTTAAAAAATCATAAAAACAGCTAAAATCACAAAAAATGGGCCTGTTTTTGTTCCTACAGTATTAGTATTATTAACCTCAATAACATTTATTTCCACTCGTTTCCAGTAAATTTTGACCACCTCACAGCTCACTGTATTGTTTCATCCAATATAGGCCAAAAATTTGCACCAAGCTAGCTGGCTGATTAAGCTAAGTGGCAGCAGGGGGCAGCACAAATATGTGGCAGTTCAACTTCCAACATGGCATATCAGGAAACAAATGTATTTATTATTCAAAAGAGGCCTGAGGGAGTTGAAAGCAGGGCAGGGACAGGAAGGGTTGATTGGTAGTAAATTTTATTTAATTTTTTTATTCCAAAGAAACTTTCTGAGGTAGAAGGGGAGGAGGCATTAACAAAAAAATATTTGACACATTCACATCAGTCCTTGCCCCAGAAGAATCCTTATGCTGCTGCTGCTGGGAATGGATTTTCTCATCCCAGAAGAGGACCAGGAAGACTTCTAGTAGTGCTTTCCACATGAAAAAGCATTTTCCAACCTGTACAGGGACATTAAAAAAAACATAGTTAGTTAGTGGCCTCAAAGTCCCACTTAACCAGCACAGATATGTGGACAAGCATAAGATCTATGATTTAAGGAAGGGGTAGCCAACCCTGGTCCTCGAGAGCTAGCAACAGTGCATGTTTTCCAGGTTTCCTTACAGAATCAGGCACAGAAACAGACAAATCTCAGGTGCACAACTCCAAATTATTAATAATATATATAAATGCAGTAAAATTTTGCAATCAATGGAGGTTTTTAGCATAATCATGGCCAAGGTTATGGGCCAACCCACCATATCCAGGTAACCTCTTTCGGGTGGGTCCCTAACATACTAGGGTTCAAATCCAGAGTGCAGGACCCCCCAAAACTGGCCCAGCCAAGCCACCCCAGGGCACCACCATAGTAAGAAAAGTGCAGTGTAAAGAGATAGTTAGGAGCAGCTGCATATAAAGAATGAAAATAAAAAAGTGAAGTACATATATATAAACACACACAGTGAAGGGTTAAAATGTGTTATAAAGGAAAATGTGTTATAATGCGGTGCCCTGAGACAGATTAACCAACGCAATCCAGGGGGACCCACACCCCAAAAAAGAAACAAAGTTGCACTACAGTTTTTAGAATAATCATTGCATCAACCTCTATTGATTGCAAAATTTGATTGCATTTATATATATTATTAATAATTTGGAGTTGTTCACCTGAGATTTGTTTGTTTCTGTGCCTGCAATTAGTCTCATCAGGTAGCACCTCCCATCATATATATAGTCAGGTTGTGCAGTCCAGAAATCTTTCCCATATGCTCCATTTAATGTGCTTTATTGCACTTCTGAGGGAAAAGAGACACCCTCATTCTGGACTAGCACCCTTCCTTATTGGTTTAAAAGCATGGAGTATGGTAATGTAAATGCACACTGTATTAGGCACAATTCTAGATAAGTCCTACAAGTTATATACTGTAGTGCAACTTTGGTTAATTTTTGGGGTGTGGGTCCCCCTGGATTGCGTTGGTTAATCTGTCTCAGGGCACCGCATTATAACACATTTTCCTTTATAACACATTTTAACCCTTCACTGTGTGTGTTTATATATATATACTTCACTTTTTTATTTTCATTCTTTATATGCAGCTGCAGCTGCTCCTAACTATCTCTTTACACTGCACTTTTCTTACTATGGTGGTGCCCTGGGGTGGCTTGGCTGGGCCAGTTTTGGGGGGTCCTGCACTCTGGATTTGAACCCTAGTATCTTAGGGACCCACCCGAAAGAGGTTACCTGGATATGGTGGGTGGGCCCATAACCTTGGCCATGATTATGCTAAAAACCTCTATTGATTGCAAAATTTTATTGCATTTATATATATTATTAATAATTTGGAGTGGTGCACCTGAGATTTGTCTGTTTCTGTGCCTGCAATTAGTCTCATCAGGTAGCACCTCCCATCATATATATAGTCAGGTTGTGCAGTCCAGAAATCTTTCCCATACGCTCCTCACAGAATCACAAGTGTAACAAATAATGAACTCCACTTGTGGATCTTTTTAAATATGTTGGTGAGTAATGACTACACCTGTGCACCAGCTAGGTGGTCTGGGAACTGTTAGTAGCTCTCGAGGACTGAGGTTGGCTACCCCTGTGTCTTTCTTTAGAATCCTGCTTCTGCGGCTAGGAGTGGATTTTCATCCCAGAAGGGGACCAGGAAGAGTGCTTTCCAAGAACAATTGGCTGTTAAATAATCCTTTGCAAACCTTCTGAAAAAGCATGGCCTTCAGTTCAAACTGCCGTTGTACCCACTGTCCACTTAACTGGAGCAGATATTGTGGACAAGCGGAACAGAGCAGCAAATGCAACATTTAAGATTTAAGGTTTAAGTCTTATGTTGTGTCTTGAGAGCCATGCCTGCTGCTGGGAGTGGATTTTCATCCCAGAAGGGATGAAGACATTGTTTTTTCTTCCCAGCAGACACAGATCTGAAGAGATGTAAATAACTACTGACAGGAAAAAGAGGCAATTTGGAGGCCCTTACACAAAACTGCCTTTGCTTTTCTTGAGCTGTCCACCTTCCAGTGTATACTCAGAAAGAGTTTTCAGCACAGCTGGGAACCTTGTCAGTGATCGGCCTGAGACTACTTACCCAAAATGTGGAAAAGATGATACCCATCAAAATGAACTAAAAATTCTGCGAGAAAGACCATCAATTACGTGCAAAAATTACAGAGGCACCTGTAATGGTGGATTCCAGCAGGGACAAATTAATATTCTTTAAAGCAGATGATGTATACATTACCCCAGATTATAACATCACCCAAGCCAATATTGTCATCCCATCCTGTGTTGTGTATAAATTACAGCTGTGCTCCCTGTTTAAATTGGGTATTCATTTGTCCACTTTAGTGGATGTGAGCTCCATTTTAGTCCATATCATCACCACACCCCCTGCACTCTGGAATATGGTTGCATGGAGTTGCCCCTCTGACTAAAATTCAGGTAGATGGGCCATGGGTAGGGAGTAGGACACTGTAATCAGAGAACGCAGTTTTAGCTGCTTTATTCAATTTCTGAAACTATATACTCTATTTTCATCTTTGAAAATGTTTATGCAAATCTCAGCACAGGCGTTTGTGATGCCATTGCTAATGCGCACACACACACAGAGAAAAAAAACACACACCAGCCTCTTGATAAACGACACAGGCAGCACCCCTGCACAACTACATTGCTGGTGATAAGTGTGGCTAACGAACACACAAAAAAAACACATTGATTGTTTGAATTTGATTGATTGAATTAATTCTTGGGGGGCACTTGGGAGGGAGAGCACCTGAGCGAGACAGCAGCCTCTTGATAAATGACACAGGCAGCACAGCACCCCTGCGCACCCACGTTGCTTATAAGTGTGGCTGACATGCACACAAAAAATAGTTTTTATTTTTTTTACAGGTCAGATGTGGCTAACATGCACCCACACAAAAAAATTGGTTTTATTTTTACACACACCAGGTGTAGCTAACACGCATACACAAATTGGTTTTATTTTTTTCACACTGGGGGGCGGGGGGAAGTACCCCTGAATGAGGCAGCAGGCCCTTGATAAATGAGACACAGGCAGCACACCTGCGTACCTACATTGCTGATAATAATAATAAGTGTGGCTAATGCACACACTGAAATAAAACAATATATTTTTATTTTTTTAACACTGGGGGTGAAGAGCACCCCTGATGGACAGAGCACCCCCTGGAGAACACAACAAAACAGCCAGCCAGCCCCTATGGACAACAAAAGCCAGCCCCTATGGACAACAGCCAGCCCCTATATGGATTATGTAATGGACAACAGTCAGCCAGCTCATATGGACAGGACAACCTCGCAACAGCCAGTAAGCCCCTATGTGGACAACAGCCATCCCCTATGGACATTAAGAGGCCAGTCCCTGAATTACTGACAATGACAACACAACTGTAGCCAGCCCCTATGCACGGCAGAACAGCTCACAGCTCCCTCCCTCTTCACTATCCACAGCCGGAATGAAAAATGGCAGCGATCGCCGGACCTTTTATACAATCCAAAACCCGCAAGAATCCGACAGCGGGATGATGAAGTTTTGACTCATTTTGAGATCCGAGTCAGGTGGGAAAACTCGAGCCAACTCGGATCTGCCTCGGATCCCCTAAGTTCGGGTGGGTTCGGATCTCTGAACTCGCTCATCTTTAATCTATACCACCTCTCTTGGCAAACTAATCCCCTCTTTTGTATTTTAGTACCATCTGCATGCAGATGATACTCAAATCTACCTATCCTCTTCAGATTTATCACCATCTGTATTGGTCTGTGTTACTGAATGTCTTTCTGCCATTTCATCTTGAATGTCATCTCACCACCTCAAACTTAATATTTCTGAAACATAAATAATTATATATCCACCGGCCAATAACAGTTACCAACCTGATCTCTCTATCACTGTTGATAACTCGACAATCCACCCTGCCCCACAAGCTCGCTGCCTAGGTGTCATCCTTGACTCTGAACTGTCCTTTGTTCCCCACATTCAATCTATCTCAACATCATGTTACATACATCTAAAAAACATATCCAAAATTCGACCATATTTCACACAAGACACTGCAAAAACTCATTATTTCCTGCATTGACTATTGCAATAGGCTCCTTACTGGTCTTTCCAAAAACAGGCTCTCACCATTACAATCCATTATGAATGCAGCTGCGAGGCTGATCTTCCTTGCCAAACGTTCATCGTCTGCTGCTCTGCTCTGTTAGTCCCCTCATTGGTTGCCGTTTTTTCTACTATATTCAATACAAAGTACTGTTACTTACACATAAGGCTATTAACCAAACCACACCAACATACATCTCTTCACTCATCTCAAAATTTCTCCCAACCCGACCGCTCAGCACAAGATCTGCATCTCTCATCCACACGCATTACATGCTCCCATTCACGGTTACAGGTCTCTTTTTGGGCTGCATCCTCTCTATGGAATGCCTTACCATGCACAATAAGACTTTCCTCTAGTCTCTAATCCTTCAGGCATTTCCTGAAAACTCACCTCTTCAGGCAAGCTTATCAGTTTCCAGAACAACCCACATAACCTCTGGATGAATATGTGACTCCAGATTGATTATCTGAAAGTTAAGTCTTGTGATTGGCAGCAGCTTCCCCTCTAGGTCACAGGCCAAGTGAACTTGGTGAAAATGATTATTCAGCCCAAGTTCCTGTATGTATTGCACCATTCCCCAGTCTACAGTATCTACTTCTATTTTCTGTTATGTGACCCACTTCATTGGAGGATATAAGCTGGCCCATATTGCCTCTAAAACACTGTGCCGGGCTAGTCAGGAGTGGGGTTTGCCTTTGCCATATATGAGACTATATTATTTAGCTGTGCAGCTTGTTCACCTTTGTGACTAGGGTTCTGCTCCAGAGGTATGTGCATTGAGCTTTGTGGGAGTGTGCGGGTTTAACATCTGCCCCCTTACAATTCCTTGTGGCAAAGTTTGCTCTTGCCCACTGCCCCGCTGTCTTGATACAAGCACATAGAGTTTGGTTAGCAGCATCAAAGTTGCTGGAAGCATCCGGGTGTATCCCTGTTCTCCACTATGGGTCAATTCCGCCTTCCCTGAACTTCGCACTCTTGAGGGAAAATCCCACTGGTAGACCCATGAGGTGGATTCGGTGGGTGAACTATATTAGAATAGGGGCAATTCAATTGTTTTTTATTGCACGATATTTAATGGGTGCCCAATGTTGCAGTTCAATTGTTTTTGGTCACCCATTAATTATTGTGCTTGTTGCGCCCAGTTATACTTTGTTAAGCTGTGTAAAACAGCTAAACCTTTCTAAAGTCCTGGTTAGGATGCTCACATTTCTGCTCGCTTCCTCAGGAAGAGGTGAGCAGAAATGCCAGTGTCTATTCGCGCCCGATGGAGCAATAATTGAATTGCTCCATGGTGTGCCCAGCACAGACAGGCACCATCGCTCACAATTTAATCAACCCTATAAAGTCTGTTGGACCTCCGTTCTGCTCAGTGGGTTTGATCAGTTGTCTACTGACTCCTGTCCTAAGTGTGGAGACTCTGAGGCTGATTTCTGACACCTTCTCTGTTCTTGCCCTACTATCTCCACATTTAAATCCTTGGTTGTGGAATGTGTGGGTAGGACTGAGATTAAGATACTGTTATTTAACTCTCGTCTATGTATTTTAAGGAATAAGCCTGGCTTGCTCCCTAAATTCATCCCTGCAGCTTTATGTCAATAATCTGTGTGTCACGATCCAGTACAAGAATTCCTCAGTGGAGGACGGTGAGCCGAGGGGTTCGGGTGACTAGAGGAGTGACTAGACTAGGTCTTCTAGTTGCGGCCAAACCCAGGTTTGGCTAGACCTGCCCAGAGGTGTGGAGTCTAACTCACTTAGTGGTTTTCTCCAGTGACCCCTCCAATTGGGATTTGGTTTTCAGCTGCACATGAGCAGATCGCGGCCCTCTGGACAGGTACCTGGGAATGGCAGAAGACCGGAAACTATAATGAATGCAATATGACTAGAGGTGAATGGAATGAATGAACTCTGGAAATGGAACTGAATGCTATAACACAGGCAATGACTGGAAACAGTTAAGTATGCAGAAAAACACAGACATATACTGGAGATTGCAAAGGCAAGAGCAAAGAGGACTCAGGGAATATATGGGAATGCTAGAAATGATTGGAGCTGATTACCAGAGACAAGACACTGAGCAAAGAACACAGACATATACTGGAGATTGCACAGACAAGAGCAGAGTGGACTCAGGGAATATATGGAAATGCTGGAAATGATTGGAGCTGATTACCGGAGACAAGACACTGAGCAAAGAACACAGACATATACTGGAGATTGCACAGACAAGAGCAGAGACAAGACACAAAGAGAAGTCAGGCATACACTAGGAGAGTGCTAAATGCAAGTGCAGATTTGCACTGACAAGACACAGGGCAGATTGACACAGATATGTGCTGGGAGGTCCAACTGTGGGCTAATTAATACCAGCAGGTAATCTGACACCTCAGTGACACAAGGAAGCTGCAATACTAGCAGCACATATACAAAGACACACAGACATAGAAAACAAAACAGTCTGGATACTGGGAGAGAACTACTCTCAGACTAAGAATAGCTTGGAAGCTAATACTGGAAACCGGAGAACTGTGAATAGGCTGAAGTAACTCTCTGAAAGATTAGCACAGAGCAACGCTGGTATCACTGGAACAGAGAAGAAGAAGTTGAACAGCAACTTCCTGGAGTTCTGGAGGTGGATTTATACCCAGGGGTAGCAGATTACTGGAGCACAGCATCAGCTGACTGAAATCATGCTACCATAGGTTAGGAGTACTGTCACATGAGAGGAACTGTCATGGCGGTGCCCATGATGGTAACTCCGATCCCCAGCACACACAGGGACCATGGAAGCTTGCAAAAAGCACCTAAGGCAGAATACTCAGCCCCACATCCATCACTGCACCAGACGTCTGACCGCAAGGAAGTCAGGGGAAGCCGGCAAGGAGGTGAGAGAGGCTGATACTAGGCTGAACCCTGACAGTACCCCCTCCTTTTAGGGTGGGCACCGAACACCCATAAAGGCTCAACTGGAACTCCTCAGAAAGACACAAAAAATATATTTGAAAAACACAGGAAACTCGAAAATCTTGATTGAAGATACAATAAGAACTGGAAAATTTAGAAGAACAAGGTTCCCAATACCAGATGGATTCTGAGACTAATAATTGGAAGAAATAGTCAACTTGGTCCAAGAAAGGTTGGTCACCAGGAAGTCATCGATTCTTCTTCTTTTTCCGAGACTTTTTTGAACCACTTGAAGAAGAAGAAGACTTAAGTGTCTTTCATGGGAACTACCGAAATTGTTTTTTCATCGTACTCAGGATCATAGTCAGAATCTAAGTTATAATTCATCATCCTTATGCCTCTTTGAGTCCTATCCTTCTGGACAGGTTGTTTTTGTACTGGATCTTTTTGAGAAGGACTCAAAGAAATGCATCTGAGCTTAATAGCAGAGGGTGGTACCCCAGAACTTGAGACTTTGTTGAGATGAGTATCCTCGAGAGAACTGTAAGGATAAGTTGGACCAAATTCTTTAATGACTGCCGCAGTAAAGGCTACTAAATCTGACAGCATCGGATCCTTTGAATCATAAATAGGCTCAACCCAGTCCCAAGCTTTACCTCGGAAAGATGAAATTATAAATTTTACTACATTAGTAGGCTTGATTTCAGACCATGGAGAGGATTTCATAATAGCGATGAAATGATCCACCAAAGCATAATACTGCGTTATATCTCCATCAAAAAAAATGGACATAGAAACATCAGATGGATCCTGAGGTATACCTTTAAATGTAGTGGTAGCATCATCTTGTGAACCTCTTAACGGATTGGGCACTAAAACATTTGACTTTGACACAACACTAGAAGATTCTTCCTTGAGTAAAGAACCGGAGATCTTTCATTGGGATACAGATTTTGAAATCCCTTTTTGAGATGTAAAACTTGAGACTTTCCCCTGGACTATGACACTTGATACCCTCTGCCGGGGTACATAACTAGAAACCTCCTCTGGAGGTATAATGCTTGAACCCCCATCTTGGGGAGTAACACTTGGAAACCCTTGTTCTTGGGGTACAAGACTTGAGACCCCCTCCTGGGGTAAGACACTTGAACTCTTTTTCGGAAATGTAATACTCGAAATCCCCCATGGGGGATGGCACTAGGAATCCCATCCTGGGGTGAGACACTTGAAGTCCCCTCCAGGGGAATAACAACACGAACCCCATCTTGGGGCATTACACTGGGAACCCTGTCCTGGGGTAAAACACTTGAATTCCCCTCCTGGGGTATAACACTGGGAACCCCATCTTGGGATGAGGCACTTGAAATCCCCTCCTGGGGTATCACACTGGAAACCCGATCCTGGGGTGGAATACTTGAAATCCCTTTCTGGGGAAGAATTTTTAAGGCTCCCTCCTGGGGCGTAACACTAGGAACCCCCTCTTGGAGTATAGCATTAGAGGCCCCTCCTTGGGGTACGACACTTGAAACCCTCTCCTGGGGTATAGAGTCAGGAAACCCCTGTTGAGGTACTTGACTTGAGGCCCCTTCCTGGGAAACAAGATTTGAAACCTTCTTTTGGGGTGAGAGACTCAAGGCCCCCTCCGGGAGTACAGAACTTGACACTCCCTGTTGGAGTATGGGACCTAAAAACCCCTTCTGGGGAAGCTGACTTGGCTTTTCCTTTCGGGGTACGCAATATGAAACCCCCTTTTGAGATGCAAGAACACAGACTTCCTCCTGGGGTGAGTGGCTCAGAACTCCCTTTTGAGGTATGGAACTTGAGACCCTTTCTTGGGGAGTAACACTTGAAATTACGGCCCGCTCCTGGTGCATAACACTCGAAACGAAGGCCTCCCCTTGAGGCATGAAACTCGAAATGAAGGCCCTCTCCTGGGGTGTGAAACTCGAAACGATGGTCTCCTCTTGAGGCGTGTAACTCGAAATGAAGGCCCCCTCCTGGGGCATGAAACTCGAAACGAAGACCCCTCCCTGGGGTGTGAAACTTGAAATGAAAGTCCCCTCCTGGGGTACAATACTTGTAACCCCCTTCTGGGGTGAGAGATTTGAAACCCCCTCCTGGGGCGTGAAACTTGAAATGAAAGCCCCCTTCTGGGGCGTGAAACTTGAGACCACCTCTTGGGGTGCGAGACGTGAGACCCCCTCCTGGGGTGCAAGACTTGAGACCCCCTCCTGGGGTGCGAGACTTGGGGCCCCCTCCTGGGGTGCGAGACTTGGGGCCCCCTCCTGGGGTGCGAGACTTGGGGCCCCCTCCTGGGGTGCGAGACTTGGGGCCCCCTCCTGGGGTGCGAGACTTGGGACCCCCTGCTGGGGTGCGAGACTTGGGACCCCCTGCTGGGGTGCGAGACTTGGGACCTCCACTCGGGGTAAGGAAGTTGAGACCCCTCCTGGGGCTACTGACTGGAGTCCCGTATTGGGAAAAACAGAATCCGGACTGGGAGTCACACACTTGTCACCACTTCTCAGTGGGCGCAGAGTACAGTCCTTAAGAAAGTGATTGTCATAACCGCAATATAAACAGAGATGCAGTTCCCTGCGTCGCTGACGTTCAACCTCAGTAAGTTTAGGGCGCAGGAAACTTTGATGCTTTACTTTAGTTTGTTTGGAAAAGCTGTTAGTCAAGTCAGGAGTAGCACTAGAAAGCTTGGGAATAAATTGAAAAATTTCGGAACGGAGAGTTTGTAGTTCTAGAAGCCAGTAGAAACTCTTGAAAGGTTCAGGGTCACGCATATCAGAAAATTGGGGAACCAGAGGACACTTGAAAGGTTGACTAGCTTGCACAGAAAATTTTTCATCTGTAGGTGTAATTGAAACTTCAGAACAAAACTGGAGAATTCACTGGTGGAACTTGTGGTGTGTCTGGGGACAAAGCAGCTAGAACTGAATGAATAACCATCATTTGACTAGAGAGTTCTTGCAGCTGCTGTCTGATGGATTGCAAAGCTGTCTCCTGTGCAGTCACACGAAAGAGTAAATCCTGAAACCCTGCATCACCCTGGAACCCGACGGCTTGCATATTGGGCTGTTCAAACTGTCACGATCCAGTGCAAGAATTCCTCTGTGGAGGACGTTGAGCCGAGGGGTTCGGGTGACTAGGGGAGTGACTAGACTAGGTCTCCTAGTTGCTGCCAAACCCAGGTTTGGCTAGACCTGCCCAGAGGCGCGGAGTCTAACTCACTTGGTGGTTTTCTCCAGTGACCCCTCCAGTTGGGATTTGGTTTTCAGCTGCACCAAGTGAGCAGGTCGTGGCCCTCTGGACAGGTACCTGGGAATAGCAGAAGACCGGAAACTATAATGAATGCAATATGACTGGAGGTGAATGGAATGAATGAACTCTTGAAATGGAACTGAATGCTATAACACAGGCAATGACTGGAAACAGTTAAGTATGCAGAAAAACAGGCAGAATACTCAGCCCCACATCCATCACTGCACCAGACGTCTGACCGCAAGGAAGTCAGGGGAAGCCGGCAAGGAGGTGAGAGAGGCCGATACTAGGCTGAACCCTGACAGTACCCCCTCCTTTTAGGGTGGGCACCGAACACCCATAAAGGCTCAACTGGAACTCCTCAGAAAGACACAAAAAATATATTTGAAAAACACAGGAAACTCGAAAATCTTGATTGAAGATACAATAAGAACTGGAAAATTTAGAAGAACAAGGTTCCCAATACCAGATGGATTCTGAGACTAATAATTGGAAGAAATAGTCAACTTGGTCCAAGAAAGGTTGGTCACCAGGAAGTCATCGATTCTACTTCTTTTTCCGAGACTTTTTTGAACCAGTTGAAGAAGAAGAAGACTTAAGTGTCTTTCATGGGAACTACCGAAATTGTTTTTTCATCGTACTCAGGATCATAGTCAGAATCTAAGTTATAATTCATCATCCTTATGCCTCCTTGAGTCCTATCCTTCTGGACAGGTTGTTTTTGTACTGGATCTTTTTGAGAAGGACTCAAAGAAATGCATCTGAGCTTAATAGCAGAGGGTGGTACTCCAGAACTTGAGACTTTGTTGAGATGAGTATCCTCGAGAGAACTGTAAGGATAAGTTGGACCAAATTCTTTAATGACTGCCGCAGTAAAGGCTACTAAATCTGACAGCATCGGATCCTTTGAATCATAAATAGGCTCAACCCAGTCCCAAGCTTTACCTCGGAAAGATGAAATTATAAATTTTACTACATTAGTAGGCTTGATTTCAGACCATGGAGAGGATTTCATAATAGCGATGAAATGATCCACCAAAGCATAATACTGCGTTACATCTCCATCAAAAAAAATGGACATAGAAACATCAGATGGATCCTGAGGTATACCTTTAAATGTAGTGGTAGCATCATCTTGTGAACCTCTTAACGGATTGGGCACTAAAACATTTGACTTTGACACAACACTAGAAGATTCTTCCTTGAGTAAAGAACCGGAGATCTTTCCTTGGGATACAGATTTTGAAATCCCTTTTTGAGATGTAAAACTTGAGACTTTCCCCTGGACTATGACACTTGATACCCTCTGCCGGGGTACATAACTAGAAACCTCCTCTGGAGGTATAATGCTTGAACCCCCATCTTGGGGAGTAACACTTGGAAACCCTTGTTCTTGGGGTACAAGACTTGAGACCCCATCCTGGGGTAAGACACTTGAACTCTTTTTCGGAAATGTAATACTCGAAATCCCCCCATGGGGGATGGCACTAGGAATCCCATCCTGGGGTGAGACACTTGAAGTCCCCTCCAGGGGAATAACAACATGAACCCCATCTTGGGGCATTACACTGGGAACCCTGTCCTGGGGTAAAACACTTGAATTCCCCTCCTGGGGTATAACACTGGGAACCCCATCTTGGGATGAGGCACTTGAAATCCCCTCCTGGGGTATCACACTGGAAACCCCATCCTGGGGTGGAATTCTTTAAATTCCTTTCTGGGGAAGAATATTTAAGGCTCCCTCCTGGGGCATAACACTAGGAACCCCCTCTTGGAGTATAGCATTAGAGGCCCCTCCTTGGGGTACGACACTTGAAACCCTCTCCTGGGGTATAGAGTCAGGAAACCCCTGTTGAGGTACTTGACTTGAGGCCCCTTCCTGGGAAACAAGATTTGAAACCTTCTTTTGGGGTGAGAGACTCAAGGCCCCCTCCGGGAGTACAGAACTTGACACTCCCTGTTGGAGTATGGGACCTAAAAACCCCTTCTGGGGAAGCTGACTTGGCTTTTCCTTTCGGGGTACGCAATATGAAACCCCCTTTTGAGATGCAAGAACACAGACTTCCTCCTGGGGTGAGTGGCTCAGAACTCCCTTTTGAGGTATGGAACTTGAGACCCTTTCTTGGGGAGTAACACTTGAAATTGCGGCCCGCTCCTGGTGCATAACACTCGAAAAGAAGGCCTCCCCTTGAGGCATGAAACTCGAAATGAAGGCCCTCTCCTGGGGCGTGAAACTCGAAACGATGGTCTCCTCTTGAGGCGTGTAACTCGAAATGAAGGCCCCCTCCTGGGCATGAAACTCAAAACGAAGACCCCTCCCTGGGGCGTGAAACTTGAAATGAAAGTCCCCTCCTGGGGTACAATACTTGTAACCCCCTTCTGGGGTGAGAGATTTGAAACCCCCTCCTGGGGCGTGAAACTTGAAATGAAAGCCCCCTTCTGGGGCGTGAAACTTGAGACCCCCTCTTGGGGTGCGAGACTTGAGACCCCCTCCTGGGGTGCGAGACTTGAGACCCCCTCCTGGGGTGCGAGACTTGAGACCCCCTCCTGGGGTGCGAGACTTGGGGCCCCCTCCTGGGGTGCGAGACTTGGGACCCCCTGCTGGGGTACGAGACTTGGGACCCCCTGCTGGGGTACGAGACTTGGGACCCCCTGCTGGGGTACGAGACTTGGGACCTCCACTCGGGGTAAGAAAGTTGAGACCCCTCCTGGGGCTACTGACTGGAGTCCCATATTGGGAAAAACAGAATCCGGACTGGGACCGATGGAAATGGAATCCGGGCCGTGACCAGTAGAAATGGAATGAGTAGTGTCCCTGACTTTAGAAGGTTGAAATATCCTCCCAATATTTCTTAGACGAGGGTTGATGCATCTTGTAGCAGGGCCCCAATCAAAAACTTGAACTTTCTTTTGCTCAGTGGACATCACCTCCTTATCTGTAACTGAAGAAACGGGAATCACTGATGGATGATGGGGAGCACTGAAAGCGCAGACATTGGGAGTCACACACTTGTCACCACTTCTCAGTGGGCGCAGAGTACAGTCCTTAAGAAAGTGATTGTCATAACCGCAATATAAACAGAGATGCAGTTCCCTGCGTCGCTGACGTTCAACCTCAGTAAGTTTAGGGCACAGGAAACTTTGATGCTTTACTTTAGTTTGTTTGGAAAAGCTGTTAATCAAGTCAGGAGTAGCACTAGAAAGCTTGGGAATAAATTGAAAAATTTCGGGACAGAGAGTTTGTAGTTCTAGAAGCCAGTAGAAACTCTTGAAAGGTTCAGGGTCACGCATATCAGAAAATTGGGGAACCAGAGGACACTTGAAAGGTTGACTAGCTTGCACAGAAAATTTTTCATCTGTAGGTGTAATTGAACCTTCAGAACAAAACTGGAGAATTCACTGGTGGAACTTGTGGTGTGTCTGGGGACAAAGCAGCTAGAACTGAATGAATAACCATCATTTGACTAGAGAGTTCTTGCAGCTGCTGTCTGATGGATTGCAAAGCTGTCTCCTGTGCAGTCACACGAAAGAGTAAATCCTGAAACCCTGCATCACCCTGGAACCCGACGGCTTGCATATTGGGCTGTTCAAACTGTCACGATCCAGTGCAAGAATTCCTCTGTGGGGGTTCGGGTGACTAGGGGAGTGACTAGACTAGGTCTCCTAGTTGCTGCCAAACCCAGGTTTGGCTAGACCTGCCCAGAGGCGCGGAGTCTAACTCACTTGGTGGTTTTCTCCAGTGACCCCTCCAATTGGGATTTGGTTTTCAGCTGCACCAAGTGAGCAGGCCGTGGCCCTCTGGACAGGTACCTGGGAATAGCAGAAGACCGGAAACTATAATGAATGCAATATGACTGGAGGTGAATGGAATGAATGAACTCTTGAAATGGAACTGAATGCTATAACACAGGCAATGACTGGAAACAGTTAAGTATGCAGAAAAACACAGACATATACTGGGGATTGCAAAGGCAAGAGCAGAGAGGACTCAGGGAATATATGGGAATGCTAGAAATGATTGGAGCTGATTACCAGAGACAAGACGCTGAGCAAAGAACACAGACATATACTGGAGATTGCACAGACGAGAGCAGAGTGGACTCAGGGAATATATAGAAATGCTGGAAATGATTGGAGCTGATTACCGGAGACAAGACACTGAGCAAAGAACACAGACATATACTGGAGATTGCACAGACAAGAGCAGAGACAAGACACAAAGAGAAGTCAGGCATACACTAGGAGAGTGCTAAATGCAAGTGCAGATTTGCACAGACAAGACACAGGGGAGATTGACACAGATATGTGCTAGGAGGTCCAACTGTGGGCTAATTAATACCAGCAGGTAATCTGACACCTCAGTGACACATGGAAGCTGCAATACTAGCAGCACATATACAAAGACAGACAGACATAGAAAACAAAACAGTCTGGATACTGGGAGAGAACTACTCTCAGACTAAGAATAGCTTGGAAGCTAATACTGGAAACTGGAGAACTGTGAACAGGCTGAAGTAACTCTCTGAAAGATTAGCACAGAGCAACGCTGGTATCACTGGAACAGAGAAGAAGAAGTTGAACAGCAACTTCCTGGAGTTCTGGAGGCAGATTTATACCCAGGGGTAGCAGATTACTGGAGCACAGCATCAGCTGACTGAAATCATGCTACCATAGGTTAGGAGTACTGTCACATGAGAGGAACTGTCATGGCGGCGCCCATGATGGAAACTCCGATCCCCAGCACACACAGCCGACCATGGAAGCTTGCAAAAAGCACCTAAGGCAGAATATTGTATGTGGCCCATACAATTTCTGGACATTTTTGTCATTTAGCACCACATGTAAATGATTGAAGCAGCAGCTGCAAGAACAGTTCAATTTGTAATTCCACCAATTCCAGGTGGAATTCCACCCTTTATATGCTTCAGCAACTGGAGGAACAGGTAAAAGTCATTCAAGCATGCACTCCAAGCCAGGACATAGGGAGAGGAAGGGGAATGTACCTAACTCAAGAACAGTGGAGAATACTCTCCATTTTATGCAAGATGCTGAAACCATGTGAAATAGTAACCAATGAATTGAGTTCAGATACAGCCAGCCTGAGTCAGGTGATTCCATTAGTTAAACTACTGGAAAAGCAGCTAAAAAAAACTTAGAGAGGAGATGAAATTAAGTGATTCTGTTAAGTATGTTGGAATTGTAGATCAAGTTCTTCCCTTCACCAGGACCAAAGAGTTTCCAACATCTTGCAATTGGATCACTACATTTTGACAACCTTGATAATCCCTGGTTTAAGTCATGAGTAATGACTTTCTTTCCAGCTGATGCTGATCTTAGGAGGTGCAAAGAGGTCATTGCAAGCAAGTTGCCAACTCAAGTGACACATAACACAACAACACCTCCAGCTTCAATTTCTCCTGCAAATGCTGCTGCCAGAAAAAACATACCTTTCCCATCAGACCCACTGGTGATGATGATGAGTCAACTCTGCACAGCAGAGTGAAACACCATTATGACATCTGGTCATGCATAAAAGAATTGCCCAAAATTATTGTTCCTCTACTGTGACTAAATCTGATACAGTAAGCATCAATAGAATGCGGGAGGATTATTTTAATGACAATGTACAAATTAGCATGTTTCACAGTGCCTTTGAATACTGGGAAGAAAAATGGCAATTTGGAGCCCCTTGTACAAACTAGCTTTGCTTTATTTAAGATGCCCACTCTCCAGTGTGTACTCAGAAAGAGTGTTTAGCACAGCCAGAAACCTTGTGAGCAGTCAGCATAGGATTCCTAAAAATGTGGAAAAACTGATATTCAGAAAAAATGAATGAAGAAGACCTTTGCTGCCAATTACAGCAAAGTATAGAAACATCTGTAATGGTGGATTTCAGTGGCGATGAGCTAATATTGTGTGATGTTGATGATATGAGGGTAAGTATGAGGATGATAATGACAATTTACAACTGATGATTAATAACACTGTTATCTGTCTTAACCCCAAACAAAACAACCACTTTAACCATCAAAGGGGCAGTCTCTGTCGCTGAAGTGCTTGGTTTGTTGAACTGTGCATGTTACTATTTATATACAATTTTAGGGTAGGTGGGAGGGCCCCAAGGACAATTCTATCGTGAACCAATTTTCATTATGGGCCTTGCCAAGATTGTGTGTGTTTGACAGGCAGAGTACTGTATATTATAATACTTTAATGAAGTGTTCATTTTCTTTTGTATCTTGCAATGTCATCCATCACAAGCATCCCAAGCTTCCTAGGTGTATAGGTCCAGTCTTCTGCAGCTTCTCAGCAGATACCATCTAGTATCATCAAATCATATAATTAATAATTCAATTTGACTAGGCTTTAGCTCTTTGTGGGTCTATAAGGAACAACTGTTTGTAATTAGCTTAGTCTAGCAGAAAAAAAGATCTTGTCCCAAATGTTCAATTCTCCTTTTGCAGATACATTGTATACTTTTTGGTTTATAGTGAATTAAATTCAACACGTATGTTTAATGCTTATATTAGTAAGCCTGTATTTTTGTGTGTCAGGATGTGGCCTGGGATCGGTCGCTACTCACCTCCGTGCCAGCGTTGTTGGGCTTAGGTGTTCAGTCACTGGGAGTTGAGGTGAGTAGTGACTGAGTATTCTCCCCAGGGTCTGCTAGGGCTTCTGTGCATGCGTGCTGGTTCCCAGGGTGGTGGGCATGGGTGCAGCCATGCTGATCCATATCAACTAACTAGTATCTCCCAATGGTGGTCCTGTGATCACTCAGCTGATCCTCTGATCCAATGACCAGCTATCCAGGGGTATTTAAGAGTAACTCCAGGAACAGGAAACTGCTGTTCAACTTCACTGTTCCATTGACTGTGATACTCACCAGTGTTTCTCTGTGTTAATTCTTCAGTGTGTTGCTTCAGCCTTCTCACTGTTCTCCAGTGTTATTTGTATTAGCTTCCATGTTAATTATCAGCGTGTTACTTAAGCTCTCTCACAGAACTCCAGTGTTTCATGTAGCAGCTCCTGTATTGTTATTATTGTGCTGTTTGGTTCCCCAGCTGCCTCCCTGTGTTACTGTGGTGTCAGCTTTCATGCTATTTACTAGTTAGCTTTCAGCTGGATCTCTAGCAATTCCCAGTACATGCCTGTATCCACATTTCTCTGTTCAAGTCAGCAGCTGAATCTCTAGCAATTCCCAGTACATGCTGATCTCCTGTGTTCAAGTATTCAGTCCATACGCTGACCTCCTGTGTTCAAGTATTCAGTTCATATGCTGACCTCCTGTGTTCAAGTATTCAGTTCATATGTTGATATCCTATGTTCAAGTATTCAGTTCATATGCTGACCTCCTGTATTCAAGTATTCAGTTCATATGCTGACCTCCTCTGTTCAAGTATTCAGTTCATACGCTGACCTCCTGTATTCAAGTATTCAGTACATATGTTGATCTCCTGTATTCAAGTATTCAGGTGCTCATTCAGACCTGCTCACAAGATGCAGCCGCTCGCTGGCAAAAAGGGGCTGGATATTTAAATTAAATGCTCGCATTGCGTGGCGTAAGGATGCCCTCTATGTCTTAGCGAGCTATGGCACTGAGTGCTCGCAAGTGTATAAAGACACCTCCTTTCCTCTCGCAACACATGTCATCTCCTGGAATTGTTTGATTCATCTGTAACATCGAGAGCCATCAGAGCTGCTCACAGCCCTTGGGGTGGCTTTCCCCGCCGCAAGCACTGCGATCAGTGCTGGGTGCAATACATTCAGGTGATATGTACAATGACGCTACTTTGCTAATTATGCACGCCCATTAAACGGCATTTTAGTGGCCTGACACGCCTGTGTCCGCAACACCACTTCCCCATTCACAAGCACCTTCCCCTGTTACCACCCACAGTTGGCACTATCTGTCACTCAAAGTAGCGGCCAGGCTGTGTGCTATGAGTGCATTACCTATCGCTAAGACTGGCTTGCACATGCACACTGAATTAGACACATGCACACTGAGCAACAATTGCCCAGCAGCGAGCGATCGCACCTTAGCAACCGGGTCTGAGTCAGGTCCTCAGTTCATACGTTGATCTCCTGTGTTCAAGTATTCATTTAATTTACTGACCTCCTGTGTTCAAGTATTCATTTCATACACTGATCTCCTGTGTTCAATTATTCAGTTCATACGCTGATCTCCTGTGTTCAAGTATTCAGTTCTGATGCTCGTCTCTAGTGTTATACCTTTTTAGTTTCCATGCTGGTTTCCTGTGAATTAACTCTCGTAAATAAAGTTACTGGTCTTCCTGCCACTCCCAGGTACCTGTCCAGAGGGTCGCGACCTGCTCCTTTGGTGCAGCAAAACCCATATCCCAATTGGAGGGGTCATTGGTAAAGACCACCAAATGAGTTAGACTCTGCACCTCTGGGCAGGTCTAGCTAAACCTGGGTTTGGTCATAATAGGGAGACCTAGTCACTCACCTTGTTGTTCCCTAACCCCCTGGCTTTTGTCCTCACCTAAGGAACTTCCCATATGGATCGTGACAGTGTGTTAGTACCAAATAAAACTTAAGATATTTAAAATGTGCTTATTAATGTTGTCCAAATTAGTAAACACTAGGAGAGTATTAGTATCTAGTACAGGCATGCATATAATATACTCAATCAATCCCTGTTTTTTAATCCTAGACCATATGTTCTCCTTTTGATTTTAAATTCAGGTCCTCTGTAGTCAGCATCACTTTACTGCACTTCCATATGCTCAACAGAGCTAGTATGTATAGTAATCCAGTTTACCTGGCTTCCACTAATACTACAACCTCCATTTACCTGTGCTGGCCTCAGACCTCTGATCAAGTTCTTGATTAATGAAAATATTGTATAGCATCAAATAGTTTATATTAAACTGCCATCATGTCTGTCACTGCAGTAACACATACCCATTTTCCACCAAAAACTAGGGTCCAACCTGGGTTTTCGGACATGGTTCCAACTCAGGTCAGACCCCGTTTACACTGTACCTTCAACCTTGGTTATTCCCAGGTCAGCACCATTCACACTGAACCTGGGTATGCCCTGCTAAACTTGTGAGGTCATAAAAAGTGGGAGGTGACTACTCCACAGCTACCAATCAGCTCATTGTAGACATGACCCAGGTCAGATTGGGTTGCCTGTTTACACTGCACAATTACCCAGGTCCATCCTGGGTCTGACCCTGATAGCTACAGTACATGGTTGGAATCCCAGGTCACTTGACCGAGTTATTTTTCAGGGAACTTTTTCCACTGAGTCACGACCCGGGTAGACCTGGCATATGCTGGTCTACCCGGCGTATGAGGTGTAATGCCATAGCCCAGAGACCCTATTACCAGGTCTCCAGGGCCAAAGCATTATCACCCAGGTTATTGCAGCAGTGGAAAAGGGTTATTAATTTCCTAGATATGCTATATTCTTTTTTAAACTGCAATGTGTGTGTGCTGCTGCTCTGTCACTTAGTTTAGCCAGTCAGCTCGTTGCAGCCTTTGGCCAATATGGGTGAAGACAGTATTGTGAACTGTAAAGTGGTTAAAATTGACTGGAAATTACTGAAAAATAATGTTATTGAGGTTAATAATACTGTAGAAACAAAAACAGGCCCACATTACATGATTTATCCTGATCTAAAACCCTTGAGGATGGTTTTGGTCAAAATCAAAACATAGGGTCTGTGCACAACTCTAATTATTATTAGGGGTAAATTTACTAACAATTGAGATTGGTCGAGATGTCAGTCTCGGGAGATTTAAGGGTTGATTTTCATCTCACAAATTTACTAAAGGTAAAGTCGGGTGAGATAGAGAGAGATTTCTCTCTTTTCACTCGTAAAACTTGGGGGAGATAGCTAACTCAAATCAACTCACCATCGGGCAAATCGGAAGTACTTTTCACCTACAAGATACATCTCTCAAATTTACCAAGAATCAGGATGACAAGCTCGGGTGAGATGACAGCAAACTTTCTGCCAAATTGAAGTTTTAAACACTCACCTCCAGAGCTGCGAGTTTGCCAGAAACATACACATATCAGTGTGACTTGTGTATATTTCTGCCTATAAATAGTTAAATTAGGGTTCATTTTACTTAAATAATGATGTAGGGTCCCCCCCCCCCGAAAAGGCTAACCAGCCCCGGACTTGTCAGCCTGTTCTGGTACCTAAAATTATGAGGAACAAAATGAGTAGGGCTCCACCGTAATTTAGGTACCAGCACTAGGCTGCAGGGCCAGTCCTGGTTTTAAATATAGGGGGGAAAATTTGTGTAGGGATCCCCCTATATTTAAAACCAGCACCGGACCCAAAATGACTGGGGTGTAATGCCACAGCTGAGACCCTATTACCAGGTCTCCAGGGCCAAAGCATTATCACCTCAAGCCCCTAAGGCCAAGCTGGGGATCTCAGGGGAGGTGGGGACCCCCTAAAAAAGGGGTCCCCCTCCTCCAAAACCCCAGGCTTGATCTGAAGCCTGGGGCTCTTCCCCGCACCCCTGGGCTGTGGGTACGAGGGTCAGGGGTATATCTTGGGATCCAAGTGCCCCTGGCAATGTAATGTACTGGTGCCCCCCTATCCCCCTTATGCAGTGCCCCAAGTAGTAATCCCCCAGTAATAATCCCCTCTATGCTGCATTGCCCCAGTAGTAGCCCCCTATACAGTGCCTGCAGTAGTAAATCCCCCCTATACTGCATTGCCCCCAGTAGTAGCCCCCCTATACAGTGCCCCCAGTAGTAATCCCCCCCTATGCTGCATTGTCCCCAGTAGTAGTCCCCCCTATACAGTGCCAACAGTAGTAGACCCCAGTAGTAGTCCCCCCTATACAGTGCCAACAGTAGTAGACCCCAGTAGTAGTCCCTCCTATACAGTGCCCACAGTAATTGTACCCAGTAGTAGTCCCCCCTATACAGTGCCCCCAGTAATAGTACCCAGTAGTAGTCCTCCCTACACAGTGCCCCAGTAGTAGTCCCCCCTATACATTGCCCCCAGTAGTAGCCCCCCTAAACAGTGCCCCCAGTAGTAGTCCCCTATACAGTGCCCCCAGTAGTGGCCACCCCTATACAGTGCTCCCAGTAGTGGCCAACCCCATAAATTGCCCCCAGTAGTGGCCACCCCCCATAAATTGCCAGTAGTGGCCACCCCAATACAGTAGCCACCCCCCATAAATTGCCCCAGTAGCGGACACCCCTTATTTCAGTGCCCCCCCCTGTAGTGCCAGGTGTGCAAACCTACACACACACACAAAGAACAAAAAAAAATTCAACTTACCTGGTCCCCGCTCCTGACGTGACCGCCGCTGTCTGAGTCCCTGCCCGATCTTCTCCTGCATGGGAGAGACGTCATGACATATGACGTCTCTCCTGTCACATACTGCGGGGGGAGCTGGAACACGGAGCTCATGAGTGAGCTCCAGCCGACTCCCTCCACGGACGACGTAGCAGCTAATGAGAGTCTGTATGACTCTCATTAGCTAGCTGCTATTACAAACACACAGCCACCGCTGGCGGCTGTCTGTTTGTAAACTGTGTAGGGCAGACCGCTCTCACTGCGGTCTGTCCTACACTTGTGGGGCCGAGGGACTTGTCCACCCCTTGGCTATTGGTGGCACTGCTGGGCGGCGCCCCCGCTTTGGTCGGCGCCCCTGGCGAGTGCCATCCTGGCCAATGGGTAGATATGCCCCTGACGAGGGTAATAAAGTGTGGAACTACAGATGCCAGCATGCCTGCCCTTTGGCACTTGTGAAACTACAAGTGCCAGCAGGCAGCCAGCACCCATACCCCCACTGTAAAATAGTTAAATAAAAGCAATACACACACACCATATTTAGTACAAGTTTATTACACACATACCTCACTCATACATACTTACCTTCTACCAGATGTTTCTGTCCCCTTGTCCCCGTAGAACCCAATGGGTGTACCTGCAACAAAGATCCTATACTCACCTCCTTCCTCACGCTGGTCTCCATAGAATCCAGGGGGTATTTGCAAAACAATAACATGCTTACCCGAAACCAAACAGACTAGAATTGGTATGTGTCTTGTCACATAAACCAACACTATGCGAATGCCACCTGATGGGACGTCACAGGATTTCCCACGGCCCGCCAGCCAATCAGAGGCCACTTCACATACAGAAGTCTCTCATTGGCTGGAACCCACATGTACCCCAGCCAATGAGAGGCCGCTTTTTGTGAATCAGTCTCTGATTGGCTGGCGGGCCGTGGGAAACCCTGTGACGTCAGCTGGCATTCGCGTAGTATTGGTATATGCGACAAGACACATACCAAGTCCAATACTAGTCCGTTTGGTTTCGGATAAGCATGTTACTGTTTTGCAAAGACCCCCCTGGATTCTACGGAGACCAGCGTGAGGATCAGGGGAATTGGTATGAAATACCGTCGGCCGCATGGCCGGCGATTCGATTCCTGCCAGCGGCAGCCCGACAGAAGCAGAGTGCGACGCAGTGGAAGCCCGACAGCGCTGGAAATCCCGATCGTGGATAGGTAAGTATCCACTAACCTAACCCCCCCTAACCCTCCTTACTGGTGCCTAACCCTAACTTCCCCCCAAGTGCCTAACCCTAACCACCCCCTTCCCCGCTGCCTAAACCTAAGTCCCCCGGGGGGGTGCCTAACCCTAAGTCCCCCCCGTGGGGTGCCTAACCCTAACCCTCCCTCCCCCTAGCCTAACCCTAACCCTCCCGGGGGGGTGCCTAACCCTAAGTCCCCCCCGGGAGCCCTAAACCTAACCCTTCCCCCCCGCGGCTGTCCGCTCGCGGCGCCCGGCATCACTACGATCGTGATGCCGGGCGCCGGTCTCACGGCATCGGGGAAATGCGGGCATCTACATCTAGACGCCCGGCATTTCACCCTTGCCGGGATAAGACAGTCGGGAAGCCGGCTGCCGGTATTTAGGTAGTCGGCTTCCCGATTGCCTCCCGGATCAGGTGTGTATAAGAACTTTGTTGCAGGTCCTCCCATTGGATTTAACAAGGACAAGGGGACAGAAACATCCGGTAGAAGATAAGTATGTATGAATGAGATAGGTGTATGTAATAAACTTGGATTATATACGAGTGTGTGTCTACTGTCTTTATTTAATTATTTATTTTACAGTGGGGGTACGGGTGCCGGCCGCCTGCTGGCACTTGTAGTTCCACAAGTGCCAAAGGGCAGGCATGCTGGCACCTGTAGTTCCACTGTAAAATACAATAGTTTAATACTAATTAACACTTTATTACTAACGTACCCACTGTTCCAGGGGTGCGGGGAAGAGCCCCGGGCTTCAGACCAAACCTGGGGTTCAGGAGAGCGGGGACCCCTTTTTTGAAGGGTCCCCACCTCTGCTGAGATCCCTGGCTTGGCCTGAGCAGCTTGGGGTGATAATGCTTTGGCCCTGGAGGTAAATAGGTCTCTGGACTGTGGCATTACACCCCGGCCAATTTGGGACCGGTGCTGGTTTTAAATATAGGGGGACCCCTATGCAATTTTTTTCCCCTGTATTTAAAACCAGGACTGGCCCTGAAGTTTGGTCCTGGTACCTAAATTATGGTGGAACCCTATTCATTTTGTTCCCTGTAATTTTAGGTACTAGGACAGGCTGACAAGTTCGGAGCTGGTTATGCTTTTGGGGGGGGCACATCATTCTTTTTAATAATATAACACATTTTTAACAGGACTAACACACAAGCAGCCTGCACATGTCTCACTGATATGTGCAGGCTGCTAGCTCGGGAGAGTTAGGCAGAGAGAAAACACTGCAATCCTAGGTGAGTAATCTCCTGCAAAACGAGATACTCGGGAGAGATATCTCGTTATGCTTCACCATCGGCCAACTCAATTTGGCTCAAATTGCCTGTAAATTTGAGAGATAAAAAGTGATTAAATCACACAAGTTTTGGCTAGTTCCAGTGAGATTAATCTCATTGAAAATCAGGACCATCTCGAATCTTAGTAAATTTACCCCTTAGTGTCAACCTACATTGGATTTCCAAATTCACCAAATTTGTGTTTTAATGTTAGTAAAATGCATCTTCATAATTCTGGTAATTATATCAATGAAAAATTTTATTATATAAAGCATGAATGTATTTGCTGTTGGTACATTGTAAGCAAAAGTCAAGAGCTATTATGAGCTGTCACTAATATCTGTATAATGGTAATTCATTGCAGAAAATCATAACACATTTAGATTACTAATATGAACTCTATACTTTATTTTAGGTATTGTACAATGTATTTGACTCTTTTGTTGCCATTGGAGGTGATAATGTGACAGGTGTGGATTGTGTCAAAGGCGTTGGTATGTACATTGTCCTATAAAAAATAAACATAGTTATATTCTCTTATGTTGCATCTTTTTCATCTCAATTACAAATAGCCTGCCTAGGATTCTGAGCAAGGCCACATCTTCTTATAAAGTGCTGATAAAAATTATGTCATCACATTAATGTCAGTTGCTATGAACTGTGACCCATTCAATTGTTAATGTCATTCCCAGAGAGTAACAGCATAAGAGACATCAACAGTTTCCTATAGATCCTACAGTATGTAGGCCATTAGGTGGCATGCACATTGAAGTTGTGATTATGTTGTCTAATACGGTAGATTCATGGGGATATTTAGGAATAATAAATAAGGAATATATTTTAAGATTCTTTTATCATCGATCTTATTGCAGAAATAAAATGTAATGATTATATCACTGAGGATCATATTAATATGTTCCATATTACATCAAGTCAGAAATACTACTGTCCACAAAATGTATTCTATGCCAGTGTCCGAGTATACATTCAACCCGTTACTACACTTCATATTCACATTGTATATTATACCAGATATTAAAATTTCAAGATATCAGACACTAGTATGTACATAATTTGATGGATGAAACTTATTCATTTATTATAGTTTAAAACCAACATTCTCTATCTCACCACTAAACTGAGGTTTTGAACAGACTCTTTCCTCACAACCCACCCATTATTTTGAAATAGTTACAGCAACAATCTTATAAGTGGATTAGGGCATATTTCCAATAGTTATTTCCATAATAGGTTGGTGCATAACTTAGGTACACAGCGCACCCGTTTCACTATTACTGTATTTAAAAAAATCTTCCACACTCTGCCCCCATGCCCCCCCCCCCATAAACAAATACAAAGTAATGACACTAGTCTTCAGTCCAATTTGAAAACACATTGCAGGCAAGTACATGTGTACATGATGGGTCTGAATTGCACGCTATACACAAGCAATGTACAGTAGTTGACTGATTGTTTGCAACTACGCATGCACCAAAAAATTCTTAAAACCCCTACGACGTATGCACTACACAGAGTGCACACACAAAGCTGCTGTTGTGATTGATTCACATGATATCAGAAACGTAGCAGAAAAGTAATCGGTGTTCCTGGGCGATGACTGGGAGGTTGCAACTAGTGCACGCAAAAATTAGCCATTCAGTGGCAGTACTATGGGAGTGTTGTGGGAGTGTCAATGTAACCAGTTGCATACACAGCCGCACAGCTGTAAGTAGAACAGAAGGCAGAGTATACCAATCATGGGCACGAGGTGACTCATATGGGTTAGTTTTAGCCAGTTAAATGTCAAGGGGTGGGGTTAAAAGTAAGGGTATTTAAGGCTTGGGGTCACATGGTACAAGCCTCTTTGTGAAGAATTTGTCCTCTGGCCCACCCTTTAGTTTGTATAATATACTGTATACAGTACAATCTGCTCCTAATAGTTGCTGGTAAGCAGTTATGTCTTTCTTTGTCTAATAAAGGGCCTGATTCATGACCGAGTTTTATCACTCACAATGAGGGATAAAACTCTTCGCGTATGATAAATTGTGCTCCAGCCAATCAGCTCCCAACTGTCAATTTTTCAAACAGATTACAGTTAGGAGCTGATTGGCTGGAGCACCATTACCATACGCAACAAGTTTTATCACTCATTGTGAGTGATAAAACTCATTAATAAATCAGGCCCAAACTCTCTAACATCTAGCTCCCTCTGTTTAGAAACATAAAAGTGCTAAGTCAGGGCAGGCTCTGTCTGAATCAGCTTCTCTTTCCACAAGCCAACAAGACTCATGGGTAGCTCACACCAACTGTCACCTAATGGCACTTCTCCATTTTATATATGTACCCCTCTTTCCCACCTGTGGCATGTAAGCAGGGCTGATATCAGAAATTCTGGTGCCCGGTACCAGAGCCGGATTTAGATCTCATGGGGCCCTAGGCAAGATACACGTTTGGGGCCCCCTACCTCAAACAATCCTGTGCATATATTACAGTTGGTGTCGCTGGATCAAGCTACACAAATCATGTTATATAGAGGCGTCATAATATATATATTTATATAAATATATACGTGTGTGTATATATACATGCACACACATTATATATAATATATATATATATATATACATATATATGTGTGTGTGATGTGTGTATCTTGCTCCAGTGACACCTTCTCCAATATATGTAGTTAGTAGTGTTACTAGATCACCTATATATGTATATATATATATATATATATAAAATTCTGTAATAAATATATATATATATATATATGTGTGTGTACACATATGTGCTGTATGAACGAAGTGTTTATGTATGTGTATATATAAGATGTGCGTGTGTATATATAATAGGTGAGAAAGGAGGAAAGGGGGATGAACAAACAGAGGTGGACAGTAGGAAAAGGGGAGGAACAGAGGGAGACGGGAGGTAAGGGGGACATACAGAGGGAGACGGGGAGGAAAAGGGGACATACAGAGAGAGACGGGAGGAATGGGGGACATACAGAGGGAGACGGGAGGAAAAGGGGACATGCAGAGGGAGACGGGAGGAAAAGGGGACATGCAGAGGGAGACGGGAGGAATGGGGGACATACAGAGAGAGACGGGAGGAATGGGGAACATACAGAGGGAGACGGGAGGAATGGGGGACATACAGAGGGAGACGGGAGGTAAGGGGGACATACAGAGAGAGACGGGAGGAATGGGGGACATACAGAGGGAGACGGGAGGAATGGGGGACATACAGAGGGAGACGGGAGGAATGGGGGACATACAGAGGGAGACGGGAGGAATGGGGGACATACAGAGGGAGACGGGAGGAAAAGGGGACATACAGAGGGAGACGGGAGGAATGGGGGACCTACATAGAGAGACAGGAGGAATGGGGGACATACAGAGAGAGACGGGAGGAATGGGGGACATACAGAGAGAGACGGGAGGAATGGGGGACATACAGAGGGAGACGGGAGGAATGGGGGACATACAGAGGGAGACGGGAGGAATGGGGGACATACAGAGGGAGACGGGAGGAATGGGGGACATACAGAGGGAGACGGGAGGAATGCGGGACATACAGAGAGAGACAGGAGGAAAAGGGGACATACAGAGAGAGACGGGAGGAATGGGGGACATACAGAGAGAGACAGGAGGAAAAGGGGACATACAGAGGGAGACGGGAGGAATGGGGGACATACAGAGGGAGACAGGAGGAAAAGGGGACATACAGAGGGAGACAGGAGGAATGGGGGACATACAGAGGGAGACGGGAGGAAAGGGGGACATACAGAGAGAAACGGGAGGAAAGGGGACATACAGAGAGAGACGGGAGGAAAGGGGGACATACAGAGAGAGATGGGAGGAATGGGGGACATACAGAGAGAGACGGGAGGAAAGGGGGACATACAGAGAGAGATGGGAGGAATGGGGGATATACAGAGAGAGACGGGAGGAATGGGGGACATACAGAGGGAGACGGGAGGAAAAGGGGACATACAGAGAGAGATGTGAGGAATGGGGGACATACAGAGAGAGACGGGAGGAAAGGGGGACATACAGAGAGAGATGGGAGGAATAGGGGACATACAGAGAGAGACGGGAGTAATGGGGGACATACAGAGGGAGACGGGAGGAAAAGGGGACATACAGAGGGAGACGAGAGAAGATGGGAAAACAAAAATGAAAATAAACACCTACACAATAGCTAGGGACTCTGCAAATAAATACATATATATTTCAAGGTGACCAACGTGTGTGTGTGTACAATATATATATATATATATATATATATATATATATGGTTACATACATACAGGTAGAGAGAGCGTTATTTAACAGTAAGATCATTTTTTTATTTCAGTTTGACTTACTCAGACTGCCATCTCATGTCATAAAGCAGAAGTCCAGTCTGGAGGGGGTTGTTAGAGGAGACTGACTACACCGCGGGGGGAGGTGAGGCGCTGCAATGGAGGGGATTCGCAGCACTCACTGTGACTGCGTATGCTAGGGGGGGTTGATTAGAATCAGCTGACTAGGGGCCTGATTCAGACCCACTCGCGAGCGGCTGTCCGCTCGCAAGTGGGTCGATGTTATGGACTGAGCATGCGCACGACGGAGGGAGCTCCGTCGTGCGCATGCGCCAGACGCGACGAGCGAAGGAAAGTCCTTCGCTCGTTGTGTCTGATCAAAGGGGGCGTGCTGTCAATGTTGATTGACAGCACGTCCCCTTTGGTGGGCGTGCCTCCCTGACGGGGGCGTTCCCACGGGAACGCCTCCCGTCAGAAGCCGGCCCACTGACATCACTAGTGATGTCAGTGGGAGTGATTTTGGCTCTGGCTGCGGGGAGAGAGTTTGGAGTGTGGGCTGACTTCAACGTGGGGGTAGGGGGCAGAGGAGAACAGTAAGTTCTCCTCTGCCCCCTACCCCCACGTTGAAGTCAGCCGTGTGACAGCAGCAGCCTCACACGGCACATCTCAGTGTTGACCGGAGGGTACACGCTGCAGTAACCTGCTGCTCTGTGCACTGGCCGAGGAGTGAGCTCATCACAAAGGCAGCAGCATGGTCGGAGGCGGAGTTACATGCTGCTGCTGCCTTTGTGATGTGATCTCTCTTCGGCCAGTGCACAGAGCAGCAGGTTATCTCCTGGGCAGGAACCAGGTTGCCTAGGTTGCCCCAATAGTAAATCCGGCCCTGCCCGGTACAAAATAGGCAGGGGGCCCCCCCATGGAGCTATAGCAGGGGTTTTGCCTCAATTTGTGCGTAAACCAGGGATGGTTAGGTATGGGGGAGGGGGGTGACACAAGGCAGGGAAGACTGGACAAAGGGGGGCACTGGGCTAGGAATAATGGACTGGGGTGGCAAAAGGCATAGATAGCTGGTTGGTCCAGGGGGGCAAAGGGCAGTAGGAGAGGGGCAGGCTGGACATGGGGAGGGGTCGCAGGGAAGACAGGTTGGCTGGCTGGACTAGGAGGGGGGCTCAGAGAAGACTGGCTGGTCTTGAGGTGGGGCAAGGCAGGGAAGGTTGGCTGACTGAACTGGGGGGGGGGTGCAGGATAGGCTGGCTGGACTGGGGGGAACAGTATGGCTGGACATGAGAAGGGGGTTACAAGGCAGGGTCAACATACCTGCATTATACTGTCCTGAGAGAGATTGGGCCCGTCTGGCTGCTGCGAGGAATGCACCGTTCGGCAGGCAGGGAGAAAGACAGATCATCAGTCCTGTGGAATTCAACTATGGACTGGAGCTGTCCGCCAGCATCAGCGCTGCTGCATCTTTTGAACTATGCAGCCGGCCGGGAGCCAATCACAGCTCGCGGAATGACAGCCAATCAGGAGCGGCCACTCCTGATTGGCTGATTAGGAGCTGCTGCTCCTGATTCGATGCTGTTCCGCGAGTCAATCACAGATCACGGCCGGCTACAGTACATAGTTAAAATGCCACAGCTCTAAAGTTTTTTCCCTTGCCCCTTCCTGCTTCTCCCTGGTGCATTCTTTGCCACTGTCAGCCGGGCCCCCTCTCTCTCCGGGCCCGGTACTAGAGTCCCGGCTGATGGCGGCCCTGCATGTAAGCAGTCTGCTGGTCCTGTGCAGCTCAGCTCGTGCCTGCCACTCAGTTTCTTGCTGCAAGGCAACCCCAGATTTTCCTTTGCTGCAGTCATGGCTTGGCAATTCCAGACTCCACCCATCTGGGATAAACGAGCCTCAGGATTCTGGACATCACTGCTGAATTCTACAATTTCCAGAGGGATCTTGGATGGGTGTCAACCCTAGCATTTTGTAATACTAGCTATTGGCACTGTCTGTTTTAGCTTTCCTCCGCTCTCTTTTTAGGACACCCACCCACTCTCTTTTCTTATTCTCCTCCTCCGCTATTTCTCTTTCTCCCACTGACAACCTTCCCTCCTTTTCTCTTATTCTTTTCTTTTTGTATTCCCCTTTTCCTTTCTCTCTCCCTTCTCTGTCTTTCTATTTTTTCCATTCTCCTACCCCTCTGTGTCTGTGTCCGTTTCTCCCCCCTTCCTATCTTTCTTAGACTTCAGCACCTTCTCCTACACTGACTCGTCTTCTGTTGTTCCAGTTGTTGTCACACCAACCAGACACTGGCAGCAGTGCATGCTGTGTGTGTCACTGGATTGGCACATACGTGTGTGCACAATAGATATAGGGCCTGATTTGCACGCATGTACAAGCAAATGCAGCAATGTCTTTTGGTGGTCGCCTGGCTGCAAAGTTATGCAAGTGGCTTAGAAACTCCTTCCCTTGTGTACTGTACATTCATGTGGCTGAATGTGCAAGACCTGAGACACCTCCTTTGAGCATACATGCATGTTGTAATACCGATTGATGCATCCTTATGGTGCAGTTTCTGTATCCGAACACTACGTCCTATAAACCTCCACGGCTAGTGTGTGTCTTGTGTATAGGTCACATAATCTTACACCCTTTAATAAACTAACTACACTGAGAAAGAAATGCCATTAAACAAGGGTAACTATTTATTGAAAAGAAACAGATTAAAGACTGTATGTTGGAAAGAAAAGATGCCCAATAATTATCGCAGCCCAGCAATGCACCAACGCAAAACAAATCATGCACTGCAGGTAGAGTCCGCCCTATGGGTGCTTACAACCAAAAAATAAAAAAAGGTATCCAACTCACGCTTGAACCTAACAAATCACCCAGATAGGTGTAGTGCTGCCCCCGGTGGGGTGGTTCAGACTTTAGTGAAGAATGAGTGCTCCCAAAGACAAATCAACTGTACCCGAGCTGAATGACTTACTGTTCTTTCCTGCCTACAAGAAATAGGCAACAACCATAGGCACCGGAATGGAGGGGCAAGGGGGTGATTCACCCCCCAAAAAATATTTGAAAGGTGCCAGTATATGTACTGGGTAGAGATAAGGATTACCATGGGCCAGGCACTGAGATATCCCACTTTCCAGCTGCTTCACCTCCACCCTACCCCCAGCCCTTCTCTGCCCTCCTCCCTCCACCTAGCTCTGACCCTTGTGTCCTTTTCCCCTCACACTTTATATATTCCTCCCCTCTTACCCCTCATCTCCCCCTTTGTACTTTCTCTCTTTGCCTTGGACCCAATTGCCTCCCCATTTGCACCACCCCAACACCCCCAATGGCATCCCACCCCCCATGGCACCAACACCCCCCAACAGCCTGCCCCCCCACATGGCACCCTGCCCCCCCATTGTGGCCCCACTGACCCCCCTTTGTGGCAGCCCTGACCCCTCTTCACGGTATGTATATACTGTATATATATATATATATATATATAGTATTGTGCAAGTCTATTTTGTGTAAATTTATTATGAGGGATACAGAGATACAATTAAAAACCTGGCACATGGGATGCCGGAATCCCAACAGCGTTAGGGTTAGGCACTAGGGGGAGGGTTAGGGTTAGACACTAATGGGGAGGGATAGGTTTATGGTGAGGGAAGGGGGAGGTTAGGTTTAGTCACTTGCGGGAGGTTAGGTTAAGGCACCAGGGTGGGAGGGTTAGGGGTAGGGAGAGGGGGAGGGTTAGGATACCTACCGACAGGTGTCGGTATCCTGACTGTCAGGGTGGTATCGTTGATATTTTGACTGCTGGGATCCCGAACGCCGGCATCCTGTATCCAACTCGATAATGAACCTGTTCTTACTTGTGGCTTCTTTCTTCTTTTTTCAGTGTCTTTTTTTGTGGTGAGCATCGGAGGCACACTAGTTGGTATTATCTTTGCATACATTCTGAGCCTTGTTACACGATTTACCAAGCATGTGAGGATAATTGAGCCTGGATTTATCTTCATTATTTCATATCTTGCTTATCTTACATCAGAGATGCTTTCTTTGTCTGCAATCCTTGCGTAAGTAGCTTGTATCTTACAAAACTGATAGCCGCACTTTTGAAAAGAGGAAACAGATACTACTTAAGTTATTTTCAATTTACATGGTTCAAGTAATGGTAATAACGGCAGCTTTTAAAGCCACAGCTTGTTGCAGTTCTGGCTGTGGGATAATGGCCTGCACATACATGGGCACCCTTGTTTAAAAGAGGGGAGTCTCCTCTATTCAAATGATGAGTCCACTTAGTAGCTAATATTTGGTGCTTACCAGACAATGACTAAAACAGTGCACCAAAAATAACATTTTCCACAAATGAAAACCCGTCTAGTTTAAAAAATTGCATGCCTTGTTTGGCTATCATATTATTCCTACACATAGTAAAGGTGCATACACACACAACGATTTCTTGAACGATTATCTATAAACGATATTGATTATCGTTCATGCACGTTCACGTTTGTAGTTCGTAGTTTGCAGTTTGTAATTCAGTCAGACTGACCAACACAACGATTTTCAGTAAGGGATTATGCAAAAATCGTTTGTAGTTCAAAAAACTCGCTCATTACATTTAGTAAATGAACGTTTTTGTAAACGATTTTCGTTCATTTTTTTCCCTTGAAAAAATGAACGAAAATCATTTACTAAAATCGTTCATTTACAAAATCGTTGTGTGTGTATGCACCTTAAGTGTTTAAATTGACATGGCGAAAATTAGCAAACCACATTTTGGTAGAAATCTGCACATAAAATCCTACTTTTTGATATTCTCTAAAGGTAAAGTAAAGCCACAAAGTATTTGCGGTGGAGTTTCTCTTTCTTGAAACTTCAATAACAAAACCCATTTTGGTGATACTGTATATATTGACTTGATACAATGAACAAAAAGACTAATCTGTGATTTTTATGTTGGAATATGACGAGTGCAAACATGGAAAAATGGACTCAGCAGCTAAGGGGTTAAACTATCTTCCCCACCCATAGAGGATCCTTATCTGCACATTTATTTCGATGCACATTGATAATCTCTAGAGGGACCAGCTGGGTGCTGGAAAAAAAACACAGTATTTATACTGTGCATCTTAAATTAGGAGTACTGGCTGCGATTTAGTAAATGATTCTGGAATTTCTTAGCTAAAAAGAAAATGATTAAGGGGAGATGCATCAAGTCTTGGAGAGAGATAAAGGGGGTGATTCTGACTATGATGTTTTACCTATGCGCATGCGTCTGAGATGTTTGTGGATGGGAACAGGGGTGGTTACAAGTTGTGGGTAATTCGCAGGTGCGTGAGTGTCAGCGTCTGGGTCTAAAGATGCTGTACACTGACACCAGTTGCCATGGTGATTAGGACATTTTGCGCCTGCCAATAGACACAGCCGCTACTGCAACTGTATCTGACACAGAATCACCCCCAAAGTGGAGTAGTTGCCTAGAGCAACAAATCAGCTTCTACCTTTCATTTCAAAGTATGTGCTAGATAAATGACAGAAGCTGTTTTTTTGCTCTGAGCAACTTCTCCACTTTATCTCTCTCCAAGTCTTGATAGAGCTCCCCCTGAAAAATGATAGAACTAATTAATGCAATGGGCAAGATGCACTAAACGGAGAATGCGATAAAAACCCCATTTTCGGGGGTTTACCGCATTTTCCATATGCACTATTGTGTAGCCGCCAGGTTTACGATGCGGAGGGTAATGCCAGCTATTGCTGGCGCTACCCTGTAGAAGCCTAGGGGCTTCTACCGCATCGCTCTGGTATGAGGGATCCCTCCCAGCATGCCCCACGGCCGCCGCGTCACTCTGCGCATGCGCAGATGGACTGCCGGGTCATAATCCTGAAAGTCCACGACGCAGTGCAGATCGCAAAGGACAGCTCTTATCGGAAGAGCTGTCGTTTGTGCTAATGATCGCATATGTTAGTTCATATGCGATCAGTAGGGATGCAGTGTGTGGCGGTGTGTGGCGGTAAGTAGCACACTATGCTAGTGCATCCCGCCTAATATGAGTATAGTGCTACAGATCATTAATCATAGTAGTGTTAAGCTGGGTATACACAACATGATTTATCATCCGATATATATATATATATATTGTCTGAATGCAGATCAGAACGATATATATCATTGTTCCCGGCCATCGTTCATTGAATCTTAACATCTGCTGTGCTGCACATCAAATGGGACTATTCAATGAATGATGCAGTGTAGTTACAGGCAGCATTCCGCCATCCTACGGTGGATCGTGCAGTGTGTACACGTGATATTTCTTGCTGCATTGCTGGGTCATAATGCAATGATGTAACAGTAAGGTGTGTACACTGCTTTGTGTACCTAGCTTTAGCGTAATAATAGATTACTTACACCTACAAATTGATAGCATTTAAAAAAACTGTCCTTAAGAGCACAAAATGAAATCACAAAATTTTTTAAGAAACTTACAGCAAATAAAGAAAATATTAAATACTGTACACGTCTTTCCTATTTCCATCCATTGAACAGTGGGCCTGATTCAGACCCGCTCGCAAGCAGGTCGATGGTCCACCACTGCGCAGCTCCATCACTCCTGGGTTCACTATAAGACGGGGCGGGTCGGGGGGGTGGCTTGCCAAACTGAGGCATTCCCGAAGGAACGCCTGCCATTTGGGGGCGACCCCACTGACATCACGAGTGATGTCAGTGGTGAACTTTTGGCTCTATTAGAGCTGGAAGCTCACTGGGGCTTGCGGCAGATGACACCCTACCACTAGGGTCTCGTCGCAATCCCCTATGGTTGCGATGGTCGGGACCATCATGACCATCACCTGGGCACTCGCTAAAGCTGTGGGTGGTCACCCACAGCTTAGCGAGTGGCCAGAAGGCCGGCTCAAAAAAAAAAAATGCTGCCCTAATTCAGGGCGAGCGCTCTGAAAGAGCGTCCGCCTCTGAATCAGGGCCTGTGTCCTTACATCATTACAATATGCACTTGTTAGAGAACAGATGCACTTTATGTTGGACTGAAAAACAAAAATAATATATAACTTAAAAGGTATTTATATAAAAAAAATGCATCCATTTATTTACATATTTATTTTCTAGCAGCATTTATTGACTGATATAATATTACATGGTAAATCTTAAAGTATTAAAAATACACATATCATTTCAGGATTACTTTTTGTGGAATTTTCTGCCAGAAGTATGTTAAAGCCAATATTTCAGAGCAATCTGCAACTACTGTGAGATACACTATGAAGATGTTGGCGAGTGGAGCAGAAACTATTATCTTCATGTTTTTGGGAATATCAGCTGTTAATCCAGACATTTGGGTGTGGAATACAGCTTTCATACTTCTCACACTGCTTTTTATCTCTGTTTACAGAGTTATTGGTAAGTGATAACTTGAAATGTTTTTTATGCTTATTTTATGCATTTTGTATAATGTGCCTGGTCCTGCGAATCAAATATTACACCATTTAAGAAAACATACAAAAGACTAGACTCAAACAAACATACAAATATATAATTTAAGAGTAGAATGGAAAACAGCTAGTGTACATAAAATGTTCATAAATCATGGTATCATTTACAAGCTCCTACCATCCACATTCTTTCAATAACCACTGTAGCTAAAGTTGACATGGTTCATTTGCCATTTCTTTGGAGGAACTTTAAATAGTAAAGTTCATCCAAAGAAATGCAATTCAGGATGCAAAGGGCAATGCAGGGAGGGCACACCTAAAGCAATCCCATAACTGTGTCCCAAAAGAAGCTCCAGCATTGCACTCCCACAGCAGGTGCCAGAACAGACATCCTGCAGAACGACATTTGGACACTTTGTATCCATGCAGACACCCATTTTATACACACTTTCTGGGGTGTAATGTGCTGGATCCCATATCCTCCACCTGTTTACTTCTAAGGATTGTCAATTATTTAAGAGTATGGGGGGAAGTAAGGCTAAAGACTCAAGAGTTGCATATAAACTGGAGATAACTTTACATGTCCCAATGTTAGAGACCATTTTTTTTACTGGGGAGGTACTGTACACACCACTGTGAAGAGTCACCACACTGGGCAAATTGCACCATTTTTTATACAATGCTTTATTATGAATGTTATACCCAACCCATTAGTAATGTAGAATTTTTTTTCAAGGTGTCATCACATCTATTTCACCCCAAAGATGATGCATAAAACATGTCCCTCCCAGTCCCGGCTATGCAGGAGCAACTGTGGACAAGTTGGGAACACCTTGTGTTTTTAAACTGTCCCTTGATCAAACCTTTGTGAAGAGAAGTCATTATTTTATCTGTTTTGAGTTCTGTTTGTATACTTTCACCAGCTACATCATAATTAAACCTGTACACTTCTACAATCTCTCAACATATTAAGTATGTTGTTCTATATATTTCTAGAAAAAAAAGTCTCACCTCCCCCTATATCCATGGTTTTAAAAAAAAATCATTAATACTGTAATTTCTAAATGGAAACGTTAAATTGTCTTTACTCTAACTTGGAATCAGTATGTTCAAATCCCGACAGCATCTGCCCAACACAGGAGGAAATCCCAATTGTCGAGAAAGGTAAGTATAACTAATCTAATTCCCCCCCTAACCCTAAACCTCCTTTAGGGTGCCTAATCCTAACCTCCCCCCAGTGCCTAACCCTAATCCCCCCTCTAAGTGCCTAAACCTAACCCCCCCTTACCCGCCGCCTAAACCTAAGTCCCCCGGGGGACTTAGGTTTAGGTTAGGTGTTAGACGTGTCATTTTGATGTTGCAACCACTGTTCTCAACTGTGATTTGTACCCTGTTACGGCACTGTTTGTATGTATATATATTTTTTTAATCCATATTGATTTTACAAAAACAAACAAAAATATCAATACATATTAGGGGTGTGCATCGGCCTCTTTTCATGTTTTGTGTTTTGGTTTTGGATCTGGATTTTTTTTGGTGTTTTGGATCTGGATTGGTTTTGCCAAAACCACCCTTCCGTGTTTTGGGTTCAGGGTTTTGTGTAGAGATGTGCGCCGACCCCCATGTTTTGGTTTTGGATCTCCCCTGGTTTTGGATTGGTTTTGCCAAAACCTCACCTCCATGTTTTGTTTTCGTGTTTTGGTTTTGGATCTGGATTTTTTTCTTAAAAAATAAAAAAAATAGCTAAATCACATAAAATGGGCCTTTTTTGTTCCTACAGTATTAATAACCTCAATAACATTTATTTCCACTCGTTTCCAGTCAAGTTTGACCACCTCACAGCTCACAATATTGATTTTTTCATCTAGTTATAGGGTCAAAAGGTTGCATCTAGCTTGCTGGCTCAAACCTGATTGATATAATTATTAATAGAGTTGAGGACTGTGCAAAGATGATGGTTGGGATACCCTTGAGGATTGAATTATTTATATTTCATAGTTGGTGCAGACCCTGGCTGTAAAACTGATAATAAATTAATTAAAAAACAATGTATTGGTGCAGCCCATGGCTGTAAAATTGATAATAAATTAATTTAAAAACAATTCATTGAGTGCAGCCGCTGGCTGAATAATTAATAAAAATAAATTAATTTGTGGAGCCTCTGGCTGTAAAATTTATAATAAATTAATTAAAAAACAATTCATTGGGTGCAGCCCCTGGCTGAATAATTAATAAAAAGAAATTCATTTGTGCAGCCTCTGGCTGTAAAATTGATAATAAATTAATTAAAAAACAATTCATTGGGTGCAGCCCCTGGCTGAATAATTAATAAAAAGAAATTCATTTGTGCAGCCTCTGGCTGTAAAATTGATAATAAATTAATTAAAAAACAATTCATTGGGTACAGCCCCTGGCTGAATAATTAATTAAAATAAATTAATTGGTCCAGCCCCTGGCTGTTAAATTGATAATAAATTATTTAAAAAACAATTCATTGGGTGCAGCCCCTGGCTGAATAATTAATAAAAATAAATTCATTGTTGCAGCCCCTGGCTGTTAAATTGATAATAAATTAATTAAAAAACAATTCATTGGGTGCAGCCCCTGGCTGTAAAATTGATAATAAATTAATTAAAAAACAGTTCAGTGGGTGCAGCCCCTGGCTGAATAATTAATAAAAATAAATTCATTGGTACAGCCCCTGGCTGTAAAATTGATAATAAATTAATTTAAAAATAAATCATTGGTTCCTAAACCAACCATAACAGTAATTTAAAATGTCAGGCAGCAATGCCCCAAACAGCACATAATGGATGCCTCTGTAATTTTTTTATGTAAATGTTGGTAGAGGTCTTCCTCGTGGAATTTGTAATTCATTTTAATGTACATCATCTTTTCCACATTTTGAGGAAGTAACCTTGTACTCCGATCACTGACAAGTTTGCCAGCTGCACTAAAAACTCTTTTGGAGTACAAACTGGAGGGTGGGCAACTTAAGTACAGCAAAGCCAGTTTGTGTATGGGACTCCAAATTGCCTCTTTTTCCTGCCAGTACTGAAAGGGACTGTCTGACATGCCTATTAGGATGTTATCTCTGAAATAGTCCTCCACCATTCTGTGAATGGAGGCCGCATTACACATAGTCACGGTAGGAGACATGTCACTAGCAGGCAGTTCTCTCAGGCTCGACCAGATGTAATTTTTTGGTGAACGATCTGCATGACCAGCAGGCATTCTATAAGGAAAATTGAGTTTTTTCCTGGCAGCTGCAGAAACTGAAGGAGGAGATGATGGCGTTTCACGTGCGGCTGCAGCTGACAATTTTTTCACCAACAGCTCTTTGCATAGGTTTAGATTTCGGTCTGTTGGAAAAAAACTCACAAGGTAGGACTTAATAGTTAGAGAAAAAAGAGAAAAACTGTGAGACTCATGGGTGCACTCCCGGGTGATTATGGGAAAAAATAGAGGGGGCTGGGCTCTATTACTGTTGGTGTTACCATAGCATCATATTGGAATAAAAATTAACTTTTATTTGTTCATTAAAATACAAAACATATATCATGACATACAGTAATTGGTTAAAATAGAAGATATAGTGTATAAAGTAGGAAAAAATGTTGATTAAAATGTTCCTGATAAGGCCGCTGGGTCACTTATTAACACTCTAAATATTTTATTTCTGATTGAAAACACAGGGTAAATATCTCTGCTCTCTTATTCTAAAGCTCAGACTTTGCTATTTCCTAGAGCAGAGTTACTAGACTGCATCATAATTCAGTGGCAACATTTTTTGACTTGTTGATACATTGTAATTATTCTTAAGTCACCCATTTGTTTTATTATTCCCTTTTGTTAATTTAACTTAATCCTAAACCTAGGAATAAACACACTGACACATGTATGGAATTAAAAGAGGTCACAGCCAGAATTTATTGATCAAATTGAAATTTTAGAATAGGTGGCAAGAAGAAAGCAGTGCTCCAAGGCCACAGCCCAATGGATACCAATACTAAATAATAGGGGCGGATCCCCGCCCTGCGCAGACTGACCTGGGGCAGTACCATCCTCCCCTAATTGGCACAGCATTGGCCCCTCCCTTGGAACAAAGACCATGTCCCCCCTTTAGGCGGTGACAAACTGGCCGCTCTCAAAGGAAAGATGCTACCACAGGCACTCCTGCGCTAATAATAGGCCGCCCGTGAGCACTGCTTCCCACCAGGCTGCACCTCTACCTGTTGGGAGAAATCACAGACAAAAGCACGATCCAACAAAAATAAGGATGATAGAAACCAGCTTAAACGGGTGGGTGGGTGGGGTTGAATAAACTGGAAAGAGGAAGATGGCTCCCTTCCCCAGACTATTTATATGGGACCTCTAAGCCCTCCCAGAAATCCTACCATAGGCTTATACTCCTCAAATGACCAATAACTAACCGCACCCCCCTCCAGCTTTTAACCCTTAACTTACCTAACAAAATTACATATCAAACAGGGTGCTTATCTATCCTCAAACTTATTCAAGTATTCGGATGCATTAAGTCACCCATTTGTTTTATTATTCCCTTTTGTTAATTTAACTTAATCCTAAACCTAGGAATAAACACACTGACACATGTATGGAATTAAAAGAGGTCACAGCCAGAATTTATTGATCAAATTGAAATTTTAGAATAGGTGGCAAGAAGAAAGCAGTGCTCCAAGGCCATAGCCCGATGGATACCAATACTAAATAATAGTGGCGGATCCCCGCCCTGCGCAGACTGACCTGGGGCAGTACCATCCTCCCCTAATTGGCACAGCATTGGCCCCTCCCTTGGAACAAAGACCATGTCCCCCCTTTAGGCGGTGACAAACTGGCCGCTCTCAAAGGAAAGATGCTACCACAGGCACTCCTGCGCTAATAATAGGCCGCCCGTGAGCACTGCTTCCCGCAAAGCCCGGTTCGCAGAACCAGGCCCGCCACCAAACTGTGACCTTCCTGAAAATAAAGGGAAACTGCAGAGGTCACTGATCAACCACACTAGCCCAGCGCCCAGGAGTTTAGCCCCATTGGGTCTATGAAAGCTCTCCGCCCTGTAACGTAAAAAACTTGGGTATTGCATGACGCGTCCGCCAACGCTAAATGACAAGTGTGCAATGACCATAACCGCTCAATACCCATGCATGCGCCCAAATCATTGCCTCCCAAGTGGGGCCCCAAACGTCTCGTCTGCTGCCCATAGGGCATCTAGCAGGCGCTTCCAATGCATTTCTCGTAATCCTAACAATTGCAACTTACCCACTCGCAACAAAAAATTGGACCTGCAAATCCAAGGGGTGCTGGCTAGCCCAGTAAAAAATAGGAATTTACCCACACCCGACAATTAGCATTCCCGGACAAACCTGTCCGAGAGTTCACGTAGACATAAATTGGCATTTATACAGACAGATATTGGAATTTAATACAGACAGAAATTGGTATGTAATAATAACAACAACAATTTAACCCCAAGGAAAGGGAAACAAAATAGTTGGGTGACCCATCTGAAGATGAAAAACAGCAAAACCTCTTTGAGGGCAAAAGCTGAAAATCCTTTCAGAATCCCTAGCGGCAGTAGGCATAAGGCCCCTAGGTTTCCCAACAAACTCGCAAGGAGCGCAACTACCTAGTGCAACTTATCCTCCTTTAAATACGACCTCACCACCCTAACTGTTTTTAATAAGTCGACTGAAACACCTGTCCACGCTGCGCAAGCTGCTGCCCCTAACTAAATTAATGAGTCCTGCAAAGCTCCGTAGCTATACCTAAAGCAATAAGATAATTCTGAAACACCCTCATAAACTGCCACCTGGACAAAGGGGGTTAGATTAGCAAGGATAAACCGGTGCCCGCCACCTGGAGGGCGAACATTATTAAAGCACCCTGCCTGAGCAACTGGACAAATTCACGAGATATGCAAGCGCCTGAATAGAAATGCAACGCCCCCTGGCCAGCTAATTTGTCTTAAACCTATGTAATTAGCATAAGATCAATACCTGCTTAATAACCACCTTATTAAACCTTAAACCTGCTAGCGCATAAAGCTTATTAGCAGCAACTAGCTTGCCCATGCTTAGTATAATGTAATTGACCAGATCCGCCCACGGTGTGCGCCCTCCCCCCGAAACCTTGTACTATCTCCAGGGCGTTTTTTTTTTTTTTTTTTTATAAACAGATTGGCAAACGACACGACAATCTGATGGGCATCATGCGTGGGAGCCCAACCCTTCTATCTGGGCAAGAGAGATGCTGTATCAACCCAAATCTACTCGGTTCCCTCTACGGTGCCGCCTTAAAGGCGGTGCACCTAAACTTTCAGAAAAGGGGGGGGATGCAAAAAGGTGGCCGCACATGCGCCCTAACCTGGCTTCCGCCTCCACCGTACACCTAACGACTTCCAGATGGACATGCGCTGATTTCAGAATCTTCCTAGAAAACCCAGATATCGCCCATGTCAAAGGTAAACACCAACCCACACCAAAACCTTGCCCCCCCAAAAAAAGGCTGCTTCCTCCCCAAGGGGATAACGACCCAACCGACTCCTCAAAACCCCCAAATTACTCAGAAACGGCGCTTCATTGAACACCTCCGCGATGCTCGTTGCCCTATTCTCCTCAACCTGTTCCTGCGCCGCAGACCCCCTGCACATCTTGGCTGGGTGACCACTCCCGCAGAGCATGCAGATATGCCAATATCCACAGCCTGCCCCTCATGATGCTGCGTGTTATTACACGCGCAGCACGGCACGCAACTGATGCCCGCAGATCCAGGGCGGATCAGAAAAGGCTGCTTCAGACCAGCCGAGGAATCTGCAGGCGCGTTAGGCAGTTGATTGACTGCAAGCCAAACCTCGACGTCCTTGAAACCGAATGAAAATACTGCCACCCCCTCCTGCTGTGTCCTAAATGCGTCGTATTGCCGCCAAGCAGTACCTTTAGCTGACTAGTTTAAGCCGTGTACCATGTGCATGTATTTTAGCACATTCATAATACTCCCCAGGCCTGGATTTAAGGGGCGTGCCGCAAAAACATATACACGCGCCACCGAATTCTGGTAAGAACGACATGTCGCCTCCGCAACTACCCCAGCTGACTAAGTCCGATCCAAAGACCTACTTGCGTAATCCGCAACCGCAAACATATGCACAAATTTACTCTTCTTGATCTGCTCCCTAAATTTAGAACTTAAACCCTTAAGGATAGCCATATTCGCGCAGTGAACCTAATCTCCCGATGCATCCGGCACCTTAGTTGCCGACACTGTGTTAGACCTCTTATGGCTCCCCCGCTTTGCCTTAATTTTTATTTATTTATTTATTATTATTATTTATTTATTTTATTTTTTTTGCGCAAAGTAACGCTTGAGATTGCGCGGCCTATCAGATGAACTCGAAGAATCGCTAGAATCAGTGGAAGATAAATGTGTGCTGCGAAATGTAGAAAAACCATGCTCACCAGAAATTGCCGCCGAAGGACCAGACATTTCCTCCTGAGCGTTCGCCAACTGTCCCTCGCTGCATGGTGCGCCCACCACGATTTGACTCGCTGATACCACTGCATCATCCATCTGCTGGACCTCGATAACGCAACTGGAAAGATCAGAAACTCCTACCTGGGGGCTTGAAACAGTAACTGGTGAATTGGACCGCACAGCAACTGTGCCTGCGGAATGGGGGACAGGGGGGGCAATGGGTGGCGTGGGCAGATTGCGGGGAAGGCAGGGGGGACAGAAGGGGGGGTTGCAGCATATGTGTAGTTTGGGAATATGCAGGTGGGGGGGCCTGAGGCAGGGAAAAGGGGTGAAAAAACCTGATAGTAAGGTGCAAAAATCTTGTAAAAGGGGGTTAGGGTCTGGAGTTGCAGCAGGGGGTACACGGTACACGATGGTACACGGAAGGGGCAGGATGGTAAGGGGCAGTATATTTCAAGGGCATTCTGCGTGTAGTGTGGTGGTGTATAAATATGGGGACCTGTCCTACTGCTGAGCCAAAAACGGGGCGAAGGGGTATAACTCCCGCCCCTGGGTGCCGGCAAACAACAGGGGAAAGATTGCTGGGTGGGGCACCTGGGGCCTTGGAAAACCCTGTTACTAAAGAACAGCGGGGAGTGCTGGGGGGGGCCCTGCTCCTGGAGCAGAGGGGGCAGATGAAGGGGGGAACAGGACCAAGCAGGGCTCCCTGCGTAGGCCGAAAATATATAAAATGGCTGCCGTGACCCTGTGGCCGGGGCCAACCGCCGGCGCAGGGAGCGGGCTGGCCGTGATCTGCGGTGCTGGGACGGGGGGCTGTGGCCACCTGAGCTACTCGCGGCGCCGCCAGAGAGCCAGACGGTCATGATCTGGGCCATGTGCGGGAGCGCAGACAGGCGCGTGGTCGCGGCCTATAGCAGGGCGCGCCCCGCTAAGAGGAAGCCACTGTGGTGAGAGGCGGCGGGGGGGAGGGCGTTGGCTGAACGGCGGGGCCTTGGAGTAACTGAGGGGGGTACTGGAAGGGGACGAGGGGGCCGCAGGGCGAGAGGCCTGGGAGCTTCCATAAGGCGGCGGGCGGGCGGGGGGTGGGGGGCGGCTGAACGGCTGGGCATGGCTGAGAAGATACTGGCAGGGGACAGGGGATGGATGAACACAAAAGCAGGGGAGGGAGGAGGAAAATGTGGAACAGAGTCTAAAAGGAAGCAAAATAGATAAACAATAAAAGAAATACTGACAGGAGCTAGAGAGGGTGTAAGAAAAGGGTAGATAAATGAGGTGTAAAATGCAGATGGGCAAGGGAAAGACAGGCAGATTAAATATAATATATAAATGACACTTAGCCAGCCTGGTTGAATAAACTGGAAAGAGGAAGATGGCTCCCTTCCCCAGACTATTTATATGGGACCTCTAAGCCCTCCCAGAAATCCTACCATAGGCTTATACTCCTCAAATGACCAATAACTAACCGCACCCCCCTCCAGCTTTTAACCCTTAACTTTACTAACAAAATTACATATCAAACAGGGTGCTTATCTATCCTCAAACTTATTCAAGTATTCGGATGCATTTATATGGTGAATGTTATAACTGTTTCAGACTTCGTTTCTCAGCAATTTTATCCTGCCTGTGAGTGTGTTGTACAGTTGATATAGGATAAAGCTAGCTTTACCATCTATTTATTGTACTCATTGTTGTTAGTATCAACATGTAATTAACCCTGTGTTAAATGTATTCACTAAACGCTGTTCTATATTGCTAAGAATGTTTAGCATAATTATATTCTTAATTAATAGATCCCTTATAGCCCAATACTTGTGCATGTACTCTTGGTATTAAATTAGAGCACTCTAAATACTGTGTCGTCTGATATGTTAATTAGATCTTTTACAGAACAGCAGTGTTCTATATTTTCTGTCTGTGGTTTATCCACATTGCTTGTCTCAGAACACACGTATGGAATAAGACTGAGCCTATGTCTCCAATTGGAGACATAGGCTCAGTCTTATTCCATACGTGTGTGACTAATGTTTAGGTATATATGAGCAACACTGTGGAGACAAGCACCATATAAAGAATAATTACAATGTTGCGCGTGGGGGAGATTGGTCGTGGGGGGTCCCGATCGCAGGGGTGTAGCGGCGGCCGGCCGGCGCATGCACGGCACCTTGTCACTGTATTTTTTCCTAAAAATACAGTGATAAGGCTGCGGAGGGTATTCGCAGGGACAGAGCTTTATCGCAATAAATCCCTCTGATATTGCCTGAATTTGCAATGCGAATTCAGCCTGTAATAACACACTACAATCTGTATTTTAATGCTTATTGTAGTAAACAGGGCCCCTAGAAAAGTATAGATATAAAATATTTTACGTGCACCTGAAACTGAAAACATAATGCAGGATCAGTCATTTACTAGTGGCCTCCTGGCCGGTGCCCGACGATCCAACCAGACAGCAGTCTCACGTGGGGTGAAAAAGAATTTAGTTTCACCGTCTGCAACTACCCACAGTTTGGAAGTTTGAAATAGCATGGCGTATGGAAGATTAAGGTCCCGCAGACGACGTTTAACTAGAAGAAACTGTGCTCTCTCTTTCTGGACCTCCATAGAGAAATCAGAAAACACTGAAATCCGAGAGCCGTTACATTCCATAGGACCTTTAGTGTGATTCAGCCGTATCACAGCATCCCAATCTTGATAATAGAGGAACTTGGCAATAAAAGTATGCGGAGGTGCTCCAGGGGGCAATGCTCTGGTCGGTACAAGATGAGCCTGCTCCACTGCAAAGTGTGAATTAAAGGCCGCTTTACCATATGTTTCTAGCAGCCATTTCTTGAGATACTCCTCAGGAGACAACCCCTCCTCCTTCTATGGCAGCCCCACAAATCTGACGTTATTACGCCTAAGGCACTGGCTGTAACTGCAACTAACACACTTTGCAGGGTGGCTGCAGGAGAGTCTATTGACATTATAGTAGCTGGTGGGGACGCAGGGGCAGATCCACTTCCCTGTTCATCCACTGGTGGAGGCTGCTGTGTTCTTGAGAGAGATAATGCTCTAGTTTTCCCCATAGCAACAGGCAGTATAATATATTAATAATTAAATAAAATTATAATAATACAAATATCCTTAGAGACTGAGCAGAGGAAACCAGGAGAGTGTAAGCCAAGGGCTTTGCATATGCCCCAGCAAACAAAATGGCGGCAGTCAGTGCACACAGCACCTAGGAGAGATGGGCCCCCAGACAGGCAGTTAGGATGGCAAGTAGGAACCACAGACACTGGGCAGGATCAGGATCAGCCGCTGCCTGCAGGAGGGAGAGCAGAGCAATGTGCAATGTGCAGCCGCACCACACTAGGACACAGAGCCTCCTGGCGTCCCACGTGATGCACCGCGGCTACAGGCCCCGCCAGAGAAAATGCCACAGAGCAGGCTCAGGAGACCGCAAATCTCCCTGAAACTCAGTCCAGCAGAGGCTCCTAGTCTTCCGGCACCGTGTGAGTATACTCTGGCCCCGTAATGCGTGAATCAGGAGATGGTGAAGGACACAGGCACTGGAGAACACACAACTGTGTGTGCTACTCCATAGATGTCGGAAAAAGTATTTTTTTTTTTTTAAATCCAGCATCATTTGAAATCTATACTAGTTTGCGAAGACTAAGAAATTGATAAAGCTCTTGACAACAATGATTGCTATGGAGTAGGACCAGCTTGGCAATTAATGCAGAAATTACAGTATTCCTTTGGCCTTGATAAAAATGTTCTCACCTTGTAGTTTGTTATTTACTACATTCAATTTGGTAAAGATATCTGCTGGATCAACCCTGAAGAAACTCAAGGACTGTATCAAAAAGGTTGTTGAAACGTCACAAACAATTGCCACCTCACTCCTGTGTGCAAAAGTAGACGTTCAACATTTTCCTCATCTACTTGACACAGTAATCAGAACAAACATTCATTCAATGGGGAAGCCCTAATTCTATTAACAGATGACTGTTGACATAATGCATATTTTCATGCAAAAGGTCTCTAGGATGCTTTACGGAATTGGTATGTAATGCCGGTTATCATGATGCTGCCTGTCAGAATGCCGACAGTGGCATCCTGATGATTAGTATCCCGACAGGGGTCGGGTAAGTATACTCCGCCCCCCCCCTGTCGGTATTAAGACCGGCAGCATCGCAGCCGCCGGTCTCATAACTACATCCCTGCTTTACAACCAAATGCTGGCAGTGTTTAAAGAAATGAACAGCCATGACATGCTACTGTATTTTTTAAATGTGTATTGAAACCAAGATCACAGCCATCCATTGCTGGAGCACCATCCGTTGCACATGTAATAACATTTCTTAAGGGAAATTTTTTTCCCTCGAGAAACTTAGCACAACTTGAAATATAGACAAACCTTTTGAATCTGTGATTAGTGTTCTAACGAATAACAGTTCTTCTGTAATTTCTTCAATACTATAGATTAGTGATTCCCAACCTCGGTCCTCAAAGCACACTAACAGTCCTGGTTTTAGTGATATCCATAATTGTGCACAGATGGTTAAATCAAAATAACTGAGGTACTAATTAAGTCACTTGTGCTCATGTATGGCTGTCCCTAAAACCTGGACTGTTAGTGTGCCTTGAGGACTGTGGTTGGGAACCCCTGCTATAGATGCAAAGTACATATGCTAGCAACAGTGCTCCATTATATCTTAATGTGGGTTCGTCAATTTGCATGTAAAACTCACTATTTCTGTGTCACAAAGTTGGTGTTCGACATCGGTGGCCATATCATTAATCCTTCTTGAAACAGGGCTGTTGCTGAGGGGAACTTATTGTATTACATCACTTGTATTTGGCACCATCATAGTACTGACAATCTCTTTCACTGCTAGCAGAATAAGATTTTTTTCCCAAATTTTATGCAGATTTCCAGGATACTCATTTATAAGGCTTATTCATGCTTTATGTGGGGAAGCTTATGTATTGTCAACAAATCTTTTTTGCCAGCAAGGGTGACCCTTTAATAGATAGGGCAGTATTTGATAAATAGTGGCCATAGTGGTTTATGCTACAGAATGCTGCAGTTATTTATTACGTCAAACTGCTCAAGTTAACCTTGTACTAGTCTTTAGGTCAAAGTATTATGAGTGTTTTATAATCTCCACTATATATTGTTGCCAACTAAAATAAACGTGGTAGCTACTAACTCCATTATGATCTGTGTAAATCCACAACAAAGTCAATAGAGAATAAAACATGAAATGGTTTGCAAAGAAATATTATTATTTTGGATTTATATGTGAATATATGTCTATGAAATCATTGTTGTTAGTTTCCATAAATACTAAAGTAAATATGAGAACACATTATGCAGAAAATGTACCCTTTATTTATCTACTGAAATCCAATCCAGTCCCCACAACAATCTTGAGCCACTTGGAATCCTAGCGTCTATATAACACATACTGTAGGTCTATGAACTTGTGATTGGGGTAGCACTTCATGGGATGTTAGTTAGATTGTTTTGGATGATTTATGATGGCGTGGGCAATAAGCAGCAATCCAGATGCTGTAGAACTACACATCCCAGCATGCCAAGCCACAGTTTTGCTATTTGGCCATGCTAAAACTGTTGCAGGGCATGCTGGGATAGTTAGTTCAACAGCAGTTTGAGGGCCACATATTGCCCACTCTTACCCGGTCTGTTTACAGTTTCTTTTATGAACATGTTTAGTTTAACTAATGTTCCACTACTTATCAACCACATGCAATATCAGGGGTTCAGAAGGGTTGTTAGTGACAGAGAGTCTATGAATATTACAGTTGGGGGGAAAGGGGGGATATCTGGCAGAGGCAGAACTATGGGAGACAATGGAGGCGCCTGCCGCCGGGCTCCAGCTCTGAAGGGGCACCTTGTCCATAACGTCTTCACCCCACTTAATTTTTTTTTGACCACTTCTACAAGTAGAAGGGCTTAAATCATCACAACTAGAACCACCAGTCATAACTAAAGGCCAAGGCCTTATCCTTTTCTTGCCACTTTGTGTAGTGAATGGTATATTGCCAATTTTTGGTTTTTCTAAAACTAACTTAGCTTTAGATCTTTTTTTTTTAACAGGGTAAAAGTTGATTTTTTTAGCCTGATTTTTTGGCCTGACTTAAGCCCTGGTACATCGGCCTTCATAGGTGACGTTGACGGCCTTGCATCGTCATCATGACTGCTGCCGGCAGATTGGTATGTGGATCCTGCTCTCCTGTCATGTGACTGTCCTCCATACTCACTGTGGTCTTACAGCAGTGTCACAAAGCAATTATAGCGCAGCTAAATTGCGGCTAATGCACACAACCAACCACACACACACAAAAAAATTGTTTTTATTTTCACACTGGTGGTGTGGCTAACACGCACACACAAAAAAATTGTTTTTATTTTTTCACTGGTAGTGTGGCTAACAAAAAATAAAAACAATTTTTTGTGTGTGCGTGTGGCTAACAGCCACACGCACACACAAAAAATTGTTTTAATTTTTTCATTGGTGGTGTGGCTAACACGCACACAGAAAAAATTGTTTTCATTTTTTCATTGGTGGTGTGGCTAACACGCACACACAAAAAATTGTTTTTATTTTTTCATTGGTGGTGTGGCTAACACGCACACACAAAAAATTATTTTTATTTTCACACTTGTGGTGTGGCTAACACACACACACACAATTTTTTTTTTATTTTCACACTGGAGGTGTGGCAGGCTAACACGCACACACAAAAAATTGTTTTTGTTTTCACACTGGTGGTGTGGCAGGCTAACATGCACACACCAAAACAATTGTTTTTATTTTCACATTGGTGGTGTACACAGTAAAAAATAGTTTTTATTTTTACACTGGTGGTGTGGCTGATACGCAATTACGCACACACAAAGCTGTTTATATAATTTTTTGGAAAAAATACAGATCCAAAAACAAAGAGAAAACACCAAGGGAAAAAATCCAAAACCAGATCCAGATCCAAAGCCAGGGGAGATACAGATCCAAAATCAAAACCAAAACAGGGGGGTCGGCGCACATCTCTAGTATAATATAATCATAATGGTTAGCTTTATTTATAATAAATGTATGATGGCAGAAGAAAGAACGGCCAGATATGCTGCGCCCCACTCATCTTATTGAAATTGCACTGCAACTTGAAAGGGCCAACTATCCTTTATCAATGCAAATGTGGGATAATAAGCTTGCAAGGCCCAACTACTATATCCCTTTTTAAGCAAGCCTACTCGGGTGAGAAGTGCTGCAGATCCCAGTAGGGTTAAAACAGCCTACCCTGTAAATTGAAGGGGAGTGCACCCCCAGACTTTAGTAAGCTGGAACTTGTCCTGCTGGCCTTTTCCTCCAAAAATAAAGCCGACAAAAAAGACACAAAACGGGAATAGAGAAGGGGAAAGCCAGCAGAAAAAGAGGCAGAACTATGACTGCCTAGAGACTAAGGGGCCTATTCATCAACACTAAAATAACTTTTAATGACATTTTCCTTAATTACCGTTATTTTAGTATTCATGAAGAGACTTAACACAGGAGATATCACTGATATCTCCTGGTTAAGTCCCCCTGCGTTAATTTCCACACTCCCCATACATTAGTATGGGATATGGAAATTATGGTATTCATCAAATTCTGAAAATTATGTATTTTCGGAATTTGATGGAGTTACTATCCGCCACTGTGAGGTGGCGAATAGCAGGTAACACTTACCTGCTTCTGTCTGGTGAGGTACACCGGTGTCTCCCTACGGTGCTCTGGTCTGTCCTCTGGCTCCAGTGGATGTTCTGAGACGTGTTCTCCAGGCAGAACACAATAAAGTTTAGAAAAAAAAATCTAAATCTTTAATCTAAACTGTATTGTGTGCTGCAGGGAGACCATGTGTCAGAACAGCAAGACGGAGCCAGAGGTGCTGCAGCGGGCAGGTAAGTGCGGGGACGGGGAGAAGTATGCGGAGGGGGAAGGGGGAAACACAATTACCGCATCTGTAGGCAGTGCTGCACATGCGCTGGTTTTACAGATGTAACAGCGCATGTGCAGCACAGATTCCAGCTGCGGTAAATTAGTGTAGATAGGGAAAACTATCTATTTCCCGAAAAGCTGTCATCGCAAAAATTACAGCTTTAAGGAATAGATAGTTATGGAGAGGAGGAATGATGAATTCCTCCGGTAATTAGGTAGAACTCCATGCGAGTTCTAAACCTAATCACCTCCAGAGAATTTTTAGGTATGATGAATAGGCCCCTAAACCCATAAATCATCTCCAAAAACACCTTTAAACTACACTATTTGGCAACCTACACCACCTGACTTATCTACTGTAGCTAAGAAAACACCATTTATTAACCCTGTCTCTCAGTGTCAATAAATAATTTTTCCCCATGGCAATAGATCCCCCCAGAAGCATTAACCCACCACAGTGCCATTAAACCCTACCCTTCACTCTCATGCAGAGGCTAGCAGAACGTGGCTGATCTTTGGTGCCTTCGTTGAGGTGTGAAGCTAGCCTTTCTGTCACCCAGGGCAATGACTTATCATGGTGCCTTTTTCCCCATCACAGTGGATAGTAGTCACCTTCTATCTACTGTACATGACCAACATATAGTACAGACCATACTTGCCGACATTCAGCTCCCTCCTTCCGGGAGGGAGCTGAATGCCTGCATTGTGTGGGGGGCGTGGCCGGGCTATGATGCCATTTTGGGGGCGGGGCTGGGGCATGACTGCACGATTGCGTCATCGTGGCCCCGCCCCCTCTTCACAATGCCGGAAAAAAGGCATTGTGAAGCAGGGGGCGGAGCCACGATGACGCGATTCAGCGCAAATCGCGTCATCGGGCCCCCCGGCAGCGGGGGTTTTTGCTAGCAGTCTGGGGGGGTAGGCAGCAGCCATAAGGCTTGCCTGCCTTTCCGGGGGGTCGGGAGCGGCACCCGATATTCGGGAGGCTCCCGACCAAATCGGGAGGGTAGGCAAGCCTGGTACAGACAGTATTAGTAACCACCATAAAGGGCTGGATTAAGACTTTGGGGGGCCTGGGGCACTTAAGACTGGGGGGCCCTAAATCGCAACATTTGGGGTGCAGTGTACGGGTTCTCATTCACAATCCTTCGGCATGCACATGAAAAGGGTCACACATCACACCCCCATTTCATTTTTACACTGGAGGCATGAACATCACTTCCCTAGCTGCTAGCTACTCCAAGCATCGTGTGCACAGCAGGTGAGTGTCCCCTCCATACCTTTCCTCCACACAGGACACTGCAGCCCCCATGTGGGACAGTACTTGAAGAGCAGGACTGTGCCTTCAAAATTGAGATGTTTCGGGGTATGCATACATACATACAGTAGTCACACATCTATACCTGTGCTGTACGTACATACAGTACTTGCACACACCTATACACATACAGGCCCTGATTCAGAGCCAGACGCTCTTTCACAGTGCTCGCTCTGAATCAGGGTGTTTTTTTGGGTGTTTTTGGAGCCGGCCTCCTGGCCGCTCGCTAAGCTGTGGTTGACCACCCACAGCTTTTCCGAGCGGCCAGGTGATGGTCGCGGTGGTCGCGACCATCGGGCTTGCGACAAGACCCTTGTGGTAGGGTCTCGTTCCCGCAAGCCCCAGTGAGCTCACTGCTCTAATAGAGCAGGAAGCTCAACTACTGACATCACCAGTGATGTCAGTAGGGCCGCCCTCAAACGGCAGGCGTTCCTTTGGGAACACCTGCGTTTGGCCAAGCAACCCCCCCTCCGAGCCTACAAAACGGGGTGAGCTGTCGATCAACATCGACAGCCGCCCCGTTTTGTTGCAAGCCCCGAAGCGAGTGATTTCTCGCTCGCTCCGGGGCTTGCGCACGTGCAGTGCACACGTGGCACGTGTGCACTGCCCGTCCATCAACCCACTTGCTAGCACATAGCACTTGCGAGCGGGTCTGAATCAGGCCCACTGTACATACATACTGTCACACATATAAGGCCTGATTTTGAGTTGGGAATAAAACAAGAAAGAGTAGGTAACTGTGTATTTGGACAAATCAAACGTGGTACTGTAAATACTGGCTACTGTTACATGAAGCCCACAAATGCTGGACAGCTTTATTGTTACACTGCAATTTAGATTTTACATTGGACGCCCCCCTACCAAATCTAAATCTCTCTGCACATTTTATATCTGCCCCACCTGCAGTTTAACAAGGTTTTATATTCCCAACTCAAAATCAAGCCCATAGTCCAACACATATAGACATTACACATACATACAGTCACACACATGCCATACTTGCCTACTTTTGAAAAAGCATTTCAGGAAAATTGTGAAAACAACACCTATGAGCGCGGCGGTAAAGTGGAATTATATATGTTCAGAAGTGGTTCCATATAAATGGTCATGACTAACTTTATTTTGAAAATTCATGTACAGTAGTCATAGGGATCATTGTAACTTTTAACCAATGCAAGGCAATGATCTCATCTGATTGTATATATCTCTATAGTTCCAAGTAGTGTATATAACTGCTACATAATGCGTGTAGGGTGCAATCAGGCAGTTTGGTAGACTCTTCAGGGATCCAGGGAGATTGCTAATAGATTGCTACTGTTTTAGGGTGTGTGTGTGTGTAACTGTATGTATGTGTACATGTGTCATACTTGCCGACTCTCCCTGATAATGTCGGCTCCTCCTCAGTGACAGGAGCAGGGTGCTCCACTGTGATATTCTCCTGCAGCACTCGGCTCCTGCCACAGAGGAGGAGCCGACACTGCAGCCCAGCATTACCGGGGATGCTGGGCACTCCCCTGGAGGGATATCCCATGAAATCCAGCCCACTTTTTATTAGGTCATGTCCCCTTTTCTGGAGCGCGCAGCTCTGCCATGCAAGGGGGGATAGTCCTCAACACTCTGGGTACACTGTCTGCAGCTACTACTCTCCTCTCTCCCATACTGCTGTATCTGACTGTACAGTATTGTATAGCCCCACCTACCTCTCCTCTTCTCCAGCTCGCAGTGCAGTCCTGTTGCACTGCAGCTGTAATCAAATCGTGGAGGTGATCCCTCAGAGAGGGGTCCCAGAGCACATGCCTCCTGTGTCTCTCCCTTAATCCGGCTCTGCTGCCATATACTACAGACTGCATTAGTGACCTATATATACTACAGACAGCATTAATGACCTAAATGTACTACAAACAGTATTAGTGACTGCCATATGCTACAGACAGCATTATAGACTACCATATACTACAAGCAATATTATTGACCGTCACATATAATACAGACAGTATTAGTGACCGTCATATACTGCAGACAGCATTAGCGACTGCCATACAGTATAATACAGACAGCATTAGTGACCATCATTTACTACAAAAAGCATTAGCAACCGCCATATACTACAGGCAATAATAGTGACCGCCATATATAACATCCAGCATTTACTACAGATGGCATTAAATGCCTTACTGCATCCCTCAGTCTCATAAAGAAAACCTGCGCAAATCACATCTTGGGCCCCCTGGACCCCCCACTTATGCACTTTAAGCGGGTGGCAGCGAGGAGTGTGAGTGGATTTAGGTGGACCGCAGACTAATGGAGTGGGGTGCGGGAGACTTGCCCACTTTTTCCGGGTGGTGGGGAGTGCCTCCTGGCCATTCCAGTAGAGTGGGCAAGTATGCTCTAACCATACAAAGCAGCTGATCTAATTAGTCAGTATAGATTGTACCATCTTATGAAATAAGCCCAAGTGCATACATTAAGCATGGAAGGGCAGGCCGCACCCAAGAAAGGAACACCCCAACATTCATTTATCTCATTCTCATTTTAATAATCTTGTTCCACAATATGTAATCAGGTTTTTGCACTGCTCTACAAAGCAAGAGACAAAAGAAGGTATACAGGGCCTGATTCAGACCCGCTCGCAAGCACTATGCGCTCGCGAGCGGGTCGATGTAAGGCCACTGCGCATGCACACGCTGGAGCCGGCTCCAACGTGTGCATGCGTGAGACCCGGCTGGCGACGGGAACTCCGCACCAAAAGGGGGCGGCTGTCGATTTTGATCGACAGCTCGCACCATTTTGGAGGCGTGGCGTGGGGGTGGCTTCACAAATGGAGGCGTTCCCATGCTTCCGGCTCACTAGGGTCTCGTCGCAAGCCCGATGGCCGCAATGGTCTTGACCATCGCGACCATCATCCTGGCCGCTCTAAAAAAAAAAACACCCTGATTCAGAGCGTCCGGCTCTGAATCAGGGCCCCAGTGCTCCCATATACAATTCTGTAGTACTTCTCTGCCATTTTGCACTTTGTAAATTAGCCATAAAATGAAACGCAAGTTTGCATGCAATTTCATTCCAATCCCATAGGCAGAAGCAGGAAATTTACTGTTATTGCAATTTATTTAAGTGGTAAAGTCCAAATCATATAAGAACATTGGGCTCATACATTCAATGATATAAACTAACAATTATGTTGTGTTTTCTCTTAGGTGTTGTTGTGCAAACATGGGTTTTAAATCGTTTTAGAATGGCACAGCTGGAAATAATAGATCAAGTTGTGATGTCATACGGTGGACTGCGGGGTGCTGTTGCCTTTGCTTTAGTCGTTTTATTAGATGCCAACAAAGTAAAAGCAAGGAATTTGTTTGTCAGCACAACTATAATTGTTGTGTACTTTACAGTCATATTTCAGGTATGTCAGTTGTTTTAATAACTACATTTACAGCTTAGACGTCCTACACTTGCACAAAATAAATGCAAATTCTATATGGGTTATTGTCCAATGTTCCTAATTGACTGGAACATATTTTATTCAGAATATAACAGGACTAATTTAGAGTTGGAATTATTAATGCTCATAATGTATGCAGAAAACACATACTCACTGTGGGTGAGATGTACTAAGCTCTGGAAAGTGATAAATTGCAGAGTAATAAACTACCAGCCATTTATCCCCTAACTGTCATATTACAGGCTGTGGGGTCTATTGACTAAGCCTTGGATGGAGTTAAAGTGAACAGAGATAAAGTACCAGCCAATCAGCTCTTAACTGCCATGTCACAGGCTGTGTTTGAAAAATGACAGCAGCTGGTTGGCTGGTACTTTATCTATGTTCACTTTATCTCTATCCAAGGCTTAGTAAATAAACCCCTGTTTTTAAAAAAATGACAGTTAGTAGCTGATTGGCTGGTAGTTTTTCACTGTCCAATTTATCACTTTCCAGAGCTTATTACATCTGTCCCTATGTGTTTAAGTCATTCATATCTCAAGATGTGTCCAACTCAGAGGCAGTAATACTGAATCGAGCATACAGTACATCAAGTGTGCAAGGGTGCATTCATTTCAACTGTCTCATGATAGCATAGACCTGCTACTTGGCAGTGTTAGTAGCAAATACCAAAACTTTACTTTATTTGTACACAAAATAAAAATGTCAATGAATTGGCTTATTAAGGGAATTGTATCAAAACTATGTATATCTTATCATCAGCCCCCCACTACACTACTAGTGTACTGCATAGACTTGCCCAGCCCCATCTATGATGCGCAAACATTTTGATATGTATGATTTTTTGTGCACATGTGCCAATACAGAAATGTGTGATTTACACAAAAATAATTGGCATCAGCCCAGTGTCTGCTTTAATATATCCAGTGCTACTGCAAATAACTACTTTCTGTGAAAGCTTAGGGCCTGATTCAGCAAGGAACGAAGTTGCTTATACGCACACAATTGTTGTGTACTGCACGTTCGGGACTGCAATTGCAGCGACTACGCAGACCCATCACAGAGTGATCGACAGGAAGGTAACCTTCAGAGAAATGCAGGCGTGCCAGTGAGTTTAAACACCGTTGCAGATGCGTGCATTAATTATCCACTGCGATGCCATACGCAGCCTGAAGTTAGCAATTCCTGAGTAAGGTCACGGCATGTGTAATTGTGAGCGAGGCTGCGATGGTACTCGATTGTACCAATGTTTTCGCAGTCTTTTTAAATATTACGGATGTGCGTAAGGTAAAGTGGGCTTCCTTACGATGTGCTGCGGCGGCATTGCAATCGCTATGAATTAGCATACTATCGCAGTTGAACTGCGTGCGTATGCAATATTGCGCACAGTGGTGAATCAGGCCCTTAATCTGACAAACTTTTTGATCCTTGAATTCAAAAAGTAAATAATATATGTTTTCTGCCCATTTGTTTTAATTCTCTCTCATAAATAAAATCTGTAATTTTTTATGTCAATTTTAAACAGGGATTAACCATTAAACCTTTGGTACAATGGTTAAAAGTGAAGAGGAGTGAACAACGTGACCGAAAGCTAAATGAAAAGCTACATGGCAGAGTAAGATCAATCTGAACTTTTGTATATATTATTTTTATGAGCAAATTTTCTATTTTCTATTACAAAATACAAAGGTCTATAGATTAAAGGACTACTAAAACTAAAATGTGAGCTACAGTCAGTGGCATATATATAATGGGTGCAGGGTATGCGGTGCACATGGGCCCCTGAGTCCCAGGGGGACCCACACCACAAACCCTGCACCCATTTTTTCCATACTTACCTCTCAGAGGTTGCAGCACAAATCACTGGGAGAATGGTGCGGTGGTCATTTTCCCAGTGTTTTGCACATGTACAGTTGGAAAACATTGCTAGGAAAATGGCTGCCGCTCCATTTCCCCGGATACCTGCACATGCACAGTAGACTCTGGAACAGCACCAGAGTCTGCTAGTGTTAAGTAATGTGTTGCCGGCTAGAGAGGAGGGGGCCCGGACTGCACACTGCCCCCCTCTTTTCTTAATATACTGGCTATAGTACTTTATGATCAAAGTTTGCATAGATACGTACGAGTAATGGGTCCCTTGCGCACTGGATAAGTGATACTAGTTGTTGCGGGGTGTACCGCGAGTAGGACAGAGGTGCCTCGTCCTCTTGGAATACAATAGAAGGAAGTGGCTACCGCGCTCAACCCCTAGATGGTGTGCTGAATGCTTAGCGTGTATAAATCAGGCCGGTGCACAGGTTATATGATACAATTTATTAATGCAATACAGTATAAACGTTATGTGCCTGAATTAAAGTCACAGTGTTACACACATATAAAAAAAATACAAATAAGAATACATTCTGAATGGTACAATTTGAGTATGGTCAGAATAAAGTATTAACAAAGGAACATAAATGCCTGGTTGGCAGTGGACAGCAGGATGCGGCACCCGCAGTGCTGTGGTGGTTGTTGGCATGCGTATAGAAATGATAAAGTCAGTAATTAGTGGTGAAAAACAGGGGATATGCAGGATCCGGATTAGTGCACAGGTGGGATATAGAAAAAGTGTTGAAAAAAGTTGAAGAAAAGTTATGGGTATAGAGACCAGGAATAGTTACTGTAAATGATGGTGGTGGTTGTTAATGCACAAGTCTGTAGATAGTTTGTAGAGTAGAATAGAACAGAACAGGGGGGAGGACAGAGTGTGAATCCGTCTCGGCAGAAGTTGATCAAGTACCTTTGCAGATTGCCTCAGTTCCGGGGTGCCTTTTTCGGATGTGGCACTGGATTGTTATCAGCTGGGGTGGTATGCCGGCTTCCCTGCAGTGTGGGCTGCAAACGACGTGCCTGATGCGGCCGGATCGTTGGGCACACTGGGCTGCCTGGGTATCGGCTGGTTGGTTCAGTCTGGCCACGGCTTTCCTTTTGTGGGTTAGTCGCAGGAGGGACCTTCCTTCCCTCTAACTGGTGGTGCTGGGACCGCTGGCCTGCGTTCCTCCTTCTCTTCCGGGTAGGCGTCCGGAAGTCCCGGTCACGTGATGCCGTGGGCTGGGGCTGCTGGATGGTACTTGTCGTGTCCTGCTCATGTGATTGGAGATGTGGGTGGGTCCCAACGCATTTCGGCCGAATTGGCCTTCCTCTGGGGGTGTGGATACTCAGTCTGGTGGGTGTCGTTGGTTTATAGTGGTGCGTGGGTCTGCCTCCTGTTCTGATTGGGTTAGGGGTGCGTGGGTCCGCCCCCTGTTCTGATTGGGTTAGGGGCTGGGGGTGAGGTATCCTGGTTCCTGCATGTGCAAGGTCTCTTGTTTTATTGCTTGGCGGCGTACCGACGTGTATATCGGCATTTGTGCAGCACATATTTCACTTTACCATGTATACCAATAAAGTAATAGTCCAGGATGTTTCATACTGTTTCTTATAACTAGGGGAGTGCACCGGCCACTTTTTGTGCTTTGGTTTTGGATCTGGATCTTTCTTCGTGTTTTGGATCTGGATTGGTTTTGCCAAAACCACACTTCCATGTTTTGGGTTCTGGGTTTTGTGTTTTGGATCTGTATTTTCTTGAAAAAAAGCATAAAAACAGCTAAAATCACAGAATTTGTGGGTTTTTCTGCTCCTATGCTATTATTAACCTCAATAACCTTAATTTCCACTCATTTCCAGTCTATTCTGAACACCTCACACCTACCATAGTGTTTTTATGTCCAAAAGGTTGCACCGAGGTAGCTGGATGACTATGCTAAGCGATACGAGTGGGCGGTACAAACACGTGGCCCATCTAGGAGTGACACTGCAGTGGCAGACAGGATGGCAGTTTAAATAACTAGGCCCCAAACAGTACATAATGCAAAGAAAAAAAAGAGGTGCAAGTTGGAATTGTCCTTGGGCCTTCCCACCAACCCTTATGTTGTATAACCAGGACATGCACACTTTAACAAACCAATCATTTCAGCGCCAGCGTCTGCCACACGACTGTGGCTGAAATGATTGGTTCGTTTGGGCCCCCACAAAACAAGCTGGCAATTAATCTGTCCCTGCACAAACTGGCTCTACGGAGGCAAGATGTACATCCTCATCCTCACAGAGTATTAATTCGTCCCCGCTGGAATCCACCACCACAGGTCCCTCTGTACATTCTGGAGGCTGGTCTCCCTGGAAGAGTTGATAATTCATTTTTATGAACATCATCTTCTCCACATTTTGTGGAAGCAACCTCCTACGCCTTTCGCTTACAAGGTTCCCGGCTGCACTAAACACTCTTTAGGAGTACACACTGGAGGGGGGCAACTCAGGTAAAATAGAGCCAGTTTGTACAGGGGCCTCCAAATTGCCTCTTTTTCCTGCCAGTACAGGTATGGACTGTCTGACATGCCTACTTGGATGCTGTCACCGATGTAATCCTCCACCATTCTGTCAATGGTGACAGTATCATATGCAGTGACAGTAGACATGTCAGAAATTGTTGCCAGGTCCTTCAGTCCAGACCAGATGTCCAAACTTGGTCCTGCCTGCCCCACATCACCACCAGCAGGTTGCTTAGGATACCTAAGTTTTTTCCTGGCAGCCCCAGTTGCGGGAGAAAATGAAGAAGGAGCTATTGGCCTGTCACGTTCCGCTTCAGCTGACAGTGTTTTCACCAGCAGGTCTTTGCACCTCTGCAGGCTTGTGTCAGCTGGAAAGAGAGACACCACAGAGGCTTTAAACCTAGGATCGAGCACGGTGGCCAAAATGTAGTGGTCTGATTTCAACAGATTGACCACCCTGGAATCCTGGCAAAGCGAATGAAGGGCTTCATCCACAAGTCCCACATGCCGAGTGGAATCGCTCCGTCTTAGCTCCTCCTTCACTTTCTCCAGCTGCTTCTGCAAAAGCCTGATGAGGGGAATGATCTGACTCAAGCTGGCAGTGTCTGAACTGACTTCACGTGTGGCAAGTTCGAAGGGCTGGAGAACCTTGCACAACACGGAAATCATTCTCCACTGCACTTGAGTCAGGTGCATAACCCCTCCTTTGCCTATGTCATAGGTGGATGTATAGGCTTGAATGGCCTTTTGCTGCTCCTCCATCCTCTGAAGCATATAGAGGGTTGAGTTCCACCGAGTCACAACCTCTTGCTTCAGGTGATGGCGGGGCAGGTTCAAGTTTGCTGGTGCTCCAGTCTTCGGCACGCAGTCGCTGAATGGTGAAAGTGGCCAGAAATTTTTTGGGCCACCCAAAGCGTCTCCTGCATGCCCCTGTCGCTTTTCAGAAAATTCTCCACCACCAAGTTTATTGTGTGAGCAAAACATGGGACGTGCTGGAATTTGCCCAGATGTAATGCCCGCACAATATTGGTGGTGTTGTCAGATATCACAAATCCCCAGGAGAGTCTAAGTGGGGTAAGCCACTGGGCAATGATTTCCCTCAGTTTCTCTAAGAGGTTGTCAGCGGTGTGCCTCTTACTGAAACCGGTGATACACAGCGTAGCCTGCCTTGGAACGAGCTGGCGTTTCTGAGATGCTGCTACTGGTGACGCTGCTGTTGTTGCTGCGTAAGGTGATACATCTACCCAGTGGGCTGTCACAGTCATATAGTCCTTAGTCTGCCCTGTTCCACTTGTCCACATGTCCGTGGTTAAGTGGACATTGGGTACAACGGCATTTTTCAGGACACTGAGGACACTTTTTCTGACGTTTCTGTACAGTCTCGGTATCGCCTGCCTAGTGAAGTGGAATCTAGACGGGATTTGGAACCGGGGACACACTACCTCCAGCAATTGTCTAAATCCCACTGCACTAATGGCGGATACCGGACGCACGTCTAACACCAACATAGCAGTCAAGGCCTCAGTTATACGTTTTGCTTCAGGATGACTGCTGTCGTACTTCATCCTCCTCGCTAAGGACTGTTGGAGGGTCAATTGTTTAGTAAAAGTAGTGGTGTTCCTACTTCCTCTCTGGGATGATGAACAACTCCCAGCAGCAGCAACAGCACTAGGAGGAAGTGGTTCTTGATCTTTCCCTATTTTATTTTTATCGGAGAAAGTTTGGTCCTCCATTTATGTTATATTGATAGGGCGCACACAAACACAGAAAATTATTTTTTATTTTTGTTGGAGACTAGTGCATTTTGTGGGTTACATCACCCTTTAAGAAATGAGCCAGCCGGCTCTTTACTTATGGGACACAGGTGCATGCTTGGCGCTGCTCCTTTGTTGATGCACGTGCAGCTACAGTGCACACAATTCACAAAGACAGAAAAAAAAGAAGAATTTTTTATTTTTTGTGGAGCGCACTTTGAGGGTTACACCACCCTTTAACACACAGACGCACGCTTGGCGCTGCTGCTTTGAGGATGCACGTACAGTGCACACAATTCACAAACACAGAAGAAAATATTTTATTTTTGTTGGAGTGCACTTTGGGGGTTACACCACCCTTTAACAGACAGACGTACGCTTGGCGCTACTGCATTGAGGATGCATGTACAGTGCACACAATTCACAAACACAGAAGAAAATATTTTATTTTTGTTGGAGTGCACTTTGGGGATTACACCACCCTTTAACAGACAGATGCACGCTTGGCGCTGCTGCTTTGAGGATGCACGTACAATGCACACAATTCACAAACACAGAAGAAAATATTTTATTTTTGATGGAGTGCGCTTTGGGGGTTACACCACCCTTTAACAGACGAGCCAGCCGGCCCTTTACTTATGACACAGGCGCATGCTTGGCGCTACTTTGTTGATGCACGTGCGGCTACTGCGCACACAATTCACAAACACAAAAAATTATTTTTTATTTTGTTTGGAGTGCACTTTGGGGTAACAGCACCCTTTAACAGTCAAGCCAGCCAGCCCTTTACTTATGACACAGGCGCATGCTTGGCGCTACTTTGTTGATGCACGTGCGGCTATTGCGCACACAATTCACAAACACAAAAAATGATTTTTAATTTTTTTTGGAGTGCACTTTTGGGGTTACAGCACCCTTTATTGGACAAGCCAGCCGGCCCTTTACTTATGGGACACAGGCGCACGCTTGGCGCTGCTCCTTTGTTGATAACCATGCGGCCACAGTGCACACAATTCACAAACACAGAAAATAATTTTTTATTTTGTTTGGAGTGCACTTTGGGGGTTACAGCACCTTTTAACGGTCAAGCCAGCCGGCCCTTTACTTATGACACAGGCGCATGATTGGCGCTACTTTGTTGATGCACGTGCGGCTACTGCGCACACAATTCACAAACACAGAAAAAATATTTATTTTTTTTGCACTTGGGGGGAGCACCCCTGATGGGAAGCAAGCGGGAAGCCAACTGCCTAAATACCGGCAGCCGGCTTCCCGACTGTCTTATCCCGGCAAGGGTGAAATGCCGGGTGTCTAGATGTAGACGCCCGCATTTCCCCGATGCCAGGGAGACCAGCGCCCGGCATCCCGATCGTAGTGATGCCGGGCGCCTTGAGCGGACAGCCACGGGGGGGAGGGTTAGGTTTAGGGCTCCCGGGGGGTACTAAGGGTTAGGCACCCCCCCGGAAGGGATAGGGTTAGGCTAGGGGGAGGGAGAGTTAGGGTTAGGCACCCCCGGGGGGGACTTAGGGTTAGGCACCCCCCCGGGGGACTTAGGTTTAGGCAGCGGGGAAGGGGTGGTTAGGGTTAGGCACTTAGAGGGGGGATTAAGGTTAGGCACTTGGGGGGGAATTTAGGGTTAGGCACCCCTAAGGAGGGTTAGGGTTAGGGGGGTTAGGTTAGTAGATATTCACCTCTCCACGATCGGGATTTCCAGCGCTGTCGGGCTTCCGCTGCTTCGAACTCTGCTCTTGTCGGGCTGCCGCTGACGGGAATCGAACCGCCGGCCATGCGGCCGGTGGTATTTCATGCCCATTCCCCCCTGATGGACAGAGCACCCCCTGGACAACACTACAGCACCCCTTTAGGACTGGGGCACTGCCCAGGACTTTGGAGTGCACACAGCCCCTATGGACAACTGACTGCACAACACAGTCCAGGCAGCCCCTATGGACTTTGGAAGAGTGGACACAGCCCCTATGGACAACAGCAGCACAGCACAACACAGCCAGCCCCTATGGACTTTGGAGAAGTGGACACAGCCCCTATGGACAACAGCAGCACAGCACAACATAGCCGAGTGAGAAAATGGCGCCGACGCGGGTACCTTATATAGAATCCAAAACCCGCGAGACCCGGAAGGCGGGATGATGACGTTTTGCCTCGATTTCAGATCCGAGTCAGGCGGGAAAAGTCGAGCCTGACTCGGATCGGCCTCGGATCGGGGGAGCTCGGGGGGGTTCGGATTTCAGAAATCCGAACCCGCTCACCCCTACACTTGCTATTCACTAATCATCCGCAAGAATGGAAAATCCTTAATTAGAAAACCGCCACAAAATGGCTGATTAACCCCCCAACAGCTGGACAATGCAGTAAGCACACAGGAGCTGAAACATACAGAGACTCTGGAAAGATGGCCGCCATTTAGGTTTAGCCTATTTTTATTTTTTAGCTGGTAGTGATCACTACTAGATCCTACTATTAGACCATTGGATCCAATAACTACCATTATTTATCCCACTAGGACTTTGTTCCTATGGTCAGTTTTCTTCCTTATTCATGTAGACATTTATACATATTTGTGCGCGTGTGTGTTTGTGTTTATCATGTGAATGGGATACTATGTACGTGTGTGTGTATGTATGTATATGTGTATGTGTACACGTGTGTATGTATGTATATATATGTGTGTGGGTATATATGTATGTGTATATGTATGTGTGTATATATATATATATATATATATGTATATATATGTATGTGTGTATATATGTATTTATCTATGTGTATGTATATGTATGTTATATGTGTGCGTGTGCATGTATGTACTCGTGTGGGTATGCACAGTTATATGTAACTGTGGTTTAGTCTACACACACATAGAAGAATATATATATACAGTATATATATTTTTTTGTTTAGTATTTTTCTATTTGGGACCATCACTTATTCATCCAATATAGATTCATGTATTCATTTATTTTTAGTAGAATTTGGGTGTTTTTTTGTCTCCTGACCATGATGATTCCTGTCAATCCTTGGTTTTGATGATTCAATATAATAACATCAATATCAATGTTTTTTTAGGATAATTGTTAATGCCTTAAATATATAAGTTTGCACTGATATTGTTAATCCATTATTGGAATATAATGGGTGTCTTCTGTCTCCTGATTATGATAATTTTTAGTTTTGATGATTAGCTATTAATAACATCAATATTATATTGATGTTCTTCTAGAATAATCGTTAATGTTTCTATATTAATAAATTTTTTAATATTTTGTATTGACACTGTTTATTCATGATATGTATTGATATTATTTATTCATGATACAATGTGTTTTTATATATTATAAATTAAATTTTATTTTATGTGAGTTTAGATTTATAAATCAATCCATTCATGTTTTCATTTAGATTAATATATTATATACGTATTTAATTTATTATTTTTTTATATATTTTTTTTCTTTCTTTTATTGATTTTTGTCTATACTAGTACTTACATGTATGTATATACACTTGTTTTTTTATTTTTTAATCCAATGAGCAATCGACACACTGCTTTGAGCTCTTGGGATTTGTTTATTTATTTATTATGTTCACATATCTGTTTTCAATTAAATTGATGAGATCTGCAATGCTCCCTATATAATGGAGGAACTTCTACCATGGGCACATAGCTTGAAAAAGTCTCGAGATCGGGAAGAAACGCGTAGCTGCCCAGTTTTTGCTCCACTGCTGTTGCCGTACCGGTCCTAACATCAACTTGCCGCTCTGTCCAAAGCACCCACTGACATCTCCCGCATCTCCTGGATACTATTAAGTCGCGGCGTTGCCTCCAGCTCTTGGTAACTTCCCAGCACCTCTCAAACATGTGGGTCCTAACGGCGCTCCTATACAACGAGTGAGAACAATCCTCAATACAAGCCGTTTTCATTTACCTACAATCTATAACATTCATGCTCCAAATTGAGGTGCTGTGACAGCGGATGGGAGGCTTTGTGGTTGCCAGCCTTTAAAGCGGCTCTTATGAGAACTTCTAACCCTGCAACAATCTAATTGATACAGAACATGATATGGACAGCTGATATATTGTATCTACCATAGGCAGTTGATTGATTTCAATTGGGGGACTCAAACAAAAACAACATATCCCCTCTTCTTTTTCAACTGTGACAATTGAATTTTTGTACGCTGTACAATATTTGCGTTATTCCGGAATACAGCACAGCTGGACATTTATTATCAGTGGAGAATATTTCACCAATATATAACAATTTTCAGCAATTTTCTACAATTATATATCTCATTTTTTATTTTTTAAATTTTTCATATTCTATTGCTCCTATTGCTCTTCATATTATTCGCATTTCTACATGTGTTATTTGATTGTGTATTGTATATTTTTATGTTTTTTTAACTGATTTACATTAAATTCATGCCTAATTAATTATTTGTGTATACTAGCGCAGTTTCTGCTTGTTCTATTTCTATACGCATGCCAACAACCACCACAGCACTGCGGGACGCCGCATCCTGCTGTCCACTGCCGACCAGGCATTTATGTTCCTTTGTTAATACTTTATTCTGGCCATACTCAAATTGTACCATTCAGAATGTATTCATATTTGTATTTTTTTTATGTGTGTGTAACACTGTGACTTTAATTCAGGCACATACAGTTTATACTGTATTGCATTAATAAATTGTATCACATAACCTGTGCACCAGCCTGATTTATACACGCTAAGCATTCAACACCCCATCTAGGGGTTGAGCGCGGTAACCAGTCCTTGCATAGGTACTTGCAGCATACTTGCCTACTCTCTCGATTCGCCTTGGAGCCTCCCAAAAATCGGGTATCGCTCCCGGCCCCCCGAAAAAGGCAGGCAAGCCTCCCGGCGGCCATACACTGAATCGCATAATTTTGGCCCCGTCCCCTGCTTCACAATGCCTGTTTTATCAGCATTGTGTAACGGGAACCAGTGGCGTAACTAGGGCAGGGCAAGCGGGGTGCGTGCCCTGGGCACCGTTGGACCGGCGGTGTGGGGGGGCGCCACCGGCCACGGTACCGGGCCGCTTGCCCTAGTTAGCCAATGTAGCGCTGACCGCAATGAGTGCGGTCAGCGCTACACATTTACACAGGACCGGCGCTAGGCTTCCAGTGCCGGTCCTGTGCTGCACACCTGAGCCCATTACCTCCCCCTGAGCACTTGCCCAATAGCGCCAGGAGGTGGGCTCAGGCTGTGCATAACACACGCATCGCCACCAGCGCTGGCGGCGATGCGTGTGTTAAACAGCAGCCAATGAGAGTCAGATAGACTCTCATTGACTGCTGCAGCACCCACTGCAAGAGCCGGACTTCCGTCCGGCTCCTGCAGTGGGTAATGGGACAGACGTCATGTGACATCATGACATCTCTCCCATTATGCTGAGCGCGCCAGCCCGGGAGGACTGGCGGCGGCGGGGGGAGCGGTGTCGCAGTCCGGAGCAGCAGCGTGGATTCAGGTAAGTATGTTTTTATATATATATTTTTTTAAACCTGTCACTACACTACTGGGGGCACAATTGGGGAGAGGGGTGGCTACTACTGGGGGGACCTCTACTGGGTTGGGGGCACAACGGGGGCTGGTGGCTACTGCTGGGGGCACCATTATTGGGAGGACCTCTACTGGGGGGGGCTATTACTGGGGGTACCATTATTGGAAGGTCCTCTCCTGGGGGGGGCTATTACAGGCGGCACTTAATCGGGAGGGGGAACCTCAACTTAGGACCACTAGTTGAGGGGGGAAACTACTACTGGGGGCATTATAAAAGGGGCCTACTACTAGGGGCACTGCACTGGGGGGACCACAACTGGGGGCAATAACAGGAAGGACCACTACAGGGACCACTGGATAGGGGGGGTCACTACTGGGGGCCTGCATCAGGGGGACCACTACTGGGGGCACTGCATGGGAGGGGAGGGGACTACTGCTGGGGCACTATATAAGGGGCTTACTGCTAGGGGCACTGCGGGGACCACTACAGGGGGCACTAGATAGGGGGTGATCACTACTGGGTGCCTGCATAAGGGGGACCACTACTGGGAAAACTGCATGGGGGGGACTACTACTGGGGGCTCTATATAAAGGGCACTGCATAATATGGGGGGGGGACTACTACTGGGGGCACTATATAAAGGGCACTGCATAAGGGGATACCACTACTGGGTGCACTGCATTGTGGGAACTGATACTGGGGGCACTGCATAAAGGGGAACACTACATAGGGCACTGCATTTGGGGGGACCACTACTGGGGGCACTGAGTAAGGGGAATTAATTGGGGGCTGTATAAGGGGGACCACTACTGGGCATATAGTATAAGGGGCACTACTATGGGCCTGCATAAGAGGGACCACAACTGCATACTGGGGGTACTGTATAAGGGGTACTACTGGGGTTAAGGTGCATATGGATAGGAATGTTCAGCGTGAAAATAAAGGGGTGTGTCATGTTGACACGCCCCATTTTTAAGTGACCACGTCCATTTTTTTTCCGCGCGCACCTTAGGCGCGCGCACGTATCGGGGTGTTGGGGTGGTCTCCCTTTTCAAATTTGCCCTGGGCTCCAAATACCCTAGTTACACCACTGACGGGAACGGGGCCAAAATGACACAATCACTTGCCCCCCGTCTCCCTGCCCCTGCCATCTGGCTGCTCCCTCCCGGAAGGAAAATGGGGACTGCGGCTTGTACTGCTAATTAGCCTTTTGCAGAGATCTATATGAAATCTGGATTAGGCTATTGTTATATAGCTGGGTTACATAACTTATGTAGACACTGTAGGTATGATAAAAAAGCCCAGTGGTTTTTGCTCTGCTTTTCTGTGAAATTTAAAGCTGACATTTTTTGAAAAGCTATAAAAAACTTGTGTTGCCCTTAAAGCGTTGTTGTTTTAAATCCTATGGCAAAACCAACATTTAGTGAATACACCCCTAAATATAACCTAAAGGTCAAATTTCATTAGAACCTGATTGGTGTTGATCAGTTTGGATGGTATTTTTTAGACAATGCCTGATTTAGATATGGATGGTATTGCACAGCTGCAAGGAAGCAGCTGTGTAATACTGTCCACCCAAACGCTAATGCAGCAGGAGGTATCTGTAGGAAATAGACACCTTGCATCTGTGATCCAAGTGCCGCGTCCATAGATGCTGCCTCGGATAGCCATTGTGATGGTTACAGCTTTGGCCTGTCTGCGTTAGCTGAGACTTACTCAGCACACCTCCAAAATGGGGGCGACACTCCACCATTTTGGAGAGTGGTTCAACTCACTGCCCCCCCCTCAAATACTGCATCATGTAAATCATGCTTCAGCTAAGGGGTGTCTGCGAGCAAGCATGCAGGACATGTTCTGCACATGTACAGAACGTGGCCTACGCAGACCCAGAAACAACAGAGATGTACGCAAACAATTGGATTTGCGGACATCTCTGAATTATGCCCAATGTCCAAGTCTGTAATATGTGTGTGGTAGTATTGCTAGGTAAAAAGTTGATAATACCCTCCCCTTTAGAATGTAAGCTCTTACGAGCAGGGACCTCTACCCTCTTGTGCTTTTCATTACTTTACTTTCATCTACTTCTTACTTCCCACTAGGGCACCTAACACAAGCCTTGGTTGCTTATCTTGGGTGTTATGGTTGCTAATGTAGCAATGTATATTATCCTTGTCCTCGTCCTGTATTGTATTGTACTGTGAGTCACTAGTCAACCTATTTGTTTATGTACTTTGTAAAGCGCTGCGGAACACTTGTGGCGCATTATAAATAATTGATAATAATAATATTAATAATAATAATAATACAATAAACCAAGGGACAGACTGGGGATAAGAATTGGCCATGGTATAAATTTCATGCACTCACCTTAGGCGTGTGCACACCAAAAAAGGGCATAGCCATGCATCACTAGGGCGTGGCTACACATTACACCCCTTCTTTGAGTAGTTTCCTCAGTATGAGGCTGCGCAATATGATGAATTAGAAAAAGCCTGCCAGCCAAGTAGAGTGCAGAACTGCTCGGTCAGGCATCTGAACGGCCAGCCCAACCCAGCCCATCAGCCTTTCTGGCATTTACCAGAATTGCCAGATGGCAAGCCCACCAGTGATTACACCTATTGCAAACTGAACATTGTAGTATTTCCTCCCACCAACCAACCTGACCTGGCATTAAAAAATTAAACTCCAGAATGACCATACAAAAACAAAAATGACATAAAATAAATGATGTCAGGACAAGTTATGTTCTATCCACACTGGACACCTTGATAACTTGCTGCAACTGTCAGCTGGTATTCTAAGTTCTGTTGGGGCTTGTATAAATTATGGAAAGTTACAGGCCTGTTCAATAAAGAGATAAGTAATAAACAGCTCTTAAAAAGCCAAACAATGAATGAATATCCTAGGCCGCACAGATCTCTCTCATTATCCCCTGCCTCCATATCTGTCCTATTTCCCCTTCCATATCTGCCTCATTTCCCACTCCATAGTTCCTTCATTGCCACCTCCATAGTTCTTTCACTGCCCTCTACCTCCATACTGTATCTCTCTGCATCGACCTTCCATTGTAATGTCATCACCCCTTGACCCTCCTCTCCATATATCTTTACCCCCCTCCATAGCTGTCTAATTACCCGCCTGAGCACCCCTCCATATCTGTCACTGCCACTCCATAGTTCTTTCATTTACACCTCAATAGCTCTCTCACTGACTCCTACCTCTATAATTCTCTGCCCTTTCCATAACAGTCTAATTGCCACCTGAGTCCTCCTCCCTTCACATATTGCTGCCCCCTCCATAGCAGTCTCATCGCCACTTGAGTCCCCCTCCCTTAACATCTTGCAGCCCCTTTCATGGCAGTCTCATTGTCCCATGAGCTTCCTCTCTCCATATTGCTCTACCCCTCCTGCCATTGCATTCCATTGCTTCCTGAGCTACCCTCTCTCCATATATTTCATAAATCTCTACCCTCTTCCATAGCAATCCCATTTCCTCCTGAGCCCCCCTCTCTCCTACCGTACTCCTCCCTAGTTATCTCTCTCTTTACATCCGTTACTGCCCCTCAATATCTTTCTCTTTACCCCCTCCATATATATCACTGGTCCCTACTGTATCTCTCTAATTGCCCCTCCATAGCTCTTTATTACCCTCTCTATAGCTCTCTTACTGCCCATCCTGAGCCCTACTCTTTCCATTTCTCTCTGCATACCCCATCCATAGCAGCCTCATCACCCCTTGAGCAGGACTGTCTCTACCATTGGGCTTTTTGGACAGCTGCCCAAAGGCCCAAAGCTTCAAAGGGCCCGCTAGCCCCCTTGCAGCCAGTTGTTAAATGTTTGTTATTTTTAAAAGCACTGTATTCCGATACCCTGCCCCCTGCCCCTGGCCCCCGCTGGCGGTTGACGAGTACTCGCCTGTCACCTCAGTCACACCGTTTCACTACATCCGCCAGTCAGACAGAGTCTCTCTGAGTGTGAGAGACGACTGCTGACTGTTTGATGCGTGAGATGCAGCAGCTCCGCCCAGGCCAGGCAGTTTGGGCGTTGCCTGCCTTGAGAGCTGCTGCTGGCTCCTTCAATGTGTGCCACTCAGCTGCTGCTGGCTCCTTCAATGTGTGCCACTCAGCTGCTGCCTGCCGCGTAGTCTGGTGCCGGACTGGAGGATCCCTCGTCCCGGTCTCAGCCTCAGGAGACTCCTCTGCCAGGCCAGCCACTGCCTCTGTCCCGGCGACTCCCGACCCGGCAGGTAAGAGCCTGTTTTCTGCGACAGGGTCTGACTGGGCATTGCGTCCTTCATTAGGGTTTGGGATGTTACATGATCTCCCACTAAAACAAACAAAAAAAAGTGCAATAAATACCAGGCTAGATGGCACCAAAACGGGCACTATATGGTGGCTGTATCATATCATAATTATTGTGTCATACTGAATATACAGTAATATATATATATATATATATATATATATATATATTAATCTCCTTTTACTATACTGAGTGGATGAAAGCTCCTCTCACAGTGCAGTGAAGATGCAGTGCGGATCCTTTTACAGTGCATTGAGGAAAGACCCCCACACATTACATTTACATTTTTTTCCCGTGAATGGGTGGGTAAGGGCCCCAGTGCATTGCTTTCCCCAGAGCCTACACAGCTGTTAAGACAGCCCTGCCCCTGAGCCTCCTCTCTCCATATCTTTCTGCCCCCCCTCCATAGCAGTCTCATTGCCTACCGGAGCCCTCCTCATATATGTCACTGCACCTCCATAGTTCTCTCATTGCCACCTCCATAGTTCTCTCATTGCCACCTCCATAGTTCTTTCACTGACTCCTACATCCATAACTCTTTGCCTCCCCTTCCATATCATCTCATCTCTCTGCATATATCACTGCCTTCACTTACATAGCACTCTCATCACTCCATAAGTCCCCCTCCCTTCACATCTCACTGCCCTCTACATAGCAGTCTGCCATCTGAGTTTGCCTCTCTTCACATCTCACTGCCCCCTCCATACCAGTCTTATTGCCACCTGTGTCTCCCTCCCTTCACATCTTGTCCATTGCTCCCTGAGCTACCCTCTCTCCATGTCTTCCATAGGTCTCTACCTCCCTTCCATAGCAGTCCCCTTGCCCCTTGATCCCCCCTCTCTCCATATCTCCCTATCCCCCTTCAATATCAGTCCCACTGCCCCTGGGCTCTGAGCCCCACTCTCTCCAAATCTACAATATGTCCCTACCATGCCATGCATAGTAGTATCTTTATCCCCCCTCCCTCCATATTTTGCTTCCCCCACCTTTCCTCCCTTTTATAGCAGTCCTGTACCATCCAGCAGCTCTCACTTTCTGCTCTGTGACTGTCTGTAGCCATTGCTGCCACTCCGTGCCCTCAGTCCAGCCGCTCCAGTGACCTCTCTCCTCTGCAGGCTGTAGCTAACAGGAAGAGCAAGTGCAGTCGGATGCTGAAGCACATAGGGCTCGTGGGAGTGAGGATACCCCTAGTCTTCCTGACGTCTCCTCGGATCGCTCATGGAGTGATCCGCGGGAGACAGTTTTAAAAGGAGAGTAAAAAAAATATGCACTAAAATATAACAGGGTGGGGGACATGTGCTATATCTCCCATGCTGGCAGCTAGAAAGTCAGGGGCACCCTCAATTGAAGAACGTAATCTCTTTTAAACAATGTGCTTGTAAATCATTACAAAGTTCAGAGATGGGGTAGGATCCCCGGGATGTAGTTTATATGCCGGTAGTCGAAATAACAACGTTGAAATACTGATGTCCGGCATAATGCCGACGCCCGTAATCCCGAACATCCATGCAGCGGAAAGTATGAATGGATAGCCAGGGATTGTGGGGCTAGGATTAGGCACCCCCGTGGGAGATTAGGGTTAGGCACCCCAGGGGAGGGTTAGGGCTAGGCTACGAGAAGGGGGGTTAGGATTAGACACCACTAGGGAAGGTTAAGGTTAGGCACACCCCCCTGGGAGGGTTAGGTTTAGGGTGCGGGAAGGGAGGGCTAGGGTTAGGCACCACTGGGGGTAAGTCAGGGGTAGGCACCCCCTGGAGAGGTTAGGGTTAGGAACCACTAAGGGAGGGTGAGGGAGGGTGAGGGGAAGGGAGGGTTAGGGTACTTACCTGCACCTGTCGGGATTATGCACCATTCAGGCTTACAGCGTCGGTATTTATTCAGCTGCCGGTATCTCATACTGATTCTGGATCCCCCATTCTGCATTCAATAGTCAAATGATTTGGCTTCTTAGTGATGATTATTATTATCTGTTATTATATGTGATCACCAGATAATATCCAACAAAACCATTAGTAGATATAGTGGATGGCTTGAGTACACTAAATGTGCCCAATTTATACCATCTTGGCACCTCCACACTAGGAAGTCCCCTCTTTTACACAATGTGTCCCCAAATTAGAATACCCTACACTGTAAAAAACATAAAAAATCCAGAGATTAGCAAAATGTCCCCCTCCTAGCTGCAACACAAGGGGGAATTTGGGGGAAAATGCATTAAACCTTGGAGAGAGATAAAGTACCAACCAATAAGCTGTATTTTAAAAACGACAGTTAGAGCTGATTGGTTGGTAAATTATTTATCTCCACTTTATCTCTCTCCAAGGTTTGACATCTACCCCTCAATGTGATAGAATGTAATTTTATTTGAAAATGGTATGCCTTTGGACAAATAAAAAATGTGGAACCAAGAACCACCAAGTATTTCTTGGTGGAGTTTATAACTAGAGATGAGCGGGTTCGGATCTCAGAGATCCGAACCCGCCCGAACATCGGTGATCTGAGTCAGATGCGAGCCGGCTCGGGTTTTCCCACCTGGCTCGGATCTGAAATCGAGGCAAAACATCATCATCCCGCTGTCGGATTCTTGCAAGTTTTGGATTCTATAAAATGTCCCGCCGCGATCGCTATGCACACAACCGCACACAAAAAAAAATTGTTTTTATTTTTTGGGCAGCAGCCCTTGACAGACAGAAGCACAGCTACTCCGATGACAGTGACAGCCAGGTGTGGCTAACACGCACACAAAAAAATTTGTTGCTTTTATTTTTTGGGCAGCAGCCCTTGACAGACAGAAGCACAGCTACTCCGATGACAGTGACAGCCAGGTGTGGCTAACACGCACACAAAAAAATTTGTTGCTTTTATTTTTTTAGCAGCAGCCCTTGACAGACAGCAGCACAGCACCCCTGCGCAGCTAAGCCGATAACAGTGACAGCCAGGTGTGGCTAACATGCACACAAAAAAAATTGTTGGTTTTATTTTTTGGGCAGCAGCCCTTGACAGACAGCAGCACAGCACCCCTGTGCAGCTACGCCGATGACAGGTGTGGCTAACACGCATTCAAAAAAAATTGCCTGTATTATTTTTTGGCTAGCAGCTCTTGACAGACAGCAGCACAGCACCCATGAGCTGCTACACTGATGACCGGTGTGGCTAACATGCACACAGAAAAAAAATAATATTGTTTTTTCACACTGGGGGTGGGTGAAGACTCAGAACACCCCTGAAGGACAGAGCACCCACTGGACAACACAGCACTACAGCCAGCCAGCCAGCCCTTATGGACAGTACAACAGCCAGCCCCTCTAGACAACAGCCAGCCCTTATGGACAACAGTAGCCAGCCCCTACATGGACAACAGTAGCCAGCCAGCCCTTATGGTCAGTGTCAGCATCAGCAACAGCTCCCAGCTCCCTCCCTCTGCATGCTCCAGCCCCTGTATGGACAACAGTAGCCAGCCCCTATATGGACAGTAGCTAGCCAGCCCTTATGGTCAGTGTCAGCACCAGCATCAGCAACAGCTCCCAGCTCCCACCCTCTGCATGCTCCACAACCGGAATGAAAAATTAGGACACACTGTATAAATTACCTGCCATCATTTAAGAACTGATACAAGTTAATCAATAGATACTTAGTGCAAACTCCAAAGCACTATACCAACATCTGGAGATGCTTATTAACCATTTACAACAACATTGGTGATTAAGGGCTCTATTTACTACAATCCGCATATTGAATGCAGATTGTAGTGGATTTACTACAAATCCCTTGCAGGAACAGAGCTTGCGATAAAGCTCTGTCCTTGCGAATCCCCTCCGCACACTAGTCACGGTATTTTTGCAAAAAGTACCTTGACAAAGTGCCCGCGCATGTGCCGGCCGCCGCTGCTACCCCCTGGCGTTAAGCTCCGCCCCGGCGCTAAGTCCTGCCCCTGCGATTGCAGACCCTCCTGCGACCCTCCCCCCCCCGCGACCCCCCCTCTCCCTTAATTACACTTACCTGCATGATCCGGGCCTCCGGTGATGTCCTCCATGCCTCCAATCAGGTGATTTCCCATACTGCACTGGGACCCGATCACCTGATGACCGGGCCGCAGTGCACTATGGGAGACCAGCTGACCGGAGGAGAGACATCACCGGAGGCCCGATCACCGGTACCTGGAGTCAGGTAAGTAAAAAAAATGTTTACATTTTTTTTTCTTTTTTTTACAGTAATCAGCTTGCTGTCTGTTTAGACAACACAGCTGATTACTGGGACCGACTCCCGGCTCTGCTCTCCCCGTTAGAGCAGAGCAGGAGTCCGGTAACCGGGGGAGACCCTGGATAATGGCACCTCCAGGTGGCGTTATTATCACAGGGCTTTCCCCGGTATTTTTTCACAATTTATTTTTAGTAACTTTGGCCAGATCACATTTCCCTTTACAATTATGGGAAATGCGATCTGATTACTAAATATAAGTGATACTTAGGGCTTGGAGTAGAATTTTACGAATTCTACTCCAATTGCCCTGTAATAACTATAGGTGATACTAAAATAATGTGAAAAGGGTGTGAAAAGAGCCTTTTTCACTTTATTTTAGTAAAAATAATGTTAATAAATAGAGCCCTTAACTTCTGTTTCCGTTTGGATACTAGAGACTGCTCTATGCTATGAGGAATCAGATGGTTCTATAATATATATCATATAGGAGACACCTTCTGCAGAGGTGGTTTCCAGAAATTATTATATTAGAAATGTATTAATATTAGGTATCAGCTTGCATTTTTATGTATGTGTGTTTCCATCTTTTACTATTTACTGTTATATTATGCATTGTATGTAATAAATTGTTATACCTTTTAATTAGCGCTCCTTGTCTGGATTAGTTAATACTATAGGCATCAATATTGGCCAATCATTTTATTAACTTTAGATCCAGGCTTTTTATCTAGAGAGACAAGGAGTTAATACAGATTTATCACAATTAGGAGCTGCTTGTTTAGTACTATTATACTGAGGTAAGTCACATCAATATATATGCTCCTGAATTTTATATGCTTGCATATATTTTACATAACCAGAGAGCAGGATCCATATAGCACTCTTGTAGCTGCCGGCAGCAGTCATGATGACGATGCAAGGCCGTCAACGTCATCTATGAAGGCCGATGTACCGGGGCTTAAGTCAGGCCTTTATTATTTATGACTGGTGGTTCTAGTGATGATTTAAGCCCCTCTGCTTGTAGGGTAGCTACAAACAAATAAAAATTGTTAAGACGAGTAAGACACTGGAACCAACTGTGTGCTCTGAAAAATCACAAATCTCTGAGGAGAGTCCAAGTGTGTCCTCTGTTACCATGTGTGAGCCTGACCTTTCTAGTAATACTGTACTTGAAGAGGATCCTCCTTCCACCATTTGTGTGCCTTCTTCTGACGTAGAAATCGAGGAAGCTTCTGTGGAATTGCACAAGGAGGATATTTATGTAGTTGGCGACATCAACAAGGATGTTGATGATGATGAGGAGGTTGATGGCGAGACTGTTTGTGTAAATACTGTAAATCAGCGAACAGTTGTTGTTGCCCATGGCGGGAAAAATCCCATTGTTGCCATGCCTGTGTCACAGTTGGTGCTAGTGAGTTACCTGTATCAGGTGATGAACTGGAATCACTGGAGGCCGGCTGGACTGGAACCATGGGTAACATGAATAGCTCTTTTAATATAAGAAGTGGGTAGCAGTGAGAACTGCCTTTGGTGATGAGTGACTGGAACTGGAAACTTGAGACGTTGGAATGAGACCAGAAGGAACTTGGAGGGACCAGACTGGGACCGGCAGGTAGGCTGACTGAGCTGGTCGGGGTACCAGTAGATGAGCTTGCAGGTGGATGGTAGCATGGAAGCTACTTGGTGCAGCTAATGAGCCGTGAGGTGAGTGGACTTGGAGGAACCAGACTGGGACCGGCAGGAAGGCTGACTGAGCTGGTCAGGTTACTAGTAGATGGGCTTGCAGATGGATGGTTGCGTGGAAGCTACTTGTTGTGGCTTGGGAAGCCGTGGGTAGACGTTGGTAGCTGGGTGGCTACGTGGAGCGACTGGATAGCCGTGGGTAGATGCTGGTATCTGGGTAGCTACGTGGAGCAGCAGGATAGCCGTGGGTGGATGCTGGTATCTGGGTGGCTACATGGAGCGGCTGGTTAGCCGTGGGTAGATGCTGGTAGCTGGGTGGCTATGTGGAGCGGCTGGATAGCCGTGGGTAGACGCTGGTAGCTGGGTGGCTTCGTGGAGCGGCTGGATAGCCGTGAGTAGACGCTGGTAGCTGGGTGGCTACGTGGAGCGGCTGGATAGCCATGAATAGACGCTGGTAGCTGGGTGGCTACGTGGAGCGGCTGGATAGCCGTGGGTAGACGCTGGTAGCTGGGTGGCTACGTGGAGTGGCTGGATAGCCGTGGGTAGACGCTGGTAGCTGGGTGGCTACGTGGAGCGGCTGGATAGCCGTGGGTAGATGCTGGTAGCTGGGTGGCTACGTGGAGTGGCCGGATAGCCGTGGGTAGACGCTGGTAGCTGGGTGGCTACGTGGAGTGGCTGGATAGCCATGGGTAGATGCTGGTAGCTGGGTGGCTACGTCGAGCAGCTGGATAGCCGTGGGTAGATGCTGGTAGCTGGGTGGCTACGTGGAGCGGCCGGATAGCCGTGGGTAGATGCTGGTAGCTGGGTGGCTACGTGGAGCGGCTGGATAGCTGTGGGTAGATGCTGGTAGCTGGGTGGCTACGTGGAGCGGCTGGATAGCCGTGGGTAGACGCTGGTAGCTGGGTGGCTAGGTGGAGCGGCTGGATAGCCATGGGTAGACACTGGTAGCTGGGTGGCTACGTGGAGCAGCTGGATAGCCGTGGGTAGATGCTGGTAGCTGGGTGGCTACGTGGAGTGTCCGGATAGCCGTGGGTAGATGCTGGCAGCTGGGTGGCTACGTGGAGCGACTGGATAGCCGTGGGTAGATGCTGGTAGCTGGGTGGCTACGTGGAGTGGCCTGGGAGCCGTATGGAGAAGCTGGTAGCATGGAAGCTACTTGGTGTGGCCTGGGAGCCGTGTGGAGAAGCTGGTAGCGTGGAAGCTACTTGGAGCGGCCTGGGAGCCGTAGGTGAGAGGCTGGTAGCGTGGATAGCTGAACGCAGCAGGCTTACGGATAGCACTGGTCTAGGAACCAGCAGGAGCCTGGGACATACTGGTACTCAGAGGTACAGCTATAGAATAAGTTGTACACCATGGAATGTAACAAGATGTTCAAGCACTGAGTGCTATTAGAGGAGGATCTATATACCTAGAGTCTGGCAGCGATTGGTGGATACAGACAGGTGGTCTGGCAGTGGCACTCTGAGTGGAGCAAGGCACAACATGCAGAGGGAGCAATCACCTCTGCAGCCCTTGAGAATCAGGACCACACCTGCGACTCCAATCAAGACTAGCAATGCTCACAGACAGAGCAGGGTCCAGGTGTTTAATCCGTGTGGGGGAAGAGCAGTCTGCACACACAGAGATGTTACAGCCAGCATGATTCAGCCAGAGCAGATGTCCCAGGAGAATTACAAACACAGATCCATGGAGCAGCTGGCAGAGGTTAATCACAAAAGGTAAAAACTAGCCAGGATTGTGACAGCCTGGGCAAAGGACAAAAGAATCCACTTCTCATGTGGGGAATTATTTCCACCCAAATCCGGACAACTTTTGCCAAGCCATTTGTGACCATTGCCAAGTAACAGTGAGTAGAGGTAAGGACCTTAACCATCTTGGCACCTCCTCCCTGTTACATCACTTGCAGCCCATTCATCAAATCGGAAAGGGTATTGAAACTTTGGAGACAACAAAAGTAAAACAAACAACAATCAGTCAAGTGTCAACAAGCTGCTCCCTTCTATCTGGATCCAAGCACCTGCAATATCCACCACCAACACCTGCATCATCATCAACATCCTCTTTCGTGATCGGAAGTAGTCCTGCATCCAATATCATAAGGACTGACTCCTCTCCTATCCATTGTTCCTCAGAAGGATCCTTGAGTGTTACGCCTGCTGCTGCTATTGCTATGACTTGATCTTCATCCCAGAAGGGGACCAGGAAGAAGGCAACTTTTAGTAGTTGAAGTATAACCAAACAATTGACTATCACACAATCCATTGCATTGGCAAACAAGTATGACAGCAAACACCCATTTTCACAGCAGATTACTGATGCTAGTATTAGATGTGCGTCCAGTGTCCACCATTAATGCAGTGGGTTTTACCCAGTTAATGGAGATCCTGTGTCCCCGCTACAATGTGCCATCTAGATTTCACTTCTCTAGAATAGCAATTCCCAATCTGTACAAGGGCATTAAAAAAAATCTTATTAATATCCTCCAAATTGCCATTGTGCCCACTGTTCACTTAACCACACATATGTGGACAAGTGGGACAAGGCAAATTAAAGATTACATGACTGTGACAGCCCATTGGGTAGGTGTATTGCCTACAACAGCAACAACAGCAGCAGCAGCTTAGAAATGCCAGCTCATTCAGAGGCTGACTACTCTGTGTATCACCAGTTTCAGTAAGAGGCATACCACTGAGAACCTCTTAGAGAAACTCAGGGAAATTATTGCAAAATGGCTTACCCCACTTGGACTTTCCTCGGGATTTGTGATTTCTGACAATGCCAGCAAATTCGATCACATCCCATGTTTTGCTCACAGAATGAATTTGGTGGTGCAACATATTTTTTAAAATGACAGGGGCATGCAGGAGATGCTCTCGGTGGCCCGAAAGATTTCTGGACATTTTCAACATTCAGCAACTGCATGTCGAAGATTGCAGCACCAGCAAGAACTGTTGAATTTGTCCTGCCATCAGCTGAAGCAAGAGGTAGTAACTAGGTGGAATTCTACCCTCCATATGCTTTAGCGGATGGAGGAACAGAAAAAGGCCATCCAAGGCTACACTACGGCTTATGACATAGAGAGAGGAGCAGGAATGCACCTTAGTCAAGCTCAGTGGAGAATAATTTCCGTGTTGAACCCTTTGAACTTGCTGCATGTGAAGTTAGTTCAGACACTGCCAGCTTGAGTCAGGTCATTCCCCTAATCAGACTTTCGCAAAAGCAGCTGGAGAAACTGAGGGAGGAGCTGAAACGGAGTGATTCTTCTAAGTATGCTAAGTAAGTGGGACTTGTAGATCAAGCCCTTCATTCGCTTTGACAGGATCCAAGGGTCATCAATCCCTTGAAATAAGATCACTATATTTTGGCGACCATATTTGATCCTAGGCTTAAGTCATACCTTGTGTCTTTCTTTCTTATGACGGACATAAATCTGAAAAGATGCAAAGAGCTGGTGGTGAAAAAATTGTCAGCTCAAGCGGAACGTGACACAGCAGCATCTCCTCCTTCAGTTTCTACAGCTGCCAGGAAAAAAGTGCATTTTCCTAAGAGACCCACTGCTGGTGGTGATGCAGATCAGTCAGCAAAATCTAATGACATCTGGTTGGGTCTGAAAGAATTACCTACAATGAGTGACATGTCTACCGTGACTTTGTCTGATACAGTCACCATTCAGAGAATGGTGGATGACTATTTTAGGGATAACATCCAAATAGGTATGTCAGACAGTCCGTTTCACTACTGGCAGGAAAAAGAGGCAATTTGGAGTCCCTTACAGAAACTGGCTGTGCATTAATTAAGTTTCCCACCCTCCAGTGTGTATTCTAAAAGAGTTTTCAGTGCAGCCAGGAACCTTGTCAGCGATCGGTGTAGGAGGTTACTTCCCAAAAATATGGAAAAGATGATATGGAATATGGAAAAATTCCACGAGGAAGACCTTTACCAGCACTTAAGTCCAAAAAAGACATTAGCGTCTGACTCTGTAATGGTGGATTCCAGCGGGGATGAATTCATATTGTCTGAAGACGAGGAGGATACACACACTGACGGGGATGACGATGACGACATCTAAAGTATTGTAAAGCCAGTTTGTGTATGGGATTATTGCCACCAATGTCCACTGCGCATTGGCAGCTTGTTTTGTGGGGGGTCCAAACAAACCAATCATTTCAGCCACAAGTGGGAGTCCCTGTCACTGAAGTGATTGGTTTGTTAAACTGTGAATTTCCTATTTCATATATATAACGTAAGGGTGGGTTGGAGGGCCCAAGGACAATTCCATCTTACACCTTTTTCCTTTCCATTATGTGTTGGTTGGGGCATTGCTGCCTGACATTTTTAATGTTATGGTTTATGAATGCCCAGAAATTGTAAAGGCCACACACAGCATCTCCTCCATGCCCCCTTTCATTTTTTTTAAAGAAAATTCTGAACCAATTGCTGCTTGTTGTGTCAACCCGACGGCACAAGTCGCACAACAGTGACATTCAGCCAAGGGTTCTCAACCCTTAAGGCTGCTGCATGGCCCAAAGGCCACATCCTGCTTCACGGCCCAAAGGTCAGCTGTTGTCAGTCCTCACCAGCCCTCAAAGCTGTAATGGCCGCAACTTGCCAAAAGTTCTAGGTCTCAAGGCTGTTGTAGTACTAATCATAGCTCTGTATTCCACTACTACTCAGCCTGGAGGCTGCATCAACAATTAACTATGAATTATCAATTCTTCAGCCAGGGGCTGCACCAATTATCAATTTTTCAGCCAGCCAGGGGCTGCACCAATTATCAATTCTTCAGCCAGCCAGGGGCTGCACCAATTATTAATTCTGCAGCCAGGGCTGCACCAATTATTAATTCAGCCAGGGGCTGCACCAATTATCAATTCTTCAGCCAGGGGCTGCACCAATTATCAATTCTTCAGCCAACCAGGGGCTGCGCCAATTATCAATTCAGCCAGGGGCTGCACCAATTACCAATTCTTCAGCCAGGGGCTGCACCAATTATCAATTCTTCGGCCAGGGACTGCACCAATTATCAATTCTTCAGCCAAGGGCTGCACCAATTATCAATTCTTCAGCCAGTGGCTGCACCGATTATCAATTCTTCAGCCAGGGGCTGCACCAATTATTAATTCTTCATCCATGGGCTGCACCAATTATCAATTCTTCATACAGGGGCTGCACCAATTATTAATTCTTCAGCCAGGGACTGCAACAATTATCAATTATTCAATCCTCAAGGGTTACCCCAACCATCATCTTTGCACAGTCCTCAACTCTATTTATCACTCAGTTTTGAGCCAGCTAGCTGGATGCAACCTTTTGGCCCTTAACTAGATGAAAAAAAATAAATATTGTGAGCTGTGAGGTGGTCAAAATTGACTGGAAACGAGTGGAAATAAATGTTATTGAGGTTAATAATACTGTAGGAACAAAAAAAGGCCAATTTTAAATCCAGATCCAAAACCAAAACCTGAAAAACAAAACACGGAGGTGAGGTTTTGGCATAACCCATCCAGATCCAAAACCAGGGGAGATCCAGACCCAAAACCAAAACACGGGGGTCAGTGCACATCTCTGACATTTTGACATTTAGGGCCACATTGAGTACATAGATACCACTGCTGCTTTCTCACAGACACTGCAAGTCTCTTCGCATGCAGAGAGCTCTCATGCTCTCATGCTGTGTATGCAATTGCAGTGGCTAATTTACGGATGCCCAGGAAATGGCATTAAAACGGACACACACGCCTGCGCCTTCCAACCACCCCCTCATCACCCCCCCAAACTCCTGTCACTCACTTTGCGATGGATTCCTCTGTCATAGTCACAGTGCAATCGAGCAGTGCGGTTTATGCGCATGCGCAATGCCAAATAGTCGCTCGGTCTGCATTCATAGCTGCACTCAGTACTGAATCAGGCCCTTAGTTCACAGTCTTGCAATTTCAGTTAAAAATAAACACATTTTTGGCAATATATTTTATTTGCTGTGTAAGGAGGGATAAGCAATCTTATATTATTTTCTGTAAAATCAATAAACAAGGTGCAACTGAGCGGTGCATAATCAAATTACTGATATTGATGTTGTATTGCGACTAACCCAAAAAGTGCCAAAATAGACTCATTGGCAGAGGGGTGAAAGAAAAGGCAAATAACTTTTGTTTTAAAGTTGCTAATGTGATTATGTTTCTGCCAGGCATTCGATCACATTTGTTCGGCTATTGAAGATGTCTCTGGACAAATTGGACACAACTACATGAGAGATAAGTGAGTAATTATATACAATGTGCTAGACGATAACCATGAGATTTTAATTAAAATTCTCGCCAGTATACTGAGAAAAAAACAGAAATTGTGATCAGTTATCAAGTTAAGATAACAGCTATAGCGAGCGGCCAGGAAGATGGTCGCGATGGTTAAGACCATCGCGACCATCGGGCTTGCGACGAGACCCTTGTGGTAGGGTCTCGTTGCCGCAAGCCCTGGAGTGCTTTCGGCTCAAACAGCCGAAAGCACTCCCACTGACATCACTTGTGATGTCAGTGGGGCCGGCCCCAGACGGTAGGCGTTCCCATGGGGACGCCTCCGTCTGGGCAGCCACGCCCCCGGCCCGCCCACCAAAGGGGGCGTGCTGTTACTCAACATCGACAGCACGCCCCCTTTGGTGCGAGACCCAGAGCGACGGTTTGCCCATCGCTATCCTGGTCTTGTGAATGCGCACTGGGCCACCATCGACCCTCTTGTGAGCGCTCAGCGCTCGTGAGCGGGTCTGAAATCAGGCCCAGTGTTTGCAGTCCAAATAGTAATGCTACACTTGAACTGTAGAGATCATTAAGATGCATTTACTCTCAGTGCCTTATTCTCTCTAAATTTCCACAGCTTGCTAGTACACTACACACCAGAGCTCTCTCCAAAAATCAGTATGGATGCAGCCATGTTGGACTCAGTCACATGACTCTCCTCTACCATTCAGAGTGCTGCTCCCAGACCAACTGACCACAACAGCCAATCCCCAACAGTCCAGGGGTATATAAGGAACTTTCTGGCAGTCTGCTAGTGCAAGTGCTTTGTTGTTATATCCTGCAGCAAGCTGATAGTGAATTTCTTCAGTTTCCATCACCAGCACTCCTGGCTCCAGCTGTTCTGGTTCAATCGCTGTGTCCAGCATTCCAGTTCAATCCTGGTGCCCATTAATCCTGTTCAGTCCCGGTGTCCAGCATTCTGGTTCAATCCTGGTGTCCAACATTCCAGTTCAATCCCGGTGTCCAACATTCTGGTTCAATCCCGCTGTCAAGCGTTGTGGCTCAATCCCGGTCTCAAACATTACTGTACTGTAAGCTGGGCCGTTTGAATTTAGCAGCAGCATGACAGCACCACTCAGGTTTGGACTGGGCTGCCGGGGAATTGGGAAATTTCCCGGTGGGCCCCACTTATTCAGGCCATGCCCCTTTTTTTGTGGGGGTGGAGCAGATCACGATCGGGAGTGGGGGAGGGGTTGCAGTCCAGCCTGTGAAAGTGCCACCTGCCCTCCCACAACCAGTACTATGATTTGCGATCCCAGCACTGTGACTGAGGTTGCAGGCTGGGATCACCACTACGACCATTGGTCACAGTGGTGGACAGCACCTGGCCACCGACTTGCGAGGCCAGGAAACTGTGTCTGTAGATGCAGTCCCTGCCTTGCCACTCCCGGAAAATGGGGTCGACAGTCCCCGGTTTCCAGGGCCGCTGGACTCCCCTGCACTGTCCCTTAAATGCCTCTGCCTGTCAATCCGGCAGTGGTATAGAAGGGTCTGCGTGTGATCACTCAGGACCCATTCTGTGCACTCCCAGAACCGGTCCTGCGCATGGCAAGATTTCTGATAATCAATTGCGTGCAATGCTGTATTAAGCCCTATATTCATTATCACAAAGTACTTGAGACTTCTGCTACCAGATGTGAGTAAGGGGTTTTGAGGAAACAACTTCTTGTGCAGACTCTGTGTATGTCAGAATATATTGATACTGATATCTTAGTGGCCATTTAAAAGAAACAATCTAAAATAGTGTCACATATGGCAGGAATATTACTTATGGTTGGTGCTGATTCTGAGCTGGGTGCAGCATCTTGTGCCAGTTGCACGTCTGTGACTTTATGCTAATGCCACTACAAGCTCTTCCCTTGGTGTTCACCTTTGTGTATTAATGTACAAGAGTGTCCACAGACACTACAATGTTTTTTGGTGCATCTTGGTGCATAGGAACTTGCACCAGCCCCATGCTAGGCGCAGAATCTCAATGTGAGCGACTAAGTGTCTGGGTACACAAACATTTCAGGGACACACCCATAAAATGCCCATAAGGCAGACCATCTCTATCTCTCTGACCAGCTACCTCGCAGTCACCTCCAAGGAATTCTCAATCCATTTTCTGTACACTTCTGCATCTGTGCATCTAAAATCACTACTGTGACTCTGCATCTTACATCACTACTGCGACTCTACATATGACATCACTACTGTGACTCTGCATCTGACATCACTACTGCGACTCAGAATCTGACATCACTACTGCGACTCAGAATCTGACATCACTACTGCGACTCAGAATCTGACATCACTACTACGACTCAGAATCTGACATCACTACTGCGACTCAGTTCTGACATCACTACTGCGACTCAGAATCTGACATCACTACTGCAACTCAGATTCTGACATCACTACTACGACTCAGGATCTGACATCCCTACTACTGTGACTCAGTTCTGACATCACTACGGTGACTCAGAATCTGACATCACGACTCAGGATCTAACATCCCTACTACGACTCTACATCTTACATCACTACTGTGACTCTACATCTGACATCACTACTGTGACTCTGCATCTGACATCACTACTGCAACTCAGCATCTGACATCACTAATACGACTCAGTTCTGACATCACTACTGCGACTCAGGTTCTGACACCACTACTGTGACTCAGTTCTGACATCACTACGGTGACTCAGAATCTGACATCACTACTGCGACTCGGATTCTGACATCACTACTACGACTCTACATCTGACATCACTACTGTGACTCTGCATCTGACATCACTACTGCGACTCTGCAGTTGACAGCAATCTAGAATGAATACAGTTCATCTCTTTTGGCAAATTGTTATGAATCTTCATATTGTATATTTTGTTTTAGGATCTCAAACATCGATGCAAAATATCTCAGCAAAATATTTATGCGAAAATCAGCCCAAAAAACACAAGATCGTATTCTTAATGTTTTCCATGAGTTAAATGTGAAAGATGCTATAAGTTATGTTACAGAGGTATGTGACTATTTCCTTGTTTGCATTTATTATTTGTGCACCATTTCGCGATTGTCTCTATTAATTTCACCTCCAAAAGGCAAACTTAGGCCTGTATCCAATTAGAAGTGAAAAGCCGAGATCCACAACATTTTTATTTAGGGGTGCAAAGGTGGGGAAACCACTCAGAACCCTTGGAACAGGCCCCCAAAGGATAACTGAGTCAAAAAATCCCTAAAAAAGTAAGGAACACTACTAAAAAGTGGTTTGAAATTTAGGCGAAAAAGTACAAAGTGGGGGTACAAACATAAAAAGTATCAAAATACCCCAAATTACCCCAAATTTGACAGGACTACTTATTTTCTCCCCAAAAAAACTGCTTAATACTATTCTTCACCACTTGTGCAAAGATGCTAATTATAGGCAATTGTACCAACTTAAGTACCCCAAACAGTTTAATTAGGGCTAATCAGGCACTACTACATTGGTCCCCAATGTTTCTATTTTGGGGGGTTCAAGCTGATTTCCACGATACTGACACCACTTTTCGCCTGTTCTGACTTCGCGTTTCTCCATTTTAGCGTCTTTTGGAATTGAAAGTACGCGCACAATAAGTTTCCACAGCTAAAAATAGGCGATGTAGGCGAAAAGTCCGGCATGCGAAAATTTATCACATAAGCGAAACTAATTGAATACGGGCCTTAGTAGCTTGTACACATTTATAGTAACTTGTATTGGAGAAGACTCAAATCTTTTAGCAGGAGAAAAAAAGCTGTGTGCCCTCTCGCAATTCAGACAACTTACGGTAAAATCATCTCCACCCGTTTACCCCATTTAAATACTGCAGAATTGCTTGTTATGAAATAAGTGAGGTTTTCTAGCATTAAAATGCATCAAATGCACCAAGCTACTGCTGCAATCCTCTTATTGCTATCACCATCATGCTGAGAGTATGGCGCTTGACTGTGGTGTAACACCCAGGCACCACTCTGTGAAGCAGAAAATACCACTCCCACCTCACATATGCTAACATAAGAAGAAGAGGGTATGGTGGTGAGGAAGCCTATGTTGCCACAATAGCTACTGTAGCGACTGACCACCCGGGAACCATTTCTTCTCTTTCCCTCTCCATTTGTTTGATAAAAAAATAAATTCCTATCAGGTTCCTGTGTAGCTATTCTGTGACAAAAGTCTAATTAGTGGTTACCATGGTGACTTGGAGATTAGTATTTGGGGAGTGCAGTAGTGAACAACATTGTCAGGTAAGATATTAAAGGTAATAGTTTAAAATAAATGTGGCTCCAACACATTTATGACCTTTATTTTATCTAGTAAAAATATAGTTTGCACAATGTTTATGATGTTGCCTCTTTTAGTTTCCTTTCTTAATGTTTGCTAATTAAGATCTGGGCATTTGATAATCTCAGCAATTTGCTTTTTGTTTGAAAAGGAAGACAATAAGCGAGTTGTACAGTAGGCTATCATAAAAAGTATATGATCTGCAGTTGAAAAATATTTTGTTAACATGATTACAGAAATAATTTATTTTAGAAACTGTTTGAATTACATTTACAGTAAGCTACTGAAAGAGCAGTGTTCATGTATTCATTCACTAGGGAGAACGCAGAGGCTCATTGGCCTTTATTCACTCACCAAGTATGGAAAATATGGCCAATGTGGATTTTAGCACTCCTCGTCCATCAGTCTCTGAGCCATCCGTTTCCTATTTCTTGTAAGTTGAATTATTTTATTTCATTTTCATTTACTGTTATACAGTATTATCTATTCATTTAAATGCATACTAAATTGCTGTATGCTTTTATGAGCTTTATTCTTTTGAATGGGAAATATTATATTAAATAAAACATCACAATACATCTTCCTTATTAACATGAAATATCAGGCTTTAAATTGTGTGACTGTTTTTTTTCATATAGCGGGCGCATTAATGAAATATTAACCACTCCTATTTGTTAGCCCTCCTTTATTAATGACAAGAGGTTTTAATATTACAGGTATCTTGATAATATCTGCAAATACTTTCAACATTTCAAAAAACCAAAGAGGGAAGAAAGGAGGCTGTGGGGGGCCTAGCACTACAGATGTTCTTCAAGTGCCCCCTGGGGGCATGGTCACACCCACTTGGTCATGCACTATAACTGTGACTATGTCCGACTTGGACAAATTGTAGCGTTGGTTGCTATGTTAATAAGTCTTCCTCAATATCATATAAAACATCATCTTGTGGTGATGTGACTGTCAATGGAAATGTCATTGATGGTGAATGTAGTGAATTGGCCAAAATAAGAAAAATAGCTAACATTACATGCACCATCATAGTGGCAAAGAAAAGCTCAGGCCAAGGACACTTTTTGCTCAACATGGTACTAGTAGTAACAAGCCCAGGTCAAAAGTGAGTGGCCAATACAGTCATGCATTTCCTGCACCCTCCGAAGCACTAGCTTCTTGTTCTTGGTGTGGTACTAACAGTTTTACTAGTGCCCAGGGGCGCCGAAAGGGGGGGGAGCAGGTACAATTTACCCTAGAACGGGCTTCCAGAGGGGCCCGGTGGAGGTCTGGTTCTGTCCCCCCCTCCCTTCTCTTTCCCTTGCAGCAGCAGTGGGAGACTGCTCGCAGCTGCTAAGCAGCAACCACAGCAATTTCCTATACCCGAGAGGGGGAGCGATCATACTGATTGCGCCCCCCCTGGCTTTGCGCCGGGCTGAGGGGCTCACAGTGCCCCCTCCCCAGCGCCTCAAAAGTGTTTTTTTTTTCTCAAGGGGGCATGGCCATGCCTTCTGCGATTAGGCCATGCCCCTTCTTTACCTGGACCCGGTGGCACTCTCTATGGCCCTGCTAGTGCCACCTCCAAAACAGACTTGTCCATAATTCAAAATAATAACACTGAGGCCAAAGGGTGTCCATGAGCAGCATACAGTCAGGTCCATAAATATTGGGACATTGACAGAACTTTAAGATTTTGGCCTCTATTCACCACCACAATGGCTTTGAAATGAAACAAACAAGATGTGCTTTAACTGCAGACTTTCAGATTTAATTTGAGGGTAATTACATCCAAATCAGGTGAACGGTGTAGGAATTACAACGGTTTCTATATGTGCCTCCCACTTTTTAAGGGGCCAAAAGTAATGGGACTATCAACTCAAAAGCTATTTCATGGACAGGTGTGGGCTATTCCCTCGTTATTTCATTATCAATTAAGCAGGTAAAAGGTCTGGAGTTGATTCTAGGTGTGACATTTGCATTTGGAATCAGTTGCTGTCGACTCAATATGAGATCCAAAGAGCTGTCACTATCAGTGAAGCAAGCCATCATTGGGCTGAAAAATCAAAACAAACCCATGAGAGAGATAGCAAAAACATAGGTGTGGCCAAATCAACTGTTTGGAACATTCTTAAAAAGAAAGAACGCACCGGAGAGCTCAGCAACACCAAAAGACCCAGAAGACCACGGAAAACAATTGTGGTGGATGACAGAAGAATTATTTCCCTGGTGAAGAAAAACCCCTTCACAACAGGTGGCCAAATCAAGAACACTCTCCAGGAGGTAGGTGTATATGTGTCAAAGTCAACAATCAAGAGAAGACTTCACAAGAGTGAATATAGAGGGTTCACCACAAGATGTAAACCATTGGTGAGCCACAAAAACAGGAAGACCAGATTAGAGTTTGCCAAACAACATCTAAAAAAGCCATTACAGTTCTGGAATAACATCCTATTGACAGATGAGACAAAGATCAATTTGTACCAGAGTGAAGCATGGTGGTGGTAGTGTCATGGCATGGGCATGTATGGCTGCCAATGGAACTGGTTCCCTTGTATTTATTGATGATGTGACTGCTGACAAAAGCAGCAGAATGAATTCTGAAGTGTTTCGGGCGATATTATATGCTCATATTCAGTCAAATGCTTCAGAACTCATTGGACGCCGCTTCACAGTGCAGATGGACAATGACCCGAAGCATACTGCAAAAGCAACCAAAGAGTTTTTTATGGCTAAAAAGTGGAATGTTATGCAATGGCCAAGTCAATCCCCTGACCTGAATCCGATTGAGCATGCATTTCACTTGATGAAGACAAAACTGAAGGGAAAATGCCCCAAGAACAAGCACGAACTGAAGACATTTGCAGTAGAGGCCTGAAGCATACTGCAAAAGCAACCAAAGAGTTTTTTATGGCTAAAAAGTGGAATGTTATGCAATGGCCAAGTCAATCCCCTGACCTGAATCCGATTGAGCATGCATTTCACTTGATGAAGACAAAACTGAAGGGAAAATGCCCCAAGAACAAGCAGGAACTGAAGACATTTGCAGTAGAGGCCTGGCAGAGCATCACCAGGGATGAAACCCAGCATCTGGTGATGTCTATGCGTTCCAGACTTCAGGCTGTAATTGCCTGCAAAGGATTTGCAACAAAGTATTAAAAAGTGAAAGTTAGATTTAGGATTGTTTAGTTTGTCCCATTACTTTTGGCCCCTTAAAAAGTGGGAGGCACATATAGAAACCGTTGTAATTCCTACACCGTTCACCTGATTTGGATGTAATTACCCTCAAATTAAATCTGAAAGTCTGCAGTTAAAGCACATCTTGTTTGTTTCATGTCAAAGCCATTGTGGTGGTGAATAGAGGCCAAAATATGAAAATTCTGTCAATGTCCCAATATTTATGGACCTGACTGTATGTGTGTCATACAGATCACATTTTGCAACTGTGATAAGTTCTGAGCAGCATCCTCCCACAATTTCTACATCATCTGAAAATGTGAGGAAGAGTAGTATTGAAGAAGATTTGGAAATAGAGGATGGAAATTTAGAACATGTTCTTAATCTGCAACAGGATGATGGGAATAATTGTGTATCTGACAATGGGGATGATGATGACTGTACTGTATATGAAAAATATGATGATGATGAATGTCTTCAAGTAAGACAGCCACCAGTGTCTCATCTCATGCTCATGGGGAGCACATTGTTGTTATGCCTGGCCAAAATATCAATAAATCACTTCTGTTGAACTATTTCAACCCCATCCCAGAAATGATTGTCAAGCCATCTGTAGCCATTGTAAGGTAAAAAGTCAAAGTAGGAATGTCAATCATTTAGGCGCCTCCTTGCTTATACATTTGCAGCATAATCATGTATGTGGTTCATCCCAAAATGTGAAATCATGTGCAATAAGCAGTCCAGTGACAGCTTCCACCAGAAAAAACTCATGCAATCATCACCACCAACACCCTAATGATTGGACTCCTCAGGAACAGTATTAAGTAGACCTGTATCATTGGATACAATTAAATCTGAATCCTGTAATGCAATCCATAATTTCCCAGCGTAATCTCTGGAGGCTAGTGCAACTGCTATTAGGGGTAGATTATCATCTCAGAAGGAGAACCAGAGTTAGCCTAATTTCCATCAATTTTCTGTCAAACAATCCTTTAAAAGGGGGTGCATGTATGAAAGGCATCATTCTGTTGCACAGTGAATCACAATGTCATGACAGCCATGTTGACACTTGATATGGGTCCAATATCTGCAATAAATGCACCAAGTTTCAGATGATTAGTAGAGGTCAAGGGCTCATACTACCAAATTCCACCTCAATTCCATTTTTTCTCAAAAGCATTCCCACAGCTATACAGGTTGGCCAAAGTCATTACTTACCTTGAAAAGAACATTGCACCTACAATCCACCTAATAACAGATATGTGGACAAGTTGCACTGGTCAAACAAAATACTACAGGACAGCCCACTGGATAAGGCATGTCACCCCCAGCAGCAGCACCAACAGTAGCATCATCATCATCCTTATTCTGTCAGCATACAAATGCTAGCATACTATGCCAAAACATTCACAGGCAAGCTACTTTATGGATTACTGGCTTCACAAAGACACATATAGTGTAAAGTTGTAAACTTGTTGCATAAACGTCATAATGTTATATGCAAATGCCTCACTCCAACGAAAACTTTCCTCTGAATTTATCATATCAGATAATGAAGCCATTGTGCATGCAATTCACATGGGCTATTTTAACATAATTTCATGCTTTGCCCACACAGTAAACTTGGTGGTTTAGAATTTCCTCAAGAAAAGTTCTCCATTGACTGTAAAATTTGGGGGCATTTTCGGCATTCCACAACAGCATGTAGTAAATTGCACCCTTCAACAAAAAAAAAAGAAAATTACCTGCCATGTCATTAGCTGAAATGTACAGAAAAAAATAACGTACAGCATGCACAAAGTTCCATTTACTTATACAGGATTTCAAATATTTATGCAAAAATAATGGTAGGTACTGTAGGTATAATTTTATTTTGAGCGAATATTTACCATATTAAATTGGATAACATTTTAAATGGGATTACACTAAGTGGATTTTTATTTCTTTCTACACTATGTGAAGAAGTTTAGAGGAGTAAAAAGAAATTGAAATATGCAAAAAGTCAAGTGGGGCTCTAGTTAGCAAACATCTGTACCTGTGACACTTTTCTCTGATCTGCTTCATCACTTGAATAACCCATTGTCCTCTCATCTGTGGGGGCACGACTGAAAAGTAGCACAGCTTTTATACAGACACAAGGGGTGTTTAATGGGGTTGGGTATGGGAGGCAGGCAGTCGAGATGCCGGCTGTCAAAACACCGAGAGTGGCATCCCGATGCTTAGAATCCCGACATTCACAGCTTAACCCTCCCTTCCTGCATCCTAACCTCCCCCCCGTATCCTATCCCTAACCCTCCCTGTTAGTGCCTAAACCTAACCCTCCCCCTGTAGTGCTTAAACCTAACCCTCCCTCTTTAGTGCCTAACCCTAACCCCCCTCAGTGGTGCCTAACTCTAACCCCCCGGTGGTGTCTAAACCTACCCCCCCTCCCCCCATGGTGTAAAGGTAACACAGCCCGCTATAATCATGTTCGGGATGCTGAATGTCGGGATTCCGGCTTCTGCATCTCAACTGACGTCGGGATTCCGACTGTTCTGGCTGCGGGACGGGATTCCAGCACCGGGATTTCGACCTCGGGCTTCCCGTGCAGCGGCCAATTAACTACATCCCGTTTAATGTTTCTAACAATTCATGCAAAATATATCTGTTTTCCTATATTTTTGCATAAGACTTTGAAAATCCTGTACAAGCAAGAGGAATCATAACTGTGGAATCCTGCAGCAATGTACATCATTTTTTTTTCTGTACAATATGGTTTCATTGTGTTAGGGTAACATTAATTAGGTGTAGCAGTTTTTGTAGGTAGCATTCGTTTGGGGCATTATTTATATTGATTTCATTAGCTAAATGAAGCAGTATTAACAAGGTGGAATTCCATACTTTATATGCTTAAGTGACTGAAAGAGCAGCAGTAAGAAATCAAGAGCTACATATCTAAACAAGATATAGGGAGACGGGGAACATAGTTATCTTACTGCAGCACACTGGAGAATCCTTTCAGTTGTATTCAAGCTACAAAACCATTTGAAAGTGTAACAAATAAAGTGAGTTCTGACACTGCCAGCTGGAGTCAAGTCATATCCTAATTAACCTACTTAAAAGCATAAGATGAAAGAAAACAATTCTGCAAAGTATGTTGGTCTAGTAGATCAATGTCTTCATTCCCTTCGCAATGAACCAAGGGTGTGCAAGATGTTGCAAAATGATGACTACATTTTGTCAACCATACTTGATCCTAGTTTGAAATCCTATGTCATGCCTATTTTTTCCAAATGACCTAGATCTTAAAACATGTAAAGATATCTTTTTGAGAAAGTTGTCAGACCAAGTCTCAAGTGCCACATCCTCTGCTTCAGCTTTTACTAGTGCTGCTATTAGTACAGATGTATCCTCATAAATTTGCCCTATTGCATGGATCAGTTTGATGTGTTAAATGTGTACATCTATGGGCGAACGAGTTTGAATCTGTGTACAAAGTGCTACGATGCAGTGGCCACAGCTTTTTCTCATGCCAAGTTCCACTGGGGTTCATCTGTAACTTTGTAAATTTTTAAAACTAATTCCTGTGTGGATTAAGTCGCAGCCAAACATCTGTAGTACACTTGGGGCCTGATTCAGACCCGGTCGCAAGCGATGAGCGCTCGCAACTGGGTCGATGGTTGCCCACAGCGCATGTGCACGACATAGCCGGCTCCGTCGTGCGCATGCGCGAGACCCGGCTAGCGACGGGCAATCCGTCGCTCCGGGTCTCGCAACAAAGGGGGTGAACTGTCGATGTCGAGTGACAGCTCGCCCCGTTTGGTGGGCGGGACGGGGGGGTGGCTGCCCAAACGGAGGCATTCCCGAAGGAATGCTTGTCGTTTGGGGGCGGCCCCACTGACTTCACGAGTGATGTCAGTGGAGAGCTTCCAGCTCTGTTAGAGCCGAAAGCTCTCTGGGGCTTGCGATGAACGAGACCCTACCACAAGGGTCTCGTCGCAAGCCCGATGGTCACGATGGTCTTGATCATCATGGCCACTCGCTATAGCTGTGGTGGTCACCCATAGCTATGCGAGCAGCCAGGAGGCCGCTCCTAAAAAAAACAGCGCCCGACCCTGATTCAGAGCGAGTGCTCGCTTTTTGCGAGCGCCTCTGAATCAGGCCCTTGGAGTGGTGTTTCGCTACATCTGTGATGCAATTAAGATGCAAAGTTTAGAGAAAACCAAAGCCAAAACATGAAATAGTAGCAGAGCATGGGTATACACGGGGTACATATATATATACATATATATATATTTATATACATATATACATATTTAAATACATATATACAAATATATATATATATATATATAGGTTTGCAATGTTCCGGCACTCTTTTTTCTCCAAAAGTCAAATACCTGGTTGCCCTTGTATTACAATAATCGACTGTGTATGGCTGTGTGAATTGCTTCTGTAGCCCCATCAGCAGGAACTATCCAAATACAAAAGCAAAGTCTTATCTCCACGTGTAATCACAAACTGTGCTGGAGCCGCCGGAGCCGGATGCACATCACTGGACAGCGCTGAACCTGACGTGATGACGTCATTCTTCTCACCTCTGGAGGTTGCTATGCCAACTTAAAACGCTTCTCTTTCACCTGCTCTCTGTGAATGCACAGAAAAATACAAAGTGCACTATTACATGAAAACACCCACATACATGTACAGTATATGCCACAATAATGTGTGGTACAAGCACTACACGTGGGACAAGGGCACTAGATGAAAAAAGGGACTAATACTAATAGGCTACTGTAAGCAAAATATATAACTAGCGCTACACTTAGAATGTAAGCTCTAACGAGCAGGGACCTCTTTCCTCATGTGCTTCTCTTTACCATTTCTTCCACTCTTTACTCCCCATAAGGGCACCTAAAACGTGACTGCCAACTCCCTGCTGCTTATTGTGAGTGCTTTAATCGCTATTGCAGAAATGTATATAAGTCATGTCCTTGTCCTGCACTGTAATGTACTGTAAGTTACTTGTTTCTTGTTCACTTATTAGTTCTATGTACTATGTAAGGCGCTGCGGAACACTTGTGGAGCCATATAAATAAAGGATAATAATAATAATAATAATACACAAATCCTAAAAATCCATGCCTATAAAATGCTAATGGTGTCAGATACAGTGTGGAAACATATCATATCAACGAATTCCTTGAAATGCGTTTGTTCAGTTCCACAGGTTGTACTGTGTTTAATCTAAAGATCCACTTGGCCATCAATTTTGTCAGTTATGCCAATCTATCACCTCCCCTTGGTAGGGGTGGTACATGATCTATAATTTTGTACCTCAGTGTTGTTAATTGATGTTTCTTTTCCTTAAAGTGTTTTGCTACAGGTTGGTTTATGTCCTTTCCTGTTAGTGCCATCCTGATGGGCGAGCGGTGTAATGCCATCCTTTCCTTAAACATCCTCTACGTCATCCCAGTGTAATACAGTCCACAAGGACAGATAATTTTAGTGCAATTTTTAGTACATACTTATATATAAAGTAAACACACATTTTTATTCAAACTTGCATAAAACTACATATTGGGGTGTAAGTCCTGGCTTTGTTTGCTTCGTGTTGTCAGGAAAAGCACAATTAGAGCTGGCAACATAAAAAATGTCTCACCTAACACTCAAATTAACAATTAACACCGGAAAAACAGAAAATTCGTACAGGAGCTCTTACAAATAAATGTAAAATATATATATAAATACATCCCTCTTGATGAAGGTTTTTCTTCAAATGCACTATTCCTCCTTTAAGGGGCAGTTTCTAACCTAAAAAGAAGATAACTTTCACAATAGTGTGATAGAGTAACTATAAGTTCATGTATAATAAATAAGGTGTAGACTTCATGAAATTTACCTCCAAAGTGATATTCCTTTTCACCCAATAGGTATTACACTTACAGGAAATCAAAGATCATATGCAAGTACAGATCTCACACTTCTAAGCGTCTTAGTCTATCCTTCGTGTTTTATCTCCCCATAAATATAGTGCCCTAATAACAAAGGACAGTAGCAAATAGTGTAAAATTGTTTTAATTGAGAGATAACCAATGGCACAGATTATATGTGTGTGGATTCTTGTACAGCAAGAATCAACACACATATAAATTGGACTCCTACCAGATGGAAATTAAGTGAACGCTTATCTTATGTTCAGCCCGGGTACACCAACCATATTTATGCCGAGTTCAGCCAATTGTAAACCATTCCTAGAAATGTACACCAATTTTTAACACATATAGTAATTCCCAGATCATTTTGTTATAATGGCCAAAACATCATGCCATACATTAAAATTCAAGAAATATGAAAATTCATTACAATAATAATTTTGAAATCCATCCAGCTTGATGTTACCATTGGTTACATCCTTCCTCTCATTCTAATTGATGGATCCCAATGTCTATCAAATGACTGTTCAAAGCCATGACAACCGGAAGTTACTATACAGGCCTCTAAGTGTATATCGCTGATACCAGAAGCTAGCGCCGCATTCAGAAGTGACTTCCATACACTACTGCTACACGTGTATAAACATATCTGTTATTTTGAGCTGTGCACGTGCTCCAAGCTGGACGTAGTAAGAATCAACATCTGCTCCATGTGAAGGAACAGGCTTGGACTGGGCTGCCGGGGAATCGGGTATTTCCCCGGTTGGCCCCACTGCTTTATGGCTCTGCCCCTTTTTATAAGGGGGCGGGGCTTATCGGGCTGCGAAGGGGGGGAGTGCGAATGTGCACTGGATGTCTCTGGAGAGCTGCTGAGGGGCCTGCCTGCTGCTGCTTCTAACGGGCAGCAGCTCTAGAAGCACTGACACTGACTGTACTGTGGAGGGGGAACATAGGGGACATGTTCCCCGGGCACTCCTCTCAGAGGGAGGCTGTCATAACTGTCACATCATGTGATGCTACCTGCTATGTGTGCTCAGTGTACTGTGTGAGAGCAGCATGCTGCATGCCCATACAGCATGTCAATCACATTCACCTTCCTCCCCGAGCCTTCATTCTCATCTGAAGCTCCACCCCCTTTCCAGCTTTAGCCAGCTTTAGTCAATGTCATGTAACAAAAATTCAATGTTAAATATGTTGCTAAATTGATATAAATCCCAGCCATTGATGTCAAAGTAAAATGATATATACACTATACATAGTGCTGAGACTAATTGCTATTGGCTACAATTAGTGAAAGCTATGCTAAATATAAGAGGCCTATGCTCCAGCTACTGATATATAAAATGATACATGTACTATATGCAGTGCTGGGAATGATTGCAATTGCCTAAAGGTTTAGCTGCACTATTGTATACATGAATACCCAGAACTGCAAAGGTTAACATTTTTACCTATAAAATCTTTTTTTTTATGGTATGTGATTCACACACATGATATAATGGGAACTATTACTATTATATATCACATGTAGTGGAGACCTATTAATACTAGGTGTGTTGACCAATTATATACTAACATATACCTGCTGTGTGGGATCTAACCTTATAGCTATGAGACTCAGAACTACAACATATATTTGTGTACACTGCATAGCTAACAAATATTCACTATAAGCATTGTATGGCAATACATAAGGATAAGGCATCTAAGTATAGGAAGAGAAGACATTGTATCAGTTTGGAAAACTGACTATACACAATATTAGTCACTGCATTGTTTGATACAATTTGCTATTTCCTTCTAGGAGCTGATGAAGGCATTTAACCTTAAGAAATAATTATTTGCAACATAAATAACAGAATAAACTATAATAAGTAATGAACCACTGTGCTACTAAACACTGATTATATTGAAATAATGACAAATTGACAACGGTTTTGTTTTGCATATTTTATTGTACACATCAATTTTCATCTCTTTTGCACAATTCTATCTTTTTATATTTCACCATCTTAGCAAATTTAATATAGTGAGATTTTAATGCATACCTATTAAAAATATTACATTTTAAATTACCAATGTGGGTCCAAGTGCACCCATTAAAGCTACTTACTTTTCCTCTTTGTATATGTGATTTATATACAGTACGGTTATGGTCACTTTAAGGAATATGTCCGGGATATTACCATGGTACTAATGATAGAAAATGAGAACTACGACCCCTATTTTTTCTTTATTATTTTGTTTGCTTTGTAATTATTTATTTTTTAATTCGGTAGTTAAGAGGGGGTGATTTTTAAACTTAAACTCTAGTTTGTCTAGGAAAGGTAGACTTTGCCTGAATGGATCAAGATGGGGGCCCCTAAGATAGTATCTGTGAGATCTTAGGGCCTGATTCAGCTTAGGAAGGAATTGTGAAGCTGTACGCAAGCAGCTTTGCAATTCTGTCCTTGCAATTATAGTAATGTAGCAGGAGGCATCACACCTCCTGTATGCATTAAGTATCCAAGCTGCGTTGTACAACGCAGCATCGGATAATCTGCGAGAACATCGGCCGACTAAGTGACCCATGGGGGTCACACTGGCGGCTGCTGCAGATGAGAGAAAGAGGCCAGGAATTCTCAGTCAGCCGATGGAGATGCTGGCTCGTTCCCTCCCACTGAACGGCAGCAACATGGCTCCATTTAGGAAACGGAGGTCGTCGCAGCCCCATTCCCGCCAACGAACAGCAGCAGACTGTCAATCATTGACAGTCTGCTGCCGGACTGTGTGCAATTACACAGTACTGCACATGCACAGTACAGGTCGGGTGCCTGCACAGATTCCCGACCATCGGGAATTTACATTGAATAAGGCCCTTATTCTGGCTTTGGGGGAGCATTTTAGTGAACCAGCTCACTTTTTTTTACACTTTTTTATTGCTGCCTGTCCAAGAGGGGGAGGCTTCGGCAGTCACCATTCAGTGTCATTCCACATGCAGAGTGTAGCCCGCGGATCTGTGTCTGTTTTTCTGTGAGATGTGCTAATCCTAATCAGGCAAGACTACTAGTGAGAGCCTCTTTTTTAGGGGGTATGAAGTCCTGTGTCCCCGCAGTCAGATCATGCAACTGATGCCTGTGTCTCCTGGTGTGTGATCTCCATCAACCACTCACAGCTGTATCAGCTCCTCACATTACACCCACTCCCCCAGCTCAGCTGCTGCCACTGTCAATACACAGAAGCAGGCGACCCTTCAAGACTGACAGAGCCTTTCTAAGGCCACGGGCCCAGCTCAGATAGCAACACTTATGACATTATGGGGTGGTAAGCAATGAATAATATATCACACACAGTTATTTATGTGAGTGTGAAAATGTGAATAGAGGGCATGTGCTGTACTTGAGCTTGACCCTCCGCTGCTTTGGGCTGACTCTAGTGGTGGATAAAGTAATGCAGCTATGACGGGCCATTTGCGTATGCGGATGATACTCAAATCTACCTATCCTCCCCAGATTTGTCCCCATCAGTGTCACTGAATGTCTTTCTGCCATTTCATCCTGGATGGCATCTCACCACCTGAAACTTAGTATATCTAAAACAGAATTAATTATATTTTCACCGGCCAGTAGTAGTTACCAACCTGATATCTCTATTACTGTTGACAACTCGACAATCAACCCCACCCCACAAGCTTGCTGCCTAGGTGTCATCCTTGTCTCTGAACTGTCTTTTGTTCCCCAAATTCAATCGGTCTCTAAATCATGTTACATACATCTAAAGAACTTATCCAAAATTCAGTCATATCTTACGCAAGACACTGCAAAAACTCTAATCCATGCACTCATTGTTTCCCGCATTCACTATTGCAATAGTCTCCTTATTGGTCTTCCCAAAAACAGGCTTTCACCACTACAATCCATTTAGAATGCAGCTGCGAGGCTGATCTCTCTCACCAAATGTTCAGTGTCTGCTGATCCACTCTGTGAGTTCCTCTATTGGTTACTGGTCTTTTACCGTATTCAATTTAAAATACTTACACTCACACATAAAGCTATTAACCAAACCACACCAACATACATCTCTTCACTTATCTGAAAATATCTTCCAACCCGACATCTCCGCTCTGCACAAGATCTGCATCTCTCATCCCCACACATTACTTGTCCCATGCACGGTTACAGGACTTTTTTGGGGCTGCACCCACCCTGTGGAATGCCCTCCCACACACAATAAGACTTTCCGCTAGTCTCCAAACATTCAAGCGTTCTCTGAAAACTCACCTCTTCAGGCAAGCTTATCAGATTCCAGGGCCGCCCACATAACCTTTATAGCTTCCCTATCTAACTCCTTTCTTATAGTAAACACCTATCACATCTTCTCTTTCTTCAATTTCACATCCTCCTAACCCTAGTCCAATTTTCCAGTGTGATTGTATTATACAGCCCACTAAGAACATCTGTAATTGGGCTGGATCAATTTGCAATATGTAGCACCTATCCTTGTGTATTAACACCTATTTCCCTATAGATTGTAAGCTTGCAAGCAGGGCCATCTTACCTGTATGTATGTCTTTTACGTATGTCTTGTATGTATGTATGTATGTATGTATGTCTTTTACAGCCCAGTAAAATGTTAATGTTGATTCAAATTGTAAAGCGCAACGGAATTTGCTGCGCTATATAAGAAACTGTTAATAAATAAATAAATAATACATTTGCGCGGTTGAAACTGTCACTCCCATAACCTGCGGCAGTCCTGCTTTTGAATCCATCTGGCCAATTCATTGACTAACACTTTATTAATGTCAGAGCCTGCCCACAAGAATGGTCCTGTCAGTGAGAAGAGAAGTTTGGTAAACACATACGATTATAGTGTTCATTCTAGCTTCTTGATCGGGAAGGGCACCGATCAAGAAGCAGGGTACATCTGCACACGCGCAATGTGTATGCCCGAAAACAGCCCAACGGGAACACCTTACTATTCTACTAAAGGGGGTACATATTATTAGTAGACTAAATAGGGCACAGATTATTATAAAACTATGTCATGTCCTTTGTGGGATGGCCACGCCCCTCTAGTTGATGACCTCACCTACGCAATGGCTGGTCAAGCCCCTGCTGGCCTCTTCCATTGCATTCCCCTGGGGGCCCTTCATGCCCTATTCTGACACTGTGAAGGAAGGTGTCCTCTTCCGGGTTTAGGCTGTCAGGGAGACTACTGATGATATCTGTTTTGAGGTTGGAACCTTCCCCCCAAAGGAGGAATAATGCATGTGAAGAAAAACCTTTTCATCAAGAGGGACGTATTTATATTTATATATATTTTAAGTTTATTTTGAAGAACGTCTGTATCAATTTTTCTTTTTTTTCTGATATTCATTATAATACAGAAAGACACCAAACTCACATCTGCCCCTAACTGGGAAGAAGAAAAACGAAATGAGCAATACAGTGTTAAACACTAACAGTTACATTTTTTATGTTGATGAAAGTGCCGCTTTTAAAATGGAACACATGTTAATGACTGTACCTTGCAATTATGTTTTTACTCTGCATAATTAATGTTACATTTTTCAAAACTGCATGCCAAAAACACTTTAAGATTAGATTTTTCACTGTAGAGATATTATAAGACATTTATGAACACTAATGTGCAATGACGTGGCACTTGCAAATATGACCTTTGGAAAAGTCATTATGGAGTAACATACAGGAGAGGTGTATTTTGAAGGGTAAGTACCACTGTGGGACATTATATTAAAGGACGCGCACTGTGGATAACTCTAACATAAATACCCACACACTCATAAAAGCCTAGATTAGCTGAAATTGCAAGTGTTAGCATCACCACTGGTACCAATGTAGTATTACATTTTACATGGTCATTTTTATTCTAGCTTTTATATTCTATGTATGTATATAATATATATTAACAGGGCCGGTGCAAGGTTTCTTGGCACTCTAAGCAAAACTTCAGCCTACTGCCCCCCATCGACCACCTCTCCCCCCTTCATGTAAAGCCGACGACTACAATTAATTTTAAAATCTAAATTGATTTTTTTTTACTACTATTATTTTTTTATGTTCTGCCCTGCAGCATACAGCAGTCCCCTCTGTTACTGATGTATAGTAGTACTCTTGTGTAATTGTAAACATATGTACACACTAGTACTGTCTACACATGGCAAAGTTTTTAACTGAGCTGACTAACTTTAACTTACAGTAGTTACCAGTGCCACACACAATATAAATTTGCTATTAATACTACAGTACTAAGACTGACTCTTCTCAGCACGACAAGTGAAAACAATCGCACATCAGCACTGACAGGCAGCCCAGGTAGACGCTGCGGGGAGAGAGGACACCAGTGTGCAGTGCCAGTGGTGAGGTCATGGTGATTGACAGCTGCCTTAGACCCTGCTAGACCAGTGTACGGCACCCTCCAGTGGCCTGCACCCTTAAACAGATGCCTAATGCTGCCTCATTGTGGTGCCGGCCTGTATATTACTTTTTATATTACATATTCAACTTTTGAAGAAGTTGTATTAACAATCCAGGCACCCTACACAGTCACTCTGTGTTATTGAACTTTGTACTGTACTCATAGACATAACTGAGGCATGAACATATTTAATGTACTGTAGCTTACTATTTTTTGGTACTTGTATTTTATTTAAAATAGTTAAAATGTATTTTGTCTCCTACTCTATTTCCCATATTTTGCTTTCATTGTACTTTAGTTATCTCCTATTACTAATTACCAGGCTTTAATCCTGATAATTCGAATTTATCACAGCAATAAGAAATTAAAGATTATTGACATGTTTTAAAAATCACATCCAAGGACAGGGAAAGAGATGTGCTGTTCGGTTTTCTTGAAAAACAAACACACCCGAACTTTTGGTTGAATCGAGTCCCGGCTCGGATCACAAATGGTTTCCGAGTATAACCGAGTCCCGGCTTGGGTCTGCTGCTAGTTCGGAATCCGGATTTAAAAACCGGATCTCGAGTTTTGGATTGCATGCAAACAGGTCAAAATTACATGATTTTAGCTGAAATTTTAAAGAAACACAAATCCGAATCCGAAAGCTGAACACAAACCAAAACGTTTGAGGGTGGTTTTGACAAAACTATAACATTTGAGGGTGGATCTGAAGATGGCCTTAGCTACTGGGGTCAAGCTCTAGAATGGTGAATTTGCCATTTTTGCAGTTCCCATAGAAACCTATGTGGGTTGCTTTTGCGATTGAAAATGGGGAATAGCAGCAGATTTCTTTGATATGTGCTGCGATCCCCATAGATATATCCCAGGATACCTAATATTTGTGGGTATATTGATATTATGCAAATATTCTTTGATAAATGGATCCCTAGATCTTCTTTTCTGCCCAGGATATCTTCAAAACATAAAAATACTATAGGATTGAAAGCTTAGTTATTTTAAGCATGTTTAAAGTTATAATGACTGCAGGGTTATAATGCTGTAAATAATATTACAACCAGCTTTAGCTTTCTCATGTCGATATAGACACTTGTTGACATAGGGCCTGATTCAGCAAGGATCACAACTGCGATTACGCATGCAGATTGTTGCCTCTTGCGCATACGTATGCATCGCAGTGCGCGTGCTCGAACTAGTCACTGGGATAGGGATTGCGATCCTTATGTATGCTGCGACGGCATAGCGATCACAATGGATTAGCATATCATCGCAGTGAGACTGCGTGCATAATCGCAGCTGTGATCCTTACTTAGTGACTACATCCCATTCTTCAACTTCAGTCTTTTCTTGGACTAGTTGTGTTGATCCAGGAAAAGCCGAAACAAAACCCAATGGAATCAGCTGTAATCCTATCCCTGCGACACTTCTGTGTTTTAAGGCTTTTTGGTATTATTTGATGTAAAAAAAAAGTGTTCCATTGAAAGCACAGACTGACAAGGATATGAAAAACCATCTTCGCCATTAGAAGCAAAAAGCTACCACTGGTAAGCTTAGAGCTAAATGCAGCTTATCCACTCCTTGAAATTATATTACTTAATCGTATTGCTAAAAAACCTTGTTTTTGCATTTGAGTTCATGACCTGTACTCAGCAAGCATTATCCCAATCTGCCCATCTTTTCTTATCAGAGAATGTGAAAACCTAGAACTGCTGTAGACTACACTATTTTCATGTACAAAAGCTACAGTATGCAAATTGCATAAAATTATGTGAATTTGCAACATGCAAAAATTACATTTGCAGTGCAGAGCAGCAGACGTCTCATGTCGTGCTCATTTGTAAATGGTTGTTACTGTCTGCAGTGGCAAACACAGGATTTCTATAGGGGGGTTTCCAAATGCTTGATTTTAGAGTGAGTGTGGCTAGTCCATGAATGGGGCATAACTAGCACTTATACTTACATACAAAGTATATTGTGTTGCATAATTCCAGCATATACAGGACCAGAGAGCACAGTAAGCCATTAGATGCGGCAGTAGGTCCATCCTGCCTGAGCTGAATGTTTTTTTTCAGATGTGAGCACCATTCCTGAGCACTGGAGCAAGTCTGGGAGTCTGGGGGAGCAGCAGAAGAACCTAGCACTGCCCTGGATATATACAGTCAGGTCCATAAATATTGGGACATTGACAGAACTTTCAGATTTTGGCCTCTATTCACCACCACAATGGTTTTGAAATGAAACAAACAAGATGTGCTTTAACTGCAGACTTTCAGATTTAATTTGAGGGTAATTACATCCAAATCGGGTGAACGGTGTAGGAACTACAACAGTTTCAATATGTGCCTCCCACTTTTTAAGGGTCCAAAAGTAATGGGACTATCAACTCAAAAGCTATTTTATGGACATGTGTGGGCTATTCCCTCATTATTTCATTATCAATTAAGCAGGTAAAAGGTCTGGAGTTGATTCTAGGTGTGACATTTGCATTTGGAATCAGTTGCTGTCAACTCTCAATATGAGATCCAAAGAGCTGTCACTATCAGTGAAGCAAGCCATCATTAGGCTGAAAAATCAAAACAAACCCATCAGAGAGATAGCAAAAACATTAGGGGCCTCATTCAGAGGCGGTCGGAGGGTGCAAGCGGTCGCTCAGAAACTGGGCGGCCGCTTGCATCCTGACCGCCTCCGGGAACGCCTCCGTTTGGGCTGCCACCCCCCCGGCCCACCTTCCAAACGGGGTGAGCTGTCAATCAACATTGACAGCTCGCCCCCTTTGGATCGAGACCCGCTATGACCGGCGCTGTCGGTCGTAGCGGGTCTCACGCATGCGCACGACGGCGCCGTCATGCGCATGCTCTGTGGGGGGCCATCAACCCGGTCCGAGCGCATCAGCGCTAACGACCGGGTCTGAATGACCCCCTAGGTGTGGCCAAAGCAACTGTTTGGAACATTCTTAAAAAGAAAGAATGCACCGGAGAGCTCAGCAACACCAAAAGACCCGGAAGACCACGGAAATCAACTGTGGTGGATGACAGAAGAATTATTTCCCTGGTGAAGAAAAACCCCTTCACAACAGTTGGCCAAATCAAGCACTCTCGAAGAGGTAGATGTATATGTGTCAAAGTCAACAATCAAGAGAAGACTTCACAAGAGTGAATATAGAGTGTTCACCACAAGATGCAAACCATTGGTGAGCCACAAAAACAGGAAGACCAGAAGAGAGTTTGCCAAACAACATCTAAAAAAGCCATTACAGTTCTGGAACAACATCCTATGGACAGATGAGACAAAGATCAACTTGTACCAGAGTGATGGGAAGAGAAGAGAAGGAAAGGAACTGCTCATGATCTAAAATATACCACCTCATCAGTGAAGCATGGTGGTGGTAGTGTCATGGCGTGGGCATGTATGGCTGCCAATGGAACTGGTTCCCTTGTATTTATTGATGATGTGACTGCTGACAAAAGCAGCAGAATGAATTCTGAAGTGTTTCGGGCAATATTATATGCTCATATTCAGTCAAATGCTTCAGAACTCATCGGAACGCTTCACAGTGCAGATGGACAATGACCCGAAGCCTACTGCAAAAGCAACCAAAGAGTTTTTTAAGGCTAAAAAGTGGAATGTTATGCAATGGCCAAGTCAATCCCCTTACCTGAATCTGATTGAGCATGCATTTCACTTGATGAAGACAAAACTGAAGGGAAAATGCCCCAAGAACAAGCAGGAACTGAAGACATTTGCAGTAGAGGCCTGGCAGAGCATCACCAGGGATGAAACCCAGTGTCTGGTGATGTCTATGCGTTCCAGACTTCAGGCTGTAATTGCCTGCAAAGGATTTGCAACAAAGTAGTAAAAAGTGAAAGTTAGATTTAGGATTGTTTAGTTTGTCCCATTACTTTTGGCCCCTTAAAAAGTGGGAGGCACATATAGAAACCGTTGTAATTTCTACACCATTCACCTGATTTGGATGTAATTACCCTCAAATTAAATCTGAAAGTCTGCAGTTAAATCACATCTTGTTTGTTTCATTTCAAAGCCATTGTGGTGGTGAACAGAGGACAAAATATGAAAATTCTGTCAATGTCCCAATATTTATGGACCTGACTGTATGTACATATCTGTCTCATTATGCACTGGATAGTGTATTATTATATGGTATTAATAATTAACCCTATAGATGGTCTATAGCAGTGCACCCATAACAGTGCATGTTTTCCACATCTCCTAGTTGGTGCACAGGTATATTTATTACTGGCTGACACATTTTAATAGATCCACAGGTGGTTCCAATTATTTAATTTGTGATACAGAGAAGAACATGCAGCACTAGTAACATTCTATTATATCCAGGCAGACAGAAACCCCCCCTGCGTTTGCCTATGGTCTGACATGTATCAAATGTATCATGAACCGCTATAAACATTTCATTTTCCATTTCAGAAGAGAAAATGTCAGTGCCGTCTGCCTAGACATGCAAGCATTGGAACAACGAAGGAAAAGCATAAGAGATGTAGAAGATATGTTAAGTCATCATACACTGCAACAATATCTATATAAACCAAGAAGACAGGTGAGCAAATATGTAACTACAGACAATGAGTTAAGAGTTGCCTTCAGTACACATGTTGATGCTATTGACATAATATATCAGAGTGGCTCAGAAAGTTGAATTGTGGCCATTAGCTTACTTTCAGATATGACTTAGGTCCATTTCTGGATTTTTATAGAAAAAGAGTAGGAGAAGAGAAAGAAAGAGAAAATAGTGAAAAGAGGATCGAGGATGAGAGCAAAAATATCTGGTTCAGTGGCTGAAGAGCGCTCTTATCACATTGGTCCAGAGAGGGGACATCATAACAATAAACTCACACAGGTGATAGCTACATGTGGGACTTTAAAGTGTTAGTTTTTAAGGATTTTTCATCCACTTTCACTCTGAAGAGGCGTGAATTAGCATTATTGTAAGTTTCTTAATGAAAAACAATGCAAATTTGCCTTGCAATACCAGGCAAAATTGAGGGTCATGTAGGATTGCAAGGTGGTTATTTTTGACACACTACAGGCTTCTAGGTCGCACTTTGACTTATAACTACCACTGTCCTCTGTGGACACCCCAGCCCATCCAAATGGCTAAATAGGAGTATTACTCCTTTGGTTCTTTAGTGATTTTCAGATTACATTGAGTCTGTAGACACTTGTTGAATTACATCTAAGGCGTACTTGGTGAGTTTGTATTGATATTGTTTGAGTATTTTGCTTAGCATGCTCTTATTTGCTAGGTGTGTGTTATTATTTTTTTGCTATGCTTCATTCTTTCCTGTTACCCTTTATTTTTCTACACCTCCTTTTATCCCCCTCACCCTTTTTTGAAGTGGGCCATTTGACTTTGGGAGACATAAACTCCTTTGTTTTCAGGTAGGAGTTTCCCTCCTGGTTTTCTGTTTATTCGGAGTTGACTTACCCAGACTCCTGAGACAGGACGGGTGCCCCTCCACTTTGTTTAAAATTCTATCCCAATTTTCCTAGTTGTGGCATAGGATGATGTCCAGCCCACCTACTCAGTCTACTTCTACCAACAGTACAGTTGTGGCATAGGGTGATGTCCAGCACACCTACTCAGTCTACTTCTACCAAATTATCTGGTTCCTGGATTGGCGACTAATCTTTTTCAATGTCTTTTTAGGGGGGACATCAATTATCCAACCTTTAATGAGGCTTACACTATCTTGAGCCATAACAATTGTGAACTGGTTGATTCTTATCGTCCCATCAAACTTCTCATTCAAGAATTTTAATCTCTCAGCTAAGATTATTTCCTCCCGCCTCCAATCTTTAATGCCTGGGTTTACTACCAATCGTCATTCTAGTTTAGGAATTAGGTCTGCTTTAGCAGCTATTGTGGCAGCAAAAGCCTCTAACTCTCCCCACAACATTTTGCTGAGTCTCGATGCAAAAAATTCTTTCAATAGGACACATTTGTACCGTATCCTGGAGGAGAGGGACTTCGGGACCTCATTAGTTTGTTTAATGTTTCTTTTACACTAATCCTACCACCAGTGTATTTGACAGGGGACACTGTTATAATGTGTAGGGGTATGAGACAATCTTGCCCATTGTCTACGCTTCTACTTAACCTGGCACTAGACCCTTTGATACAAATCTTACAACATGTGATAATTTTAAGGGCATCCCTATTGGTCGATGTTCTTTGATGCTGCTGGCATTCACGGACTACCTATTTCATTTTTTCTCTAACCCTCCGGAATGTTTTCTAGAAGTGTTGCCAATTTGGCCAAATTTCTGGCTTCATGATTAATATTCAAAAATCTGTAGCTATGGCCTTATCCCTTATTACATGCCCCTCTTGGGTAAGATCCCTCCATATAACATGGGCATCTACTAGTATTCCTTATTTGGGTATACGCCTCCCCAAAAATCTATTTATGTTATACTCACTTAATAGAACTAAAATTATATCTAAAATCATGACAGAACTTAGTAACTGGTAAAATCTGCACCTTTCTTTTCCAGAATGAGCTTATCTCATAAAAATAGTTTATTTTCCAAATTGATTGTACCCATTACAGGTTCTGCCCCTAGTGTTGACTATTAGAGATGAACAAACAGCATTTCATAATTTCATTTGAAATGGTAACAAACCCAAAATTAGTCTCAAAATATTGTAAAAAAAACAGATCGGAAAGGGGCATCAACTTACTCCACCTTTCGTTTTGTATCCAAGCAACTGTTTGTTACTAAATTAAAGATTGGCTATCTCCAAATAATTTATATGCCCACTATGACTTAGAACTGCTGCCAGATATTAATCTATTAATCTATTTCAAACCAGGACATCCCACCTCTGGTATTGGACAACCCTCTGCTGATCAACACAAGAACAGTGTGGTATAAAAAATCATGGCGATTAACTGCCTCCTTCTCATTATTCATCCTTCTGCTGGGTAACTTTGCATTTCAAAATGGTCGAGCAACTTAACCTTTTGTATCTTGGTCAAAGGCGGGCCTATCATCATTTGGAAAGTTATTGGATAGTGTGACTCACAAACCCCTGACATTAGCTCAAAGCACTGAAAAGTTTTATTTGGATTTTGTATGAACTCGGTCCTCCACAATCTATCTACTACTGATTGAACTAATGCATTAGATATGGCATTTCTGTTTTCTCACCAGCCCTCTAGAGCAGTGTTGGCTAACCTTGACACTCCAGCTGTTATGGAACTACATAACCCAGCATGCACTGCTACAGTTTTGCTATTAGGGCATGCTAAAACTGTGGCAGGGCATGCTGGGATATATAGTTCCACAACAGCTGGAGTGTCAAGGTTAGCCAACACTGCTCTAGAGCTATCTCTTTTTATTATTCTCTACTACATACCTGTCTCTTTTCTCGGGATTACTGTACTGGTGTTACGGTGTGGCAAGAGTAGTTTCTACATCATCAGACCTCTAAAATCTTGTACACCCTCTCTTACTCGCTGTGTGCTTTACCAGCGATATAATATAAGGAAATGCTGTATAAAATATTTTATAGGGGGTATGTGTCCTCGTCCAGAGCTAATGTGATTGGGATTACAGTCTCTCCTAAATGTCAATTCTCCTGCCACACTGTTTCATTGCCGTTGGGGTTGCAATGAAATTAGACAATATGCTATGTTGGATCTGATAAATTTCCTTCCATTAACCTCAGAATGGGTGGTGTTGGGTGTCCATTGCTTAGATATCCGGATGACCCATGGAAACTTCTTACTATCATTTCTGCGATAGTTGACAAATGTACCATGCAACAATGGTTATCCCCCCTCCCACCTTCCATTGCCCTATTTATGGAAAAAAAAATCATTCAAAATGGACTGGATTGAGGCCTCCCTGCACAAGGAAACTCAGGTTGGAAAATTATTTACTATTTGGGAAAGCTATATAGATTCTTTGCCAGAACCAACAAAATCTCAAATTCGTATCTGTTTTTTAACTACGCAATGGTATGAGACCCGATTACTACTAGTTGATCCCCGATACAAATCTGAGTATTCTACGACTTTGTAGAGTCTAATGGATGCCATCACTGTAAGCTTGGAATCCCCTCTTCCTGGGCCCACTGCTTATCTCCCTCTCTCTCCCCCTTCTGTCTTTCCTTACTTCTTCCCTTTTATTTTTTTCCCCGCTTTCACTTTCCTTTCCTCTCTCTTTTCCACTCACCTTATCTTCTAATTTTTTTATTTGATATGATCACTATCTATGCAAAGGTTCTTATTTTTGTCTATAATGCAACATGAAAAAGAAAGAAAAAGAAGGGTAAAAGTAGTTTGGGTGATGGATATAGCTACCCCTCTTTTCTTCAATTTTTGCCATTGAAATTATATATGGACTTTTATTTTTTTCCCTTTTTACTTGTTGTGCCTCCTATGTTTCTATAAAATACTCGCGATATGATGTAGTATCATTGTTTGTGAAGTATTGTACTCTGCTTTCTTTGTACTTATTTTGCTATATGATGGAATAATTGTAAATGTGGGTATTATTTATGTGTCCATTACTTCAATATAATCAATTTTGAAAAAATAAAGAAAAAATTAGTAGAGAGAGAAAGAGGGAAGTGAGAGAGAGAAAAAGGAAAAAGAAAAAGGAGAGGGATAGAGAGAGAAAAGCAGGTGGAGTGAGAGAGAGAGAAAGAGAAAGAGGAGAAGGGGAGAGAAATAGTTGGGGGAGAAAAAAGGAGGGGTATAGAGGAAAGAAGAGAAACAGAGGAGGGTAGGAAAGAAAAATAAGAGGAGAGGAATAATTAGAAGAAAGAGAGAGAAAGGAGGAGTAGTGAATAAAGCAGGAAAGAAAAAAAGGAGAGGGGGGATACAGAAAGAGGAAGAGGAGAAGGAGAGAAAGAGGAGGGGGAGAGGAGAGGAGGAAATAGTTAGAAAGAATGAGGGTAGAGAGAGAGAGAGAAAATGGGGGGGGGAGTACGAGAAGAAAAGGGGAAAGTGACACTTTTTTAGTATTTAGTTAGTGCAAAGGACTGGATGCAGCCTTAAGTAAACTTAGGTTCCTCTCCTAATTACAAATAGTCAACCCTTTGCACATATTCTCCATACCATCCATTATGTAGAATTTTCTCTTTTAATTTAATTAGTTATGGTCTTTTAATGTGATGGTTTTTACTTTTAATGCTCTTTTTTAGTTATCAATCATGCACCATATATAATATATATATAGAGATGTGCAGTTCGGTTTACTAGAAATCCGAATCCACACGAATTTCGCAAAACGGACAGATCCAAGTCGTGGTTCTGATCTCCTGAGTATATCCAGACAGATCCGAGTCACAGTTCTGATCTTCCCGCAGTTCAGAATTCGGATTGCAAATCTGAATTTCGGGCTTTGGATTGCAAAAATTACATAATTTTAGCTGTTTTTAAAAGATTTTTAAAACCAAAACACGGGGGTCAGCACACATCTCTCCTCCATGATAACCAAGATCTATTTAAAGGCTAAGAGAAGAGATAGATAAAAAAAATATAATTAGGGGTATATTTACTAAAGTGCAGGTTTATAAAAGTGGAGATGTTGGAGATGTTGTCCATAGCAACCAATCAGATTCTAGCACCTTTTAGAAGATAATAGCTAGAATCTGATTGGTTGCTATGGGCAACATCTCCACTTCTATAAACCCGCACTTTAGTAAAAATACCCCCTAAAAAGGAATGACTACATACCAAAAACAAACTGTATTACTTTTATTTTATATATTGGACTTGCATTTTGATATATAGATTATAATAAATATATTTGTTTATTTAGTGGTCCTTATTGCAACTTATAACCACTGTAAAGATCTATTTCTAGTACTATATCTTATCTCATATTTTCTCACTGCCCTCCTTACTATTACTCTTTTTTAAGACTGTAGGTATTATACTATGCACCAAGGATTGCAATTATATTTAGTTTTTTTCATCCAGCCTGGTCTACCCATAGGTCAGCCTATGGCTTTCCTGGTATCTCAATGTAGGTTAAATAAGTCACCTAGGTGAAAGATGCACCTTTATTATATATTAATATACGCAACACATGATAATAGCAAAAACAAATGTGTCAACACCAGGGGTGCCCCACACTGCAAACTACACACTCTAATACAGTGATAGTTTTTTGTCTCAGTCACTGCCTACTGAGTCACGTGCAACCTTTTTCTACCCACAAGATAAGGACTGAGATCATTGTTTTCTCACTTTTGGTGGGAACACATATTAGAAAAGTCTGCTGAGTCATCTCAATTAATTTGCTACCAAAACTTTGTCACCCTGCAACCAGGCTATCTGGAGCAGTAACCCTGTTCCGGAGATAGAGAACCGTCTGCCTTGTGTGTGCTTGTATTCACTGGTTCAGTATATATAATGATTGGATCCACCTGCCAGCGCCGTCCTTCTTCCCCTTCTACACATTATTATGAAATTTGGATTCCTTAGGAATATACATGTAATTTCTAAGATCTCTATCAGAATTCTTATGGTGCATACACACTGTACGATCTGTACCACCAACGACTTGAAAGATATCTTTCAGTGAAGTCATCCTGCCACATCTCTGAACAGGCAAGTTGACGATATGATCCAAGTTGGCCTGCATGCATGGACGATGAAAGATATCTTTATCGTCCATGCTGGAACGCGCATCGTTGGTCATTGTCAGGTTGGTAACTGCAAAAAAGTGAACGATAACGATATCATTATCGTTCCTATCGTTCATGAAAGTCGTACCGTGTGTACGCACCATTAGCCTCATATTTATGGTTGACACATCTCGTGTAACTAGTTTCACTGATCATAGATTGACACAGAGATTTCCAAAAACATGACATACTGTATGAAAAAGGTTTTCTGGATGAAGTTTCCTTTTTAGGTAATAACATAAAGACCTGAGTGAGACCCTTAATCATTGTTCTCTGTAGGCATACCATCTGGGCTGGCCATAAATCATAGATGGCATGGTGATCTTATCTTGTTCTCATCCAGATACATAAACATTCCTCTGTTACAGGACCCAGACCTGTTAGATACAGCATCCATTAACCCATGGTTTATTTACACTTTGTTTTTAGATACTTCAGTAAAGAGAAAAAACAAACAGCAAAGCGACGCACTGTATATGTCAAACATACAAGAAAAGGAACAGCAAGAAAACATGAGCTGTTCCAATATGACAACAAAACATTGAAATGCAGTGGGTTTTCATTTTAGAGCTATGCAACAGAAGCCTAAACAATAAACAATTGGTCCATATCAACTGTTAGAGAGATATTTAGGTTATAATAACCAATAAAATAAATATAAGGCAAGAGTGGGAGAAAGGAAAGTGTTAATGGAGGAAGCAGTGGGGGAGGAGTCCAGAACACCAATAGAGCACATCAGGGACACTACTAAAGGGCCCTCAGCATGGACAAATTATGGAAAGTGACCATGGCCCCCAAACTTGATGATACTTGATGATTGGAAAGTAAATTATTCAAAAGGGAGATAATATATTCCATAGATAATATATACCACAGCTTATTGACAAGTGCATCACAGTTAGGGAGCGGAGTGGACTTCCAGTGTTTAGCTATTAATAGCTTATAGTCATTACACATATGCAATATCAGTTTATTTACAGGCTTGGAGACCAAATGCAAGGGCCGATGCATCAGAAGCACTAGTGGGTCTCTGCTTCTGTGCAGGAAGTAATCTGTGTCATAAGATTCACAGCCATGGACCAAAACTATTGGATCACAGGACATTCCCACCAAGGAGGATATCCTAATTGCCACGATAACCCGTTTTTCCTTGAAAAGTTTCACCTGTGAAATTTTATTTGCCAAAAATGGTTTAGTCTACCCTATTAGCCAGCGTTTTTGCGGTCATGACGTTTTTTATTGCAGTTATCGCAATTCTTTTTTCGGGACCCAGGAGCAGGTAATAAGTTGTGCAAAATTCCTATTTTGGCTAAAAATGTCCGGACTTGGGGCCTGAATCAGCTTAGGACAGAATTGCAAATCTGCACGCAAGCAGCTTTGCAATTCCATCCTTGCAATTATGGTAATGCAGCAGGAGGCATCACCATCAGGCCTCCTACATGCATTACTTATCTGAGCTGCATTGTACAATGCAGCATCGGAAAATCTGCGGTAACATCGGCCGGCTAAGTGACCCATGGGGTCACGCAAGCAGGCCACCGCAGATGAGAGAAAGAGTCCCGGAAATCTCAGTTAGCCGATGGAGATCCTGGCTTCTTTCCCCCCCTAACGGTGGTGACATGCCTCCGTTTCAGGAAACATGCAGGACCCGTACTGCACATGCGCAGTACTGGTCAGGCGCCTATGTAGATTCCCGAACATCAGAAATCTGTGTTCAGCTAGTGCACTGCTGAATGAGGCCCTTGGTCCAAAACCACTGGGATACTCTCCTTATTGACTATGTAGGTAAAAAATATTTTTAATTAGCTTACTGTGGCCAATAATGACATGTCAGTTTTGGGGTAAAAAAGTAAAAAATTAATATATAGGGATTTAAAGTAGTGGGACAGGTTTATGTACGTTTAGGTACGGATGGAACATGTGTTTTAAACATTGCAGGAGGTAGTGACAGGTGTATTTTTAATATTTTTTAAAAGTGCCCTAAAATCACTTAAAAATATACTTACACCCATTTAAGTGTATAACTAATTTAACTACAGCATTTATTTTGGCTAAAAAAACTTGCTTTCTGTCATTACAGGTATTTGACTATGTTAGAAAAATGTTTATAAATGCCATTTGACCCCTTTATTATGGCCACTAATATACTTCTATACCATTACCCAATATTAGTTTACCTTTTTGGAGGTACAGGCTGGTTTTCTCATTTTCACCTGTACTTATCACCTGTCATCCATGCAAAAATTATCATGCGAATTGGTTATCACCGGTTTTGCAATAGCTTGATAAATGGGAGCACGCATAGCTGCGATAAGTGACATATTCGGAGTGAAAAGTTTTAGGCGTGAAAAGTTTTCAACGACGAAAACGTTTTGTTTTAGCATCTAATTAAATAAACCCCAAATATGGAAGAATGTGCCCATCATGCCACAGTTTCGCCAACATTGGTCTGAAGAATGTAGATTCCAGTTATGTATCCTGTCGGGAGTCATATATAAAAAGAGTGTATACTTTAAAATATGTTTTCCTGATACTGACATTAATGGAATCCTTGGCAATCCTAGTTTTGATGCGAGACCATCCTTCATCATCCAATCCCAGCCCAAGGTCCCATTCCCATGCCACCTCAAAACACTCTTTTGGAGGATGTTCAGGGGATAGGATAGAATTATACACCACAGATATAGCACCCCCAAGTCCCACAGAATACATGCATTGATGTTCAAATGGTGAATACTTATGAAGCATCTGGGAGTGACATTGGGAATGTATGGAACTACTAATCTTTAAATAGAGATAAGGGAGAGTGGCAGGGGAGGCAATAATGTTCCTGTATGTCAGGAAAGTGGCAAAAAATCATGTACCCCAGCTGTCAGCTACAGCGAGGCCATCCTATCTGAAAATCCCAGGGGAAATAAAGGATGTTTACAAATCGGTGATAAAGTGGATGGATAGGACTTTAGCGAGAATCGACTGTTCTCTACAGTTTAGTGACACATAATGACTTTGCTGGTACTCATTCTATTGGCAGCAATCATGACCACATTTATGTATTTTATTTTCTTAACTCATGATCATGCCATGATCATGACAAATTGGGTCATTTTATTCTGTTTTTAGTAAATGGAAATTCAGTATACCTCAAAATCCATGTCCCTATTTTCTCTGGTTCTTGTTTATCTTATTTCATTTGGCATGTGACTTAATAGTGTATACGACTTAATAGCTGAGGTATTTTTTCTTTTGTTCGAGGCTCAGCCATCTTTATAAAATATAATTAGTTTAAGCTAGTTACTGTTATATTCCATTTTTTATTTTTGTAGATTGTTGTTTTTAAAAATCAGGCTATACTTGATGTCCAGGTCTAGGGATGGCTGGGTTTAAGTTGCTTTTATTAGCTTTTAGCTGGTTCAGTGTAATCAAGTTTGTTTGCATAAAGTACACCCTTATCTCCGTAAAAGTTCATATTGGAGTGACCTATTATTAAAGAAGCAAAAAACATGTGAGTTTAAAAAATGCAGTTTACCTGGGACCAAAAACACCCAAATAAAAATGTAATATTATTAATTACTCTTAAAAATTGTTATATACACATTTCAGGGATGCTCTCAATACTGTGCAGATAAATAAGAAGATGTTTAAAACATACAGGGCCGTAGCTAGGGTAGTACGGCCGGTGCCATCGCACAGGGCACCACAGGTCAGGGGGCGCTGTTTGGGCCTGTCTAATTTCTGTTTATTATCATTCTTGCTTGTAGCTTCCTCTTATTTCATCCCCAGCATCTCCTGGCCTCTCCTATCTCTTCCCTGGCCCTTTTTCATAAGACGATTCCCCTTTTTTGGGTGCATTATGTCCCTTTGAAAATGAGGGGGCGATAATGCTCTTTCTGGCACAGGGCCCCAAAACTCTAGTTACGGCTCTGAAAAGATGTTCCACACAATAATCACTAAATAATTATTTATATATATTTATAGTTTATGCACTGTTACACATAGGATTACTTCCATGTACTGTATGTAGCAATGTTTTATGTTTTAAATGTACAGCTATTATGATTTCCTATCAAGGGGAAAATACTCCCTCTTGTGGTAACAAATTAGTAATATCTATACAATCTCCAATTTTCTTCATCCATTCACAATGTCTTGTTCATATTAGGGGTGTGCACCGGCCACTTTTCGTGTTTTGGTTTTGGATCTGGATCTTTCTTCGTGTTTTGGATCTGGATTGGTTTTGCCAAAACCACCCTTCCGTGTTTTGGGTTCTGGGTTTTGTGTTTTGGATCTGTATTTTTTTTTTAAAAAGCATAAAAACAGCTAAAATCACAGAATTTGTGGGTTTTTCTGCTCCTATGCTATTATTAACCTCAATAACCTTAATTTCCACTAATTTCCAGTCTATTCTGAACACCTCACACCTCACAATAGTGTTTTTATATCCAAAAGGTTGCACCGAGGTAGCTGGATGACTATGCTAAGAGATACGAGTGGGCGGCACAAACACGTGGTCCATCTAGGAGTGACACTGCAGTGGCAGACAGGATGGCAGTTTGAAAAACTAGGCCCCAAACAGTACATGATTCAAAGAAAAAAAAGAGGTGCAAGATGGAATTGTCCTTGGGCCCTCCCACCCACCCTTATGTTGTATAAACAGGACATGCACACTTTAACAAACCAAACATTTCAGCACCAGGGTCTGCCACACGACTGTGGCTGAAATGATTGGTTCGTTTGGGCCCCCACAAAACAAGCTGGCAATTAATCTGTCCCTGCACAAACTGGCTCTACGGAGGCAAGATGTCGTCCTCATCCTCCTCATCCACCGATTCCTCACCCTCTTCAGTGTTGTGTACATCCTCATCCTCACAGAGTATTAATTCGTCCCCACTGGAATCCACAACCACAGGTCCCTCTGTACGTTCTGGAGGCTGGTCTCCCTGGAAGAGTTGATAATTCATTTTATGAACATCATCTTCTCCACATTTTGTGGAAGCAACCTCCTACGCCTTTCGCTGACAAGGTTCCCGGCTGCACTAAACACTCTTTCGGAGTACACACTGGAGGGGGGGCAACTCAGGTAAAATAGAGCCAGTTTGTACAGGGACCTCCAAATTGCTTCTTTTTCCTGCCAGTACAGGTACGGACTGTCTGACATGCCTACTTGGATGCTGTCGCCGATGTAATTCTTTAACAGACAGACGCACACTTGTCGCTGCTGCTTTAAGGATGCAGGTGCGGCTACAGCCCACACATTTCACAAAGACAGAAAAAAAAGAAGAATTTTTTTATTGTTTGTGGAGCGCACTTTGAGGGTTACACCACCCTTCAACAGACAGACGCACGCTTGTCGCTGCTGCTTTGAGGATGCAAGTGCGGCTACAGCCCACACAATTTACAAAGACAGAAATTTTTTTTTTTTTTAAATTGTTTGTGGAGCGCACTTTGAGGGTTACACCACCCTTTAACAGACAGATGCACGCTTGTCGCTGCTGCTTTAAGGATGCAGGTGCGGCTACAGCCCACACATTTCACAAAGACAGAAAAAAAAGAAGAATTTTTTTATTGTTTGTGGAGCGCACTTTGAGGGTTACGCCACCCTTTAACAGACAGATGCACGCTTGTCGCTGCTGCTTTAAGGATGCAGGTGCGGCTACAGCCCACACATTTCACAAAGACAGAAAAAAAAGAAGAATATTTTTATTGTTTGTGGAGCGCACTTTGAGGGTTACACCACCCTTTAACAGACAGACACACGCTTGTCGCTGCTGCTTTGAGGACAGTATCATATGCAGTGAAAGTAGACTTGTCAGAAATTGTTGGCACGTCCTTCAGTCCGGACCAGATGTCCAAACCGGCCCTTGACTTATGACACAGGCGCACGCTTGGCGCTGCTACTGTGTTGATGCACGTGCGGCTACATCACACACAAGTCACAAACATAAAAAAAAAAGTTTTTTCTTTTTTGGAGCACTTTGAGGGTTACACCACCCTTTAACAGACAGACGCACGCTTGTCGCTGCTGCTTTAAGGATGCAGGTGCGGCTACAGCCCACACATTTCACAAAGACAGAAAAAAAAAGAAGAATATTTTTATTGTTTGTGGAGCGCACTTTGAGGGTTACACCACCCTTTAACAGACAGATGCACGTTTGACGCTGCTGCTTTGAGGATGCAAGTGCGGCTACAGCCCACACAAATCACAAAGACAGAAAAAAAAAGAAGAATATTTTTATTGTTTCTGGAGCACACTTTGAAGGTGTCACCACCCTTTAACAGACAGACGCACGGTTGTCACTGCTGCTTTAAGGATGCAGGTGCGGCTACAGCCCACACATTTCACAAAGACAGAAAAAAAAAGAATATTTTTATTGTTTGTGGAGCGCACTTTGAGGGTTACACCACCCTTTAACAGACAGACGCATGCTTGTCGCTGCTGCTTTGAGGATGTAAGTGCGGCTACAGCCCACACAATTCACAAAGACAGAAAAAAAAAGAAGAATTTTTTTATTGTTTGTGGAGCGCACTTTGAGGGTTACACCACCCTTTAACAGACAGACGCATGCTTGTCGCTGCTGCTTTAAGGATGCAGGTGCGGCTACAGCCCACACATTTCACAAAGAGAAAAAAAAAGAATTTTTTTATTGTTTGCGGAGTGCACTTTGAGGGTTACACCACCCTTCCACAGACAGACGCACGCTTGTCGCTGCTGCTTTGAGGATGCAAGTGCGGCTACAGCCCACACATTTCACAAAGACAGAAAAAAAAGAAGAATATTTTTATTGTTTGTGGAGCGCACTTTGAGGGTTACACCACCCTTTAACAGACAGACACACGCTTGTCGCTGCTGCTTTGAGGACAGTATCATATGCAGTGAAAGTAGACTTGTCAGAAATTGTTGGCACGTCCTTCAGTCCGGACCAGATGTCCAAACCGGCCCTTGACTTATGACACAGGCGCACGCTTGGCGCTGCTACTGTGTTGATGCACGTGCGGCTACATCACACACAAGTCACAAACATAAAAAAAATAGTTTTTTCTTTTTTGGAGCACTTTGAGGGTTACACCACCCTTTAACAGACAGACGCACGCTTGTTGCTGCTGCTTTAAGGATGCAGGTGCGGCTACAGCCCACACATTTCACAAAGACAGAAAAAAAAAGAAGAATATTTTTATTGTTTGTGGAGCGCACTTTGAGGGTTACACCACCCTTTAACAGACAGACGCACGTTTGACGCTGCTGCTTTGAGGATGCAAGTGCGGCTACAGCCCACACAAATCACAAAGACAGAAAAAAAAAGAAGAATATTTTTATTGTTTCTGGAGCACACTTTGAGGGTGTCACCACCCTTTAACAGACAGACGCACGGTTGTCGCTGCTGCTTTAAGGATGCAGGTGCGGCTACAGCCCACACATTTCACAAAGACAGAAAAAAAAAGAATATTTTTATTGTTTGTGGAGCGCACTTTGAGGGTTACACCACCCTTTAACAGACAGACGCACGCTTGTCGCTGCTGCTTTAAGGATGCAGGTGCGGCTACAGCCCACACATTTCACAAAGAGAAAAAAAAAGAAGAATTTTTTTATTGTTTGCGGAGCGCACTTTGAGGGTTACACCACCCTTTAACAGACAGACGCACGCTTGTCGCTGCTGCTTGTCGCTGCCTCCATTTATATTATATTGATATATACGTGCGGCTAAGGCGCACACAAACACAGAAAATATTTTTTTATTTTTGCTGGAGAGTAGTGCACTTTGTGGGTTACACCACCCTTTAAGAAATGAGCCAGCCGGCTCTTTACTTATGGGACACAGGCGCACTTTTGGCGCTGCTCCTTTGTTGATGCACGTGCAGCCACAGTGCACACAATTCACAAACACAGAAAATATTTTTTTATTTGGTTTGGAGTGTACTTTGGGGGTTACAGCACCCTTTAACGGTCAAGCCAGCTGGCCCTTTACTTATGACACAGGCGCACGCTTGGCACTACTTTGTTGATGCACGTGCGGCTACTGCGCACACAATTCACAAACACAGAAAATATTTTTTTATTTGGTTTGGAGTGTACTTTGGGGGTTACAGCACCCTTTAACGGTCAAGCCAGCCGGCCCTTTACTTATGACACAGGCGCACACTTGGCACTACTTTGTTGATGCACGTGCGGCTACTGCGCACACAATTCACAAACACAGAAAATATTTTTTTATTTGGTTTGGACTGGAGTGTACTTTGGGGGTTACAGCACCCTTTAACGGTCAAGCCAGCCGGCCCTTTACTTATGACACAGGCGCACGCTTGGCACTACTTTGTTGATGCACGTGCGGCTACTGCGCACACAATTCACAAACACAGAAAATATTTTTTTAGTTGGTTTGGAGTGTACTTTGGGGGTTACAGCACCCTTTAACGGTCAAGCCAGCCGGCCCTTTACTTATGACACAGGCGCACGCTTGGCACTACTTTGTTGATGCACGTGCGGCTACTGCGCACACAATTCACAAACACAGAAAATATTTTTTTATTTGGTTTGGACTGGAGTGTACTTTGGGGGTTACAGCACCCTTTAACGGTCAAGCCAGCCAGCCCTTTACTTATGACACAGGCGCACGCTTGGCACTACTTTGTTGATGCACGTGCGGCTACTGCGCACACAATTCACAAACACAGAAAAAATATTTTTTTTTAGCACTTGGGGGGAGCACCCCTGTTGGACAGAGCACCCCCTGGACAACACTACAGCACCCCTTTAGGACAGGGACACTGCACAGGACTTTGGAGTCGACACAGCCCCTATGGACAACTGACTGCACAACACAGTCCAGCCAGCCCCTATGGACTTTGACGTAGTGGACACAGCCCCTATTAACAACAGCAGCACAGCACAACACAGCCAGCCCCTATGGACTTTGAAGTAGTGGACACAGCCCCTATGGACAACAGCAGCACAGCGCAGCACAGCACAGCACAGCACAACACTACTCTGCACTACACTACACTACACAGCCCAGCCAGCCCTAACTCCCACCCTCCCTCTTCACTATCCAGTGTCCACAGCCGAGTGAGAAAATGGCGCCGATGCGGGTACCTTATATAGGATCCAAAACCCGCGAGACCCGGAAGGCGGGATGATGACGTTTTGCCTCGATTTCAGATCCAAGTCAGGTGGGAGAAGTCGAGCCTGACTCGGATCGGCCTCGGATCGGGTGGGCTTGGGGGGGTTCGGATTTCAGAAATCCGAACCCGCTAACCCCTAGTTCATATGGTGGCTCAGCATATAAATCACTTAATTTATGAGTATGTTGGGGCTCTCTATATGTGGAGTTAACAGGCAGTGTGAACCAGTTTAAATTAAAAACAGTAATAAAGTGGTTATTTTGTGTGAGACTTTTTTTTAATTACTTCTTACAGTATTTCTGTACACAAGTTTACTATTTAGTTTTTTTTAGTAATATAGGGGTCTATTTAATACACTAAAAAGACTTTTAGCTAGAGAAAGCCTAAACTATTTGTTCACCAAATTTAGTAAATGGAGAACTGCATAGAAATTACAGATCTCTCTGCCTTTTAATTTCTCCCATCACATTTCTGTAGCCCTCAATGGATTCAATGGGGGGTTGTGCAGGAATGCTATTTCTCTAATCCTTACTGACAAACATAAAGTCATCTCATTTTACCTGCAGAAATGGAGAAAAGCAGGTAAGATGGATTCTCTTCCCGATTCTCCGATGCCCCAACCAGCTCCCTGTTCACCTGGCCGGCTCACCAATCAGCCGCATTCCGATGTCGCCAACACTGCTCAGCGCATTCGCGGAGCATGCAGACATCTTTGCAAAATATGTGTAGGAGCTCCTCTCAAGGACAGCCATTTACCACAAGGGCTGTCCCGCCATTTTAAATACAGAAATATAAATAATGTGATAATTGCAAAGTAGAAAATGGCAAGTTTTTGTGCCACTTTTTGATTTGTTTTTTAAATTGACTACATAATGTTTATGAGTTACGCAATGAAACCCATATTATTATTGACTGACAGATCTTACATATTATTTCTATAGAATAGTATAGGGACTCTTTTTGTAGATCAACAATTTATGATTTGTTACAGTATTTTCTTTCATGTTGATAGTTTTGATGCTTTCCATGAATTTGTAAAATCTTTGATTACAGTTATTCTTAACCTTAATTAGTTTTTTTGTTTTTTATATCAGCAAAAACACCTCTATAGTCGTCATGAAGTTACAGTAGATGAAGATGAAAAACAAACTAAGGAAATATTTCAAAGAACAATGAAGAAGCGCTTGGAGTCCTTTAAGTCAACCAAATTTGGATGTAAACAAGCTAAACATCTCAACAAAAATTATAAAAGAGATCGAGGGCAGAGAGTAAGTAAATATAATGGATTTTAAAATGGATTTGCTGAGCTTCAGGCTATCATACCATTTAAATGTCATTGTTATATTGTACATACCAGTTCAACAACAATCTTCTCATGAAACACTTGTGGGCATAAACAGATGGCCACGAGGTTTTGCCCGCAAAAAAATTACACGGACCACGCAACTAATTTTGGGTTACCACTGGTATGCGCATTCCCATTACCCGCTGCATCCAATGAAAAAAAAATTGGTCAGTTGGTTTTTTGCAAACAAAATCCTGCGGGGGGAGAAAAAAAAACATACGTATTCCAGCTGGTCCGTTCTCTGCTATGCTCGGTGCTGCTTCTATACACTCCCCAGACTGGCTGCGACTGCTGCTGCATGGTGGTAAGTGACTGCACAGCACAATGAGGTCACACACACCAGACGGGGTGACACACACATGACAGGTGGGGGTCACACACACAGAAATCACTCACACACTCTGCAGACGTCGGAGGGAAGACTTCAACATGCCTGAGAATCGGAGAAGGAAGACAGCGCTGCTAGAAGGTCAGTGGCAAACGTAGGATTTCTAGAGGGGGGTTTCCAAATGCTTGATTTTAGAGTGAGTGTGGCCTGTCCATGAAGATGGCATAATTAGCACTTGTCCAGCTTTAATATGTTACATACAGAGTATATTATGTTGCATAATTTCAGCATATACAGGACCAGCGATCACAGTATGCCATTAGATGCGGCAGTAGGTCCATCCAGTCTGAGCAGAATGTTTTTTTCCAGATGTGGGCTCCATTCCTGAGCATTGGAGCAAGTCCAGGAGTCTGAGGGAGCATCAGAAGAACTGAGCACTGCCCTGGACATATATGTACATATCGGTCTCCTTATGTACTGGATAGTTTATTATTATACAGTATTAATAATTAACCATATTGTTGGTCTATTGCAGTGTACCCCTAACGATGCATGTTTTCCACATCTCCTAGTTGTTGCAGAGGTGTATTTATTACTGGCTGACACATTTTAAAAGATCCACAGTTGGTGCTAATCATTTCATTTGTGATTCTGAGAAGAACATGCAGCACTAGTAACATTCTATTATATTACTATTTCTATTGTGGTCATGGTGTGTTCTGGGGAGGGTGGTTTCCAGGCAGACGGAAACCCCCCCTGCGTTTACCTATGAAGGTGAACAATTATTGGACTAATTAAGCTAATTGGAACTTCCAATTAATTAGTCATTAGGGGGGATGCTGTAAAGGTCCAGAAGCAAGTCCCGATAATTATTTCTTAAAATAAAGATTTTTTTAAAAATTAGACCTGCTCTTGAAATGCTCAAAAAAAACTTGTGCGCTCAAAAAAAATCAAATCCCCACACCAACCCCACACCTAATTGAATACCAAAATGTTTTGGCAAACTCGCACCTAATTGCATATGTCCCTTGATCTTATTTTCAGGGTAGTGACATCATTCTCCAAACCAATTAGATAACAGGAGATACACACCATTAGATCCCATGAAGGTGGAGATTTGTTCAAAAGTGGACAGCTTCACAGAAATTATTAAATACTTAACAAATCGAGGGTCTTTAAAGCAAAACATTGAGTATTCTCTTCTTTATAGAGGCTAAACTAACAATAATTAATTTCTGACTTCTGACTTTCCCTTGCCTTGTTAATTGCAAACTTAATAGTTTCAAGAGAAATCAGAAGTAGGGGTAGGTTGCGTCCCACTCAAACAGTGGTAAATATGTAACCAGAAAATAGGGTTATGAATGTCAGTATATGTAGTTTGAAAATCACTAGAGTGAGTTTGACTTCAAATTCAGATGTTAATATACCGGTAGATAACTGATGGTGCTCCCTCAGAGTTATGAATCACTTGAGTCACTACTCAGATGTACTCAACATCACCCAAACAAGACATAGGTATGTCACTAGAGTGTTCTAGTGCTCTCATTGGATGTTCACTGCCCTAGGGCACACGTTAATAGAACATACATGAAAATAGTTCATTCTATTTTTAAAAATATTTTCTGACTCCTGTTGGCAGTTAATATTGGTACAATTATTGGTACAATTATTTTTATCTGCCTTGGCTATATGGTGTTTGAGGAATTCTGGGCTTCAATTAGACTGTACTAGCTATTTTTGCGCTAGGACACAGTGATAATCTATATACTGTACAGCCATGGCCAAAAGTTTTGAGAATGACACAAGTATTGATTTGCACAAAATTTTTGTCAGATGTTACTATGGTATACTGAGGTAAAATTACAAGCATTTCATAAGTGTCAAAGGCTTTTATAGACAATTACATTAAGTTTATGCAAAGAGTCAATATTTGCAGTGTTGACCCTTCTTTTTCAAGACCTCTGCAATTCGCCCTGGCATGCTGTCAATCAACTGCTGGGCCACATACTGACTGATGGCCGCCCATTCTTGCCTAATCAATGCTTGGAGTTTGTTAGAATTTGTGTGTTTTTGTTTGTCCACCGGCCTCTTGAGGATTGACCACAAATTGTCAATGGGATTAAGGTTTGGGGAGTTTCCTGGCCATGGAACCAAAATTTCGATGTTTTGTTCCACGAGCCACTTAGTTATCACTTTTGCCTTATCGCTAGGTGCTCCATCATGCTAGAAAAGTAAAATTCCTGATTACAGTGTACGTCACTGTGTTTACCTTCCCCCTACACCCAGCGCCATCCCATGCTCCCCCTCCAGCCCTTTCCCCACTGTGCCCTCCACCTACTCTACAGTAAGCTTAATAGATTATACTATATAATTATACTCATGATCCCATTTTAATGTATATATCTCTATTGTTTTTTTTTTTTATATATATATATATATATATATATATATATAAAACAGCTTCTTAAAGGGGGTAAGGTGCAATCAGGGAGATTGCTATACTCTTCAGGGAGACAGGGAGATTACTACTATTTCAGGGAGTCTCCCTGACAATGAGGGAGAGTTGGCAAGTATGCTCTAAACGCCATAACGCAACTAGCAGGGCGCTACATGGGTACTGTATGGAGCACCGTACACCACTTTCTTGAGCACACAGTGCATCAGCTGTACAGTGGCATAAAGTAGCAAAGAAATGCCAGGTGGTATGAAGCTGTGGACAATGTATTAAGTTCAGTTGGCTTTGATAGAAATACTGAACTTCAATTGCTCAGTCTATATGCTGGGAGTGTATCTTTTTGGTCAACATAGATACAAAGTATAAATGACAGAACTCACACACCACCAAGTGATTTATTTTTTAATCCTGCAGTGATTAAGATTTAAAAAAAAAAATAATAATTGTTCTTTTCCAGGTTTCGAACCCGGGACAAGCACTGTTGCAAGGCCCTCGCCAAACCACAAGCCCACACATGCCAGCCTTATCAACAGCTGCACCTGTCATGTACATGATGTGACATCTGCGAATTACCACAGGCAATATGTACAATGTAAATAGCGGGCTCATCCTTGTGCACTCCTTTCAAAATATTATACTAGTACATATATACACAGTACCCCACCATTAGAGGATAATTCATCCCGTCTCATTGAAAGCTGTGCATGCGTCTCTTTAATGTACAGTATCAGTTATACCGTCATAAGAACACGCAAATTACACTACTGTACAGCTATGTATGTGTACTGATTTGTGTCCTGTTCAAAGAGCTTGGCATGATATTAAAAAGCGAACATGCAATATTCAAATACAGTGAGTGAATGTGATATCCATCCAATTTAACAGTATGGTATTCAGTAGTACAAATTACATCAGTAGAGCACTCGCCACCCAGCGGTTAAGCAGTGTATTACATGCCGTAGCATATCTTTTGTTGTAGAATACCAAGGCACGCCAAAGTACAGCCATTACGTAACGTTCCATGGTGCGACACAGAAACCTGAACGGCGCGCTATGAGCAATAAACCAGCTGGGCCCATCTGTACCACGCAAGACAGCAGAAACATCGGTAACATCGAGAACCATCGAACACATTAGCATATTAATGGTTGACCACTTCCTGCGTGCAACTAGACCTCAGGCTACGGCCGCCACCACAAGGGCTTAATTATGCATGCCCCTAAACCCCGTCCAAACACACAGGCACGCCTGCGATTGCCCGTCCACCCCCACAAAATGGCACTTCCTGTCAATCACTTTTCTCTGGGTCTGTGTTGCCGCTGCACATGCAGTACCCATCACAATAGCTAGTTCGCGCAAGTGCACTGCGATGCATTAGCATGCGCAATGCTAGAGCATCGGCCGAGTGCGTGTGTTCTCTCCTGTGCATTCCTTGCTGAATCAGGGCCTGTGCTCTTAAGAAAAATTGTGAGTGATCCCACTCCCTTGGCTGAGAAGCAACCCCACACATGAATGGTCACAGGATGCTTTACTGTTGGCATGACACAGGACTGATGGTAGCGCTCACCTTTCCTTCTCCGGACAAGCGTTTTCAACAAATGCCCCAAACAATCTGAAAGGGGATTCATCAGAGAAAATAAGATTACCCCAGTCCTCAGCAGTCCAATCCCTGTACCTTTTGCAGAATATCAGTCTGTCCCTGATGTTTTCCTAGAGAGAAGTGTCTTCTTTGCTGCCCTTCTTGACACCAGGCCATCCTCCAAAAGTCTTCGCCTCACTGTGAGTGAAGATAAACTTAGTCTTGCCTGCTGCCAATCCTGAGCAAGATCTACACTGGTGGTACCCCGATCCTGCTGCTGACTCAACTTTAGGAGATGGTCCTGGCGCTTGCTGGACATTCTTTGGTGACCTGAAGCCTTCTTTACAACTATTGAACCTTTCTCCTTGAAAATCTTGATAATCCGATAAATGGTTGATTTAGGTGCAATCTTACTAGCAGCAATATCCTTGCCTGTGAAGCCCTTTTTGTGCAAAGCAATGATGATTGCACGTGTTTCCTTGCAGGAAACCATGGTTAACAGAGGAAGAACAATGATTTCAAGCTCCACCCTCCTTTAAAATCTTCCAGTCTGTTATTCTAACTCAATCAGCATGACAGAGTGATCTACAGCCTTGTCTTTGTCCACACTCTCACCTGTGTTAACGAGAGAATCACTGACATGATGTCAGCTGGTCCTTTTGTGGCAGGGCTGAAATGCAGTGGAAATGTTGTTTTGGGGATTAAGTTCATGGTCATGGCAAAGAGGGACTTTGCAATTAATTGCAATTCATACGAATACTCTTTATGACATTCTGGAGTATATGCAGATAGCCATCATAAAAACTGAAGCTGCAGACTTTGTGAAAACCAATACTTGTGTCGTTCTCAAAACTTTTGGCCATGGCTGTACAGTATTTTTATAAATGCTAATGACATAGTTATATGTTTATTTTACTTTTCCCTTTACTTATTATAGTATCCAATATGTGGATATATCCTTCTCCCTTTGGGGACACTGTGATATTAATCAGCCTTATCTTGGATTGCACTATTATCTGCATTATTCATCTGTACTCGTATCAGTCATTTGGAGTTATTATCCCAGGCTGACAGTAAATACAGAGCTTGCTTTTACATGGTGATGTAGCATGCACATGGTCAATGCTTTCTTAACAAGTCATGCTCTGTACTGTACCTGTCTGATTATTTCAGCATGTTTGCATATTAGAAAATGTGCAGATTTTACCATTATAATGCAATGTTGATTATGTATGATGAATTCTGAAATAGTCATGCTACTGAATAATATGTGCTACATCTGGAAAGTGCACTTTGTCTATGACTTTGGCTAAATCAGCACACTTCTTTATATGTGTTAAGTATATGAGAGTAGTGATTCATCAAATTTGTATGCTAATATTTAATAATATACAGTCAGGTGCATAAATATTGGGACATTGACAGAATTTTAATATTTTGGCCTCTATTCACCACCACAATGGCTTTGAAATGAAACAAACAAGATGTGCTTTAACTGCAGACTTTCAGATTTAATTTGAGGGTAATTACATCCAAATCAGGTGAACGGTGTAGGAATTACAACGGTTTCTATATGTGCCTCCCACTTTTTAAGGGGCCAAAGTAATGGGACTATCAGCTCAAAAGCTATTTCATGGACAGGTGTGGGCCATTCCCTCGTTATTTCATTATCAATTAAGCAGGTAAAAGGTCTCGAGTGATTCTAGGTGTGACATTTGCATTTGGAATCAGTTGCTGTTGACTCTCAATATGAGATCCAAAGAGCTGTCACTATCAGTGAAGCAAGCCATCATTAGGCTGAAAAATAAAAAAAAAACCATCAGAGAGAGAGCAAAAACATTAGGTGTGGCCAAATCAACTATTTGGAACATTCTTAAAAAGAAAGAATGCACCGGAGAGCTCAGCAACACCAAAAGACCCGGAAGACCACGGAAAACAACTGTGGTGGATGACAAAATAATTATTTCCCTGGTGAAGAAAAACCCCTTCACAACAGTTGGCCAAATCAAGAACACTCTCTAGGAGGTAGGTGTATATGTGTCAAAGTCAATTATCAAGAGAAGACTTCACAAGAGTGAATATAGAGGGTTCACCACAAGATGTAAACCATTGGTGAGCCTCAAAAACAGGAAGACCAGAAGAGAGTTTGCCAAACAACATCTAAAAAACCCATTACAGTTTTGGAACAACATCCTATGGACAGATGAGACAAAGATCAACTTGTACCAGAGTGATGGGAAGAGAAGAGTATGGAGAAGGAAAGGAACTGCTCATGATCCAAAACATACCACCTCATCAGTGAAGCATGGTGGTGGTAGTGTAATGGCATGGGCATGTATGGCTACCAATGGAACTGGTTCCCTTGTATTTATTGATGATGTGACTGCTAATAAAAGCAGCAGAATGAATTCTGAAGTGTTTCGGGCAATATTATATGCTCATACTCAGTCAAATGCTTCAGAACTCATTGGATGGCGCTTCACAGTGCAGATGGACAATGAACCGAAGCATACTGCAAAAGTAACCAAAGAGTTTTTAAGGCTAAAAAGTGGAATGTTATGCAATGGCCAAGTCAATCCCCTGACCTGAATCCGATTTGAGCATGCATTTCACTTGATGAAGACAAAACTGAAGGGAAAATGCCCCAAGAACAAGCAAGAACTGAAGACATTTGCAGTAGAGGCCTGGCAGAGCATCACCAGGGATGAAACCCAGCATCTGGTGATGTCTATGCGTTCCAGACTTCAGGCTGTAATTGCCTGCAAAGGATTTGCAACAAAGTATTAAAAAGTGTAAGTTAGATTTAGGATTGTTTAATTTGTCCCATTACTTTTGGCCCCTTAAAAAGTGGGAGGCACATATAGAAACCGTTGTAATTCCTACACCGTTCACCTGATTTGGATGTAATTACCCTCAAATTAAATCTGAAAGTCTACAGTTAAAGCACATCTTGTTTGTTTCATTTCAAAGCCATTGTGGTGGTGAATAGAGGCCAAACTATGAAAATTCTGTCAATGTCCCAATATTTATGCACCTGACTGTATATCAAACATATATCAGCTTTTCCAACCTAAGCAATTTCTACTCTGTGTATCTTTTTTAGATTGTTATACTCATGCATATTACATTGTTTTTTATTTTGTTGTTTGTTTGGGTGTGTAATTTTAGATTTAGCAATAAAAGCTAAAGGCGGGTATCCACTTATAGATATACAAACGAGAGCACGATTACAACATTGCAATCATTCAGTCCAGGCACATCCCTCATCCCCGCACATGCTGAACCTGACGAGATCGTCAGGTTGACCAGCATGTACGGGCGATGTCGGATGTCGGAAGCGACCAGCGGGCACGGGCATCGCTGGTCGCTTCCAACCAAAACATGCCCGATGGATGCGCGATTTGCAAGTGATTGCACGATAATGACATCGTTATCGTGCAATCGCTTGGTTAAATTGCTAAGTGGATACCCCCCCTTAAGTTTTAGTTAAAACTACACGAGTGCCCCTAAAAAAGAGTTTTCTTTTCTCTGACTATAGTTCTAGTTTTATGTGAAATCAGAACTTTCCCTATTCCCCAAATTTTGTTTTGGAACAGGGTTCATTTAATTTCTAACCTTCATTGACATGACTGTTGTCCTGACTCTATTGGTGTGTAACTAATGAGCTAAGAGCCTGAATCATATATGTACGCAATGCCGATTTTTACACAGTTGAGCAATCATCGGCTGACTGCGCGTTCATCTTAGCTGCAATGCACACACACGGTAATTGAATTGCAATCACATGTTATTACGGTTGTAGTGAAGATTTTTTCGCAAGTGTTTCACAGACAGGGGACATTTTGCATGCAGAAACAGGGAGTGGAGGCAAAAACTCGACCATGTCATGACTGTATTTGGGGCATGTATCTGCCTACATCTGCTATCCCATATGCAGAAAATATTGCACAGAGGGTCTCAGTTCCTATAGCAATAGGATTACTCAGATGGTCGATTATGGAAGGATCTGCAACCACCAATGAGTGTTTTTACTAGGGGTGTGCACCGGCCACTTTTCGTGTTTTGTGTTTTGGTTTTGGATCTGGATCTTTCTTCGTGTTTTGGATCTGGATTGGTTTTGCCAAAACCACCCTTCCGTGTTTTGGGTTCTGGGTTTTGTGTTTTGGATCTGTATTTTTTTGAAAAAAAGCATAAAAACAGCTAAAATCACAGAATTTGTAGGTTTTTCTGCTCCTATGCTATTATTAACCTCAATAGCCTTAATTTCCACTCATTTCCAGTCTATTCTGAACACCTCACACCTCACAATAGTGTTTTTATGTCCAAAAGGTTGCACCGAGGTAGCTGGATGACTATGCTATGCGACACGAGTGGGCGGCACAAACACGTGACCCATCTAGGCGTGATACTGCAGTGGCAGACAGGATGGCAGTTTGAAAAACTAGGCCCCAAACTGTACATAATGCAAAGAAAAAAAAGAGGTGCAAGATGGAATTGTCCTTGGGCCCTCCCACCCACCCTTATGTTGTATAAACAGGACATGCACACTTTAACAAACCAATCATTTCAGCGCCAGGGTCTGCCACACAACTGTGGCTGAAATTATTGGTTCGTTTGGGCCCCCACAAAACAAGCTGGCAATTAATGTGTCCCTGCACAAACTGGCTCTACGGAGGCAAGATGTCATCCTCATCCTCCTCATCCACCGATTCCTCACCCTCTTCAGTGTGTACATCCTCATCCTCACAAAGTATTAACTCATCCCCACTTGAATCCACCACCACAGGTCCCTCTGTACGTTCTGGAGGCTGGTCTCCCTGGAAGAGTTGATAATTCATTTTGATGAACATCATCTTCTCCACATTCTGTGGAATCAACCTCCTACGCCTTTCGCTGACAAAGTTCCCGGCTGCACTAAACACTCTTTCGGAGTACACACTGGAGGGGGGGCAACTCAGGTAAAATAGAGCCAGTTTGTACAGGGGCCTCCAAATTGCCTCTTTTTCCTGCCAGTACAGGTATGGACTGTCTGACATGCCTACTTGGATGCTGTCACCGATGTAATCCTCCACCATTCTGTCAATGGTGACAGTATCATATGCAGTGACAGTAGACATGTCAGAAATTGTTGCCAGGTCCTTCAGTCCGGACCAGATGTCCAAACTTGGTCCTGCCTGCCCTGCATCACCGCCAGCGGGTTGCTTAGGATACCTAAGTTTTTTCCTGGCAGCCCCAGTTGCGAGAGAAAATGAAGAAGGAGCTGTTGACGTGTCACATTCCGCTTCAGCTGACAGTGTGTTCACCAGCAGGTCTTTGCACCTCTGCAGGCTTGTGTCAGCCGGAAAGAGAGACACCACATAGGCTTTAAACCTAGGATCGAGCACGGTGGCCAAAATGTAGTGGTCTGATTTCAACAGATTGACCACCCTGGAATCCTGGCAAAGCGAATGAAGGGCTTCATCCACAAGTCCCACATGCCGAGCGGAATCGCTCCGTCTTAGCTCCTCCTTCACTTTCTCCAGCTGCTTCTGCAAAAGCCTGATGAGGGGAATGACCTGACTCAAGCTGGCAGTGTCTGAACTGACTTCACGTGTGGCAAGTTCGAAGGGCTGGAGAACCTTGCACAACACGGAAATCATTCTCCACTGCGCTTGAGTCAGGTGCATACCCCCTCCTTTGCCTATGTCATAGGTGGATGTATAGGCTTGAATGGCCTTTTGCTGCTCCTCCATCCTCTGAAGCATATAGAGGGTTGAGTTCCACCGCGTCACAACCTCTTGCTTCAGGTGATGGCGGGGCCGGTTCAAGAGTGTTTGCTGGCGCTCCAGTCTTCGGCACGCAGTCGCTGAATGGCGAAAGTGGCCTGAAATTTTTCGGGCCACCCAAAGCGTCTCCTGCACGCCCCTGTCGCTTTTCAGAAAATTCTGCACCACCAAGTTTATTGTGTGAGCAAAACATGGGACGTGCTGGAATTTGCCCAGATGTAATGCCCGCACAATATTGGTGGCGTTGTCAGATATCACAAATCCCCAGGAGAGTCTATGTGGGGTAAGCCACTGGGCGATGATTTCCCTCAGTTTCTCTAAGAGGTTGTCGGCGGTGTGCCTCTTACTGAAACTGGTGATACACAGCGTAGCCTGCCTTGGAACGAGCTGGCGTTTCTGAGATGCTGCGACTGGTGACGCTGCTGCTGTTGCTGCGTAAGGTGATACATCTACCCAGTGGGCTGTCACAGTCATAAAGTCCTTAGTCTGCCCTGTTCCACTTGTCCACATGTCCGTGGTTAAGTGGACATTGTGTACAATGGCATTTTTCAGGACACTGAGGACACTTTTTGTGACGTTTCTGTACAGTCTCGGTATCGCCTGCCTAGTGAAGTGGAATCTAGACGGGATTTGGAACCGGGGACACACTACCTCCAGCAATTGTCTAAATCCCACTGCACTAATGGCGGATACCGGACGCACGTCTAACACCAACATAGCAGTCAAGGCCTCAGTTATACGTTTTGCTTCAGGATGACTGCTGTCATACTTCATCCTCCTCGCTAAGGACTGTTGGAGGGTCAATTGTTTAGTAAAAGTAGTGGTGTTCCTACTTCCTCTCTGGGATGATGAACGACTCCCAGCAGGAGCAACAGCAGCAGCGGCAGCAGGAGGCGTAGCAATGCAGGATCCTCCGGAGGAATCCCGGATAGGAGAGTCAGTCATGCCAGTGACATGGCCTGCAGGACTACTTCCGATCCTGACTAAGGAGGAAATTGACGAGGAGGGAGTTGACGGTGTGGTTTGCAGGCGCTTGGATACAACAGGACAACGGGATTTAGGTGTCCCTGAACTGCTTACGGTCTTAGCCAAAGTTTCTGAACTTGACAGTAACTTATTATGAACGCGCTGCAGGTGCCTTATAAGGGAGGATGTTCCTAGGTGGTTAACGTCCCTACCCCTACTTATTCCACCTTTACATAAGGTACATATGGCAAGACAGTTGTTGTCCGGATTTGGATAGAAATATTGCCAGACCAAAGAGGTGGAATGTTTGGTCTTCTGCCCAGGCATGACAGTGATGGGCTTTCTCATCCCACGGACAACAACTGTCTCCCCCGGAGCCTGATTTAAACAAACCACATCACCATCAGAATCCTCCTCGCCAACTTCCTCCTCAGCGCCAGCTACACCAGTATCCTCATCCTGTTGTACTTCAACAGTGACATCTTCAATTTGCATATCAGCAAGTGGACTGTGTGTGCTCCTTTCAGCACTTGCAGGGGGCGTGCAAATGGTGGAAAGAGCCACCTCTTCCCGTCCAGTGCTGGGAAGGTCAGGCATCGCAACCACCACCACACTTGGACTCTCCTTGGGGATTTGTGATATCTTCTTAGAAAGCACAGTTCTTCGCTGTGCTTTTGCCAGCTTAACTCTTTTGATTTTTTTAGTGGGAGGAGGGCTTCCATCGTCATGTGAAGCTGAACCACTAGTCATGAACATACTAGGGATCGACCTTAGCCGTTCCTTGCCACTCCGTGTCGTAAATGGCATATTGGCAAGTTTACGTTTCTCTTCAGCTGATTTAAATGTTTTTTTCAAGGTCATTTTCCTGAACTTTGTCATTTGGGATTGTATGTGCCCTCTATTATGACATTGGGCATCGGCCTTGGCAGACGACGTTGATGGCATGTTATCGTCTATGTCATGACTAGTGGCAGCAGCTTCAGCACTAGGAGGAAGTGGTTCTTGATCTTTCTCTATTTTATTTTTATCGGAGAAAGTTTGGTCCTCCATTTATGTTATATCGATTTGATATATACGTGCGGCTAAACACAGAAAATATTTTTTTATTTTTGCTGGAGAGTAGTGCACTTTGTGGGTTACACCAGTCTTTAAGAAATGAGCCAGCCGGCTCTTTACTTATGGGACACAGGCGCACGCTTGGCACTGCTCCTTTGTTGATGCACGTGCGGCTACTGCGCACACAATTCACAAACACAGAAAATAATTTTTTTTTTGGTTTGTACTGGAGTGTACTTTCGGGGGTTACAGCACCCTTTAACGGTCAAGCCAGCCGGCCCTTTACTTATGACACAGGCGCACGCTTGGCACTACTTTGTTGATGCACGTGCGGCTACTGCGCACACAATTCACAAACACAGAAAATATTTTTTTTTTTGGTTTGAACTGGAGTGTACTTTGGGGGTTACAGCACCCTTTAACGGTCAAGCCAGCCAGCCCTTTACTTATGACACAGGCGCACGCTTGGCACTACTTTGTTGATGCACGTGCGGCTACTGCGCACACAATTCACAAACACAGAAAATAATTTTTTGGGGGGTTTGGACTGGAGTGTACTTTGGGGGTTACAGCACCCTTTAACGGTCAAGCCAGCCGGCCCTTTACTTATGACTAGGGGTGAGCGGGTTCGGATTTCTGAAATCCGAACCCCCCCGAGCCCCCCCGATCCGAGTCCGAGCCTGACTCGGATCTGAAATCGAGGCAAAACGTCATCATCCCGCCTTCCGAGTCTCGCGGGTTTTGGATCCTATATAAGGTACCCGCGTCGGCGCCATTTTCTCACTCGGCTGTGGGCAGTGAAGAGGGAGGGTGGGAGTTAGGGCTGTGTAGTGTAGTGTACTGCTGCTGTTGTCCACTACTTCAAAGTCCATAGGGGCTGGCTGTGTTGTGCTGTGCTGCTGTTGTTAATAGGGGCTGTGTCCACTACTTCAAAGTCCATAGGGGCTGGCTGGACTGTGTTGTGCAGTCAGTTCTCCATAGGGGCTGTGTCCACTCCAAAGTCCTGTGCAGTGTCCCAGTCCTAAAGGGGTGCTGTAGTGTTGTCCAGGGGGTGCTCTGTCCATCAGGGGTGCTCCCCCCAAGTGCTAAAAAAATTATATATTTTCTGTGTTTGTGAATTGTGTGCGCAGTAGCCGCACGTGCATCAACAAAGTAGTGCCAAGCGTGCGCCTGTGTCATAAGTAAAGGGCCGGCTGGCTTGACCGTTAAGGGTGCTGTAACCCCCGAAAGTACACTCCAGTCCAACCCAAAAAAAATATTATTTTCTGTGTTTGTGAACTGTGTGCGCAGTAGCCGCACGTGCATCAACAAAGTAGTGCCAACCGTGCGTCTGTGTCATAAGTAAAGGGCCGGCTGGCTTGACTGTTAAGGGTGCTGTAACCCCCGAAAGTACACTCCAGTCCAAACCAAAAAAAAATTATTTTCTGTGTTTGTGAATTGTGTGCACAGTAGCTGCACGTGTATCAACAAAGTAGTGCCAAGCGTGCGCCTGTGTCATAAGTAAAGGGCCGGCTGGCTTGACCGTTAAGGGTGCTGTAACCCCCGAAAGTACACTCCAGTCCAAACCAAAAAAAAAATTATATATTTTCTGTGTTTGTGAATTGTGTGCGCAGTAGCCGCACGTGCATCAACAAAGTAGTGCCAAGCGTGCGCCTGTGTCATAAGTAAAGGGCCGGCTGGCTTGACCGTTAAGGGTGCTGTAACCCCCGAAAGTACACTCCAGTCCAAACCAAAAAAAAATTATTTTCTGTGTTTGTGAATTGTGTGCGCAGTAGCCGCACGTGCATCAACAAAGTAGTGCCAAGCGTGCGCCTGTTTCATAAGTAAAGGGCCGGCTGTCTTGACCGTTAAAGGGTGCTGTAACCCCCGAAAGTACACTCCAGTCCAAACCAAAAAAAAAATTATATATTTTCTGTGTTTGTGAATTGTGTGCGCAGTAGCCGCACGTGCATCAACAAAGTAGTGCCAAGCGTGCGCCTGTGTCATAAGTAAAGGGCCGGCTGGCTTGACCGTTAAGGGTGCTGTAACCCCCGAAAGTACACTCCAGTCCAATCCAAAAAAAAAATTATTTTCTGTGTTTAGCCGCACGTATATATCAAATCGATATAACATAAATGGAGGACCAAACTTTCTTCGATAAAAATAAAATAGAGAAAGATCAAGAACCACTTCCTCCTAGTGCTGAAGCTGCTGCCACTAGTCATGACATAGACGATAACATGCCATCAACGTCGTCTGCCAAGGCCGATGCCCAATGTCATAGTAGAGGGCACATACAATCCCAAATGGCAAAGTTCAGGAAAATGACCTTGAAAAAGACATTTAAATCAGCTGAAGAGAAACGTAAACTTGCCAATATGCCATTTACGACACGGAGTGGCAAGGAACGGCTAAGGTCGATCCCTAGTATGTTCATGACTAGTGGTTCAGCTTCACATGACGATGGAAGCCCTCCTCCCACTAAAAAAATCAAAAGAGTTATGCTGGCAAAAGCACAGCGAAGAACTGTGCTTTCTAAGAAGATATCACAAATCCCCAAGGAGAGTCCAAGTGTGGTGGTGGTTGCGATGCCTGACCTTCCCAGCACTGGACGGGAAGAGGTGGCTCTTTCCACCATTTGCATGCCCCCTGCAAGTGCTGAAAGGAGCACCCACAGTCCACTTGCTGATATGCACATTGAAGATGTCACTGTTGAAGTACAACAGGATGAGGATACTGGTGTAGCTGGCGCTGAGGAGGAAGTTGGCGAGGAGGATTCTGATGGTGATGTGGTTTGTTTAAATCAGGCTCCGGGGGAGACAGTTGTTGTCCGTGGGATGAAAAAGCCCATCACAGTCATGCCTGGGCAGAAGACCAAACATTCCACCTCTTTGGTCTGGCAATATTTCTATCCAAATCCGGACAACAACTGTCTTGCCATATGTACCATATGTAAAGGTGAAATAAGTAGGGGTAGGGACGTCAACCACCTAGGAACATCCTCCCTTATACGGCACCTGCAGCGCGTTCATAAAAAGTTACTGTCAAGTTCAGAAACTTTGGCTAAGACCGTAAGCAGTCCAGGGACACCTAAATCCCGTTGTCCTGTTGTATCCAAGCGCCTGCAAACCACACCGTCAACTCCCTCCTCGTCAATTTCCTCCTTAGTCAGGATCGGAAGTAGTCCTGCAGGCCATGTCACTGGCATGACTGACTCTCCTATCCGGGATTCCTCCGGAGGATCCTGCATTGCTACGCCTCCTGCTGCCGCTGCTGCTGTTGCTGCTGCTGGGAGTCGTTCATCATCCCAGAGAGGAAGTAGGAACACCACTACTTTTACTAAACAATTGACCCTCCAACAGTCCTTAGCGAGGAGGATGAAGTACGACAGCAGTCATCCTGAAGCAAAACGTATAACTGAGGCCTTGACTGCTATGTTGGTGTTAGACGTGCGTCTGGTATCCGCCATTAGTGCAGTGGGATTTAGACAATTGCTGGAGGTAGTGTGTCCCCGGTTCCAAATCCCGTCTAGATTCCACTTCACTAGGCAGGCGATACCGAGACTGTACAGAAACGTCAGAAAAAGTGTCCTCAGTGTCCTGAAAAATGCCGTTGTACACAATGTCCACTTAACCACGGACATGTGGACAAGTGGAACAGGGCAGACTAAGGACTATATGACTGTGACAGCCCACTGGGTAGATGTATCACCTTACGCAGAAACAGCAGCAGCGTCACCAGTAGCAGCATCTCAGAAATGCCAGCTCGTTCCAAGGTAGGCTACGCTGTGTATCACCGGTTTCAGTAAGAGGCATACCGCCGACAACCTCTTAGAGAAACTGAGGGAAATCATCGCCCAGTGGCTTATCCCACTTAGACTCTCCTGGGGATTTGTGATATCTGACAACGCCACCAATATTGTGCGGGCATTACATCTGGGCAAATTCCAGCACGTCCCATGTTTTGCTCACACAATAAACTTGGTGGTGCAGAATTTTCTGAAAAGCAACAGGGGCGTGCAGGAGACGCTTTGGGTGGCCCGAAAAATTTCGGGCCACTTTCGCCATTCAGCGACTGCTTGCCGAAGACTGGAGCGCCAGCAAACACTCTTGAACCTGCCCCGCCATCACCTGAAGCAAGAGGTTGTGACGCGGTGGAACTAAACCCTCTATATGCTTCAGAGGATGGAGGAGCAGCAAAAGGCCATACAAGCCTATACATCCACCTATGACATAGGCAAAGGAGGAGGTATGCACCTGACTCAAGCGCAGTGGAGAATGATTTCCGTGTTGTGCAAGGTTCTCCAGCCCTTCGAACTTGCCACACGTGAAGTCAGTTCAGACACTGCCAGCTTGAGTCAGGTCATTCCCCTCATCAGGCTTTTGCAGAAGCAGCTGGAGAAAGTGAAGGAGGAGCTAAGACGGAGCGATTCCGCTCGGCATGTGGGACTTGTGGATGAAGCCCTTCATTCGCTTTGCCAGGATTCCAGGGTGGTCAATCTGTTGAAATCAGACCACTACATTTTGGCCACTGTGCTCGATCCTAGGTTTAAAGCCTATGTGGTGTCTCTCTTTCCGGCCGACACAAGCCTGCAGAGGTGCAAAGACCTGCTGGTGAACACACTGTCAGCTGAAGCGGAACGTGACACGTCAATGGCTCCTTCTTCATTTTCTCCCGCAACTGGGGCTGCCAGGAAAAAACTTAGGTATCCTAAGCAACCCGCTGGCGGTGATGCAGGGCAGGCAGGACCAAGTTTGGACATCTGGTCCGGACTGAAGGACCTGGCAACAATTTCTGACATGTCTACTGCCACTGCATATGATACTGTCACCATTGACAGAATGGTGGAGGATTACATCGGTGACAGCATCCAAGTAGGCATGTCAGACAGTCCATACCTGTACTGGCAGGAAAAAGAGGCAATTTGGAGGCCCCTGTACAAACTGGCTCTATTTTACCTGAGTTGCCCCCCCTCCAGTGTGTACTCCGAAAGAGTGTTTAGTGCAGCCGGGAACCTTGTCAGCAAAAGGCGTAGGAGGTTGCTTCCACAGAATGTGGAGAAGATGATGTTCATCAAAATGAATTATCAGCTCTTCCAGGGAGACCAGCCTCCAGAACGTACAGAGGGACCTGTGGTGGTGGATTCAAGTGGGGACGAGTTAATACTTTGTGAGGATGAGGATGTACACACTGAAGAGGGTGAGGAATCGGTGGATGAGGAGGATGAGGATGACATCTTGCCTCCGTAGAGCCAGTTTGTGCAGGGACACATTAATTGCCAGCTTGTTTTGTGGGGGCCCAAACAAACCAATCATTTCAGCCACAGTTGTGTGGCAGACCCTGGCACTGAAATGATTGATTTGTTAAAGTGTGCATGTCCTGTTTATACAACATAAGGGTGGGTGGGAGGGCCCAAGGACAATTCCATCTTGCACCTCTTTTTTTTCTTTGCATTATGTACAGTTTGGGGCCTAGTTTTTCAAATTGCCATCCTGTCTGCCACTGCAGTGTCACTCCTAGATGGGTCACATGTTTGTGCCGCCCACTCGTGTCGCTTAGCATAGTCATCCAGCTACCTCGGTGCAACCTTTTGGACATAAAAACACTATTGTGAGGTGTGAGGTGTTCAGAATAGACTGGAAATGAGTGGAAATTAAGGTTATTGAGGTTAATAATAGCATAGGAGCAGAAAAACCTACAAATTCTGTGATTTTAGCTGTTTTTATGCTTTTTTTCAAAAAAATACAGATCCAAAACACAAAACCCAGAACCCAAAACATGGAAGGGTGGTTTTGGCAAAACCAATCCAGATCCAAAACACGAAGAAAGATCCAAAACCAAAACACAAAACACGAAAAGTGGCCGGTGCACACCCCTACTTATGACACAGGCGCACGCTTGGCACTACTTTGTTGATGCACGTGCGGCTACTGCGCACACAATTCACAAACACAGAAAATTATTTTTTTGGGGGTTTGGACTGGAGTGTACTTTGGGGGTTACAGCACCCTTTAACGGTCAAGCCAGCTGGCCCTTTACTTATGACACAGGCGCACGCTTGGCACTACTTTGTTGATGCACGTGCGGCTACTGCGCACACAATTCACAAACACAGAAAATATATAATTTTTTTAGCACTTGGGGGGAGCACCCCTGATGGACAGAGCACCCCCTGGACAACACTACAGCACCCCTTTAGGACTGGGACACTGCACAGGACTTTGGAGTGGACACAGCCCCTATGGAGAACTGACTGCACAACACAGTCCAGCCAGCCCCTATGGACTTTGAAGTAGTGGACACAACCCCTATTAACAACAGCAGCACAGCACAACACAGCCAGCCCCTATGGACTTTGAAGTAGTGGACAACAGCAGCACTACACTACACTACACAGCCCAGCCAGCCCTAACTCCCACCCTCCCTCTTCACTGTCCACAGCCGAGTGAGAAAATGGCGCTGACGCGGGTACCTTATATAGGTTCCAAAACCCGCGAGACTCGGAAGGCGGGATGATGACGTTTTGCCTCGATTTCAGATCCAAGTCAGGCGGGAAAAGTCGAGCCTGACTTGGATCGGACTCGGATCGGGGGGGCTCGGGGGGGTTCGGATTTCAGAAATCCGAACCCGCTCACCCCTAGTTTTTACACACTTGCTGCATGCATTAGCATATATTTGCAGAGCAGCTGTGTATGGGATCGCAGCTGTGATTGCATTAGCGTAAATATCTGTATCAGGCCCTAAGAGTGGTGCAGCCTTGTCTTATATCATACTCCTTTTACCATTTGTGTTCCTTCCCTTCCTGTTATATTTCAGAAACCCTTATTCTTGTGCATATTGTACTGTTTGTTGAATATTAATGAGATTGACAAAAAAAATCAAGAAAACTATAAAGAGAGTACACTTTTATATTAATGCTGAATACAGTAGTTATATATATATATATATATATATATATATATAAAAATACATATATATATATATATATATATATGTGTGTGTGTGTGTGTTCTAGAATTTCTTTTAGCAGTTACTTACATATTCATGTATGTGTCTGTTTTGCAGAAAGACAGCAGTATGCATATGCTACAGAATGGAAGCATTCCATATGAAAACAAGGAGCATGGTGAACTCATATAAGATAATTTTGTTTTGTATGCAAAAGCAAATTTTCTATATATTTGGAGTGTAATGTCCATTCTTAGATCTATTGATGCAATGTCCATTGCAGCTGTTGTGCTGTTATTAAGAAGTTCTTGGGTCAGTTGTTTAAAACGTTGTTAGCTTGTGACCTCTACCTTTAGTTGGCATCTCCATTTTAAAGTAAGTTTGGAAATAAAGCTCAAAAATAACAAAAAAAACAGCATTATCAGGATTTCTAAGTGCCTTTTCCCTCATGTAACAAATCTTTGAACATAAAAAAACCCAAGTATAATAAAGTTTCTATGCCATTCACACTTATTATTATTGCAAGCCATAAATGATGCTAAACTGAGAGGTACTTTAAGAGAAACATGGCAAAGTTTACTTTTAATGAAAGGATTGGCTATAAAGTTGTTGGAGGTTGACTTTTAATGTAACATTACACAATTCACAGTGCACCTCTTCAGAGCTTTTCCTCCTCTCTGCACACTTAGGTGCATGTCTAGTTTGCGGAAGGATCTCCCAAGTGCATAGAGCTTTACCTATCTATATCTTGGTTTTAAGGACATAGTTTAGTTAATTTTTTGCTTTGTGCTTATACAGAAATGGATATAGAGCCAGAAGATGCTATGGAATATGACCCTCAGCTTGATGGAAGCATTACCTTTTTAACATCTTTGACAGAACACAAAGGAATGACAGACTCAGCATTTGGTAATGCCAAAATGTCAAAATATAATAAATGACATGATAACACACATTTATTTTTCTTTTAATTGTTTTATTGCATTTGCCATGTTTTATCTTGTGTAGTACTTTTTGATAAGGGAAATATGTGCTTAACATTTATGTCCATAGTTGTAAATAAATTTATGTTGTAACTACATTTTAGTCACATCAGTTAACACTAACAGCATACAGTATCTACATTGACAAAATATAAAAAAGGGAGGTTTTATTGTATTACAGACCAAGATTATGTAGGTATGTAACTAATGCTTGGCAGGAACACATCATTAGCAGCAGTGACATTTGGATTCATATCAGAGGTTTTGTGGCCCCAATATAACCCTAATTATCATTATTAGTCTAATTGAATTTGGACATTTTGTTATCAGTAGATGACACCTATTGTTGTTTGTGTGTTATCATATCCTGAAAGCACTAACAGTCCCAATCCAGATAACATCCATCCTATTCACCTGTTTGCCCCTTGCTGCTTGTCTAGCCAAATGAAACACTGATAATCAAGTTTTTTTGTTTTCTCATTATCCAGTTAAAATAAATTGTTCTGCCCAGTGTCTCCAAGGTTTTGCTAATTGAGCAGAGTTCCTCTTCATAGAGATGATATCCAAATGTATATTAATGACTATCAATTTATTTATTTATATTTAAACGCAGGTTTATTGTACAGACTGATGCCTCTAACTACGGTCTTGGAGCTGTCCTCAGTCAAGTAGATGGGCAGGGAAATGAGCACCCAGTCCTCTACCTGAGTAGGAAACTGCTCCCCCGTGAGGTGGCATATGCCACGATTGAAAAAGAATGCTTAGCTATTGTGTGGGCATTGCAAAAGCTGCAGCCGTACCTCTATGGGAGAGACTTCACGGTAATCACTGACCATAACCCTCTCAGCTGGTTGAATAAGATTTCCGGGAGTAACGGCAAATTGCTGAGATGGGGTCTCCTGCTACATTTACCATCCAACACAAAAAAGGGGCAGAGCACGGGAATGCAGATGGACTCTCCCGACAAGGCGACGAGGTAGAAACCATGGCACAAGGAGGTAGGTGATGGATGATCGCCATCTCCCTGTGCCATTTTAAGGAGGGAGTTGTGACCATCGCCATAGGTTACGGTGATTCATCAAAGCCCCATGTCACGACTTTATGTATTTTTGTATGCTCTGGATAAAGTGTGTGTGTGTTATCATAATTCTATGTTTCAGGAATGGCTAGAATGTTTGGACAGAATGTCAAAGCTGGATTGCATTAGCTAATCAGGACAAAAGGGTTAAGTGACACCTGGCCTTTGAAGATAAAGCTTCCTGAATGTAATGTTTGCTCCCACACTAGGGGGCCATGATGTACACAGTCACACTGGCTGCTAGAGGGATCATTTGTAACATCTTATGCTAGCAGTCTTCCTATCATAAAATACCCTAAAGGTCCAGGGAGGTATATTAGTGTCAGGTCTTGTAGTTGTGCTAATTTGCATCTACACAGGCCCTGGGAGAACAAAGACCAGTATCTTTGAGCCTGAAAAGGGTGGGGGCTGCTGGGGTAGACCAAGTCATGGAACTATAAGGCTCAGCAGTCCACACTGCTAGTTGTTCACTTCCAGGAAGTAGCTGAGAGCTAAGGAGTGCTCCCCATGTCAGTCTATGGTGATCTCCCTCCACACAGATTCTTTAAGATCTCAGCGTAAGATATCTTAGGATTCTGATACTTTATAATTTTCTTTTGTCTGAATCAATCTGTGCATTTATTACTGTATGTCTTATTTAATTACCTATTTTTCTTGTAATTTAACCCTGGAGATATTTCTCAATAAATCCTAAAACTTTATCAGCGTTATCTCTGTGCTCTAATGAATTTACATGCCTGGAGAGGCCCATGCTATATTTGTGTATAACTGTGAGTTTAAGTGAGATTTAAGTGTCTGGTGAATGTAAGAGCACTATTTTAATATTCTTCGTGGTGGCAGTTTAGGTAAAACCCACGTCACCACCACCTAGCTACGTCAGGTTGGCGTATCCGAGCGCAGGCTGGGCTTGGTGTTGTGACAAACTGGTGGCAAGTGGTGGGATATGATATTTTTGTTTTTATCATAAGAGCTTAAGTGAATTAGCGGTGTGTGTCTCTCAGAAAGTCAGCACCCTAATCCGCGAGAGAGTATGCTCAGGGTTAAAATTTTAAAAAGAAATTGGGCCTGATTCAGACCCACTCGCGAGCGGCTGTCCGCTCGCAAGTGGGTCGATGTTGCGCATGCGTGAGACGCGACGAGCGAAGGACTTTCCTTCGCTCGTTGTGTCTGATCAAAGGGGGCGTGCTGTCGATGTTGATTGACAGCACGCCCCCTTTGGTGGGCGTGCCTCCCAGATGGGGGTGTTCCCTAGGGAACGCCTACCATCAGAAGCCGGCCCCGCTGACATCACTAGTGATGTCAGTGGGAGTGATTTTGGCTCTGATAGAGCCAAAATCACTCTGGGCCTTGCGGTTGAGAAACTCAACCGCAGGCTTCGGCTCGCAGTGGCGATGGTCGCGATGGTCAAGACCATCGTGACCATCAACCTGCACGCTCGTATAGGCTGTGGGTGGTGACCCACAGCTATACGAGCGTCCAGGAGGACGCTCCATAATTATGGAGGTGGGCCCTGATTCAGAGCGAGCGCTCTGGTCAGAGTGTCTGGCTCTGAATCAGGGCCATACTGTGTACAGTTGATCTCTGTTTCCTTCCCTCTCTCTTGTATTTCTTTTTCTATCTTTTTCTGTGGCAAAATGTTTGAGGTCCAGAATGACCATGGAGTACCAGCAGTTAAAAAGGGTCATGTGTATGCAGAGGAACATTGCCTGGACTGGCCAGAGCAGATATTGACTGGTCCAAGCACTCAAGGAGGCTGATCAGAACCTTGCTGCTGAATGGAGCCAGACAATGGACAACCGTACTACAGAAGCTCAGTCTGTACTGGACCTTACAACAGATGCCTAGTGGGGATCGAACACTTCTGCTGGGTCAAGTGAGTCTGCCCTAGAGAATTACCTTCAAACTGCTGTCAGGCATATGAAGGACGTGGACCCTGCAACAACTCTGCAGTTGGTGCAGCAGTACCAAGCGGTGGCTGACAGAGAAGCTGTAGCTACTGAGCATAGAGCCAACCGAGAAGCTGAAGCTGCAGAGTGCCAGGCCGCACATGAGTTCCAGCTGGAGCTGGCCAGACTCCGAGGACAGAACACCACCTGTGACCATGGTAGGAAAAAGCCCCAGCACGACCAGTTCCCTGTGTTGGAGAAAGACGGCGACCTCGATACATTCCTGAGGGGATTTGAAAGGACTTGCCGACAGTTTGTGCTGGAACCTAGCAAATGGGCGAGCTATTTAACACCGGGACTGAGAGGGAAAGCGCTGGAGGCATTTGCTGACCTTCCTCCAGAGCTGGATGGCGATTACCACGCCTTTAAGGAGGCACTGCTAAAGTGATTTAACCTCAACCCAGAAGCTTATCAGCAGAAATTCAGAGACTCAAAGCACAGTTCCTCTGACACATATACGGGACAGTTAGTGTACTTGTCAACCATGATGCATCAGTGGATTGACAGATTGAAAGTGATGGACTTTGATAATCTGAAAGATCTCATCCTGCAGGAGCAGTTCCTCACACTGTGCCCCATGGAGGTGAAAGAATGGGTTATGGACCGTGACCTTAAGTCATCACAAGAACTGCCAGCCTGGCTGACAAGTACATCACGACCAGGGCTCCGGCAGCAAAGAAGTCGTTTGGGATGTCCGGGCAGTCAGCCTGGAAGGAGAGGAGTGCTGGACGGGTCCCCACACTTGCCCCTTCAACAAAACCAGCTGTGGCTGCACCTCTTGGGGGGGGGTGGCGGGTAAACCTGTTTTGGGCGATGCCCACAGGTGTTTTAATTGCAACCGGGTGGGTCACATCAGTGCCAATTGTCCCTCCAAGAAGAAATCAACATCCCTTCCTGTGGGAGGCACAGAAGGGAAGTCTGTGCCAACTATCCTGTATGCTGGGGGACCCCAGGAGTGACCATGGGACAATCTGCAAGCAGTACAAGTCTAGGTAATCATTGGCATGTGTGACTCCAGGGCCGATGTGACTTTGATACACCCTGATTTGGAGCGGCCCAAGAACATTTTACTGGGGAAAACAATGGCTGTGCAGGGGGCGGGCGGTGTATACTCTGCGGTACCCCTAGCCTGGGTTTATTTAGACTGGGGGGCAGGTTGTGGAATCCATGATGTTGGGGTTCTTGCGGACCTGCCCACCATGGTCTTATTGGGGACAGATCTGAGGATGATGTCTGCTACATATGTGACTGACCAAAATGTGGCCCCTGATGTAAAATTGCCTGTCAATAATTTTTCTCCCCAGCTAACAAGAATACTTATATGTACTAAAGAGTCAATATGTACTGAGAATAATTTTGCTACTGCAGGGAATAACACATTTCAACTTTGCAGGACGGAGACTGAAATGTGTGATTATGCATGTTCTAGCATAGAACCAAGTACTGTACCATTAGCTAATGATTTTACGATTGTTGTCGCAGTGACTAAGTGCAGTGCTGCACAAAGGCAAGGAGAGTGTGTTTTAACCCCCACAGATGTAGAGGCACCAACACTGAAAGAGTGTGTCTCTTTAACCTCTGCAAGTGTGGAGGACAGTTTACTGGATGGCAATCCCCCTTCCCCCTCCCCTTCTCTCCTGTGAGAGCAGAGGAGGGGGGCAGCCTCCCAGTCCACTGCCCTCCACTGACCAGAATGTGTTTAAAATATGCCTTCACACAAACTCAACTCTGGAGTCTGTAAGGGCTCAGGCTAATCAGATGTATACAGAAGGTGACTCAAATAGGATATTTTGGCAAAATGGGTTTTTGTATAGAGAGCACAATGTCAGCACTGAGCATGCCAATGTAATTATTGAAAAGCAATTGATTGTGCCAGAGTCGTACAGGGGCGGTTTATTGAAGGTGGTTCACAAGATTCCCCTGGCTGGACATTTGGGTGTGTCCAGAACCAAGGCCCGGCTAAGACACAATTTTTATTGGCCTGGCATGATGACAGACAAGGCTAACTACTGTCGTTCCTGTCATGCATGCCAGGTGGTAGGAAAGTTGGGCGATGTAAAAAGGGCACCCTTAATACCCTTGCCAGTTGTCTCAGAACCCTTTGAGCGGGTTGCTGTAGACATTGTTGGGCCCCTAGCTATTCCCAGTAGGGAATGAATATATTTTGGCGGTGGTAGATTATGCCACACGGTATTCGAAAGCAGTGGCTCTGTCATCCATCCGGGCAGATAAGGTTGCTGATGCCTTTATTTCCATATTTTCCAGGGTGGGGTTCCCAAAAAAGATGTTAACGGACCAAGGTACCCAGTTCATGTCAAACCTTATGCAGAGCCTCTGTAAAAAGATGCATGTGGATCACCTCATTACGACCCCATACCACCCCCAGGACAAATGGACTTGTGAAGAGACTTAATAGTACCCTAAAACAAATGTTGCAGACCTTTGTGGAGTCCCAGGGAAGAGACTGGGAGAGGTTCCTACCGCACCTCCTTTTTGCATTCCATGAGTGCCGCAGGAATCACCTGGTTTCTCACCCTTTGACTTCCTATATGGGCACTGCGTGCGTGGCCCTTTAGGTCGGATCAGGGAAGAATGGGAGGGTAAGATGGTCACTTCTGAGCAGTCAGTGGTACACTATGTGGTACAGTTCAGGGAGATGCTGCAATCCCTGATGGGGATGGAGCAGGATAACCTGAAAGCTGTGCAGGTGAGTAGTGTTGTGTTCTCCAGACATGATTGTTCAATTATAGGTGTGGTCTGTCTATCCCCACTGTTGTAACAGTGCTAGTTACACCTATCGACAGATGCTGCACAAAGTGTTGAAACACACCTAATCTGCTTATTGAGCCATTTTTGGAGTCGTTTTTACTACTCAATCTAACATGAGTATTCCATTACCTATGTACACCTACCATCTGCACAAAGTGTTGAAACACACCTGATCTGCTTATTGAGCCATTTGTGGAGCAGTTTTACTACTCATTCCAACACGAGTATTCTATTATCAATGTGGTGCATGCATCTCCATTAGTGCATCAACGTTATTATTACATACTGGTTGATGATGCACAGACTGCCCGAAAATATTATTGATATACTGAGCTAAAATAAATGTGGCTCATCCATTTCTATTTAACATAATAGCGATGTTGTAGACAAGATTGCTAAATGTGATTTTTAGATTGAGTTGAGATATATAGGTAACTCAATTTAAATATTGAGATATAAAGCATATTGAGCCTAATATATACAGAGCCATATATTTAATTAATCCAGCTCTATCCATACCCTTCAGGGTGCCTTGAGGATAATTAATTTGTGTGATCTTAATATATAAAGATCAATTTATATATCAACTATGTATTTTATATTGGTACATTAGTGCCACCTAATCAGACCTCAAGATCCCTCTCGGAGAGCTGTGTGGGCATTAATATATTTAGAACGTTTATATACTAATCAATATATATATTCAGGGGAGTGTAGAGGGCAATACCGGATTACACTCCACAGGTACAGTATAGTATAGTATAGTACAGTATAGTATAGTACAGTACAGCCAAACTATATGACCCACACATACACCAATATTAAGAGGTACCAATACACTGTCTGTATGATAGCACAGTTAGCAATCTAAGCTAATTCTATTTATCACAAGGAAGGTGCTGCTTTATATGTTAGGCACTTCCATGAATGCAACTGAATAATAAGGATAGATAGAAAAGCTGCACCATCTAGTGGTTTATACATAATCACACCAACACATATGTTGTAACCCAATTTACTACTTTGTATATTTCAATAGGAACTGCTAATTTTAGGATACTATTGTATCAATAGAAGATACAACCAGTTCCTCTGCCATTCCTAAGGATTATTGAAGCATAGAGCCACTAAACCAAAATCCTTTCTTAGGAATATAAACAAATTTGCAGTTTAATATCAGTGTGGATAAATAGATGACCGAACAATTAATCCATTTATTGATTCAGATTGAGACACAAACACACTCATCATTCATTTTTTTAATTTATTTTTAACTCACAATACCATAGTTTTTCATTATATTTCACTTTGAGAAAGTTTCCATATTTTTAGATTGAACTAATAAAAGTTATTTTTTACAATTATCAAACAGTGCGCCAACTAAGAGGACATTTATTTTTCCTTCTTTTGTTATTAGTGTTTCAACATTGTCCTTGGCAGCACCCCAGTTAGTTTATAAGTAATATAATTTGTGACTTTATAATTTGGGGCCTATTTGTTAGCTACAAGAAACACAAATACCTACTGGTGCAGAAGTACTCCCACCATCCCTTTTCCCTTTGATTAATCTGTCAAGCCTCTAACCGACCTGACACAAAAGAAGCACCTGAATCTGGTCGCATGGACACCAGACTGTGAGCAGGCCTTCCGAGCCCTGAAGTCTGCCCTGGCTCAGTCTCCTGTGCTGCAGGCCCCGGATTTTAAATGCAGGTTTATTGTACAGACTGATGCCTCTAACTATGGTCTGGGAGCTGTCCTCAGTCAAGTAGATGGGCAGGGAAATGAGCACCCAGTCCTCTACCTGAGTAGGAAACTGCTCCCCCGTGAGGTGGCATATGCCACGATTGAAAAAGAATGCTTAGCTATTGTGTGGGCATTGCAAAAGCTGCAGCCGTACCTCTATGGGAGAGAGTTCACGGTAATCACTGACTATAACCCGCTCAGCTGGTTGAATAAGATTTCCGGGAGTAACAGCAAATTGCTGAGATGGAGTCTCCTGCTACAGCAGTATACATTTACCATCCAACACAAAAAAGGGGCAGAGCACGGAAATGCAGATGGACTCTCGTGACAAGGTGACGAGGCAGAAGCCATGGCACAAGGAGGTAGGTGATGGATGATCGCCATCTCCCTGTGCCATTTTAAGGAGGGAGGTGTGACCATCGCCATGGGTTACGGTGATTCATCAAAGCCCCATGTCATGACTTTATGTATTTTTGTGTGCTCTGGATAAAGTGTTATAATTCTGTGTTTCAGGAATGGCTATTTGCTAGGAATGTTTGGAGAGAATGTCAAAGCTGGATTGCATTAGCTAATCGGGACAAAAGGGTCAAGTGACACCTGGCCTTTGAAGACAAAGCTTCCTGTATATGCCTGGTCCCACACTAGGGGGCCATGATGCAAGTCCACTACACAGTCACACTGGTTGCTAGAAGGGTTATTTGTAACACCTTATGCTAGCAGTCTTCCTATCATAAAATACCCTAAAGGTCCAGGGAGTTATATTAGTGACAGGTCTTGTAGTTGTGCTAATTTGCATCTACACAGACCCTGGGAGAATACAGACCAGTATCTTTGAGCCTGAAAAGGGTCGGGGATGCTGGGGGAGAGCAGATCATGGAACTATAAGGCTGAGCAGTCCACACTGCTAGTTGTCCACTTCCAGGGAGTAGCTGAGAGCTAAGGAGTGCTCCCCATGTCAGTCTATGGTGGTCTCCCTCCACACAGAGATTCCCTAAGATCTCAGCGTAAGATACCTTAGGATTCTGATACTTTATCATTTTCTTTTGTCTGAATCATTCTGTGCATTTATTACTGTATGTCTTACTTATTCACCTATTTTTCTTGTAATTTAACCCTGGAGATATTTCTCAATAAATCCTAAAACTTTATCAGCGTTATCTCTGTGCTCTAATGAATTTACATGCCTGGAGAGGCCCATGCTATATTTGTGTATAACTGTGAGTTTAAGTGAGATTTAAGTGTCTGGCAAACGTAAGAGCACTATTTTAATAGTCTTCGTGGTGGCAGCTTAGGTAAACCCACGTCACCACCACCCAGCTACGTCAGGTTGGCGTATCTGAGTGCAGGCTGGGCATGGTGTCGTAACAACACCTCAGAGTTATTGTATTGTTTTTGTATTGTTCAACAATTGGGACACCTCAGTAAGAATTACAGGAAAGTTCTGGGAGGACATAAAAAGATTAAGGGAAGAGAAATAAAACAATGGCATATCTGTTGAAAGGCTCACTAGAACCATCATAGATAATAGGTAATGTTCTTTAACAAGAATATTTTCATAAATTTATCTAATATGTACTGTGCATTTGATTTCTAGAAAAAGACTAATAATACATATAATTATTAATTTTTAGTAAACAATGTTTCTTGTAATGCTGTCATCATTTCTGATTCATTGAAATCATACACATTTCAATTTTATATGCTTTTCTGATTTTCAAGAGCACAGAATACAATATTATAGTGAAAAATGTTCACAAAACTAAAATCTTTTCAACTCCAAATTCTAGGAAGTGATAATCCTGTATTTTCAACTGATGATGAGCAAAATATCTCTGTGAAGTTTTCACCATGGTTGTACAACGAAGATGAAGTAATACCATCCCAAAGGGCACGAGTACAGATACCGTATTCTCCAAACAACTTCAGAAGGCTCACTCGATTGCGTATCAGCAATAGATCAGTTGATTCTTTTTTTATAACAGAATGTGCAGAGGAGCAACCCAGATCTATACTTCCAGAGACAACAAATATGTAACATATGAGATGACATTTTTTATTTAAAACATACATATTGTAGAAAAGCATATCATGCTGTTTAGCCTTAACAAGTGTAGTTTAAATACATTGATACAATGATATTTGCTCCTAGTAAAAATAGCAATAGTAATATACTGTACATGCATATATTAGTTGCAATATATAAATTAAATGCTTTACTATTCTACATAAATCTAGATGTTCTCCCAGGGACTGTGTGGGCTTATTTTTTTTTCTTTTTTTTTCTCTCTCTCTCTCTCTCTCTCTCTCTCTCTCTCTCTCTCTCTCTCTCTCTCTCTCTCTCTCTCTCTCTCTCTTTAAAAAGTGTTAAGAGTTTATTGCTAAACTCTCACATTTTCTAACCTCTCACCCTATTACATTTGGCCCCATATCTATGTCTTCCACCTAATTTGTTTATGTATCTTATCAACTCTTGATTTAACTAAATTGATTATCCTTAACCTTTTTTTCTCTTTATCTTTACTATTATTCGGTTTGAGATGTCCTCGCTTCTACAGAGTGTGTTTTCTTTCTGTATGTGACCTGTACATTTATATGCCTTTTTCCTGTCATTTTTGGTTGTGAATAATGTTGCGATGTTGTTATTGGGTGATTTTCAGGATTGTCTGTGTTTTCATCATGGGGTGATATGTGATGAGTATTTGAAATAACAGAAGCATTTTGAAATTGTAAATGTGTGTTATGCTGGAACACTCTGGAGGAGAGATGTATTAAGTCTATGGGGGAGATGTATCAAACCTTGGAGAGAGATAATGTACCAACCAATCAGCTTCTAACTGTAGTCTTTCAAACACAGACTGTAAAAGGACAGGAGCTGATTGGTTGGTACTTTATCTCTATCCACTTTATCTCTCTCTTTGGAGAGATAAGCTGATTGGTTGTCTTGGGCAACTTCACCATTTCAGCCATTTCAATTCAATTATTGGAAGTTAAAACACTGACATTGGTGGGATCGGTCAGAGTTTAACCCAACTGTCATTACATGCTATTGTGATTAGATCATTTTGAAACTATATATAGACCTTATACCCTAGCATTAAAACAATAGTTGAACTAATGTATGTAGGTGCTAGGTGAATTAAAATGTTTGTGCGCAACAAAATCTTGCTAACTTTTAAATTGTATTTACATTTCATACTATTATTTTCATTTGTGTTTATGGTATTCTGACTCTCCTCTCTGCTGTGCCTAAAACAGTATATGTAATTGATAAACAATAAAAATTTAATGCTTTAAGGTTCCATGATCTGCCACAATGAATGCCATTAGATAGGTTTCCTTGATAGCAGAACAAACACAACTGCAACTCTCTTTTATATAGTATGCTCTCCAAATCATCGTTTTGCTTTGTCTGCTGAGAACTACCATACTTTCAGTTATGATCCCATATCAGCCAGTGCTAAAATACAGAAGCAGTCATCTTTTTTACATTTTTTATTAGTCTGTTAGCACTCCCCTCAATTTTACCACTCAGAAAACATATCTACTGATGGTCTCCCTGATGTACTGTAGTAAATGTTGAAATATGGAGTGGGCTACTGCGCTTCCTCCATGATGCTCCTTTAGGGAAGCATCTTCCTGTACCAAGATGGCCACCATTTGGTCTTCTGCACATGAGTGGTGCCATCTTGTCACTGTGTTAGAGCTACACAGTGGAACCCTGCATTATTCCTAAGTATACATCCTGCAAAAGCATACTGCTTACTTGTATATGCACTGCTACCCACATACATCACCAGCTGGTGTTCTGCTCCATCTAGGATACTGTATGTTTGTAACTGTGGGTACTGCTACACAATAAACCAAACTCCTGATTAAGTCCTGAGCTGTCTAGGACATCTGCTGATTCCACTGGTGTATATTATTTATTCTGCATACCATCACCAATAGTACACACATATCAACAGTGAAATCCAGCCCTAGGTTCATGTGTGCATTCTTACCCTGTCCTGATAAAGAAAAATGGGGCAATTTTCAACCCATCTTTGCTGTAAGAGCTGGGTAATTATCAATATTGGAAACCATGTAACTCCAGCCCAATATAAGATATATACAGTATATAGAGATAAACAACAAGCATCATATCTTTATACAAGTCAGCCATAGCCACCATGTGCAGGACGGTGGATCCCTCCCGACTTCCGGGTGCGCATGCACTGATGTCAGTCGCACAACGGATGTCAGGGGGGCAGCAACCGTAACTATAGTTACTAGTGTAAACCCAACACCAACATGGCATGTAATATATATGCACATACAATAATGTAGTATACAAAGCTGCAGCATATGTAATATCATATTGCTAGAGACAGAAACCATAATACAGGTAAGTATGTTATTACAAAACAATCATTATCTAAACAAGTCTCTTTGCAACTACAAATCTTAAACCATCATGCACATAAAATATTGTTGTATCCGAGGCAAAAGCATATATGATGTAATAGTACTAAGAGCATAAAACTTAATACAGATAAGTATGTTGTATGACACAATCGTGCTCTAAACAATGCCATGGCACCTACCCATCATATACCATCATTAACATATTAAAGGATAATAGCCACAGCAAGAGCATGATAAAAACCAGCAGCCAAATTCTAACACACCACCACCATCTCCTGCATGGCAGCATCTACTAGATACATAGTAAATAGCTGTATCATATGATATTAAATGTGTCCATCCCGAGCAGGGATCTGCTGTGTCCATCCAGGTGTTCTGTGTCCAACCAGGGGCAGGGGTTGCAGGGGTGTATTCGTAAAAAATATTGGCATTGTTAGTGGAAACGCAGTGTATTTGTAAAAAATATTGTCACACTGTAAGTGGAAAATGCTGTGTTTTCGTAAAAAATATTGTCACACTATAAGTGGAAAACGAAGTGTATTCTTAAAAAATATTGTCACACTGTAAGTGGAAAACGCAGTGCATTCATAAAAAATATTGTCACACTATAAGTGGAAAACACTGTGTATTCGTAAATAATATTGACACTGTTAGTGGAAGCACAGTGTATTCGTAAAAAATATTGTGACAATGTAGGTCATTGATATCACAGTGTAATATTTAAAATTGGTACAAATTCACATGTGTGCTGAACCCCACTTCATTTGTGTTTGTTATGGAGAACGATCAGTTGAGAGGAGAGCAGGAACCACATACTAATGGAGGAGCTGCTGCCAGTGCCACCAGTCATGATGATACTAGTTCATCTACATCATCTACTAAAGCCGATGCCCAAGGGCATCTAAAATCAAGCAAGCAATGTTTTACAGTGTTAAAGAACAAAAAATTAAAAGCTAAGTTAGTTGCAGAGACACAAAAAATTTGCAATATGCCATTTACTACACAAAGTGGCAAGGAAAGGATAAGGCCTTGGCCTTTATTTATGGCTGGTGGTTCTGCATCTTATGATGATGTAAGCCCTTCTCCCTGTAGAAGTGTAAAAGAAATGAAAATCGTTAAGGCACATGAACCAACTGTGTGCTCAGAAAAGTCACAGATCCCAGTGGAGAGTCCAAGTGTGTCCGCGGTTGCCATGTGTGAGCCTGACCTTTCTAATACTGTACTTGAAGAGGATCCTCCTTCCACCATTTGTGTGCCCACAGCAGAAGTCAACATGTTGAAGTAGAAATGATGCTTCTGTGGAATTGCACCAGGAGGATGAGGAGGATATTTCTATAGTTGGCGCTAACAATGATGATGAGAATGTTGATGATGAGGAGGATGTTGATATTAGGATGTTTGTGTAAAAACTGTAAACCAGGCAACAGTTGTTGCCAATGGTAGGAAAAAGCCCATTGTAGTCATGCCTGGGCAAAGGACCAAAAAATCCACTTCTCATGTGTGGAATCATTTCCACCCAAATCCGGACAACAGTTGTCAAGCCATCTGTAATGTTTTCCAAGCAAGAGTGAGTAGAGGTAAGGACCTTAACCATCTAGGAACCTCCTCCCTGTTACGTCACTTGCAGCGCATTCATCAAATTCAAAAGTGTTTTTCAAATTCTCCCTTCTCTCTGGATCCAAGTACATGCAATCTCCACCACCAACACCTGCATCATCATCAACATCATCAATCATGATTGGAAGTAGTCCTGCATCCAATTTCATAAGAATGACTCACTCCTCTCCTCTCCGTGGTTCCTCAGATGGGTCCTTAAGTTTTACGCCTGTTGCCGCTGCTGCTGTTGTGAGTGGATCTTCATCCCAGAAGGGGACCAGGAAGAAGACTACTTTTAGTAGTTTAACCAAACAATTGACTGTCAAACAATCCTTTGCAATGGGGGACAAGTATGACAACATACACCCAGTTGCACAGCGGATTACCGACGCCATAATAGCAATGCTGGTATTAGATGTGCATCCAGTATTCGCCATTAATGCAGTGGGTTTTAGACAGTTAATTGAGGTCCTGTGTCCCCACTACCATGACCATTCTAGGTTCCACTTCTCTAGAATAGCAATTCCCAATCTGTACAAGGACAAAAAAAAGCAGCACAATTATTAATGTCCTTCGAAATGCTGTTGTGCCCACTGTCCACTTAACCACAGATATGTGGACAAGTGGGACAAGGCAAACTAAAGATTACATGACTGTGACAGCCCACTGGGTAGGTGTATAGCCTAAAACAGTGCAGCAGCATCTAACAAAAGCCAGCTCATTCAGAGGCAGGCTACTCTGTGTTTCACTGGTTTCACTAAGAGGCATACCGCTGAGAACCTTTTAGAAAAACTCAGGGAAATCATTGCAAAATGGCTTACCCCGCTTGGACTCTCATCAGGATTTGTGACTTCTGACAATGCCACCAAAATTCAATACACAAATTGAATAAAGGGTTTCCACCTAATCTGCGCACAGCAGCCAATAATGGGAGTTCTAAATACTATTGGGTGTCACCATACCCACAATCACAAAATAAAATACACAAATTGCAAGAAGAACTACACCTGGGCACTGCAAAATACTTCTAAAAAACAGACAAAGGTAAATACATTCCTTTTAAAAGATGAAGTCTTTTTTTCTTTCCCCCTCTCCTTGTCTCCTCTGTTTTTTCTTTTCCAAAAATGGAAATTGGGTGTTAGATGACCTCCTCCTCAAGGTAAGGTGACATGTGGAGAAATAGAACTGTGTATAAACACTCAAGTATGAATTCTAATCACAGTGTATAGAAGTAGAGAAACTAATCTCCCCAAGACCTCTGTGGCAAAACAGCGTACCCCACTCACAGAAGAAACACGGTGTATAATCCTCAAAAGGTTTCTTTGTAAGATCCCATCGCCCGGAGATATTAGAGAGGTAAAGACAAACGATGTATCCTGCGTACCATAACTCACATTAAGAAAAATGGAGGCACCACATGTAAAGGTTTCTTTGTTGGAAAGCTATAGTAAGCGTACCAGAACTCACAATCATAGATGATGAAAAGAAACCCATAATGGTTTCTTTTACTCATGCTTGATTATATATATATATATATATATATATATACATATAATATATCCTCCAAATAATGGGGTCAATGAATACCGGATCAGAGAAAAATTTATTATAAATGTGGAAAACAATACAGTTCCACCGAATAGACAATAATTAAAAACACATACAAAAAAACAACAACTAATGGATGATGTCACAGTTGGTGCTAGTGAGTTACCTGTCTCAGGTGATGAACTGGAAACACTGGAGGCCGGCTGGACTGGAACCATGGGAAAAATGAATAGCTCTTTTAATATAGGAATTGGGTAGCAGTGAGAACTGCCTTTGATGATGAGTGACTGGAACTGGAAACTAGCAATGTTGGAGTGAGACCAGAAGGAACTTGGAGGGACCGGAATGGGGCATGCAGGTAGGCTGACTGAGCTGGTCGGGGTACCAGTAGATGACCTTGCAGATGGATGGTAGCGGGGAAGCTACTTGTGGCTTGGGAAGCCATGGGTAGACGTTGGTAGCTGGGTGGCTACGCGGAGCAGCTGGATAGCCGTGGGTAGACGCTGGTAGATGGGTGGCTACATGGAGAGGCTGGATAGCTGTGGGTAGACGCTGGTAGCTGGGTGGCTATGTGGAGCGGCTGGATAGCCGTGGGTAGACGCTGGTAGCTGGGTGGCTACGTGGAGTGGCTGGATAGCCGTGGGTAGACGTTGGTAACTGGGTGGCTATGTGGAGCGGCTGGATAGCCGTGGGTAGACGCTGGTAGCTGGGTGGCTATGTGGAGCGACTGGATAGCCGTGGAAAGATGCTGGTAACTGGGTGGCTACGTGGAGCGGCTGGATAGCCGTGGGTAGACGCTGGTAGCTGGGTGGCTATGTAGAGCAGCTGGATAGCCATGGGTAGACGCTGGTAGATGGGTGGCTATGCGGAGCAGCTGGATAGCCGTGGGTAGACACTGGTAGATGGGTGGCTACATGGAGCGGCTGGATAGCTGTGGGTAGACGCTGGTAGCTGGGTGGCTACGTGGAGCGGCTGGATAGCCGTGGGTACACGCTGGTAGCTGGGTGGCTACGTGGAGTGGCTGGATAGCCGTGGGTAGACGTTGGTAACTGGGTGGCTACGTGGAGCGGCTGGATAGCCGTGGGTAGACGCTGGTAGCTGGGTGGCAACGTGGAGCAGCTGGATAGCCGTGGGTAGACGCTGGTAACTGGGTGGCTACGTGGAGCGGCTGGATAGTCGTGGGTAGACGCTGGTAGCTGGGTGGCTACGTGGAGTGGCTGGATAGCCGTGGGTAGACACTGGTAACTGGGTGGCTACGTGGAGCGGCTGGATAGCCGTGGGTAGACGCTGGTAGCTGGTGGCTATGTGGAGCAGCTGGATAGCCGTGGGTAGACGCTGGTAGCTGGGTGGCTACATGGAGCGGCTGGATAGCCGTGGGAAGATGCTGGTAACTGGGTGGCTGAGTGGAGTGGCTGGATAGCCGTGGGACTTGGTGCGGCCTGGGTGCCATGTGGAGAAGCTGGTAGCATGGAAGCTACTTGGAGCGGTCTGGGAGCAGTACATGAGAGATGATGGCATGGAAGCTTCTTGGTGCGGCCTGGGAGCTGTATGGAGAAGCTGGTAGCGTGGAATCTACTTGGAGCGGCCTGGGAGCCGTATGTGAGAGATGGTAACTTGGAAACTTCTTGGTGCGGCCTGGGAGCCGTGTGGAGAAGCTGGTAGCGTGGAAGCTACTTGGGGCGGCCCGGGAGCCATAGGTGAGAGATGGTAGCATGGAAGCTACTTGGTGCGGCCTGGGAGCCGTGTGGAGAAGCTGGTAGCGTGGAAGCTACTTGGGGTGGCCTGGGAGCCATAGGTGAGAGATGGTAGCATGGAAGCTACTTGGTGCGGCCTGGGAGCCGTGTGGAGAAGCTGGTAGTGTGGAAGCTACTTGGAGCAGCCTGGGAGCTGTACGTGAGAGATGGTAGCATGGAAGATACTTGGTGCAGCCCGGGAGCCGTGTGGAGAAGCTGGTAGTGTGGATAGCTGAACGCAGCAGGCTACGAATAACACTGGTCTTAGGAACCAGCAGGAGCCTGGGACATACTGGTGCTCAGAGGTACAGCTATAGCACAAATAGTACACCACGGGACGTAACAAGATGTTGAAGCACTGAGTGCTATTAGAGGAGGATCTATATACCTAGAGTCTGGCAGTGATTGGTGGATACAGACAGGTGGTCTGGCAGTGGCATTCAGAGTGGAGCAAGGCACAACATGCAGAGGGGGTAATCATCTCTGCAGCCCTTGCGAAACAGGACCACACCTGTGATCCCAATTAAGACTAGCAATACTCACAGACAGGGCAGAGTCCTGGTGATAATCAGTGTGGGGAGGAGAGCAGTCTGCACACAGATCTCCCAGGGGAATTACAAACACAAATCCATGGAGCAGCTGACAGAGGTAATCCTCAAATGGTAAAAACTAGCCAGGATTGTGACAGTACCCCCCCTCTTCATGGGTGGACTCCGAACACCCAAACAAATACATAGGAGAACACAAAAAAATTAGACACCCTGGAAACTGAAGAACTTTCTTCCAAAGATGACATTACAGGAGCTTCAAACATAGGGACACCATCTCTCTTGAAACATCTTTTAGACGTCTTCTAAATTCTTACATTTATTGGGATACCAGGAGTGGAAACTCTTCAAAGGGGATGATTCAAGACCTTCCTTCGATTCATCTTTCTGCTGCGAGAACGTTTTGTGCCAGCCAACGGACATGGGACCTCTGGTAACTCCCGTGGAAATACATGACTGGAAAGGACAGGGTCAAAAGACAGATGGTTTTCAGGGAATGGAGAATTATCATATGCAGGATCGAGTTCAGACTCCGAGTCACTATCTAAAGGTAAAATGGAAGGTTTAGTAGGACTTGACCAATGATAGGACTCCTGGGAGGAACTAAGCGAAATATAACCATTTTTTATGGTTTTCTGGGAGGTACCGTAGTATGAAGAGGACAAGGAGGTGGACGCACATCTCATGTTCAGGGATGCCGATTCTATAGCACCACTCTCCTTGGATGCTTCGAATTCAGCACGTTGGCCATTGAAAACTTGACCTTGTTCGGATTTCAGGGAAGTGGAGGACTCAGCAGGGGATGATTCCTTAGTAGAACCAACAGACTGCTTGGACTGATTTTCAGAACTGAGAATTTCACTAGAATTTTTGTTGACAGGTTTAAGAGCAAACTCTTTAATAACCGGGGTACCACTAGATGAGCTTACAGATGGATGGTAGCGGGGAAGCTACTTTTTGTGGCTTGGGAAGCCGTGGGTAGACGCTCGTAGCTGGGTGGCTACATGGAGCCGCTGGATAGCCGTGGGTAGACGCTGGTAACTGGGTGGCTACGTGGAGTGGCTGGATAGCCGTGGGTAGACGCTGGTAGCTGGGTGGCTACATGGTGCGGCTGGATAGCCGTGGGTAGATGCTGGTAACTGGGTGGCTGAGTGGAGTGGCTGGATAGCCGTGGGACTTGGTGCGGCCTGGGTGCCGTGTGGAGAAGCTGGTAGCGTGGAAGCTACTTGGAGTGGTCTGGGAGCAGTACGTGAGAGATGGTAGCGTGGAAGCTACTTGGTGCGGCCTGGGAGCTGTACGGAGAAGCTGGTAGCATGGATAGCTACTTGGAGTGGCCTGGGAGCCGTATGTGAGAGATTGTAAATTGGAAACTTCTTGGTGCGGCCTGGGAGCCATGTGGAGAAGCTGGTAGCGTGGAAGCTACTTGGAGCAGCCTGGGAGCCATACGTGACAGATGGTAGCGTGGAAGATACTTGGTGCGGCCTGGGAGCCGTGTGGAGAAGCTGGTAGTGTGGATAGCTGAACGCAGCAGGCTATGAATAACACTGGTCTTAGGAACTAGCAGGAGCCTGGGACATACTGGTACTCAGAGGTACAGCTATAGCACAAATAGTACACCACGGGATGTAACAAGATGTTCAAGCACTGAGATGTTCAAGCACTGCTATTAGAGGAGGATCTATATACCTAGAGTCTGGCAGTGATTGGTGGATACAGACAGGTGGTCTGGCAGTGGCATTCAGAGTGGAGCAAGGCACAACATGCAGGGGGGGTAATCATCTCTGCAGCCCTTGCGAAACAGGACCACACCTGTGATTCCAATTAAGACTAGCAATACTCACAGACAGGGCAGAGTCCTGGTGATAATCAGTATGGGGAGGAGAGCAGTCTGCACACACAGGGTTGTCACAGCCAGCATGATTCAGTCAGAACAGATCTCCCAGGGGAATTACAAACACAAATCCATGGAGCAGCTGACAGAGGTAATCCTCAAATGGTAAAAACTAGCCAGGATTGTGACAGTACCCCCCCTCTTCATGGGTGGACTCCGAACACCCAAACAAATACATAGGAGAACACAAAAAAATTAGACACCCTGGAAACTGAAGAACTTTCTTCCAAAGATGACATTACAGGAGCTTCAAACATAGGGACACCATCTCTCTTGAAACATCTTTTAGACGTCTTCTAAATTCTTACATTTATTGGGATACCAGGAGTGGAAACTCTTCAAAGGGGATGATTCAAGACCTTCCTTCGATTCATCTTTCTGCTGCAAGAACGTTTTGTGCCAGCCAACGGACATGGGACCTCTGGTAACTCCCGTGGAAATACATGACTGGAAAGGACAGGGTCAAAAGACAGATGGTTTTCAGGGAATGGAGAATTATCATATGCAGGATCGAGTTCAGACTCCGAGTCACTATCTAAAGGTAAAATGGAAGGTTTAGTAGGACTTGACCAATGATAGGACTCCTGGGAGGAACTAAGCGAAATATAACCATTTTTTATGGTTTTCTGGGAGGTACCGTAGTATGAAGAGGACAAGGAGGTGGACGCACATCTCATGTTCAGGGATGCCGATTCTATAGCACCACTCTCCTTGGATGCTTCGAATTCAGCACGTTGGCCATTGAAAACTTGACCTTGTTCGGATTTCAGGGAAGTGGAGGACTCAGCAGGGGATGATTCCTTAGTAGAACCAACAGACTGCTTGGACTGATTTTCAGAACTGAGAATTTCACTAGAATTTTTGTTGACAGGTTTAAGAGCAAACTCTTTAATAACAGCTTCACTGAAAGTTTTTATACTTAGAAGCTCAGGATCTTTTGACTCGATGAAAGGGTTGGCCCAGTCCAATGCCTTACCTCTAAAGGAAGCGAAAAGGTATTTAGTAAAGTTGGTAGGAGTGATACCACAAGCTGGATCTGCTTCCATGATTGCAGCATAATGCTTCAGTAATGCAAAGTATTGCGATAAGTCCCCATCAAAGTATATGCATCCTGGAGTATCGGATGAAGTTTGTGTGTTCGAAGATTGTGAAGTTGATAGCTGTTCAGTACTTGGACTAACTAAAGGAACTGGAAGGAGTTCTGAGGAACCAGAGACAGCAGCTTCAATAATCGAGGCTGAGAACAGACTACTGGAACTGTCATCCTCTGGACCGGTATTAGCAGGAGACATTGAACAGGAACCAGGATCAGATTTTGTAGTACGACTCTTCTCCTTGATAGCTGGCACTTGAAACCCCCCCTGAGGCGTTCAGCCACAGAGAGCTTGGAGCGCGGGTAACTTCTATGTCTCATTTTACTTGGCATGGAAGAATCTTTGGTTCTTAGAGATTCCAAGACAGAGTTTTTAGTTGAGACAGAGGTAGCTCTAATAATTTCAGGAATGATGTGAAAGATTTTGCTGAGTAGAGCCTGTAGCTGTTCCAACAGTTGATGGAAAGTAGTTAGGGGTCAGGCAAGATTTGCAGAAGCTGTGGTACTTGATGCTGTACCGCCTCCTGTGAATCCAAATGAGTGACTAGGTTACAGAAAGCACTTGATCCAGGATTAGGTGCTTGATCCGCCACCATCGTTAGGCTCAAACATACTGTAACAGGTGGTGCTAGTGAGTTACCTGTCTCATGTGATGAACTGGAAACACTGGAGGCCGGCTGGACTGGAACCATGGGAAACATGAATAGCTCTTTTAATATAGGAATTGGGTAGCAGTGAGAACTGCCTTTGATGATGAGTGACTGGAACTGGAAACTAGCAACGTTGGAGTGAGACCAGAAGGAACTTGGAGGGACCGGAATGGGGCATGCAGGTAGGCTGACTGAGCTGGTCGGGGTACCACTAGATGAGCTTACAGATGGATGGTAGCGGGGAAGCTACTTGTTGTGGCTTGGGAAGCCATGGGTAGACGTTGGTAGCTGGGTGGCTACGTGGAGTGGCTGGATAGCCATGGGTAGACGCTGGTAGCTGGGTGGCTATGTGGAGCGGCTGGATAGCCGTGGGTAGATGCTGGTAGCTGGTTGGCTATGTGGAGTGGCTGGATAGGCGTGGGTAGATGCTGGTAGCTGGGTGGCAACGTGGAGCAGCTGGATAGCCGTGGGTAGACGCTGGTAACTGGGTGGCTACGTGGAGTGGCTGGATAGCCTTGGGTAGACGCTGGTAGCTGGGTGGCTACGTGGAGTGGCTGGATAGCCGTGGGTAGACGCTGGTAGCTGGGTGGCTACGTGGAGCAGCTGGATAGCCATGGGTAGACGCTGGTAACTGGGTGGCTACGTGGAGCAGCTGGATAGCCACGGGACTTGGTGTGGCCTGGGTGCCGTGTGGAAAAGCTGGTAGCATGGAAGCTACTTGGAGTGGTCTGGGAGCCGTATATGAGAGATGGTAGCGTGGAAGCTACTTGGTGTGGCCTGGGAGCCGTATGGAGAAGCTGGTAGCGTGGAAGCTACTTGGAGTGGCCTGGGAGCCATACGTGAGAGATGGTAACTTGGAAACTACTTGGTGCGGCCTGGGAGCCGTGTGCAGAAGCTGGTAGTGTGGAAGCCACTTGGAGCGGCCTGGGAGCCGTACATGAGAGATGGTAGCGTGGAAGCTACTTGGTGCGGCCTGGGAGCCGTGTGGAGAAGCTGGTAGCATGGATAGCTGAATGCAGCAGGCTACGAATAACACTGGTCTTAGGAACCAGCAGGAGCCTGGGACATACTGGTACTCAGAGGTACAGCTATAGCACAAATAGTACACCACGGGTCGTAACAAGATGTTCAAGCACTGAGTGCTATTAGAGGAGGATCTATATACCTAGAGTCTGGCAGCGATTGGTGGATACAGACAGGTGGTCTGGCAGTGGCATTCAGAGTGGAGCAAGGCACAACATGCAGAGGGGGTAATCATCTCTGCAGCCCTTGAGAAACAGGACGACACCTGTGATTCCAATTAAGACTAGCAATGCTCACAGACAGGGCAGAGTCCAGGTGATAATCAGTGAGGGGAGGAGAGCAGTCTGTACACACAGGGTTGTCACAGCCAGCATGATTCAGTCAGAACAGATCTCCCAGGGGAATTAAAAACACAAATCCATGGAGCAGCTGACATAGGTAAGTCTCAAAAGGTAAAAACTAGCCAGGATTGTGACAGATGATCTCCCTTTTGAGTGATGTCAGATCTTTAAACAAAGTTGTCATAAAATTCCAAACAACTAGTTAGGCATACCTCAAAAAAAGGGGATCAAGAAAAAAGGATAAGATCACACTTCCTAGTCGACGCGCATTTTGTGTGAACAAGGGCTACTATATAAACTAAAGTCCTCCAATCACGACAGTTCATGGGACGGACCGTCTATATGAAAACCAATGGGTGTGCGCTAAACTCACATGTGAGGTAATTCAATTGCCTCAATAATTGTATATTGTCAGAGGGAACCAGATGTGCTATGCCTTAAGTTGCCAGAAGACATAACTGCCGCATTTGGCAAACGGAAATAACATATCCTAGGCTGCGGGAAGTGACGCTTGCGTGTCACCTAGCGGCATATGGACCGCAAAGTGACATATCATAGGCCGACAAAAAACATAACCCCTCGTGAGTGACCCTAAAATGATGTTTAAAAATGCTACCATGAGATATAAACAAATATGTTGCTCCCATGGCCACCAAAAATAACAACAACATATCAGATAACATCCTAGAATATAAATACACGATGAAAACAATGATCCAAAAAATGACATAAAAACTTGTGCTTTTAAATACTTTGTACAAATAAAAAAATTGCTTATATAAACATAATGGTTACAAATCCTTCATATGAAAACTTCATGTCGAATGGAGATGGTAGAATGTCTGGGTCCTCAATTTTCAAAAGATGTCCCGTTTGGTATGCAGTCCATAAATCTTCCAAACAGTCCCAAACCATAAAAAAATTAAAAAAGATTCATTAAAAGTCATAATGTAAAGAACAATAAAATGTTAATATAAAAAACAATTACAGGCATAGATTTAAAATCTCAAGAACCATTTTAGCTCAAAGTTCTTGTTTAACCCAGAGGGCATTAAAGTTTTTAGAGAAAAAATACACTTCATTTCAGCTTTTGCTAACATGGTTACTATATCTCCTGTTCTAAGATTCCCCTTTATTGATTTCAACCCATAAAAACCCATTATGCCATCTGAGGAACATCCATGGAATTCTTTAAAGTGCATTGCGAGGGCATGGGTCTCCCTGCCCTTCTTTATATTCTGCAGGTGCTCACTCAATCTGACCTTTAATGGTCTGGAGGTGCGGCCAATATAATTCCATATATTCAATTTTTACTGTTACAGGTTATAAAATCTTTCACATAAAAAACCTCTCCATTAATTAGAACCATTTCAACTTTATTCCATCCGTCACCCTTAATAGATTTACATCCTAAACAAGTACCACACTTAAAAAAAACCTTTCGAAAGAATATTAGTATTACTTTCGGAAGGTTCCAAAAAACTTCTCACTAATTTATTCTTAAGGTTCGGAGCTTTCCTGTATATACAAGTTGGTTTGTCTGGGATAACTGTACTCAAAATTGGATTTTTTTTAAGAATTTCCCAATGTTTAGTGAGGATCTTTTCAATATCCCTATGTTGCTCGGAATAATCAGTTATAAAGGCCCATTGATATTTATTGTCCTTAAGCGATGGTTGACTTTTTTTTTTATCTTTAAATAAATCTTTCTGTTCCAAAGCTTTCACTGTGTCAAAGGATATGTTCATTTTATCTTCCTTATACCCACATGCTTTAAATCTGAGTTTCATCTCTTCAGATTGGCTATTGAAAATTTGTGGTTCTGAACAATTCCCGCGTAACCTTTTTAACTGGCCCGATGGTATTGAATCGAGCCAATTACTATGGTGACAACTAGCCTTATTGATATATGTACCTGAATCTGTTGGTTTAGCATAATTTTTAGTTTCTATTTTTACATCTTTTATATATACCGTAATATCCAAAAAATTCAAACTTGTTTGGCTAATGTCAAAAGTTAAGACAATATTTTTATCATAATTATTTAAGTGGTTACATAAGACATCAAGACTTGATTTATCTCCCCTCCACACAAAGAAAATGTCATCTATGTACCTGCGATAGGACACCAAGCTCTCCCGGAGAGAGCCACAACCCCACATGGCTTCCTCCTCCCACATGCCCATGAAGAGGTTGGCATAGCTCAGAGCGCACTTGGTGCCCATTGCGGTACCAATTTTCTGCAGAAGAAACTCATCTTTAAAGAGGAAAAAGTTGTTCATCAAAATAAATTCAATTCCTTCCAAAAGAAAAGATTGTAAATCCTTTGATAAATTGGAAGTGTTCAAAAAGTGTCCAGTGGCTTCAATCCCTAAATCGTGGCTGATAATGGTAAATAAAGAGCTCACGTCTGATGTTACCATATAAAACTCCTTCTCCCATTGAATCTCCTCCAGAGATATTAAAAAATCTTTTGTATCTCTTAAATGGGATCTATTTTGGACTACTAAGGGTTGGAGGTGATAGTCAATAAATTCTGACAAATTTGAGGAGATTGAATTCACACCAGAGATAATCAGTCGCCCTGGTGGATTGCATAAACTTTTGTGTATCTTTGGTAACACATATATCACTGGTGTTACAGGTTTATCATTCACAATAAATAATGTTTCTTTATGGGTTAATGTACCTTTATGTTCATATTTATCTATTAAAGTCTTTAATTTGCTACAGGTGATTTTTGTAGGGTCTCCCCCCGTAATTTTTTATAAGTTTTTTTTTATCATATAATTGATTAGAAACCTCTCCCTCATAATCTTTAATGTTTAAAAGGACCACTCCTCCACCTTTATCGGCAGGATTCACAATAAGGCCTCTATTTTCTTTTAATCCTTTCAAAGATTTTCTTTCTTTTCCTGTCAGATTACATCTCCTCTTTTGAGTTTTATTTCTACTTTTGTCTCTTACATTTAATTTCTCTATGTCTTCCAATACCAAGGCATTAAAGGTATTTAGAAACGGGCCCCTTACATGTTGAGGATAAAAGATTGATTTTGGACAAAATGGAGTTACAAACATCTCTTCCGTCGATGTCTCATTATGAAAAAAAATCACAAAATAAAATACACAAATTGCAAGAAGATCTACACCTGGGCGCTGAAAAATATTTCTAAAAAACAGACAAAGATAAATACATTCCTTTTAAAAGATGAAGTCTTTTTTTTCTTTCCCCCTCTCCTTGTCTCTTATTTTCCAAAAATGGAAATTGGGTGTTAGATGACCTCCTCCTCAAGGTAAGGTGACATGTGGAGAAATATAACCGTGTATAAATACTCAAGTATGAATTCTAATCACAGTATGTAGATGTAGAGAAACCAGTCTCCCCAAGACCTCTGTGGCATAACAGTGTACCCCACTCACAGAAGAAACACGGGGTATAATCCTCAAAAGGTTTCTTTGTAAGATCCCATCACCCAGAGATATTAGAGAGGTAAAGACAAATGATGTATCCTGCGTACCATAACTCACATTAAGAAAAATGGAGACACCACATGTAAAGGTTTCTTTGTTGGAAAGCTATAGTAAGTGTACCAGAACTCACAATCATAGATGATGGTTATATACCCATAATGGTTTCTTTTTCTCGTGATTGATATATAATATATCCTCGAAATAATGGGGTCAATGAATACCGGATCAGAGAAAAATGTATTATAAATGTGGAAAAAAATACAGTTCCACCGAATAGACAATAATTAAAAACATATACAAAGAAAACAACAAATGGATGATCTCCCTTATAACGATGTCAGATCTTTAAACAAAGATGTCATAAAATTCCAAACAACTAGTTAGGCATACCTCAAAAAAAGGGTATCATGAAAAAAGGATAAGATCACACTTCCTAGTCGACGCGCATTTTGGCTCGTGCATGAGCCTTTGTCAAGACATATGGAATAGTGTGAACAAGAGCTACTATTTAAACTAAAGTCCTCCAATCACGACAGTTCGTGGGATGGACCGTCTATATGAAAACCAATGGGTGTGCGCTAAACTCACATGTGAGGTAATTCAATTGCCTCAATCATTGTATATTGTCAGAAGGAACCGGATGTGCTATGCCTTAAGTTGCCAGAAGACATAACCGCCGCACGTGGCAAATAGAAATAACATATCATAGGCCGCCGGAAGTGACGCTTGCGTGTCACCTAGTGGCATATTGACCGCAAAGTGACATATCATAGGCTGCCAAAAGTGACGCTTGCGTACCACCTAACGGCAGTTGGAACGCAAACCAAATGGATGCGCTGATGTATGTAATAATCATTAATATCACACCCGAAATGGGCAACAAACGGGTGGAACTAAAACACATCTAATAGACAGAATAAATAAGCATAAACATAACCCATCGTGAGTGATCCTAAAATGATGTTTAAAAATGCTACCATGAGATATAAACAAAAATGTTGTTCCCATGGGCACCAAAATAACAACAACATATCACCTAACATCCTAGAATATAAACACATGATGGAAACAATGATCCAAAAAATGACATAAAAACTTGTGCTTTTACATACTTTGTACAAATAAAAATATTACTTATATCAACATAACAGTTACAAATCCTACATATGAAAACTTCATGTGTACCTTTGGTAACACATATATCACTGGTATTACAGTTTTATCATTCACAATAAATAATGTTTCTTTATGGGTTAATGTACCTTTATGTTCATATTTATCTATTAAAGTCTTTAATTTACTACATGTGATTTTTGTAGGGTCTCCCCATAATTTTCTATAATTTTTTTTATCATATAATTGTCTATAAACCTCTCCCTCATAATACCAGCAAGTAAGTAAAAAAAATTACAGAGGCACTTGTAATGGTGGATTCCAGCGGGGACGAATTAATATTGTGTGAAGAAGAGGATGTACACACTGATGGGGATGATGACAATGACGACATCTAATCTTACCTATTTTTAAAGCCAGTTTGTGTATGGAATCATTGCCACCAATGTCCACTGCGCATTGGCAGCTTGTTTCATGGGTGGTCCAAACAAACCAATAATTTCAGTCACAAGTTGCAGTCCCTGCAAGTGATTGGTTTGTTAAACTGTGAATGTCCTGTTTTATATATACAACATAAAGGTGAGTGGGAGGGCCCAAGGACAATTCCATCTTGCACCTCTTTTCTTTGCATTATGTGCTGTTTGGGGCATTGCTGTCTGACCTTTTTAATTTTATGATTTATGAATGTCCAGAAATTGTAATGGCCACAGACAGCATCTCCTGCATGCCCCTTTCATTTTTTTTAAATTGTGAACCACCAAATTGATGGGGTGGGCAAATATGAGCAGCAGCAGCACAGACCATCTTCCAGCCAGGATGTGTGCAATAAAGTGCACTGCAAATATGTGTAATACAAAAATTAGTTGTGTATATTGGTCACATAAAATATATTTACATGGTACATACAGTGCGTAAAGCAGGCTGAGGTAACCTGAAGCATGCCACCTGTTGACAAACAACTTCCAGTAGGCCCAGCAAACATCACAGATGCTGGAAGTTCTAGTTCAGCCAGAGAACTACAGGCTGCTTTCCTCTGATGTAAACAGCAAGTATTGGTCGAATTATCCCTAACAACCTCTCTGAGTACAAACTAGTAAAAGTCTGTTTACAGTATGCTCTAGCAGCACCTCCAGAAGCAAGGCCACCTCATTTTTTTTATTAGATCATGATGTATACAAAATTAAAAAAACCTCCTCCAGATCAAAGATGTCTTTTAATCAACTGAAGAACTTGATCCTAGATTGATATTCCCTCATAAATTTTTTTAATAATTAAAACATTAAATGAAATAAATTAAAAACGAATCAATCCTTCTGTCCTTTCCCTGTCTTCAGTTCATAAACATATTCCATTTCCGTCAGGCCTCTGACCTAGTTAAGGAAATTATTCTTGGTTTTTAAAATTCCTAGGGGTCATATAGTTTATTAAACTGCCATCCTGTCTACACCTGCAATGCCACTCTGTGCCATGTTGGAAGCTGAACTGCCTCATGTTAGTGCTGCCCACTGCTGTTGTTTAGCTTAGTCAGCCAGCTAGCTGGATGCAACCTTTTGGCCCTAAACTAGATGAAAAAAATCAATGTTGTGAGCTGTGAGGTGGTCAAAATTGACTGGAAATGACTGGAAATAAATGTTATTGAGGTTAATAATACTGTAGGAACAAAAACAGGCCCAAATTTTAGCTTTTTTAATGATTTTTTTAGAAAAAATACAGATCCAAAACCAAAAACAAACCACACAAGTGCGGTTTTGGCAATACCAATCCAGATCCAAAACACGAGGCGATACAGATCCAAAACAGACCTATGACAGACTCACAGCCTTTTTCTCTATTCTGATCACATTTTCTTAATGTCATTTATGTATTTATTTTTTTCATTTGTTGGGGGTTTATGCATTAGATGTTCATGTGTCCAATTTTTCCACCACTGTATTCACTTGTCTGCCCGTATGTTGCCACATGATTGCTGCAGTTTATACATTTATTGTGTCTGTTTATGATCACTATTTCAGCATGGTTGTTGTCATTTAGCACAGCGTGAGCTGCATCCTCTCCCCCACGAGTGTTAACCGCAGCATGTGGTGAGTCGTGCAGCCGCTCTGTTTATATTTACATGTGTTGGAGCCAGGTTACCTTGATATTTCACCATGGCAACGACGCTCCTTACAGCCACACCATGGAGGGCGCACTCTGTCCCGCTCTGGTGACGTCACTCACTTGATGGACGGCCCAGGGCACACTGCACATGGTTACTATGGGATGTCACTTGGTATAAAGGTATGCACTGTATCAGTTCTTCTTTGTTCTTGATAAAAGTCATCAGACTGAAATGTTGAACAGTGACCTATTTAAGTCGTGAGTCTTCCTTACTACAGTCCTGTAAGTGCCGCTGTTTCTTTTACATATATATATATTCCATAGACAAAAAACCTAATGGTTTCACATGTCCCATTAAGGCTTCTTAGACATGATCTGAAATTTCACAAAACCTACTGAATTTGTGACACTGAAACAAAAAAAATCAATGAAATTACGATCATTATGGCTGCTAACCCCTACCCCCTCTCCCCCGCATCCTAGCAGCAGCAAATGCCGGTTTTCTTCCCCCCAGACCCGGCCCCCGCTACCGCCCACAAAAGGCAGCCATCTTGCTGCACCCAAGTGAAGCCACAGCGAATACACCTGCTGGAGGCTCCTACTGCGGCTGCACAAGGAATTGAAACTTCCTATCTGTATAATGGCGGATTTGTGAGGTAATAGTTTAAAAACTGTATCTTTCTCAATTACCTGAACCCCAAAAGGCTCTATTCTGGAACAATAGCTACCTAATAAAACAAACCCCAAGTCTAAATTTGCCCCCTACCCTGCCTTCTCAAAAATCCCCCATAGAGAACAGCAGAAAAGTTGTCCTAATTGAGAATGTCAGAAAAAAGTGACAGTTGGAGCTTTAGATTACTCCCAAATCCTCATTTTTTATGTTTTTGCCCTGAAATTTTGCATGCAGCACCGAGCAACAGTTCTCCTGTCCATGCCAAATTTCAGCCTGGTACCTTCTATAGCTTTTGAGGTGTATCCCCTTAAACACCCTGCCCCACCCTCTTCTGAATTCTCTATGGAGATTTCCATTTTTTTCTATTCAGCCTTAATATAAGGACACGACCGTGCCCGTATAATATACGCAAAATGTAATTTTATATAAAATCAGTAATTGTATAGAAAATTGTATGGAAATCTAAATGTCATGTTTATTACACAAAAATTGCATATGTAATAATTACTTGATTGCTCTATTAAAATGTGAATATTAAAAGTTGGCAAAATACAGTAAAAAGTAATAAATAAAACATTTATTTCCCTCAGTCTTTTTCAAGCTTGATATCTCATACTTCTTATGTTTAGAATTCTAGATAATTTGAAGTGCTAGATAAAGATAAGTATACAATCAGAATCAGTGACATTTCCTACCTTTAGACTTGAGGGTTCCTACATAGGATTCTTAATGGTGACATCACTCAGAATGATGTTGCATTTTGGTTGCCACCAGCATGCCAATCAATTTTTGTATAAGCACAGTCGCACTAAACCAGCTTCTAAGGCAGGGGTGGGGAACCTTTTTTCTAGCGAGGGCCATTTTGATATATATAACATTATTCGCGGGCCCGGTGCAGGCCACTCCCCATCCGTGTGATGTCACACAGGGACGAGGTGACCGTCTGAAGCATCCTAAGGCCGCTCCAGGCAGCCCTGCTGCATAGATTCTGGCCACAGGGTGCCATTATAGGCACCCTGCTATCCAGATGAGGCTAGCAGAAAAAAGCTCTGAGGGCCAAAGCAAAAGATTACGAGGGCCTTATACGGCCCCTGGGCCTGAGGTTCCCCATCCCTGTTCTAGGGACTGCATAGACTGCAGTCCCTAAAAGCTATGTAAGCCTAGTGTTTAGCGGTGTGGGCTACCTGCTGAAAGCTTTTAGAGCTAATTGCATGTCGGTGTGAGGATGGGCCTGGGATCGGCCGCTACTCACCTCCATGCCGGCATCCTTGGGCTTAGGTTTTAAGTCTGGGAATGGGTTTGAGTGGTGGCTGAGTATTCTTCTCGGGGTCTGCTAGGGCTTCCGTGCATGCGTCCTGGTTCCAGTGGTGGTGAGCATGGGCGCAGCCATGTTGGTCCATATCACCTGACTAGTCTCCTCCAATGGTAGTCCTGCGGTCACTCAGCTGATCTTCTGATCAAATGACCAACTACCTAAGGGTATTTAGTCTGACTCCAGGAACAGGAAGCTGCTGTTCAACTTCCCAGTGACTACGATGCCAGTATTTGTTCCAGGCTCTAGGTTACTTTCATAGCATATCCCACAACTAGTCCACGTCTGGCTCTTTAGTACTATTGGAGTCAGCTAGCTTCTTCATCACTTGTGCCATCCCGAGCATATCCGCGTCTGGATTCCTAGTGACTTACTTTTGTTGAACCTCGAAAGTTGAAGTTTTGCTTCAGTTAATTCTCTTGTGTTTACTCAGCTCTGGCTCATTTACAAGTTTCCTGTGTCTCCTCCTGTATCATTCCCAAGCACTAGTATCAGTAGCTTTCCCTTCATCTGGATTCATGAAGCACCTTCCCCATAACTGGATCTACAGTGTGTCAAGTTCACTAACCTGTGTCTGAGTTCCCTGCACAGTTATTTTGTATTCCGTGACTGGACCCATAGTGTATCAAAATCACTAACCTGTGTCTGAGTTCCCTGCACAGCTATTTGTATTCTGTGACTGGATCTACAGAGTACCTATGCACTAATGTGCGTCTGAGTTCCCTGCACAGTTATCTCCATTCCGCTACTGGATCTTCAGAGTGTCTATACACTACCCTGCATCTGGGTTCACAGTACACCCAGTGTCTCTCTGTGTCTGGATTACTGAGCTTTCTTTACACTATTCTGCATACAGGTCTTTCAAGGTACCCAAGGCATCTGGAATCTGATCTTCCAATACTAATGTTGTACTAGTCCGTGCCTGAATCTCCTGTGTCACTTCCTGGTGTAAACTGCCTCTGAATCACCTGCAACATTTCATAGAGCATATCAGCGCAGCATTCCACTCATTGTATTAGTGTCTTTCCCTAGTCTCCTCGTCACTCCCAGGTACCTAACTGGAGGGCCACGACCTGCTCACTCAGTGCGGCCAAACCCAAATTCCAATAGGAGGGGCCACTGGTGAAGACCACCAAGTGGGTTAGACTCCACGCCTCTGGTTAGGTCTAGCCAACACCTGGGTTTGACCTTTATCGAGGACACTAGTACTCATTTCTCTACCATCCTGACCCCCCAGCTCCCTGTCCTCCACAGAGGAATTCATTGTACTGGATCGTGACAGTTGGACTGTCAGATTAGCACTAAGAGCTTCCAATAGGAAGAATCCACTACTTGTATACTCCTCCTTGGGGTTGGTTTATCTGTCAATAAGCTGCGGGATCTGAGACCATCTCCTGCACTACTACTAAGCAGCCAGTTTGATCATACTTGCTGAGGGGGGCTGGAGAAGTGTGCAGTGGCAGATCTTACTGGGTGGCTTCAGCCCTGCAGCCATGGGTGTAACTACCATAGGTACAAGGGGTGCAGCTGCTATGGGGTCCAGAGCTGAGGGGGGCCCATCATACTTGTCAGTGTTACATTTTTTTTCCATTGGGTGGTACATAGGGGCCTTACAATTTTTTTGCTATGGGGCCTTCAAATACCTTGTTACGCCCCTGCCGGCAGCCTCTAGGTAAAATCTGCCACTGTCCAGGATTATGTTTAATAACTTAGAGAGCAGCACTTTTTAATATAATGTTGAATTATGTATCTAAACGGTTTTCAGCCACACTGCCAGATTTGGCTTTCCCGTCTCTGTCCCTTCTGTCCCCAGTGGCGTCAGAAGAGGTGACACCAAGGTGCAGACTGTAGCATTAAGTCCAGCACTCGGCTCCTGACACTGTGAAGGAGCCGGCACTGCACAAAGGGCAGTCTGCACCTCCGGCAACCCCCCCCAAGTAATAAGCACGGGACCACTTAGCCACACCCCTTTTCAGAGGTGAGTGATTTTGATGCACGCACATCATTCCTCCCTACACCGAGTGACACTGCGGGGAGGGACGCCACTGCCTGTCACCCTGCCTGACTCTCATCTCTGTCCCCATTCCCCCATTTGTCTATCTCATCTCTTTCCCAACCTCTTATATCTGTTTCCGCTTTCCCCAACTGTCTTATTTCAGTCCTCCCATTTGTTTCTGTCTCATCGAGTGCCAGCTGCAAAACACCAGAAAAACATACACATCAATTATTGTATATTCTCTTTCATATCTGTCATGCTTCTTTCTCTCTTTTATCCCTGCCATCCCCTAATTTTGCAGTAGAGAGTTGTGTGAGATTATGCCAGCTCTGGGGGCAGACAGTGCTCTATCCCAAAGGCGTATGTGACCGGAGAAGGAGACGCATTCCATTTTATCCCAAGCAGCCACTGTAAGCTCTGAAGATTCTAGGGCATTCCCTTGGCTCCAGTTCACAAGTGCTAAATGGATATTTCTGCTGATTGCAATTGTGAACAAACAGTAATAAAACGAGACAGGGTAACAATAGAGAGACAAAGAATGTAATTGAAATGAATAGCTTATGGAGGTTATGTGGGTGGTTTTAGAATAAGCTTGCATGAAGGGGGTTAGTTTTCAGCAGTCGCTTAAAGGTTTGGAAGCTAAAAGAAAGTTTTGCTGTGCAAGGGAGGGCATTGCACAGAGTGGGTGCAGTCATTAAAAAAGTACTTTGACCATGAACGGATGCAGATAATGAATGTGGATAAGAGACGCAAATCTTGTGTAGAGCAGAGGGGTGTTGTTGGAAAATAACTGTACAGTTATGTTGAATGCTTTATTAACAACAAAAGTTTTAGATGGGTATCTTGGAGGAGAGTTTGGGTCAGAAATATTATTTTAGAGTAGAAGTGATCACTGCATGCTTAAATAATGATGGACCAATACTACTGGAGAGATTACAGATTTTAATTAAGGTTGTCATAAGAACAGTGAAAATGGACCAACTAATTTTTTATAATATAGGATCAAGAGGAGAGGCAGTAGTGTAGAAAGATAAAATAGAATTTGTATAATCAAATGAAGAGAAAGTACCAGAGAATTGACAGGAAGAATTGGGCAGGTTGTTGTCTGAGTAAGAGATTACCATTTCATGCTGGATCTTATCAATATTGTCCTTAAAGTCATAAGCCAGATCTTGGGCACTGATGTTAGATGGTGGGTTGTAATGGGAGAAGGGAGAAGAGATATACATGTATTAAAAAGGCGTTTCAGGTTAGAAACTTGAGTAGAGATGATAAATTTGTAGTAGCTTTGTTTTGCAGTGTCCAGAACATTTTTGATAGGAGTGATTGATAACCATATAAGTGTGTGCACGTTTTTGAAGTCATAGCTATCATCATTGCTGACGTGGAATGTGAAGAGCAGCTGGAGACACTTTATCAAGGGATCATTCTAGTGCTTGTTAAGATTTCAAAAAGCAATATCAAGAGAAGATAATGTAGAAATGTTCTTGAAAAATAAGAGTTAATATTTGTGAAGGTATGAGTAGGCTTGGTACAATTTAATAACAAAGAGGTTAAAATAATGGAGGAGAGCTTGCAGATGATAAGTAGAGAGGAGCAGTTACAGAAAACCGAACACACTCAAGCTTAGGGTTTCCGAGGAGAACCAATTCCCGGCTCAAGTCTTCCCACCAAGGTTGGATCACAAAATAGGCAAAACTTAATTTCCATGAAATCTCTGATCTCTCATGTTTTGGTAAGAAGACAACTAAATAGAGTATATGGAAAAGGATCCCTATATTGCACACCCTGAATATATATATATATATGTATATATATATATATATATATATACATATATATATATATAATGGGAGGTGCTACCTGTTGAGACTATTGTTGCAGACACAAAAAGAAAAATTACAAGTGCACAACTCCAACATTACTAATTATATATAAATAATACATTTTACAATAACATTTTGCAATAAATAATTCAGGGTGTGCAGTCTAGGGCCCTTTTCCATTACTCTATTTAGTGTGCTCATATGCACACCTGAAGGCATAAAACTGTTTCAGCTTAGGCTAGCACCACTCCACACCTGTCCCCCATTTGTTTTAAGCAGGGATTCTGTCATTTTGACTGCACTTTTGTAAAAGGCACAATATAAGTAAGTCCTACAAATTTATATAGTGCAGCTATGGGTTGATTTTTTGGGCATGGGCCCCCTGGATTGCTTTGGTTGGGCTGCTTCAGGGCATCGCATTATAATACACTTTTCCTTTTTTGTACTTTTAGCCCCTTTATTGTCTGTTTATTATATATGTAATATTTTCACACCTTTACGTTTCACTTTACTTCTAGTATATACAGTAGCTGCTCTTATCTAACACTCTGTTACACTTCACCTCTCTCACTATAGCGATGCCCTGGGGAGGCACAGCTGGGCTGGTTTGGGGGGTCCAGCACTCTGGATTTTAACCCCAGTATGTTAGGGACCTACCCTAAGAGGTTACCTGGATGTGGTGGGTAGGCTTATAACCTTGGCCATGATTATGATAATAATCTCTATTTATTTATTGCAAATTATTATTGCAAAATCTATTATTTATATATAATAAGTAATTTTGGAGTTGTGCGCTTGTAATTTTTCTTTTTGTGTCTTCCCTGGTTTATAGGCCAGAAATCAAGATTCACTCCTGATCAGAGGCTTGGAGATCACAACCAGATCACAACCAGCTGACAGCTGGCCTGGCATAAGTCAGTGAACACACCTGGCACCAGGATGAAAGCTCTAGGAAAATGCAACCATCCCTGGTCCCCACTGGAAGTATATTTTGGAGTGAGTGGGAAGGGTGTAATGGACTACAGGCATCTTTGTCAATGTATATGTGTTTGTTAATTAACACTTGCAATCCAGTACAAACCGACTCATGAGTATGTTTGTTATAAATGAGCTGCACTTACAATTGTTTTTCTAAAGGATATCTATTTAGACTGCAGTATATACTGTCAATCTTAGCAGTCTAAAAAATGATGTGCTTTGTCTGATAGAGCTACACCCAAAAGAAGACATCTGCTATTATTGTTTTTTTTTTTTTTAAAAACCTATAAAAGTCTTTTATAATTCATTTGAAATCATATTTCAAAGGAAACATTTTGTGTTTTTAAAAGGTAGTGTATATTACTGTTCTTACTGGGTGATTTCGTGGCCCTGTCAGCTGCACCCTAGAATTATTAAAGTGAAAAATTTCTGGTGCCAAAAAACATTTCAAGTCTTTTATAATTCAATTTAAATCATATTCCAAGTGTGTGTGTTTTGGAGAGGCAGCATATATTACTGTACTTACTGGGTGTGGTCAAGTCCCTGTCAGCTGCACCCCAAAATAATGAAAGAATATTTTTTTGTGGTGCTAAAAAAAACATTTCAAGTCTTTCATAATTCAATTTAAATCATATTTAGAGTGTGCAATTTGAACAGGCAGGTATTTACTGGGTGTGGTCATGTCTCCATCAGCTGCACCTAGAAAATAATAAAAATGGAAAAAAAATTATGGTGCCAAAAAGCTTTTAAATTATAATTAAATGTAAATAATATTTCAAAAGTGTATGTTTTGGTGAGGCAATATTGTATATTACTATACTTACTAAGTGTGGTCATGTCCCTATAATTAAAAACTAATAAAATTCTGGTGCAAAAAAAAACATTTCAAGTCTTTTTTAATTCAATTGAAATCATTTTTCAAGAGTGTGCATTACTGTACTTACTGTGTGTAGTTGTGTGTAGTTGTGTCCCCATCAGCAGCACCACAGTACTATTAAAGTGGAAACAAGAATTTCTTTGTTGACAAATTTTTTTTCTAGTTTTTTATAATTCAATTTAAAACTTATTTCAAAAGGGTATGTTTTAGAGGGGCAGGATATATTACTGTACTTACTGGGTTTGGTCAGGTCCCTGCACCCCAAAATAATAAATGTGGGGAAAAAAATTCTGGTGCCAAAAATCATTTCATGTTTTTTCGTAATTCAATAAATATAATTTTTCAAGAGTGTGTGTTTTGTCGTGACAGCACATACTATTGTACTTATTTGGTGTGGTTGTGTCCCTATCAGCTGCTAGCCCAAAATAATTAAAGTTGATAAAATATTTTTTTTCATGTGCCATAAAACATTTCAATTCTTTCATAATATGATTTAAATCATATTTAGAGTATGTGTTTTGGAGAGACAATGTACATTACTTACTGGGTCATGGTTGTGTCCCCATAAGCTGCACCCCAAAATAATTAAATTGAAAAAAAGAAAATAAATTCTGGTGTAAAAAATAACATTTCAATTATTTTATAATTCAATTGAAATCATATTTTTAAAAGTGTGTGATTTAGAGAGGAAGTGTTTACTGTACTTACAGGGTGTGGTTAGCTGTATCCCAAAATAATGAAAGTTCAAAAACATTTTTTTACAGATGCCCTAAAGCATTTAAATACTTTTATAATTCAATTTAAAATATTTTTCTATAGTGTGGCAGCTTACTGTACTGTATTTCCTGGGCATGGCCGTGTCCCCATCAGCTGTACACCAAAATAATTAAAGGAGATAAAAATATTTTTTTCTGATGTCTAAAAAAAATCCCAATTCTTGTATAATTTAATTGAAATCATATGTCAATATTGTTTATTTTTAAGAGGCAGCATATATTACTACAGTCACTGGGTGTGTTTGTGTGCTCAACAGCTGCTCCCTAAAATAATTTAAAAAGTTCCACTGTCAAAAAACATTTTAGGTCTTTCATAATTTAATGTAAATCATATTTCAAGAGTGTGTATTTTGGAGAAGCAGCATATATTACTGTACTTACTTGGTGTATCATGCCCTTGTCAGGTGCATCCCAAAATAATGTGCAATGTATTTATTTATGTCTGGTCAAAAAATATTTCAAGTCTTTTGTAATTAAATTTAAATTATATGTCCAAGAATGTGTGTTTCAGAGAGGCCACATATATTACTGTACTTACTGCATGTGGTCAGCTGTACCCCAACATAATTAAAGTGCAAATATATTTTTTTCTGTTGCCAAAAAAGATATCAAGTTTTTCATATTCAGTTTAAATCATATTTCAAAAGAGTGTGTTTTAGAGAGGCAGTGTATATTACTATACTTACTGGGTTTAGTTGTGTCGCTGCTAGCTGCACCACAAAATAATTAAAGTGAAAAAAAAATCTGGTGCCAAAAAGCATTAGTAGTGTTTACATCTCAATTTAAATAATTTTTTTCTCGTGTTAAAAAACATCTCAATTATTTTAATGAAACTGCATAATAAAGGTAACAGTCCTTAATTTCCCAATCTCATTATATTTTCACTTGGTGTGGTGCCAGTTAAGCTCAACTTCTCCTGTTCTGGTGTAAAACTTAAGCATGGTCCAGTCAATAGAAAAATAGGAACAACCCATTACTAGTGCTGGCAGTCTTAGTACTTCTTCAACATCTTTAAAGAAGTTCAAGGGGAAAGAAGTATGTTTAAGATAGGGCACCTCTAAATCTAAACAATGTTTGACAAACTTTAAGAAAATATCATCTCTACCTATGAAGGGAAAATATACTGCCGAAATAAGCAAAAATGACAACTTGCCATCCACATATGGTGTTAAGGAGTTAATAGTATAATTGTGTGAATTGTATGTGTCATTTGCAATATAGAAATCTTGAAGTTGTCACAAACCACCACACGGCTAATGCTGTGCGAGCTGAATCAGGTCCAGCGTTCGTTGAAACTCCGCCTACCTCCTGTCCGTCATTCTGGGGCTGGTCCGGATTGGCTTCAGAATCCATATCCTGCTGCTGTCAGCACTGCTCCCATGCCGGTGATAGAGTTTCTTGTGTTTCCGGTTATGCCAGTCTCCTGTTGATCAGTCGAGTTCCAGTGTCCACTTCTGTTGTGTCCACCCACTGCCATTTGTTCCATCCAGACAGCTTGGCCTGCATTACACCTGTTAGTGCTGTTTGTGTCATCTAGGCGGCATGGTGCACTTCCTCATCCTGAAGCGCCTGTCAGCATCCTGTGGCTTGTGTCAACCCGGCGACATTAGCTGCATTCCTGTATAAAGAGTATGCAATCCAGTGTACCAATGCCAGTGTCAACCCAGTGACATTGGCCGCACCTCAGCATCCAAGGTGCACAATTCGGCGCACCACTGCCAGTGTCAACTCAGCGGCATTGACCGTACCTCAGCGTCCAAAGTGCGTAATCCAGCACACCACCACCAGTGTCAACTCGGCGGCATTGGCCGCACCTCAGTGTCCTAAGGACATAATCCAGTGCACCATCACCAGTGTCAACTTGGCGATATTGATCGCACCTCCATGTCTTTGTGCACATCTCACCAGAGACTAACCAGCCCTCAAGGCTGCCCCCACAGCCCAAAGGCTGCATCTCAGTCTCGGCCCACAGGCAACAACTAGTAAAGAAAAACCAGCCCTCAAGGCTGCTTCAACAGCCCAAAGGCTGCATCTCACCCTCGGCCCACAAGCTACAACTAGTAAAGGCAAAGCAGCGTTCAAGGCTGTTTCAAGAGCCCAAAGACTGCATCTCACCCTTGGCCCACAGGCCGCAACTAGTAAAGGCAAACCAGCCCTCAAGGCTGCTTCAACTGCCCAAAGACTGCATCTTACCCTCGGCCCACAGGCCACAACTAGTAAAGGCAAACTTGCCCTCAAGGGTGCTTCAACAGCCCAAAGGCTGCATCTCACCCTCAGCCCTCATGTCACGACTAGTCAAGGCATATGTGCCCTCAAGGCTGTCCTCACAGCCCAAAGACTGCATCACACCCTCAGCCCTCTGGCCATGACTAGTCAATGCAACCCTACCCTCAAGGCTGTCACCAGACTTTATCTTACCTGACTAACCAGTCATGGAAAACGGACAGAATCCAGCACAAATTCAGGTGTTAACCCAGAAGGTCCAGGAACTTTCTATCAAAGTTGAGGAGACACGGGCAGCACCTGTCCACCCCACACTTCGTAAGCCCAAACTTATTCTGCCAGACTGTTTCTCGGGGAGTCATAAAGACTTTGTAAATTTTAAGGAAAGTTGCAAATGTTATTTCAAGCTTAGGCCTCAATCCTCAGTTTCCAATGTCCAGCGAGTTGGGATCATTATTTCCCTCCTGCAAGGGGACCCGCAGACTTGGGCATTCGGTCTCCCCTCCACTTCTGCAGCACTTCAGACCATGGACTCCTTTTTCTCAGCTTTCGGACTATTATATGATGACCCAGACAAGGCAGCTCTGGCAGAGGCTAGCCTTCGGTCTCTGAGACAGGAGAACCGGGTGGTGGAGGTTACTGTACTGAGTTCCGGTAGTGGGTTGTGGACTCATGACCCTGGATGGAATGACCCTGCTCTGCGAAGTCAGTTCTGATTGGGCCTGTTGGAACATCCTGGTTCAACATCCCTCTGCAGGCACTTTGGATGACCACCACCAGTGTCAACTCGGCGGCATTAGCTGCACCTCAGTGTCCTAAGTGCGTAATCCAGTGCACCATCACCAGTGTCAACTCTGCGACATTGGTCGCACCTCCACGTCTTTGTGCACATCTCACCAGAGACTAACCATCCCTCAAGGCTGCCCCGACAGCCCAAAGGCTGCATCTCACCCTCGGCTTGACGACTGTGCTTTGTATGCCTGCAACCGTAGTTCCCACCACACTCCAGTGTTCACCAGCACCTGTATTAAGGCACCAAATCATGGGGCCGTGACATGCCTGTCGGACGCAGAAAAGTCCAAACCATCTTCAGGGGACCCTTGTGAATACCGCCAATACGTTAGTACAGGCAAGCATTCACTATCTACCCATGAGTTTGTGACAGAATCTCTGGGAACTAGTGCAGCTGCTGTTGGAAGATAGATTATCACCTCATAAGGGGAACCATGTCCAATTGTGCGACCGATGTTCATCTGATGCTGCAACTTTGTATGCAAGCAGTGTATCTGAGAAGCCGGTGTACAAAAGATGGCAGCTGCAACATCTGCACAACTTCTCAGATCCACTGCATATGAAGACGCAGTAGCACTCTGAATCAGGCCCAACTAGTTGCCACTTGGGACTGCTTTTGTTTTTCATTTTAATTAACATGACATATGTGTCTTTTTGCGGGACTACTGTACTTGTTGTAGAGCATGTTTGGGACATATAACAAAGAAGCTGAGGGATAAGGCTAGAATAGAGCTGTTTCCAGTAGGAGATTAAAATAAGAGATCTTGTTCAAGCCCCGAACCACTGCGATAAAGCTGGTCCAAGCAGCTTTCTTCTTTTGCGCGTGCATCTTTGGGAATTGCTTGTACTGCAGGATCTTCTTAATCTGTGGTTCCACAAAACCACCAACTTTGATCTTTGCCTAAAACAGCTTAGGGAAGAAGTCTTGAAGGTACTTGAAGGCTGCCAAATCCTTATCTAGAGCTCTAACAAATAGTTTCATAAGGCCCAACTTGATGTGTAGTGAAGGCATCAGCATCTTCCTGGAGTCAACAAGTGGCTTCCACTTGATGTTGTTAGTCCCCACACAAAACTCTGTCCGCTGTGGCCACTGTCATCTGTTGTAGTGCGCCTTGGATTCCCTGCTGTCCCATAGGCAAAGAAAGCAGGGAAACTTGGTAAAACCTACAACTAATTTTCTCAGTGCCTGGGTCACACCTAAGGAAGGAACACCTACTGCAATTAAAACAAGGGGAATAACTGCTCTGGTTTTCCAAAATATGTATACACTAATAAGCAAATGTAATGGTAAAGCCTCACTAATTATTTGTTATTTTCTAGCTGGCGTGTAACTGTGAAGTTTTTTGTATTTTTTGTTTTTCTGACTCGCACAGCATATGATATGTCCTCTAAGTACTGCCTTGGTAGTTTGTTAAAAAAGCAGTGGATCACTTGGATGATCCCTGTTGTTATGGACATGGGGCCTGATTCAGACCCGCTCACAAGCGATTCGATGGCCGGGCAGTGCGCATGCGCAAGCCCTGGAGCTCTGGGGCTCGCTACAAATGGGGCGGCTGTTGATGTTGATCGACAGCTCCCCCAGTTTTTTAGGAGGGGTGGGGGGGTGGCTGGACAAACGGAGGTGTTCCTGAAGGAATGCCTGCCATTTGTGGGCGGCCCTTCTGACATCATGAGTGATGTCAGTAGTGAGCTTCCGACTCTATTAGAGCCGGAAGCTCACTGGGGCTTGTGGCAGACGGGACCCTACCACAAGGTTCTCATCGCAAGCCCGATGATCGCGATGGTCGCGAACATCGTGACTATCACCTGGCTGCTCGCTAAAGCTGTAGGTGGTCACCCACAGCTTAGCGGGCGGCCAGAGGCCGGACAAAGGAAAAAAAAAAACCTTCAGACCTGCGAGTGGGTCTGAATCAGGGCCATAATCCATGCAGGAGATTTTGATCATATATCAAAATTTGCCAATGCTGCAGACAATTCTATACATGAAGGACACTCTAAGGCCTCAACAGAAAACCAGGGTTTAGCCATGATCAGCATCTTGTAGTGGCAAGTCATAGATTTTATATCAAGAATTAAAAGTAGCAGAGACTTCTCCTTTCCTGTGCATGTAAAATGGAAGAACACAGCTATTCACAAACAAAGCACAAGGTGGCAGGTGTGCCTTTTTAATAATAATAAAGATTGTTGCTGGGGCTTGCAAGTATGATGTGACATCTTCAATTCAAACCAAAGGAGTGGTTACAAGCTCAGTTCATGCAGCCTCAAAATCCAAGTAATAATAAAATAAGCTTCTACCGACAGACTGTACAGGTTCTGTTTTAAGCAGACTGTCAATATTGTAGAAATTGAAGATAAATATCTGAAGCAAACTTTGGGCTCTGGAAAGTAAGACTCAAATCTAATATGTCTCTACTATGGAAAAGCTTTGTATTATTTATCATGTTAGTGCAGGATACAGTGGAACAGCTAACAGTGGATTCTCAGTTACAGGCAGTGGTGTCACTAGGGGTGTGCTTACCACACCGGGTGTCACTCTCCGAGGGGACGACACCAAAATGTCATCTCCCCCTCATTGACCTGGAACTGGGCATTGCTGTGATGTTATTGTGTAGCGCATGGCTTCCAGTCACTGAGAAGGAACTGGCGGTGTGGGGAGAGAGTGTCTGGGGGAAGCCCAACATCTCTGGGCTGCCAGAGTGATGACACTGGGGGTGTGCCATAAGGCCATGCCACCGCCTTGCAAAGCGCACACCACAGGCACATGCACAGGGGCTATTTGGCACCACTGGTTACACTTTACCACGCCACCAGTTAATACTGATGCAGGATAACAGGGAAACGTTGCCACAGCTCCCCAGGATCAACAAGACTTTTATAAGGAGCAGAAGGCCATAGTTTTGGTGGTCAGTTCGGGCATTGTGTGTGTCTAATTTAGTCACAGTGGTCGGCAAGGCTCCATGTGGCAATGAAAGTGAGGGCCTGACACTGGGGTGCTGGATAAAGGTAGCTGCTACTTTTGTCGAGTTGAAAAGGTCACACAAAAATATGTTTCAAGCTGAGTTGGTCAGGGGCAGCAGTGAAGCATGCCAAAATTGGCTGCCAACCCAACCTGAAACAACGTTACTTTAATGAAATAGTTCTCTTAATTATTTCTGCTAAATGATTTCTTGGATTAGCCTTTTTAAGGTGTTTAGAAATACGTGTCATTTATGTGTGCATGCTTTTGTGTGTTATTTTTATTACATTATTATGTGTGTGATAGAAATGAAAAAGAATATTAGTTCAACGCTGTCTTAAATTTCAAGTTGTAATTACTTGGCAGGTTTCCAACTTAATTTTTCAAAAGTGTATAAGAGAAAAGAAGCTGGAAATATATAGTGTACACTGTTTAAAAAAATCAGCGTTGAAGAGAAAATTCATGCTTTGGGGGCATATTCAATTGGGGGCATTCATTTGAAAATTCTGTGCTGACTTTTTCATCCATGTTAATTTCAATAGGAATTAAAACAGATTTTTTTTCTTGCATGCCGCCCAGGAGGAAAATCCCCATTTTATGTGAAAAATATCAGGACTTTCTTTGGAACTCCTAAGACACCCCCCTAATGATTAATTAGGCAATTGAAAGTTTTCAAATAGCCTAATTGGTCCAATAATTACATGTCAGTGGTTTGTCTCTCTTCGGCAGGTCTGGGCAGCACCTTTCCAGGCTACAGGAAGGCACCAGATGATGAAATGACCAGGGCCACGTCCAGTGCTAAGCAGGTGGAGGCAGCAGGTCAGTCTCTCACTTCCCACTGGCTATACCTGATCACTCCCTATACCTCCCTTCCGGCCCCTCCTCTCCAGGTATCACTGCTTTTCCCCTCTCCTGCATCGGCCATATATCAGGCCCCTGATCTATAAGGGGGAGCTGATGCAACTGGTCCCACTGGTTCCTCACTAGTCAGCTCAAGAACACCTGCCTCTCACCACTCTCTCAAGCTGTCACACATTAGGGATAAACCTGGGGCAGTACAACAGTTAATCTAAAGTAAAAAGTGTTTGCTATGGAAGCAGAAGGGAGATCAGAGCAGGGTGGAAGTGGGAAGGAGGCTGCAGTAACTGAGGTATACTCCCTCATGGAGGGCACAGATGTATCTCACTCTCCTGTGTAGGTCACCCCCTTGCCTTACTATGGCCACTCACAATCACTACCGACCGCTCCAGTCTCCAGTGTGTATTCTGCCAGCAAGCTTTTGTGATAAAAATTACAGCAACCCTTTTTTTTTTATTATATAGTGTGGGAATTGGGAGTGCACATACCCATGTTAATGAAGAAATGGTTGTGATGACCACTATAATTTTTGCCACAAAAATCTCATAGCTAATTGAATATGTCACTTAGAGGTTTAAGTATGGCTTGGAACAATCTTGCACAATTGTCCTGTGGTGGTTGCATAAACAACATGGAATAATTGTATGGAACTTGGATCTTTGGTTTAAAGTCAAGGCTCAAGGGAAAAAGTGGAAAAGGACATACTGTAGGGCCTGATTCAGATATGTACGTAAACCCGATGGTTTACATTAGAGATGTGCGCCGACCTCCGTGTTTTGGTTTTGAATCTGTATCTCCTTGTGTTTTGGAACTGGATTTGGTTTTGCCAAAACCACCCCTTGCGTGTTTTGGTTTTGGATCTGTATTTTATTTAAAAAATTTATGAAATCTGCCAAAATCACATAATTTTTTTTTTTGTTTCTACAGTATTATTAACCTCAATAACATTAATTTCCACTCATTTGCAGTCAATTCAGACCACCTCACAGCTCACAATATTGTTTTCATCTGGTTTAGGCCCAAAATTTGCACAAAGCTAGCTGGCTGACTAAGTTAAGCGGTAGCAGTGGGCGGCACAAACACGTGGCAGTTCAACTTACAACATGGCACATCAGGAAACAAATGTTTTTTAATTCAAGAGGCCTGAGGGAGTTGGATTATGTATGTTATTTAAGGCAGGGACAGGAAGGGTTGATTGGTAGTACATTTAATTACATTTTTTTATTCCAAAGCAAAGTTACGAGGGAGGAGGTGAGGAATTTACAAAAAATATTTTTCGCATTCACATCAGTCCTTGCCCCAGAAGAATCCTTGTGTGCTATGCCTGCTGCTGGGAGTGGATTGTCATCCCAGAAGGGGACCAGGAAGACTAGTAATAGTGCTTTCAAACTAATTGACTGTTAAACAATCCTTTGCAAAGATTCCACTTTACTAGAAAATAATTTCCCAACCTGTACAGGGACATTAAAAAAACTTAATTAGTGGCTGCTGTACCCACTCTGTCCACTTAACAACAGATATATGGACAAGCCAAACAGAGCAAATGCAAAATTTAAGATTTAAGGTTTAAGTCTTACTTTGTGTCTTTCTTGAGAATCCTTGAGCGCTAAGCCTGCTGCTGGGAAAGGATTTTCATCCCAGAAGGGATGAAGACATTGTGTCTTTCTTCCCAACGGACACAAAGAGATGCAAAGAGCTATTGGTAAGCAAATTGTCAGCTCAAGTGACACATGATACAGCGGTGGCTTCTCCTTCAGTTTCTATAGCTAGTTCATCTGCTGAGACAAAACAAAACTTCCCAAAAAAACCCACTGGTGATGCAGATGAGTCAACACAACCAAGTTTTTTTGTCTTGTGCCCAGGTATATCAATGGACTTTTCGTTATCATGGGCATCAACTGTTTCATCCACTGGAGCCTAATTTACACAAATAACATCCTCATCATCAGCATCCTGCATCCTCATTATCATCAGCTAAACAAATATCTTGCTCATCCTGGTGCACTTCCACAGAAGCATACTCGATTTCTATGTCAGCATGCTCTCTTGTGCTTACATCATCATAAGAAGCAGAACCACCAGTCATAAATAAAGGCCAAGGCCTTAGCCTTTCCTTGACACTTCATGTGGTGAAACTGGCATATTGGCAATTTTATTTCTTTCTGCTGCTAACTTTCCCTTTGATGTTTTCTTCTTTACCATTGTAAAAGATTGGTTCTTGATTTTAGATGCCGTGACTTAAGCCCTATATGCCCTTGGGCATCGGCTTTAATAGATGATGTAGATGGACTAGTATCGTCATGACTGGTGACACTGGCAGCAGCTCCAGCACAAGTATGTGGTTCCTGCTCTCCTCTTAAGTCTCAACTGATCATTCTCCATATCAACAAACATGAATGAAGTGGGGTACAGTACACACGTCAATTTGTGCCAATTTTAAATATTATACTGCGGTATCAATGACCTACAGTGTCACAAGATTTTTTTATGAATAAGAAAAGAATAACACACCTCGCTGCCACTTACATTGTCACAAGATTATTTATGAATAAAAATAACACACTGTGCTAACACTTAGGCCCGTATTCAATTTGAGCCGAGCCGCAATAATTCAATGTGGCCCGGACTTATCGCCTCCTTTGCCTGTTTTGTAGGTGTTAAAGTATCGCTCGCGTGCCCGCGTATACCCGTATTCATTTGAAAGTAGGCGAAAACGGGACCAGGCGATACTTGGATCGGCGTTAAAAAATGGGAATTTTTGGAAATAATCCTAGGACCCCCCTAAAGATATCCAGACATGGGGAATCACTATGGGTACCCCCGTTTTTAGCTGCAAAAGAAAGTCGGCTTTTTAAATATCCACAACAGGTGTTTTTTTTTCCCGACTTTGAAGAAGTGATGCAGAAGAGCATTTAGCTTATTTTCTTTCATTTTTAAAATGGTTCCATCAAATTTGGGGTACATGAAAATGGGTACTAGCATATTTTTAAGTCCCAAAACGCATTTTTTAAAAATGTCTGCAAAAATGCACCTGCCACGGCTATTAGAAACCCCGACTTCCTTCAGGAGTTAAAAATGGGGGTACCCATAGTGATCCCCCATGTCTACACTTCTTTAGGGGGGGTCCCTAGAATATTTCCTGAAAATTCCCATTGTGCTGTACCTGTAAAAAAATTAAGTAAAAATGTAAAAAAAAAATTACATAAGGTCCCCTCCCAAAAGCCAAACTAGCCCCAGGCTTGCCAGCCAGTGGTGGTTTCTAAAAATATGGGGAACAAAAAGTGTAGGGTTCCACCATATTTTAGAAACCACCCAAGGCTGCAGGGACCAGTTCTGGTTTTAAATATAGGGGTAAAAAAAATGTGGGGATCCCCCTATATTTAAGACTAGCACCAGACCCAACCGACCGGGCTGTAATGCCACTGCCCGGAGAATCACCGGGGCTCCAGGTCCAAAGCATTAGCACCCCAAATCGGTCAGCAGAAGCCGGTGATCTTGGGGGAGTCGGGGACCCCCCAAAGAAGAGTCCCCCCTCCTGAGCACCACAGGCTTATGCTGAAGCCCGGGGCTCTTCCCCATAACCCTAGCTTGGTGGATATGGAGGTAATGGGGGGGCCAAGTAATGTAGCCTGTGTTGCTTGGGAGGGGGGATCCTTCTTTGGGGGGTCCCCGACTCCCCCGAGATCACCGGCTTGCTGCTGACCAATTTGGGGTGCTAATGCTTTGGACCTGGAGCCCCAGTGATTGGGTCTCTGGGCTGTGGCATTACACCCGGTCGGTTGGGTCTGGTGCTGGTCTTAAATATAGGGGGATCCCCACATTTTTTTTTACCCCTATAATTAAAACCAGAACTGGTCCCTGCAGCCTTGGGTTGGTTTCTAAAATACGGTGGAACCCTACACTTTTTGTTCCCCATATTTTTAGAAACCACCACTGGCTGGCAAGCCTGGGGCTGGTTTGGCTTTTGGGGGGGGGACCTTATGTCATTTTTTTTTGTAAATTTTTTCCTGTTTTTTTACAGGTTAAACAAAACGGGAATTTTCGGGAAATATTCTAGGGACCCCCCTAAAGAAGTGTAGACATAGGGGAGGACAAAGGGTACCCCCATTTTTAACTCCTGAAGGAAGTCGGGGTTTCTAATAGCCACAGCAGGTGCATAAATGCAGCTTGGTGATGCAGAAGAGCATTTAGAAGTTTTTTTAGGGCAAAACAACTATGCCCATCAAATTTGGGGTACTTGAAAATGGGGTTCAGCATATTTTAAAGTTGCTAAAGTGACTTAAAAAAATTGTGAAAAATCCACCTGCTGTAAACACCTGCAATCAAAAAAACACTTGAGGCATACTTGGGGACCCCCCCAGAGTCAAGTTCGCTATTTTTTAAGTTTGTACCCCTACTTTTTTTTTTTAGCCCCCTTTTTCAAAGTCAATTTTTGGGGTGTCCTTAATTTTTTTTGTATTATTTTGACACAGATTACCTTTGGGGGACTGTCTGAAGGCTGCACATGGGTTTCCGGAACGTTGCAACCTAAAACCCCAATTCTGCACTTTTTACCGCCTGCCATTCATAGGCGATACTTTACCGCCTATTACATTGCATTGACTTTCCGCCTAGGCGGAAAGTCTTTCAAATTGAATACGGGGTAAAACTAAAATAAGCGATAATGACATCATTGGCTGTAAATTACCGCGAATCCGGACTTAACGCCTCAAATTGAATACGACCCTTAGTGTCACAAGATTAATTATTTATGAATAAGAATAACACACTGTGCTACCACTTAGTGTGATAAGATTAATTATTTATGAATAAGAATAACACACTGCATTACCACTTACAGTTATGTCATTATGTTTTATATATAACGCATTTTATTTAGCACTTTGTTGTGGTCTTGTTGTTGGTGTGTAGAGTAATCATTTATTCACAATTGACTGAAAAGTTGAATATTAGATTGCGCTACCACTTACAGTGTCACAAGATTATTTATGAATAAGAATAACACACTGTGCTACGACTTATCATGTCACAATATATGGACGATAAAATGTGGTCTAGCCGGCAGTGTCACCAAACAATAATAGCGCATCTATGTTGCTAACGCACACACATAAAATAAAAAAATTATTTTTTGTGGATTGATATTGATATTATTAATTTAATTTCAATTTTATTTTTTCACACTGGGGAAGATCACCCCTGAATGAGGCAGCAGCCCGTTGATGAACAACACAGACAGCACACATTTTTGATGGACAACAAAGCACCCCTGCCAAGTGCGGACAGACCACCTGCAGAGTCACAAATACGTGGTCGATAAACTGCGGTCTGGCCGGCAGTGTCACCAAACAATAATAGAGCAGCTAAGTTGATAACACAAAAAAAAGAACTTTTATTTTTTTTACACTGGGGAAGAGCACCCCTGACTGACAGAGCACCCCCCCTGGACAACACAACACCCCTTTATGGACTGCAGCCCTAGCCCCTTGATGGACATGACAACAACAGCAGCCCTTATGTATAATAACACAGCAGCAGCCCCTTGATTGACAGGACAAGTGACACAGCAGCTGCAGCACCCACTGAAGCCCCCCTTTATATACTGCAACCCCAGCCCCTTTATGGACAACACAGAAGCAGTCTTCAGCCCCAGCCCCCAACAGGACAAGTTGGTCAATACACTGAAACAGACAGTGGAAGCAACACATACAGTATAGAGATTTTTGGTTACCTCGCACTCTCTTAATGTCTAATGTGTGTGTTTGGGCAGCAAATTTGTCTAGGAAGGGTTACCCAATCCCTTATAAAACATATGAAATAACAGATAAAAAATTGTGTCTGTCAGAATACAATTATGATATTTTTAGTCTCAGTTGTAATTATATGAATACAAGATTGCTTATGAAAATATGAATTTATATAATTTTACTACACGATGATATTTGACACACAGTAAAATGTTTCTACATAGTGACTCTCTAGAGTATGTAGTGGAAAGAGTAAGTAGGAAAAGGCAACAAAAAAGGGGGGAGGGAAATGGGGTGGGGGGAATGGCATATAGACAAATAAAATGAAACTATAATACAAAATGAACTTGAATTAATAAAAAATAAGAGAAGCTATGCCGATCAAACAGCAAACCTATTCTTTTGTAAACAGTTATATGAGTGTTAATTCCTTGTAATAACAAGATGTAAACAATAAGAATACAGCAACACGTCTGTTCAGTTCACCATCCACAGCCACAGTGAAATGGCGCCGATCACCGGGACCTTTAGAGAATCCAAAACCAGTGAGAATCCGACAGTGGGAGGATGACGTTTTGGCCCGTTTTGAGGTCCGAGTCATGCGGGAAAACCCAAGCCTAGCTCAGTTCTCGCCTCGGATCTGGAAGTTCTGGTGGGTCCGGTTCTCTGAGAACCGGACCCTCTCATCTCTAGTTTATGTACATATACGATGGCGGGGAATCTGTGTATGGCTGGACCCATTCTCTGCATGTGCAGAACGGGTCATGCAAACATGGTCCCAGTACCCCCTGACTGACAGCTGCAGTTGTTTAGGGGGTGGGGACCCCCCTGGGGTCACCAGGCTGCAATCTTGGAAACAGGGGCATGTTGTCCCCTTGTCCTGGAAGTGCCGAGGCTAGGGTTTGCATTGCAGGACACGAATTTCCTCACTTCACTAGCAGCCAGAAGCCGGCCATGCTGCGTAAGCTTCAGCTTACGCAGCCTGGCCAAAGCAGCAACCATCACGACCAATAGTGACAAAGGTGATCCAAGGCATCGTCTATGGAAGCTGCTCTCAGATAACAGTTGCTTCCTACAGAAACCTCCTGCTACATTAGCATATTAGTTGGACTGTATTGCACAGTCGCTTCCCTGCGGCTGTGCAATACCATTCACATCTGAATCAGACCCATAGGGGCATATCCAATTAGCCGCGGGGTCAATTTAGTGGGGATTTCCCGTGCGCGAATCCCCGCTTTTGGACAGTACCTCGCACCTCATGTTGGTGCGAGGTAAATTCCGCGCGTATATGCCTTTTACTGCCTCGCGCGAGAGGCTTTAACACACTGTTTCCGCATTTCTCGCGGAAACAGTGTGTCCCCGCGCACGAGAGCTGTTTTAACGGCGCGGGGAAAAAGCTATTTTATTGAATAGCTTAACCCCGCGCCACGGGACTTTTGAGCCTCAATTACTCGCGGGAGAAGTCCCACGGGTAATTGGATATGCCCCATAGTGTGTACTATTTTTCAATTCAATAAAGTACCTTTGAAGTAATACATTTTAAACTCACTCTTTGTCAGATGGGGTTTGAACAATGTCACACCCTTGTCCTGTAGTGATAGCAATAGCAATGAAGTGATGCGAATATGCTTGTGTTCCAGTTGTGATAAGAGTCCTCTTGTTTCTCAGATGTCACAAGAAAAGGAAGAAGATATCCACATAGTGCACATCAATGGGTAAAAAAATATTTAAATCTGCCCAATGTTGGATTTAGTATTATACTCACTTTTTATAGGTGATTAAAGCCTGTTGGACAATCATTAAAGAACCCGAAGTCTGTCAGTTGTAAAAATGTTTAGAGTTTATTTTAAAAAAAATATAATAAATATAAATATAAAAACATTAATAAAAATATTCTGTGTACTGGTAGTGCAATTAAAATGTTTATTTATTTGTATGTTTAAAATTATTATAATATAACATTTTTAAGATTAAAATAGGCACAATCATATAAGTGAGATTATAGCAGTAATAAAACTAAACAATATACTGTATGTAGTAGTAAGCAGACAGGTGAAAAAATAGAGGTAAATAAATTCAGCAATGCATTTCGCTGGACATCCATCCACTTCATCAGGCATTGGATGTGCTAAAAGTGAACAAGCCTGACACTGGGGTGATGGATAAAGGTATCTGCTACTTGGGTGGGGATGGTCTCACAAAATTTAATTATGTTATAAGCTAACTGGCTAAGGAGCAGCAGTAAAGCATGTCTTCCTATGGCTGTCAAGCCACCCTAAAAATAATTTTATTTGATATTTTATTAATCTAGCGAATGAGGGAACTACTGGTGTTTTGTGGTACATGTGTCATTTTTGAGTGCATGCATGTGTGTGACTTTTTATTACATTATTAGGTATGTGCTAAGAACAGCTCTTCTTTGCCAAAGTGCTACATTGAGGTACAAAACAGATCACATTAAAACTAGAGATGTGCAGTTTCCAGAAATCTGAATGTACCCAAATTTTGTGAATCCGGACAGATCTGAGTCGCGGTTCTAATCTCCTGAGGAGGTTCGGATAAATCCAAGTCGCAGTTCTGATCTTCCAGCGGTTCAGAATTCAGATTTTAAATCCTAATTTTGGGTTTTGGATTGCAAAAATGACAAGATTTTAGCTGTTTTTAAAAACATTTAATCAATGTTTTTTTTTAAAAAACTAGATCCAAAACCAAAACACTTGAGGGTAGAGATGTGCGCCGGACCATATTTGCTGGATTTGGCTCTGATTCATCATCCAGTTTTGGATTTGGATTTGCCAAACCTCCTTGACTGGGTTTGGATTTGGACTTGCATCCTTCTCAAAAATTGAGAAAAAAAAAATCTAAAATCACATAATTAGGGCCTTAGGGTTCCTAGAGTATTATTAACCTCAATAACATTAATTTCCAGTCAATTTTGACCACCTCACAGCTGCGTGGAGTCAGATCGCTTTTACACACACTGGGGTAATACAGTGCACAGTACAAACAAATACAACAATTTTTATTGGTAGCATTGCTCACACTGTGTGGAGTCAGACCACTTTTATGCACACACCCCGGGGATAATACAGCGTACTGGGGTGCAGTGCACAGAACAGTACAAATACAACAAGTCTTATTTTAGTTTTTTTACTTTTTAATTTTTTATTATTTTAAAGTTTTTTTGCTGACAAATATGGAGTCGCACTGTGATGTGAATGCAGTGGGTGGGGCCTGCCGTGTAAGTGCTGCACCACTATGATGGTATTTGACTAATTAGACTAAGGGGGCTGGACACAGCTTGCCACTTAGATGAACATAGTGACAACACAGCCCCTTAGAGATGGACACAGCTCCAGCAGCACAGCCCCTTAGAGATGGACACAGCCCCAGCAGCACAGACCCATAAAGATGGACACAGCCCCAGCAGCACAGCCCCTTAGAGATTGACACAGCCCCTTAGAGATGGACACAGCCCCAGCAGCACAGACCCTTAAAGATGGACACAGCCCCAGCAGCACAGCCCCTTAGAGATGGACACAGCCCCTTAGAGATGGACACAGCCCCTGCAGCACAGCCCCTTACAGATGGACACAGCCCCAGCAGCACAGACCCTTAAAGATGGACACAGCCCCAGCAGCACAGCCCCTTAGAGATGGACACAGCCCCAGCAGCACAGCCCCTTAGAGATGGACACAGCCCCTTAGAGATGGACACGGCCCCAGCAGCACAGACCCATAAAGATGGACACAGCCCCAGCAGCACAGCCCCTTAGAGATTGACACAGCCCCTTAGAGATGGACACAGCCCCAGCAGCACAGACCCTTAAAGATGGACACAGCCCCAGCAGCACAGCCCCTTAGAGATGGACACAGCCCCTTAGAGATGGACACAGCCCCTGCAGCACAGCCCCTTAGAGATGGACACAGCCCCAGCAGCACAGCCCCTTAGAGATGGACACAGCCCCTGCAGCACAGCCCTTTACAGATGGACACAGCCCCAGCAGTACAGCCCCTTAGAGATGGACCCAGCCCCAGCAGCACAGCCCCTTAGAGAAGGACACAGCCCCAGCAGCACAGCCCCTTAGAGATGGACAAAGCCCCAGCAGCACAGCCCCTTAGAGATGGACACAACCCCTTAGAGATGAACACAGCCCCAGCAGTACAGCCCCTTAGAGATGGACACAGCCCCAACAGCACAGACCCTTAGAGATGGACACAGCCCCAGCAGCACAGCCTCTTAGAGATGGACACAGCCCCAGCAGCACAGCCCCTTAGAGATGGACACAGCCCCAGCAGCACAGCCCCTTCAAGATGGACACAGCCCCTTAGAGATGGACACAGCCCCAGCAGCACAGCCCCTTAGAGATGGACACAGCCCCAGCAGCACAGCCCCTTAGAGATGGACACAGCCCCTTAGAGATGGACACAGCCCCTGCAGCACAGCCCCTTAGAGATGGACACAGCCCCAGCAGCACAGCCCCTTAGAGATGGACACAGCCCCTTAGAGATGGACACAGCCCCTGCAGCACAGCCCCTTACAGATGGACACAGCCCCAGCAGTACAGCCCCTTAGAGATGGACACAGCCCCAGCAACAAAGCCCCTTAGAGATGGACACAGCCCCAGCAGTACAGCCCCTTAGAGATGGACCCAGCCCCAGCAGCACAGCCCCTTAGAGATGGACACAGCCCCAGCAGCACAGCCCCTTAGAGATGGACACAGCCCCAGCAGCACAGCCCCTTCAAGATGGACACAGCCCCTTAGAGATGGACACAGCCCCTTAGAGATGGATACAGCCCCTTAGAGATGGACACAGCCCCTGCAGCACAGCTCCTTAGAGATGGACACAGCCCCACTGGGACACCACAGAGCAGAGTGCAGCATGTAGAAGTGAAACTGGACTGGAGTGAAAGGCGACAAGTCCCAGCTGCAGCTCCTTATATGGAGTCCCAAACCCACGAGAATGCGACATCGGGAGGATGGAGTTTGGCATCGATCTGACATCCAAGCCTGGAGGAAAGGCCCAATCCAGGACTCAGATTCGGCACGGATTAAGAAATTTGGATCGGTTCGGATTCAAGGTAATCCAGACCGCTCATCTATACTTGATGGTGGTTTAGCAAATCCAAAACAGGAAGATAAATCCAGATCCAAAACAAAAACCAAAACATGTGGGTCAGCACTCATCTCTAAATAAAACATACTCCATGTGCACCCTATTATTTAAAAAATACTGTTTTACAAAATTAAATGTAATTGCTGTACTGCTCTGAAATAGGAGGGTGCATCTGTACTTTTCATGAATGGCCTTACTATAACAATCTCCTACTCTCTTCTTGTGCAAACATCTGCTCCTTCACAAATATCTCCAAAATGCTCTGCAAACTCATTCATTTATGCTTCTGCATGCTTACTTACTTATGATTTGCATTGCATTTGACTGGTTTCTTGTTGAGTTTGGACACCATTTATTTACATTTGTTTTTGTGTCAGACCTCACACTTATTAACAATGTTATAATTTTTAACACAACTATTTTTCAAAAACCATTACTAGTAATTTCTAGCCCTACTAACAATGTAGAAGCCAAAACAACTGCATCAGTCACAAGGGCCACGCTGTACATATGGCAGTTCTGGCAAATGCCATAGGGGCTGATGATCTAGCTAAGAATTACAGCTAGCTTGCATACTACACAAATGTCTACAACTCACACATCATTGCTGAAGTCGCGCCAAACAGACCCTCGTCGTGCGCCAGGTATCGTGAGACTCTGCTAGTGCCGGTCATCTTTTTTTGCTGACAATACGTCTTAGTCACAATGTAATGCAACTAGGATGCACCAGGAGATTGTACTGATTCATTTGAAATTGTGACACTTGTACTGGTACAGTATATCTGTGTGCGACTGAGTTCATCTGAAACTGTATACGAAGTGCTGCAATGCAGTGACCACGCCTTTTTATTATGCTGAGTTCCATTATACTTTATGTACTGACTCAGTCGTACACAGGTATACAGATTGTAGATAAAGTAAAGATCGGGAGCACAAATAAGAGTAAAATACAATTTTAATTATATAAAAAGGTCAATAAATGACTAATAGTTTGTTAATAATATCATAAGGAAATCTTCATAAACGTATATATATATATATATTTATATATATATGAAAAATCATATTGTGTATAACATTTTTTATATATCCCTTGTGCCCGGATGATCAAAATAATTTGGTACAAGTGTTACATATACAAAAGTAATCAATTATATCACATCAGAGAAAATAAGATACTGATTTTATAAAAACCTTATTGAAAAAAATAAATACTTGTGGTGACGAAGTTCTTGTCTACATAATAGTAGATACTTTATGCAGATTTTGTCCCAAATAAACAAAGTCTTTGTATCCAAGTGAATGAATTTGTATATGACAAATCTCATAGCCGGATGGACACTAAGGACTTGTGGTAATCCTAGGGGCATATTCAATAGGCTGCGTGAAAAGCAAAAAACCTGCACCTGCGAGGTTTTTCCTGCAGGTGCGGGTTTTTTGCTATTCTATTAGGTGCGTGTTTTGTTTTAAAACACGCGCCAGGAGTTTTTTTTTGCGCACCTCCTGAGCAAGCGTGATTTTTCCTGAAATCGATGATTTCAGGAGAAATCACCGGGATTTGCTCTGACACCCCCGCGGCACCCCCCCCTGAGGGCTAATTAAGCAATTGGAAGTAACCATGTAGCTTAATTAGTCCTTAATTACTTACCTCCAGCAGCGCTGTCTTCTTCATCCTGCGTCGGGAGCCGGCTCTTCTGCAGCAGCGGTGACTATGTCAGTGTGTGTGGTTGAGTGTGTGTGTGTCCCGTTGTCAATGTGCCCCCGCAGTGCTTGTATGGCCCCCCCAGAATTGGCGCTGGGAGAACTGCATCTCCCAGCAGCCCTTGCTTCTCCCATCAGCCCCCGGGAGTCCCAGCAGCCCCCTCTCCAGTAAGAAGAGAGAGGGGAGGCCGCCGGGAGCCGCCGGGACCCGGGCAGGTAAGTGACTTCTTTTTTTTTTTTTTTTAATTTACGCAGCGCGGGGTTTTCAGTGATGAAAACCCCACGTCCACTGTTTTTTAATTGAATCCCGCAGGTATCGGGAGCGCACATACCTGCGGGATTCCAAAATTGGCCGCGAGGGGCGCAAGGTTTTTTCCTCGCAAAACCTCACGCCCGATTGAATATACCCCCTAGAGTGTGGTAATTATCACCTATATGAGGAGTGGGAAGAATCCATGTAGCTGCAGAATTACAAACAGATGTCTTGTAGCTGCAGAATTACAAACAGATATACAAATTAATTAGTACAGTCTCCTAGCGCTTCCCAGTCGCATTTTGACACACTTTCGGCAAAAATGGTACCAGAGTTGCACCGGATCTGTCAGCTCATTCACACCAGGCATTTTGCAAAGTGTGTCGTATTGAGGCTAGATATGTGAGGTCACATCTGTATTAATAAAATTACAAGTATTCCTAAACGTTACCTAATGGCTCATGTGTAAAGTGTCTGACTGCAATACTTGAGGTTATGAGTTAAAGTACCCTGATATACAGTATGGGTGAACAAAGTGTGTTATAAATAGAAAGGGGAAATTAAATGATAGCTATTATAGACTAGATGCACATATGTTACACTGTTACATATAGCTGATATGTTGGATATCTGAATATGGTATAGCATGTTTTGTTTCCAAATCCCTTGCTTGGAGTGTTGTAAATTTTAATAAAGTGGACTTACGTAAGTAAAGGTTATCATTACCATGGTGCAAGCATATACTAAATAATTACAACTTTCTCTCTTAGTTAAATGTCTGACTATGACACATGTGGTTTGCAGTTTGAATACCCAACAGTATGATCAGTGTATTTTAAAACAGGTAATGATGTACACTTGTATTTTATTTAATTATATTTGTTTTGTAAGAGTATAGACTACTGATGCATACACACGGTCCGATCAGTCAGCGATAACGATATCACTGAATGATCGTCCTGCACCTTCCAAGTGTGCTGGATGATCGTTATCGTTCATCCAGCACACCACCAAACCATCAAAGATGGGCCAGCAACCCACGATCAATGATATGTAACCCGGTCATTATCGACCAGATTGGCCTGAATGCACGGTCAGTGGACGATATTGTTATCATCCATACGTGCCCGCGCATCACTGGTCGTTTGAGGGTTGGAAGGCACCTAAATATGAACGATTTTAACGATAATAATATGAACGATATCGTTATCGTTCATATCGTACATTTTTATCATACTGTGTGTACACACCTTAAGAAGTAGCGTGAGTCAGGTAAATTTCAATGCTCTGTATGTAATAGATTGCTACTTAATGCAAAAATCATATGGACACTAAGGACTTGTCCATAAACACACCTCAATCAATCTTGGTTCAATGTAAGTCGCCAACCACATTTTTGTAGTATGAAAAATAGTCACCAGATGTAATAGTAAATTCACTAAAATTCATCAAAAATGCATCAGAATAACTTGCAAAACAATAGTTGGGACTCTTCCATTAGGCAGCTTTAGGCAGCTGCATAAAGGCGCCGGGACCTGAGGGGCAGCCCGCTGAGGCTGCTTTGGAGAGAGGGCATGGTCTTACATCTCCCGGAAGCAAGTCCTGCAGGCTGAGAGACACGGTGAATTCCCAGCAGCGGGCGCCTATCTAACGCACTTCCCCCTCCACCCCAGGAAAAGGCCAGAAAACCCACACACCAGAGGCTGCGGCAGCTGGGTCTGGTGCCGGCGACGTCACTGACTGGCCCACTCTGTGGCTCCGCCTCCTCCTCTTCAATGTCTCCTGTGCTGATGCCAGGAGTGAATTGGGTTGCCGGGACATTGGGCCAGTTCCCGCTCAGCCCGCCCTTCACTAACTAGCTCCCCTCTCCGGGATTCCGCTGCCGCATTCGGAGCTTAAGCAGCCGGTGGCCGCTCAGCCTGCCCTTCACTATCTGACCCCCCTCCCTGGGATTCCCCTGCTTAGCAAAGTAAAAAAAAAAACTGTGCCAGGCTGCCGGCACCTAGGAGCTAACTGCCCATGTGCTCAGTGTGCTGCGGCACCAGGTATGCACCAGCATTTAACATATTAAAGTATAAGTCTGTGATATAAATATAATATTTATATGTAATAGGAATACTGTATGTATATATATATATATATATATATACATATTAGGGATGAGCGGGTTCGGTTCCCTGAGAACCGAACCCACCCGAACTTCGGGGATCCGGGGCGATCCGAGCCCAAGCTCGGATCTCCCTGTCTGCCCCGGATCCCTCTCCCGAGGCAAAACCTCGAGATCTGCTGTCGGATCTCGAGGTTTTGCCTCGAGCGGCCATTTAAAAAAAATGCCTTTGCCTTTAATGGGCAAAGTGCTGATTGGCTGACAGAGCCGTCTGTCACGGCTCTTAGCCAATCAGCATTATGGTGCTCATTTGCATGTAGCACGGACTCGTGAGATCCGTACTACATGCATCTGTGTGATTGACAGTGACACAGAGCACAGATGGGTCAGTGAGACCCGTCTGTGCTGCTGTGTATTTCAATGACACAGATACACGCACGGACCAGGAGATCCGTGCTACTTGCATCTGTGTCATTGACACAGAGCATTGACGGGTCCAAGAGACCCGTCTGTGCTGCTGTGGTAAAAAAAAAAAAAACCTGTGTAAAAAAAGAAAAAAATGGCGTGCACCACCCCAAAAAAGAGCAACCAGCCCTGGCATTAGTGACCCAGTGCTGGGTGTGCTTAAATACAGGGGACAAATGACGTAGGAGTCCCCTGTACTTAAGCACAACCAGCACCGGGCTAGTCAGAACAGAACCAGCGCTGGTTGCCAAAATACGGGGGACATATGATGTAGGGGTCCCCCGTATTCTGCGCAACTAGCTCTGGGCTCTGATCCGGTTCTGGTTCTGGAAATAAAGGGGAAAAAAATGAGTAGGGTTCCCCTGTATGTTCTAGAACCGTTACTGGTGGGAACCGCAGGGTAAACTTTGATAACCTTGCGGCTCCCACCATTGACTACAATGGAGGGAGCCGTTCATTGGCTGAGAGACGGGAGATGACCACTCTCAGGCAATGAACGCTTAGCAGCGGGGTTTCCATGGTGATACCCCGCCGCTAAGCGCTCATTCGGGAAGTACCGTTCTATAGAACGGTACTAAGTTCGTGGAATGGGTTTTCGTTGTTTTTTTTTGCCAAGGCCGGGGATGCCTACTTTGGAACGAAGAGGACAGAACCTCGCATAGGAGATGGTGAGTATGTTTTTTTTCACAGGTCCCCTATGGATACTTTACCGGACAAGTCGACCGATGCTACAGGGTTACATAGGTGAGTATGTGTACATGTGTGGGTGTGTGTGTATGTATGTTTAATAAACTTATACTGTCACGGTGTGTGTGTCCTGTGTTTTTTTTAAACATTTTTTTACAGGTGAACTACAGGTACTAGTGGGCCTTTAATGCCCTGCATGCTGGTACTTGTGGTTCTCCAAGTACCAGCATGCGGGGCAGGCTTGTTGGGACTTGCAGTTCTCCTTCTAAAGACAATATTTGATATTATTTATTTACACCACACCACACTATCAACCCGCCACCCACCGCAACCAGGGGTGGCGGGGATAGCCCCGGGCTATCAGCCTGGGCCTGGGGTGCCCTGGAGAGGGTGACCCCTTTATTGGGGGGTCCCCAGCTATCTAGGGATCCCCAGCCTGGGCTGACTAGCGGTCAGGGCAGATGCTGCGGCTGGGGGGCCCGGTGAAAGGGATGTCAGTAGTGAACTTCCTGCTCTATTAGAGCAGGAAGTTCACTGGGGCTTGCGGTGGATGAGACCCTACCACAATAATCGCCAGGCCACCCGCACAAGCTGTGGGTGGTCACCCACAGCTATACGAGCGGCCTGAAGGCAGATTTCATAAAAAAATCCGCCCTGATTCAGAGTGAGTGCTCGTAAATAGCGGGGGCCTCTGAATCAGGACCACAGCCTGTAAAGTAACAGTTAGTAGCTGTTTGGCTGGTACTTTATGTATCTCCACTTTATATTCCCCTGTATCAGTTAATTCCTAACACCAACAGGTAAACGAATGTCTAAGATATACTTGTTGGTGTCAAGTGCTTCTATTTCACTAAATGTGCCTTGTTCATCAAAAAAATTATCTTATTCCTCACCAACTAGCAGTACATTCATTGAAGATTATAAGAGTATTAGCTATCAAGATCTGTAAATGATGAAATTGGAAAAAACTCTCTTTAAAAATCCCTTTAACAACTAATGCAAGATACTGTATGTGAGTGGTTTTGCTTGTTGGCCCAATATGGCATAGTAGGTCATTGGTAGAAGTAGTCAGTTTCTGCAAAATAGAATTATGTGATAAATCTGTATTCCAGTACTTCAAAAGTTATTGTAGGTAATTTGTGAGACATCACTAACAGCAGGGGTTAAAGTGGGCCGGAACGGGGTGGAACTGCGTTCTGTCACTTCTATTTGGAGACGGAACTAGTTCCGCCTCCTCTGACCCACCTTTGCCCGCGCCGCAGGGAGGCTCCATTTGCTTGGCGCCCGCAGAGATTTTGTTAGCAGCGGGTGCCCCGGCTCCCTCCCCGCAGCTGCAGCCGGAGGCTGGACTCACTCTTGAGCTCTGGCTTCCGGCTCCGCTCATACGTCTCTCTCCCATAGTTCAGAGGACTCAGAGCAGCCAGGCGGACTGGAGGCATGCAGGAGCGGGGCTTAAAGTAAGTATTTTTTTTGAGGGGGGGCACTACTACTGGGGGCATTACTATTAGGGGCTCTACTACTGGAGGCTTTACTACAGGGGCACTACTATAGGGGGCATTACTACTGGGGGCACTACAAGGGCACCACTCCAGGGGGCACTGCATAAGGGGCACCACTCCTGGGGGCACTGCATATGGGGCACTACCACTACTGTGGGCTCTGCATAAAGGGCACCACTACTGGGGGCACTGCATAAGGGGCACCACTACTGGGGGCACTGCATAAGGGGCACTACCACTACTGTGGGCTCTGCATAAGGGGCACCACTACTGGGGGCACTGCATCAGGGGCACCACTACTGGGGGAACTGCATAAGGGGCACCACTACTGGGGGCACTGCATAAGGGGCACTACAACTACTGTGGGCTCTGCATAAGGGGCACCACTACTGGGGGCACTGCATCAGGGGCACCACTACAATGGGCATTGCATTTGCATAAGGGGCACTACTGCTGTGGGCATTATGTGTAAGGGGCACTACAGCTGTGGGCATTGTATAAGGGCCACTACTACTGTGGGCATTGTGTATAAGGGACACAAATGTGGTCATTGTTGTAAAAGGGGCACTGCTATGTGTCATACATGAATAAGGGACACTATTATGTGGTGTAATGTGAATCGGGTGAATCAAGATTGTGCTACTGTGTGGTGTAATTTGAATTGGGAATAATATTGTGTAACCACGCCCCTTTCTTTTGAGACCATGCCCCTTTTTTCATGCACACTTCTAATGGGGGTGGGTCTGCTGAGGGGGTGAGTCTGTTGAGGGGGTGGGGTCTGTGGAGGAGGGCAGGATACTCTCTCCTCTTAGGGCATTGAGGGGCTTTTGCAAGCCACTAAAGGGGAGAGATCTGGCAGCATAAATCTTGGTGAATAATACACTCTTTTTGGGGCCCTCCATCCCTCTGTACTAGGTATAGGCCAGTCAGTTTGAAAGTCTTTTCTTACCTATATGGTGGTTTCTCTGCAACAGGGAACCTCTGAAGAATTGGAGCCTCACTGGGCAGCATCTTCAGCCGGTATTCACTATTCATGTAGGAGATCACATTGTCTGGAAGTTGCCTGTTTCCGTAGAAATATAACCAATGTCATATTCATAACCATATAATATATGGTAATAGAAGTTTTTGCGCAGGGTAAAATGTGAATTTCCCTTATCAAACTATTTCTGTGTCTCTCCAGGCCCCCCTGTGTTACTCCAGACTCCCCTAAATCTCTATCCTCAGGCCCCCTTGTGGTTCTCCAGGCTCCCTGTGTCTCTTCATCTCCAGGCCTCCTTGTCTCTTCATCTCCAGGCCCCCTTGCCTTTCCATCCCCAGGCCCCCTTGTCTCACCATCCCCAGGACCCCCTGTGCCTCTTCATTCCCAGGACCCCCTGTGCCATCCCTACAGCTCTCATCTTCATTCCCCCAGCCCCAGTGTGTCTCAGCCACATTCCCCCAGCCCCAGTGAGTGTCTCTCAGCCCCATTCCCCCCGACCCAGTGCGTGCCTCTCAGCCCCATTCCCCCAAACCCAGTCCGTGTCTCCCAGCCCCATTCCTCGAGCCCCAGTGCATGTGTCTCAGCTCCAGTGTGCGTCTCTCAGCCCCAGTGCGCATCGTTTAGCCCCAGTGCGCATCTCTCACCCCCATTCTCCAGCCCTTGTGTATCTCAGTGTCATTCCCCACCCCTGTATCGTCAGCTCCAACCTTCCCCCCAGCCCATGTCATCAGATCCAACCTCTCCCCCCTGCCCTATGTTGTAAGAGTAGTGTCTAAATGTGGAAAGGACCCTGATGTCATCAGCTACTGTCCAACAATATTCCCTTTCATTCACGTGGACATAGAAGGGGAATATAATCTTGTGGTGAGCGTAGATCACCACTGAGCCCAAAGTGTGGTGAGCGAAGCGCGAAGGGGAAGTAAGCTCAACCATGTTGGTAGTCTCTACCTTCCTCCCCAAAGCCCTGTGTTGTCAGATCCAACCTCAACTCCCCCCCACCCCCACAACCACCAACACTTACTTGCTGATCCTCTCTTTGGCTTCCCAATGCTTCTTTATGAACTGTGGCCAGCCCGGCATCACCGTGCAGAATGCTGGTTGTTGCAGCATACACGGAGAATGGAGATTGTCCTGGAGGCGGGGCCAAGTCGCGGAGGGGCTGGAGGCGGAACCATCAGTGGTGACTGACAGGTTCCGCAAAGGCTTGTGTGAGGAACGGCTATGGTTGGGCATGCGCAGCAGAACCCCTGTCGGACATTTTTTTTCACTTTTAGATAAGCTTCTTCACATGCGCACTGTGCAGAAGCTGTAGACTAGAGCTGCCCGATCAGAGCTGAGCATGGGGTAGTGGAGGGCGGCCGCTGGCTACTGCATGGACTGGCCCAGCGGGAACCAGCCGGATGTCCTGGAGACCCAATCTGCCCTGAGTGTACAGATAGAGGTGATAGATGCCCAGCTGGATGGTTTAGCATGGTGGCTGTGGTATACTGTGATTGTAGAAGTGTCTCCCATGGCTGTTGCAGTTGCATCTGCACCTGCAGACATAGCGGTGCAGGTTTGTGGGTGAGAGCTGTTTTAATACTTGTGATGTACATTCCTGTCATTATCTGTTCCACAATGCATCAATAGATGCCAGCTTTGAATTCGATAAAAAACATGCTTTAATTGAGTTCAGAATATATTTAAACACAGTTTACTCCCTGGTAGATTGTTTGATATTATTTACCCTATTTGACATATTATAGGTAGTTTTCTGGTGATCAAGCCTAGTACAGTGCGCAAGTGCCATGAGACGGACACCACCGCTGACCCAGAGCCTCCTCTCTTATTCAGGTATATCCTCCTTCATTCCTGGGTTCCCCCTTGTTTGGAACAGACTGTGAGTCTCCCTGAAATTCACCTCGTGTAACAGAGAGTACCCAATCCATGTACAAACAAACAGCACAAATGTCTATTCTACTCTCACCCAGGACAGTGGCCCCACCACTCTCTCATCCACTGTCACTGTCTCACTCCTTCTCCCTGGGTTGGGTATGGGATGCTAGCGCTCAGGATCCTGGAGGTTAGAATACTGATGCTGACATCTCAACTGGGTCTCAATCCTGACCAATGGAGGTAAGTATATTACCTTTCATCTACCCCCAACCCTAACCTTCCCTCCCACAGTCTAAACCTAACCCACCCCTCTAGTGCCCAGCCCTAACATTTCCACTAATGCCTAACACTAACCACTAACCCGCCCCCTAACCCCAATACTTCCTGTTGGGATGCCGGCGGTCGGGATGATGGTACCAGGATTCTGACCCGTGTTAGGATTCCGGTGCCAGCATTCTCAGCACCAGCATCCCGACAGCTGGCATAATACCTACATCCCTTCTCCCCTTACCCAGACATCTGGTAATACACACTACGGGTTAAATTTACTAAATGTACTGTGTTTTTTTGCTATCTGCAGATTCACTAAGGGTAAAACTGCCATCGAACCATACAGTACTTTAGAATACAATAGAACAGAATTGAATATCAAAGTACCATCAATGTTTTAGGCCAGGCATATCAAACTCAAAATACCAACCGGGCCGAATATTCAAGGTCTAAGAATGTGTGGGCCGCAACAAAAAAAAAGTCTTATATGCAATTTTGAAAGGTTTATTATTAATAAAAACCAATACAGTGCTTCCTGTAGTAGTGCCCCCTATGCAATTCCCCCCTGTAATAGAGCCCCTTATGTGATGCCCTCTGAAGTTGTGCCCATTACGCAATGGCCGTTATGTAGTGTCCATTATGCAGTGCCCCAGTAATGCCCCTTAAGTTGTGCCCCCAGTAATGTCCCTAGTAGTTCCCCTTATGCAGTGCCCCAGTAGTGCCTCTTATGCAGTGCCCCCGGTAATGCTCCTAGTAGTGCACCTTATGCAGTGTCCCAGTAATGCCCCTTATGTTGTGTCCCCAATAATGTCCCTAGTAGTGCACCTTATGCAGTGCCCCCAGTAGCGCCTCTTATGCAGTGCCCCCGGTAATGCTCCTAGTAGTGCACCTTATGCAGTGCCCCAGTAATGCCCCTTATGTTGTGGCCCCAATAATGTCCATAGTAGTGCACCTTATGCAGTGCCCCAGTAATGCCCCTTATGTTGTGTCCCCAATAATGTACATAGTAGTGCACCTTATGCAGTGCCCCCAGTAGTGCCCCTTATGCAGTGCCCCAGTAATGCCCCTAGTAGTGCACCTTATGCTGTGCCCCCAATAATGCCCCTTATGCAGTGCCCCAGTAGTGCCCCTTATGCAGAGCCCCCTGTAGTGCCACTTATGCAAGGCCCCAGTAATATCTCTAGTAGTACCCCTTATGCAGTACCCCCAGTAATGTCCCTAGTAGTCAGGCCCGGTGACAGGGGGGACTAAGGGAACACCCGTACCGGGTCCCAAGGTCCAGAGGGGCCCCAAGGACCAGACGGGCACAAAACGGGGCCACGGATGGCAGACGCTGTTCCAGGCATCGAGCCCCATAGCAGCCGCCCAGCCACAGCTCCAAGTCCATTGAAACCTGGCCTGAGCAGCGCTGGGCTCTTACAGGTGGCTAAGCTGCGGCCCGGCCCTGACCTTTAAGCAACTTTGGCGCGTGGCATCATATGTGACGTCGCCACATGTCAGGCAAAAGCTGCGGTGTGGAGGGGATGGTAGAGGAATAGGGGCTGCGGAAGGGGAAGATGTTGGGAGTGGGACCTGGATACAGAAGAAGGTGAAGAGGGCATAGGAAGCTGATAAGGGCTGGAGATGGAGGAAGGTGATGGGGGCTGGAGGTAGAAGGTGACAGGCTGGGGGCAGAGGAAGGTGATGGGGCAGAAGGTGACATGGCATGGGCTGGGGGCAGAGGAAGGTGAAAGGACTGGGGCAGAAGGTGACATGGGCTGGGGGCAGAGGAAGGTGAAAGGACTGGGGGCAGAAGGTGACATGGGCTGGGGCAGAGGAAGGTGATGGGGGCTGGGGGCAGAAGGTGACATGGGTTGGGGGCAGAGGTGACATGGGCTGGGGCAGAGAAAAGTGAAGGGGACTGGGGCAAAAGGTGACATGGTCTGGGGGCAGAGAATGGTGATGATAGGCTGAATATGAGGAAGGTGATAAGTGACTGAGAATGGGTGGCTGCAGACACCATCCCTCCTACCCCTGAGGCATCCACAGCACTGTCATCAAGAAGACATTGCAAGAGACGGTAAACAAGAACTACAGCCTGCATCGAAAAGTGACACAGAGACAGTGTGGTAAGTCATAGTGTATTTTAAATTTACTTAAAGGCTGGCATATCTTTCAATTAACATTCTCATGCTTCACATATCACACATGCAGGGGAGGGATGTGCGGGATCGGGGGTGGTGGTGAGAAGGTAGGGCCCCCCAGAGACATCAGTGTATTGGGCCCTGAGATTTCTGTTGCCAGCCCTGTTAGTAATGCCCCTAATGCAGTGCCCCAGTAATTCCCCTAATAGTGCACCTTATGCTGTGCTCCCAATAACGTCCATTATGCAGTGCACCAGTAGTGCCCCTTATGCAGTGCCCCAGTAATTTCCCTAGTAGTGCCCCTTATGTTGTGCCCCCAGTAATGCCCCTAGTAGTGCCCCTTATGCAGTGCCCCCAGTAATGCCCCTAGTAGTGCCCCTAGTAATATCCCTAGTAGTGCACCTTATGTTGTGCCCCCAGTAATGCCCCTAGTAGTGCCCCTCCTAGTATAGAACAGGCCCCACTCACCTGTGCAGTACTTACCTTTCTTCACAATGGCCACTGGGCACCACTCCAGTCCACGCCGTGATCACTCCCACTGTCCCACATTATCGATGCCACTGACTGGATCTAATTAGATCCAGGGCCGCAAGTCATGACATTATCTGCATGCTGCATCACCGGGAACGCTGGCCTCTGAAGCGATCAGAGGCTTCTTTAGTCTCTGATCACTTCAGAGACCAGTGTTGCCAGTTTTAAATTAAGTAAAGAGATGAGCTCCGATTGTGGCAGGGGTGTTGGCCGCATATTATATATAATTGGGCCCACACTGTTGGGCTGCATAAAATGTTTATTCGGGCCGCATGTGTGACATGCTTGTTTTAGACCCTAGAAAGAATAGAATAGAAACCCCGAATTTATCAAACAGGAGTTTTGAAAACGACTATATAACTGCTGCCAAACCCACCGAAACAATAGACCTGCCTGTGGCACGCGAGTTTGGGAGAAGCACTGCACAGATCAATAATATTTATTGCAAAAATGTACCCAAAGTTGTTGGTTTTTGTATTGTCAAATTATGTATATAATAGCTTTTTAAATTTGATTCAATATAATTTTATTTTATTAGAAAAAAATGCACAACTAAGTTTAAATAGCTATTATTAACATAATGTTATAATTAAAAATAAATCTACAATCTTGGGAACATTTTTTAATAAAATATTTTTTATAGTTAAAAAAAAAAAACTCAGCACACTCAACTATCAAATCTCTGCTCTCTATAACAATAATTATCTATCCCTTCTCTGAATCTCCTCACAAGCCTCAAAGTGAAAGAGGAAGTGGATAGGCTTTTTGTGCTAATGTTAATTGACAGGGGTTTTCACTAAAGATCATGTGCGCCGACCCCCGTGTTTTGGTTTTGGATCTGTATCTCCCCTGGTTTTGGATCTGGATTGATTTTGCCAAAACCTCCCTTCCGTGTTCTGTTTTTTTGGTTTTGGTTTTGAATCTGGATTTTTTCTTAAAAAGATCATAAAAACAGATAAAATCACATAACATGGGCCTGTTTTTGTTCCTACAGTATTATTAACCTCAATAACATTTATTTCCACTTGTTTCCAGTCAATTTTGACCACCTCACAGCTCACTATATTGTTTTCATCCAGTTTAGGCCCAAAATTTGCACCAAGCTAGCTGGCTGACTAAGCTAAGCGGCAGCAGAGGGTGGCACAAACATGTGGCAGTTCAACTTCCAACATGGCACATCAGGAATCAAATATTTGTATTATTCAAGAGAGGCCTGAGGAGTTGGAGTATGTATGTAGTTGAAGGCAGGGACAGGAAGGGTTGATTGGTAATAAATTTTAATTATTTCATTCCGAAGTACATTTATGAGGTAGAAGGGGAGGGAGAAGTGGAGGGGTGGAGGGGAGGCATTTACAAAAAATATTGAAATCATTCACATCAGTTCTTGCCCCATAAGAATCCTCGAGCACTATGCCTTCTGCTGCTGCTGCCGGGAGAGGATTTTTATCCCAGAAGGGGACCAGGAAGACTACTATTAGTACTTTAAAAATAATCCTTTGCAAAGCTTCCACATGAAAAGCATTTCCCAACCTGTACAGGAACATTAAAAAAAAACATAGTTAGTTAGTGGCCTCACTTAACCAGAACAGATATATGTGGACAAGCGCAAGATGTAAGATTTAAGGTCTTACATTGTGTCTTTCTTAGAATCCTGTGCCAACTTCTGCTGCTATGAGTGGATTTTCATCCCAGAAGGGGACCAGGAAGAGTGCTTTCCAAAACAATTGACTGTATAATAATCCTTTGCAAATTTTCCACATGAACATTTCCCAACCTGTACAGGGACAATAAAAAAAGCATAGTTAGTGGCCTTCGAACTGCCATTGTAGCCACTGTCCACTTAACCAGAGCAGATATGTGGACAAGTGGAACAGAGCAGCAAATGCAACATTTCAGATTTAAGGTTTAAGTCTTATGTTGTGTCTTTCTTGAGAATTCTTGAGCACCATGCCTGGTGCTCAGAGTGGATTTTCATCCCAGAAGGGATGAAGACATTGTTTCATCTTCCCAACAGACACAGATCTGAGGAGATGTAAAGAACTGTTGATAAGCAAATTGTCAGCACAAGTGGCACGTGACATGATGCTGCGATGGCTTCTTCTTCAGTTTCTCCAGCAAGTGCATCTGGTGAGAAAAAACTAAACTTTATAAACACCCACTGGTGATGCAGTTGAGTCAGTTCAACAAAGTTTAGACATCTGGTCGGGTCAGACTAAGAATTGCCGACAATTAATGACACCTCTACCAGTGATACGGTCACCATTCAAAGAATGGTTGAGGACTATTTAAAAAATGTTAATGATAGCATCCAAATAGGCATGTCAGATAGTCCGTTTGACTACTGGCAGGAAAAAAAAGGTAATTTGGAGGCCCTTGCACAAACTGACTTTGCTTTACTTGAGCTTCCCACCCTCCAGTGTGTACTCAGAAAGAGTTTTCAGCACAGCCGGGAACCTTGTCAGTGATCGGCCTGAGACTACTTCCCTAAAATGAGGAAAAGATGATGTCCATCAAAATGTACTAAAATTCTACGAGAAAGATCTTTACCGTAAATTACATAAAAAAATTACAGAGGCAACTGTAATGGTGGATTCCAGCAGGGACATATTAATATTGTGTGAAGAAGATGATGTATACATCACCCCAGATTCTACCAGCACCCAAGCCTATATCTTCATACCATCCTGTGTTGTGTATAAATTACAGCTGCGCTCCCTGTTAGATTAGGGATTCATTGTCCACTTTAGTGGATGTGAGCTCCATTTTAGTCCATAACACCACTCCCCCTACATATCTTCTGACCTGGGCTACAGGAGGAGCAGCTGCACTCTGAAATACGAATGCATGGAGTTGCCCTTCTGACTTGCTGAAATGCAGGTAGAGGGGCCATGGGTAGGGAGTAGGGACACTATAATCAGAAAACGCAGTTTTAGCTGCTTCATTCCATTTTTAAACCATATCCTCTATTTTCTCCTTCTGAAAATGTTTATGCAAATCTCAGCTGAGGCATTTGTGATGTCATGGCTAACTCGCACACACACAGAAAAAAAACACTTTGATTAATTGATTACATTTTTGGGAGCACTTGGAGGGGAGAGCGCCCCTGAATGAGGCAGCAGCCCCTTGATAAATGACACAGGCAGCATCCATTCGCAGCTACGTTGCTGATAAGTGTGTCTAACGCGCACACACACAGAAAAAATAAATAATTTTTTTTCACACTGGAGGTGAAGAGCACCCCTGATGGACAGAGCACCCCCTTGACAACACAGCAGCACAGCCAGCCAGGGCCTATGGACAACAGCCAGCCAGCACCTATGGACAGGAAAACAGCCAGCAAGCCCCTACGAACAACAGCCCCTATTGACATTAAACAGTCAGCACCTGACAAGTGATAACAGTAGCTATACACAGCAATAGCACAGCACATCGACCACAGCCTCCTCCTTCCTCTTCACTCTCCACAGCGGGAATGAAAATGGCGGCGATCGTGGGAAACTTTTATAGAATCCAAAACCCACTTGAATCCGACAGCGGGATGATGACGTTTTGCCTCGATTTGAGAGCTGAGTCAGGCGGGAAAACCTGAGCCGACTTGGATCTCGGCTTGGATTGCTAAGTTCGGGTGGTTTCGGATCTCTGATATCCGAACCCGCTCATCTCTAGTTTTCACACACTAATTGAAAAGCCCTGGGAAATTAATTTCAATTGAATACCTTTTAAAACACAGTGGTTTCAATAGAAACCACCATTAAATAGAATACGCCATGGCAGATTGTCATTTACAAACCGCCGGGGATCGACAGGGGTTTTAGTTTAGACATCAAAACCACCCTTTGATAAATGCTGTCAGTTTGATATTGAAACTGCTGTCAATTGACGCCAAAGCTGCTAAATTTAGCCCTTCATGTCAATTCACTAAATAGCACACTAACTTGCTATGAGTATATATTATTTTTATTTATTACCAGTTATTTATATAGCGTGCATATATTATGCAGTGTTTTACAGCAACTATTTGGCCGTTAATTTCAATCTCTGCCCCAATGGAGCTTACAATCTATATTACCTACCACATGCACACCTATGTACACACTAAGGATAATTTATAGTTGGTAGCCAATTAACCTACCAGTATTTTTTTTGGTGTGGGAGGAAACCAGAGTACCTGGAGGAAAGAACGGGAAGAATACAAGCTCCACAAAGTTAGGGGCATGGTGGGAATCGAACAGGGCTGTGAGGCAGTAATGGTAACATCTGTGCTGTACAACCTGCATTCTTTGTTATCCCATTTCTCGGGAGATTAAGGGGTCTATTTACTAAACAGTGTTAGGAGACAGTTAGGAGCCAATCCGCTCCTGACATCTCACAGGCTGTGTTTGAAAAATGACAGTTGGGAGCTGTTTGGCTGGCACCTTATCACTTTTCACTCTGTCTCCCAACACTGCTTAGTAAATAGACCCCTAAGGGAGATATACAAGGTTTTTTCACTCTGACCATACATACTGTCACATTTGTTTCTTGGGGAGATTTTGTGCTTGATTTTGAGGGGACTATAATTTTGACATTATTAGTTACTTTTCTTACTGTATAATAAATGAGGGGGTGAAAATAAATACTGTAGGTGGTACGTGCTCTCCTGGGTGGTGTTGGTGTGGGACTGGTAAGGGAAAAGTGGATATGAAGTGAGGGGATGTGGGATGTGTTATATGTGTGAAGTGGTATGAAAATGCAGGGGGTCATGTAACAGGGTGGTGGTTTAACTGGTGGTATTGGATTATTGTGTGTGTGTGGCGGAAGGTGCATAACGGTATAGTCAGTTACCATGATTAGGTGTGTATGTAGGCTTGAATATTGTAGGAAATGAAGGCAGACATACTGATACAGGACCAATCCTTTTATTGAGGAGATGCAGTGCTTCTCTAGGATGGTGGAGAGTGGAGATGGTGTGGGGGTCCATCTCGGGTCAGCCTATTCCGGTGCAGTATTTGTACTGATCTCTGTTGGTGGAATGGGTGAAGTGATAACTCAGTAGGGGGGTGTGCGTAGACCCTTTCAGGGGGCTCATTACCATGCAGTTCTAGACCTGCATGTAACACGACGATTGTGTGCGTGGGGCATGGCCTTGTGACAGCCAGGTCATGCCCCATTTTTGCATATGTGCATTTGGCGCACGCATTATATTGGCTCTTCAACTAGACTACAGATATTTTTTGGCTCTTTGCCTCTGACTGGTTGGCAACCCCTGGTCTACAATCTTAAGAGCCGAGTGTGTGTCTGTTGTTAGTGCTGGGGCACCCTCACACTGGTGCTTACCTATCAGTAGGATTTTTGCCGTCCTACATTGCCTGATGCTTCCCTTATCAGTCCACTATGGGGTCTTTGGCTTGCGGTCCTGGGGTGATGGTAAGAACCTTCATGATCCAGTGGGGTCTGCGTAGGCTGGACCACTAGCAGCCATAGTGTCTGTTGGTGTGGTGTGGTAATACACTCAGCAGTAACCGTACAGTGCAGCTATCAGTGCAGCAGCAGGCAGTGAAGAGTGATAGCCTCTGGTGGTGACCCCATGAACCTATTGCCGGTTCGATGATTGCCGGTAGCTAGCGGTGGCACCAGAGATCCGGGTCTCCAGTCTTGAAAAGGATCTCTGGTGGCACCAGAGATCAGGGTCTCCAGTCTTGAGAAAGTCCCGGTTTATTCAAGGGATGAAACGCGTTGACGTCAGCCTCCAGTCCAAGTTGTTTCCAACCACTGCTACCACAGATCTAAAACCTCTTTGGGGAGCAACTGATTATAGATCACTCCAGGGGCCACATGCTTACAGCAGCGACTGCTACACACTGCTGCTCTACATTGCTCTGATACCCCTCTATACCTTTGGCCGCAAGCTTGAAATAAGGGAGCACCCAGTAAAACAGATCCTAGCGTGGCCACGCCAAACAGCAAACCGGCGGCTAATATATACTGAAGTATATCGGGACAGTTTCACTATTAAGGTAACTCTGCATTCTACTAGTGCAATACTGGGACGCCAGTCTGAATGGATTATTCTTATACGGCAGTGTGTTTTATTCATATGAACTAGAGACTGCATCTCATTAATCAGCTTTTATCTCATTCATTGCGGTGTTGATGGAGTGTATTTGAAACGGATACTAATTAACAACCAAGTTGTTTATACATTGTAACAAATTAGTATCTTTTTATGTGGCTTGGATTAATGTTGCAAAGAAAAACAGTTGTTTCACTTTTACTATTCCTGAAATGTCATTTGTTATTTGTCATTTGGGTTTTAAGATGTGCTCATATTTATTTTTATTTAAAATAAACTATGATTAGTGATATATAAAACAAACCTCATGTTTATTTATTAGAGGGCAGACATTGATTTTTATTTACATTTTTTCAAACTAAATATAACTCCAATTCTAGCGCAGTAATCACTATATGTGAATATTGTGAGTTTGTGATGACCATTTTCATGTATATTTAAAATAACTGCAAGCACAAATTATTAAACTACTGTTTGGGATATTTACTAAATGTCTGACTAACTTATAGCTAAGGTATATGTTTTTGTCTGATAAGCGTTTGAATATTGCAATATATTTTACTTAAATAGAGGTATATAATTCTACCATTTGGCGGATATGTTTACTAAAGGGCAATTGTAAACGATTCTGATCGAATCTGATCTAAATCGATCAAAATCGATGTTATGTTTCTGGGGCTAGGGGGCATAATTACTAAAGGTCGATTTTGATACATTTTAATCGATTTAAAATCAAACAAAATCGATCAACATTGATGTTGTGTTTCTGGGCCATATTCAATTTAAGGCAAAAAGTATCGTGGGTGACGTCATTTCGCCAGGCGAAAACTTTTCGCCGTATTCAATTTTAGAGACTTTTCGCCTAGGCAGAAAGTCAATGCAATGTACCCGGTGGAAAAGTTTCACTTATGAATAGCAGGTGGAAAAAAGTGCAGAATTGTGGTTTTGGGGTGCAACTGTTCGGGAACTCCCGTGTAACCTTAAAACACTTCCCGAAAGGTAAACTGTGTCAAAAAATAAAAAAAAGACTAAAGAACACCCAAAAAAATTACTCTCATTTTGGGGGCGAAAATAAAAAAAGTTGGGGGACAAAGTTAAAAAATAGCGAATTAGACTCCAGGGAGGTCCCCAAGTATGCCCCAGGTGTTTTTATGATTACAGGTGCTTGCGGAAGGTGGATTTTTCACGTTTTAAATCTATATTATAGCAACTTTAAAACATGCTACCCCCCCTCCCCCTTTACAGGTACCCAAAATAAAACAAAATGCTATTCTTCATGACTTATGCAAATACGCAAAACAGCACCTATTGAGACCATTAAAATTCACCAAATACCTTCAGCGGGCCAAATCGGGGTATCCATAGTGATCCCCCATGTCGGTGCATCTTTTGGGGTTTGCCAGGCTGATTACCCCATTTTGGAGAGGATTTTCCACCTGTTCAAGTATTGCCGGGTGCCATTTCTGTGTACTTTCATATCGAATACGGGGAATCGCGGGGACGCGCACGAAAAATTTCCGCACCCAAAACACACGATATAGGCGAAAAGTCCGCCAGGCGAAAAAGTACTGCGGGTGCAAAACATTGAATACGGGCCATTATATCTAATTTTCTCACGTATATGTGCATATTTAACATTAGTTTTACATGAACACTTTTTCTTAGGGTACAAAAAATAAAGGTTAAGTTTTACTTATCCTATCAATTGTCCCCCAAAATGTTTTCCTTCTTGCAACTAATATTTTCAGTAATCAATACAATATCTAACCTTGGCGAGCACCACCAACCAAGTACCATATGGTTAGGCTTACGTTAGGGTTAGGGCTAGGTTAGGGTTAGTCTTAGGGTTAGGCTTAGGTTAGGTTTAGGTTAGGGTTTTTGTTAGGGTTAGGTTTAGAAAAGGGTTAACGTTAGGGCTAGGTTAGGGTTAGGTTAGGGTTAGGCTTAGGTAAGGGTTAGAATAGGGTTAAGGTTAGGGTTAGGATAGGGTTAGGGCTAGATTAGGGTTAGGCTAGGTTATTTTTGTGGTTAGGGTTAGGATTAGAAAAGGGTTAAAGTTAGGGTTAGGTTAAGATTAGGGTTAGGTTAGTTTTAGGTTAGGGTTAGATTTAGGATAGGGTTAGGCTTAGGCTTAGGGATAGGTTATGGTTAGACTTAGGGTTTAGGGTTAGGTTAGAGTTAGTCTTAGGGTTAGGGGTAGGCTTAGGTTCGGGTTAGGTCTAGGTTATGGTTAGGTTAAGGTTAGGCTTAGGTTAGGGTTAGGGCTAGAATAGGGTTAAAGTTAGGGTTAGGTTAAGGTTAGTGTTAGGTTAGGATAGGGTTAGGTTATGGATAGGGTTAGAATAAGGTTAAGGATAGGGTTAGGGTTAGTTAGTGTTAGGGTTAGGCTTAGGTTAGGTTTAGGTTAGGGTTATGGATAGGGTTAGGGTTAGAAAAGGGTTAAAGTTAGGGTTTAGGTTAAGGGTTAGGTTAGTTTTAGGTTAGGGTTAGGCTTAGGTTAGGGTTAGGGGTAGGGGTAGGGTTAGTTTAGGGTTAGGGTTAGGTTTAGGGTTGGATTATGGCTAGACATAGGGTTTAGGGTTAGGTTAGAGTTAAGGTTTAGGGTTAGGCTTGGGTTAGAGGTAGGGTCAGGCTTAGGTTAGGGTTAGGTGTAGGTTAGGGTTAGGTGTAGGTTAGGCTTAGGGTTAGGCTTAGGTTAGGTTTAGGTTAAGGTTATGGTTAGGGTTAGGTTTAGAAAAGGGTTAAAGTTAGGGTTAGGGTTAGGTTAGGGTTAGGGCTAGGTTAGTGTTAGACTAGGGTTAAGGTTAGGGTTAGGTTAGGGTTAGGTTAGGGTTAGGTTAGGGTTAGGTTAGGTTTAGGCTTAGGTTAGGATTAGGTTATTTTTGTGGTTAGGGTTAGAAAAGGCTTAAAGTTAGGGTGAGGTTAAGGTTAGGTTACTTTTAGGTTAGGGTTAGACTTAGGTTAGGGTAAGGCTTAGGGTTAGGGTTAGGTTATGGTTAAACTTAGGGTTTAGGGTTAGGTTAGAGTTAGGGTTTATAGTTAGGGTTAGGCTTAGGTTAGGGTTAGAATAGGTTTAAGGTTAGCGTTAGGTTAGGGTTAGGGTTAGTTAGGGTTAGTTAGGGTTAGGGTTAGGCTTAGGTTAGGGTTAGGTTAGGGTTGTGGTTAGGGTTAGAAAAGGGTTAAAGTTAGGGTTAGGGTTAGGCTTAGGGTTAGGGCTAGGTTATGGTTAGACTTAGGTTTTAGGGTTAGGGTTAGGCTTAGGTTAGGGTTAGAATAAGTTTAAGGTAAGCGTTTGGTTAGGGTTAGTTAGGGTTAGGGTTAGGCTTAGGTTAGGGTTATGTTAGGGATGTTGTTAGGGTTAGGGTTAGAAAAGGGTTAAAGTTAGGGTTAGGGTTAGGCTAAGGGTTTGGTTATGGTTAGATTTAGGTTTTAGGGTTAGGTTTAGGTTAGGGTTAGGGTTAGAATAGGTTTAAGGTTAGCGTTAGGTTAGGGATAGGGTTAGTTAGGGTTAGGATTAGTTAGGGTTAGGGTTAGGCTTAGGATAGGGTTAGGCTAGGGTTGTGGTTAGGGTTAGGGTTAGAAAAGGGTTAAAGTTAGGGTTAGGTTAAGGTTAGGTTAGATTTAGGTTAGGGTTTGGCTTAGGTTAGGGTTTAATGTTAGGATAGGGTTAGGCTTAGGTTTATAGGTAGGCTTAGGTTTGGATTAGGTTTAGGCTTAGGTTAGGGGTAGGATTAGGTTAGGTTTAGGGCTAGGTTATGGTTAGGTTAGGGTTAGGTTTAGGCTTAGATTAGGGTTAGGGGTAGATTAGGGTTAAGGTTAGGGTTAGCTTAGGGTTAGGGTTAGAAAAGGGTTAACGTTAGGGTTAGGTTAAGGTTAGGGTTAGGTTAGTTTTAGGATAGGGTTAGGCTTAGGTTAGGGTTAGGTTATGGTTAGACTTAGGGTTTGGGGTTAGGTTAGAGTTAGGGTTTAGGGTTAGGGTTAGGCTTAGGTTAGGGTTAGGGTTAGAATAGGTTTAAGGTTAGGGTTAGTTAGGGTTAGGGTTGGGCTTAGGTTAGGGTTAGAGTTAGGGTTAGTGGTAGGTTTAGAATAGGTTTAAGGTTAGAGTTCGGTTAGAGTTATGGTTAGTTAGGGTTAGGCTTAGGTTAGGTTTAGGTTAGGGTTGTGGTTAGGGATAGGGTTAGGGTTAGAAAAGGCTTAAAGTTAGGGTTAGGTTAAGGTTAGGGTTAGGTTAGTTTTAGGTTAGGGTTTGACTTAGGTTAGGGTTAGATGTTAGGATAGGGTTAGGCTTAGGTTTACAGGTAGGCTTAGGTTAGGGTTAGGGTTAGGCTTAGGTTAGGTTTAGGGTTAGTCTTAGGGTTAGGGGTAGGCTTAGGTTAGGGTTAGGGCTAGGTTTTGGTTAGGTTAGGGTTAGGCTTAGGTTAGGGTTAGGGCTAGAATAGGGTTAAAGTTAGGGTTAGGTTAGGGTTAGGGTTAGGTTATGGTTAGGGTTAGAATAAGGTTAAGGTTAGGGTTAGTTAGTGTTAGGGTTAGGCTTAGGTTAGGTTTAGGTTAGAGTTATGGATAGGGTTAGGGTTAAAGTTAGGGTTAGGTTAAGGTTAGTGTTAGGTTAGTTTTAGGTTAGGGTTAGGCTTAGGTTAGGGGTAGGGGTAGGGTTAGTTTAGGGTTAGGGTTAGGCTTAGGGTTGGGTTATGGCTAGAATTAGGGTTTAGGCTTAGGTTAGGGTTAGGGCTAGGTTAGGGTTAGGGTTAGGCTTAGGGTTAGGCTTAGGTTTAGGTTATGGTTAGGGTTAGGTTTAGAAAAGGGTTAACGTTAGGGTTAGGGATAGGTTAGGGTTTGGGCTAGGTTAGGGTTAGGCTTAGGTTAGGGTCAGACTAGGGTTAAGGTTAGGGTTAGGGCTAGGTTAGGTTTAGGCTTAGGTTAGGGATAGGTTATTTTTGTGGTTAGGGTAAGGGTTAGAAAAGGGTTAAGGTTAGGGTTAGGGCTAGGTTAGGGTTAGGTTAGGGTTAGGCTTAGGTTAGGGTTAGGGTTAGAGTAGGGTTATGGTTAGGTTTAGGTTAGGTATAGGGCCAGGTTAGGTTTAGGCTTAGGATAGGGTTAGGTTATTTTTGTGGTTACGGTTAGGGTTAGAAAAGGGTTAAAGTTAGGGTTAGGTTACTTTTAGGTTAGGGTTAGGCTTTGTTTAGGGTTAGGGTAAGGCTTAGGGTTAGGGTTAGGTTATGGTTAGACTTAGGGTTTAGGGTTTGGTTAGAGTTAGTGTTTATAGTTAGGGTTAGGCTTAGGTTAGGGTTAGAATAGGTTTAAGGTTAGCGTTAGGTTAGGGTTAGTTAGGGTTAGGGTTAGGCTTAGGTTAGGTTAGGGTTGTGGTTAGGGTTAGGGTTAGAAAAGGGTTAAAGTTAGGGTTAGGGTTAGGCTTAGGATGAGGTTATGGTTAGACTTAGGTTATAGGGTTAGGGTTAGGCTCAGGTTAGGGTTAGGGTTAGAATAGGTTTAAGGTTAGCGTTAGGTTAGGGTTCGTTAGGGTTAGTTAGGGTTAGGGTTAGGCTTAGGTTAGGGTTATGTTAGGGTTGTGGTTAGGGTTAGGGTTAGAAAAAGGTTAAAGTTAGGGTTAGGGTTAGGCTTAGGGTTAGGTTATGGTTAGACTTAAGTTTTAGGGTTAGGGTTAGTTAGGGTTAGGGTTTAGTGTTAGGATAGGGTTAGGCATAGGTTTATAGGTAGGCTTAGTTTAGGATTAGGGTTAGGCTTAGATTAGGGTAAGTCTTAGGGTTAGGGGTAGGCTTAGGTTAGTTTTAGGGCTTAGTTATGGTTAGGTTAGGGTTAGGCTTAGGGTTAGAATAGGGTTACAGTTAGGGTTAGGGCTAGTTTAGGGTTAGGCTTAGGTTAGGGTTAGGTTATTTTTGTGGTTAGGGTTAGAAAAGGGTTAAAGTTAGGGTTAGGTTAGTTTTAGGTTAGGGTTAGGCTTGGGTTAGGGTTAGGTTATGGTTATACTTAGGGTTTAGGGTTAGGTTAGAGTTAGGGTTTAGGGTTAGGCTTAGGTTAGGGTTAGAATAGGTTTAAGGATAGCGTTAGGTTAGGGTAAGGGTTAGTTATGGTTAATGTTAGTTAGGGTTAGGGTTAGGCTTAGGTTAGGGTTAGGTTAGGGTTGTGGTTAAGGTTAGGGTTAGAAAAGGGTTAAAGTTAGGGTTAGGTTAAGGTTAGGGTTAGGTTAGTTTTAGGTTAGGGTTTGGCTTAGGTTAGGGTTAGGGTTTAATGTTAGGATAGGGTTAGGCTTAGGTTTAGAGGTAGGGTTAGCGTTAGAATAGGTTTAAGGTTAGCGTTAGGTTAGGGTTAGTTAGGGTTAGGGTTAGAATAGGTTTATGGTTAGCGTTAGGTTAGGGTTAGTTACGGTTAGGGTTAGATAGGGTTAGGGTTAGGTTAGGGTTAGGCTTAGGTTAGGGTTAGTCTTAGGGTTAGGGGTAAGCGTCGGCTAGCATTGTGGCTAGGTTATGGTTAGGTTAGGGTTAGACTTAGGCTTAGGTAAGCGTTAGGGTTAGAATAGGGTTAAGGTTTTGGTTAGGGTTAGTTAGTGTTAGGATTAGGCCTAGGTTAGGTTTAGGTTAGGGTTATGTTAGGGTTAGGGTTAGAAAAGGGTTAAAGTTTGGGTTTGGTTAAGGTTAGGGTTAGGTTAGTTTTAGGTTAGGTTTAGGGTTAGGCTTAGGTTAGTGTTAGGGGTAGGGTTAGGCTTAGGGTTAGGGTTAGAATAGGGTTAAGGTTAGGGTTATGTTAAGGTTAGGTTAGGGTTATTTAGGGTCAGGCTTAGGTTAGGTTTCGGTTAGGGTTATGGTTAGGGTTAGTGTTAAAAAAAGGGTTAAAATTAGGGATAGGTTAAGGTTAGGGTTAGGTTAGGGTTAGGCTTAGGTTAGGGTTAGGGGTAGGGTTAGGCTTAGGGTTAGGGGTAGGCTTATGTTAGGGTTATGGCTAGGTTAGGGTTAGGCTTAGATTAGGGTTAGAATAGGTTTAAGGTTAGCATTAGGTTAGGTTTAGGGTTAGTTAGGGTTAGGCTTAGGGTTAGTGTTAGGGTTAGCATTAGAATAGGTTTAAGGTTAGCGTTAGGTTAGGGTTAGTTAGGGTTAGGGTTAGAATATGTTTTTGGTTAGCGTTAGGTTAGGGTTAGGGTTAGTTACGGTTAGGGTTAGATAGGGTTAGGGTTAGGTTTAGGTTAGGCTTAGGTTAGGGTTGTGGTTAGGGTTAGAAAAGGGTTAAAATTAGGGTTAGATTAAGGTTGGGGTTAGGTTACTTTTAGGTTAGGGTTTGGCTTAGGTTAAGGTTAGAGGTAGGGTTAGGCTTAGGGTTAGGTGTAGGCTTAAGTTATGGTTACAGCTAGGTTATGGTTAGGTTAGGGTTAATCTTACATTAGGGTTAGAAAAGGTTTAAGGTTAGCGTTAGGGTTAGTTAGGGTTAGGGTTAGGCTTAGGGGTAGGCTTAGAATAGGTTTAAGGTTAGCGTTAGGTTAGGGTTAGTGTTAATTAGGGTTAGGGTTAGGTTAGGGTTGTGGTTAGGGTTAGGGTTAGAAAAGGGTTAAAGTTAGGGTTAGGTTAAGGTTAGGTTAGGGTTAGGTTTAGGCTTAGATTAGGGTTAGGGGTAGATTAGGGTTAAGGTTAGGGTTAGCTTAGGGTTAGGGTTAGAAAAGGGTTAATGTTAGGGTTAGGTTAAGGTTAGGGTTAGGTTAGTTTTAGGATAGGGTTAGGCTTAGGTTAGGGTTAGGTTATGGTTAGACTTAGGGTTTGGGGTTAGGTTAGAGTTAGGGTTTAGGGTTAGGGTTAGGCTTAGGTTAGGGTTAGGGTTAGAATAGGTTTAAGGTTAGGGTTAGTTAGGGTTAGGGTTGGGCTTAGGTTAGGGTTAGAGTTAGGGTTAGTGGTAGGTTTAGAATAGGTTTAAGGTTAGAGTTCGGTTAGAGTTATGGTTAGTTAGGGTTAGGCTTAGGTTAGGTTTAGGTTAGGGTTGTGGTTAGGGATAGGGTTAGGGTTAGAAAAGGCTTAAAGTTAGGGTTAGGTTAAGGTTAGGGTTAGGTTAGTTTTAGGTTAGGGTTTGACTTAGGTTAGGGTTAGATGTTAGGATAGGGTTAGGCTTAGGTTTACAGGTAGGCTTAGGTTAGGGTTAGGGTTAGGCTTAGGTTAGGTTTAGGGTTAGTCTTAGGGTTAGGGGTAGGCTTAGGTTAGGGTTAGGGCTAGGTTTTGGTTAGGTTAGGGTTAGGCTTAGGTTAGGGTTAGGGCTAGAATAGGGTTAAAGTTAGGGTTAGGTTAGGGTTAGGGTTAGGTTATGGTTAGGGTTAGAATAAGGTTAAGGTTAGGGTTAGTTAGTGTTAGGGTTAGGCTTAGGTTAGGTTTAGGTTAGAGTTATGGATAGGGTTAGGGTTAAAGTTAGGGTTAGGTTAAGGTTAGTGTTAGGTTAGTTTTAGGTTAGGGTTAGGCTTAGGTTAGGGGTAGGGGTAGGGTTAGTTTAGGGTTAGGGTTAGGCTTAGGGTTGGGTTATGGCTAGAATTAGGGTTTAGGCTTAGGTTAGGGTTAGGGCTAGGTTAGGGTTAGGGTTAGGCTTAGGGTTAGGCTTAGGTTTAGGTTATGGTTAGGGTTAGGTTTAGAAAAGGGTTAACGTTAGGGTTAGGGATAGGTTAGGGTTTGGGCTAGGTTAGGGTTAGGCTTAGGTTAGGGTCAGACTAGGGTTAAGGTTAGGGTTAGGGCTAGGTTAGGTTTAGGCTTAGGTTAGGGATAGGTTATTTTTGTGGTTAGGGTAAGGGTTAGAAAAGGGTTAAGGTTAGGGTTAGGGCTAGGTTAGGGTTAGGTTAGGGTTAGGCTTAGGTTAGGGTTAGGGTTAGAGTAGGGTTATGGTTAGGTTTAGGTTAGGTATAGGGCCAGGTTAGGTTTAGGCTTAGGATAGGGTTAGGTTATTTTTGTGGTTACGGTTAGGGTTAGAAAAGGGTTAAAGTTAGGGTTAGGTTACTTTTAGGTTAGGGTTAGGCTTTGTTTAGGGTTAGGGTAAGGCTTAGGGTTAGGGTTAGGTTATGGTTAGACTTAGGGTTTAGGGTTTGGTTAGAGTTAGTGTTTATAGTTAGGGTTAGGCTTAGGTTAGGGTTAGAATAGGTTTAAGGTTAGCGTTAGGTTAGGGTTAGTTAGGGTTAGGGTTAGGCTTAGGTTAGGTTAGGGTTGTGGTTAGGGTTAGGGTTAGAAAAGGGTTAAAGTTAGGGTTAGGGTTAGGCTTAGGATGAGGTTATGGTTAGACTTAGGTTATAGGGTTAGGGTTAGGCTCAGGTTAGGGTTAGGGTTAGAATAGGTTTAAGGTTAGCGTTAGGTTAGGGTTCGTTAGGGTTAGTTAGGGTTAGGGTTAGGCTTAGGTTAGGGTTATGTTAGGGTTGTGGTTAGGGTTAGGGTTAGAAAAAGGTTAAAGTTAGGGTTAGGGTTAGGCTTAGGGTTAGGTTATGGTTAGACTTAAGTTTTAGGGTTAGGGTTAGTTAGGGTTAGGGTTTAGTGTTAGGATAGGGTTAGGCATAGGTTTATAGGTAGGCTTAGTTTAGGATTAGGGTTAGGCTTAGATTAGGGTAAGTCTTAGGGTTAGGGGTAGGCTTAGGTTAGTTTTAGGGCTTAGTTATGGTTAGGTTAGGGTTAGGCTTAGGGTTAGAATAGGGTTACAGTTAGGGTTAGGGCTAGTTTAGGGTTAGGCTTAGGTTAGGGTTAGGTTATTTTTGTGGTTAGGGTTAGAAAAGGGTTAAAGTTAGGGTTAGGTTAGTTTTAGGTTAGGGTTAGGCTTGGGTTAGGGTTAGGTTATGGTTATACTTAGGGTTTAGGGTTAGGTTAGAGTTAGGGTTTAGGGTTAGGCTTAGGTTAGGGTTAGAATAGGTTTAAGGATAGCGTTAGGTTAGGGTAAGGGTTAGTTATGGTTAATGTTAGTTAGGGTTAGGGTTAGGCTTAGGTTAGGGTTAGGTTAGGGTTGTGGTTAAGGTTAGGGTTAGAAAAGGGTTAAAGTTAGGGTTAGGTTAAGGTTAGGGTTAGGTTAGTTTTAGGTTAGGGTTTGGCTTAGGTTAGGGTTAGGGTTTAATGTTAGGATAGGGTTAGGCTTAGGTTTAGAGGTAGGGTTAGCGTTAGAATAGGTTTAAGGTTAGCGTTAGGTTAGGGTTAGTTAGGGTTAGGGTTAGAATAGGTTTATGGTTAGCGTTAGGTTAGGGTTAGTTACGGTTAGGGTTAGATAGGGTTAGGGTTAGGTTAGGGTTAGGCTTAGGTTAGGGTTAGTCTTAGGGTTAGGGGTAAGCGTCGGCTAGCATTGTGGCTAGGTTATGGTTAGGTTAGGGTTAGACTTAGGTAAGCGTTAGGGTTAGAATAGGGTTAAGGTTTTGGTTAGGGTTAGTTAGTGTTAGGATTAGGCTTAGGTTAGGTTTAGGTTAGGGTTATGTTAGGGTTAGGGTTAGAAAAGGGTTAAAGTTTGGGTTTGGTTAAGGTTAGGGTTAGGTTAGTTTTAGGTTAGGTTTAGGGTTAGGCTTAGGTTAGTGTTAGGGGTAGGGTTAGGCTTAGGGTTAGGGTTAGAATAGGGTTAAGGTTAGGGTTATGTTAAGGTTAGGTTAGGGTTATTTAGGGTCAGGCTTAGGTTAGGTTTCGGTTAGGGTTATGGTTAGGGTTAGTGTTAAAAAAAGGGTTAAAATTAGGGATAGGTTAAGGTTAGGGTTAGGTTAGGGTTAGGCTTAGGTTAGGGTTAGGGGTAGGGTTAGGCTTAGGGTTAGGGGTAGGCTTATGTTAGGGTTATGGCTAGGTTAGGGTTAGGCTTAGATTAGGGTTAGAATAGGTTTAAGGTTAGCATTAGGTTAGGTTTAGGGTTAGTTAGGGTTAGGCTTAGGGTTAGTGTTAGGGTTAGCATTAGAATAGGTTTAAGGTTAGCGTTAGGTTAGGGTTAGTTAGGGTTAGGGTTAGAATATGTTTTTGGTTAGCGTTAGGTTAGGGTTAGGGTTAGTTACGGTTAGGGTTAGATAGGGTTAGGGTTAGGTTTAGGTTAGGCTTAGGTTAGGGTTGTGGTTAGGGTTAGAAAAGGGTTAAAATTAGGGTTAGATTAAGGTTGGGGTTAGGTTACTTTTAGGTTAGGGTTTGGCTTAGGTTAAGGTTAGAGGTAGGGTTAGGCTTAGGGTTAGGTGTAGGCTTAAGTTATGGTTACAGCTAGGTTATGGTTAGGTTAGGGTTAATCTTACATTAGGGTTAGAAAAGGTTTAAGGTTAGCGTTAGGGTTAGTTAGGGTTAGGGTTAGGCTTAGGGGTAGGCTTAGAATAGGTTTAAGGTTAGCGTTAGGTTAGGGTTAGTGTTAATTAGGGTTAGGGTTAGGTTAGGGTTGTGGTTAGGGTTAGGGTTAGAAAAGGGTTAAAGTTAGGGTTAGGTTAAGGTTAGATTTAGGTTAGTTTAAGTTAGGGTTTGGCTTAGGTTAGGGTTAGTCTTAGGGGTAGGCTTAGATTAGAGTTAGGGCTAGTTTATGGTTTGGTTAGGGTTAGGCTTAGGGATAGTCTTAGGGTTAGGGGTAGGCTTAGGTAAGGGCTAGGGTTAGGGATAGAATAGGGTTATGGTTTTGGTTAGGTTAGGGTTAGTTATGGGTTAGGGATCATGTTAGGGTTAGGTTAGGGTTAGTCTTAGGTTAGGCTTAGTTTAAGGTTAGGGTTAGGCTTAGGTCAGGGTTAGGGGTAGGGTTAGTTTAGGGTTAGGGTTAGTTTAAGGTTAGGGTTAGGCTTAGGGTTAGGGTTAAAATAAGGGCTATAGTTAGGGTTAGGTTAGCTTTAGGTTAGGAATAGGCATAGGTTAGGGTTAGTGTTAGGCTCAGTGTTAGGGGTAGGCTTAAGTTAGGGTTACAGCTAGGTTAGGGTTAGGCTTATGTTAGGGTTATAATAGGTTTAAGGTTAGTGTTAGGTTTAGGGTTAGTTAGGGTTAGGGTTATTCTTAGGTTAGGGTTAGATTTCGGGTTAGGCTTAGTTTTAGGGGTAGGCTTAGAATAGGTTTAAGGTTAGCGTTAGGTAGTGTTAGGGTTAGTTAGGGTTAGTTAGGGTTAGGGTTAGGCTTCAGTTAGGGTTAGCTTAGGGTTGTGGTTAGGGTTAGGGTTAGAAAAGGGTTAAAGTTAGGGTTAGGTTAAGGTTAGGGTTAGGTTAGTTTTTGGTTAGGGTTTGGCTTAGGTTAGGGTTAGGCTTAAATGTTAGGATAGGGTTAGGCTTAGGTTCAGAGGTAGGCGTAGGTTAGGGTTAGGCTTAGGTTAGGGTTAGTCTTAGGGTTAGACTTAGGTTAGGTTTAGGTCTAGGTTATGGTTAGGTTAGGGTTAGAATATGGTTATGGTTATGGTTAGGTTAGGGTTAGTTATGGTTTATGGATCATGTTAGGGTTAGGTTAGGGTTAGGCTTAGGTTAGTTTAAGGTTAGGCTTAGGCTTAGGTTATCGTTAGGGGTAGGGTTAGTTTAGGGTTAGGGTTATGCTTAGGATTAGGGTTTGGCTTAGGTTATGGTTAGACCTAGGTTTTAGAGGTAGGTTAAAGGTAGGGTTTAGGGTTAGGGTGATGGTTAGGCTTAGGTTAGGGTTAGGCTTAGGTTAGGCTTTGGGTTAGGGTTAGAATAGGGTTAAGGTTAGGGTTAGGTTAGAGTTAGGTTAGGGTTAGGTTAGGGTTAGGCTTAGGTTAGGGTTATGGTTTATGGTTAGGATAGTGTTAGGGTTAGGGTTTAGGGTTAGAGAAGGTTTAGGGTTAGTTTAGGGTTAGGCTTAGTTTTAGAGTTAGGGTTAGGTTTAGGCTTAGGTTAGGGTTAGAGTTATGGTTAGTCTTAGGGTTAGGGGTAGGCTTAGGTTATGGTTAGGATAAGGTTAGCCTTAGGCTTAGGGTTAGTTAGGGGTTAGGGTTTGTTTTCAGTTTAGGGTTATGGTTAGTTAGGGGTCAGGGATAATGTCAGGGTTAGGTTAGGGTTAGTTTAAGGTTAGGGTTAGGCTTAGGATAGAGTTAGGGGTAGGGGTAGGGGTAGTTTAGGGTTAGGCTTAGGTTAGGTTTAGGTTAGGGTTAGCGTTAAAAAAGGGTTAAAGTTAGGGTTAGGTTAAGGTTAGGGTTAGGTTAGTTTTAGGTTAGGGTTAGGCTTAGGTTAGGGTTAGGGGTACGGTTAGTTTAGGGTTAGGGTTAGGTTATGGCTAGACTTAAGGTTTAGGGTTAGGTTAGAGTAAGGGTTTAGGGTTAGGGTTAGGCTTAGGTTAGGGTTAGTTTTAAGATTAGGGGTAGGCTTAGGTTAGGGTTAGGGATAGGTTATGGTTAGGGTTTGGCTTATGTTAGGGTTAGAAAAGGGTTAAGGTTAGCGTTAGGTTTAGGGTTAGTTAGGGTTAGGGTTACTCTTAGGTTAGCGTTAGGTTAGGGTTAGATAGGGTTAGGGTTAGGCTTAGGTTAGGGTTGTGGTTAGGGTTAGAAAAGGTTTAAAGTTAGGGTTAGGTTAAGGTTAGGTTTAGGTTAGTTTTAGGTTAGGGTTTGGCATAGGTTAGGGTTTAATGTTAGGATAGGGTTACACTTAGGTTTAGATGTGGGCGTAGGTTAGGGTTAGGCTTAGGTTTAGATTAGGGTTAGTCTTAGGGTTAGAATAAGGTTAAGGTTTTGGTTAGGTTAGGGTTAGTTATGGGTTAGGGATCATGTTAGGTTTAGGTTGGGTTTAGTCTTTGGTTAGGGTTAGTTTAAGGTTAGGGTTAAGTTAGGGGTAGGGTTAGTTTAGGGTTAGGGTTCGGCTTAGGGTTTGCTTAGGTTATGGTTAGATGTATGGTTTAGAGGTAGGTTAGAGGTAGGGTTTAGGGTTAGGGTGATGGTTAGGCTTAGGTTAGGGTTATGGTTAGAATAGGGTTAAGGTTAGAGTTAGGTTAAGGTTAAGGTTAGGGTTAGTTAGTGTTAGGGTTAGGCTTAGGTTAGGTTTAGGTTAGGGTTATGGTTAGGTTTAGTGTTAAAAAAGGTTAGGGTTAGGCTTAGTGTTAGGGTTAGAATAGGGTTAAGGTTAGGGTTAAGTTAAGGTTAGGGTTATTTAGGGTTAGACTTAGGTTAGGGTTAGAATAGGGTTAAGGTTATAGTTAGGTTAGGGTTAGTTATGGGTTAGGGATCATGTTAGGGTTAGGTTAGGGTTAGTCTTAGAATTAGTTTAAGGTTAGGGTTAGGCTTAGGTTAGGGTTACACATAGGGTTAATTTAGGGTTAGGGTTAGGCTTAGGGTTTGGCTTAGGTTATGGTTAGACGTAGGGTTTAGAGGTAGGTTATAGGTAGGGTTTATGGTTAGGGTGATGGTTAGGCTTAGGTTAGGGTTAGGGTTAGAATAGGGTTAAGGTTAGGGTTAGTTAGTGTTCGGGTTAGGCTTAGGTTAGGTTTAGGTTAGGGTTATGGTTACAAAAGGGTTAAAGTTAGGGTTAGGTTAAGGTTAGGTTAGTTTTAGGTTAGGGTTAGGGTTAGGCTTAGGTTATTGTTAGGGTTAGGCTTAGGGTTAAGGTTATGTTAAGGTTAGGTTAGGGTTAGGGTTATTTAGGGTTAGGCTTAGGTTAGGTTTCGGTTAGGGTTATGGTTAGTGTTTAAAAAAGGGTTAAAGTTAGGGTTAGGTTAAGGTTAGGGTTAGGCTTAGGGTTATGGGTAGGGTTATGCTTAGGGTTAGGGATAGGCTTAAGTTAGGGTTACGGCTAGGTTAGTGTTAGGTTAGGGTTAGGCTTTTGCTTATATTAGGGTTAGAATAGGTTTAAGGTTAGCGTTAGGTTTAGGGTTAGTTAGGGTTAGGGTTACGCTTAGGTTAGGGTTAGAGTTAGGGTTAGGCTTTGGGTTAGGGGTAGGCTTAGAATAGGTTTAAGGTTAGCGTTAGGTTAGGGTTAGTTAGGGTTAGGGTTAGGCTTAGGTTAGGGTAAGCTTACTTAGCTCATAGGTATGTTATTTAGCTCATAGGTCTCAATGTTGGTCATAACATAAACTTCTCTTACTTATTTTACTAGTGTGGACTCACGTTTCCTTTTTTGCTATAGTATATTATATATATAATTTATATATAGTATAAAGGATGTAGTAGCTGACATTTACAATGTCGACATTCATAATCCTGGATTTTGACTGCCGAGATCACAGGCACCGGCATCCTGAACGCAACCCATTTTTAATATATAGATTTCTATTTGTGAATAAATTCCAAATTATGTGGTACTTCTGAGTTATAATTCATTAAAGGGTTCACATCACAGGCTTATTTTCTTTTTTGCATAAGATTTATCCTTCTCTTAAAGCCTGCTACGAATATTTGCTGTTTTATATAATGATACAAATTATAAAGTATAGATAATTTGGTCAATACTGCACCAGGGATATTTGTGGTAAAGTACTTATATTTGATTCACATGATATATAGGAGGTTAAAGAGGGATATGTGTCATCTTTATAGCAACTAGTTTCACAAGAAAAGGATGGTAGGCATATAGATTTTGGCTGTAAGGATCTGGAGGTGTAGCTGGAGACACACAGCCTTGACTTGCCCAAGGTGCCTACTAAATGTAGGCTGTGAAATACCAGGAACTGACTGAAAGGAGCCAGTAGCAAAAAAATGCAGAGCACAGAGCATTGTGCAGGCCTGATACGGCACGAGACTGTGCAGTGTCTGGCTCAAGCTGAGTCTTGACGAGGTCATACAGCATCATAATGTTTGAACGTGTCAGGCGAAACATCTGTATACAGAAAAAAAGAGATTTGCCCCCCAGCACACTGCAGCAAAAACAATACTTAAATCCTACATGATAATAGCGATTCAGAGGTATTAGTTACATACATTTGCAAATATATGAATAAGCGCCAGGCCAATCGTCAAGGCTCCTCTATACTGGCGTCCCTAGCATTAAGGGGTTCACGTCCGAGAAGCAAGGCACCCCAAAAAAATTCCAACCAAGGGCCATCCCCAGGGCATCACACGAAAAAGGGATAAAGGTGATAGTGAAGTAAAAAGAAAAGATGTGTAAGTATAAATCAATAAGTGTTAATGAAATGAGAAAGAATTAAAATGACATAAATAATATACAAACAAATAGAAAAGTGATAAAAGTATTCTATGTGAATTAAGTGGTGATGCCATGAGAAAGGCCTAGTCAGAACCCCCCCGGGGGCCCCACTCCCAAAAGCTCACCCCAAAATAATTATTGCTACATAATAGTAGCACCCACTCTGGGTCATATAATTACAATTGATGTACTGCATGATAACAGTACATATAAAAGCTGAGAGCTAACTTACCTTGGAGGTACCCCAAAAAACCTCCACATGGCACTATCAGCATCAGCACATCCTCCTAATGCTGACTGCCTTCATGCCTCTCCAAACTTGCCAAAAAAATGGTAGTTGCTCTGATCAGCTTAATTGCATAACACAGGTGCTTGTAAAGGGCGGGGTTTACTTTGAACACAGAAAAAAAGAGATTTGCCCCCCAGCACACTGCAGCAAAAACAATACTTAAATCCTACATGATAATAGCGATTCAGAGGTATTAGTTACATACATTTGCAAATATATGAATAAGCGCCAGGCCAATCATCAAGGCTCCTCTATACTGGCGTCCCTAGCATTAAGGGGTTCACGTCCGAGAAGCAAGGCACCCCAAAAAAATTCCAACCAAGGGCCATCCCCAGGGCATCACACGAAAAAGGGAAAAAGGTGATAGTGAATTATAAAGAAAAGATGTGTAAGTATAAATCAATAAGTGTTAATGAAATGAGAAAGAATTAAAATGACATAAATAATATACAAACAAATAGAAAAGTGATAAAAGTATTCTATGTGAATTAAGTGGTGATGCCATGAGAAAGGCCTAGTCAGAACCCCCCCGGGGGCCCCACTCCCAAACGCTCACCCCAAAATAATTATTGCTACATAATAGTAGCACCCACTCTGGGTCATATAATTACAATTGATGTACTGCATGATAACAGTACATATAAAAGCTGAGAGCTAACTTACCTTGGAGGTACCCCAAAAAACCTCCACATGGCACTATCAGCATCAGCACATCCTCCTAATGCTGACTGCCTTCATGCCTCTCCAAACTTGCCAAAAAAATGGTAGTTGCTCAGATCAGCTTAATTGCATAACACAGGTGCTTGTAAAGGGCGGGGTTTACTTTGAACACAGAAAAAAAGAGATTTGCCCCCCAGCACACTGCAGCAAAAACTATACTTAAATCCTACGTGATAATAGCGATTCAGAGGTATTAGTTACATACATTTGCAAATATATGAATAAGCGCCAGGCCAATCATCAAGGCTCCTCTCTACTGGCGTCCCTAGCATTAAGGGGTTCACGTCCGAGAAGCAAGGCACCCCAAAAAAATTCCAACCAAGGGCCATCCCCAGGGCATCACACGAAAAAGGGAAAAAGGTGATAGTGAAGTATAAAGAAAAGATGTGTAAGTATAAATCAATAAGTGTTAATGAAATGAGAAAGAATTAAAATGACATAAATAATATACAAACAAATAGAAAAGTGATAAAAGTATTCTATGTGAATTAAGTGGTGATGCCATGAGAAAGGCCCAGTCAACCCCCCCGGGGGCCCCACTCCCAAACGCTCACCCCAAAATAATTATTGCTAGATAATAGTAGCACCCACTCTGGGTCATATAATTACAATTGATGTACTGCATGATAAAAGTACATATAAAAGCTGAGAGCTAACTTACCTTGGAGGTACCCCAAAAAACCTCCACATGGCACTATCAGCATCAGCACATCCTCCTAATGCTGACTGCCTTCATGCCTCTCCAAACTTGCCAAAAAAATGGTAGTTGCTCTGATCAGCTTAATTGCATAACACAGGTGCTTGTAAAGGGCGGGGTTTACTTTGAACACAGAAAAAAAGAGATTTGCCCCCCAGCACACTGCAGCAAAAACAATACTTAAATCCTACATGATAATAGCGATTCAGAGGTATTAGTTACATACATTTGCAAATATATGAATAAGTGCCAGGCCAATCGTCAAGGTTCCTCTATACTGGCGTCCCTAGCATTAAGGGGTTCACGTCCGAGAAGCAAGGCACCCCAAAAAAATTCCAACCAAGGGCCATCCCCAGGGCATCACACGAAAAAGGGAAAAAGGTGATAGTGAAGTATAAAGAAAAGATGTGTAAGTATAAATCAATAAGTGTTAATGAAATGAGAAAGAAATAAAATGACAAATAATATACAAACAAATAGAAAAGTGATAAAAGTATTCTATGTGAATTAAGTGGTGATGCCATGAGAAAGGCCCAGTCAGAACCCCCCGGGGGCCCCACTCCCAAACGCTCACCCCAAAATAATTATTGCTACATAATAGTAGCACCCACTCTGGGTCATATAATTACAATTGATGTACTGCATGATAACAGTACATATAAAAGCTGAGAGCTAACTTACCTTGGAGGTACCCCAAAAAACCTCCACATGGCACTATCAGCATCAGCACATCCTCCTAATGCTGACTGCCTTCATGCCTCTCCAAACTTGCCAAAAAAATGGTAGTTGCTCTGATCAGCTTAATTGCATAACACAGGTGCTTGTAAAGGGCGGGGTTTACTTTGAACACAGAAAAAAAGAGATTTGCCCCCCAGCACACTGCAGCAAAAACAATACTTAAATCCTACATGATAATAGCGATTCAGAGGTATTAGTTACATACATTTGCAAATATATGAATAAGCGCCAGGCCAATCGTCAAGGCTCCTCTATACTGGCGTCCCTAGCATTAAGGGGTTCACGTCCGAGAAGCAAGGCACCCCAAAAAACTTCCAACCAAGGGCCATCCCCAGGGCATCACACGAAAAAGGGAAAAAGGTGATAGTGAAGTATAAAGAAAAGATGTGTAAGTATAAATCAATAAGTGTTAATGAAATGAGAAAGAATTAAAATGACATAAATAATATACAAACAAATAGAAAAGTTATAAAAGTATTCTATGTGAATTAAGTGGTGATGCCATGAGAACGGCCTAGTCAGAACCCCCCGGGGGCCCCACTCCCAAACGCTCACCCCAAAATAATTATTGCTACATAATAGTAGCACCCACTCTGGGTCATATAATTACAATTGATGTACTGCATGATAACAGAACATATAAAAGCTGAGAGCTAACTTACCTTGGAGGTACCCCAAAAAACCTCCACATGGCACTATCAGCATCAGCACATCCTCCTAATGCTGACTGCCTTCATGCCTCTCCAAACTTGCCAAAAAAATGGTAGTTGCTCAGATCAGCTTAATTGCATAACACAGGTGCTTGTAAAGGGCGGGGTTTACTTTGAACACAGAAAAAAAGAGATTTGCCCCCCAGCACACTGCAGCAAAAACAATACTTAAATCCTACATGATAATAGCGATTCAGAGGTATTAGTTACATACATTTGCAAATATATGAATAAGCGCCAGGCCAATCGTCAAGGCTCCTCTATACTGGCTTCCCTAGCATTAAGGGGTTCACGTCCGAGAAGCAAGGCATCCCAAAAAAATTCCAACCAAGGGCCATCCCCAGGGCATCACACGAAAAAGGGAAAAAGGTGATAGTGAAGTATAAAGAAAAGATGTGTAAGTATAAATCAATAAGTGTTAATGAAATGAGAAAGAATTAAAATGACATAAATAATATACAAACAAATAGAAAAGTGATAAAAGTATTCTATGTGAATTAAGTGGTGATGCATAGAGAAAGGCCCAGTCAGAACCCCCAGGGGGCCCCACTCCCAAACGCTCACCCCAAAATAATTATTGCTACATAATAGTAGCACCCACTCTGGGTCATATAATTACAATTGATGTACTGCATGATAACAGTACATATAAAAGCTGAGAGCTAACTTACCTTGGAGGTACCCCAAAAAACCTCCACATGGCACTATCAGCATCAGCACATCCTCCTAATGCTGACTGCCTTCATGCCTCTCCAAACTTGCCAAAAAAATGGTAGTTGCTCAGATCAGCTTAATTGCATAACACAGGTGCTTGTAAAGGGCGGGGTTTACTTTGAACACAGAAAAAAAGAGATTTGCCCCCCAGCACACTGCAGCAAAAACAATACTTAAATCCTACATGATAATAGCGATTCAGAGGTATTAGTTACATACATTTGCAAATATATGAATAAGCGCCAGGCCAATCGTCAAGGCTCCTCTATACTGGCATCCCTAGCATTAAGGGGTTCACGTCCGAGAAGCAAGGCACCCCAAAAAAATTCCAACCAAGGGCCATCCCCAGGGCATCACACGAAAAAGGGATAAAGGTGATAGTGAAGTATAAAGAAAAGATGTGTAAGTATAAATCAATAAGTGTTAATGAAATGAGAAAGAATTAAAATGACATAAATAATATACAAACAAATAGAAAAGTGATAAAAGTATTCTATGTGAATTAAGTGGTGATGCCATGAGAAAGGCCCAGTCAACCCCCCCGGGGGCCCCACTCCCAAACGCTCACCCCAAAATAATTATTGCTACATAATAGTAGCACCCACTCTGGGTCATATAATTACAATTGATGTACTGCATGATAACAGTACATATAAAAGCTGAGAGCTAACTTACCTTGGAGCTACCCCAAAAAACCTCCACATGGCACTATCAGCATCAGCACATCCTCCTAATGCTGACTGCCTTCATGCCTCTCCAAACTTGCCAAAAAAATGGTAGTTGCTCTGATCAGCTTAATTGCATAACACAGGTGCTTGTAAAGGGCGGGGTTTACTTTGAACACAGAAAAAAAGAGATTTGCCCCCCAGCACACTGCAGCAAAAACAATACTTAAATCCTACATGATAATAGCGATTCAGAGGTATTAGTTACATACATTTGCAAATATATGAATAAGCGCCAGGCCAATCGTCAAGGCTCCTCTATACTGGCATCCCTAGCATTAAGGGGTTCACGTCCAAGAAGCAAGGCACCCCAAAAAAATTCCAACCAAGGGCCATCCCCAGGGCATCACACGAAAAAGGGATAAAGGTGATAGTGAAGTATAAAGAAAAGATGTGTAAGTATAAATCAATAAGTGTTAATGAAATGAGAAAGAATTAAAATGACATAAATAATATACAAACAAATAGAAAAGTGATAAAAGTATTCTATGTGAATTAAGTGGTGATGCCATGAGAAAGGCCCAGTCAGAACCCCCCCGGGGGCCCCACTCCCAAACGCTCACCCCAAAATAATTATTGCTACATAATAGTAGCACCCACTCTGGGTCATATAATTACAATTGAAGGATGGTAGGCATATAGATTTTGGCTGTAAGGATCTGGAGGTGTAGCTGGAGACACACAGCCTTGACTTGCCCAAGGTGCCTACTAAATGTAGGCTGTGAAATACCAGGAACTGACTGAAAGGAGCCAGTAGCAAAAAAATGCAGAGCACACAGCATTGTGCAGGCCTGATACGGCACGAGACTGTGCAGTGTCTGGCTCAAATTGAGTCTTGACGAGGTCATACAGCATCATAATGTTTGAACGTGTCAGGCGAAACATCTGTATAACCTCGCCAACAGACAATGCATTGAGATTTAACCGCCCATGGAAGAACCTAGGCCTGCGTAGGCTCTGCGGTACATCAATAAGGTCAGATGGTGATTGGCATACTGCAGGTAAGCTCCCAATATCGCATAGCCAGGATTCGCCATTATAAGAACTGTCACAGTGCAGCAGATGCTTGTGCACACTTTTATAATGAGACCAATTTGGAAACAACCACTACAATGAGGTTTCCAGACTCAAATCGACACTATGGAGTGAGTCTATTATTTGGGTGGTTTGTAATTCGATTTCTTATTCGATTTGGTGTGTGATTGAATTTGAATCATAGTAAATAAAGTTGCTCAGTGTTGTTTAATGTAAAAGTACCAATGTTTTGTCGATGTTCGATCTAGAGTCGGTTTGTGGTGAAATTCAGTTTGGGGTGCGAATTACCATTCGATTTAGGCTTTAGTAAATAATCAAATGCAAAATCGAATACAAATCGAATGTAAATCGCACCTCAAATCACTGAAAATGCCAAATCGACCGTTAGTAAATTTACCCCATAGCTTCCTCTATATATCGGTTCTGAGTTTTGGAATCATTGCTCCACTTTTTCTGTTTATTGATTTATTTCATTGCACTTTCTCCTTTTTCATTTCTATATAGCAATTTACTATATTTTGCTGTTGTTCAATATGTGACGTGCACTACACTAACCTTTGTTATGCATAATTGTCTAGATTACGCCCTACACACTACTGCCCACTAGCCTGCTTCTGACACCAGGGTGCATACGTCATCAGGACAGCGTTACATGCCGGACGCCATGACGTGCTTAGTGATGCGCCAGCTGCGTGCTGATGGCGTCATCCACCCAGAGCCAAGCAGGAGGGACGGACAAGCACATCACATCAGGAACTTAGGCCCTCATTCAGACCCACTCGCAAGCGGCTGTCCGCTCACAAGAGAGTCGATGGTGTGCACTGCGCATGCGCATGACGGAGGGAGCTCCGTCGTGCGCATGCGCCAGACGCGACGAGCGAAGGACTTTGCTTCGCTCGTTGTGTCTGATCAAAGGGGGCGTGCTGTCGATGTTGATTGACAGCACGCCCCCTTTGATGGGCGTGCCTGCCAGACGGAGGCGTTCCAAAGGGAACGCCTACCGTCAGAAGCCGGCCCCACTGACATCACTAGTGATGTCAGTGGGAGTGATTTTGGCTCTGATAGAGCCAAAATCACTCCAGGGCTTGTGGTCGAAAACCCCGACCACAGGCTTCTGGTCGCACTGGCGATGGTCGCGATGGTCAAGACCATCGCGACCATCATCCTGCACGCTCATATGTGCTGTGGGTGGTGACCCACAGCTATACGAGCGTCCAGGAGGACGCTCCATTTTTATGGAGGACGGCCCTCATTCAGAGCGAGTGCTCTGCTCAGAACGTCCGGCTCTGAATGAGGGCCTTAGTTCTATAAAGGTATGTACACTTCACTTTCTCCTTGTTCTTGATAATAGTCTTCACCGACTTAAATGTCGAACAAAGTACACTGCTGTGTTACGAGTCTTTTATGATTGCAAGCCCCATGAGTGCCACTGTTTCTCTTCTCTGCACGTAAGGTTACTACACCTCGGATGGCACCAGGGCGAGTATATATGTTTATTTGTGGAGTGCCAGCTGAAATGTACTTTTGTGTTTTCTTTTGGTTCCACTTCATGTGTGTATCATTGGATAGCGAGGCATCTCATCCTGTTTAAATCTTTCTTTATCTGGACTATTCCACTGTATGTGATCATCTTTTTTTGAGACCCTTTTAAGTTGATTCATTTTGATTCTTTTATCTCATCTCTTTTTTGTCCTGAAATCTACATTTTTGGTTATACTATGTTGGTTATTGACAGATTATTTTGCGGACATTTTGGTATATTTTTTTGACCCTTAACCCGAGCAGTGACAACTGAGCACTGCTGTATAACATGTCATAAATGAACAAAAGTAACATTAGTACTCCAACTGATGGGTAGTTGTAGGTTCAGAAAACAACTTCCATCGGTGAAGTGCTCAGCTTTAGCGAGTCTGAAGCAGAAAATCTTTATTTTAAAGATACACTTTTGGATACAGCGGGACTTGATTCTTTAGATGATCTATATCATTCCTTATTTAAATTAAAAAAGAAGGAGGTGGATTATTACCTCCACGGTGTGACTTTATCAGACTACCATAAAGAAAAGAAGATTCCGGGAGGATTTCGGATTAAAAGCATCCCATCCATAGGGAGAAATAACGTTGACTTCTGTAGGAGATGGGTAGCAGTTCTTAATAAATGCTCCCTAGACCTGATTCTTCTAGTCATCAAGGAATCAGAAAGGGAGCTTAAATGCATCAAAGACAAAATCAAAACCTTTGAATCCACTTACAAACTGTCCTTTTCTGGCGACGTGACCACAGACTGGCTGACAAAACTTAATACCCAAATTGATGAGTACAAAAGAGACCTTCTAAAATATAAAAAAAAGTGACATTGACAGTTTTCCTGCACCAGTGTCCCTGAAACACCCTTTAGGGGTGTCCTCATGTACACAAAAAGGAGGAAGACCCACACACGACGTGGAGGGCAGAGGGAGAGGAAAAAAGACCCTACAAAAAGAGAATTTAATTGTTGATCTCTCTAGTATAGCCATTACTGATACAGGAATTAGACTCCTTAATAAAGGGTTAACTTTTGTCCCAACGTGCACCTTTGACAGCTTTCTCTGGAAAAAAGATTTATGGAAATTCCATCGCAACCTGAAGTTAAAAGAATTCTATGCTGAAGAAGACTCTGATAACGTAACATATTCCAAAGGTCCAGTGGACAAACAGTCCATGTTTGAACCTCAATCTTTTAATGATTCCATTAAGAGCTTTTTCAGATTACTTGATCATGATGTTTCAGTTCTAACTAAAGATAGACCCAAACCACACCACAACTTAACAAAAGAGCAATACCAAGCACCACAGCCCCTTAGCAAGGACAAAAGCATCGTGATCCATTCAGCAGATAAGGGAGGCGCAGTTGTCCTCCAGGATACCACCACCTACAAAAATTAAATTTATAGGCAATTAAACAACCAGTTCATCTATGAAAAGTTGGACAATGACCCAACCAACATCTACAACCAGGAACTGGATGGTATACTTGACGATGCAGTAACTAAGAATTGGATTGACAGCAACACTAGCAAGAATCTCAAAACAGCTAAACCAACAGTGACCCTCATATACATCTTACCAAAAATCCACAAATCCCTACAATCACCACCCAGATGTCCTTTCATATCTGCAAGAGGATCCCTGTACAGTCCAAATTATTGGATTTTTATGTGCAACCCCTGATAATGAATGAACCTACATTCCTCAAGGACACCAATACCTTCCTTTAAAATTTACGACAGTTAGACCAACTACCGAGAGATCTGCTGGTATGAACTATAGACGTGGTGTCTCTGTACACTAGTAGTCCCCATACTCAGGGGCTGGGTTACCTGAAAGCTTTTCTTCAGTCCAAACAGGAATATAAGGGCCCGGAGATTCAAGTTTTCATTCTGCTCCTAGAAAAAACCCTTTCTAGCAACTATTTTTTCTTTGATAATCTATTCTTTTTACAGATAAAATGGAATCCCATGTAGCACCTGTCTTTGCAAATGTCTACATGTTCGATGTTGAAAAAACCTTGTTTCTATGTAATCCGGAGTTTAACGAGCATCTTCTATACTTTACCAGATATATAGATGATATCTTTGTTCTATGGTCCGGGACAGTACAACAATTTATTGCTGCTATGCTTAACATCAATCAGATGCATGAACACATCAAGTTCACCTATGAATGTAACCCCCGTTCACTATTTGGACGTTGACATCAGTTGGACTGGCACTACCTTTTACACTAACATTTATACCAAACCCACCGATTGCAACACCCTTCTGCATGCTGAGAGCTATCATCCTATATTTCTAAAAAAAAAGAGCTTGCCATACTCGCAATTTCTCCATGTCAAATGGATTACCAGTGATGCTAGTACCGCAGAATATGAAATGAACCGTATGATGACAAGATTCTTAAATAGAGGCTACAAGTTAGAAGATCTTCTTAAAGCCAAGACCAAAACTATCATGAACCAGATCAAGTTGGATGAGGCACTTCCCGGTAAAAACACTAAAAAGACTCCGACAATGTTCATCAGCCATTATAACACTGCAAGTAACCGTTTCAATTCAACCGTCAAGAAACTCTGGCCATTTGTCAATACGGACTCAAGCCTTAAACCCTTACAGACTTCCATAATTATAATGGGGTACAGAAGAGTCAAACATTTAAAATAATGGCTTGTTCATAATGACGTATCCATGACTGATGAATCAAGAGATGGACATTTTCTAATTAAGAAACCTGGATGCTATAAATGCATAGGCTGCACCACATGCCGACATATGTTGTTCACCCACATTCAGGTAGATGGATTCCCATAAGACATGTACTCAACTGTATGAGTAAATATATAATTTACATCATCTGGTGCCCTTGTGGCCTTGCCTACATAGGCAAAACATCATGCACAGCAAGAATAAGGATGACACTACAGCAAACTGCAATAAGACAGGCACTTGAAGGTAAAGACAACGACCAACCTGTGGAATGTCATTTTAAGGAGCTCAAGCATCCCTTGGCCACACTCAGGCACAAAATTATTGATCATGTTCCTGCTTCAAAAAGAGGAGGCGATAGAGACAAGCATTTGCTGCAGCTGGTGGCCCGGTGGATACATAACATGAACACTGTAGCTTCATATGGACTTAATGAGACACTATCTTTTGCCTGTTTTCTTTAAGAATGTTCTTGTCTGTTCCTGTTCTAGCCCTTACTTTGTGGGTATAGACTCTTGTTCTATTTGTTTTGAGTCTTGTTTGTCGTTCCAACATTTTTGTCTACTAGCATAAGTACCTCATCAAACTCTGTAACAATTAATCAGTTTTGCCGTAATTTTTTAGTGGCTATATGGTAGATACCGCTTTGTCTTTGGACTTTTTTCCAATACCTGGTGGTGATCTGGTACTACCCCGATATGTTCAGTGTGTTGGAGGCGATTCTTGTAATTCCTTTTCTATAAAGATTTTTACAATCATGCACACACTGGAGAAGTCCGATCTTGGAAGTTAATCAGTGTTTGGCCTGGTCAGTATTTGGATGGGAGACCCCCTAGGAATACCAGGTGTTGTAAACTAACTTTACATCGGATGTTCATGTCTTCCTCCACACTGGAACTTACAGACCAACTATGATTTCATGTACAAGAAGTGTAGGATATATCCTCAGTCCATCACAGTGTATCTTTCTTTACCATTGTACATTGCCTGTGCATTATATACCTACCACCATCCACTACTTCAGCGTAGCGGTTTAGTTTCAGTTGTGTTTCTACTCATGATTGAGTGACATACTAACTCCATGACATTATTTACTCTGATGTATTTTTGATTAGATATTTGGCTACATGCTGGGGGATTATTAAGATGCCTATATAGTTCTATATTTAGATCTCAGGACCCTGTTTTTATATTTGTGTTATATGTCCTTGATTGTACTCTTATTTGTTCTGCACTTATAGCTTCCTCTATATATCGGTTCCGAGTTTTGGAATCATTGCTCCACTTTTTCTGTTTATTGATTTATTTCATTGCACTTTCTCCTTTTTAATTTCTATATAGCAATTTACTATATTTTGCTGTTGTTCAATATTTGCTGTTGTTCATGCGCTACACTAACCTTTGTTATGCATAATTGTCTAGGTTACCCCCTACACACTACTGTCCACTACCCTGCTTCTGACACCGGGGTGTGTACGTCATCCAGACGGTCACACGCCGGACTTCATGATGTGCATAGTGACGCGCCGGCCGCAAGCTGATGGCGTCATCCACCCGGAGCCAGGCAGGAGGGACGGACAAGCACATCACATCAGGAACTTAGGGCCTGATTCAGAGACGCTCGTAAGCGGCCGCTCGTTCGCTCCGAGCGATGTTCGCACATCTGCGCATGCGTATGGGTTGTAATGCGCATGCGCGAACCAGTTAGTGCGGTCGGAAATCATGTGCTCGCAAAATAGCGAATGCCTGCTAATTTGAGTGACAGGATGAGGCATTTGTGGGTGGTAACAGGGGAAGGTGCTTGAAAACGGGGAGTGGAGATCCAAACGCAGGCGTGCCAAACGGTCAAAACGGCCATTTTAAGGGTGTGCATAATTAACAAAGCAGCGTCATCGACCACGTCACTTGGTTGTCCTTTAGTCTGAACTGCTCGCATGATTGCGGTAGGAAAATGCTACCACAAGAATAGCGAGCAGTTCATACGCCTTTCGATGTACTCGATTAATCTAATTAATAGCGTAGATGACGTATGATGCGAGCAGCCAGGGGGCGTTTTTTCAAAATAGCGAGCGAAACATGTTTCGTTCGCTCGTTCAGACATAGAGGCGTCAACAGACCGCAAAGAGCGAGCGCTTAATTTAAATATCCGGCCCCTTTTTCAGAACGAGCGTCCGCAAATAGCGTCCGGCTCTGAATCAGGCCCTTAGTTCTATAAAGGTATGTACACTTCACTTTCTCCATGTTAAATATATATATATATATATATATATAAACGACAGGCTCAATCCACGGCACTCAACCATCTGGGGTGCCCTTGGTATATGACCACACCATCTACATAAAAAATATCATACAAACTCGGCACTCACATGCTTTTCAAACTGCAACTCCTTTGAACATAGGGAATGTTGGTTCCAAAATATTGCAATAATATGTTAAGGTGGCCACCGCTTCATGGTCATTCCCATCTAGCCAGTCCCTACACTGACTCTCAGACAAATGAACTTGATCTGCCATCTTGGGCTCAAGCTTGCATACATTTTAAACATGAAAGTGGGTCCTGCCTTAAAGAGACAGGACCACACCCAGGGCTATCAGTTAATAAGCACCTGGAAAAAGAAAAAAGTTTGTCTTACATTTGAAAAACAGGGTGCCCTAGCAAGTGTGACCACAAAATTTAAATAAACGACAGGCTCAATCCACGGCACTCAACCATCTGGGGTGCCCTTGGTATGTGACCACACCATCTACATAAAAAATATCATACAAACTCGCACTCACATGCTTTTCAAACTGCAACTCCTTTGAACATAGGGAATGTTGGTTCCAAAATATTGCAATAATTTGTTAACCTGGCCACCGCTTCACGGTCACGGTCCTGTCTCTTTAAGGCAGGACCCAGTTTCATGTTTAAAATGTATGCAAGCTTGAGCCCAAGATGGCAGATCAAGTTCATTTGTCTGAGAGTCAGTGTAGGGACTGGCTAGATGGGAATGACCATAAAGCGGTGGCCAGCTTAACAAATTATTGCAATATTTTGGAACCAACATTCCCTATGTTCAAAGGAGTTGCAGTTTGAAAAGCATGTGAGTGCCGAGTTTGTATGATATTTTTTATATATATCTATATATAGATATATAGATAGATAGATGTATAGAGTTACCTGCTGAAGTGGGTTAATTTTTTACGAGGCTGCGAAATCTCAGTGACTCCAACCATTGTATGATATATATATATATATATATATATATAATTATATATATATATTTATATATACTGTATGTGTATATATATATATATGTGTGTGTGTGTGTGTGTGTTTTGTGTGTAAGTGTATATATATTAAATATATATATATATATATATATATATATATGGGTGCTGAAAAATAAGAAGACGTGCGCCTAATAGTGTAGTATTTAAATAACAGCAAATAGTGCTCAAAATAAGTAATGTGCGTACCAAACAAAAACTTTCAATAAAGCTTATCTGATGTCCAGGTCTCCCTCATATGGTCAGGAAACAACTGCCAATAGATTCCGGAGATAGGTACCCTCTTATATGGACCTTAAATGAAAAGGCTCCAACCAAGCCCATACATACATATATTATAGTGTAGTAATTTCAGCCATTTAGAGTGGATAGTAAATAAATATTTCTGCGTACCAGATGTAGCAAATAGTAGTGCATATAAAGATAAGCTCCCTCCTGTTCTGTAAGTTACCAGAAATCACCCTCTAATTCATACATCGGGGGTATATAAGAAACACAGCGGCACTCGCGGAACTGATATAAATGAGACTCACGACTCCATAGGGTCAATGTACAGTGTTTCAGTCTGGACGACTTTTATCAAGAACAGCAAGAAAGGTGGTACAGTACATACCTAAATACCAAATGACATCCCATAATACAAGCGTGCAATCTGCACAGCGCCGTCCGCCTAGTGAGTGACATCACAGGAGCGGGACCGGCTCGCCCATCATGATGCGGCTTTCCAGATGCCTGCATGTTCTTCTCAGTATCACAAATTAAATAAATATCACCACCTGTGGATCTTTTAACTAGGGGTGTGCACCGGCCACTTTTCGTGTTTTGTGTTTTGGTTTTGGATCTGGATCTTTCTTCGTGTTTTGGATCTGGATTGGTTTTGCCAAAACCACCCTTCCGTGTTTTGGGTTCTGGGTTTTGTGTTTTGGATCTGTATTTTTTTTTTAAAAAGCATAAAAACAGCTAAAATCACAGAATTTGTTGGTTTCTCTGCTCCTATGCTATTATTAACCTCAATAACCTTAATTTCCACTCATTTCCAGTCTATTCTGAACACCTCACACCTCACAATAGTGTTTTCATGTCCAAAAGGTTGCACCGAGGTAGCTGGATGACTATGCTAAGCGACACGAGTGGGCGGCACAAACACATGACCCATCTAGGAGTGACACTGCAGTGGCAGACAGGATGGCAGTTAGAAAAACTAGGCCCCAAACTGTACATAATGCAAAGAAAAAAAAGAAGTGCAAGATGGAATTGTCCTTGGGCCCTCCCACCCACCCTTATGTTGTATAAACAGGACATGCACACTTTAACAAATCAATCATTTCAGCGCCAGGGTCTGCCACACAACTGTGGCTGAAATGATTGGTTCGTTTGGGCCCCCACAAAACAAGCTGGCAATTAATGTGTCCCTGCACAAACTGGCTCTACGGAGGCAAGATGTCATCCTCATCCTCCTCATCCACCGATTCCTCACCCTCTTCAGTGTGTACATCCTCATCCTCACAAAGTATTAACTCGTCCCCACTTGAATCCACCACCACAGGTCCCTCTGTACCTTATTGAGGCTGGTCTCCCTGGAAGAGCTGATAATTCATTTTGATGAACATCATCTTCTCCACATTCTGTGGAAGCAACCTCCTACGCCTTTCGCTGACAAGGTTCCCGGCTGCACTAAACACTCTTTCGGAGTACACACTGGAGGGGGGGCAACTCAGGTAAAATAGAGCCAGCTTGTACAGGGGCCTCCAAATTGCCTCTTTTTCCTGCCAGTACAGGTATGGACTGTCTGACATGCCTACTTGGATGCTGTCACCGATGTAATCCTCCACCATTCTGTCAATGGTGACAGTATCATATGCAGTGACAGTAGACATGTCAGAAATTGTTGCCAGGTCCTTCAGTCCGGACCAGATGTCCAAACTTGGTCCTGCCTGCCCTGCATCACCGCCAGCGGGTTGCTTAGGATACCTAAGTTTTTTCCTGGCAGCCCCAGTTGCGGGAGAAAATGAAGAAGGAGCCGTTGACGTGTCACGTTCCGCTTCAGCTGACAGTGTGTTCACCAGCAGGTCTTTGCACCTCTGCAGGCTTGTGTCGGCCGGAAAGAGAGACACCACATAGGCTTTAAACCTAGGATCAAGCACGGTGGCCAAAATGTAGTGGTCTGATTTCAACAGATTGACCACCCTGGAATCCTGGCAAAGCGAATGAAGGGCTTCATCCACAAGTCCCACATGCCGAGCGGAATCGCTCCGTCTTAGCTCCTCCTTCACTTTCTCCAGCTGCTTCTGCAAAAGCCTGATGAGGGGAATGACCTGACTCAAGCTGGCTGTGTCTGAACTGACTTCACGTGTGGCAAGTTCGAAGGGCTGGAGAACCTTGCACAACACGGAAATCATTCTCCACTGCGCTTGAGTCAGGTGCATACCCCCTCCTTTGCCTATGTCATAGGTGGATGTATAGGCTTGTATGGCCTTTTGCTGCTCCTCCATCCTCTGAAGCATATAGAGGGTTGAGTTCCACCGCGTCACAACCTCTTGCTTCAGGTGATGGCGGGGCAGGTTCAAGAGTGTTTGCTGGCGCTCCAGTCTTCGGCACGCAGTCGCTGAATGGCGAAAGTGGCCAGAAATTTTTCGGGCCACAGAAAGCGTCTCCTGCACGCCCCTGTCGCTTTTCAGAAAATTCTGCACCACCAAGTTTATTGTGTGAGCAAAACACGGGACGTGCTGGAATTTGCCCAGATGTAATGCCCGCACAATATTGGTGGCGTTGTCAGATATCACAAATCCCCAGGAGAGTCTAAGTGGGGTAAGCCACTGGGCGATGATTTCCCTCAGTTTCTCTAAGAGGTTGTCGGCGGTGTGCCTCTTACTGAAACCGGTGATACACAGCGTAGCCTGCCTTGTAACGAGCTGGCGTTTCTGAGATGCTACTACTGGTGACGCTGCTGCTGTTGCTGCGTAAGGTGATACATCTACCCAGTGGGCTGTCACAGTCATATAGTCCTTAGTCTGCCCTGTTCCACTTGTCCACATGTCCGTGGTTAAGTGGACATTGTGTACAACGGCATTTTTCAGGACACTGAGGACACTTTTTCTGACGTTTCTGTACAGTCTCGGTATCGCCTGCCTAGTGAAGTGGAATATAGATGGGATTTGGAACCGGGGACACACTACCTCCATCAATTGTCTAAATCCCACTGCACTAATGGCGGATACCGGACGCACGTCTAACACCAACATAGCAGTCAAGGCCTCAGTTATACGTTTTGCTTCAGGATGACTGCTGTCGTACTTCATCCTCCTTGCTAAGGACTGTTGGAGGGTCAATTGTTTAGTAAAAGTAGTGGTGTTCCTACTTCCTCTCTGGGATGATGAACGACTCCCAGCAGCAGCAACAGCAGCAGCGGCAGCAATAGGCGTAGCAATGCAGGATCCTCCAGAGGAATCCCGGATAGGAGAGTCAGTCATGCCAGTGACATGGCCTGCAGGACTACTTCCGATCCTGACTAAGGAGGAAATTGACGAGGAGGGAGTTGACGGTGTGGTTTGCAGGCGCTTGGATACAACAGGACAACGGGATTTAGGTGTCCCTGGACTGCTTACGGTCTTAGCCAAAGTTTCTGAACTTGACAGTAACTTTTTATGAACGCGCTGCAGGTGCCGTATAAGGGAGGATGTTCCTAGGTGGTTGACGTCCCTACCCCTACTTATTTCACCTTTACATATGGTACATATGGCAAGACAGTTGTTGTCCGGATTTGGATAGAAATATTGCCAGACCAAAGAGGTGGAATGTTTGGTCTTCTGCCCAGGCATGACCGTGATGGGCTTTTTCATCCCACGGACAACAACTGTCTCCCTCGGAGCCTGATTTAAACAAACCACATCACCATCAGAATCCTCCTCGCCAACTTCCTCCTCAGCGCCAGCTACACCAGTATCCTCATCCTGTTGTACTTCAACAGTGACATCTTCAATTTGCATATCAGCAAGTGGACTGTGGGTGCTCCTTTCAGCACTTGCAGGGGGCGTGCAAATGGTGGAAAGAGCCACCTCTTCCCGTCCAGTGCTGGGAAGGTCAGGCATCGCAACCACCACCACACTTGGACTCTCCTTGGGGATTTGTGATATCTTCTTAGAAAGCACAGTTCTTCGCTGTGCTTTTGCCAGCTTAACTCTTTTGATTTTTTTAGTGGGAGGAGGGCTTCCATCGTCATGTGAAGCTGAACCACTAGTCATGAACATACTAGGGATTGACCTTAGCCGTTCCTTGCCACTCCGTGTCGTAAATGGCATATTGGCAAGTTTACGTTTCTCTTCAGCTGATTTAAATGTCTTTTTCAAGGTCATTTTCCTGAACTTTGCCATTTGGGATTGTATGTGCCCTCTACTATGACATTGGGCATCGGCCTTGGCAGACGACGTTGATGGCATGTTATCGTCTATGTCATGACTAGTGGCAGCAGCTTCAGCACTAGGAGGAAGTGGTTCTTGATCTTTCTCTATTTTATTTTTATCGGAGAAAGTTTGGTCCTCCATTTATGTTATATCGATTTGATATATACGTGCGGCTAAACACAGAAAATAATTTTTTTTTTGGTTTGGACTGGAGTGTACTTTGGGGGTTACAGCACCCTTTAACGGTCAAGCCAGCCGGCCCTTATGACACAGGCGCACTCTTGGCACTACTTTGTTGATGCACGTGCGGCTACTGCGCACACAATTCACAAACACAGAAAATAATTTTTTTTTTGGTTTGGACTGGAGTGTACTTTGGGGGTTACAGCACCCTTTAACGGTCAAGCCAGCCGGCCCTTTACTTATGACACAGGCGCACGCTTGGCACTACTTTGTTGATGCACGTGCGGCTACTGCGCACACAATTCACAAACACAGAAAATAATTTTTTTTTTGGTTTGGACTGGAGTGTACTTTCGGGGGTTACAGCACCCTTAACGGTCAAGCCAGCCGGCCCTTTACTTATGACACAGGTGCACACTTGGCACTACTTTGTTGATGCACGTGCGGCTACTGCGCACACAATTCACAAACACAGAAAATAATTTTTTTTTTGGTTTGGACTGGAGTGTACTTTCGGGGGTTACAGCACCCTTAACGGTCAAGCCAGCCGGCCCTTTACTTATGACACAGGCGCACGCTTGGCACTACTTTGTTGATGCACGTGCGGCTACTGCGCACACAATTCACAAACACAGAAAATAATTTTTTTTTTGGTTTGGACTGGAGTGTACTCTCGGGGGTTACAGCACCCTTAACGGTCAAGCCAGCCGGCCCTTTACTTATGACACAGGCGCACGCTTGGCACTACTTTGTTGATGCACATGCGGCTACTGCGCACACAATTCACAAACACAGAAAAAAATTTTTTTTTGGTTTGGACTGGAGTGTACTTTCGGGGGTTACAGCACCCTTTAACGGTCAAGCCAGCCGGCCCTTTACTTATGACACAGGCGCACGCTTGGCACTACTTTGTTGATGCACGTGCGGCTACTGCGCACACAATTCACAAACACAGAAAATAATTTTTTTTTGGGTTTGGACTGGAGTGTACTTTGGGGGTTACAGCACCCTTTAACGGTCAAGCCAGCCGGCCCTTTACTTATGACACAGGCGCACGCTTGGCACTACTTTGTTGATGCACGTGCGGCTACTGCGCACACAATTCACAAACACAGAAAATAATTTTTTTTTTGGTTTGGACTGGAGTGTACTTTCGGGGGTTACAGCACCCTTAACGGTCAAGCCAGCCGGCCCTTTACTTATGACACAGGCGCACGCTTGGCACTACTTTGTTGATGCACGTGCGGCTACTGCGCACACAATTCACAAACACAGAAAATAATTTTTTTTTTGGTTTGGACTGGAGTGTACTCTCGGGGGTTACAGCACCCTTAACGGTCAAGCCAGCCGGCCCTTTACTTATGACACAGGTGCACGCTTGGCACTACTTTGTTGATGCACGTGCGGCTACTGCGCACACAATTCACAAACACAGAAAAAAATTTTTTTTTGGTTTGGACTGGAGTGTACTTTCGGGGGTTACAGCACCCTTTAACGGTCAAGCCAGCCGGCCCTTTACTTATGACACAGGCGCACGCTTGGCACTACTTTGTTGATGCACGTGCGGCTACTGCGCACACAATTCACAAACACAGAAAATAATTTTTTTTTTGGTTTGGACTGGAGTGTACTTTCGGGGGTTACAGCACCCTTAACGGTCAAGCCAGCCGGCCCTTTACTTATGACACAGGCGCACGCTTGGCACTACTTTGTTGATGCACGTGCGGCTACTGCGCACACAATTCACAAACACAGAAAATAATTTTTTTTTTGGTTTGGACTGGAGTGTACTCTCGGGGGTTACAGCACCCTTAACGGTCAAGCCAGCCGGCCCTTTACTTATGACACAGGCGCACGCTTGGCACTACTTTGTTGATGCACGTGCGGCTACTGCGCACACAATTCACAAACACAGAAAATAATTTTTTTTTTGGTTTGGACTGGAGTGTACTTTCGGGGGTTACAGCACCCTTAATGGTCAAGCCAGCCGGCCCTTTACTTATGACACAGGCGCACGCTTGGCACTACTTTGTTGATGCACGTGCGGCTACTGCGCACACAATTCACAAACACAGAAAATAATTTTTTTTTTGGTTTGGACTGGAGTGTACTCTCGGGGGTTACAGCACCCTTAACGGTCAAGCCAGCCGGCCCTTTACTTATGACACAGGCGCACGCTTGGCACTACTTTGTTGATGCACATGCGGCTACTGCGCACACAATTCACAAACACAGAAAAAAATTTTTTTTTGGTTTGGACTGGAGTGTACTTTCGGGGGTTACAGCACCCTTTAACGGTCAAGCCAGCCGGCCCTTTACTTATGACACAGGCGCACGCTTGGCACTACTTTGTTGATGCACGTGCGGCTACTGCGCACACAATTCACAAACACAGAAAATAATTTTTTTTTGGGTTTGGACTGGAGTGTACTTTCGGGGGTTACAGCACCCTTAACGGTCAAGCCAGCCGGCCCTTTACTTATGACACAGGCGCACGCTTGGCACTACTTTGTTGATGCACGTGCGGCTACTGCGCACACAATTCACAAACACAGAAAATAATTTTTTTTTTGGTTTGGACTGGAGTGTACTCTCGGGGGTTACAGCACCCTTAACGGTCAAGCCAGCCGGCCCTTTACTTATGACACAGGTGCACGCTTGGCACTACTTTGTTGATGCACGTGCGGCTACTGCGCACACAATTCACAAACACAGAAAAAAAATTTTTTTTGGTTTGGACTGGAGTGTACTTTCGGGGGTTACAGCACCCTTTAACGGTCAAGCCAGCCGGCCCTTTACTTATGACACAGGCGCACGCTTGGCACTACTTTGTTGATGCACGTGCGGCTACTGCGCACACAATTCACAAACACAGAAAATAATTTTTTTTTTGGTTTGGACTGGAGTGTACTTTCGGGGGTTACAGCACCCTTAACGGTCAAGCCAGCCGGCCCTTTACTTATGACACAGGCGCACGCTTGGCACTACTTTGTTGATGCACGTGCGGCTACTGCGCACACAATTCACAAACACAGAAAATAATTTTTTTTTTGGTTTGGACTGGAGTGTACTCTCGGGGGTTACAGCACCCTTAACGGTCAAGCCAGCCGGCCCTTTACTTATGACACAGGCGCACGCTTGGCACTACTTTGTTGATGCACGTGCGGCTACTGCGCACACAATTCACAAACACAGAAAATAATTTTTTTTTTGGTTTGGACTGGAGTGTACTTTCGGGGGTTACAGCACCCTTAATGGTCAAGCCAGCCGGCCCTTTACTTATGACACAGGCGCACGCTTGGCACTACTTTGTTGATGCACGTGCGGCTACTGCGCACACAATTCACAAACACAGAAAATAATTTTTTTTTTGGTTTGGACTGGAGTGTACTCTCGGGGGTTACAGCACCCTTAACGGTCAAGCCAGCCGGCCCTTTACTTATGACACAGGCGCACGCTTGGCACTACTTTGTTGGTGCACGTGCGGCTACTGCGCACACAATTCACAAACACATAAAATAATTTTTTTTTGGTTTGGACTGGAGTGTACTTTCGGGGGTTACAGCACCCTTTAACGGTCAAGCCAGCCGGCCCTTTACTTATGACACAGGCGCACGCTTGGCACTACTTTGTTGATGCACGTGCGGCTACTGCGCACACAATTCACAAACACAGAAAATAATTTTTTTTTTGGTTTGGACTGGAGTGTACTTTGGGGGTTACAGCACCCTTTAACGGTCAAGCCAGCCGGCCCTTTACTTATGACACAGGCGCACGCTTGGCACTACTTTGTTGATGCACGTGCGGCTACTGCGCACACAATTCACAAACACAGAAAATAATTTTTTTTTTGGTTTGGACTGGAGTGTACTTTCGGGGGTTACAGCACCCTTAACGGTCAAGCCAGCCGGCCCTTTACTTATGACACAGGCGCACGCTTGGCACTACTTTGTTGATGCACGTGCGGCTACTGCGCACACAATTCACAAACACAGAAAATAATTTTTTTTTTGGTTTGGACTGGAGTGTACTCTCGGGGGTTACAGCACCCTTAACGGTCAAGCCAGCCAGCCCTTTACTTATGACACAGGCGCACGCTTGGCACTACTTTGTTGATGCACGTGCGGCTACTGCGCACACAATTCACAAACACATAAAATAAATTTTTTTTGGTTTGGACTGGAGTGTACTTTCGGGGGTTACAGCACCCTTTAACGGTCAAGCCAGCCGGCCCTTTACTTATGACACAGGCGCACGCTTGGCACTACTTTGTTGATGCACGTGCGGCTACTGCGCACACAATTCACAAACACAGAAAATAATTTTTTTTTTGGTTTGGACTGGAGTGTACTTTGGGGGTTACAGCACCCTTTAACGGTCAAGCCAGCCGGCCCTTTACTTATGACACAGGCGCACGCTTGGCACTACTTTGTTGATGCACGTGCGGCTACTGCGCACACAATTCACAAACACAGAAAATAATTTTTTTTTTGGTTTGGACTGGAGTGTACTTTCGGGGGTTACAGCACCCTTAACAGTCAAGCCAGCCGGCCCTTTACTTATGACACAGGTGCACGCTTGGCACTACTTTGTTGATGCACGTGTGGCTACTGCGCACACAATTCACAAACACAGAAAATAATTTTTTTTTTGGTTTGGACTGGAGTGTACTTTCGGGGGTTACAGCACCCTTAACGGTCAAGGCAGCCGGCCCTTTACTTATGACACAGGCGCACGCTTGGCACTACTTTGTTGATGCACGTGCGTCTACTGCGCACACAATTCACAAACACAGAAAATAATTTTTTTTTGGTTTGGACTGGAGTGTACTTTCGGGGGTTACAGCACCCTTTAACGGTCAAGCCAGCCGGCCCTTTACTTATGACACAGGCGCACGCTTGGCACTACTTTGTTGATGCACGTGTTGCTACTGCGCACACAATTCACAAACACAGAAAATATATTATTTTTTTAGCACTTGGGGGGAGCACCCCTGATGGACAGAGCACCCCCTGGACAACACTACAGCACTCCTTTAGGACTGGGACACTGCACAGGACTTTGGAGTGGACACAGCCCCTATGGAGAACTGACTGCACAACACAGTCCAGCCAGCCCCTATGGACTTTGAAGTAGTGGACACAGCCCCTATTAACAACAGCAGCACAGCACAACACAGCCAGCCCCTATGGACTTTGAAGTAGTGGACAACAGCAGCACTACACTACACTACACTACACTACACAGCCCTAACTCCCACCCTCCCTCTTCACTGTCCACAGCCGAGTGAGAAAATGGCGCCGACGCGGGTACCTTATATAGGATCCAAAACCCGCGAGACTCGGAAGGCGGGATGATGACGTTTTGCCTCGATTTCAGATCCGAGTCAGGCGGGAAAAGTCGAGCCTGACTCGGATCGGACTCGGATCGGGGGGGCTCGGGGGGGTTCGGATTTCAGAAATCCGAACCCGCTCACCCCTACTTTTAACATGTTTCAGCTAGTAATACTACACCTGTACACCAACTATGAGATCTGGAAAACATGCACTGTTAGGGGTGCACTGCTATAGACCATAAATAGGGTAAATTATGAATACTGTATAATAATACACTATCCAGTGCATAAGGAAACCAATATGTACATATATGTCCAGGGCAGTTCTAGGTTCTTCTGCTGATCCCCCAGACTCCTGGACTTGCTTTAATGCTCTGGAATGGTGCCCACATCTGAAATAAAAATGTTCAGCTCAGGCAGGATGGTCGCACTCACACATTAAATTGCTTACTGTGATCGCTGGTCCTGTACATGTTGGAATTATGATATACAATACACTCTGTATGATCAGGGGCAGAACTATGGGAGACAATTAAGGCGCCTGCTGCTGGGTGCCAGCACTGAAGAGGCACCTCCTCCATTGCCCACAATATATTCACCCCACTTAGGGCTGTAAATATGTACCCAGAGTGTACCATCACGGCTGCCCAATACATGGTATTTTCCCTTTTTTTAGGGGGGGGGGCACCAAATTATAACTTACCTCCGGGCGTCTGGAATGAATTTACACCACTGAGTATGATGCATATTAAAGCTGGAGAAGAGCTAATTATGCCTTCTTCATGGATTTGGAAACCCCCCTCTAGAAATCCTGCATTTCCTACTGGCCGGTCAGTGTCAAGCAGCCCAGCGGAGGGGAGAGGGGTATGGTCCAGCGGGAAAACTCCTACTTTCCCGGTGCCCCAATCTGCCCCTAGTGAGGTGGTATTCCCTTTTAGATCCAAGTTATGTGAGTGATCGTACCAAACTCACGTTAAAATGGAGTAAAAGTCTCCCATAAAGGTACCTTTAAATCAATGTTCTTTATCTTGTACAGTTTATTCGCCCATGTGCAATATTAAAGGATAGGGTAGTAAGTGTACCCCAACTCCCAGTGAGGCTTGCTGGAACATGTATATCAAGCTATCTTTATGCTTCCCAGTGGTCATTCGCGTAACTCTCGTGTTTCATACAGGAAATTACCGGGTGGTATATATAAAAAAAGATATATAATGGTAGATCAGGATTGGGGTAGGGTACAAATGGATATACACAAGTCTGCCAGAATTATAGTAACATTCAGCTATGTATTATACAGAAGAAATGTCCAAGTGATCGTACCGTATAACATCAAAGCGGAGTAGTGGCTGCCCATAAAGGTATCTTTCAGCCAGTATACTTAATAATGTACAGATTATTCACCCGTATATAAGGGATTTTCAGCAATAGGAAAAAAAATGTGCATTCCCAAACTCACAGTTGTGCGTGTAGTGCCAAATATATGAAGGTATCCTTGGGTCCTCTGTGTAATTTATCCTTTTATTCTGCATCCACCTTGTGTCTCGTAGAAGAAACCCTGTATAATATAAAATATATATCAGGGACAATGCAAGGCGTAAAACAGTTTTATTTTAACATAAAGTTAAAAACCATAAAATACATACAGTACTGTAGGTCACTGATCACACATTGGGAAGATGCAAGAAGGCATATACGTGAATGTGAGAGATCCGTACTACCACGTCCAGAGAAATGGGTCTCCAAGTGTGCCAGTGAACTTTTAAGCCCATCCACCAACGTGTTTCGACCAGATGTCTTTTTCAAGGTGTGTATCTGTTAGGGCTATAGATCTGACTTAAGTACCATAGAGAGTCCCTCGCACCATACATAGGCAGGGTTTAGGAAAATTAGAGGTACAGTATATTCATATTTGACCACCTTTGAAAGCAGACTCATGTCCTCCTAAACAGTGGTAATCTTGTATAAAAAATGCAAGTAAACATAACAAAATATAAAGAGCTCCTCTAATAGGTGGACTGTGGGGAAGATATATTAGATGGTACCAGCGGCAGTGGCGTAACTAGGGCAGGGGCGCCGCCGGCCACGGTACCGGCCCGTCCTAGTTAGCCAGTGTAGTGCTGACCACAGTGAGTGCGGTCAGCACTACAAATTTACACAGGACCAGCGTTAGGCTTCCCAGCGCCGGTCCTGTGCTGCACAGCTGAGCCCCTTCCCTCCCCCTGAGCGCTTGCCCAATAGCGCCAAGAGGAGTGTGGCAGGCGGGCTCATTGTGTGCATAACACACACATCACCGCCAGCACTGGCGGCAATGTGTGTGTTAATCAGCAGCCAATGACAGACTCTCATTGGCTGCTGCTGCTGCACACACATCGCCGCCAGCGCTGGCAGCGATGTGTGTGTTAATCAGCAGCCAATGAGAGTCAGACAGACTCTCAATGACTGCTGCTGCTGCACACACATCTCCACCAGCGCTGGCGGCAATGTGTGTGTTAAACAGCAGCCAATGAGAGCTGTAGCGCCCACTGCAAGAGCCGGCTCCCTTTCGGCTCCTGCAGTGGGTAATGGGAGAGACATCATGACGTCTCTCCCATAATGCAGAGCGCGCCAGCCCGGGAGGACTGACGTGCGGACGGCAGCGGGAGCTGGAGCGTGGAGCCAAGTAAGTATTTTTCTTCTATTTATTGTTTTATTTTCATTGTATAGTTGTCGGGGGGTTTCTATGCTGGGGGCACTTATACTGGGGGCACTAATGGGGCACTTATACTGGGGGCACTTATACTGGGGGTACTTATACTGGGGGCACTTATACTGGGGACACTTATACTGGGGCACTAATGGAGGGGACCTATACTGAGGGCACTTATACTGGGGGCACTAATGGAGGGGACCTATACTGGGGGCACTAATGGAGGGGACCTATACTGGGAGCACTTATACTGGGGGCACTAATGGAGGGGACCTATATTGGGGGCACTTATACTGGGGGCACTAATGGAGGGGACCTATACTGGGAGCACTTATACTGGGGGCACTAATGGAGGGGACCTATACTGGGGGCACTTATACTGGGGGCACTAATGGAGGGTACCTATACTGGGGTTACTAATGGAGGGGACCTATACTGCTGGCACTAATGGAGGGGACCTATACTGGGGGCACTAATGGAGGGTACCTATACTGGGGGCACTAATGGAGGGGACCTCTACTGGGGGCACTAATGGGTGACCTCTACTGGGGACACTCCATCAGGGACCACTACTGGGGGCACTGCATAGGGGACCTACTACTGGGGGGCACTGCATAAGGGGGGCCTGCTACTGGGAGCACTATATAAGGGACACTGCATAGGGGGACCACTGCTGGGGCACTGCAAAGGGGTGTTTACTACTGGGGGGCACTATATAAGGGGCTTACTACTGGAGGCACAAGGGACACTGCACTTGGGGCACTGAATAGGGAGGACCACTACAGGGGGCACTGGATAGGGGGGACCACTACTGGGGCTCTGAGTAAGGAGGACCTCTACTGGGGGCACTGCATAAGGGGGATTACTACTGGGGGCCTGCATAAGGGGGACCACTACTGGGGGTACTGTACAAGGGGCCCTAATAGGGGCCTGCATAAAAGGGACCACTACTGGGGACATTGCATACTGGGGGTACTGTATAAGGGGCACTACTGGGGGCCTGCATAAGAGGGACCACTATAGGGGGCACTGCATAGGGGGTACTGTATAAGGGGCACTACTGGGGGCCTGCATAAGAGAGACCACTACTGGGGGCACTGCATAGGGGGGACTGTATATGGGACACTACTGGGGTTAAGGCGCATATGGAATGGAAAGGAATGTTCAGAGTGACGAGAAAGGGGTATGTGTGTCATGTTGACACACCACATTTTTAAGTGACCATGCCCCTTTTGACCATGCTCATTTTTTGCCATGCACACATAGGGGGAGGGAGCTCCATTTTTACATTTGCCCTGGGCTCCAAATACCCTAGTTACACCACTGACCAGCAGCTAGGAATATGTGTCCACTGTACCTAGCTACACTTCCGGTTATGGAGCGCAAGTTCCCGGACTTATGGTCAGGTGGTGCATGGTGCGAGGGGTTGACCTAAAATGGAGGCATGGTATGCACATTCCCCTATGGTAGAGCTTATTTCCCCTTCTTGCTAGGGACCTGGAAGTGACGTCAGTGAGGGTGGAAGTGCAGTTCATGCCCATGAAGGCCAGCTAAACAAGAAAGTTGTCCCCACTTACACAAGAAAGTTGTCTCCTCGCAGGCTAGCTGTGCTCGCCACGTTTCTGGCTCGGTGGCTCGCTACGCTCGCCACATGGTTATTTTGCCCCTCTATGCCCACTTGGATGGATGGTAGGGAATGACGCTCGACACTGGCTGATGACGTCAGGGTCCTCCCCGAGAAGGGGATTTAGACACTACCATTCCCTGCATTTAGTGCAGTCAAGGCCTTGGTACGTTTATGCATAGGCTGAGGAAATGACCGTGCGTTCCACCCATCAATTGATCTCTCCATTGATAGGACATTAGAGTATCATAGGTCAGGAGATATCACTGAATTTAAACAAATCTAGTATAATATACAGCGATCATCACTACATCCACATTATATATACACACGTTTCATAAGCCATAGAGTACATAGAAATTAATAAAAATCCATAAATCTTAAAATCTTCAAACCATAAATAATTGGTAAAAATACATAATTATTTATATTGAAGCTATAAAGAGAAGAACGAGGTACTCCACACTGTGTATTTTCAGTGTTACCTAAAACTATCATAAAAAGTTCTATATCAAAAATGGAGAGTCTAATAATAGAACAATAAAACCAGTAAAAAGGATCTATAGATAAGTATAAAGAGGTACAGTATAAAGAATTATAAAAACCATTTTGTTTCGTAATCTAGATTTAACCCTTTCGGGGTAAGAGTACCTAGATTAAATAAAGTCCGCATTTCCAATTTTGCTAATCGGCCCTCAATGTAATTTTTCCCCCAATTATGAGGGACTATTGAATTCCACAAAAAGAAACCATAGTGGAGGTTTTACAATGTGCCGATACGCCATGAGTCATTACACCCTTCCTAATATTACGGAGGTGGTCTCCCATTTTATCCTTAGGTTTACGTGTGGTTCTTCCCACATATTGCTTGTTGCAAACACATTGTAGCAGATAAACTACGTTTTTACTGTTACAGGTTATAAAATCATTTATTTTATACTCTGTTATTGCTACTAGAGGTGTATCTGGTAACCATAAACATATCTTTTTTACAGGTCTTACACATTAGGCTGTACTACATACAAGGGAATGTGCGTGTCATGCCTCCATTTAGATCAACCCCTTGCACCATGCACCGCCTGACCATAGGTCCGGACACGTGTGCTCCATAACCAGAAGTGTAGCTAGGTACAGCGGACACATATTCCTAGCCACCAGTATCATCTAATATATTTTCCCCACAGTCCAATTATCGGAGGAGCAGTATCCCATATCTGGTGAAAGTTGATGGGTTCCACAGTTGGAATGCATAACATCCACTCACTATATTTTGTTATGTTTACTTGCATTTTTTTATATGAGATTACCACCATTTTGGAGGACATGAATCTGCTTTCAAAGGTGGTCAAGATATGTCAAATATGAATATTCCTCTAATTTACCTTAACCCCGCCTATGGATGGTGGGAGGGACTCTCTATGGTATTTAAGAAACACACCTAGAAAAAGACATCTGGTCGAAACGCCTTGGTGGATAGGCTTAAAAATTCACTGACACACTTTGAGATCCATTTCCCTGGACATGGTAGTCCGGACCTCTCACGTCCAGGTATATGCCTTCTTACATCTTCCCAATGTGTGATCAGTGACCTATGTATTTTATGGTTTTTAACTTTATGTTACAATAAAACTGTTTTAAACTTTGCATCGCCCCTGATATATATTTTATATTATCCAGGGTTTTTCTATGATACACAAGGTGGATGCAGAATAAAAGGAGAAATTACAGAGAGTACCCAAAAATACCTTGATATATTTGGCACTACATGCACAACTGTGAGTTTGGGAATGCACATTTCTTTTTTCCTGTTGCTGAAAATCCCTTATATACGAGTGAATAAACTGTCACATAATAAGTATACTGGCTGAAATATACCTTTATGGGCGGCCACTACTCCGCTTTGACATGAGTACGATATGATCACTTGGACATTTCTTCTGTATAATGCATAGCTTAATGTTACTATAATTCTGGCGGGCTTGTGTATATCTGTTTGCACCCTACCCCACTCCTGATCTACCATTATATATTTTTTTATATATATACCACCCAGTAATTTCCTGTATGAGACACGAGAGTTACGCGAATGACCACAGGGAAGCCTAAAGATACCTTCATATACATGTTCCAGCAAGCCTCACTGGGAGTTGGGGTACACTTACTACCCTATCCTTCAATATTGCACATGGGTGAATAAACTGTACAATATAAAGAACACTGATTTAAAAATACCTTTATGGGAGACTTTTACTCCATTTTAACATGAGTACAGTACAATCACTCATATAACTTGGACCTCACTTAGTACTTTATGTGGCAAATTAAGACTGTAAGGAACATTCAACACTATTGGTTTCCTTGTCTTCCCTTTTGTTTCCTTTGTCTGAGAGGAATTGAAAGAATGATCCATCATCCTGTGGAACAGACAAGGGTTCCAGAGCCAGAGGTTTGAATAACCCCGACGATCTGGATAGGATTAGAATCCAACCATCATAGTGACTTTGGTTTAAACTATTTCTACCCACTGATTGTATGTATGATACCTATTTGTCCCATTAGTATTTTTCTTGGAAAATTATCTTATAGGGTGTTTGCAGTTTTGGGGTATATAGACTATTTTTCTTTATATCTATTTTCTAGAGGTTGATGACCCTCTTTTAGTATTCCCCTATTGCAGCTACCTGCGTGTGCAGTAGAATCCTACACTTTGCATTTTCATCACTCCTACAGCCAACCTGGTTTTATCACATGTGAGTTTGGTTACTAAGAAGGAGGAAGTGAAATTTAGTTTAATACAACACTTATTTTATTCCTACTTAATATTAGTGATTGCAGCCATTAATGAGGAAGTTTGTTGTGTGATGTACCAAACTTTTGATGAGGTGTTGGAAATAGTGAAGGATGTTGGGCAGGGATCTCATTTGGGGAAAATAGATGTGGATTCAACATTTTACTCGTACATCCCGACACTTTATCTTATTGGTTTTAAATTTGATGATGGCTTTGATATCAATCAATGCCTCCCATAGGTTATTCTATACGCTATGCTTTCGCCAAATGCTTCAGTGCCTCCCTGCAGTGGTGCATCATGGAGAGCAGGGAGTGGACCATTATCATTATTATTGGTGGTTGGTCTGAGTAATCCCCATTGTGTACAAACTTAATGTTTTCAGTCCAGATCCTTGTATACCAATTGCATAAGATAAGACTCTGGCTTCTACCAAATTGTTTTACTTTGGTATCAAAATTGACACAGAGGGGTGCTATTGATTTATAGCCCTTGACAAGCTGGATAGGTTGAAGGGCCATGTTGCTTCCATCAGCGAGAGTGTCTCTGTAGCAAATGCAGTCTCTTTTGGGTTTGCTTCACATGGATATAAATCCCTATAGGATGCATTTTTTGTAGGGAGCTGGAAAGAACTGTAGGAGTTGTCAGGCCCCACCACTATTCTCATATGTCAGCTGTGCTTAATCAGGATTTAGGGGTATATTTACTAAAGTGTGAGTTTGTAGAAGTGGAGTTAATGTCCATAGCAACCAATCAGCTTTTCTCTTTTAGAAGGGGCTAGATAATTGATAAGTAGAATCTGATTGGTTGCTATGGGCAACAACTCCACTACTAAATACCCACATGTTAGTAAATATACCCCTTAGAGTCTGGGACTCCTTTCTGGATTTAAGTGAGGTGTGTTTTTGAAGGTTATCTCCTTTATGTAGCCAGCAGCTACAGCTGTTAAAATAGAAGTGAGGCCCAAGAGGTTTAAAACATACTGTACCTAGAGTGTTGGTGGTGTACTGCTTCTTCCAATCCCAGTAGTTGTAAGGTTTAGGGTTTGACAAAAAAATTGATTCTGTTTAAAGTAAACTCTACCCAATTGTCATTGCTCTGAAATTGTGGGGAGAGTTGTGGATGAAAAAAGCTGCAGTTTTCTGGTGCTACAATCTGGGAGTGGTCCAAGCCATTAACAAACAGAACGTTTCCTCTTTGCCTGTGGTCATGCTGTCAGGGCACCTAATTTACCTTTCAGGGGAGGATGTTTGATTAGTGGAGGAAGAGCTGTCACTGTAACGCAGCAGGCAGTGAATTCTGACACTACCTGTTGATGGATGGGGACTTAGAACCAGCGGTGTAGAATGTAGCCATGACACCCAGAGCATGGGTGTGCTAAGGCGCCCATACACCCCCCAATTGTGCCAGGAAGGGGGCGTGCCCAGCATCTAGGGGCAAATTAAAGGGAAATAAAATTAAATATTAGGGGCAGTATCAAACTGAAACATGGAGGGCTAGATATATTACAACCCACTAAAGTAATTCCAACAATTAAAAATAAACCACACAGTAGTGCCCAAAATTCACGTTATGCCACACAGTAGTGCCCCTTATTCACATTACGCCACACAACAACATAGTAGTGTTTTTTATTCATGTTACGCCACTGTAGAGCCCCTTATTCACATTATGTTACAAAATAATGGCCACAATGCACGTTATGCCAAACATTAGTGCCCATTAATTCATGTTATGCCACAGTTTTGGCTATTTTTTCTCATTATGCATCTCTCAGATCACAACCTTATCACCTGCACACTCTCCTCCACTACATCAACATCATTGAAGTCAACCAAACCTCCTAAAATCCGTAGAAATATTAATGCTATTAACTTTCAACAACTATCTACCTCTCTACAACAACGACTCTCGCCAATTTCTACATTCACTTCTCCTGAGACTGCTGCATCACACCTAAACCAGATTATAGCAAAAGACATCAATGAAGTAGCTCCAGCTACCCATCACACACCACGTAGACTTAGACGTCAACCATGGCATTCTAACTTAACAAGGCATCTACAAAAACTCTCATGTAAAGTAGAACGTAAGTGTTGAAAGTCGTACTCCAAGTGACTTCCTCACATATACAGTAAGACTATCTACAACTCTTACCATACTGCTTTGGACATTGACAAACAAACATATTTCCAATTTCTAATCTCTGCTCAAGCCTCTAACCCCAAGCGACTTTTTAATACATTTAAACTGCTTCTTACCCCTCCCTCACCCAAACCACCTGCTACTATCTGTGCACAAGATCTTGCTTCCTATTTCAAGGACAAGATTGATAAAATCCGAAATGAAATGGCATGCTCTTCCTCAGCTAGTTACCTGCTCAATTCCCTACCTGAACCCTCTGGCACATTCTCTTCATTTGATCTTATAAACGAAGATAAAGTATCTACACTCTTCTCATCCTCCTACTCTATTACCTCACCTCTAGATTCTATACCCTCGCAAATCAGTAAAACTCCTGTGCTCATCCCAACCCTAACTAAAATCTGTAATCTCTCTCTCTCTACTGGCATCTTTCCATTACTGTTCAACCATGCAGTGATTACTCCCATTCTGAAAAAAATATATTCTGACCCTAATACTCTCCCAAAGTACTGACCTATTTCCCAGCTCCCATGCCCCTTCAAGCTACTTGAGAGACTTGTCTACACCTGCCTCATACACTTTCTTAACTCGCACAACTTATTGGACTCTCTTCAGTCCGGCTTTCATTCCCAACACTCCACAGAGACAGCACTGACTAAGTAGTAAATGTTCTGGTCACTGCCAAGGCTAAAGGCCATTACTCACTCCTAATTCTTCTAGATCTCTCTGCTGCTTTTGGGACCACTCTCTTCTCATACAAACACTACAATCCCTGGGTTTTAAGGACACAGCTCTTTCTTGGTTCTCTTCCTACCTATCTGATCACTCTTTTACTGTTAATTTTTCTGATTCTACCTCCTCTTCACTATCTCTATCAGTTGGAGTACCGCAAGGCTCTATCTTAGGTCCTTTACTATTTTCAATCTATACCACCTCTCTTGACAAACTAATACGCTCTTTTGGATTTCAGTACCATTTGTATGCAGATGACACTCAAATCTACCTATCTTCTCCAGATTTTTCACCATCTGTATTGGTCCATGTCACTGAATGTCTTTCTGCCATTTCATCTTGGATGTCATCCCGCCACCTGAAACTTAATATTTCTAAAACAGAATTAATTATATTTCCACTGGCCAATAACAGTTACCAACCTGATCTCTCTATCACTGTTGATAACTCGACAATCCATCCTAACCCACAAGCTGGCTGCCTTGGTATTATCCTTGACTCTGAACTGTCCTTTGTTCTCCACATTCAATCTGTCTCAAAATCATGTTACATACATCTAAAAAACATATCCACAATTCGACCATATCTCACACAAGACACTGCAAAAACCCAAAAATCCATGCACTTATTATTTCCCGCATTGTCTATTGCAATAGCCTCCTTACTGGTCTTCCCAAAAACAGGCTGTCACCTTACAATCCATTATGAATGCATCATCTGCTGCCCCGCTCTGTCAGTCCCTCCACTGGTTGCCGGTTTTCTACCGTATTCAATACAAAATAATTTTACTTACACATAAGGCTATTAACCAAACCACACCAACATACATCTCTTCACTCATCTCAAAATATCTCCCAACCCGACTTCTCCACTCAGCACAAGATCTGCATCTCTCATCCTCATGCATTACTTGCTCCCATTCATGGTTAGAGGACTTTCTTCGGGTTACACCCACTCTATGGAATGCCTTACCACGCACAATAAGATTTTCCTCTAGTCTCTTATTTTTCAAGCGTTCCCTGAAAACTCACCTCTTCAGGCAAGCTTATCAGATTCCAGAACCCCCCACATATACTTCATAGCTTCCATATCTAATTACATCCCCTTTCACAGTCCACACATAACCTCACACATTGTCTTTCTTTCACATCCACCTGACATTTGAATGACATTCCAGTGTGACTGGATCATGCAGCCCACCAAGAAACTGTGCATTCTGGCTGGGCCGCCATCTTGCTTCTGGTAATGTGACTTAGTTGCTCCAATCCTGGCATGTCACATGCTCTCTCCGACCATTCACGATCCTGCAATGGGTACTTAAGGGAGTTCAGAGCTTCCCATAGTTACCAGTGCAACGTGTTTCACAGCATAAGCTGTGAGAGAGACTTCCTGTGCTTCTGAGACCTGTCTGTTCCCTGCTCGCCTGTGCTCTTGCTGGATCCCAGCTTCCAAGCAGCCTGCATTTCTCTGCCTGCTCCCAGTCTCCTGCTGGAACCACCCTGCACCTTCCATTAATCCTCTCCCTGCCTAAAGACCTGAGTGTGCAGTTAACTCTGTGCCTACACTGCCTCCAGTTACCTAGCTCTCTGCAGCTATCCTGTTTTTACACTGAGCCATCTCAGTGTTACTCATCAGTTATTCAACTACTTCATAAACCTCTATGGATTTCATCACACCAGAATCAATTTGTAACCTGATATCCTATCTGCAGCCTCACAGTAACCATTTGGATTACAAAGACTTTTTATTATTTCTGTCACTCCCAGGACATCACCCACACTTACTTCACTTCAGTTTCTAGTCATCACCTCCCCAGCTATATTCAGGACTTTATATTATCTGTGTACATGTCTTCAAGTTCACCCATTAAAAAAAACACTTTTCAGTTTAAGTCTGTTTAGGTGTCTGCTCCTCTTTCCACCCTGGGTCCACAACAAACTCAGTGCCTGATTCAGACCTGCGCGCAAGCTTACAGCGTCATAAGTGGGTCAATGGTCCCCCACTGCGCATGCACATGCCGGCTCCGGCGTGCGCATGCACTATACCCGGCCAGTGATGGGTGCTCCATCGCTACGGGTCTCGCAACAAAGTGGGGAAGCTGTCGATTGTGATTGACAGCTTGCCCCATTTTGGAGGCGGGCAGGGGGGTTGGCTGGCCAAACGGAGGCGTTCCTGAAGAAACGCCTGCCATTTGGGGGCAGCCCCACTGACATCACGAGTGATGTCAGTGAGTGAGCTTCCGGCTCTATTAGAGCTGAAAGCTCACTGGGGCTTGCAGGAATGAAGCCCTATCACAAGGGTCTCGTCGCAAGCCGCGATGGTCGTGACCATCACGACCATCACCTGGCCGCTCACTAAAGCTGTGGGTGGTCACCCACAGCTTAGCGAGCGGCCAGAAGGCCGTCTATAAAAAAAACTGGGACGCCCTGATTCAGAGTGAGCGCTCTCAAAGAGCGTCCGTCTCTGAATCAGGCCCTCAGATCCTAACAGCCACTTATTCACATTATGCCTAACAATAGTGCCCCTTATTTAAGTTATGCCACAGTAGTGTCCCTTTTACACATTATGCCACAGTAGTGACCCTTATACACATGCCATAGTAGTGCCCCTTATTGCCAATTGGTGTCAGAGCAGACAGCCGTGACCTCACCAGGCTCTCAGCAGCAGTGACTGGCTCAGGCCTCCCCTCAGCAGCAGGGACACAACTGCCATGTTCTCTCCCCCATGCAAACCGGGCTGGCTGACATCAGGACCAGGGTGGTAGGTGGGACCCACCTCAGAGGTGAAAAGAGAAGAAGCCTGGGAGCGATGATGGGAGGGGACCACCTCCTCCTCCCTCTTTGTTATTGACCGTGGCTCTACCCTTCCTCCCTTCTGTTCAGTCCCAGAGCCAGATTAAGATCCCACAGAGCCCTACGCAAAATACCACCTCGGGCTATATATTAATGTATACAGTATATAAATACATACAGCGTATAAATTTCTCACACAGCTCTCCCAACTCACTCAGATCTTCCCTCTTCTCACACACATCTGCTCCCTTCCAACTCACACAACAATCCCCCCTCATTCAAACCCAGCCACAGCTCTCCCCCTTACACAGCTCATGTCCCCTTACACAGCTCTCCCCCCTCACTCAGCCTCCCCTCATACACACACAGCACTCCCCCCTCAATCAGATCTTCTCCTCAATCAGATCCCCCCTTCACACACACACAGGGCCTGATTCAGACCTACTCGCAAGCGCTTGAACGCTCGCAAGCAGGTCGATGGTGTACTCTGTGCACACGCAGCGGCCGCACTGCGCGTGCGCAAGCCCTGGAGTGAGAGAGAAATTCTCTCGCTCCGTGGCTCACTACAAAAGGGGCAGCTGTCGATGTTGATTGACAGTGGGCCCCATTTTGTAGGCGTGGCGGGGGGGTGGCTTCACAAATGGAGGCATTCCCATGCGAACGCCTGCCGTTTGTGGGCGGCCCCACTGACATCACCATTGATGTTAGTGGGAGAGCTTCCGACTCTATTAGAGCCAGAAGCTCTCTGGGGCTTGCGGCCACGAGACCCTACCACAAGGGTGGTCTTGACCATCGCAACCATCATCCTGGCCGGTTGCAATAGCTGTAGCTGTGCGAGCGTCCAGGAGGCCGCACAAAAAAAAAATGCCCTGATTCAGAGTGAGCGCTCTTTCAGAGCATCGTCTCTGAATCAGGCCCACAGTTCTCCCCATCACAAAGATCTCCCCACCTCACAAAGACCAATCCTTGCACACACTCATACACACACAGCTCTTCCACTTAACAAAGCTCCCCTCTCTTCATATACACAGATATTCCTCCTTACTCAGATCTCCTTCCCCCCTCCTTACTGTTGTAGGGCACCAGAGATCAACCATTTCATTGGGAGAGGGGGGAATCACCTGCTTATGAGCTGAGCTTGAAGCACATAAAGAGATCAGTGCATCCATACTGCAGGCGTTGTGTGGGTGGAGCCACAAGGGCCGCTCTGTCCACACCATGCCCCGTCTGGAGTAACTGATGTTTCACGCTCAGCTCTGCAGGTGTTCTGCCCTTCATCTGATGGCTGATCTCCAGTGCCCTGGAGCAGGTGTTTCACTGGAGCTACCCTTGCTACACCCTGCTACAACATAGTGCATTGTGGTAGATAAGACAGGAAGTGTCTTATCTGATCTGAGGAGCGATGCTACAAAATGGTGCTGACAATCACAACTAAAGGTAAGTAAGGGGGGAGAGGGACCAAAGAAGAGACATGGAGGGGCAAATGGAGAGACATGGTGGAGCAAATGGAGAGAAATGGAGGGGCAAAGGGAGAGACATGGAGTAGGTAAAGGGATAGACATGGAGGGGGCAAAGGGAGAGACATGAAGAGGACAAATGGAGAGACATGAAGGGGCAAATGGAGAGAGATGGAGGGGCAAATGAAAAGACATGGAGGCGGCAAAGGGAGAGACATGGAGGTGGCAAAGGGAGAGACATGGAGGGAGCAAATGGAGAGACATGGAAGTGGCAAAGGGAGAGATGTGGTAGGGCAAAGGGAGACATGGAGATGGCAAAGGGAGAGAAAGGAAGGGTTCAAAGGGAGAGACATAGATGGGGCAAAGAGAGACAGGGGCAATAGGAGAGAGACATAGGTGGCAACAGGAGAGAGATGGAGGGGGCAATTCTTTCTTTTTTATCTTTCTTTTTTAAATACTAATTACATTATTGTGACCTAACTACTTAAAAAACTCGACTGCTCTGTAATTATTTTTGCTTAGGGGTACCTTGAAAAAATTATGGCGACCCTAAGGGTGCCTCGAACTGAGAAAGTTTGGGAACCACTGTACTAGTATCTCTGGAATGTTCTAGAGTTGTTGATGAAAAAGGCAACATTCTAAGATGGACCAATTGGCTAGGGGTTGTGGGGTCACTTTACCTGCAGATTGAGAACTGCGTTTGTCCACTTCTGTGGGCATTGCAGTACTTAAAATTGTGATCTTTTGCTGGAGGTGCATGGTTGGTGCACAGGCACTCTACTCTCTTGACAAAGTTCCAGTTTGCAGCGCTACTCAAGCAGTGCATGTCTAAGGGGGAAAGGGTCTGGCATTTGGGACCCATTCTTTCTGCTTTGGTGCAGCGACATTGGCTGCAGCTGCAGGCTTGCCTGAGCCATCCTTTAAGGCCATATGTTGATGGAAATCTGATGCATATTAGTAATATAACCAGGTGGATTGACTTGTTGGGTGCACTTTCTGCAAAAGTTGACCCTAGGTTTTATTTGCTATACTCAAGACTTTTTATTATGTGATTAGAGTTATTCAGTCTTAAGATGAATTAAAGTTTCTGCTGAAGGTTTCTAGTTGAATAGATATTATGGGGTATATTTACTAAAGGTCAATTTTGTTTTCCTGTTCTATTTGTAGTCAATTTTCATTAGTTTTTGCAAATTGGAGATTTACTAAAGGCAAAACCAACTATAAAATTGACTATAAAACCGAAAATCGACCAAACATTGTCACTTTCATATAGACGACTAAAGGATCCCCTGATTAACTAACAATCAGTTTGTAAATCAAACTCAAAACCGACAGACAAATTACTAACATACTAGGCCAGTGATTCCCAAATTTTTGGGAATTGTGGCCACCAACCTGAGGCACCCCTGCAAGTGTCCTGCGGCACCCCAGGGTGCCGTGGCACACAGTTTGAGAACCACTGTACTAGGCTAATAACAGACAGGTGATTTTAAGTTCTAAAATCCTTTCTATTGTTTGAAACTTAATTATGATAACTATAAAAATGGACACAAGCATGAGGTGGACTGTGGCTCTAGGAATCATAGTTATTCATGGTTTTGCATTGCTGACCACTTTCCTGCGGTATGCAATAGACCACCTGACTAAAGAATCCAAGGAGGCAGAATTAAAGGAACCACAGCAGCTTCTTGAGGTATCCCAGAACCTATGCAGACCTAGGTTCTTCCGTGGTCAGTTCATCCTCAATGCATTGTCTGCTGGTGAGGTCAGACAGATGTTCTGCCTCAACCGCTCCAACATAATGATGCTTTTAGCCAGACAATGTGCAATCTTTATGTGCCACATCAGGCTTGCACAAGCTGCTGTGTGCTCTGCATATTTTCCATTGGCTCCTTTCAGTCAGTCTCTGGGAAAGTGATGGGAATTGTGTAGCCTACATTTAGCAGGCACCTCACCAAGGTCATAGCAGCTGTCATGCACCTCAGTGACACCTACATCTGCTTTCCCAGCCAGAGTCAAAGTGGCATGAAGTTAGGGAAGCTTTGTATAGTTTTGCAGGCATGCCTAATGTCATGGGAGCTATAGATTGCACGCACATAGGGATGACACCACCCAGGAATAATGCGCAAATATATATTAAGCGATATCATGCCTACTCCATGGATGGTCTGTAATGCAAAACAAAAAATAACACTAAAATACTCACATACACTCCCCAGGCACACACTCTGAAACACTGACAAAAATAATAAATGTCAAACCAACTTTAAAGTGGCAGTGTGACACTCTAGTGTTGTGGGCAGAGCCGGATTAAGGGGGGGGCACAGGGGGCGAGTACCCCCGGGCCCCCCTCTCTCAGGGGGCCCCCCAGCCAGAGCTTCTCTGACCCAGCTCTGGCACTAGAGCGTCCAGACAACATTCTCTGCTTACTGCCTGGCCGGCTATCGTAGATGCAGAGGGTGCAGGCTTTCATAAAGTGCCAACCCTGCTCCTGCACACAGCCATGCTGCACAAAGAGTTACACAGTCACAGCTACAGTAGCAGCTGTCTGGCTTGCAGGGACCACGCCTCCTACAAGCGTCACTGTAGAGAGACGGACCAGGCGGACTGGAGACTGAACAGTGAGAGAACACACACATCTGAAAGCAGCTGCACTCTGCTGATAAGAATGTAAAGCAAAGTAGTCTGGAGTCTGGACTATGGAGAGGTGAGCACCCACCCCACACAGTAGTGAATGTTACAGTCTGCAGCAGCGCAGGATGACGCAGAGCTCACGGTGGCAGGGAGGCCCATATCCCATACACACTGCCATGAAATGTGAAATCTCATATCCCTGTGTACAAAATGTATTTCTTTTTTTGTACTAATGTTTATGCCCCATAACACTTTAAGGCATCTTGTGACATGGAAGCAGTGACAAGTGGATGTGGGTACACCGAATTGCTGCTTCCTTTATTCTATACTGGCTAAAGGGAAAGTGTGTGCACCTTGAAAGGGAACCCCTTCAAAATATAACTATGGGCCTTACAAAGGTATTTACACCCATAGGCGGTTTAAGAGAGTAGTGGGCTGTGTGCAGCTTCTGTGCGGGCCCCCTCCCCCCCTTCTCCAACAGCACAGTAACCCTGCTTTGTGCGAGAGTCTACTGTGCATGCTCAGGTCTCTGGGAACATGGCGTACCCACTATGTTCCTGGAGACTCCTCTATTGCTCATGCGCAAATCTCCAGGAAAATGGCTGCAGCGCATTTTCCTGGTGATTTCTGTCTTCAGGGCAGGCCGACGCAGGACTCCAGAGAGGTAAGTTTAATATAATATGGGTGTAGGGTGTGCGGTGTGGACCCACACACACAATGGGCACAGCCAGGGAACGGTGCTGACAAGAGGGGGAGGGCCCCCTGTCTTAAGTGCCCCGGGCCCCCCAAAGGCTTAATCCGGCCCTGGTTGTGGGTGCTGTCTTGTAAATATCTGTGGTCTTCTGGGCTTTCTACACTCACAACAGAGGTGCATGGCCCCCAATCCCAACACAATAAAAGACACAATGGGCAAAATAATGTTAATTTTATGTTATCTGGATCCCTTCAATTCAAATCCTGGACCACTTGAGCAAATGGATAGACAAAGTTATACTTCACACAGTAGTACTAAAATATTCCATATCTATGAAATACTTCACAAATATTTTGCATTACCTATAGTCAGTAATTAATTTAAATTTAGTTACTAAGCTAATTATTTATTATAAGCTAAGCAGTTTTACTATTAATTCAAGTGTTACTTCAATATTCCCCAATTAGAAAAGTTAACTTTTAAAGCAAGTTTAAGCAATACCGATATAAGTACACAGGTAAATGGTCTATGCAAGCATTATGTCATCTAGACTCCAGTTAATGTCTCAATGCATCTCCATTTTACACTGGATCACACACCGCAGCTGCATATGGCCCCCTTCCTTCCTTTGATCCACATCACAAATGTCATAGTATTCCAGTGTACGCAAAGGAATTCGGAGTCATCCAGACAATCCACCAATCATAATACAGTAAAGTATGGTTGCCAAGCAGCGCAGCAAAACAAACATCCCATCACCGGATATAGCATCGGCCGGTCTGACCGACAGATCAGTGCACCAATACTGTGGTTCTAAACCCAAAACACCAGGGATACAACCCCTGGATGGCGGACAAATCACAGCCCTAAGAAAACAGTTCTGTGTTATTGAGCTTACGGTAAGTGTGCAAACACAGTAATTAATATACACAGTAGTTATAATACATAAAATCCACTTCATACAATATTCATAAAGATAACTGATACTGCAACACATCCAAATAACATGCAATTAATACATATAAAATGATTGTCAGAACTCCCTAATGAGAGACAACATATAACATTGAATAGCAGCATAATATAGCACTTAAGCATAACAACACTATTCTCTTGTGCAAATCCCCAGTGGAAAAACAAACAAACAAACAGCAAAATATTAATATTTACTACAGAAAGCATTGAAGCCCCAATGTTTCATTAAGACCTTGTGGGGCAAGGATTACTTCTGAAGTAAAATTTTTCCCCCTCACCCCCTCTCAGAAGGGTAGGTACAAAAACCCCTTTTTGAAATCACAGCTGATAAAGGGTTATTTCTGCTTATTTTAAGCTAATAACCTACCTATGTGCAAACTGTTGGGGTTAATAAGGGATATTGATGGAGTGACCAGGACATGAATAACTAAATGCTGATATCCAAGTGCTTCTCTGGTACGCATTCTATTTATTATGCAAATTATTTTCTAAAAAAGTACTACACTATATATGTGTCTCATCTGGCTCTGATTGAGCACCTCCCATAAAGGTTTCCAAGCCATTGGAATCCCAGGCCCATCCCACTACGTGGAATCCCTGTAAAGAACTACAAATAAGCTTTAAAGTTTTACTATTTGGTACGCACATTTATTCATCGAGCACGTATACTTTTTAAAATATACTACACTATCAGGCACAAGTTCTTTCCAACCTCCCCTTTCCAGATCATATACAGTGCATCCGGAAAGTATTCACTACGCTTCACTTTTCCACATTTTGTTATGTTACAGCCTTATTCCAAAATGGAATAAATTAATTTTTGTCCTCAAAATTCTACACACAATATACCATAATGACAACATGTAAGAATTTTTTTTGAGATTTTTGCAAATTTAATAAAAAAAGAAACACTAAGGAATCACATGTACATAAGTATTGACAGCCTTTGCCATGAAGCTCAAAATTGAGCTTAGGTGCATCATGTTTCCACTGATCATCCTTAAGATGTTCCTCCAGCTTAATTGAAGTCCACCTGTGGTAAATTCAGTTGATTGGACATGATTTTGAAAGGTCCCACACTTGACAGTGCATGTCAGAGCACAAACCAAGCATGAAGTCCAAGGAATTGTCTGTAGACCTCTCAGACAGGATTGTCTTGAGGCACAAATCTGGGGAAGGGTACAGAAAAATATCTGGTGCTTTGAAGGTCCCAATGAGCACAGTGGCCTCCATCATCCATAAATGGAAGAAGTTTGGAATCACCAGGACTCTTCCTAGAGTTGGCTGGCCATCTAAACTGAGCGATCGGGGTAGAAGGGCCCTAGTCAGGGAGCTGACCAAGAACCCGTTAGTCACTCTGTCAGAGCTACAGCATTCAGCTGTGGAGAGATGAGAACCTTCCAGAAGGACAACCATCTCTGCAGCATTCCACCAATTAGGCCTGTATGGTAGAGTGGCCAGATGGAAGCCACTCCTTAGTAAAAAGCACATGGCATGAATGCCAGGCATTATGTTTGGAGGAAACCAGGCACCGCTCATCACCAGGCCAATACCATACCTACAGTGAAGCATGGTGGTGGCAGGAACTGGGAGACTAGTCAGGATACAGGGAAAGATTATTGCAGCAATGTACAGAGACATCCTGGATGAAAACCTGCTCCAGAGCGCTCTTGACCTCAGACTGGGGTGACGGTTCATCCTTCAGCAGGACAACGACCCTAAGCACACAGCTAAGATATCAAAAGAGTGGCTTCAGGACAATTCTGTGAATGTCCTTGAGTGGCCCAGCCAGAGCCCTGACTTGAATCCGAATTGAACATCTCTGGAGAGATCTGAAAATGGATGTGCACTGACTCTTCCCATCCAACCTGAAGGAGCTTGAGAGCTGCTGCAAAGAGGAATGGGCAAAACTGCACAAAGATACAGTAGGCATGCCAAGCTTGTGGCATCATATACAAAAATGCTTGAGGCTGTAATTGCTGCCAAAGGTGCTTCAACAAAGTATTGAGCAAAAGATGTGAATACTTATGTACATGTGATTTCTTATTTATTTTTTATTAAATTTGCAAAAATCGCAAAAAAACTTTTTACACGTTGTGATAATGGGGTATTGTGAGTAGAATTTTGAGGATAAAAATGAATTTATTCCAAAATGTGGAAAAAGAGAGATGTAGTGAATACTTTCTGGTATGTATGTTTTAATAACATTTTACTTTTCTACAGTGTGTTTTCTGTGGTTTTTTAATATTGCTTTTGCTGTGGAACTACTGGCATCAGCAGGCCCGTAATGCCCTGTATGCTGATACTTGTGGTTCCAAAGTGCCAGCATGCGGGGGAGGCTTGCTGGGAACTGTAGTTCAACAGCAAAAGCCAATATTCTAACTTTACTTGCACCACACTTTAAATAATCAACCTGGCACCCACCGCCCAGGGGGGCCCCTTTTTTTGGGAATGGGGTCCTCAGGGATCCCCGGCCTGGGCTGACTAGCGGCCAGGGGTGATGTTTCGGCTGGGGGTCCCGGTGAAAGGGGTCTCCTGACTGTGGCAGCACCCCCCCCACTAGAAAGGGTCCGGTGCTGGTTCTGGTAAATACGGGGGGACCCTACGCTTTTTTCCCCCTGTATTTCCAGAACCAGGGCCAGCTCAGAGTCCATTGCTGGTTGCGCTGAATATGGGGGATCCATACATTATTTGTCCCCTGTATTTTGGCAACCAGGGCTGGTTCTGACTAACCTGGTTCTGGTTCTGCTTAAGTACAGAGGACCACTACGTAATTTTTCCCCTGTATTTAAACACAACCAGGACTGGCTTTTTAAAGTCCTCTGTCGCTCACTGATGCCCCCTTTGAACTGCACCGCTGCTACTACTCTGCACCACCGCTGCTGCTGCTGCTACCCTGCACGCCTACAGCCGTCTCGCACTCTTTGTGCTGTCCCCTCTTCCACCTGCATTAGTGTACCATTTTGTTGCCCTTTTCTCCTGCAGGTGGCCCGGTTTTCTCATCTAAACCCTGATAGTTAATAAATTTTTAAAAAGCAATGAAATTCCATAGACAGAAAACCTTACGGTTTCACTTGTCTGATTAAGGCTGCTTAGACATGATCTGAAAATTCACAAAACCTATTGAATTTCTGCCACTCAAACTCCAAAAAACAATGAAATTACAATCAATAAGGCTGACGCCTTAATGGACGTGTTCCTTGTGTAATACAGATATGGTATGCCATGACACCATGTAGTTAACTGCAGATTCAGAACTCTCACAGATTGAGATTGCTGTCACTCACAAAATGGTGGAGCTGCTAATTCACAGAATTGTGTGCTCATTGGAATACACACATGCAGTCTATGCAACTGGCTACTTATAGGTATATTGCACCCTTCTTGTTGTATCATCTGTGTATATAAATCCACTCACCTCTTAAGTGCCCAAACCTGCGCCCCCTATACCCACATTTCTTTTAAATAGATTTTATACTACATTAGAAAAGTTTTCTATATTTATTTAAAGTTTGCTATCATTTATCAGTAATAGTTACACTTGTGGAAAAAAAATAGTTTTGTAATGGAAGTGTGCAAAACAAGATTTTGCTTTAACCGAAAAATACCCTTGTCTGTAGAAGCTGCTAACTTGTAGTTTAGTATGAAGCAATCAATGATGGAAAGGGGAAACTAAAGAATTTATGAAAACCTCAAAACAGGAACTGTTTCCTGAAACACCAAGTAAAAAGAAAAAATATAGTGACTTGTGAAGTTCTCTCATTTAGATTGTCTGCTTAATAACAATACGTTGTCTTAAGTAAATATTACATTTCTCATTTTAAACATAATGGGTCTTATGCTGAACTGCACATAATGTGTGTCAAAAGGATGTATGTATTGAATTGAACTTCATACTTTCATTTATTCTTTGCATTCCATTTTCCTGTTACATGGTATATAATAATACTTTCCAGTCACGTACTACATTGTGTATTAATTGTGTACTGTAATTTTAGCATTTACTACTACCACAGTGCAGTCACATCTCCTGGGGGTAAATTTACTAAGAATAATGTTTGTTCGTGAAAGAACAATTAAAATGGGACCCTCCCTCCTGAGGATCAACCAGCACTGACTATAATGCAAGAACCCAAGTGTGTTCTGTCAGTCAGTGTGCTACACTGCATACAGAATTTTTTATTTTTTTTATTTTAAGAAGACCTTGGATTCTACCTGGAGAAGGGGACTGACCTCCTGCAGAGAGAAGGTAAGTATGTAGTGTGAGTGTGCGTGAATGTGTAATAAAGGCAAAAATCCTTCGGTGTGTGTGCACTGTGTTTTTCTTTGTATTTTCTTTAAAGTGGGGGAACAAGTGTCTCAGGGCAGGCTTGCCGAAATCTACAGTCCCACTGTAAAGAACATCAGAGATTCTTAGGAGGGGGACCCCATTTAATTTTTGAGAACTCCAAACTGGCAGCCCTGGGCTCACCAGTTTGTGGCTGGTCAATGCCGTGTGTCTCCCTGCTATGGCATTAACACCTAGGTTGGTTTAGCCTGGTGCTGGTTATAGGAAAATAAGTGGAACCCATGCCGGTTTTCCCCCTGATTTTCCTGTAACAGAACAGACTCAGAGGTTCTGTGCTGGTTATGTTTTTGTGGGAGGACCCAGCACCAATTTTTATTTTTATTTTTTCAGATTTTTAGACTAGGCACAAATTGATGCTCACAGGCACTTCTATTCATTTATTCTATTCTGCTCCGTGGGCCTGTTTCAGAGATGTACGTTCATCTGAGGATGAATGCACATATCAGAGATTGAAGGGTCCATTCTGCGCATGTGCGGCGTTTGGGGGTTGTGACTAGGCACCATTCTTGGAAACAGAGACCCGTCATCTCCATTTTCCGGGAGGGATGAGGCAAGGGTCTCTTGCATGAGCAGGCACCGGCCAGGCTGTGGGAGGCTTCAGCTACCACAGCCTGACCAAAAGAGAACCCTCGCGACACCTCCTTCTGCATTTGCATGTAAGATGGACGGATTTGCACAGCCACTTGTGCACGGCTGTGTAAATCCATCCATCTCTGAATGTTCTATCATGTTTTTAAAAAACAAATTTTAGTAAATATGTGAGTTGTATTTCTGTCTATGAAAAGTACTATCATGTTGGTTTAATGGTCTATTGACTTCTATTTGCATGTTTGGTTGTCTTTTTCTGTGCAGGATCATGATTTTGCACATGTTTGTCTTTAGTAAATCTCCGAGTAGCAAAATCAGGGAAAACTCGCTCAGGAATGCAATCTCAGCCAAACACGATTCTTAGTCAGTTTACCTCCTAGTATACAGTATACTAGGCTCATATGCCACTGCTCTCTCCTGGAGTAAAGTAGTAGCATACAGCATACTGCTGTTTTCTCCAGGAGTATACCAGGCTGATATGCATCTGTTCTCTCTGTTGACCATTTGTACCTGTTAACCTTCTTTCATGTTGCCCTTAAGTGTGTTGACCTTTTGTCCCTGTCAACCTTTTGTCCATGTCAACCTATTGTCTGTCTAACATCTGGGGCCAAATGTAATAGGGTGATTTAGAAAATGTGAGTTTAGCAGTAAACTCTCACATTGGTTGAGTTTTATCTTGAAAATGGCAAAACATCTGGATGAGAGTTTAAATCGTGAGTTTTTTTAGTCTAACATCAAGCAAGTTTGAATGCTCTTGGACTCTATTACATTGGCAAAGTTTAAAAAGTGTGAGAGTTTACTGCTAAGCTCTCACATTTTCTAAACTGTCATCCTATTACATTTGATCCCTGGTTTCTATCTAAACATTGTCAACCTTTTTCATGTAGATCTATAGTCCCGTACCCAGACAAAAGGGGGCCAGTCTGTAGTGGCACCACGTGGCTGTGATCAATCTTCCCTGCTGTTTGTAATCTAAGCTTTGCCAGAATCAAAGACTGTGGATTGATTGTGCTGTCTGCCACAGTCTGAATATATCGAGTGGAATGTATCAAGAGCTGAGCTGATCATGAGCCTGCAAGAGAGTGTCATTTTGTGTATAAAGCCCCTCAGCCCCAGAAGCTCTGCAATTTAAGTGTGCCCCGGTTTTATCGGATTGTGTGGCCCTGACGAAGTTAAACATAGGCAAAAATCTAATCCTGGTCAAACTACAGCACCATGCCAAATTTCGAGGAGCTAGGTACAAAACTCTGGCCCTGCATAAAGGACAAACCAAAAACAAGACACACAGTTTCTTCTTATATAGATGTATATGAATACAGTAAGTAATGTTATATTTTGAAAGCTTGCATACAAGAGGTTATTTATTCAAAGTAGAGTCAGCATATCTATATTTTTCCGAAAATGTAAACTCTAGCCATATCATTGGCAAACGCAGAATTTCTAGACGGGGGTTTCCAAATGCTTGATTTTAGAGTGAGTGTGGCCAGTCCATGAAGAGGGCATAATTACCACTTATCCAGCTTTAATATGCGTCATACAAAGTGTATTGTGTGTAATAATTCCACCATATACAGGACCAGCGATCACAGTAAGCCATTATATGTGTCATACAAAGTGTATTGTGTGTTATGATTCCAGCATATACAGGACCAGAGAGAACAGTAAGCCATTATATGTGGCAGTAGGGCATCGTGCCTGAGCTGAATGGTTTTATTTTAGATGTAGTCACCATTCCAGAGCATTGGAGCAAGTCCGGGAGTCTGGGTGAGCAGCAGAATAACCTAGCACTGCCCTGGACATATATGTAAATATTGGGCTCTATAGCAGTGCATCCCTAACAGTGCATGTTTTCCATATCCCCTAAGTGGTTCACAGGTGTATTTATTACTGGCTGATACATGTTAAAAGATCCACAGGTGGTGCATTTTATTTAATTTATGATCTTGAGAAGAACATGCAATGCTAGTAAAATTCCATTATATTACTATTTCTATTGTGGTCATGGTGTGGGCTGTGAGGGGGGTTTCCAGGCAGACTGACCCCCCCTGCGTTTGCCTATGCATACAGTATTTTGTGGTAGCCATATTTTGGAGCTTAGGCTTAAAAGTAACTAAATATATTTGATATACTACTTATACAGCAGGCTGATATCTTAAATATACTAAAAAGAGACAAAACATCAATTAGCTGATTTTCTTTTGTCATGATTAGTGGTGTAAAATAATGGGGGGGATAAAATTGCTTATTGCTGCAATCAATGGACCTACATGTGTTAGCTAACTGGATAGCTAGTTACCATGTTTGCATGTAAAATGAGTGTCCAGATTAAAAATATTGTTAAAAAAAAGTAGAAATAAAAATATAAAAAATAAAAATGTATTAACAAAATATTCCTCAATTAAATAATTCACAAATAAAGCAGTTTTCAATTGATTTTCTTCCTTTATTTTCAAGATAATGAAATATTTATATTTTAAAAGGGTTGTAACTTCACTTATGGGTCATTCATGTCAGTTCACCCAGGCCATGACACCCACCGACTCATGAAACTTTGTACACTTGATACTACCACTTAGCAACAAACCCATGTAATATTTTTCTTCTCTAGCCTCATAGTTTTTGAGATATAGGGGGTCGAATTTTCAAAAAATTGCTCGGAAATGCCACTACTGATGCTCCGTTTTTATGTGAAGTGTATGTGGGAAAACATTCCTATCTCAGTGCCTAATTCACATATCAGTTTGAAATTTTGGCCTTTTGCCAATCAGAACATGGAGATTCCAGAAAAAAATGTTTTATCAACCTTGCCTGACTCTGAGAGTCATTAAACATTCCTTTGCTTCATGCAAAAAATTTTTTTTGGTGCAAAAGAAAGGGGGTTCAATATATGCATTATCAACCTAAGGCAGAAGAGTTATCATGTCCCTTTTTAAAAAAATTAAACCTTAAAATATACTTTAAAAGCCTATGAAAGAAAAATAATGGGATTTGGATTGCCTGTATGAGTATTTTAATATTTAATTAAAAATCTCCCTTTAAAAATGAAAATTACGATTAGCTATAATTTTGCCCGCCAGGGGACACAGTTAGGTTAGGGGGTCCATCTCCTGGGTAGAGGACTCCTGCCTTACACACACACACAGCAGCAGGGAAGCAGCACACCAGTCTGGATGCAAGTACAAGCTGATCGGCGCCAGTCTTTATTGTACAATGACAGAAAATATAAAGAAAACATAAATATAAATCCTAGCCCTGTCGGGGCACTAACTTCACAGGTAGTTCCCTCACTACCAGAACCTGGCAGGGCCTAATGCCCTCGCCAGCACAGTACTCACAAATAGGTTTTTCAAGTGTCTCTGAGCAAACTCCCTGCCTGCTCTCCCAGGTGAGACAATCAGCCCTCAACACACTAGGCTTATATTGGCCACCCTCACCCACAACCCCCAGGTCCCAAACCGGCTTTTCAAAAAGCCGAAACTCAAGCCTGCTACACTGCAGACTTTCTCCTGGGGATTTTAAACACATAGGACAGGAATCTGGGATAAATGTCCCTGTCACAGACCACTTTACCAGTGATCCTATCACATAATATATATATATATATATATATATATATATTATGTGCAGATATGTTATTACGCTTAGGAGGGTATTCAAGTAGCCCATGATTACACGTTTTCATGCGAAAAACTGCTATTTTACAGTGAAAAACCACTATTCAATTAGCCGCAATAATTTATCGGCAGTAAGTTTACCTCAAGTTTCACTTCACCTACAATGAGCAGGTGCAAAGTTGGGGAAAAATCCCTATTTAATGTAAAAATGTCAGGATTTGGTTCAGAACCCCTGGGACCCCCTCTCCGATGAGTTATTGGGCACCTTGATGTTTTTAATTATTTTTAATTGGCCAATAATGATATGTAATTTTTTGGTTAAAAGAGTGCATTGATGGAATTTTGGGTTCAAGCTATGGGACATGTATATTGGGGTGCTTTATGAGTGAAACGAGTGATTTTAGTCTTGCAGGTGGGAGTAGTCTGTCTTTTTGCATTTTAGGGACCCCCGGGGGACTTAGGGTTAGGCACCACCCCAGGAGGGTTAGGTTTAGGGTGAAGGGAGGGGGGTTAGGTGTAGGCACCCCTGGGGGTAGGTTAGGGTTAGGCACCACCCCGGGAGGGTTAGGTTTAGGGTGCAGGGAGGGGAGGTTTGGGTTAGGCACCACTGGGGGGGATGTTAGGGTTAGGCACCTCTAAGGGAGGGTTAGGGGGGGGAGAGGTGGGGGTTATGGTACTTACCAGCCCCAGTCAGGAACTTCAGCATTTGGGTTTGTAGTGATGGGATTTAGTCAGATGGCTTCCCTGCTGTTGGCATTTCATACCCAATCCCACTTTTCACAGCAAGAAGTTTTGCGCAATCCTGGCTTTGTAATTTTGGAATTGAATATGTGCAAAAATGAGAGCACACATACCCACGAGAAGCATATAGAAAAGACCTAATCACCTATTTACAGGGGCAGAACAAGAGGTATGGGGGCCCCATAGCAAGATTTCTTCCTCCCACCCCGTAATACTTACCACCTCCTGAACCCGGCGCTCCACTCCATCTCTCCTCACTGAAGCAGGGAGGAGGCATGGCCATGGTCCGGTGATGTCATCATAGCCACGCCTCATCCCAGCTTCTAAGAGAGCCAATGTAATTTTTAATCAGGCACTGGTCACGGACCAATTGGAACCAGCAATTGGTCCGTGACCAGTGGGCCCCCTAAGCAGTCAGTGCAAGCGCACCACTTGCACCCTCTATAGTTATGCCAATGCCTATTTAGTCTGTTCAAAAGGTAACAGAAACTGCATGCTACGAAACTACTCTCAATACCCATCAACTGAAAATGTAAAAAGCATTATACTTGAGAAATTCAAAGACTGAGACCCTGAAGATGAAGTTTCATACAGTCATTGGGTATCTTCTGACAGAACAGAGATGATGAGATGCACTGCAACATTTGATGAATATTTAGAAACTTTGATCAAAAAAATTGAAAAATGTGGCCCCCATTCATTTATTGCTAAGGCACAATCAAAGTTTCTAAAAGAAATGAAGCCAACCTTCAACTTGACACTACTACTACTACTATTGTTCTACTGGACTTTGTACATGATTCAGAATGAAGTTCAAGGGTATCATTGGACAATCAATGGTTGCACCCAGCTGGAATCTATGCTCATGCTCCCCAGTCTGATGACCTGTTGATCACAGGTGTCTGTGTCTTGGCTGATAATTTGGAGCATTATGTAGCATTTGTGTACGAAACACAGAAAGTATTTATTCAGTACATCAAGGAAGGAAAACATTCCTGCTGTCAAAAATTTGTGTTACTTCAGAGAAGGGTGTGCTGGATTGCAAAAACTTTCTCAACTTGTGCTGCCATGATCGAGACTTCACTTTGAAAGCATCATGGGCATTTTTTGCAACCAGCCATGGTAAATCTCCTTGTGATGGCATTGGTGGAACAATTAAGCCTCTGGTTGCCAGGGAGAGCCTACAGAAACTAACAGGTGATCTGATTAATTTCTGCAAGTCAAGAGTTGCAAATATAAAGTTAAGGCTAATATCAAAAGAAACACTTTCAGAAACACGCAAGCAGCTGTAAGACCGATTTTCCCAGGCAAAAAGAGTACCTGGTATAAGAGGATTTCATCACTTCACCCCTATATCTGAAGTTTCCACAGGAACAAAGCGACTCAGTTCAAATAAAAACTACAGTTCCATTTTCTAGTGTTCACTCTAGCAAGGGCACTTCTGCGCATGCCTTCAGCGTGACTCGAAATGGGGCATGGCCAATGAAAAAGGGGCATGTCTTTACGATGCATCTGGAAGGCAGGGTGCTTTCTGCCCTTCAGAAATAGAGCAGGGTGCGGTGCCCCACTCAAACAGCCTAGCGGGAACACTATTTTCCATTTTTCAATCAGAACAATCCAACACCAGTCAATATGTCACAAATATGTACAAATTCATATATATGAACAGAAAGAAGTTTTTTAGGCAAATCCGCACAGAGGAAAAACATAGGGCATTTCAAACATTCACCTAGATATATATTTTTTTAGATATATATTTTAAGTTCTCCCAAAACTAACCAAAAATTTATTAAAAATTATAGTTGAAACGAAACCACCATCTAAAAATTTTTTGTTGGTGGCAATCCTGTTTGGTCAGTGGTGCTCCCCAGAGCCATATATATTCATTGGAGTAACAAAAAGAAGAAAAAAAGAGAAAACTCTGTGTGGGGGCACACTTATAGGGAGAAAATACATTTAAAACTTTACTTTTAATAAATATTACTGATAAAAAAGGGGGAGTTAATAATAGAAAAATACAAAATACAAAATCAACTATAGTTGATCACTGCTGCATAAAGCGAAAATATTAACTAAATCAAATCATCAACCAGTATCATACTGTAATCTTGCTGCCGGTTACAAGAAATGCTCTACAGATAGTCAAAAATATAATTGGTAAAAATTCCTATATATAATATAATTTATCTCCTACCAGACCTGCTATTATATACCTTATTCAGCTGGTGTATTGTACAAGGTATATGCTCCTTCCTAGATATTTAATATTGAATACATATATCTCCACATAAACATATTATAGGCCTATTGGTAACAGCATAGGTAGATTATCCACATAATAAAAATAATGCCGACTCAAAATGTAGGCATAATATAGAAAAATACATAAAACTTCACTGTTATCTCCCATATGACAATTGGAAATAATGGAAGCACGAAGAACAGAGAAATGAAAAGAGAATAAAGATAAGACACACTGATATTCACAAAATATACAAATTTCAAGGTGCTATTTTCTCGGAATATAAAGACAATTATCCACACATTGACATAAATGTTATATACCTGCAAACAATAAACTTATAAACAGGTATATATAATCCATACAGATGAAACTAATACTTCTTAAAATAATCCATGACCTTACAAATATTGTCAAGTGGATGTTAAATGTGTAATCCAAGATTATAGATAAAAATTATCTTTAGGTATGTCCCAATAGATTTTTCATTAGTTTTAAACAAACATATCCATTTTTAAACAGATCTACATTCTATTAGGATTAAAGTGTGATGTTCACAGTATATCCAAACCATCAATGTATATGTTTGTTATATAATCCTGAATTGACAGGAATTTTTAATTTTGTTTGATAGATAACCCTGATATCAATCAGAGAGAAATAAGTGCCGATGTCTGAATAACAAGCCCCCTTCTGCTGTTTACCATCATAGGATATACCCCAGAGGATAGGAAATGAGAGAGGGGACTGTTTGCATCGTGAAGAAAGTGTGGAGAGCAGTGTGCAGGAAAGAATGGTGGCAGTCTGCCCTGTTACCCCTAAGGTAGCGCAGGGATGTCAACTCCACTTACCTAACCAGCGCTGCTGTCCTGAATGGCAAAGAGAAGGGAGAGAGGAAGTTGTTAGCAGCGTATCCCTGCAAAGTGGAGAGCCTCCCGGCTTGTAAGTCACATGGGCGCCCTGTCCGGCGCTGCTGTCCCAGGTGACAGAGGGAGGAAGGGAGCTTGTAAGCAGCGTGTCTGTAGGGAGATAGGAAAGCCTGCTGGCTTGTCGGTCACGTGTGCGCACCACGTGACCGCTTGGCTGTGTACTGACGCGCGTTTCGCTGTGCTTGATCACAGTGCAGCTTCAGTGTATCCAAGTCCAGGTTCTCCTGATATTGCTTGGCTCATTAAAAGAAACCAATCAGGACATCCATGCTTAGATTGACATCTAATGCAGCCAATACATTTACTTTATTATTTAATCAGTCATAGGTAGTCCTAGTCTTGATTGACATTTAACATATCCAATCACAGAAATTGTTTAATTGACTGACATTTAGTATAGCCAATCCATATATTGTTCTGTCCATTTTTATGTCCTTTACTTTGTCAATCAATGCATTGTATTAAAAATATTATTTTTCCATACAATCCTTTAGACAATCTTACTTTTGTTTCATATGGTACTTGAACATTCCAACATGAAAAAATATGTATACAGCATCCACTATAATATTTAGTAGGCTACATATCAGAATTTCCAGCATAAATGTAAACTTAATGTTGTATAATTTATTTTAGGAATTCCCCATCTAAAACATATAGGGATCCTATAATACCATCATCTATAAAGTTTATAATATCCTGCTTCGGAAATTATCACTTTTTGCTGCTATGATAGTTTATATTAAACTCCAATATTGGATACTATATTATTGTTACAAAAATCTATTATGTTATCAGTTGTTTTGTATTTATTAAGTAATTAATATCTAGCACCCTAAAATCGCTAAAAAAATGAAAAGTACATGTTACATGCCTAAGCATTTCACATATATTAGTCAAAACAGCAATTTTCACACCTAATAATAATAGTAAGGAGATAAAGTGTGTATATATATACTGTGCCATGTATGTATTAACAAATATCCGTGTGCGCACATACACGCACATACCCACACAATTATCCCTCATCAAATGTAGATTTCTAAAAGATCATGATAACCAAATATAGTTATACATATGTATGTCATGACTGTAATAATCCATATGTATATATCTACATCCTCTACTATTGTATACATAGGCTACATTCACAAAAGGAGAGTATAAAGAGAATACGCCTAGTGATGTTCTTACAGGGAAATAAGAGAAAGTGGAATAAAAGATATACGGATAACCTAATTGTAAAGGAAGGGGGTTGTTAAATTAAAGTTTGTAAGGGTATGTATTGGAGATTACACTATTATCCCTTATATATAAAGGTGATATAATTCTAAATTCAGATCTACCCTTTATGCTGAAATCTTGGCCATAAGAATCAGTCATATTCTACTGAAGAAGATAAAAACAAAATATATGTGAAACCGCATATACCCATATATATGAATACATAATTTTTTTTAAAAAGGTGTGAGACTGAAAAAATATATCTAAAACTGTTGAACAAAACAACCGCATGCAACAATAAAAATTTATTAAAATTAGTCTGATTTCGTGAAATAAGTGAAAATATAAATTTAAGAAAAATATTAATGTAGATTATATAAATTTAAGAGAATATAACTTTAAAAAAAATATTAATATAGATTATTGTGAATAAAATCCATAGTGTAATGACCTTTAGTGTGAAAAAATATTTATAATGATAGTTCATGTGTATAAAAATACCTAATAAAACTCTTTGGTGCATTATCTTAACTGTGAAATTATTAATATAAGTGTCATTATTAAAATTGTTGTTAACTTCTTATTTACTGCATATAAAACCCTCAACTTAAAAGAGATAATAGATCCATAACATATATTACAATAATGTCCTCAAGATGTCAAGAAAACTCCATAATTAATATACTCATTCATCCCATTTGGGGCTACTGAACCTAATTTGAATATCCACTCGCTTTCCTTCCTTAGTAATGCATTTGTCATATCTCCACCTCTTATTCCAAGTCTAATTCTCTCTAGTCCACAGACTTTTAAGTCCTTGCTTGAGCCAGCATGATGATAATAAAAATGACGTGCTACAGTTGTAAGCTGTCTCATTTTGGATAAATCAGTAGCAGCATTTCGAATAGAACCAATGTGTTCAAGGACCCGTTGTTTGAGAGATCTTGCTGTCATCCCAACATATCTGAAATTACAGCTGCACATAAGACAATATACAATCCCTTCTGTTTTACAATTGATGTAATCCCGGATCTTAATTACATTGTCATATTGGTCCTTAATTTCTTCCATCCGACTAATGTATTTACATATTTTACATGTGCCACATGGAAATGTGCCCACTGTGTCATTTTATCTTGATACATTTTTGGTATAGTGACTATGCACAAGTTGATCCCTCAAATTTCTAGATCTACGCCAGCTCATGGAGACTTTAGGCCCTATCCTCTTTGACAGGTCTATATCAGAGAGTAAAATTCCCCAATATTTTTGAATGGCATTCTTTAATTCCCGCCATTCATGGCAAAAATTTCCCACAAACCTGATATTATCTTGTTTTGATTTCTGTTGATCTCTTTTACTTTTTTCCAAAAATCAGATGTTCCCTCTTCACTTGATTCACAGATCTTAAGGTTTTTTTTATTGATGTGTTACTATAACCCCTCTCCTTTAATCTTCTTGAAAGGTCCTCACTTTGTTCTTTAAAGGAATTATCATCTGAGCAGTTTCTTCGCAATCTCAGATATTCTCCTTTGGGGACATTCTCTATTGTAGGAGGAAAATGAGAGCTTGTTTGGTGTAACAAACTATTTGTTGAGGTTTCTTTTCTGTAGAGATCTGTGGCAATCATATTATCTTCATTTTTATAGATCATTAGATCTAAAAAAGGTATTTTCTGTTGGCTGATGTCATATGTTAGGTGGATATTGAGATCATTGTCATTTAATTTCGTAATAAATAACAATAGAAGTTGTACGTCTCCCTCCCAGATCAGGAATATGTCATCTATATATCGAATCCACATATTGATGTGAGATGTCAGATGTTCATTGTTCTCATTAAAGACCTTCTCTCTTTCCCACCATCCAAGAAATATGTTAGCATATGTGAGGGCACACGCTGCCCCCATGGCCGTACCTCTCGTTTGTAGAAAAAATTTATTGTCAAATGTGAAGAAGTTGTACCTCAATACAAAATTCAATAATTCCAGTAAGAATTCTTGAAAACCCTCAAATCCCTCCATCATCATAAAATATTTGACTGCCTCCACCCCTTTCTCATGGCTGATGCTGGTATAAAGGGCTTCTACATCAAGTGTGACCAAAAATTGGCCTTGTTCCAATTTGATATCATCCAGTTTTCGCAGTACATCTGAAGTGTCTTGAACATAGGATGGTAAACTTAAGACATGATGTCTAAGGTGGAGATCCAAAAAAATACTAGCTTTTTCAGTTAATCCTCCTATGCCAGACACAATAGGTCTACCCGGTGGTGTAGACATGTTTTTATGTACTTTAGGAAGCATATAATATGTTGGTATCCGTGGATTTTGAATTTTGAGATATCCATGTTCTTGTGGAGTAATTTTTAAATCCTTCAAAGCTCTATCAATAATCCTCTGATAGAGTGTATTATAGTCATCTATAGGATTAAAGAGGATTTTCTTATAGCAACTTAAATCATTTAGTTGTCTATATGCCTCTTTTAGGTACATTTCTCTAGGCCATATGACCACATTTCCACCTTCATCCGAAGGTTTTATCAGAACATCTTGCCAGTTTTGGATCTCCCTCAGAGCTTTTCTGATAGTAGGTGTCATATTTCCATAAAATGGATTCCTTTGTCTATTTTTCTGGTGTATCTTATCAAATTCACTAGACACCATATTCATATATATCCTAATCTCAGGACAAATATTATCTGGGGAAAAAATATAGATTTGTTCTTACAGGTAGGTCTCTTTCCCTTTTCAAAAGAAGGCATGCCAAATATCTCAGATTCCCTACTAAGATCTTCCAGATCTTTAAGTGCCTCCAATTCAGTATTTGAAAATGATGGAGAGTTAAAGGCTTGTGGAGTGTTGGATTCAGAGGTCTGTTGGAGCTGTGTTCCTTCAAGTACTTCCTCTTTTTTAAAATTTAGTGAGTAAGAGTTTTGTGCCAAATAGGCGAAGATCTTTTTCCCAGTCAAATCTATTAAATTGTTGTGTGGGAGAAAAAGATAAACCTTTACTAAGAACTGTTTCTTGAATATCTGTTAGGGTATGTTTTGAGAGATTAATGAACTTAAATTTGGTTAAGGAAATTGGTGACCCCTTGTCATTCTTGTCTGATATCGATTTGGAGGTAAAGTGTCCCATTTTTGATATCCTTTTTCGTTTTTTCAGGCTCATCCTTGTTTTCCTCTTTGTCTTCCTCTAGATCCCCTAAAAAATTGAGGCCTTGGTTAGTAACTTCTCCCCTATGATTGGGGACTTGAGGATTAGAGGATAAGTACTCCTGAGTATCCTCAGTTCCTGAAGATTCTGCCTCGGAGTAGGTGTATTGATATGAATCCGTACGTTTAGAAGGACCCCTATTCTGTGGGTTTTTATTCCACCTGAAGATGTTTCCCGTGGCAAAATCCTTTTTGTCCCTCGTGAATTTATTCCTTTTCCGGTCGATGATCATTTGTTCATAAGTAACTAGCTCTTCTTTAGTTTTCTCAAAACATTGTTGGAATTGTTGATCTCCTTCCCACTGTTCCAATTTCTTCCCTAACTCATCAATATTTTTCTCACATTCTTCCAAAGTCAGATGATTATGCTTCACCAATATGCTCATAAGATCTTGTGAGCATTTATTGAGGCATATTTCCCAATCCTTCTTCAGGTTTTCACTGGCCAATTCAAATGCTGGGAACATCCTTGGTCTAAGACCTCTAGGGGAAATTTTTTGCTTTATATAATTTTCTAGGGTTATCAAATCCCAGTTTACTCTCACCTGTTTGTGAAGTGTTAGTTTTAATCTCTGAAAGTCTTCTTCCCAACTAATGTTAGGTTCACATTCAGAGATATTTGTAGGAAAAATATCCTCTAAGTTTCCACTGTTCTGCCGTCTTGCTAATAATTCATTTTTAAGATTGAAGCTCATATTTGTTGTTCAAAATATACAATATAAATAAGGAAGTGAAGGGTGCTATTGCTAATAAATTCTATGTAACTCCAAAGAACCCCTAATCCTCGTGCTGGTTATGCCATGGAATGACTGAACAGAATCAGTCTAAATCTCAATGTGCAGAAAGAAGTTTTTTAGGCAAGTCCGCACAGAGGAATAACATAGGGCATTTCAAACATTCACCTAGATATATATTTTTTTAGATATATATTTTAAGTTCTCCCAAAACTAACCAAAAATTTATTAAAAATTATAGTTGAAACAAAACCACCATCTAAAAATTTTTTGTTGGTGGCAATCCTGTTTGGTCAGTGGTGCTCCCCAGAGCCATATATATTCATTGAAGTAACAAAAAGAAGAAAAAAAGAGAAAACTCTGTGTGGGGGCACACTTATAGGGAGAAAATACATTTAAAACTTAACTTTTAATAAATATTACTGATAAAAAAGGGGAAGTTAATAATAGAAAAATACAAAATACAAAATCAACTATAGTTGATCACTGCTGCATAAAGTGAAAATATTAACTAAATCAAATCATCAACCAGTATCATACTGTAATCTTGCTGCCGGTTACAAGTAATGCTCTCCAGATAGTCAAAAATATAATTGGCAAAAATTCCTATATATAATATAATATATCTCCCACCAGACCTGCTATTATATACCTTATTCAGCTGGTGTATTGTACAAGGTATATGCTCCTTCCTAGATATTTAATATTGAATACATATATCTCCACATAAACATATTATAGGCCTATTGGTAACAGCATAGGTAGATTATCCACATAATAAAAATCATGCCGACTCAAAATGTAGGCATGATATAGAAAAATACATAAAACTTCACTGTTATCTCCCATATGACAATTGGAAATAAGAGAAGCACGAAGAACAGAGAAATGAAAAGAGAATAAAGATAAGACACACTGATATTCACAAAATATACAAATTTCAAGGTGCTATTTTCCCGGAATATAAAGACAATTATCCACACACTGACATAAATGTTATATACCTGCAAACAATAAACTTATAAACAGGTATATATAATCCATACAGATGAAACTAATACCTCTTAAAATAATCCATGACTTTACAACCATCAGATCTGTGCATAATATCTGCAGAGACAGTATTTCAACTGATATCAACACAAAAACTAAATATCATGGGTGCACCCCTTACAGTAACTGGGAACAATTTTCTATAATAGACAACACCCTAATATAATGTTATATATAGCTTTTTAGTGGATTATCACATTTTCTGCAATATTGCAGTATTAATGAGAGTAGAGCCAGTTGATAACTGTATTTGTAAGCAATTGTATGTATATCATTGCTTTTTAAATATTCCTTTTATTGGTCATCACTTCTTCTGCAATATTGCAGTATTTTAAAGGAGAGATATTTGTGCACATAAGTCCTATGATTGTTCCAGATAAATTCTGTGCTCAATGAATACATTGAAGTTTAGGAAGAAAAGATCCAATTGAGTACAAAGCGATATATTATTTGGTTAATGAGTAATCATATGCATTCTCTGTTTCATTAGAATTTAAGTTCATTTTAATATATTGTCAAGTGGATGTTAAATGTGTATACTGAAATACTGTCTCTGCAGATATTATGCACAGATCTGATGGTTGTAAGGTCATGGATTATTTTAAGAAGTATTAGTTTAATCTGTATGGATTATATATACCTGTTTATAAGTTTATTGTTTGCAGGTATATAACATTTATGTCAGTGTGTGGATAATTGTCTTTATATTCCGAGAAAATAGCACCTTGAAATTTGTATATTTTATGAATATCAGTGTGTCTTATCTTTATTCTCTTTTCATTTCTCTGTTCTTCGTGCTTCTCTTATTTCCAATTGTCATATGGGAGATAACAGTGAAGTTTTATGTATTTTTCTATATTATGCCTACATTTTGAGTCGGCATTATTTTTATTATGTGGATAATCTACCTATGCTGTTACCAATAGGCCTATAATATGTTTATGTGGAGATATATGTATTCAATATTAAATATCTAGGAAGGAGCATATACCTTGTACAATACACCAGCTGAATAAGGTATATAATAGCAGGTCTGGTAGGAGATAAATTATATTATATATAGGAATTTTTACCAATTATATTTTTGACTATCTGGAGAGCATTACTTGTAACCGGCAGCAAGATTACAGTATGATACTGGTTGATGATTTGATTTAGTTAATATTTTCGCTTTATGCAGCAGTGATGAACTATAGTTGATTTTGTATTTTGTATTTTTCTATTATTAACTCCCCCTTTTTTATCAGTAATATTTATTAAAAGTTAAGTTTTAAATGTATTTTCTCCCTATAAGTGTGCCCCCATACAGAGTTTTCTCTTTTTTTCTTCTTTTTATAACTTCAAATTCATATATAGCATGTTTAAGATAATTGTTTTTTTTGGATATGTACTTTAAAAAGATGAGCAGGAATGTGATGTTGAAGTTAAGTTCATGAACACCTATGGCCCTGTGCGATCATTTCACTGGCCTTTACAGAAGAAAGAAGACATCTGTTATGTTCCTATGTGCAATATAATTTTCCCTGTCAGCCCTCCTATCACGAAGGGTACTGGATGGATGTATTACTTCACTGAAAAGGAAGTTAATTATGTACAACGGCAGTACATTCTCAACTTCAGTTAGACATTAGGCATCTCTGTTACAAAAAAGTAAGATTAATAAGATGATGTATTTAAAATGGCTTTTAGTGGGTATGCTCGCTCCCATTTTCGCACCTATTCAATTCCAAATTCACAAAAACAAGATTTGTGTGAAAATTCTTGCTGTTAAATAGGGAAATCAGCCTGCATCACAAAAAATGCCAAATTAACATAGGCTAACAGTATAGAAGTGTATTAGAGGTCATATTAAATAGATTTGGCGTACTTAAATTGAGTCAAATGGCTGTTATATGCATTTAAAAAAAAATGATAAAAGCAATTTATTTCAGCAAAGTAAGTGCTCTTATTAAATTCGGGGTACATAAAAATGGGTATAAATATATATTTGGGTAATTTAAGTGCAAAAAAACTGACTACTCTCACCTGCAAGACTAAAAACACTTGTTTCACTCATAAAGCACCCCAATATACCTGCCCCATACCTTGAACCTAAAATTTCATCACTTTGCACTCTGTCACCCCGAAAAAGGCATGTCTTTATTGGGCTCTTAAAAAGAATTAAAAACTTCAAAGTGCCTAATTAGTCATCGGGGGGAGGTTTGGAGTCCCAGGGGTTCTGAACCAAATCCCAACATTTTTACCTTATTATAGATATTTCCCTCAAGGTAGGTGAAGTGAAATTTGCGGTAGAATTATTCCCGATAAATTATTGCGGCTAATTGAATTGGGATTTTTCGCAGTAAAATAGCAGTTTTTCACACGAAAACGTGTAACCGCGGGCTAATTGAATACCCCCCTATATGTAATAAGATATCTGCACATATATATATATAGAAGCATACAAATTAAAATACTCCCTGGTGGGCAAAATTATACCTAATAGTAATTTTCATTTGTAAAGAGAGATTTTTAATTAAACATTAAAACACTCATACAGGCAATCAAAATCCCATTATTTTTCTTTCATAGGCTTTCAAAGTATATGTTAAGGTTTAATTTAAAAAAAAGGGACATGATAACTCATCTGCCTTAGGGTGATAATATGTATTGAACCTACCTTTTTTGGGGCAACAAAAAAATAATTAAGTATGAAGAAAAGGAATGCATAATGGCTCTCAGAGTCAGGCAAGGTTGATAAAACATTTCTTTCTGGAATCTCCATATTCTGATTGACAAAGGGACAAAATTTCAAAGTGATATGTGGATTAGGCACTGAGATAGGAATGTTTTTCCACAAACATCTCACATAAAACGGAGCATCAGGAGTGGCATTTCCAAGCAATTTTTTTAAACTTTGTCCTCCTATATCTCAAAAACAATGAGGGCTAGAGAAGGACAATTTTACATGGGTTTGTTGCTATGTGGTAGTATCAAGTGTATAAAGTTTCTTGAAAATCTGAGATGGTGGGTGTCATAATACATTTTTTCTGAGTGATTTGACATGGAATGACCCTCATGTCAATTAAAATACATGCTAAATAGTTATAATGGATTCACTCTTCAGATTTGAAACTGCTGTGCTTTTGTTCCATAAATAACCTTGTATACCCAGGACAGGTTTCTGCAAGATACAGTACTAGAAGGTATACTATGTATAATAAAGTGCAGCTTTTTAGAAGTGGAGATGTTGCCCATAGCAACCAATTCTACATTACATTTATCTCGCACCTTCTAGAAGGTAATAACTAGAATCTGACTGGTTGCTATGGGCAGCATCTCCACTTCTAGAAACCCACACTTTAGTAAATATACCCCTAGGAGACCATTACTTTGAATTAACATATTATCACTACTACCATAAAAAGGGATATACAGTATAATTGTATGGGTAGTCAGTATACTGAATTCTATGCCAATGGAGCTGGTGATGGAAAATTCACATACAGGATTTAAAAATGTATTAGCTATCTTTATTTTATCTCTAGCTGTACTTAGTAAAATCATACTTAGGAAAAAAGTGAACTTGAATTAGCACATCCTCTGTTATACCTGTACATATAACCGCATTCTTAAACCTAAAACAGACAAAAAACACCAAATAAACATGTTTTGATGTATCAGGCTATGAATTTAGTCATATGAAAGTCCAAAAACAAGAAGTCAAGTTACTTATATTGATTGTTATGTTGAGTTTAACACTTTCTAGTTCCTTAATTGCCAAGGTAAGAGAACATTCAGTGCCAGTAAAGTATATACTGTGTTGATGAAAAAAGTTAAAGTAAATTATTTTTACATTATTAAGGTACCAGGACAGAGAAAAGAAGAACTTAGGATGGAAGAAACAACATATATCTTAGAATTCAATACCTCCGATTATGCAGAATACGCTTTACCTTGTGACAAAGAAGATGTTTACGTATTTGTTACTCTTTTTACAACTATTTTAAATTCATTTCTTTTTATATTTGGGATCATTGGAAATTGCCTTGTCCTCTGGATTCTTATAATACACGAAAGCTTGGTGTCTCTTACAAATGTCTTTATATTTAATTTATCAGTTGCAGACCTGATTTTAACTGCATGTCTACCATTTTTCATTGTGTATCACAGACAAGGATGGGTTTTTGGAGCTGCTACTTGCAAAGTATTCAGCGTTTTTTTCTCAGTAGGATTCTATAGTGGAATTATTTTCTTGACATTTCTCACTTACCATCGCTATGTTTCTGTAGTGGATCCATTGTCTGCTTTGAAAACCAAAAGACCATTGTTTGGAATTTTGATTACTGTGATTTCCTGGTCACTCAGTATAATTGCTTCAATTCCTGAGATGATTTTCCATGTTCAGACTGCACATGGTGATTTTACCAAATGTGAATACAATCAAATATTCCCAGTGTTGGTGAGCCACTACCAACAAAATGTTTCCTTTGTACTTGCATTCTGTGCCATAATATTCTGCTATTTTAAAATAATAAGGACATTACAGCAATCTCGGTCACAAAGGAATCAAAAACCGGTTAAACTAATTCTTATTATTGTTGTGGTATATTTTGTCACTTGGGCACCTTACAACATTGTCATGCTACTGTTATCATTTCACCATCAACAGATTTTTATGGACTGTGAGTTGACTAAACACCTTGAATATGCCAAATATGTTACTGAAAAAATAGCAGTTTCTCATTGTTGCCTTAATCCAATTTTATATGCATTTGTTGGGATCAAATTCAGAAGACATTTGAAGAATTTGCTAAAATGTTACCGACCCTGCAAGGGCGAAGAGCAGCATACAACTCAAATTCAAGACCAGTATCACAATGAAACCGGCTCAGTATACTAAATAAAATGTTGTTACACAGTATATAAGATCATAGACAAATAGATAACAACCTCTGTAAAATAATGTCAAACCTGTTACTTCTAAAGTCAAAACTGTTAATGTATTAGATAAATTCTCAGTATTTTTCACCCAAGATATCAAGATTATATTGAAGATATACTGAAAAATAATTGTTTTGCTATAATTATATTGCATAGTTGCAACAAACTCAAGCTTGAAGCAGAATATAGACATTTATGGAGTCATTTAAGAAAAACACTGACATTTATTTAAGACAAGCTGCATTACTCTGGCTTATTGTTTGCTATGATAGTCTTGACACAATATGAAAAGATTATTTACAGTCTCCTGAAACTTACAACACATTTCTATTTCTGACTAACAGTATTTATTTACAGCTTGTACTTTGCTTTTTCTACCATTAATGTACACGATATGCAAATTTAGACTGAAATAAACAGAATTATTCACCAAAATTATTTGAAATGTGTATCTTTATAAATTAGTAATGGTCATTTGGTTTACTGTCACTTGTTTATGTGTGATATTGTATTATACTGATAATAATGTTAACTTAATAATGTTTATTATTACATGGTTTGGCTTATCTCAAAAAGATTATGCCATTAGGACATTGTACATAATTAAATATAATGGGACATAAAATTGGCATAAGAGATGCCTCTATGTAGAACAAGGCACCTCTTGCACTTACAACTTCAAGTGTATAAAGAGGTTGACAGGGTGAGGGAATAGGTATGTAAGAGTCCATGTACAGCAAGGGCATGTGACTGCTTTTCAGCTGGACACAGATGCATATGTGTCTTCCTCGTATTGCTTCCACATGCCAAAGGGCTAGTGCCCGATACCCATGGATGATAAAGACCACCAGCAGCAGGGGCAGATTGGGATGGAAAATCAATTTTCTGGTAGCAGCCCTAATGGGGGCCGATATGTTGAGGGGGTGAGGTCTAAGGAGGAGGGCAGGATACTCCCTCCTCATACAGCCTGATTCTGAATTGAACACAGACGCTGCCTTCCTTGCTTCTTTTGATGCAGTTGCATCTATGACTTTATGCTAATGTCGCTACAAAGCCTGGTCTACATCCTGCATCCCAATGTGCAAGGACTGAGGCGCCCACTGTCAGTGTCTACAAATGCGGCAATCATGCTTTGTACATCTTTAGATGCCACCATTGGTCGCACCATTGAAACTTACTCTATGCTAGGTGCAGATCATCAGTTTGAGCATGGCCTCTAATGAGGGCAATTTAGTGTCTCTGTATGCAACCACTTTCAGCAACACATCCGTGTCACTCCAATGACATGCTCATACTGTGCTACAGCTGTGCCTGATAACCCCCTGTAACTGCCCAGGAATGCCCAAGACATTTCTATTACACTTCTTCTATATGTGTGATTGAATCTGATTATGTACGAACAGAGGGCCTGATTCAGACCCGCTCGCGAGCGCTGAGTGCTCGCAAGCGGGTCAATGTTGGCCCAGTGCACATGCGCACGACGGAGCTGGCTCCGCCGTGCGCATGCGCGAGACCCGGATAGCGACGGGCAAGCCATTGTTCTGGGTCTCGTACCAAAGGGGGCGTGCTGTCGATGGTGAGTGACAGCACGCCCCCTTTGGTGGGCATGCAGGGGGCGTGGCTGCCCAGACGGAGGCGTTCTCATGGGAACGCCTACCGTTTGGGGCCGGCCCCACTGACATCACAAGTGATGTCAGTGGGAGTGCTCTCGGCTCTGATAGAGCCGAAAGCACTCCAGGGCTTGCAGCAACGAGACCCTACCACAATGGTCTCGTCGCAAGCCCGATGGTCATGATGGTCTTGACCATCGTGACCATCTTCCTGGCCGCTCGCTATAGCTGTGGGTGGTCACCCACAGCTATACGAGCGGCAAGGAGGCCGCTCTAAAAATTAAGAAGGACGGCCCTGATTCAGAGCGAGCGCTCTGTCAGAGGGTCTGGCTCTGAATCAGGGCCACAGTTCATAGCTGCAATAAATACAAAATAGCACTTCCCAATTTGTTTTTAAATTAATAAACATTATGCCTGGCACAGTCAGCTGCTGGTGTGACTTTATGGTGAGCATCACACGTGTGTGTGTGTTAGGGATGTGCAGGTTCAGGTTAGTTCGGATTTTCCTGCCAAGTTTGGATTTTTCCCGCCAAAAATTAGGTCTCAGAAAGAGGCAAAACGTCATCTTTCATGGACAACATCATCTGTCATGGACTTTTGTCCAGGAATGATGATGTTTGTCCATGAAAGATGACGTTTTGTCTCTTTATGAGACCCGATTTTTGGCGGGAGAAATCTGAATTTGGCCGGAAAATCTGATTTAATCCGAGCCTGCACATCCCTAGTGTGTATATCTATATATATATATATATATATATATATATATATAAATATATGTATATTATGAATACCTAATTGACTATACACCCTAAATGTCGCTATTTAGCATTATAAGTCGCACAAGAAATAATTGCTTTCCAGACTTGGATTGTGGTTCCAAAGCACAAAAAGATATTATTCACCAAAAAGCAGATAGTTAGACGCTGTGATCTAAATACAATTAGCGCAAACAAATTATACAATCACAAGGTACAGTCGAATACATACGCATGCCCTCTAGATCCAGATTCCCGGCATCAACTATGAAACCTCCATCAACAGCAAAGAAAGATGACTAACTATCAGATCCAGAGTGCTTGTTTTTGTACCCTTACAGAGATAGGCAATACAATAGAACAAGTTGGCATAATCCCATTGGTTCTTCTTCCTGGTTCTTATGTTACGATACAGTTCATAGGTCAGTTTGTATTGCAATAGTTCAGCCTCCAACAGTTCTTTGTGTCCGTTTTCCCGCCAAAGAACAAGTCTAAACTGGCTACATTACAGAGTACATTTCAATGCCTAAGTCTCTATGATCCATAATTTGCAGACGCATGTTGCGATTTCCTCACCGATGGAACCGGAAGTCTGCAAATAAACAGTGGTTTAGAATAGCACCAAACACGGTCTGCTTATCATGTACTAAACCTGAGATCTTAAATACAGTCACTTTATTACATAATTAATAATGAATAAAACCTTGAATATTAACCTTAATGCTAGGGAACCTTTCTATGTAAGTGTGTAATGTGTAAGTGTAAGGATATTAAGAAAAGACGCTAGTTAGTGTTCTGCGTCTACGTGCTTGTGGAGTACACCCTGGTACGTGTTTTGCAGGATTGTTCATATTATATGTTTTAGTAAATGTATGTATTTATATAATGAGGACTTTTAATAGTGTTCTATTGCATGGGAATCACACAACGCTAATGGAGCGTACACACGGTCAGATTTGTCAGACTTGTCAGATTTGTCAGATGAATGACTGAACGATTGAACGATTTGAACAATTTGAACGATTTTACCAAAGTTTTGAACGATTTGAACGATTGAACGATTTTTGACTGCATTAAAATGAATGGAATCGTCCAAGTCTGACTGCAAACCCATCAGATGTCAGATATCGTTATCTGACAAACGGGAACGCGCATCGTTGATCGTCCATCGTTCAGGCATGTCAGATATGAACGATTTTCCTTCAGATATGAACGACTGAACGATTTTTAAATCGTTATCGTTCATATCTGAAGGAAAAATCTGATCGTGTGTATGCACCATAAGTAATAATATCGCTGTATGTACTGATACTGTGTGAGATTCACTAAAATGGCGTTGGGCGGCCATTCGCAAAATGGCGTCTTGTTGCCATTCGCAAAAAAGGCGTTGTGCAGATTTTAATTTTAACAGATTCTGTCTCAGCCAATTGTCTGGCTTCGACAATATATATATATATATATATATATATATATATATCAGCCGGATCTCAAATGCCACTTCCTAGCCCATTCTCCACCCCCTCCCTCTGCACCAGCACTCACAGAGTAACACTGCACTGCACCAGCACACACAGGATTACACCGCAATGCACCAGCACACACAGGTTTATACCATACAGTGCCCACATCTACTGTGTCTCCCCTCTCCCTACATGCACCTCAGCCCCAGTGTCTCCTCTCCCTGGTGGTGTCAGCACAAACCACCCCCTCATGCAGCTTATGATGAGAGCCGCCAGTGGTATTGAAGAATGAGGCAGGGTGCAGTGAAAGAGAGCCACCAGAGGTAGGTAAGAGAGCCTGCAGGTGGAGTGGAGGGGAGGAAGGAAGGGAGCTGTAGTAGACAACCGCCGAAGGCAGTGGGGATAAAGCAGGGAGGGATCTGAAAACATCCCTCTCTGCACTTATGAATGCTTTTGGGGGTCTGTATGCCACCTCAGTATGGTATACAGTTACACACTCTAATGTAGTTCTAAAAAAAATGCTTTTTTGGAGCTTCATATATGGCATGATTTCTTCGTCACCATACTAAAGTATGAGGACGTCAGAAATTACCGGTGAGAATTGTAACTAGGAGATATCTGTGATATCTCCTGCGTTACATGAATGATGAAGGAGTCTGATACATAATTTATACAAAAGTAGGTGAAAATGTTATTTTCACCTACTTCTGTATAAATTAAGTGATGATGAATAGACCCCTATGTGTGTGTCTCTTCACATGTAAATTTGATATATTGTGACCTCACAAATACATCTCCCCTATACAATTTTCATGGATTCAGTTTATTGAGACTTATTTTAGGAGTTATATATCAACACTCCATTCTCTTCTGCCTCAAAATCCAGTTCAGTTAGAAGGCCTCATTCAGAGGTGGTCGTAGGATGCAAGCAGTCGTTCTGAAACAGGCCGGCCGCTTGCATCCTGAACGGCCGCCTCCATGTCAGTCGTTAGGCTGTGGGTTAACACAGCCTAACAACCGCTAAGGGTGATGGTCGCGATGGTCAAGACCATCGCGACAATCGGGGCTTATGACGAGACCCTACCTTAAGCCGCAGGGAGCTTCCTGCTCTGTTTGAGCAGGAAACTCCCCACTGACATCACTGATGATGTCAGTGGGGCTGCCCCCAAACGGCAAGCGTTCCGACAGGAATGCCTCCGTTTGGCCAGGCACGCCCCCGGCCCGCCCAGCAAACGGGGCGAGCTGTCACTCAACATCAACAGCTCGCCCCGTCTGCTATGAGACCCCTAACGACGGATCACCCGTCGTTAGCCAGGTCTCGTGCATGCGCATGACAGAGCTGGCTCCGTCGTGCGCATGCGCACTGGAGCAACATCGACCCGGTCGCGAGCTCGTAGAGCAAACGACTGGGTCTGAATAAGCTCCACAGTGTGTTACTCATGTAGTCAAAATGTGTCAGAGTTCAAATGTATCGTTTATCCAGACTTTTACATTGTGAGCTGAAGCATAGAACAGCTTATATTTCAATCTTAAAGAGCTTAATTAAACAAACTCCAAAATATATATTTTATTTTGTAGTGCAAAGCTAACATATTATATGGAGTCACATGTGGAAATTTTTTAGGAGCTTTTGTTTATTCTCCAGTCTAAGTCCATGTTATATTGGGTTGCAGTCAGGAAGCCAACGGTCGAAATGCCGACCGCTGGCTTCACGACTGTCAAATCCCAGCAAGGTACTAATGACAGGCGTTGGGATTCCCAATGCCTGTCATTAGACCTGCTGTTTGCCTTTTGAGAAAACCCCTGCATAGGGGAGAAACGCGTCAAGGAACCAGTGAACTGCTGACAACTTCATACACTCTTGGCTCAAATTTGCTGAAGTGATTGCCATTTGGGCTCTCCGGTCGAGCCTTCTGGATCCCTGTGTGCTCAGCTCCCGGCAGCCACCCATACCCACCTAGCGGCTATTTGATTCCATCTCGCTCAGCCGCCGGGCTCCTGTGCCGTTCAGGACGGACACGCACTTGTTGCCGCTGGTCTCCATCGTCCTCTGGGGCTTCTTGGCCGTGGTGCCCCCTCTGCTGCGGGCTGTTGTCCATCTGCCTGCGGTGTGTGTGGGAGCCGGTCCCGTGGTGCCATCCAGCTGTACACCAGCACCCGGTACGTTGCACCTTTCATCCACGGTCCTTCGCTATCCACCCAAAGTGCGGGCAGGAGTCGCCTGAATGGTGTGACTCAGTCTAACATCACTGCCGCTCAATTTCTCTCCTGTGAGCCTCTGTGGGGTAAGGAGTTGTAGTCACTGGACTTTACACATTGGGATGTGAGCGATCTGTGACATTGATTAGCTTGAGAACTTTATTCCCTATATTGGGCCCTTTTTTATATCGACATTATTGTCATTTGCTTGATTTTGTTTACTGGCTATCATATTAGCCGTTGGGAACAATTGGATACCATCCTTTTGTAACAACTACCCCATTCATTTGGTTGTTTGCATTATTCATGGCAATAATTCTTATTAATTATTTGTTATATGTGTGTATGTTGTATTGAACTGCAGTTTACTATCGAATAAATTATATATTTGTTTTACTATAAAGGTGTCATATATTTATATATAATTACCAGCGCAGATACCTCAACTCTCTGTTTTCTACATTATTTTGAGGGTTAATGCAGAAGCCCCTCTGGTGTCAGCTGCAGGTTTTTATATTAAGACAGCAACTGAACAGATAGCGCACCTATTTGTTTTTCCTTTTTGTCATTAGACCTACGCCTGGAGGCCGATGCTCGGCATACCGAACGAAGGAGGGTTAGGTTTAAGTTAGGGGAAGGGGGGTTAGTGTTAGGCACACCCGGGGGGAGGTTAGGGTTTGGCACCACCCTGGGAGACTTAGGTTTAGGCTGTGGGGAAGGGTGGGTTAGGTTTAGGCACTTAGGGGGGTTAGGCACTAGGGGGGAGGTTATAGTTAGGCACTCCTAAGGGAGGGTTAGGGTTAGGGGAGGAGGGGAGGGTTAGGGGTACTTACCAAAATCAGCTGTCGGGATCTTCACCCCTGCCGGGCTTCCACTGTCGGAACTGAAGGTAAACCGGGGCACCCTTAGTGTTAGCCGCTGGGGAAAGGGGGAGGTTTAGATAAATTTGCGGGGTTAGCATTAGGGTGTGGGGGAGAGGTTAGGGTTAGGCACCCCTAGGAGGAAGGGTTAGGGTCTGGCACCACTGGGGGCGGGGGGGGGGTGTTAGGGTTAGGCACTAATGGGGGAGGGTTAGGTTTAGGCATGAAGGAGGGAACTTAGGTTTAGGCACTAACAGGGAGGGTTAGGGATGCCGCTGTCAGTATTGTGACACACTATATAGCTGGTGAGTTAACCTTGTTTCTACACTGAAAGTAATGATTATGTCTGTATACCACATTATATATAGATAACTTGTACAAGCCTGCAAGGTTTCCTTTTCTACATGTACAATGTGCATGTGCCTACAGGTTCCTAATCGTAATGGATATTTATTTTCCAATAATTACACTGTGGAATGCACATTACATTGAGATAATAAAATGACCCTTCACCATTTAGTGCAGGGATGGGGAACCTCAGGCCCGGGGGCCGTATAAGGCCCCCGGAATCATTTGGTCTGGCCCTAAAAGCTTTTTCCTGCTAGCCTCATCTGGATAGCAGGGTGCCTGTAATGGCACCCTGCAACCAGAATCTATACAGCAGTGCCGCCTGGAGCATCCTTAGGACACTTCAGACGATCACACTGCTGCCCTTACAGCTTTCCGGAGCATCCTCAGGATGCTCAAGGCATCGCTGTAATCACTGGCAATTGTGGCCCCGTCCCTGTGTGACATCACACAGAGAGGGTGTGGCCTGCACCAGGCCAGCGAATAATGTTATATATATCAAAATGGCCCTCAGCAGAAAAAAGGTTCCTCACCACTGGTTTAGTGGCTTACAGTGTAACAAATATAACCAATAATGTAGATCCGTTCATTTGCTTTACAACACTTGAGGCTAAATTGACATAAGGTAGGTTGTGTGTCTATTTCAAAACTGATGATTAGCGACGGGAATCTACCCAACACTTAACTCTCTTAACACTGGGCACAATTGTCACACGGTATCCACGTTACGGTAAGTCATGTTAAACAAACTTTTTACTGTGACTCATTTAATTTGATCCCTTGAAAGTTTAAAAGAATTACACTGATCAGGCCGTAGGGGGGATATCTGATTCATGGGCATTGATGCCTTTAACAACATCAGGTGATATTGTCCCCCATACAGGCACTTCATAATCCAAATAATCCATCATGAGGGGGTAACCACCACCTGTCCTGAGTGCCACCTTCCTTCTCCTTGGCCATCTTGTCCTTCACTTTGCTCTTGATGTCCGATAAGTGCTTACGCATGGATCAATATGCCTCTTTACATGCCCTACAGCATTCACAGCAAAAACCACAGACTGCCAGATCTGCTTCTTCCTCCTGGATGATGTTTCTGCTGCCAGTCTGCCCAACTGTATGTCATAATTTGGCACACCAGCATTCACCAGTGCCACACTCTCATCATAACTGAATCAAACGTTTCTGTCTTTATTTGTTTTGGTGGACAGACTCTCCAACCTCAGACTCCCTCTCTTCCTCCCTACCTCTTCTCCCATTCATACTGACAGAACATACAATGGACTAAAGAGACAAACAATTAAAAAAAAAACCTACACAAACATTACACTCAACATAAGCACACCACAGGCTCACACAAATAAACACTGGAAATCAGACAGCAGACAAAAAATATGACATACTATTAAATGACATAAGACTACAGGAATAAAAAGACAAGACAACTTACAACAATTGATCAGAATTCACCAGCAATTCCTCCAAACACCAGCTCTCTCTCTCTCGGATTTCATCGAAATTACAGTTCCATTTAATGGCGGGTTCCATCAGAAATGCCTAATCCAATGGTTTAGATAGAGATGTTGTGTTTCAATTCACTCAGAAAACAATGCTTAGTAAATATTATTTTTTTAGACTGAAATCCGCCAGTGAAGCCCAGCAAGTTGCATTTAACTGCAAACCACCTGCATAGTAAATATACCACAGCATCTACAGTACATAGTAAATCATCAGTTTTCATTAGAAAGGAACCTAGGGCCTGATTCAGAGCCGGACGCTCTGACCAGAGCACTCATCTGAATCAGGACCGGCCTACCTAAAATTGGAGCGGCCTCCTGGCCGCTCGCATAACTGTGGGTGACCACCCACAGCTTATGCGAGCGGCCAAAAAGATGGTCGCGATGGTCAAGACCATCACGACCATCGGGCTTGTGACGAGACCCTTGTGGTAGGGTCTCGTCTGCCGCAAGCCCGGAGTGCTTTTGACTCTATCGGCCGCAGCCATCCCGCACCCCCCGTTGGCGGCCACATAGTATGCAGCCCGGGGGATCAGATGACGCGATTCGCGTTAAAACGCGTCATCGAAGCCCCGCCCCCCGCAGTACAGTGTCTGTATTACGGGCTCTGCACAGCGGGGGGCGGGGCCACGATGACATTTTGAGCCGCCACGCCCCCCACTCCGCCCACCTGATGTGTAAAGAGCGTGGTCCAGGCTGTCCCCTCCCGGAAGGGACAGCCTAAAGGTAGGCAAGTCTGACTATATGTCTCCCTTACCGTAAGGGTGGTTGTCAGCAGCGGCGACTCCTACCCTCACATGGCTTCTCAAGTTCTTCTGGCCGGGTCCCGGCACCTGCGCAATTTATCTGACAGGTGCCGGGACCAGCGCATGTGCACTAGTGCCTGGGATTGGCACATGTGCATATCACCGGCTTCCGAAGGGCTGCATCACATGCAGTCCCAAGGAACCAGGTAGAGCTGGTGGAAAGGCAGAGAAGTGGCTTCCTACTGAAAGCCGCTCTCTGCTAATAGCAGCCTGGACTGGCAGTCCCAGGGGGAGAAGACACCTCCCTCTGAGACTGCCTGTTGTTTATGTAACTTGCAGGTAGCGCTTCCAAAGGTTTCCAATGGCTGTTGCCTGTTGCCTTATTTATAAGGGTTGTGAGTTGCACAGCACATACATCACAATTTAGTCTGTACAGAGTCACAGAACAAATTTAGTTGCAGAAATATAAGGGAAGTTCCTGGATGCTGCCTGGGAGTTAACAGGGGGTGGCTGGAATTATGTATGAAGATGTTGTGTCTGATGGGAGTGTCACATGCGTGTCAAAGATGTGTCACTTACAGTAGTTACATACAATGGTGTCACAAGGGTGGTGCAGGGGGGCGCAGGCCACACCCGGGTGTCACCCATCACAGCACCCATCACCCAGCACAACATCCCTCACAGCAGATTACAATACAGCACTCATCACCCCTCTCCCAGCACAGCACCCATCACTCCTCACCCAGAACAGCACCCCTCGCCCAGCACAGAAAAGATTACAACACCCCTCCCTCAACACCCCTCTTTCAGCTCTGCAACCCTCTCCCAGTACTGCACCCCTCACTCAGCACAGCACATCATCCATCACCCCTCACCTAACACCCCTCTCCCCAGGGGCAGAACTATGGGAGACAATGGAGGCGCCTGCCGCCGGGCACCAGCTCTGAAGGGGCACCTCCTCCATTGTCCTCAACAAAATTCACCCCACTTAGGGCTGTAACTATATACCCGGAGTGTACTGTCACGGCCGCCCAATACATGGCACCCCTTCCCGGCACCTGAGAAGCCACCATACACTAGTGGAGAGCTCCATGTCAGTCCATCAGCTGCTGCCTTCGTCTATCTATAGCCTGTCTGCATGCGAATTGCTACATTACAGTGTCAGCGGCTGTGACGAGGGGGGGCACCAATTATAACTTGCCTCCGGGCATCTGGGATGAACTTACTCCACTGCCTCTCCCAGCACAGTATCCTTCACTCAGCACCCCTCACAGCACACATCACCTCTTACCCAGCACAGCACCTCTCACCAGCACCCCTCTCCCAGTACAGCACAGATCACAGTACAGCACCCATCTACCCTCACCCAACACAGCTCCCCTGACAGCACCCATCATCCCTCACCCAACACAGCACCCCTCACAACACAGATTAGTGCACAGCACCCATTTCCCCTCACCCAAAATAGCACTCCTCACAGCACAGATTAGAGCATAGCACCCATCACCCTTTACCCAGCACCACAACCCTCACAGCACAGATTACAGCACCCATCACCCCTGAGCCAGCACAGCACAGATTACAGCACAGCACCCATCATCCCACAGCCAACACAGCACCCCTCACAGTACAGAGTAGAGCAAAGCAGACATCACCCCTCACCCAACACAGCACCCCTGACAGCATAGATTACTTCACAGCACACATCATCCCTCAGCCAGAACAGCACAGATCACACCACAGTCAGCACCCATCATTCACAGGCTGACCACCACACCCCACCCGCTGCATATAAGTTTTCAGGGCACCCATGTAGGCTGGAGTAGCATATTTCAACGAGGCTTCTTATTCGGCCAGCTTTTTATTCATTTTTTATTCACTTCTTATTCAAGCTCTAGCTTCTTATTCACTTATTCATTTTCCAACTTCTTATTCAGAAAATGTTATATTAAAAAAATGTGATAAAGTTAGATCACTAAACTAACACTATGTAAACAAAGAATTGTGTCCCTTACACAGTTTACAATTGTTATTTTCCTGGCACAATAAGGATTTGGGCAAGAAAAGGGCAGTAAAGCTGGCACAGGCACCACATTTAGCATTTTTAATAAGAAGCTGTAGTTGTGCAGGGGTTAACTAGCGGCAGTCATCAAATGTTAAAGTTGAAACCCACAGAGGGTGGTCAGGTACATATGCCCCACTTGTCAGTTGGCTTGACCAACAAGGATTTTGGCATGAATAGGGCAGTAAAGCGGGCACAGGCACCAGTTTATCTCATTTTGAAAAAGAAGCTATAGTTGTGCAGAGGTTAACTAGCTTCGGTCATCAAATGTTATACTTGAAACCCACAGAGGGTTGTCGGGTACATATGACCCACTTGTCATTTGCCTTTACCAACAAGAATTTTGGCATGAATAGGGCAGTAAAGCAGGTACAGGCACCAGATTATCTCATTTTGAATAAGAAGCTGTAGTTGTGCAGGGGTTAACTAGCTTCAGTCATCAAATTTTACACTTGAAACCCACAGAGGGTGGTCTTGTACATATGACGCACTTTCCATTTCCCTTGACAAACAAGGATTTTGGAATGAATGGGGCAGTAAAGTGGGCACAGGCACCACATTTTGTCATTTTGAATAAGAAGCTGTAGTTGTGCAGAGGTTAACTAGCTTCAGTCAACAAATTTTACACTTGAAACTCACAGAAGGTGGTCTGGTACATATGACACACTTGCCATTTCCCTTGACCAACAAGGATTTTGGTATGAATAGGGCAGTAAAGCGGGTAGAGGCACCACATTTTGTCATTTTGAATAAGAAGCTGTAGTTGTGCAGGGGATAACTAGCTTCAGTCATCAAATGTTACACTTGAAACCCACAGAGGGTGGTCCGGTACATATGACCCACTTGCCATTTCCCTTTACCAAGAGGATTTTGGCATGAATAGGGCAGTAAAGCGGGCACGGGCACCACATTTTGTCATTTTGAAAAGAAGCTGTAGTTGTGCAGGGGTTAACTAACTCTGGTCATCAAATTTTACACTTGAAACCCACAGAGGGTGGTCTGGTACATATAACCCACTTGCCATTTCCCTTGACCAACAAGGACTTTGGCATGAATAGGGCAGTAAAGCGGCACAGGCACCACATTTTGTCATTTTGAATAAGAAGCTGTAATTGTGCAGGGGTTAACTAGCTTTGGTCATCAAATGTTACACTTAGTGCAGTAATGTGGGCATAGGCACCAGATTTCTTCATTTTGAATAAGTACCTGTAGTTTTACAAGGGTTAAATAGCCTTGGTCAACAAATTTGACAATTGGGGTCTTTCCCTAAATTAGTAAAAGCCCCATGCTTCTGAGCATGGTCTGGTATTGGAATACAGGAAATAAAATCACCTATTATTTTGATAACCAGCTCTAGGCTGGTTATAGGGAGGAAGGGGGTGACACTATAGCAGGGAGACACACTTAGCGTGGTGTCCTCTTGCCATCACATTAACCAGCCGTAAACTATTCAGCACATTTCTGGAATCTCTCGGAAAGCTGGTACACCAGCAGTGGCGTAATAAGGGGGTGCGTGTGGGGCATCTTGCCCAGGGCACCATCTGACAGGCCTGGGAGAGTGAGGGAGCTGATGGTCAGGGCAATGTCCAGTGCTCAGTGTCGTAACTAGGGCAGGTCCGCCGCGGCCGTTGATGCCCCCCGCACCGCCTGCCATGGTATTGGCCCGTCCTAGTTAGCCAGTGTAGAGCCGACCGCAGTGAGTGCGGTCAGCACTACACATTTACTCAGTCATAACGTCTCTCCCATAATGCAGAGTGCGCCAGCCCAGGAGGACTGCGGTGGTGCACACAGCGGCGAGAGCAGGAGCTGGAGCAGGGATTCAGGTAAGTGGTATTTTTTTTTTACTCGTGTGTTTGTCTAATGAGGTCACTGCATCGGGGGAGGGGGGAGGTGACCTTTACTAGGAACTACTACTAACAGGGGGAGGTAATAACTATTGGGGGAACTGCATCGGGGGGGCTCTACTGGGGACTACCAGTGGGGGGGACTACTACTGGGGGCACTGCAGCGGGGAGGGACCACTACTGGGGGCACTATTGGGGAGGGGACTACTACTGGGGCACTGCATCGGGGGACCACTACTTGAGGGCACTGCATGGGGGACTACTAATGGAGGGGACCACTACTGTGGGTACTGAATAGGGAGGACCACTAAAGAGGGCACTGTATAAGGGGCACTGGATAGGGGAATCACTACTGGGGGCCTGCATAAGTGGGACCACTACTGCAATCTGCATAAGGGGGGGCCACTACTGGGGCACTGTATAAGGGGAACTAATGGGGGGCTGCATAAGGGGGACCACTACTAGGGGTACTGTATAAGGGACACTATTGAGGGCCTGCATAAGAGGGATCACTACTGGGGACATTGCATACTGGAGGTACTGTATAAGGGGCACTACTGGGGGCCTCAATAAGGGGGACCACTACTGAGGGCACTGCGTAGGCAGGACTGTATAAGGGGCACTGCATTAAGGTGCATATGGAATGGAAAGGAATGTTCAGAGTGACCAGATAGGGATGTGTTTCATGTTGACACGCCCCATTATAAGTGTCCAAACTAGGGATGTGCAGGCTCGGTTCTACTCGGTTCCGTTCGGTTCTTTTTACCGGATCTTATTGGGTTTCAGCTGTCACGAGTTTTGGATAGCCAATAAGATTCGGTAAATAGAACCGAACGGAACCGAGTAGAACCGAGCCTGCACATCCCTAGTCCAAACCCATTTTTTGGTGCACGCACATGGGGGGGCTCCATTTTTAAATTTGTCCTGGGCTCCATATACCCTAGTTATGCCACTGCCAGTGCTGTGACCAAGTGCTTGATCCCAGCACCTTAGTCCTGCAGTCCGGCGAGATGTATCCCCAGCAGGACACATAGGTGTCTGGTGCTGGGACAGTATGTCTGTTTTCAGTGTCGGTCGAGGACCAGCAGTGGCTTACATGTGGCGCTGGCTGCTAGCTGAGTGCAGCTTATGGACCGCCGGCCATTGAAGAGTGGTGACAATTTGAATTTGGGCCAATCACAGTGGTGACAATTTTGGCAATCTGAGCCAATAATGGTGCGCACCGGCAGCCATTAGAAAGTGTTCACAGTGAGCCAATCGTTGTAAGCCGCGTCATGTCTGGCTACACCCGTGGCATCTAACGTCAGATGTCTCTGGAAGGAATAGTCAATTTGGCAAAAATGGGTGAAGAGATCCAGCGGCAGTGGAAGATTCCAGAAGACACCGGGCTCAAAAGAGAAGAGCTCCAGCGGCTGCAGAAGAAGCCAAGCTCAATAGAGAAGAGCTCCGGTGGTGCCACTACTGGCCAGAATGGGCCAGCAACATAAGAATGCGACTGAGAACCGGAGAGTACTGCAGTGGTTGGGAAGTAAAACAGTGAATGAAGCTCCTCACTGCAGCCTCTCCCACCGGACAGGTAGACCCTCTTTGAGGCCTTAAGCTTGCCACACACTAGACCAACTTTCATCCAACCAGCCAACTAGTTGATTGGTTGGAATGAAAATCTGGTAATGTATGGGAGTAAATGATGATCAGCAATTTGCTCCTAAATGCCAGAAAACATGAAAATGATCGTCAGACAAGTTTGTTAAATGTTTGATAAAAACAATTTGTTCAAACAACAGTTTTTAGTCCATTTTCCGGCTTTGGGAGCAAATTGCTGATTGTCATTTGCATTCATACCTTACCAGATTTTCATTCCAACCAATCAACTAGTTGGCTGGTTGGACAGATAATCTTTAGATGTGTGGCCATCTTTACAATCATTAACCCCTCCCTAGACCACCAGGTTGTCAGGCAGTAGGCACGTAGGGGTGATCAGGCTTTAAGCCTGTGGCACAAATAGGCGGGCATTAAGCCCGTGCTCCTAAGGCTATAATTGACCCTGGGCAATAGGCCCAGATCACATAAATAAGCTAGGTGCCAACTTCTCATCTTGCCCTTGGCGCCAAACACCATAGTTATGCCCCTCGACCTTGGTCACTGCTACCTGGGTAAAGACTGCTGTGGCAGTGGGAGTTTGCCAGCTCAAGGTGAAAACTTCAGGAAGCACTGAGATCGTGGGAGTCGGCCCACCTCGGGTGAAGAATACATAGTAATTGTTGATGAACTAGGCTTAGTTCAGCCAACGGCTACTGGACTGGTAAGTCTAATTGCATTGTATTTCATTCAATTGCATGCTATTTTAATTATCAGGCATTAGGCCCGTGGCCACTGTGGGCGTTAAGCTCTAATCACGGACAATAAGCCTGAGCCAGAGAGGGCACTAGTCCCACAAGGTATAAGGGGCATTAGGCCCTATAGGGTTAATTTAGGATTCACATCATTAACCCATTGTTAGGTGGGTAATAGGCCCTAGATAGTGTCATTGATCCCCTAGAAGGCAGGCACTAGGCCTGAGGCAGCAGAAGATCATTAAGCGCTGTAATACTGTTGTTCTGATTTGATAAGAATGTATTGAGGTTTGTAACCTTGTTATCTTGTCATCTCAGCTACTGCAATCAAGCCACCATTAAATAATAGGCTGTAGTAAGGTACCTGTTTGTGATTATTGTAATGCTTTGTAACTGCATTATTCCATTGTCCTTTAACAATCAGGGCTGCCATCAGAAATCGTGGGGCCCGGTACAAATGAAAAAGGCAGGGCCCCCCACCCCCTTTGTTCTTCCCCCCAAAGGTCTGGTGGACGCAAAGGGGTGGGGTTGAGCTCTGGTATCTGGAATATATATATATTTTAAATTTTTTATTTTTTTTCCTTTAAATATTAAAAAAGAATAAACTGATTTTTTGTTTCTTAAATTGAGAAAAGCCTAATGATTTACAACAGAACTGTACTAACCTGCCATCCGGAGGTTCAATTACTGTATGTGGTATGGAACACTGGACCTCATTCACACCCGCTCTCAAGATGCGCTCGCACGCTGCAAAAAAAAAACCGGATATTTAAATTATGTGATCGCACTGCGTCGCGTAAGGACTCCCTCTATGTCTTAGCGAGCTACGGCACTGAGCGCTAGCAAGTGTGTTAAGACGCCTCCTTTCCCCCAGCAACACATGTCATCTCCTGGGATTGTTGGATGAATCAGTAACATCGAGAGGCATCGCTGATCGCAGCCCTTGAGGTAGCCTTACCCCGCCGCAAGCACTTCGATCAGTGCTGGCTGAAATACATGGAGGTGACCTGTACAATGACGCTACTTTGCTAATTATGCACGCCCTCTCCACATCCTGGCGTCACTGTGATACCATCCGACGGGGTGACAGCAAAATAGCAGAGCAGCTCTGCTATTTTGCTGTCACCCCTTTCAGACAGTGTAACCCAGTGCGGCCCGCTCCCCCGCACCCCCCTTGTGATGCCAGTATATGTGGTACACACTAAAGAAAGAAGTCAGTATAGTGAAGCCATGTAGGTGGCTGTTTTCTTGTGTTTACGTGCAGGTACAGAGATCCGGACCATTTGTCCATTGCCCAAATTATTTATGCCAAAATCCTTGTTGATCAAGGCAAATGGCAAGTAGGTTATGTGTACCTGACCACCCTCTGTGGGTTCCAAGTATCAAATTTGTTGACCAAGGATATTTACCACTTGCACAACTACAGCTACTTATTCAAAATGACAAAATCTGGTGCCTATGCCTGATTTACTAACCTATTCATACCCAAAACCCTCTTGGTCAAAGTAAATGGCAAGTGGGTCATATGCATGTAACCACCCTCTGTGGTATCCAAGTGTAACATTTGATGACCGAAGCTAGTTAACCCCTACACAAATACAACCTCTTATTCAAAATGAGGTAATCTGGTGCCTGTGCACGATTTACTGTCCTATTCATGCCAAAATCCTTGTTGGTCAAGGGAAATAGCAAGTGGGTCATATGTACCAGACCACCCTCTGTGTGTTTTAAGTGTAACATTTGATGACTGAAGCTAGTTAACCCCTGCACAACTACAGCTTCTTATTCAAAATGACAAAATGTGGTGCCTATGCCCGCTTTACTGCCCTATTCATGCCAAAATCCTAGTTGGTCAAGGGAAATGGCAAGTGGGTCATATGTATGTGACCACCCTTTGTGGGTTTCAAGTGTAAAATTTGATGACCGAAGCTAGTTAACCCCTGCACAACTACAGCTTCTTATTCAAAAGGACAAAATGTGATGCCTATGCCCTATTCATGCCAAAATCTTTGTTGGTCAAGCCAAATGGCAAGTGGGTCATATGTATGTGACCACCTCATGTGGGTTCCAAGTGTCAAATTTGATGACCGAAGCTAGTTAACCCCTGCACAACTACAGCCTCTTCTTCAAAATGACAAAATGTGGTGCCTATGCCTGCTTTACTGCCCTATTCATGCCAAAATCCTAATTGGTCAAGGGAAATGGCAAGTGGGTCATATTTATCTGACCACCCTCTGTGGGTTTCAAGTGTAAAATTTGATGACCGAAGCTAGTTAACCCCTGCACAACTGCAGCTTCTTATTTAAAATGACAAAATGTGGTGCCTCTGCCCGCTTTACTGTCCTATTCATGCCAAAATCCTTGTTCGTCAAGGGAAATGGCAAGTGTGTCAGATTTAACAGACCACCTTCTGTGGGTTTCAAGTGTAAAATTTGATGACCGAAGCTAGTTAACCCCTGCACAACTACAGCTTCTTATTCAAAATGACAAAATGTGGTGCCTAGGCCCATTTTGCTGCCCTTTTCATGCCAAAATCCTTGTTGGTCAAGGGATATAGCAAGTGGGTCATATGTACTAGATCACCCTCTGTGGGTTTCAAGTGTAAAATTTGATGACCGAAGCTAGTTACCACCTGCACAACTACAGTTTCTTATTCAAAATGACAAAATATGGTACCTATGCCCGCTTTACTGCCCTATTCATGCCCAAATCCTTGTTGATCAAGGCAAATGGCAAGTGGGTCATATGTATGTGACCACCCTCTGTGGGTTTCAAGTGTAAAATTTGATGACTGAAGCTAGTTAACCCTTGCACAACTACAGCTTCTTATTCAAAATGACAAAATGTGGTGCCTATACCCGCTTTACTGCCCTATTCATGCCAAAATCCTTGTTGGTCAAGGGAAATTGCAAGTGGGTCAGATTTACCAGACCACCTTCTGTGGGTTTCAAGTGTATACATTTGTTGACCGAAGCTTGTTAACCCCTGCACAACTACAGCTTCTTATTCAAAATGACAAAATGTGGTACCTGTGCCCACTTTAATGCCCTATTCATGCCAAAATCCTTGTTGGTCAAGGCAAATGACAAGTGAATCATATGCACATGACCACCCTCTGTGGGTTTCAAGTGTAACATTTGATGACCGAAGCTAGATAACCCCTGCACAACTACAGTTTCTTATTCAAAATGAGATAATCTGCTGCCTATACCTGCTTTACTGCCCTATTCATGCCAAAATCCTTGTTGGTCAAGGGAAATAGCAATGGGGTCATATGTACCAGACCACCCTCTGTGGGTTTCAAGTGTAAAATTTGATGACCGAAGCTAGTTAACCCTTGTACAACTACAGCTTCTTATTCAAAATGACAAAATGTGGTGCCTGTGCCTGCTTTACTGCCCTATTCATGCCCAAATCCTTGTTGGTGAAGGGAAATGGCAAGTAGTCATATGTATGTGACCACCCCCTGCAGATTTCAAATGTAAAATTTGATGACCGAAGCTAGTTAACCCCTGCACAACTACAGCTTTTTATTCAAAATGACAAAATGTGGTACCTATGCCCTATTCATGCCAAAATCGTTGGTGGTCAAGCCAAATGGCAAGTGGGTCATAAGTATGTGACTAGCTTCTGTGGGTTCCAAGTGTCACATTTGATGACCGAAGCTAGTTAACCCCTGCATAACTACAGCTTCTTATTCAAAATTACAAAATGTGGTGCCTATGCCCGCTTTACTGACCTATTCATCAAAGAAAGTGTCACATACATCCCATACGGAAAGACCGAATGTATCGAGGGATTTTTTTCAGGCAACAGTTCATCGCCATCCAAATCCGTACGAAATGTTGGCTACCTACACTCCCCAACACATGAAAAGACGCAGAGAAAAAGAGGTAGAAGAGGAAGAGGAAAAAGAAATAAGGAGAATAAGATACAAATAGATGAAAAGGGAATCTTTAACCTCTCTACCCATGATCTTAAGGATAACGAGAAAAGAGTATTACAGAAAGGTTTAAGTTTTGCACCAACCAAAAACCCTAATCTATTTGAATTATTTCTTGAATTGAATAAATTCACTAGAGATCTATGTAGGAAACGATATTTTGCATCTAAAACTCTGGGTGGGATTTCTGAGGATATTTCTCCATTAATTTTGAATGATGAGGATGATGAAGCACTCTCTAACTTAGAACAACTACTAAGTGAGAATTCAACAGAAGTATCATTATTTGATATCAATGTCCATACTAAAAATCTGAATATACCTAAATTTAAACGTAAATCTATTTTCTTTCCATTAGAACAAAAGAGCCCTGCTATGAATATCTTTTACAATAGAACCCTATCGGATTTCAAAAAATTGTGTCATAAAACAAAAACCAATATTAATAATAATAATAAAAAAAAATTTTTCCCCTTGACTATTAGACAGAATCTATCTAAAAGCGAAAGAGCAGCTTTAAAACAACTTACAGAAAATGAATCACTTATCATTAGATCTGCTGACAAGGGAGGGGGGATTGTTATACAAAATAGGGAAGATTATATGGCGGAAGCCATGAGACAGCTACAAGAAAAGAAATATTATACTATTTTATTGAAAGATCCCACTATGGAGTTTAAAAAGAAATATGACAATTTATTGGATGCAGCTTTGGAAGAAAATGCAATATCAGAAGACATTTATAAATTTTTAATTTGTACACACCCTATCACGCCAGTTTTTTACCATTTACCTAAAATTCACAAATCACTCACTTCACCTCCTGGGCGTCCCATTATTTCAGGTATAGGTTCCCTCACTTCTAATTTATCACAATTTGTAGATGCACATCTACAAAGTCACGTCATTAATTTACAGTCATATGTGAAAGATACCAAACATACATTACAAAAAACTGCAGAAATACCTTGGGCGAAGGGGCTGGGATTCCTAACCCTAGATGTCCAAGCATTATATACGAACATCCCTCATTCATTCGGGATTGAAGCAACGAAATATTTTTTGGATATGGATATGAAACTATCTAAAGAACGTCGTGACTTTGTTCTTAATTCGATCTTATTTATTCTCACTCACAACTATTTTTTGTTTGATAGCACTTATTATTTACAGGCACTTGGGACGGCCATGGGGACCAGATTTGCGCCCAGCTTCGCTAATCTCTATATGGGCCGCTTCGAAGAGCAATACATCTGGAGCGGCCCATATAGGGATAATCTGGTCCTCTATGGCCGTTACATTGATGATTTATTTATTATTTGGGATGGGGGTATAGATAAAGCACTGGCATTTGTTAACCACCTTAATACTAACACATTTAACCTTAAATTCATGCACACATTTAGTTATGACACTATTAATTTTCTGGATGTTGCATTTTCATTCAGAGAGAATTATATTGTTCATTCGAACTATGTAAAATCAGTAGGGACTAGCAACTACTTGCATTTTTCCAGTAGCCATTATCAACCATGGGTAAGAAACATCCCCAGAAATCAAGTATTAAGACTCAGACGCAATTGTCAATGCGATGGGGATTTTTTCAACCAAATGGAAGAAATGATCCTCCATTTCAAAAGAAGAGGTTACCCTCAAGATTTGCTTGATGGAACAAGGGAATATGCAAAAACTTTGAATAGATCAGATCTTCTCATGGACAAACCAGAGAGTAGTAGGGGAAAGAAAAAGGGGTTTAAAGAACTTAATGGTTTAGAAGAAGAAAGATTACTTTATATATCAAAATTTAACTGTAAATCAGGAAGTATTAAGAAAATTATTGACAATAATTTTTCTATATTAAATGAGGACTCTGTTTTAAGAACCTGCTTAACTAATAAACCTAGAGTTATCTTTAAAAAGAACTCAAATTTGAAGAACTTATTGGCACCTAGTGAACTTAGGGCCTGATTCAGACCCACTCGCAAGCGGCTGTCCGCTCGCAAGTGGGTCGATGTTATGGACTGAGCATGCGCACGACGGAGGGAGCTCCGTCGTGTGCATGCGCCAGACGCGACGAGCGAAGGAAAGTCCTTCGCTCGTTGAGTCCGATCAAAGGGGGCGTGCTGTCAATGTTGATTGACAGCACACCCCCTTTGGTGGGCGTGCCGGGGGCGTGCCTCCCTGACGGGGGCGTTCCCATGGGAACGCCTCCCATCAGAAGCCGGCCCACTGACATCACTAGTGATGTCAGTGGGAGTGATTTTGGCTCTGATAGAGCCAAAATCACTCCGGAGCTTGCGGTTGAAAACCTCAACCGCAGGCTCCGACTCACAATTTCGATGGTCGCGATGGTCTCGATAATCGCGGCCATCACAATGCACGCTCGTATAGCCTGTGGGTGGTGACCCACAGCTATACGAGCGTCCAGGAGGACGCTCCATGAAAATGGAGCCCGGCCCTCATTCAGAGCGTGCGCTCTGCTCAGAGCGTCCGGCTCTGAATGAGGGCCTTAAACCACTCAAAAGTAATCAGAGGATAAACACATGGCTTGCATCTGGTCTATTGGGAAACTTTAGATGTAACAAAAGAGTGTGTCTTACGTGTAAATATACACTAAACCGTGCGACTAGCATTACATCTAATGTGAATGGAGATATATTGCCGATTAAGCCCCCACTCTCCATGTGCCTCTGCCTCCTGTCCTCTCCCAATAGCAGTGTCATCAGCCCGAAGCTCCCATACACCCTTGTCTCTGCCTCCCCCTCTCCTCCATAAGTGTCATCAGTCCCCTGAGCCCCCACTCCCCATATATATTTGCCCCCCTTCCCCCATAGCAGTATCATTAGCTCCCTGAGCCTCCACTCCCTATATGTATCCAGATCTTACCTTTATTATCCTGTGTGGCTGGGGCACTGGGTATGGTCCTGCAGCTCCGCATGTGTTGCCTAGCTTCCTCTGCAGCTGCTCATCCTCAGGTAGAAAGTGAAAGTAAACACACTTCCTGCCTATCTGAGCACCAGCTCTGTGTCCTGCTGCTGCAGCCTCCTGGCTGGCTCAGATTGCTGAGAAAGCAATCGGCAACGGAGCCAGCTATAGGAAAAAAAAAATCCAACGCTGGCCCTAGGCTTGGGATACCCCTAGGCATTTGCCTATAATGCCTATACCTAGGGCTGGCCCTGGGAGACAGTGTGAGCAGAGCAGGATGAGTCACACTGTTTGCAGCTCATAGGGGGAGATGTAAGAAGATGTATAATTGGGGGTTTCGCGGTAAATGCGCCCCTATCATTATCGGCACTGATATCTACAAGATAGCAGTGCCAATAGCCTGGGCCATGTATTAACTGTCAGATCGCCTGACCATTTGGCCCGCTGTAGCTGTCGCTATCGACAGCTACAGCCTTGTGCTGCCCTATTCCCACAGCAGGGACAGCGCTGTCGCTGCTGTGGCGGCTGCCGGCACAAGGCTGCATGCAGGGGTCTCGCATACTTGCGAGATCCCGCACATGCTCAGTGGAACCGGCCGGGACTGAGACACAGCGCATTAACACTAGGCTGATGCGCTGCGGTAGCCGGTAGAACCGGGGGGCGGAGTTATCGCTGCCCCGCTGCGGCCGATGAGATGTTTATACATCTCATCGGTAGTGCTTCCTGCTTCACCTCGGTAAAGAGGCGAAGCAGGAAGCGATATAGTGGCACGTTAAGTGCCGCTATAATACATCTACCCCATAATTACAAGTCCCAAACTGTGGCTCATATGGCATGCTGGAATTTGTAGTAGCACTACAGGTGACAAGCCACACATTTTGCACAAGCTTTTATAGAGCAGCCAGTAGCAGTTATTTCAAAGCTCAGATTACTTACTGTGTAATAGATGCAAAAAAAAACATTTAATAATTATTAAATTAACTATTAAATAATAATTTATTTTAAAAATGCTGTTATTTTAGTAATTTACTTAATGATTTACCAGAAGTTGCTACTTAATTAGAAATGTCGTTTTCAACAGCTCTAAATATATACAGCAGCACCTTTACTTCTCTGCACTGCTGACAATCATAGGTTACGTCCATTTGTAGATACAATGAATAGTGGCCCTCATTCAGAGCCGCACGCTCTGAATGAGGGCCGCCCTCCATAATTATGGAGCGTCCTCCTGGACGCTCGTATAGCTGTGGGTCACCACCCACAGCCTATACGAGCGTGCAGTTTGATGGCCGCGATGGTCTTGACCATCGCGACCATCGCCACTGCGAGCCGGAGCCTGCGGTTGAGGTTTTCAACCGCAAGGCCCGGAGTGATTTTGGCTCTATCAGAGCCAAAATCACTCCCACTGACATCACTAGTGATGTCAGTGGGCCGGCTTCTGACGGTAGGCGTTCCCTTGGGAACGCCTCCGTCAGGGAGGCACGCCCCCGGCACGCCCGCCAAAGGGGGCGTGCTGTCAATCAACATCGACAGCACGCCCCCTTTGATCAGACACAACGAGCGAAGGAAAGTCCTTCGCTCGTCGCGTCTGGCGCATGCGCACGACGGAGCTCCCGCCGTCGTGCGCATGCGCAGTGCACAACATCGACCCACTTGCGGGCGGACAGCCGCTTGCGAGTGGGTCTGAATCAGGCCCTGTGTCAGCAGTGCTATGAAATGCTGCTGCATACTATACAGGTAAAACTGTGGAAGGTTATTTGGATGAGATTGTCAGATCAGTGCAGTTTTGGAGATTGCAGAAAAGATTCCTGCAACATTGGAGAAATTTCATGTTTTCAAGTTTTGGTGGTAAACTTATTTATTCCTATAGATAGGCACTGGTGCGGTCTTCTGTCCTGTACAAACTACTCCAATAGTAAAACTGAATACATAGTTATCACTATACTATTTGCAGGTCAGTGACATGATGATGTTCTCTCATCTAGGATTTATGAACTATCCTGAAAGTCTAGATCCGCCCCTGCTTTGTAGAGGCATTAACATAAAGTTACAGATGCGACTGCGTCTGACTCAGATTAGGGCCGATACATAATGAGAAATGGCTATAGGTTCCCACTGAATATGTCAAATATAGCTGTTGGCTTTTTTTAAATATTCAAGATGTACAGGATTGGTTTTGTCCTGTATTTAAAATTCTGAGATCGGTAATCCATTATCCACCTTGACAAAAACTATACTAGTCAAAATACATTGGCATCCTTGATTTAATGAGTTGACTTCTTGCTCCTATGGACATTTATCATTGAAAGATCATTGATTATAAAGAGAAACAACTACCACAAAAGGTGCATACACACACAACTATTTTTTGAACGATTATCGTTAAACGATATCGTTTAACGATAATCGTTTGAAAAAATCGTTCTTTTGAGTCAAATGATGAACGATTATCGTTCATGCGCGTTCACGTTTGTAGTTTGTAGTTTGTAGTTCAGTCGTGGTGGGTACACACTACACGATATGCTCCCTGAGCGATATCGTGTAGTGTTGTCCCCGGCAGGCTGTGCTCAATATCGTTCATGACATTGAGCACAGCCGCTGAACGATATCATTAACGATATCGTTCAGCGCCGGGCTCTCTCCCCCATTCCCTGACATGCAGCAACCTGAAGAGGTCGTCAGGTTGGCCTGCATGTCAGCCCGATGAACGATAATGACGAACGACCCGCGGGAACGTGCGTCGTCGTTATCGTTCATCTTTTTGGGGTAAAAAATGGACGATAAAGTGGACAACTGAACGATAACGATATCGTTATCGTTCAGTCGTCCACTTTATCGCCCAGTGTGTACCCACCATGAGACTTGTCAACTGAACGATTTTCATTAAGGGAATATGCAAAAATCGTTTGTAGTTCATAAAAATCATTCATTACACTTTAAAAAATCTGACAGATAATCTGACAGAAAATCGTTCATAAAAATCGTTCCTAAAATCGTTGGTAACAAAACCGATGTGTGTGTATGCAGCTTAACTCTTATGGTGCGTACACACTGGGCGATAAAGTGGACGACTGAACGATAACAATATCGTTATCGTTCAGTCATCCACTTTATCGTCCATTTTTAACCCCAAAAAGATGAACGATGAAGACGACGCGCGTTCCCGCGGGTCGTTCGTCATCATCGTTCATCGGGCTGACATGCAGGCCAACCTGACGATCTCGTCAGGTTGCTGCATGTCAGGGAATGGGGGAGAGAGCCCGGCGCTGAACGATATCGTTAATGATATCGTTCAGCGGCTGTGCTCAATGTCATGAACGACATTGAGCACAGTCTGCCGGGGACAACACTACACGATATCGCTCAGGGAGCAAACTTGGCCCTCCAGATGCTGTGGAACTACACATCCCAGCATGCACTGCACATAGTTTTAGCATGCTGTTATATCAAAAAGGTGGCAGTGCATGCTGGGATGTGTAGTTCCACAGCAGCTGGAGGGCCAAGTTTGAAGACCCCTGGTGTAGTGCGTACCCACCATTAAGGTGCATACACACACAATGATTTTTTGAACGATTATCGTTAATGATATCGTTTAACGATAATCATTTGTAAAAATCGTTAACTTTCTGAGTCAAACGATGAACGATGTTCGTTCATGCGCGTTCATGTTTGTAGTTTGTAGTTTGTAGTTCAGTCAGACTTGTCAACTCAACGATTTTCAGTAAGGGAATATGCAAAAATCGTTTGTAGTTCTAAAAAATCGTTCATTACATTTAAGTGAACATAGTAAATGAACAACTTTAGTAAATGATTTTAGTTCATTTTTTCAAGGGAGAAAATCGTATACTAAAATCGTTCATTAACTAAATCGTTGTGTGTGTATGCAGCTTAATTGTTCAGTAGTAAGTAACTTTTAACTAGGTATGGTATGTTAGGTCGACAGTTCTCATGTCGATATGCAACAGGTTGAAATGTCAACATGCAGCATATATGAGCATGCTTATGTCAGTGACCATGTTGACTGTCACGGATAGGGTTTTTTGTGAATCCGGACTAAGGGCCAGATTCAGAGCCGCTCGTAAGTGGCCGCTCGTTCGCTCCGAGCGATGTTCGCACATCTGCGCATGCGTATGGGTTGTAGTACGCATGCGCGAACCAGTCAGTGCGGTCGAAAATCGTGTGCTCGCAAAAAAGCGAATGCCTGCTAATTTGAGTGACAGGATGAGGCGTTTGTGGGAGGTAACAGGGGAAGGTGCTTGAAAACGGGGAGTGGAGATCCGAACGCAGGCGTGCCAAATGGTCAAAATGGGCGTTTTAAGGGTGTGCATAATTAACAAAGCAGCGTCATTGACCACGTCACTTGGCTGTCTTTTAGCCTGAACTGCTCGCATGATTGCGGTTGGAAAATGCTACCACAAGCACTGCGAGCAGTTCATACGCCTTTCGATGTACTCGATTAATCTAATAAATAGCGGAGATGACGTATGATGCGAGCGGCCAGGGGGGCGTTTTTTTCAAAATAGTGAGCGCATGTTTCGTTTGCTCGTTCAGACATAGAGGCGTCAACAGACCGCAAAGAGCGAGCGCTTAATTTAAATAGCCAGCCCCTTTTTCTGAACGAGCGTCCGCAAATAGCGTCCGGCTCTGAATCAGGCCCTAAGATCTGGATGTAACAGGGACTCTGTGGATTCTGAACACAGAAAAAAAGGGATTTTCCCTCCAGCACACTGCAGCAAAATAAACAAAAAATATTTAGATCTTACATGATAATAGAGATTCAGAGGTATAGTTACATACATTTGCAAATATATGAATAAGCGCCAGGCCATCGTCAAGGCTCCTCTATACTGGCATCTCTAACATTAAGGGGTTCACGTCCGAGAAGCAAGGCACCCCAAAATATTTCAGCCAAGGACCATCCCCAGGGCATCACACGAAAAGGGGAAAAAAGGTGATAGTGAAGTGTAAAGGATAGATTTGTAAAGATAAATCAATAAATGTTAATGAAATGAGAAAAAAATGTAAGTTACATAAATAATAAACAATTAGAAATGTGATAAAATATATCTATGTGAATTAAGTGGTGATGCCCTGAAAAAGGTCCAGCCAGAACAACTCTGGGGGCCCCACTACCAAACGCTCACCCCAAAATAATTATTGCTACATAATAGTAGCGCCCACTCTGGGTCATATAATTACAAATTGGTGTACTGCATAATAACAGCACATGTATAAGCTGAGAGCTGACTCACCTTGGAGGTACCCCAGAAACCTCCACATGGCACTGTAAGGCTCAACACATCCTTCCAATACTGGCTCCCTTCATGCCTCTCAAGACTGCAAACAAAAAGTATGGTGGTCGCTCATATCAGCTTAACGACATAGCACAGGTGCTTGTAAAGGGCGAGGTTTACACTGACCACAGAAAAAAGGGATTTGCCCTCCAGCACACTGCAGCAAAATCAACAAACAAATATATGAATAAGCGCCAGGCCATCGTCAAGGCTCCTCTATACTGATTATATGACCCAGAGTGGGTGCTAATATTATGTAGCAATAATTTATTTTGGGGCGAGCGTTTGGGAGTGGGCCCCCCGGAGTTGTTCTGGCTGGACCTTTTTAAGGGCATCATCACTTAATTCACATACTGTAGATATTTTTTATCATTTTTCTAATTGTTTGTTTATTATTTATGTCATTTTAATTCTTTCTCATTTCATTAACACTTATTGATTTATCTTTACACATCTATCCTTTACACTTCACTATCACCTTTTTTCCCCTTTTCGTGTGATGCCCTGGGGATGGTCCTTGGATGAAATTTTTTGGGGTACCTTGCTTCTCGGACGTGAACCCCTTAATGAAGGAGACACCAGTATAGAGGAGCCTTGACGATGGCCTGGCACTTATTCATATATTTGCAAATGTATGTAACTAATACCTCTGAATCTCTATTATCATGTAGGATTTAAGTATTTTTTGTTGATTTTGCTGCAGTGTGCTGGAGGGCAAATCCCTTTTTTTCTGTGTTCAGTGTAAACCCCGCCCTTTACAAGCACCTGTGCTATGTCATTAAGCTGATGTGAGCGACCACCATACTTTTTGTGTGCACTCTGAGGATTCTGTAGTAAAGGTTGCTGGGCAGATGTGACTCCTGCTAATGTATGGGACTGGGTACTGAACCTAGAATTGGAAGAGACCCAGACCAGAGGCACAGAGTCTAACCTGCCGGCGGTGTTCACCAGGGACCCCCACACAGAGGAGTAGTGTGTAGCCAGGGTGTCCGGAGCATGTGCGTGCTGTGGCGCCCCCCTCCCTCAAGTATTCCAGGGAGGAGGCAGGTCCATATGGGATTAAAGTAAAGAGAAGTAAAAATAAAGATTAGGGGCAGCATCAAAGTGGTACATGGAGGGTTAAATATATTCCTCCTTCTTCCGCCTGTCTCTCCATCCTCCTGCTCTAGTTTTCCAGCCTCCTTCCGTATCACTCCAGTCATCAGCTCCCTGTCACTCCAGCCTACAGCCCTCTGTACGTGTGTGTTTGTATATATACTGTATATGTGTGTGTATGTGTACATATATATATATATATATATATATATATGTGTGTGTGTTTGTGTGAGTTTGTTCACATACATATATATTAATGTCATTAGAATGTAAATTAAATAAACACACTTAACACACACTCGTCTCTTCATTTTGATTCTCTACTCTGGCCACAACAGCAGAGTAGTGGATAAGAAGAGCAGTGGCGTAACTATAAATTTTGCTCCCCCCTACCAAAAAAGTTTCAGGCATTCCCCCCCCTCCTGCCCAAAAACAAACACACCCATAGACGATGTTTAAGGTGTGTGGTTTCAAGATACAGTAATGTCCCTTACACATTATGATACACTAAGTAATGCCCCTTATAACACATTATGCCACACCATAATGCCTTTATAACAAATTATGCCACACCTTAATACCCCTATAACACATTATGACACACTGTAATGCCCCTTACAACACATTATCCAACACAATAATGCCATGTATAACACAATAATGCCCTTAGAACAAATTATGACATGCCGTAATAGCCCTATAACACATTATGACACACCGTAATGCCCCTTACAACACATTATCCAACACAATAATGCCATGTATAACACACAATAATGCCCTTAGAACAAATTATGACATGCCGTAATGCCCCTATAACACATTATGCCACACCATAATGCCCCTTACAACACATTATGCCACACCATAATGCCCCTTACACTTGATGCCCCTTATAACACATAATGCCACACAGTAATGCCCATTATAACACATTATGCCACACTAAGTTATACCCCTAATAGCACATTATGCCACACAATAATGCCCATTACATCCCACCCTGAAAGATCTACTTCACCAACCCTCCATAGCTTGTACAGTTTCTATGTCTGTGTAGAACCAGATTATTGGTAACATAGTTTATAACCTGTAAACTGTGTGTATCAAGTTAGTGCCCCTTTTAGAGTGCCCCCATAGTAGTCCCCCTGTAGTTGTGCCCCTTATACAGTGCCCCTAGTAGTCATGCCCCTCTTTGCAATGCCCCCTATAGTAGTGTCCCTTATGCAGTGCCCCCTGTAGTTGAGCCCATTTGCAGTGCAGACCTCTGATCAGGTCCGGATTATAGGTGGGGCAGATGGGGCAGTTATCCAGGGGCTCCCACACTGCTGCAAACATTGGCTGGAACCTGGCCACTCTGGTCTCTCCCTGGCCTGGCACATTCAATCATTGATTATGGGCCCAACCGTGACTGTCAATGTAAGCCCCACCCCCTCATTGCTGCGATTCACTGGTGTATGGGTAGGAGGCGTGCCCTAATGCTGAGAAGTGCCTGCCCCATCAGGAAAGGGTAGTGTCTAGATTCCATTCACGGAGAGATGCTGCTGCTGCTACAACAGGTGAGTGTGTGCGCACTCTGAATCCCTTCATCTCTCCCTCACTCTCTCTCTTCATCTCACTCTCGGTCTCTCTCCCTCTCTGTTTCACTCCCTCCCCACCTTTCTCTCTCCATTTCTTCCCTCCCTGTACCTTCCTCCCTCCTTCTCTATCCCTCCCTTTCTCTCCCTCTCTCCCCCCTCCCAATCCATCTCTCGACTCTCTCTAACTGTCCCTCCTTCTCACTCCCATCCCATTCTCTATCTCCCTGTCCCTCCCTCCTCTCTCCCTTTCTCTCTCCATTCACTCTCACCCTCTCTCCACAAGTTTGGGCCGTATTCAATTAGGAGCAAAAAGCCATTTTCGACCATTTTTTGGAGATAATTTCTCCTGAAAATGTATCTCCTTATTCAATTCCAGTCCATTTTTACCTAAGCGAAAAGTCAACTTTTTCTCCACAGAAGAGCAGGAGACAAAAAGTGCAAAATCTATAGTTTGGGGTGCAGATGTTGGGAAACCGCCCAGAACCCTTAGTACACTCCCCCAAAGGACAATTCACTCAAAAAAAGACAAAAAGTATCCTGGAACACCCCAAAAAAAGGCCTTAGAAATGTGGGGCTAAAATGAAAAAAGTGGGGGGACAACTTCAAAATCTAGCGAAATAAGATTCTGGGGGTGCACTAAGAAGGGGCAAAGTGTTTTTGGGATTGCAGGTGCTTGTATGATGGAGAAGTTTCACTTTTTCTAAAACTACACTTTATAGACATAAAAATATGCTAGTACTCATTTTCAAGCACCCCAAATTTGATGGGACTACTTATTTTCTCCAAAAAACACTGCTTTATGCCATTCTTCCACACTTTTAGCTAGACAGTAATAGTAAGCAATTACAACCACTTAAGTACCCTAATTAGTCAAATTAGGGCTAGTACTGAACTACCATAATGATTTCCAAAGTCAGACCATCTTTTTCTGGGGTACAGAGTGATTCTCCCAATTCATTCTGCGCTTTTCGCCTGTTTGGTAATTGAATAAGGAGTAAATCAGGATCACGCATGAAAAGATTTTGCCTCCAAAACAGGCAAAGGCGGCGAAAAGTCGGGTAGGCAGAACTTTTTTGCTGAGGTGAAATTCATTAAATACAGCCCTTTGTCTGTTCCCACCACTCAGGTTTCTTTCCAAACAGTAGCGTCTGAATTATTTTATGTTGGGGGGCATAGTGGTCGCTGTGTGAGGTTGTGGCAATGTTATTGATGGGGCCACCACAGTTTAGTTGCCCTGGGGCCCCTACAAACCTTAATCCGGCCCTGCCTCTGACGACCAGCATTTTTAGAATTTTCCCCTAACCTAATCTCTACCCTTGACACCATCCCCTTTCCGACTAACCCTAACATCTATCTCTAACCTCCCCCACAACCTTACCCTAACCCTCCTAGCAGCACCTAAACCTGACCACCAGTATTCTTAGAATTTCAACATTTCAGATGTGAACATTGTGCATGTGTTGACATTCTGGGGATGATTATCAGGTGAACAAGCCCTTGTGGTAAAACACGCATTCTGACCAGCTCCCCGCTGCAGTGGGGAGTCACAATCTGCAGGATCAGCTTGCAGGGATCCATCCTGTGATTACAACACTCAGGTATCTTTATCTCGGCATAAGGGCTTCTCCCCCGGTGGTGCATTCAGCTCCTGCTATGCTCACAGCAAAAGAGACCATCTAACACTGCATACGGGCACTCCCGCACCTTACTTTATATTCCATCGGCACAGTCCCAGTACCTTCTCTCATTTGTGGTCCGCTCCCGGATGACCACAAAAAGCAGAAAGGACCAGGACATTCAGAGCCGTACCTTTATGTCATTTACCTTCAATTTTTACTGCCCGTGTGATCTCACTGCTTATGACAACTAGCGCGCCTATGTTTCAATATGGGCAATTATGTATTTGAACTAGAATTGATTCAGTCAGATATATTTTCTCGGTGTGAGGGCTGCTCCCCCATTGGTGCATTTAGCTCCTACTATGCTTACTGCAACAGGGATCGTCTAACACTGCGTACAGGCATTGCACCTCTGCACCTTACTGTGATTTCTAGATTTCTATTGGCATGTTCCCTGGACCCTCTCCCATTTGTGGTCCGCTCATTGATGCCCACAAACAGCAGAAGGTTTCGGGATGCTCAGAGCCGTACTATTCTGCTATATACCTTCATCTTAACTGCCTGTGTCATTGCACTGTTTATGTTAACCGGCGCGCCCATGTTTACAATACAGGCATGTCTGTATTGGGATAACATTTGATTTAGGATGCATCACTTAAAACTAATTATGTATGTATACTGCCTATGATGATTGCATGTATATTCTATTACCAAACTGCCATTGAGTTATTATATGTGTATGTAAGTGATGATTACTACACTGCCTATGATGATTTAATGTGTATTCTATGCATCGATTACTACACTGCCTATGAGGTATTATATGTGTATGTAAGTGACGATTACTACGCTGCCTATAAGTTATTATATGTGGATGGAGGTGATGGGGCTTCTTCGGTCCCACTGGCATATTTCTATGTATGTTTATAGAAACTGGCACTCATGGAACTCATGCGCTGCTGACGCTTGCAGTCGCACCTACTCTTGATTTCATAGATCTACAGCAGGACCGGCCAATACGTCGATCGTGATCTACCGGTAGCTCGCAGAGCTCCCACTGGTAGATCATGACCAACTTCCTGCAGCAACTGGGGATGCTGGTCTCTGAAGCGATCAGAGACTAAAAAAGCCTCTGATCACTTCAGAGGCCAGCGTTCCCCATGATGCAGTACGTGAGTGATTTCATAATTTTTACCCGCATCTTCCGCGATGAGAAGAGCCTGGGCACCTACTGGATCTAGTTAGATCCTGTCAGCGGCAGGAAGCGTGTACACGGGAGCACTGAGCAGCGTGAAGAGATGTAAGTACTGCACAGGGGAGGGGGCACCAGTACTGGGGCCACTTCTAGGGGCATTACTGGGGGCACTTCATAAAGGGCACAACTGGGGGCATTGCATAAGGGACACTACTGGGGGCACTGTATAAGGGGCACTACTGGTGGTACTGTATAAGGGGCACTGCATAAAGGGCACTACTGGGGGCACTGTATAAGGGGCAGTAGTGGGGCACTGCATAAGGACATTACATAAGGGGCACTACTGTGGGCACTACATAAGGGGCTCTAATACAGGGGGCATTGCATAATGGCACAACTACAGGGGCACTGCATAAGGGGCTCTAATACAGAGGGCATTGCATAATGGTCTCTAAAATGGGGCATTGTATAATGGGAACAGCTACATGGGGAACAGCATAATGGGCACAACTACAGGAGCACTGTATTAGAGGCTCTAATACAAAGAACATTGGCTCTAATACAGTGGAGCATTGCATAATGGGCTCCAATAAAGGGGCATTGCATAATGGGCACAACTACAGGGGGAACTGTATAAATTGCACAGCTACAGAGGACATTGTATAATGGGCACTACTACTGGGGACATTGAATAAGGGACATTACTACTGGGGCATTAAATAAGGGGCACTACTACAGTGGGATTTGAATAAGGGGCACTACTACAGTGGTCTTTGTATAAGGGACACTTCCGTGGGCATTGTGTATAAGGGGCACTACTATGTGGTGTAATGTGAATAACATTGTGCTGCTGTTTGGAGTAATTTGAATTGGGGATACTATGTGTGATTTTGGCAGGACAGACGTCCCTTGCTGTGAGGTCATGCCCCCTTTTTTGCATATAATGCCTCTTTTATTGGGCTTGGTAGATCACAAAAGGTTTTTAGTTTTAAAGTAGATCACCGAGTCCAAAAGTCTGGCCACCCCTGATCTATAGGATCACAGAATTTGATTAATTAAATGGTCAATTATAATTAATTATATGTGGTCAATTATTATTGCTTTCTGGAAGGTAAGATAATAAAACAGGATCTAATCAGTTATGAAGGTAAATTTATGCTAAGTTTGTGACCACATTGTTTATTCACGCTCATCAACCTAGGTTATGATATTGAACCTAACGACTTTCTGCGCAAATAGCAGTACTACCAAAAACCATTTGCATATGTTTATTCGCGTGTTTTCAAGTGATTTAAATCTTATTTTGTACATCCTGTGATTAATGTGGACATCCTGTAAGTGACCCACTATAGCGTTTTTTACGCTTACGTTTAGTGCCTATGATTTTGTTTCTATGACAGTAACCTATTAATACATTGCACATGATATATTTGATTTGTGATCATTTAATTGCTTATGTAAGGTCCTTTAAATGGCACCTTCTTTATACCAACACTTCCATTATTGGCGAATATCATCTGCCAATTTCTAGTAGTGAATTTTACATACTGATCCTGCAACTGGACCTATTAAAAGTTTAATATCTTAAATATATTTTCACCACTGATTACCTATTATTTCAAAGGATTTATATATTTTTCCATTATGGTTTTATGCACAAAAACTTAGTTTTGTTAATAGGGGATGACTCATTCATATTTATCCATTAGAGTCAGACAGACAGGGAGACAGATTAAAAGTTATGTTTTAATAATTCTAAACACAATACATTAAAAGAGTGCCCCACGTAGGAATTTCTTGCTGTTAATTAGCTTGGCTAATTACATATCATTTTTAAGTACTTGATGTTCAATTCCTGGGAGCACCTCCAGCTTTTGTCCTTCAATTGTGGTTAATTCCAACTTTATATATGATTAAATTGCTGGTTACAACTTTGATTAAAATGTAAATCCTGTGCGGGATATAACTCTGAAATTCTGGGGATGTCGACATTGCGCATGACGACATGTTCACCCATGTTGACATTCTAGTATTGACATTTTGAATATTGACATGGTCACTGTTGACCATGTGAATGGATGTCCTAAAACTGTATAAAGCAGCGTTATATCATATGGAACTTCTGTTTGTCTTTTAACAATAGTTTCTGAGTGTTTTGAGGATAATACACAATAGTCCTCTTTTTCTATTGTTCCTCATGAGTCCATTTGGATGACAGAAAAAGATTGGAGGGAAGCAAGGAACTCGAAAGCTTCCTACATTTTCCTTGTGCTGTGGTCTAGTAAACAAATACCCTAAGTGGTTTCTGGTTTTAATATTAGTGACCTGGTAGGGAGAGGACAAAGCTACTCATTTAGTGAGAGGGCTGCTTTACCATGTGTACTGTTATCTATTCACCCCATGGTGGTGGTTATACATTTAAAGCACTCAATTTTTGACATGACCTGTGGTGTGTTTGATACAAAAGTAATGGGTTGTGTATGAAATCCCTTACTGTCGGGATGCCACTGGTCAGAATACAGACAGCGGCATCCCGACAGTAAGAATCCTGACATATATAGGAATGAACGCAAAGTGTTTTCCTAACCCCTAACCTAACCCTCCACCCTCGGTGCCTATCCCTAACCTCCCCCCAATACCTAAGCCTAACCCCCCCCTTCCCGCACCCAAACCTAACACCCCCTCCCCGGTGCCTATACCTAACCTCCCCCTCCTAGCACCATAATCCTACTCCCTCTCCGGTGCCTAACCCTAACCCTCCCCCTAGTGCCTAACCCTAACCTTCTAACACCCCGATACTTACCTTCGGGATTCCGACGGTCGGGATACTGGTGCCGGGGATCCCAAATCTGAGAAGAGTTGCTCTTTGCACTGTATGGTGGTCACTGTGATGCTCTGTGTAGTGTACTGTATGACTGTTACTGTGATGTTTTGTGTAATTATGGTGGTCAGTGGAATGCTCTGTGTACTGTATAGTGGTCACTTGAATGCTCTGCATATTCTATGGTGGTCACTGGGATACTCTGCATATTGTATGGCACCCACTGAGATGCTCTTCACATTGCATGGCAGTCACTGGAAAGCTCTGTGTATTGTATAACAATTGTGATATCCCTGAAGGTGTTGATTGCCTAGCACATACATACATATATATATATATACAGCAGAGGGTCCGGCTCTCCCTTATGGCATCGGGTGCCCGCACAGATTTTTTTGACCTCAAAGAAAGGATGCATCAAGTGCACCTGTACCACTTGCGAATATATGATCTCGGGTGATACTTTTCAACATCCCCATTCAGGACGCACTTTATTTATACGCCAGCGATTGACTTGCTGCTCTAAATTTGTCATCTACCAATTACTTTGTCCCTGTGGGCTGTCATATATTGGGAAAACTGAACGTATGTTTAAAGAACATATGTCAGCCCACAGATCATCCATCAGAGCGGCTCTTCTTAGTGGCAATAGTGACCAGCCTGTTGCGCATCACTTTTGCCAGGCTCATCATCCTCTTACTACTTTGAAGTACAGGATGATTGACCAGGTTCCACTATCTGTCTGTGGTGGTAATAGATCACTTAAGTTGCTTCAATTAGAAACTCGCTGGATCTTCCGCCTGGGTACCTTTGTTCCCAAGGGCCTTAATGAGCAATTAGGACTCAGTAGTTTTCTATAATTCTCTACATGTATTTTTCCGTAAACTATCATTATGATAAATTCAATTGGTCTCTGCATCATAGTCGTTCTCTATATCATTATTTATGCTACAACTGTTGGTTATACACACTATCATATTATAGTTCTGTGTCTCTGACATGATCGTGGATTATGTCCTTATATTTGATTTTTTTATATTTGCCTTGTTCCTTTTTATATCGTTTTCTGGTTTGTGTGTTTATTTTTTTGCAGTGGGTAACTATGGTGATGGTAGCACTCTGATGACACATCTGCTGATGACGTCATCCTCTGTGCGCCGATTGAATGGGCGCGTGGTCCCGCTGCCGGCGTCCACTTCACTGTGGTGTATTTAAGATAAGATGTATGTGTTTGTCTTTAGCCTGACGAAAATGCCACAATAAACGGCATTGAAACGTTGCCTTTCATATATGCTGCCTAAGAGCTTTTCATTGACAAGACGTCTGGAGTGCAGCACCATTCTCTCTACAATATATATATATATATATATATATATATATATATATATATATATATATATATAAACAGTACATTGCTGTTATCCTGAGGACAGGGCTCTGCGCGGTCCAGAAACGTTGATCACTGTGACATTAAACTTTCCTTGAAAAATCCTGGAGTGCCAAGTGGGTTTGTACCTGAGTGTACTACCTGTAGGAACTGTATGTGTGTGTGTATATATATATATATATATATATACAGTTAAAAAATGATAATTAGTATATGTAGAATAATGAGATATGTCTGTATGTTGAGACAATAATTCATATATTTACACTGTATTGAACGAGTTAAAAAATGCTGGTTCATATATGTATTGTATACTCTTTTTGTGGACTAAGAGAGCTGCCCATGTGCTTTATTTATACAGTATGTGCCACCTCTCATGGAGGGAACATGGCGTAGCCTGCCTTCCCTGAACTATGTAGACTGATGTGCACACAGCAGGGACACTGCCGGAGACTGCCGGATCTGTCCACAGGATTGGACAGACCAGCTGGTGGTGGAGGTGGGCAGTGAGTACTCTGATCCACCTCAAACACAAACCCCTGTCAGCTAGATAAAGTACCTCACCTGTCATAGTTAGTGCATCGCAGCTAGGAGAGAAATTGTAGCAGGCACTAAGCACCCGATTCCTTAGTGACTTGAGTATAAATAAATACTGAGTGCAACAAACAGCCGAGTCCCCTACAGACAGGTCTTCATTCTTTAGGGAGAGTACAGTGCATAACCTTGATTAAGCTGCTGACAGCAATAGAAACTGTATATGCAAGTGAACAGCCATACTCTCAGCCAGGACACAGGGAGTTTAGCGAGGATAAATTGCAACTAAATTGCTACAAATCACTTTAATTGAGCTTCAGCAAACACATTACAGCGAATACAGTATAATACAGTTACTATTAAAGAGATATTGTTGCATTCAGCCTTATACTCAGGCAAATTACCCAGTTTATCCAGCAAGAGAAGGCAGAGAGGATTACCTTGTGCAGATTAATACCTGCGACAAGTAACTTTTAACTGTTTAAAAGGTATCAGTGCAGGATTTTGCCTAAAAAGAGAGCATTTCATTTCCTTCTCCAAACATTATCCTCCAAATCGGGCAACGTTTTGCAATTGTTGACTACTAGATACAGTAGATAAACATGTGCATGTCGTGAGAGGACTAGAGAATATTGTATTCTGTTGGTTTGGTGCACCAAATAATCGTGGGTCATAGTTTATCCATTTATGCATTTACACCTGAATGTGAAGTTATATGTATGTTTGCTGTTAACCCATTTGTTTCCACAGTCAGATGGAAAATCCAAAGTTCCGGTTTAATAAATTTCATGGATCCAAGTGTTATTTATTTACTTAAAATGTGTTGAGCCAATTGTATTGTAAACAAATATTGAAATGTTTGTGTGAAAAGTGTTACTTGTTACATGAATACTCCTGAATAAATACTTCTTCAACCGTACACTATTGCCTGTATTTAATCATCACCATCTGGAAGATTCCAGTATTATCCTGGGCTGTGGATTGGTAAGAAACTATTCTGTTACACCACACCTAGGACTGACTTTACCACTGACTTTGAGGTGGGTGTTACACAATCATTAGAATGCTTTGAATAGTGCATAGCTGTCGATACACTGGGATGCCCTTGTACCGCATGGTGGTCACTAGGATGCCCTGTGTACCATATGCCAGTAACTGAGATGCGCTGTGTACTGGCTGGTGGTCACTGGGATTTTCTGTGTACTGTATTCCTAGAACTGCAATCCAGAAATATATTAGTATAAACTTTAATTGGGTATCAATACACTGATATTACTCGTAACTAATTGCCTATTGATTTTTCTAACATGTACCTAGATCAGGGGTTCCCAACCACAGTCCTCAAGGCACATTAACTGTCCAGGTTTTAAGGATAGCCACACGTGAGCATAAGCAACTTAATTAGTACCTCAGTTATTTTGATTAGACCATCTGTGCTTTAGCATGGATATCACCAAAACCAGGACTGTTAGAGGGGTATTCAATATGAAACATAAACTTCGCTGTCGAAGTTTACGTTTCATATCGGAGCTTTTACCTGGGATAAAGTATCGGGCGCACGCCCGCTTATCCCCGTTTTCAATATGAAACTAACGAAAACGGGAGCCTGCGAAGTGGGATTTGCGTAAAGTTACGAAATTTTCCTTAAAAAAATTGTAGGACCCCCCTAAAGTTGTAAAAACATGGGGGATCACTATGGGTACCCCCGATTTAGCCTGTAAATGAAAGTCGGGGATTTAAATAGCGCAGCAGGTGTTTTTTTCCCGACATTGAAGAAGTGTTGCAGAAGAGCACTTAGGTTATTTTTTTTTCATTTTTTTAAGTGGACCCATCAAATTTGGGGTACATGAAAATGGGTACTAGCATATTTTTATGCCCCTAAAGTAAGTTTTTAAAATTCTGCAACTATGCACCTGCCGCTAATAGCCTATTCTAGAATACACCTGCCGCATACTTGCAGAATAGCCCTGAACCTATTTCCCTATTTTTAAACACTTTTTTCCCATTTTTTTTTTCACCCCAATTTTTTAAATCATTTTTTGGGGTGTCCCTATTTTTTTTTTTACACAGTTATTTTTAAAATGTTATTCCCAGGGGTGCAGGCTATATTTTTTAAGCCTGCACCCCTAAACCCCAATTCTGCACTTTTTTTCACCACCTATTCAATAGTGAAAAGTTATCCCCATTTTTTTTCAAAGACTTTTCGAACGTGCGAAAAGTCTTTGAAATTGAATACAGTGTAAAACTAAAACCTGCGATAATGACATCATAGGTGCGATATTAACGCAAAAACAGAGTTTTCGCACCAATATTGAATTCCCCTATAAGTGTGCCTTGAGGACCGAGGTTGGGAATCACTGGCCTACATTGTTCTTCTTCAGCACACATTAAACTGTACGTATGCCTCTAGCACAACATAACAATGACCAACACAAACATACACACACCATAGGTGTAACAATGATAAATACTTTCTTCTAATGCTCTGTGCATTATATTGCAGTCACTAATATGTGTTTTGCATTTATATTGCACTTGAGCATTAAATGGATGTTAAAAATTCTTCATATGATGGAATGCCTCTTTAATATTTGCCATCTGCTTATACAAATATATTGTGCTTGATGACACTATGCTCTTAATTAGCAACCATAGGGGGGGGCTGTCTTAAATGCTACAGGACCACCAATGTCTTAATGAAGCTCTGGCTAAAGATTGTAGCTGATCTTCTGACCTACAATAACTGAAGATACACAGCTCAAAGCTTACCACCACCTGTTGAGAAAATAAGTACAGGTTGAGTCTCCCATATCCAAAATGTTTGGGACCAGGGGTTTTTTGGATAATGGAATATTCCGTATTTTGGAATATTTGCATATCATAATGAAATATCTTGGGAATGGGACCCAATATACACACAGAATGCTTTTATGTCTTATATACACCTTATACACACAGTCTGCAAGTAATTGTATACAATATTTTCAATATTTTTGTGGCTCAAGCAAAGTTTGTGTACATACATGAAATTCATTTATGTTTCATATACACCTTATACACACAGCCTGAAGGTAATTTTACACAATATTTTTAATAATTTGTGCCTTAGACAAAGTTTGTGTACATTGAACCATCAAAATTCAAAGGTTTCATTATCTCAGTCATGCCAAAATGATTCCGTATTTCGGAATATTCCGTATTTCGGAATATTTGGATATGGGAGACTCAACCTGTAGTTTAAAATTGTGTTTTGTTGTGTTTGCTTGCATGAAAGAGAAGCTTCAAAAATGTATATGTTTAGTACATATAATGTTGGACTAACTATATTTTGTACCTCTGAAATACAGGTTAAGTTGGTAGGAATAAATAGACAGACAGACGTCTACAACAATAAGGTGGGTGATGGGTTCAAGATCAAACTTTGCTATGAAGGTAACCAGACTGTACTATATCCTAGGTTTTAGGAAAATCTTTTGCCAATATTTAAAAAAAATGTTTGCAAGTGCAAGAGGAAGTGTAAAAGTAATACAGAAGTAAAAGTATGCACACAGCACATTTTGGCATATAAAAACAAAAACAATACCGTAAATATTTGAATTTCCCTATTCAACAAGAAGAAATGAGATAGTTCTTTGAAAAAAAGAGAGAAGAGGAAGCAACTGGAGTCATATCTCTTTGATAGGTAGGTGACATATTGAGTGCAAGCTGAAACCTATGAAAGCTAAGTATTTGCCCATATTTAAGCTGTTTTAATATTTGATGACAAAGATGGTATTTTGGAGATTTTGGGAAGGGGGAGAAAACTACATGAGGGTACTATAATGTAAAAAGAGAGATCAACCCCTTTCTATAAAGATTTTGTTAATGTGAAATTTTAAGCACGTGATTACTTTGGTAAAATCAGTAATGAATCCATGTATTATATTTTATATAAAGACTCCACAGAAAAGGGCACTTTAATTAGGGTTGCTATGTTTCAAAAATACAAATCTGGGACATATTTGCAGGGATTTCACTGGCGCAGTCAACCTGCACTGCACCCTATTACATAAACCCCATAATATGGGATTTATATTTCTGTGAAAGTAAAATACAGGCTGCACAGTAGATAGAATTTAGTGGTGTTTGGACATTTAAAGCATATTTAAAGTTCACAATTTATCCTGACTATATGCATTTTCATTAAAAAAAGTATATAAAGAAATATTTTTAAAAGCTGACATTATAATGTAGATGATGATGTTCCCTCACTTTCATTTTGGTTTTGAGAGTAGGAGACTCATTCTATGCTTTCAAAGTGTAGAAAATCTGGTCACCTTCTTTGAAGTCAAAGGAGTGAAATTCAAGTTTGTGTTTCTTTGATTTAGTATACAGAAGTCTGTAATGTGGGTGAAAATGTCATAGTTATGCTTTATTATTATTTAGTGCTAATGTATACCATTTATTACCATTTATATCAATACATCTCTTTATATTTTGCTATATGCACCACAGTTGATAACTTTTCATTGCACTTTTGTATTTAGGTTACCCAACAAATTCATCATTATTAGGGAGTTGTTCTTGCCCATTTATTATACAGCAAACTCATGATTTACAGGGTGGCACCTATTGCCCCCTTGGAGAGTGATCTCTGCACAAATAGAACATTTTGGAGAAAATTGCTGCAAAAAAATAACAATATAATAATAACCAATATTCCTGACTCACTTGTCAGCTCAAAATATTCACTTACATACTCCAAACACCCCTACCCCTATATCATATGTCATTTCTGCCTCAAATGTATGAAAAGGGTTAATGGCAGTGTTGTTGCCCTAGGCTGGAGGACTCATGCAGGAGAAGAAAGTTCTAGTTGAGTGGATGAGACTTTGTATCGCAAACAGTGAAGGTTTACAGTATATTCTGCACCCATTCTATCTAATAAGTCCAAGGGCACCAAATTATACAGGTGGCATTTTCACAGGAGAGAATAGCTGGTGGGTAGTGATGAATTTTGCTGGAACAAAATACATCAAAGTTTCCTCTGTAAGCCTCCAATACCATTTTGCGGGACACTCCGGCCTCAGGGGCATGGCCTCTAGCTTGGACAGATTTGGAGGAAAGATGCTCCAGAATGTTGCCCATTCACAGTAGCAGATGTCAGTGGTCATGCTTCAGGCAAGTTGGGTCTTAGTGCTCAGTGGCTGTTTGGCTATGATACAGAGGCAGCACAGAGCATACCTTTTACAGGCTCTAGGAAAGTCCCCAGGAAAGTGGAACATTTGGGTGTCCCTAAAACTATTTTCAGGGTGCTGGGTAAACCCGGGGCGTGTGTCGATGTGAAAGGGTCAACCCAGGTTATGTGCGCCGGGTCCGCAACTGTGGTCATTACCAGGGACATTCCAGGGACCGATCCGGATACTATGCAAGGTAAATGTAGTAACCCAGGTTATTCTACGCGGGTCGTTAACAAGTTGCTCATTAGTGGATCAGATTTGGAAACTGGATGACTGCTTCATATTTACTTGCTCTTGCAAATTATTGTTTCACAGTCAAATGTTTGAAACTAATAGTCTTCTTGGTTCCCTTCTGTGGTAATGATGCACCCCCAGTGCTCCAGAATCACAACTTCATAAAATGTAGAATACAAATTAAATGTGTTTATTGCAGGAAACATTGGAACAGCAAAGGTAAACAAACTTCGGGTGTGGCTGGGTACAGTGGCATCCCTCCCTGCTATTGCACCCAGCGCTGAGAGAAAAGGGTGTGGACTCGTGAAAGGGGCATGGCCTCGCGGCCCGAACCCTGTAACAACTGGGGAGCTCCGGTGGAGGGGGGGTCCCGGAGTTGCGTACTGTACCCCGGGACCACTCTGAGTGGAAAGTGCCAGCTCCCTCACTTTATCAGGAGCCAAGTGCTGCACGAAATGTTACAGTGCAGCACCCAGCTCCTTTCACTGAGGGGGAGTCATCACTTTGGTGTCACCCTTCGGTGGATGAGACCCAGGTGTGGCCCGCACCCCCCTTGTGATGCCACTGGCTGGGTATGCAGTAAACTTGAGATATAATTAAGCAATTGACAAGGCAGATATTCACAGATGTAGATATACTGATTAGCAGACAAAATGAGGCTGGATTGGAGCTTACAAAGATATACCAGAATAAATGCAGGATGGTAAATTGGTGAGCTGCAGAGTTCTCTAAGATTATGCAGACACTGGGGCACACTGGGTCTGATTCAGCAAAGATCACTGATGAGTTTGCATACTCAGCCGGCTGATTGTTGCTGCACACTGCGAATGCGTATGTATCACAGTGCATGACTACCCGACCGTGATTGTCACTGTGATCACAGTGACTATGCAGACCCATCGCAGAGTGATTGACAGGAAGTACCATTTTGGGGTGGTGGCGGGGGGGTGGTCGGTGAAATGCACGCTGTTACATGGGCACACTGAGATGCCATACACAGCCTGAGCTCCCACTGTGTGCGACGAGGTTAGCAATTCCTGAGTAAGGTCAGACCCTGTGCAAGTGTGTGTGATCTGCGATTGTACTCGATGATACCAATGGTTTCGCAGTCGTGCTAAGTATTACAGATGTGTGTAATGTAAGGTGGGTGTGCTTATGTTAGGCTGCATATGGCATTGTGATAGCACACCATCGCAGTGAGACTGCGTGCATAATTGCTATCACAATCGCATTTGCGATCTGTACAGAATCAGGCCGAAGAGCAGGTTCTAGGCACAGTGAATCAGAACCAATTTGAAGCACACTCTCTTGCTGCAGCAGTTACATGACAGGAACCATGACTTAGTAAATCCAGAAAACATGAACAGCAGACAAGACCAGGACCGGCAACCTAATCCCATCAGAGACCAGGAAACATTAGCAGTGGAACAGGTGCAGGTGATTGCAAGGGAAACCAGATTAACCCCTACCTGAGAGGCAAGACTGTCCAATTGTCACAGCAACACCTCTGGAACTCAGAGGTACTATAAGTCCATATGCAGAACAAGGGCAGATTCCTGACATAGCACCCCTTTAAGGAGCAGATACCAGATACTCCACAAGGCATAAGTTCAGGTTATCTTCTTTTTTGTTTCTTTTTCTTTTTAATGTCAGAGGAAGCATTTATATACCCATCTGAATTAAAGGAGTCATCCAGGAGAGCAAGAAAATCAAATGGGGCAAATCTCTTCACAGTTGCCCTGAAGAAAGCAGGCAAATTCTGCAATACTGGATTGTTATTATTTATTAAGGAATGTGCCCACATCAAAGTCTCTCCTCTGAAGCTCATCAACATAAAGGTAATTATATCCTGGTGGGTTGCATCAGTTGATTCCATATGTTGATGTGTCAAAGCTTTAAACTGGGAGATATTCCCATCAAACTAAATGGGGTAACAGTTGAAAGGTGCATTGGCTTGGGCATCAGAGAGCTTAACCACCTCCGTCTGGATGATAGTCATCTCTGGGACAATGGACTGGGCAAACATAGGGAGCACTGGACTGGCAGCAGACTTGGGTAACCTTGGCTGGACTTGGCAGGGAATATCATCAGTAGACAATGGCCCCATAGGAGGATTGGACATGGGCTGCACCTCTGGCAGGGTGGATATCGGCTGCACCTCTGGCAAGGTGGATATCGGCTGCACCTCTGGCAAGGAGGATATTGGCTGCACCTCTGGCAAGGCGGATATTGGCTGCACCTCTGGCAAGGCGGATATTGGCTGCACCTCTGGCAAGGCGGACATCGGCTTCACCTCTGGCAAGGCAGACATCGGCTTCACCTCTGGCAAGGCAAACATTGGCTACACCTGTGGCAAGGCAAACATTGGCTGCACCTCTGGCAAGGTGGACAATGGTGGACCCTCCCGGACCACTGATAAACTTGAAGCCTGGAGTGACTGAGTGACCCTGAAAGAAAAACCAACACTCGAAGAGGTGGCCAACACGGCAGCACTCTTTTCATGTCTAATAGTAAGGGCAATGTGATCCTCAGGCCCAGAGGCCAGGACAATAGGGTCTTAAGGCCTGAAGGGCAGAGCAGTAGGGTCATCAGGCCCGGAGGCCAGGACAGTAGACTTGTCAGGCCTGAAGGACAGGGTAATACTGTGAGATGGCTGGCAGGATACCACATTTACAGGAACTGATAGAAAATCCCCCTCCTGGGGCAGAATACTTGACAAATTACTGAAAACCCCTTCCTGGGGCAGGATACTCAGAGACCCTTCCTAGGGTAGAATGCATGGAGACCCCTCCTGGGGCAGGATGCTCGTAGACCTCTCCTGAGCTGAGGTGGAAGCAACCCCTTCTTGATTTACAGATGTGGAAATACTGATTTGCAGACACTTGGATGATATTCTAAAAGCACCTTCCTGGGGCACTATGCTCAGATACCCCTCCTAGGGTAAGATGCTCAGAAACCCCTCCTGGGGCAGAATGCTCGGAGACCTCTCCAGAGCTGAGGTGGTAGCGACTCCTTCTGGATTCACAGATGTGGAAATACTGATTTGCAGACACTTGGATGATTTTGACACATACTTGACAAGGCAGATATTCACAGATGTGGAAATACTGATTTGCAGGCACTTGGATGATATTGACAAATACTTGACAAAGCAGATATTCATAGATGTGGAAATACTGATTTGCAGACACTGTATAATTAGCAGACAAACTGAAGAAGCTGGAATAGAGCTTACCTAGATGTACCAAAATAAAAGCAGGACAACAGACACTAGATTAAGGCACACTGTGGTTTAGCACAAAGTCCAGAGTAGAGAAACATGCAGAACAGGGATCCAGAAATCAGATAAGTAGTTGCAGATAATGGCAGGTTCTAGGCAAGGTGTCTGATGAGAGTCAGGGTTATGTAGCAGTGTAACAGGTGCAGGTGATTGCAAGGGAAGCCAGATTAACTCCTATGCAAGACTGTCCAATTGTCACAGCAACACTTCTGGAACACAGAGGTAGTGCAGTCCATATGTAGAACAAAGGCAGATTCCTGACACCCAGTAGCAGACCTAGTATCCTGGAAATGGGAGGAGTCAGTTATCCTTTGCAAGTTGGATGCAGGAGGACTACCTCCAATTATCAATGAGGAGATTGACTATGAAAGTGTTGGCGGTGGAGATTACATGTGCTGGGATCTAACCATGCTGCTGCTAGCTGATGCTGGCCTACTGGTTATTATTTTACAGGATTTTTTAGATTTTCCCACATAATTTGCATGAACTTACTGCAAATGATGTAACAGAGAGGAGGATCCTAGATGGTTAACATCCCTACCTCTACTTACTTTGGCCTCACAAATGGTACAGATGGCTTGACAAATGTCAGGATTGGCTAAAATAACTCCACATGAAAGAGGTCGCTTTTTAGTCTTCTGCCCAGGTATGACAATGGTCTACTTCTTATCACTGGCAAGAACTGCTGCCACTGGTGGCTGGCGTACTTTGACACAAACAACATCCGCCTCTTGGATTTAATGTCTTCTTGTCACCATCAACATCCTCATTAGGTCAAATGCACAAATATCCCCCTCTTTCTGTTGCCCTTCTACATTAGCATCCTCAATTTCTATGTCACCATCATTACTTTTACTGCTACTCATCCTCACATTTTGCACAGAGTGCAGAAATGGTGGAAGGAAGCTTCTCAACAATTACAGTAACACTCATGACACTCATGACACCCTTAGACTATCCTCAGGGATCTGTGAAGTTTGTGAGCACACAGGGCCTGTGACCAGAGCGCTCGCTATGAATCAGGGCCCTCCTACCTCTTATTGGAGCGGCCTCCTGGCCGCTCGTATAGCTGTGGGTGACCACCCACAGCTTATGCGAGCGGCCAAAAAGATGGTCGCGATGGTCTTGACCATCGCGACCATCGGGCTTGCGACGAGACCCTGCGGTAGGGTCTCGCTGCCGCAAGCCCAGGAGTGCTTTTGGCTCTATCAGAGCCAAAAGCACTCCCACTGATATCACTAGTGATGTGAGTGGGGCCGGCCCCAGACGGTAGGCATTCCCATGGGAACGCCTCCATCTGGGCAGCAACGCCCCCGGCACGCCCACCAAAGGGGGCGTGCTGTTAACATCGACAGCATGCCCCCTTTGGTGCGAAACCCATAACGACGGCTTGGCCGTCGCTATTCGGGTCTCGCACATGCGCACGACGGAGCTCCCTCCGTCGTGTGCATGTGCACTAGGGCACCATTGACCCGCTTGCGAGCGAGTCAGAATCAGGCCCACAGTTTGTTCTTCAGCCTTAGTGTTCTTTTTGTGCCCTGATTTGCCTGTAGACTCAGGTAGAGCGGGAAGGTGGTGCATGTAAGGTTACAGAAGTTGCCTGACTGTGGGCCTGATTCAGCAAGGAACGCAAGGATGCAGATGCATGCACCCATCCTCTGCGAGAATATGCAAATCAATGCATACGCATGGGGACCACAGGACAAGATGCAGTTGCCCAGCACCATACTATACCGCCCATCTGTGTGTGGTGGTGTATGGTGTGATGGGGGAATACCACTGTACACAGAAAAGTAATATACGCTGTGTCACTCATCTGGCAAGTATTATTAACTAAAAACTGGAGTACAGCATTTAACTGTCTCCACTGCAGTACTCCTCTGGTGCCCAGTTGTTCCCTTACTGTTTACCTTAAAGCTTCAGTACAGTCACAGTTCTGTGAGATTATGATGTCACACTGTGACTAGTCAGACCAGAGCGACAGGCTGCCAGCAGTGCGTGTGAGGCAGACCAGAGCTGAGTATCTTTACTCATCCTCAGTGTTTCCCCGGGCCATGGCGGTGTGGTAACGCACCCACCAGGTATTACGAGCAGTAAGCCTGAGAGGTGACAGGCAAATAGTGCGATGTCTGTGTCTTGTATATAAAATTCATTGGTCTGTTTGTTTGTCCGGTTGTGTATTCGGACACCCCTGCATCGATTGGGATGAAACCAACTGAGGCGGTCCAGTTGGATCTAGCTGGTCAGGTTTTAAGGGGGTTAGGGTCAGAGTCAGATCTCCTGTTGGTGTACACTGGGCAGACCTTTGACCCGGGGAGCCTATTGTGAGACTTGCATTGGATGGATTTGGACAAAAACCTTCATAGAGGGGTGGCAAATGGTCTGGGATGCCTAACTTAATAACTTGAAGATTATGTCGGGGAGCCTGTTCTTTTTTGTCCTTCCATTGGATGGATTTGGATGAAAATGCCACAGAGGGGTGGCAATTGGTCTGGGATGCCTAACTTAATAACTTGAACAGTTAAACCCAAGCAAAGCTGGATACTTCAGATAGTTTGTATATATATATATATATATATATATATATATATATATATATATATTAGAGATGAGCGGGTTCGGATCTCAGAGATCCGAACCCACCCGAATTTTGAGATCCGGAGCGAGATCAAAATGTGCGTTCAGTTCCTCCGCCGGCCCCGGATCTCAAGCCGAGGCAAAACCATAGAGTCGAAAATCTCACAGCTCGTGAGCTTTCGTCTGTATGATCTATGTTGTGTATAAGGGAACACGCGGCGTATGCCATTTCACTCCGACTGTGGAGACTGAACAGGAAGGGTGGGTAGTGTAGGGCTGGGAGAGGTGCTGGTGCTGTGCTGTCTGCTGTGTCCTGGGCTGGTGCACTGCTGATCCATATGGTGCTGTCACTGCTGTTGCTGATCCATCTGGGCTGGTGCTGTGCTGTCTGCTGCATCCATCTGGGCTGGTGCTGATCCATCTAGGCTGGTGCTGTGCTGTCTTCTGCGTCCATCTGGGCCCAAGTTGTGGACCCCAAAAAAATATATATATTGTCTTTTTATTTTTTTTCTGTGTGGGTGTGTTAGGCTTAGCCGCAAGATACAGCCAGCAATGCAAGTTGCAACCTAGTGCTGCCTGACTCCAGTCGTCATCAATCGGTGCTCTGGGCCCAAGTTGTGAAACCAAAAACAAAATAAAAAAATACACTTTAGATACACAAATAGAACAAATTTAGAGCAAAAAAAAAAATACACTATTTGTTTTCTTTTTTTTTCGGGTCCACAACTTAGGCCAGAGCACCGATTGATGACAACTGGAGTCGGGCAGCACTAGGTTGCAACTTTTGTTGCTGGCTGTATCTTGTTCGGCTAAGCCTAACACGCACACACACATAGAACAAATTTACAGAAAAAAAAAAAAACACTATGTGTGTGTGCATGTTAAGCTTAGCCGCACAAGATACAGCAGCAACGTAGTGCTGCCTGGCTCCAGTCATCATCAATCGGGGCTCTGGGCCCAACCACCTCCTTGTTATGTCACTTGGAGTGCATTCATCAAATATCAAAATGTATGCCGCCAAGTTCCAAAACTCGAAACGTAACAAGTCCAGTGTCACCTACCTGCTCCTCCCTGTGGGATCCAAGCGCCTTCAATCTCCAACACCAACACCTGCATCATCAACAGCCTCATTCATCATCGGGAGTAGTTCTGCTGCATCCAATGTTGTTATTCAAAGCATGATTGACTCCTCTCCTATCCGTGATTCCTCACAAGGATCCTTGATGACTATGCCTGTTGCTGCTGCTGTTGCTGTGAGTGGATCATCATCCCAGAAGGGGACCAGGAGGAAGACTACTTGTAGTGTATCCTCCACAATACAATTAACTGTCAAATAATCATTTGCAAGGGCAAACAAGTATAACACCCAGTTGCACAGCGGATTACTGATGTCATTACAGCTGTGCTTGTATTAGATGTGCGTCCAGTATCCCCCATTACTGCAGTGGGTTTTCAACAGTTAATTGAGGTCCTGTGTCCTTGCTTCCAGATCTCTTCTAGATTCCACTTTGCTAGAACAGCAATTCCAAGTCTCCTCAGGATTTGTGATTTCAGACAATGCCACCAATATTGTGAGAGCATTACATGTGGGCGAATTCCAACACGTCCCATGTTTTGCTCACACAATTAATTTGGTGGTGCAACATTTTAAAAAAAATTACAGGGGCGTGCAGGAGATGCTCTCAGTGGCCCGCAAAATATCCGGACATTTTAGACATTCAGCAATTGCTTGTCGAAGATTGCATGACCAGCAGGTACTGTTAAATTTGCCCTGCCATCAGCTAATGCAAGAGGTAGTAACTCGGTGGAATTCTACCCACTATTTGCTTAAGCAGATGGAGGAACAGCAAAAGGCCATCCAGGGCTATACAATGGCCTATGACATAGGCCGTTGAGGGAGAATGCACATACTGAAGCACAGTGGAGAATAATTTCCGTGTTGTGCAAGGTTCTCAAACCCTTTGAACTTGCCACATGTGAAGTTAGTTCAGACACTGCCAGCTTGAGTCAGGTCATTCCCCTCATCAGACTTTTGCAAAAACAGCTGGAGAAACTGAAGGAGGCACTGAAATGGAGCGATTGCGCAAAGTATGTCGGACTGGTGGATCAAGCCCTTGATTCACTTCACCAGTATCCAAGAATCGTTAATTTATTGAAATCTGAAAAATATGTTTTGATGACCATTCTGAATCCTAGGTTTAAGTCCTACCCTGTGAGGTTTTTTACAAATAGACCGAAATCTAAAACTATGCAAAGAGCTGTTGGTAAAAAAATTGTCAGCTGCAGCTGCACGTGAAATGCCATAATCTCCTCCTTCAATTTCTGCAGCTGCCAGGAAAAAAAATAATTTTCCTTACAGAATGCCTGCTGGTCATGCAGATTGTTCACCAAAAAATGACATCTGGTCAGGCCTAAGAGAACTGCCTACTAGTGACATGTCTTCTATGATGACTATGTGTGATACGGTCTTCATTCACAGAATGGTGGAGGACTATTTCAGAGATAACATCCTAATAGGCATGTCAGATAGTCCCTTTCAGTACTGGCAGGAAAAAGAGGCAATTTGGAGTCCCATACACAAACTGGCTTTGCATTACTTAAGTTGCCCACCCTCCAGTGTGTACTCCGAAAGAGTTTTCAGTGCAGCTGGCAACCTTGTCAGTCATCGACGTAGGAGGTTACTTCCTCAAAATGTGGAAAAGATGATGTTCATTAAAATTAATTACAAATTCCATGAGGAAGCCCTCTACCTACAATTATATAAAAAAATTACAGAGGTGCCTATGGTGGATTCTAGCGGGGACAAATTAATATTGTGTGAAGAAGAGTATGTAAACACTGATGGGGATGACGAGGAAGACAACAACTTGTAATGTAAAGCCAGTTTGTGTATGGGATCATTTTCATTTCCATGTCCAATGCACATTGGCAGCTTGTTTTATGGGGGTCCAAACAAACCAATTATTTCAGCCACAATTGGCAGTCATTGTCGCTGAAATGATTGGTTTGTTAAACTGTGAATGTCCAGTTTTGTATACAACATAAAGGTGGGTGGGAGGGCCCAGGGACTATTCCATCTTGCACCTTTTTCCATTCCATTATGTGCTGGTTGGGGCATTGCTGCCTGACATTTTAATTTAATGTTATGGTTGGTTTAGGAATCAATTATTTGTTTTTAAATTAATTTATTATCAATTTTACAGCCAGGGGCTGCACCAATTAATTTTTTTGTATTAATTATTCAGCCAGGGGCTGCACCCAATGAATTGTTTTTTACATTAAATTATTATGAATTATTCAGCGCGGAGCTGCACCAATTAATTGTTTTTTAAATCATTTATTATCATTTTTACAGCCAGGGGCAGCACCAATTAATTTATTTTTATTATTAATTATTCAGCCCGGGACTGTACCAATGAATTGTTGTTTAATTAATTTATTATCAATTTTACAGCCAGGGGCTGCACCAACTATCAACTATCAATTCTTCAATCCTCAAGGGTATCCCAACCATCATCTTTGCACAGTCCTCATCTCTATTAATAATTATATCAATCAGTTTTGAGCCAGCAAGCTGGATGCAACCTTTTGGCCCTTTAACTAGATGAAAAAAATAAATATTGTGAGTTGTGAGGTGGCCAAAATTGACTGGAAACGAGCGGAAATAGATGTTATTGAGGTTATTAATACTGTAGGAACAAAAAAAGGCCCATTTAATGTGATTTCAGCTGTTTTTTTATTTTTTAAAGAAAAAATCCAGATCCAAAACCGAAACCAAAACACGAAAACAAAACACGGAGGTGAGGTTTTGGCAAAACCAATCCAGATCCAAAACCAAGGGGAGATCCAGATCCAAAACCAAAACACGGGGGTCGGCGCATATCTCTAATATATATATATTATATATATATATATATATATATATATATATATTAGAGATGAGCAGGTTCGGATTACAGAGATCTGAACCCACCCGAATTTAGCAGATCCGAGTTGGGTCCAAGCAGGTTCGGGGTTTGCTGCCTGACTGGGATCTCAAAAGCGAGCAACACCATAGAGTTGGAAATCTCGCGGTTCACGAGCTTACATCTCTATGATCAATGTAGTATATAGGGACCACGAGGCGGGTGCCATTTCACTCTGGCAGTGGAGACTGAACAGGGAGGGTGGGTAGTGTAGAGCTGGGAGAGTTGCTGGTGTTGTGCTGTCTGCTGTGTCCTGGGCTGTTGCACTGATGATCCATTCTGGGCTGGTGCTGTCTGCTGTGTCCTGGGCTAGTGGTGCTGTGCTGTCTGCTGTGTCCTGGGCTGGTGCTGCTGATCCATTTTGGACTGGTGCTGTCTGCTGTGTCCTGGGCTGGTGGTGCTGTGCTGTCTGCTGTGTCCTGGGCTGGTGCTGCTGATCCATTCTGTGCTGTGCTGTCTGCTGTGTCCATCTGGGCTGGTGCAGAATACATCTGGGTTCTGCTGTGTCCATCTGGGCCCAAGTCCTGGACTCAAAAAATCAGAGTCGGATCCAAGCAGGCTCGGGGTTTGCTGCCTGACTCGGGTCTCAAAACTGAGGCAAAACCATGGAGTCGGAAATCTCGCGGTTCACGGGCTTACGTGTTCATGATCAATGTAGTATATAGGGACCATGCGGCGGATGCCATTTCACCCCGGCTGTGGAGACTGAACAGGGAGGGTGGGTAGTGTAGGGCTGGGAGAGTTGCTGGTGTTGTGCTGTCTGCTGTGTCCTGGGCTGTTGCACTGATGATCCATTCTGGGCTGGTGCTGTCTGCTGTGTCCTGGGCTAGTGGTGCTGTGCTGTCTGCTGTGTCCTGGGCTGGTGCTGCTGATCCATTTTGGACTGGTGCTGTCTGCTGTGTCCTGGGCTGGTGGTGCTGTGCTGTCTGCTGTGTCCTGGGCTGGTGCTGCTGATCCATTCTGTGCTGTGCTGTCTGCTGTGTCCATCTGGGCTGGTGCAGAATACATCTGGGTTCTGCTGTGTCCATCTGGGCCCAAGTCCTGGACTCAAAAAATCAGAGTCGGATCCAAGCAGGCTCGGGGTTTGCTGCCTGACTCGGGTCTCAAAACTGAGGCAAAACCATGGAGTCGTAAATCTCGCGGTTCACGGGCTTACGTGTTCATGATCAATGTAGTATATAGGGACCATGCGGCGGATGCCATTTCACCCCGGCTGTGGAGACTGAACAGGGAGGGTGGGTAGTGTAGGGCTGGGAGAGTTGCTGGTGTTGTGCTGTCTGCTGTGTCCTGGGCTGTTGCACTGATGATCCATTCTGGGCTGGTGCTGTCTGCTGTGTCCTGGGCTGTTGCTGCTGATCCAATCTGGACTGGTGCTGTCTGCTGTTTCCTGGGCTGGTGGTGCTGATCCATTCTGGGATGTGCTGTCTGCTGTGTCCATCTGGGCTGGTGCAGAATACATCTGGGCTCTGCTGCGTCCATCTGGGACCAAGTCCTGGACTAAAAAAAAAAAAGTAAAAAAAAAACAATAAAAGTGGCTTTTTGTGTAATATTCTCTGTGTGCGTGCGTGTTAGGCTTAACCACACAAGATCCAGCCAGCAACGCAAGTTGCAACCTAGTATTGCCCAACTCCAGTCGTGATCAATCAGTGCTCTGGGCTCAAATTCTGGAGCTGAAAAAAAATAAAAATCAATTGTCTTTTTTTGTCTAATATTTTTGTATGTGTGTACGACTGCACATGTGTGAATTTTGTAACTGCACCTTGGCTACACTATTGGTGCTTGTGACACTGCTTCAAGACTGCAGAAAATATGGAGGGCTGTCACATGACAGGAGAGCAAGGCCAAGAACCACACGTTGTAGCTGCTTCCAGCAGTGTAAGGTCGTCAACTTCCTCGTCCTCTATAAAGGCCCATGTGCCAGGGCTTAAGTCATGCCTTCGATATGGTAAAGCTACTTGTACTGAAGTAAAAAAATTTTTTTAAAGGATATTTGCCTTTAGATAAACAAAAAATTGGCAATATGCCCTTCACTACATGAAGTGGCAAGGAAAGGGTAAGGCCTTGGCCTTTCTTTAGGAAGACTGCTGAGTCTGATAGCCCTTCGGAAAAAACAATTGTGTGCCCTGAGAAATCAAAATCACAAATCCCCGAGGAGAGTGCAAATGTGTCCGTGGTTGCCATGTGTGAGCCAGACCTAAATACTAGTGTACTGGAGGATCCTCCAAGTTCCAACATTTGTGTGCCCTCTGTAAATGTGGGGAAGGGCAGTCAACATCTTGCAGACGTAGTCAGAGAGGATGCTTCTGTGGAATTGCACATGGAGGAGGAGGATATTTTGGTAGTTGAAGGTGCTAAGGATGATGAGGATGTTGATGATGAAGATGTTGGTGATGAGGTCCTTTGTGTAAGTAAGGAAACAACTGTTGCCCATGGATTGAAAAAGCCAATTGTTGCCATGCCGGGGTAAAAGACAAAAAAATCCACTTCTCACGTGTGGAATTATTTCTACCCCAATCAAGACAAACAATTGTCAAGCCATATTTAACCATTGCCTAGCAAGAGTGAGTAGAGGGAGGGACTGAAACCACCTAGGAACCTCCTCATTGTTATGTCACTTGGAGCACATTCATCAAATATCAAAGTGTACGTCACCAAGTTCCAAAACACAAGTCCAGTGTCACCTACCTGCTCCCTCTCTGTGAAATCCAAGCACCTTCGATCTCCAACACCAACACCTAAAACATCAATATCCTCATTCGTCATTGGGAGTAGTCCTGCTGCATCCAATGTTTGATTTCGAAGCATGATTGACTCCTCTCCTATCCGTGATTCCTTAGAAGGATCTTTGATTCTGCCTGTTGTTGCTGCTGTTGCTGTGAGTGGATCTTCATCCAAGAAGGGGACCAGGAGGAAGACTACGACTACTTGTAGCATATCCTCCAAAAATAATTAACTATTAAACAATCATTTGCAAGGGCAAACAAGTATGACAGCAATCACCCATTTGCACAGCAGACTATTGATGCCATAACAGCTACCGCATGCTGGTATTAGATGTGCGTCCAGTATCCGCCATTACTGCAGTGAGTTTTCAACAGTTAATTAAGGTCCTGTGTCCTCGCTACCAGATCCCTTCTAGATTCCACTTCGCTAGAACAGCAATTCCAAGTCTGTACAAGGACATTAAAAAAAACCTTATTAATGTCCTCAGAAATGCCATTGTACCCACTTTCCACTTGATAACTGATATGTGGACAAGTGGGGCAGGGCAAACTAAGGATTACATGACTGTGACAGCCCACTGGGTAGGTGTATTGCCTACAACAGCAACAGCAGCAGCAACATCTCCCAAAAGACAGCTGATAAAGAGGCAGGCTACTCTTTGTATAACTGGTTTCACTAAGAGGCATACTGCTGAGAACCTTTTAGAAAAACTCAGGGAAATCATTGCTAAATGGCTTACCCCACTTGGACTCTCCTCAGGATTTATGATTTCGGACAATGCCACTAATATTGTGAGACCACTCTGTTTCCTTCTGCACCACTGCCTTCCCCTAAGCCACGCTGCTGTCTTCCTTTCCTTTGTGGCACTCTTTCTTCCTCCATCTGCACCACTCTGCCCCCCCAACTGTGCAACTCTTCTTTTCCCCCCATTCACACTACTCTGTCTTCCTACCCATCCACACTAATCTGTCTTCCCCAATACCTACTGTTGTGTGTTCTAATATTTGTGCTAGTCTGTATTCCCTTATCCGCACCAATCTGTCTTTACCCATCTACACTGCTCTGTCTTCCCATGTCCATGCCACTCTCTTCCCCCATCCACGTCGATGTACCCGCAAACCGCGACACTCTATTTCCCACCATCCACACCACTGTTTTCCACCCATCTGCATTACTTTGGATACCCCCCCTCTGTAATGCTTAACCTTCCCTCCTCTGCACGCCTTTGTGTCTCACCTATACACGCTGCTGTGTCTCCTCCCCCATCCACACCACTTTTATCACATCTGCACAGCTATATTTTCTGCTTAGACCTCAGTTGCATAGTCTGCATGTGTGTATTCCAATGAGCACACAATTCTGTGAATTAGCAGCTCCACCATTTTGTGAGTGACAGCAATCTCATTCTGTGAGAGTGCCGAATCTGCAGTTAACCACAGGGTGTGATGGCATACCATATCTGTATCGCGCAAGGAACACGTCCATTAAGGCGTCAGCCTTAATTATTGTAATTTCATTGCTTTTTGGCGTTTGAGTGGTAGAAAATTAATAGGTTTTGTGAATTTTCAGATCACGTCTAAGCAGCCTTAATGGGACATGTGAAACCGTAAGGTTTTTTGTCTATGGAATTTCATAGCTATTTAAAAAATGTATTAACTATCATGGTTTGGATGAGCAAACCTGGCCACCTGCAGGGGAGAAGGGCAACAAAATGGTACACTAACACAGGAAGAGGGGACAGCACACAGGAGGTGGTTTGGGAGGGGCAGAGTGCGAGATGGCTGTAGGCGTGTGGTGTAGTGGCAGCAGCGGAGGTGCAGAGCAGTTGCAGTGGTGCAGTGCAAAGGGGGCATCAGTGGGAGACAGAGGGCTCACTGGTAGTGCGTATGCACCTGAGAAAATCAAATCTATAAGTCACAGATGGACGAATGCAGCAGTGATATCCATCTACGCATCTATGTTAAAAATTGAATGTGTAAAAAAAGAAAAACAGCCCCGTCCCCACAGAAAACAAGCAGCTCCGGGCTTTGGAGTCCCAGTATTGGTTGTGCTAAATACAGGGGACAAACGATTTAGGGGTCCCCCATATTAAGCACAACCAGCACCAGGCTTTTCAGAACCAGTCCTGGTTGCCACCACCCAGGTGAAGGTCCCGCTAAATAAAATATTTAAAAAAACGGTGTCTGTCTGTTTTATTTTAATATTTCTTTTGCAGGGGTACTATAGGTACCAGCAGGCCCTTAGTGCCCCACCTGCTGGTACTTGTGGTTCTCCAAGTGCCAGTATGTGGGGGATACTACTGCAAAAGACAATATTTATATATTCATATGCACCACACAACATAAATCAACCCAGCACCCACTGCCCAGGGGTGCTGGGGATAGCCCCAGGCTATCAGCCTGGGCCTGGGGTGCCCTGAAGAGGGGGACCCCTTTAATGGGGGGGGCCCCCAACTCCCCAGGGATCCTCGGCCTGGGCTGACTAGCGATCAGGGGTGATGCTGCTGCTGGGGGGCCTGGTGAAAGGGCTGCCCTGGCTGTAGCATCACTCCCTCCACTAGAAAGGGTTCAATGCTGGTTCTGGGAAATACAGGGGGGCCCTATGCATTTTCCTCCCTGTATTTCCAGAACCAAGACCAGCTTAGAGCCCAGTGCTGGTTGCGCTGAATACTTCATTTGTCCCCCATATTTTGACAACTAGGACTGGTTCTGAAAAGCCTGGTGCTGGTTGTGCTTCATACAGGGGACCCCTACATCATTTATCCCCTGTATTTAGCACAACCAGTCCTGGGGCTCCATAAGGCCACGCCATTTTTTTACAGGTTTTTTTTTTTTTTAAGACAGGCAGCCAGTGCTGGTTGTGCTTAAATGCAGGGGACAAATTACATAGGGGTGCCCTGTATTTAAGAACAACCAGCAATGGGCTAGTCAGAACCAGTTGTGGTTGCCAAAATACGGTGGACAAATGACGTAGGGGTCCCCCATAAGTTGCGCAACCAGCACTGGGCTCTGATCCAGTCCTGGTTCTGGAAATACAGGGGAAAAAATGAGTAGGGTCACCCTGTATTTTCCAGAACCAGCACCGGACTATTTCTAATGGGGGGCTGATGCCACAGCCAGGGGAGCCCTTTCACCGGGCCCCCCAGCCACAGCATCAACCCTGACTGCTAGTTAGTCCAGGCCAGGGATCCCTGAGAAGCTGGGGACCCCTCAATAAAGTCCCCCTCCTCAGGGTACCCCAGGCCTAGGCTGATAGCCCAGGGCTATCCCTAGCACCCCTGGGCAGTGGGTACCAGGTTGATTGTGTGATGTGGTACATTTTAAAGAATATTTTCTTTTGCAGGTGAACTATAGGTCCCAGCACACCTCCCTGCATGCTGGTACTTGGAAAACCACAAGTACCAGCATGTTGGGCATTAGGACCCACTGCCACCTGTAAAAAAATATTAAAATAACACAACAAACTTTAATATTGCAATATTTTATTTTACAGGTCTTCACACGGGGATGGAGGCCTTTAAGCTCTTTTACGTGGCCGCAACCACCCCAGGGCTTCGGCATCTTCGCCTGGTGATAGCCAACCCACCAGGGCTTCGGTGACTTCATCTGGTGGATGCTAACCCACCAGGGCTTCGGTGTATTTGCCTAGTGGGTTCCAACCCACCAGGGCTTTGGCATCTTCATCTAATGGGCAGCAGCCGGTGTCAGCTCTTTTACTTGGCCACCGCCCACTAGGACTTCTGGTGTCTGCGCCTTGTGGGCGCCAACCCACCAGGGCTTCAGCGTCATCGCTTGGTGGGCACCAACCCGCTAGGGCTTTGGCATCTTCGCCTGGTGGGCACCAACCCGCCAGGGCTTCAGCGTCTTCACCTAGTGGGTAGCACCCTGTGTTAGCTCTTTTACATGGCTGCCGCCCACTAGGGCTTCTGGTGTCTTCGCCTGGTGGGCGCCCACCCGCCAGGGCTTCAGCATCTTCACCTAGTGGGCGACAGCTTGTGTCAGCCCTTTTTCATGGCTGCCGCACATTAGGACTTATGACGTCTTTGCCTGGTGGGCACCAAACCGCCAGGACTTCGGCGTCTTCACCTAGTGGGCGGCAGCCTGTGTCAGCTCTTTTTCGTGGCTATAAATAGAAATATACAAAATTATCCAATGCGCTGTTATTTAAAGCAGCCAGTAGGGGTTGTCAGCCCCAACAAAATATAGAATATGTAATAGGTGTATACTGGCGCTAAATTAAGTTGTTGTATATAATTAAAACATGGATAAGTGTGCACTTTAAATCACATTTATTTCATCCCAATACTATTAAACATTAAACATACTAATACATGAAGCATAAAATGTTCCTATATCTTAGGAGCATAAAATCCAATGTCCAATAAGATTGCTATTAGGGGACTGTTTGGTCCAATTAATAATATACTGGTGATAGGACTATTGATAATCCATATACAGGGTCCAGCGAATATTTACCAAGTGGATTGTCCTGATTTCTCAATCCAGATGGTGTATCCTGTGTCCAAATCCTGTTGGTAAAAGCACAGAGTGTAGACTGGATAGGACCCGCTTCTCTTAGGTAATAGTAGCCGATGTCCCAGTAACCGTGTGTCAGAATGTCCAAAGTGAATGAATGGTGTTGTTCCCAAAATAATAAGCGATGGAGGTAAAGCTTAACGCGTTTTGCTGGCAAATGTATATCCAGCTTCTTCAGAAGTGCTTTTACCAACAGGATTTGGACACAGGATACACCATCTGGACTGAGAAATCAGGACAATCCCCTTGGTAAATACTCGCTGGACCCTGTATATGTATTATCAATAGTCCTATCACCAGTGTCTTATTAATTGGACCAAAAAGTCCCCTAATAGCAATCTCATTGGACATTGGATTTTATGCTCCTAAGATATAGGGACATTTTATGCTTCATGTATTAGTATGTTTAATGTTTAATAGTATTGGGATAAAATAAATGTGATTTAAATTGCACACTTATCCGTGTTTTAATTATATACAACAACTTAATTTAGCGCCGGTATACACCTATTACATATTCTTTTTCGTGGCTGCCTCCCACTAGGACTTCCGGCATTTTTGCCTGGTGGGCGCCAATCCACCAGGGCTTCGGTGTTTTCGCCTAGTGGGCAGCAGCCTGTGTTAGCTCTTTTTTGTGGCTGCCTCCCACTAGGACTTCGGCGTCTTCGCTTGTTGGGCGCCAACCCGCCAGGGCTTCGGCATCTTCACCTTATGGGCACCAACCTGCCAGTGCTTCGACGTCTTCACCTAGTGGGTGGCAGCCTGTGTCAGCTCTTTTTCACGGCTGCCTCCCACTAGGACTTCTGGCATCTTCACCAGGCAAGCGCCAACCCGCCAGGGCTTTGGCATCTTCGCCTAGTAGGCGGCAGCCTGTGTCAGCTCTTTTTCACGGCTGCCTCCCACTAGGACTTCTGGCATCTTCACCAGGCAGGCGCCCACCCACCAGGGCTTCTGGCGTCTTCACCTGGAGACGCCAGAAGCCCTGGTGGTGGCCAAAGATTGCCACCATGAGCCAATCACGACTGGCGACGTCATCGTCAGCAGCACCCGGCAGCTGCAGGACCGGTGCCTGTTCAGGCATTGGCAGCGGGCCTGGATACGAGAGGAGAATGGCTGGCTGGGACTGGATCCTCTCGGATCCAGGCCTGCCGCCAATGCCCGCACAACTGCCGGACCCTCTGCCACTGACGGGTCCCACCGACACCCACGTCGCTGACACCTGTGCCCCGCTGCCAACACCGCTGACACCCATGCCACCGCCGCTGTTGTCCCCACTGCTGCCTCCGTGTCCTTGCCACTGCTACCATTGGTGTTTTCCAGCGTCGCTATCGCCCGCAACCGACGCCATCTTTGTGTACCCAAGTGAAGCCACAGTGAGAACACCTGCTGGAGGCTCCTTCTGAGGCTGCGCAAAAAGTTGAAAAGTCCTATCTTTATAATGGCGCATTCTAGAGGTAATAGTTTAAAAACTGTAACTTTATAATTTACCTGAACCCCAAAAGCACGTACCCTGCCACAATAGCTACCTAATAAAACAATCCCCAAGTCTAAATTCACCAACTACCCTGAGTTTTGCCTTCCCAAAAAACCCCCATAGGCTACAGCAGAAAAGTGTTCCTAATTGAGAATGTCAGAAAAATTTGACAGTTGGAGCTTTAAATTACTTCAGTATTGTCACCAATATATATATATATATATATATATATATATATATATAGCTAGATATGACGGGGTGTATATATTACCAGCTCCTCGAACCTCCGGGAACTCTGGATCTCCCCTTTATAGCCGAGGTGGCGCATAGCTGTTATAGATAACAGGTAGCTTGTGTGATATATTACCAGCTCCACAAACCTCCGGGAACTCCGGATCTCCCCTATATAGCCGAGGTGGTGTATAGCTGTTATGGATGACAGGAGGTTTGTGTGTTATAATCCCAGTGACTGTCCGTTTGCGCATAAGCATGACAACGGTAGATAATATTGATTCATTCTTACATCTACCTGGATTATATCTTGAAAATACAAGACTTATTTATTTCAAAATTGGCACTACAAATAAGTACTTATGTGGTGCAACAGCTCATCCAAAGTCTCTCTTTTTTTCTTCTGACCATTGCCTATTGATAGGGTCGGAAAATATACAATACTATTTATGTAAATTATCCATGTTTTAAATTCCACAGGTTTTATTTTATCCTTGTTTGTGGACTCCTACTGCAGAGGAAATAAGTCCCAAATGAACGAGAGGATATAAATCTATATGTGGATACTAACCTATCCTTGGATATATATGTAATTTTGTTAGCCTGTCCTGATCAATTACAATTTGTCAGCCTCTGTTGAGAGCCAGATCATGTGAGTCTAAGACAACATAGACCTATGGATTAAATCAATAATTTTTGTTGTGTTGTCTGTTGCTTCCCATCCTGGTTCAAATCTCAGCTGGTCACCATGAATCAGAATGATCAGCCAGGCTTTGAGATGGTTTTCCAACATTTTAGCATATAATTTGAGATCTACATTGAGCAAAGATATAGGCCGGTAGCTTGAACACAAGATCGGATCTTTGACCTCTTTAGGAAGCACTGTCACATGGGCTCCAAACATTTGGGTAAAAAAAATTCTTCAGATCATCAACTGCATTAAAAGCCTGAAGTAAAAGAGGTAACGAGGTGGCTTGGAACAATTTATAGTAAGAGATGGTGAACCCATCAGGACCCAGGCTCTTCCCTGCAGGGGTGGATTTAATCGCAGCTTCTAATTCCAAAAAATGGGCTGCTCTAGGTGGTATTGGGCCTTAACTGGAATGTAGGGATAATTAGGAACAAATAGTCCTCTATCTCTTTGAGAAGTGAGACAAGATGCTATGATGACATGGGTGAATAAAGGGCATAAAGGAAAGAATAACATTCCTGAAATGAATCTGCAATGCATTTGGTAAAAAAGCTCATAACACCCTGGGAGTTCTTTTAGGCACAGCACAGTACAGTACATGTACAACAGTAAATGTTAAGGCTCTTTGTTCTCTCAAAGCACGAGCAAGAAGCCTAACATTACCCATTGAAAGAATTATTACTTCCTAAAAGATAACCTGGTTTTATCCAACATCAATTTATTTAAGGACGCTATGGCTTCTGCTAAAGCAGCACCCATGGTGGGGTACTGAGAAGATTTATGGGATGTTTCTAAAGAACAAATTTGAAGCAAATATATATTTTTTGCTCTTTGTATATGGACCCTGAGTGCCGTATTTCTGCTTTTAGGAGATATTCAATTGGACGCGAGGTTTAGCGAGGCAAAAAACTTGCCCTCCTCACACCCAATTTTGGATTACAGTGGGAATGCGCTCCCGATACCCGTGGTATCCAATTAAAAAAAAGTGGTCGCAGGGTTTTCAGAGCTGAAAATCCCATGTTGGTGGTCTCTGTGGCTCCTGGTGGCCTCCCCTCCATCTTTTCACTGGGGAGGGGGCTGCTGGGATTCCCGGGGGCTGCAGGGAGGCACAAGGGCTGTAGTTCTCCCAGCACCCATTATGGGTGGGGCATACTTACACTGGGGACACACACACACAATTAATTATGCACACACACACACTCACTCATAAGCACTCACACACATACTCACCGCTGCTGCAGGAGACCGGGTCCCGGCACTGGATATAGAAGACAGCACTTCGGAAAGGTGATTATTACTGACTAAGCGAATTGGAAACTTCCAATTGCTTAATTAGTCATTAGGAGGGGTGCCTCCGGGGACCCAGAGCATTTCCCAACCATTTTTTCTAAAATTGGGGATTTTAGCAAAAATTGGTTGTGCTCTGGAGGTGCGCCAAAAAAAAAACGCCCTGCGCTCAAAAAATCAAAAACCCTGCTTCTAATTAATAGCAAAAATCCTGCACATGGAGGAAAACCCCGCGGGTGTAAGATTTTTGGTATTCACGCCACCAATTGAATGTGAATTATTACCAGTTACTTATATTGTGCACACATACTGTATCCCACAGCCCTTCACAGAGAATATTTTAGCCATTCACATCAGTCCCTGCCACAGTAGAGCTATGGAGCTCATTCAGACCCGCTCGCTAAAATGCAAAGTCTCGCTGATATCGATGGTATGCAGTGTGTATGCATTGTGCGCATGCGTATACATCACAGTACGCATGCGCATACCTTAGCAAAAGTTCACAATGCATTCGCTCGCTGTACATAGACAGCCCAGCAGAGTGAGTGACAGGGGAAGCCGTTTGTAGGTGGTAAGAGGGGCTGGCCATTAAAACGGGGGAGTGGAGGTGCAAACGCAGTCAAACCTGGGCATCTCAACAGCGTTTTAGATGTGTGCTTAATTAACATCCAGCATCATAGTACACGTCACCTGGCTTGTTTTTACACTGAAGTGCTCGCAGTGCTTGCGGCAGGTATAGTCAACCTCAAGAGCTGCGATAGCATCCGATGTACCGATGGTTGCATACACTTCCTGGACATTACGTGCACATGTGGGCATCTTAAGACAGGCTGGTGGGTGTCTGCATACACTATGTGATTGATGTCTAAGAAATACTGGGGGTGCTAATGTATTGCTGTGCGGTAGCATTGCCTATGCAATTTGCTTACAGATCATGCGAGTGGCTCTGAATCAGGCCAAAATGTATAGAGAGGTGTTTATGTGCGCTGTCAGTGAGCAGCCAGTCAGAGGTAGTCAGCCTCTAGATAGATAAACAAGAGAGTAAAAAGATTGGCGCTTGATGGCTGATATTACCTTTAAAATATGAAAGTCTAATAAAAATAATATATTGCTGAGAAGCGGATGTCTAAAAACACAATAAACATTTATTAAACAATAAACCACTACTGGGGGCACTGTATAAGAGGCACTAATGGGACCCTGCATAAGGGGGATCACTAATGGGGGCCTGCATAAGGGGGACTACAACTGGGGACACTGTATAAGAGGCACTAACGGGACCCTGCATAAGGGGGATCACTAATGGGGGCCTGCATAAGGGGGACTACAACTGGGGACACTGTATAAGGGGTACTACTGGGGGCACTGTATAAGGGGCACTAATGGTACCCTGCATAAGGGGGACCACTACTGGGGGCACTGTATAAGGGGCTCTAATGGGGACCTGCATATAGGGGACCACTACTGGGGGCCTGCATAAGGGGGACCACTAATGGGGTCTGCATAAGGGGGACCACTACTGGGGGGTATTGTATAAGGGGCACTACTGGGGGCCTGCATAAGGGGCACTAATGGGACCCTGCATAAGGGGGACCACTACTGGGGGCACTGTATAAGGGGCACTGCATTAAGGTGCATATGGAAAGGAATGTTCCCAGAGTGAGGAGAAAAGGGTGATTCATGTTGACAGCCCCATTTTTCAGTGACCACACCCTTTGTGGCATGTGCCCACAAAAAAAGGGGGGCTCCATTTTTCAACTTGCCCTGGGCTCCAAATACCCTAGTTATGCCACTGCAAGTGTATTACTTGCGACAGGCATTCTGAGTGACCACAGGGTTTGTCAAAAGACCAATGGTGTGCCCAATAATGCATCTTTATACAGCCCTCTCACTTGGCACAGCTCCAGGACTTAGCACCAGAGCCAAATGCGGATTAACAGCAGCATGGAAGAAAGAGGGGGCAGTAGTGTAAGTAAGGTGGTACAGGCTGGTACAGTGTACCATTTAGAAATTAGTAGATGGTATGACATACCAACGACCTACCTGCTGCTGCACCACATTAGCATTAGCTGCACATCTGAGCGAGTTACAGAGCTTGGTGGCATGACAGCTCCTCCTATTTTTGCCCGGCTGCAGCAAAGGCTGCCGGGAGCACAACACTGATGTCATGACATCATGTGAGTCACAGCATTTGGCAGTGAGTTGCACCTCAGTGCCCAGGCAAGCCCCTGAGTGACCAGGGGCATCCCGGCAGCTACAAGAGCACTGGGCATTATCTTAGGAAACAGGGATGTGTAGAGCGGACATGGACACGCCCCTGGTGATGTGTGACCATGTCCATTTTTCATATGCGTGCCTTTACTGTGCATACAGAGTATCTGCAAGACATTTATTGTACTTGCACCACTAGTGGAAGATTCTATTTATATATGCTGTGAGTAGGATTAAAAACATGCGCACTGAGAAAGCAGGCTAATTAGCAACAAATGGAAGACAACACCTACTTCCTGAAGCATAAACAGAGATAAATGGGGTTTTTTGCAATACTGGTGCTACTCTCTTTATTATTATTATTATTATTATTATTATTATTATTCTTTATTTATATGGTGCCACAAAAGTTCTGCAGCGCCTTACACATAACATAAATGAGCAGACAAGAAAAACAGTTAATAGTAATATAAAACAATGCAGGACAAGGACATGGTTTATACACAGAGCTGCATAACACAAGCAGCAGGACATGAGCAACCAAGTGTTACAGTAGGTGCTAATTGGGGAGTTAGGAGTAAATTATAGCATAAGTAGGGGCAGAAGAAGCACGTAAGGGGTGAGGGCCTTGCTCGTGAGAGCTTACACTCTAAAGGGGAGGGGCAGACAGACAGGGGTGACACACATGGGGTAGATAGTGAGGAAGGTGCATAGAGCAGTGGGTTAGGATATATGCTGTGGAATTTGTGTGTGTTAAGATGGGAATCAGGGCCTGATCCAGAGCCGGACGCTCTGACCAGAGTGCTCGCTCTGAATCAGGGCCCTCCTACCTAAAATTGGAGCGGCCTCTTGGACGCTCGCATAGCTGTGGGTTACCACCCACAGCTTATGCGAGCATCCATGATGATGGTCGCGATGGTCAAGACCATCGCGACCATCGGGCTTGCGACGAGACCCTGCGGTAGGGTCTCGGTGACCGCAAGCCCTGGAGTGATTTTGGCTCGATCAGAGCCAAAATCACTCCCACTGACATCACTAGTGATGTCAGTGGGGCCGGACCCAGACGGTAGGCATTCCCATGGAAACGCCTCCGTCTGGGCAGCCATGCCACCACCACGCCCACCAAAGGGGGCGTGCTGTCACTCACCATCGACAGCACGCCCCCTTTAGTGCGAGACCCCAAGCGACGGCTTCCCCGTTGCTCGCCGGGTCTTGTGCATGCGCATGACGGAGCAGCCTCCGTCGTGCGCATGCGCATTTGGGTCCTGCGCTCGCGAGCGGGTCTGAATGAGACCCTCAGTCTGTTATACCACCAGCCGCTGGCCGACAGTGGAAGCCAGAAAGGGGTGTGTCACAAGCCATGGCAGCGGCTTGTTTCCCACCGGCTCGGGACCTACACTGACTCAGAATCCGGTTCCGCTTATTACCAAGCACCGGGGATGCTGCAGAGAGTGACTCATACTCCATATGCTGCTGATTGGCTGCTCCTCCTATTTGTAGCTTCCAGATTAATTCCCCCTCGCCGGTTATAGAGTTTCCTCCTACAGTTCGGTCTGGTTGTTCCAGCTATCCTCCGTGATTGTCTACACTTCAGCCGCTGCTTCTATTTACCACTCTCCATCTCCCTCCATGCTGCCTTCCAGGCTTCAGCAGGTAGCTCAATTATTCAAGACTGTTGTTCCACTCTGCTCTGAATGCTGTTAGCTTGCTGTCTGTTTTCACCATCCACATGCTGTGCTCAGTGTATGCAGGCCCAAGCCTTTGGGTCCGTGCTTCCTCTGTATAATCAGCAGCTACAGTTTTCTCAGCCCTACTGTGTGTAATCAAACTGTACATTTACACCTGAACTATTTTCAGCCTGTGTTATCCTGCCCTCCTGGCAGGCAACTCATCTAGCCAAGAAATCCTGCCCTCCTGGCAGGCAACTCATCTAGCCAAGAAATCCTGCCCTCCTGGCATGCAACTCATCTAGCCAAGTTATCCTGCCCTCCTGGCATGCAACTCATCTAGCCAAGTTATCCTGCCCTCCTGGCAGGCAACTCATCTAGCCAAGAAATCCTGCCCTCCTGGCAGGCAACTCATCTAGCCAAGAAATCCTGCCCTCCTGGCAGGCAACTCATCTAGCCAAGTAATCCTGCCCTCCCGGCAGGCAACTCATCTAGCCAAGAAATCCTGCCCTCCCAGCAGGCAGCTCATCTAACCAAGTTATCCTGCCCACCTCACAGGCTACTCTACAAACTAAGTTTTCCTGCCTTGTCTGGTGAGACACTTTTCCATAACATTATAACCGGCCAACTTTGTATTTAAGTCTGTGCGTTCCATGTCCTTCATTATGGAGCAGGGTCAAAACCCTGCACAAATGCGACCTTTATCTTCTGGATCCGAAACTCAGCAGGTAGGATTAGTGATCTCGCTCTTACAAGGAGATCCACAGACTTGGGTATTTGGTCTCGCTTCAACACATTCTGCGCTTTTATCAGTAGATGCCTTTTTTAATGCTCTTGGAGTATTATATGCATATCCTGACCATAGTTCTTTGGCCGAATCGAAGCTGCGGGCTCTTCAGCAGGGAAAGAATCCCACAGAGGATTGTTCCTCAGAGTTTCAGAGATGGGCAGTGGATTCGGGATGGAATGACCTGGCATTGCGTAGCCAATTCCGCTTGGGTCTTTCTGATGCCATCAAGGACATTTTGGTCCAACATCCATTACCTGAGTCCCTTGACGACTTAATCTCTTCAGCCATCCGTATTGACTGTCGCCTCAGAGAATGCAAACGAGAACGCAGTCTTTCTGTACAGTCGCCTCAGTCACCTTCCTGGCTGCTGGCAGAGGACTCTGAGGAACCCATGCAATTGGGATCTTTCCGGCTATCGCCCAGGGAGAGACAAAGACGATGATCTCAAGGCCTCTGCCTATATTGTGGAGCTAGAGGTCATCCGCTGAAATCTTGCCCACATAGGCCAGTAAAAAATCAGGTCTGAATGTAAAAGTTTAGTTACATTTAGGCCTGGCATCTGTTTCCTCAAAAAATTCATTGCTAGTTCCTGCAGTGGTACATCTGTTGCAATCCGTCCATTCCGTATCGGCGTTTGTGGACAGCAGTGCTGCTGGGAACTTCATGGACTCATCATTTTTTCATTCCTTAGGTTTAGCTGCAGTTCCTTTACCTCAAGAGGTTCCTATTTGTGGGTTAGATGGTGGTCTGGTGGCTAATGGTCTTACCAAATTCAAGACACCACCTCTTCGTCTCTCAGTTGGAATTTTGCATTCGGAGATGATTTCTTTTTTCTAATCCAGTGTCCTTTTGCTCCTGTCATTTTGGGGTTTCCATGGTTAATGACCCATAATCCCGTCATTGATTGGATTAGGGGGAATATTGTCAAATGGAGTCCAGCGTGTCAAAATTGCTGTTTATCTATACCCATCCGGACGGCTATCTCTGCTGTCTCAGAGTCTCTTCCAGGACTTCCTGCTCAATACCATCTTTTTGCAGATTTTTTTTCTAAATCAAAGGCCAATTCTCTACCACCTCATCATCCGTATGATTGCGCCATACAGCTGTTACTAGGAGCCAAGTTACCCAAGGGTCATCTCTATTCTCTTTCTATACCTGAGAATAAGGCCATGGAGGAGTATATTGCAGATGCCTTGGCTAAAGGATTCATCCGTCCTTCTAAATCTCCGGTTGGGGCTGGTTTCTTCTTCATCCACAAGAAGGATGGGTCATTATGTCCTTGCATTGACTTTAGGGCATTGAACGAAATCACCATCAAAAACTCATACCCTTTGCCCTTGATCTCGGTACTTTTTGATCAGCTCCGGCAAGCTTCCATTTTTTCCAAGATTGATCTCCGTGGAGCTTATAATTTGATCCGGATCAAGACCGGAGATGAATGGAAAATGGCGTTCAATACGCATATGGGGCACTATGAAAATTTAGTTATGCCATTTGGATTAGCTAATGCTCCAGCAGTCTTTCAAGACTTTATTAACGATGTACTCCGGGAGTTTCTTGGCATTTTTGTGGTTGTTTATCTCGATGACATCCTCATTTACTCTCACTCCATGCACCAGCATGTCCAGCATGTCAGTCAGGTCCTATCTAAATTGAGAGAGAATTCGTTATTTGCCAACTTGGAGAAGTGTGAGTTTCATGTGGAGCAAGTATCTTTTCTTGGATATATTATTCTCCTCATGGCTTCTCCATGGATCCTGGAAAGGTTAAAGCAGTATTGGACTGGGTTCAGCCTACTACATTGAAAGGCATTCAACGTTTCCTTGGTTTTTCCAATTACTATCGGAGATTTATTGGCTCGTTTTCCTCCATTGTTGCCCCCATAGTAGAGTTAACCAAGAAAGGTGCGGATGCTTCTAACTGGCCTAGTCAGGTAGTTTGGGCCTTTGAACATCTCAAACTTGCTTTCACCAGCGCCCCTGTTCTCAAACATCTGGATCCAGATCTGCCTTTTGTGGTTGAGGTGGACGTCTCTGAGATTGGGGCAGGAGCTATTCTCTCTCAGAATAATCCGTTGGATGGCAAACTCCATCCATGTGCATTTTTTTCACGGAAATTTTCTTCAGCTGAGTGTAATTATGACGTTGGGAACAGGGAGCTGCTTGCCATTAAGTTAGCTTTTGAGGATTAGAGACATTGGCTTGAAGGAGCCAAACACCGGATTTCTGTCCTCACTGACCACAAAAATTTGGCATACATTGAATTGGCCAAGAGGCTTAACTCCAGGCAAACACGATGGGCACTATTTTTTACCAGATTTAATTTTCTCATTTCTTTTCGACCCGGATCTACTAACATCAAGGCTGATGCATTGTCCAGGAGTTTCACTCCTGTCCAACAGGATACTGTGATCAAAGAATCCATCATTCCCAGATCTTGTATCCAGGTGGCTTTATCTCGAAATTTGGCTGGGGATCTGCCTGTGTTTCAAGAGGATTCGCCTCCTGGTAGACCGTCCAATCGCCTGTTTGTTCCTGTAAATTTGAGAAAAGCTGTCCTACAGGACTTCCATGTGAGACGGGCTTTCGGACATCCAGGCATCAATAAGACCATTGAATTAATGTCTTGTGCGGTTTGGTGGCTGTCTTTGGCTTTGGACTTTCGGGAGTTTGTTTTGGCATGTGAGGTTTGTGCTCGTAACAAGACTCCTTGTACCCCACCATCAGGATTACTGCTTCCACTTTCCACACCAAAAAGACCCTGGACACACATTGCGATGGACTTCATTGTGGACCTTCCTCGCTCTGCTGGTTGTTCAGTTATTTGGACTATCGTGGACCGCTTTAGCAAAATGATGCACTTTATTCCTCTGCCCAAATTGCCATCTGCCAAAGAACTTTCTGTCCTCTTCTTGGAACATATTTTTCATTTGCATGGTCTTCCCTGTGACATTGTTTCCGACCGTGGGACGCAATTTGTTGCATGGTTTTGGAGATGTTTCTGCACTGCACTGGGTATCAGTCTCAGCTTGTCTTCAGGATATCACCCACAGTCTAATGGGCAGACAGAACGTGCTAATCAAACCCTGGAGCAATATTTATGGTGTTACGTCTCAAAATTCCAGAATGATTGGGTGTCTCATCTTCCCATGGCTGAATTTGCTTTTAACAATTCCTGTCACTCTGCATCTTCAGTTTCACCCTTCTATTGTGTGACGGGCCAACATCCTTGGGCCAATTCATTTGATTTATCATTCTCCAGATCCTCTGATGCAGGGACTGTTTCCAGACTCCGTGGTATTTGGGCCAAGGTGCATCATAATCTCCTCAAGGCATCTCTCCATTCTAAGAAATTGGCAGATAGACATCGGAGGCCTTGCACGTTCAAAAGGGGGGACTTAGTGTGGCTGTCCACTAGAAATATCAAACTCCGGCAACCCTCTCACAAATTTGGTCCTCGGTTTATCGGTCCTTTCTGGATCATTTCTCAAGTTAACCCAGTTGCTTTCAAACTCCAACTACCAAATTTGTTAAAGATTAACAACACTTTTCATGCCTCTTTATTAAAGCCAGTCCATAAGTCAGATAGATTTGGGAACTGGAGTTCTTTCAGGCCTGCTCCGGTGGTGGTCCACGGTCAACAGGAGTTTGTGGTTGAGAAAGTGCTGGATTCTAGAGTATCTAGAGGTCGGTTGCAGTTTCTGGTCCATTGGAAGGGCTATGGTCCGGAAGAACGTTCCTGGATTCCAGAAGATGCCTTACATGCTCCCAGGTTGAAGAGGATGTTCTTTCAGGAATTTCCCTTTAAACCAGGCTCTGGGGGTTCTTCAAGGGGGGGTACTGTCACAAGCCGTGGCAGCGGCTTGTTTACCACTGGCTCGGGACCTACACTGACTCAGAATCCGGTTCCGCTGATTACCAAGCACCGGAGATGCTGCAGAGAGTGACTCATACTCCATATGCTGCTGATTGGCTGCTCCTCCTATTTGTAGCTTCCAGATTCATTCCCCCTCACTGGTTATAGAGTTTCCTCCTACAGCTCGGTCTGGTTGTTCCAGCTATCCTCCGTAATTGTCTACACTTCAGCCGCTGCTTCTATTTACCACTCTCCGTCTCCCTACACACTGCCTTCCAGGCTTCAGCAGGTAGCTCAATTATTCAAGACTGTTGTTCCACTCTGCTCTGATTGCTGTTAGCTTGCTGTCTGTTTTCACCATCCACATGCTGTGCTCAGTGTATGCAGGCCCAAGCCTTTGGGTCCATGCTTCCTCTGTATAATCAGCAGCTACAGCTTTCTCAGCCCTACTGTGTATAATCAAACTGTACATTTACACCTGAACTATTCACCATCCACATGCTGTGCTCAGTGTATGCAGGCCCAAGCCTTTGGGTCCTTGCTTCCTCTGTATAATCAGCAGCTACAGTTTTCTCAGCCCTACTGTGTGTGATCAAACTGTACATTTACACCTGAACTATTTTCAGCCTGTGTTATCCTGCCTTCCTGGCAGGCAACTCATCTAGTCAAGAAATCCTGCCCTCCTGGCAGGCAACTCATCTAGCCAAGTTATCCTGCCCTCCTGGCAGGCAACTCATCTAGCCAAGAAATCCTGCCCTCCTGGCAGGCAACTCATCTAGCCAAGAAATCCTGCCCTCCTGGCAGGCAACTCATCTAGCCAAGAAATCCTGCCCTCCTGGTAGGCAACTCATCTAGCCAAGAAATCCTGCCCTCCTGGCAGGCAACTCATCTAGCCAAGAAATCCTGCCCTCCCGGCAGGCAACTCATCTAATCAAGTTATCCTGCCCTCCTCACAGGCTACTCTACAAACCAAGTTGCCTTGTCTGGTGAGACACTTTTCCATAACAGGGTGAAGATCCCGACAGCAGATTTAGTTAAGTAACCCTAATCCTACCCCTGCTATCTTTGACCCTCCCTTAGGGATGCCTAACCCTAACCTTCCCCCCTAGTGCCTAACCCTAACCCCCCCTAAGTGACTAAACATAACCCCCCTTCCCTGCAGCCTAAACCTAAGTCTCCCAGGGGGTGATTAACCCTAATTCCCCCTGGGAACCCCAGAACATAACTCTCTCCACCCCCCACCCCCAGTGGCCGGCTCCCGACTTACCTTCATTTGGCATGCCAGGCATCAGGCTCCCAGCGTAAGTCTAATGACAGGCATTGGGATTTTGACACCTGTCATTAGTACCCTGCCAGGGTTTGACAGTCAGGAAGCCTGCGTTCTGCATTTTGACCGTCGGCTTCCTGACTGCATCCCTTAAGATGACATTTTGTTATGTCAAAATTAAGTCCTTCATTCATCTATCTCTATTACAAAAAATAAATTTTGTTTATATGTTATTTACATGAGAAATGTACAAAATAAAGTAGTTGCACTTTCATTTTTGTCTGTTACATTTTAGCATTTAAATAGACTGCCCCGCCATCCTAATAGTGAATACTTTAGTCCGAGCAGCTGGGTGCTATATCATGCTCCTGTGAATGTGTGCTTCTCACATGCTAGGCCCACCAACAAAGGGGTGCAGCCGTGCCCAACATGCTGTGGTCCCACAAAATGTTGCTGTACCCTGGCCCAGAATTTCTCTTGGCAGCCCTGTAGGTGACAGACAGGGACAAGAGGAAATGGGGCTTAAAAGATGTTTAATTAGCACACTTCAGTATAATACTCTTTTACCCAAATGGATGGGATAACAAAGAAGGAGTAATATAAAAGAGAAGTGAATAATCATTGAAACATATAACCAAATTAATAATACAATAAAAAACTATGCATGATATGCATGTCATTTTAAATGCATATCATGCATATAGAATTTTATACATAATGTGCATATATATATATATATATATATATATATTTATTTATTTATTTATTTATTAACAGTTTCTTATATAGCGCAGAATATTCCGTTGCGCTTTACAATTGGAAATATTGATAGAACAAAACAGGGTAATAACAGACAGACATAGAGGTAAGAGGGCCCTGCTTGCAAGCTTACAATCTATAGATATATATATATATAGGAAGTGCATATATAATTAGGAAATGGGGTATCCAAAGAGCCTCTCACCCTTTGTAGTGGTTGTGGTGGGCTTATAAGCAAGTCCCAGGTGCTAGATGGTTCAGCACCACCGCGGCTGGCATACAAACATCGGGTCTGGGCATATCATGCTATGTCCACAGCATGACATCCAGAAAACGCATTTTGGATTACTAGAATCCTTCCTCAGGTGCGGATTTCATGTTGTCCATGCTGCAGATATTTATACCCAAACATCCTACTGCTTGGCATTCATATTTTCATAGTGATGACTTATGAAGGTTTCAGCAATGTGATCTGGTGTTGTTTGCCATGATGTAATTCACCTTCCAGTTTCCAGTTTTCTAATTCTGTACTTTGTATTCCGGTATAGTACATCCTTATTATTAGAAGAAGGCAGGATCCGCACATAAGGCAGGATCGGCAGGGATGAAACCCTTTGGTTCTATTGCTGGAAGCCTTCCTCTCCTGTACAGCACTTTTTACCAGCTTGTCTTTTAATGATGGTGCTCGTCTATATATAAATTTAGGTTTATTGGGTAGACCATTCCCCAAAATCGGATCATCCTTTAAAATACACCAATTTCTCTTTCATCCACTAGGGCACACTAGAAGCTTAGTACACTGGGGTATAGAGGCATGGATAGTTGGAGCTGGCACTTTAAATTATTTAGAAGTGTAAAGCTCCTCCCTGTCTATGGTCCACCAGCCCTCAGTTTAGAAAAATGTGCCCTAGGAGCTGGACACTAAAGCGGAGTTCCAGCAGTACATTTTTTTTCTTTCTTATATCAAAGAAGATTATCAAGAAAGAAGACTCATTAGGGGACCTCCGCCACCTCTCTAAAGGATGGGGTCCAGGTCACTGGCGCCCTGACACTGTCGAGTGTGTGTATCTATCGGGAGCAAGGGAGCCACTGAGTATGTAACCCAGCTGCTTGTCCCCCATCTCCCGCACCCTCTCCAGACGCCAACAGGGAGCCACGCTACAGGGTGGTTCTCACCAGACCCCCCTCCCATTGGTTCAGATGGCAGTGCTGGCAGCACAGCAAAGGAGAAGGGGGAGGATAATACTAGGGGCCATTTTGGAGCCGGGGAAGAAGAAGGGGGCAGAGCTTGACAGCGCGGGCTCTCTCCATGCACGGCAAAAGGCAGCTGTACAACAGAGGGTTGCTGATTCTCCTGACACACACTGCTACCTGCATCTCTCCTCCCTAGAGGCTGAGTACAGGCACCATTTTTACAGAAGGCTACATTTGATTCTCCTGGCACCTGACAACAGGATCCTTTCAAAGGGTTGTGAGTGCACTGGGGTGTTATAATCGATGCGCGCAGGGAATCCAGTAATTTAAGGAAGGGAGTGGTGTGAATCTCACCCTCTGTCTCCCATTAGCCTTCTGAGTTGTATGTTCTCTGATTCTGTGTGAGTGGGCTCTGTGTCTCCACCATGACAGGTAGGGCCACCAAGGCTTCTCAGAAAATGTTTGTTTGCTAACAGTGCAATAACAAACAAACACAGCTAAATGCTACTGGCTCTACACTATGTGATGCTTATATAGTAGTAGATCCGCCTGTTATTATAACTACCTCACCAATTACCTCGCCCACTCCTCCGTGGGCCTCTGACCTAGCAGGAGTTATAGCGGACTTAACGTCAGAGTTGGTAGAGTCTCGCCGGTCATAAGCCCCCTGGGTAACAGGATTGGACAAATCAGTGGAAAGCCTGGTACAGACTATGGGTTCCACTAGTAGCATGCCCTCTACTTCCTTTCACAAAAACATCCACTTTCCTGTCCTCCAGTCGGATGATTCGGACGAAGAACACCCCTCACAAGAGGAAAATTAGGAGGGTGAATTGGACGAGGTTTTGGAAGATAATGTGTCTGCACCGCCAGATTTAGAATCTGGTTCTCAGGGGATGGAGCCATTAATCCAGGCAGTCAGGCAGGTCCTTAATTTACCTGAGGACATAGTACCAGAAACTCAGGAGTTTGATTTATTTGGTTAACAAAATATGTACCCCTGCGCAACAGAAAACTATTGACACCTATGGCAGGAGCTGCTTGGGAATGAGGTCACCAACGTCAAAAATAATCTTGCACTTATTTGGTGCTACTCAAGCGCTAAACTTTTGTGTCTAATCTGCTAATATATACATGATGTATATAAGAATTCTGATGTAATATTTTGTTAGGTGCTATGTCTGGTAATTAACACACAATATGATACAATGTAATATGATGCAGTATAAAAACTCCACGCTGGGTCATGGGTACTATAAAAGAAACAATGATACAACGTTTATTTTATAGTACCCATGACCCAGCGTGGAGTTTTAATACTGCATCATATTACATTGTATTATATTGTGTGTTCTGGTTCCGGCACATCAACAGGGTGTTCTACTCAAACCTTTTTGTAGTACCCAGGCCGGACAGGTCTGTTAGGCCTATCCTGGAGCTCAAGTCTTTAAATCAGTATCTGATGGTCTATCGCTTCAAGATGTAGTCGATTCAATCAGTCATTGCGAACTTGGAACCGGTGGAGTTTCTAATTTCTCTGGATATAAATGATGCGTATATACATGTTCCAATTTGGGAACCGCATCAAGCTTTTCTGCGTTTTGCGATATTGCACGATCCCTATCAAATTTTGACATTGCCATTTGGTTTATCCTCGGCACCCCATGTCTTCACCAAGGTCATGTGTGTCATGTTTGCACACCTTTGAACATCAGGTGTGACCATAATTCCTTACATAGATGACCTGTTGATCAAGGCCCCATCGGAATCTCTTCTCTTGGACCACGCCTTACTAACATACAAGACTCTGATGCAGCACAGTTGGATGATCAATTTAAAAATATCCAACCTAATTCTGTCTCAGAGACCCTAGTTTCTGAGGGGTGACCCTGGATACGAGGTTACAGTGAGTGTTCTTACCAGAAGACAAAGCCCAGGAGATTTGGCTACTAGTTCAGCTAGTTCTCAGACTGAAGAAAGTATATTTACTTGTTTGTCTTTGTCTCTTGGGAAAGATGGTAGCTGCTTTCAAGGTACAATTTGGACGATTCCACTCCTGTGTGTTCTAGCTGGACCTCCTAACACAGGGGTCAGGATCTCACTTACTACATCAGATGATCTGGTTGGCCCCAACAACCAGTGTATCTCTTCTCTGGTGGATGCAACCAAACAACCAAACAACCTCTTGGCGGGTCAAAGATTTGGAGTGTGGGATTGAATAATCATGACGACAGATGCTAGTCTCCGAGGATGGGGAGTGGTGGTCCTAGACTGTCAGTTTCAAGGCCGTTGGTCTCTACAGGAAAGCCGGTGGCCCATAAATTTGTTGGAACTGCTGCACACTTACTAAGGTCTCATCCGGTAAGGGTACAGTCAGACAACGCGATGGCCATCACTACTATCTATCGATCGACAGGGTGGAACTTGACGTCGCATGGCGATGCGAAAAGTTACTCGGATTCTCTGGTGGGCTGAGAGTCAATCAGTGATCCTGTTGGCGGTGTTCATCCCGGGAGTAGACAACTGGGAAGCAGATTTTCTCAGTCACCAGGACCGCCACCCTGGGGAATGGAAGCTTCACCCAAATGTATTCCAAACCTTGGTAAGTCATTGGGATCGGCCTCAGGTGGACCTCATGGCATCTCGATTGAACCATCAGCTACCAAGATACAAGTCCAGAACTCAGGATCTGGCTGCAGAGGCAGTGGACCTGCTAACAATTCCATGGACCTACAACATGGTTTACCTGTTTCCTCCAATTCCTCTGCTTCCTCATCTACTAAAGCGGATAAAACAGAAGCCGGCCTCGGTCATTCTCGTGTCACCGGACTGGCCTCGTAGGAGTTGGTTCTCGGACCTTCGGACTCTCTTAGCAGATGACCCATGGCCTCTACCACTTCGTCCGGACCTCCTGCAACAGGGTCCTTTTATGCACCCCAACCTAGAGCAGCTGCATTTATTGGGGTGGCTGTTGAGGCCACTATCTTGAGACACAAAGGCATCCCAGAATCTGTTATCCCCACTATGCTTCATACCAGAAAACCGGTTACGGCTGCGCATTACCACTGCATTTGGCGGTCTTATGTGGCTGGTGTGACAGTCGGGACCTTCCATCTAGGATTTTTTGTTTATTTAAGCTATAGCTTTTTCTTCAAATGGGGCTAGATGCTGGTCTCCATATAGGGTCCTTAAAAGTGTAGATATCTACCCTTTCTATTTTCTTTCAACATAAATTGGCCCTCATACCTGAGGTGCAGACTTTTCTTCAGGGAGTATTGCGGGTGCTGCCATCTTTTGTTCCACCTACAGCTCCCTGGCACCTGAATTTGGTTCTTACATTTCTTCAGTCTTCCATGTTTGAGCCGACTGATGAAGTAGATATCAAGTATTTGGCTTGGAAGACTGTTCTCCTCCTGGCATTGGCTGCGGCCCACCAGGTTTCGGAGTTGGGGGCCCTGTCTTGTAAGCCCCCATAGCTTATCTTTTATGATGATAGGGCAGAGTTTAGGACCCAACCCGCTTTCCTTCCTAAAGTTTTGTTGGCTTTCCACATAAATCAGCTCATTGTGGTGCCTTCCTTGGTTGAGGATTCCGTTGAGTATCCTCGACTCTGGATGTGGTTAGAGCTCTCCGTGTCTATGTGGCTCGGACAGCATCTTTCCGTAAGGCTGATTCACTTTTTGTTCTGTATGATGCTGTTCGGAGGGGTTGGCCAGCATCAAACTAAACGTTGGTGAGGTCGATTCAACTGACTATACGTCAGGCTTATGTCAGCAGCGATAGGCAACCTCCTCTGTCTATTTCAGTGCATTCAACACACTCTGTGGGTATGTCGTGGGCGGCACGTCGGGGTGCCTCCACCATGCAACTGTGCCATGCGGATACTTGGTCCTCTGTACATATCTTTATGAAGTTTTATCGGTTTATCAGTTTCACAATTTGGCAGTCTTGTTCTGCAGGCTCCTCAGAGCACTCCTGCCCATGGGGGAAACTTTGGGACGTCCCAAGTGTACTAAGTTTCCAGTGTACCCTAGTGGATAAAGAGAAAATGGGATCTTGGTACTTACCGGTAAATCCTTTTCTCCGATTCCACAGGGTACACTGTGTACCCACCTCAGCGCTCTTCGCCTGCCTGTTTAATTGGTTCCATGTGTTTGTGTAGTTCTGTTTGTTGTGTTATCTTTGTTTTTCTTTATTCCTGTTATTCTTCATCTCCTCTTGGTCTTCATTTTACTAAAATGAGGGTTGGTGGGGCATAGAGGGGGAGGAGCTTCACACTTCTAAATTATTTAAAGTGCCAGCTTCAACTATCCACGAATCTATACCCCAGTGTACTAAGCTTCCCGTGTCCTCTGTGGAATCAGAGAAAAAGATTTACTGGTAAGGACCAAAATCCCATCTTTATTTATTATTTATGTTTTCTAAGGGAGGGAGTATGTCCAGCCAGCACAGTACATTGGCTAACCATTAGGCAAATATTAGTGTAGTTTCTAAAGAAGAAAACCAAGAACCAATGTTTTTCTGTGGTCCTGCTTCACAAGGTAACCGACCCTCCAATTGAGCAACAATGTACAATTCAGTGCACAGTCTGGAACATGACCCCTAGAAAAGGAGGTGGGGCTGTCAGGCAGTGGCACCTACTAGGGATTTCTCTTGTACCCCTGTGGGCCAGTGCATCCCTGATTTAAATTGAAAAAGAGCTATTTGAACCCATGGCATAGTATATGCCAGTAGACAAAATATAACTATTATAACACAAGTCATAATAACCACTTTTATATACACATTTATATTTGAATTTTGAATCACATGGGCCTAGGGTGCCTATTTATCCATCTTTGATACCCCTTCCGTCGAATCTGGCTATGCCACTAACTGTGACCTACAGTACTGTATAGAGGACCTGGTTCAGACCCGCTCGCTCTGAGCGATTTTCGCCCATCTGTGCATGCACATAATTTGCAGTGCGCGTGCGCAAGCCATTCGGTGCAATCTGATTTTGGTAGCTCATAAGCCACTATCAGGTCGCTGCTTTGAGTGACAAATAGTGCCGTTTGTGGGTGGTAACAGGGAAAGGTGATTGTGAATGGGGCAGTGGAAGTGCGAATGCAGGCTTGTCTGGCCGCCAAAACGCAGTTTAAAGGGCGTGCATAATTAGCAAAGTAGCATCATTGTACACGTCACCTGCATATATTTCAGCCAGCGCTGATCACTGTGCTTGCGGCAGGCTAAGGCAACCCCAAGAGCTACGAGCTGCTCCGATGGCTCACGATGGTCCTGATTAATCCTACTTTTCCTGGAGATGATGTGTTGTTGCGAGTGGCAAGGGGGCATTTTCAGACATTTGCAAGCGCACTTTGCCGTAGCTCGCTACAACATAGTGGGCGTCCTTATGCAACACAGTGCAAGTGCTTAATTTAAATATCAAGCCCCTTTTTGCCAGCGAGCGATCGCATCTTGCGAGCAGGTCTAAATTAACTCCTGAGTGCCATAGAGAAATACACAAACATTGTAGATTTAAATTTGAAAGTAAAAACACGCCCACAAAAAAAATCAAGCTTCACCAATTTGCCTAATTCCTGGAGCTGGAAAGGTCCTCTATGGTCCATATAGGTATCCATGTGTTAAAAAGAAACCCTCATTAGATGAAAAGTACTTGCTCTTAATGGAGCCCTGTCCTAAATGAAAAAAATATCACCTCTATGTATACAAAAGGAGATCTGGGATCAGACCTTTGGTAATCTGCACTGTAATACATAGAAGTAACACTTTTTGTCAGGGCCATTGCAAGGTTTCTAGGCGCCCTAAGCAGAACTTCACAGCTGCCCGTGCTCCATATGCATAAAATCTCACTCTCTTAAAAAAAGGAAGGGGAGGAGAGTACAAGTAAATAGATTATTAAAACCACTAGATGGCACTTCAAGATGCAGTGCTGCTCAAGTCGCACAGCGGCCACAACAGATACCTGGCGGCACTGGCATTGGCCAATGAGGTTATGTGTGATAGGGGTCGGGAATAGCTGCAGCTGCAGATGATTAGACTTGCGGCTACTGCAAGCATCTTGTGACAGAAGTACTGTATGTCTGTGAAAGACACTAACATTTTTTTGTTTGGTGGACTCAGCTGCACCATTCAGTGGCCAGTGCACAAGGCAGCTGCACAAAGTTGTCTAAAGGTAGTGCCGGCCCTACTGTTAGCGTTTATTATATTGTTCACTTAACTTACATTAAATTAGTTTATTAGGTAATATGCACTGTTGCAGACATCAAAAGGTAAATGTGGCTCAGCGTATTGCACAATTTGCATATCTTCAATCAATACAATTTATTATATTGGGTGTAAATTGCATCCAACTCTATACCAGCTTAATTGTCAGAAGAAGAGATTACAAGGGGCAACATTTTTAAAAACTGATGCACAGTGTTGTTGTCCAATACAAGTAGTCCATACTGGCATTGTTCTATTGAGGTTTTGAAAATGTTCACTTTCTACAGTCAGTAATATATTATTTATTTGCACAGGTTTTAATAATAGCTCCTATTTTTCTTTTCATTAAGAAGGCTCTGTAAAGTTACTTAGCAACTAGCCAAAATATCTTCTGAAGAAAAAAGAAACAGTGTAAATATCTACTTTTCCCTTTTCCCTACAGTGATTTTCATTATTTTGTCTTTTTAGCCTTTGTTTTTTATGTATATGATTATGACTTTTCAAATTCAGATTAAATTTCATTCACAATAAAAAAATATTTTGCCCTTTTTACTATTAACCTGTGCATACTAATTTTAGTATTGAAATATATTTTAACTTGTCTTTATATTTTATTTTAGTGAAAATGGAGGAAGACATTGAGCACTCAGCTGCTGTAACAGATTACAATGACTACAGCGACACTCCTTGGACTATGCCACCAGTGGTTATATGTGAAAAAGAGGACATTAATACATTTGTGACTTCTTATATATCCACAATTTTCTACATACTCTTCAGCATCAGTGTACTTGGGAACAGTGTCATTTTAGTTATTCTGATTAAGAAAGAGAAGCTGCAGTCAGTCACTAATATTTACATTCTTAATCTGGTTGTTTCTGATTCATTATTTTCAATTACTTTGCCATTTACAGCCATCGACCATTCTTACACATGGATTTTTGGAAGGACATTGTGCAAATTGCATACAGCTGCTTTTTACATTGGTTTCCAAAGTTTTGTTATATTTATCACATTGACAACAATTGATCAGTACTTTACAATAGTTCATTGTTGGTCCACTACGTCAAGATTAAGAGTAAGATATGCTGTTTGTATAAGTTGCATTGCCTGGGGAATCAGCATTATTTTGAGTATTCCAGATGTCATAAGTTATACAGTAATCATCACTGACACTGGGGTTGCAGTTTGTGAATTTTCATCCTTTATAGGAGACCAAACATATTTGTGGCTTTCTATAGGTCATTATAAACATTTTATTGTGTTTTATCTTGGACCTCTGTCCATTATAATTTTCTGCTATATTCGAATTGTGGTAAAACTGGCTAAATCTAATTTAAGAAAAAAATCTAGAGCCTTAAAAGTTATATTTTTCATTGCCTTACTTTTTTTTCTTTGTTGGACGCCATACAACATCCTTATGTTTCTAATGTTTAAAAAGCATATAGAATTATATGCAGATTGCAGTAACGTACTACAGTATATATTTCATATCTTTCAGACAACTGTTTATGTTCATTGTTGCATGAATCCTTTTCTGTATGTATTTTTGGGGACAAAATTCAGAAGGCATTTAAAATGTTCATTCAAAAAACGAACATCAAAGAATATATCTCAACAACAGGAGATAAGTCTAAAAACAAGCTTGGCTAATGGAGTTTGAAAAAAAAAAAAGATTGTGTTGACATGTTTTATTTGCATTATAGCATTTAACTACAACTTTTAAGAAATATTACATTAAGGAATATTAAGATTAAGGAAAGACAGACTTTTCAACTGCCAATAAATGTACTGTTCATGTTATTTTTAATAAATTTAAGGTGTCAGCGAAGAAATAAATCTGACAAGTTTCTCCCTCAACTAATTAATAAATTACATAGAGGGCATAACTTTCTTGTTTACGTGAGCTCTACTTTTTAGCATGTCAGCATGTTTATACAGTATGTTGTTTCCATATATTTCTTCACTATGCTAAACAGAGCAAATCTAAACAAAAACACGTCCTGTTTCTAGTGTCAATTATTATTATTGTTATTCAAATTTTAAATTGATCATTTACATTTTTGACCAACTTGTTCTTTCTTTGTCATCCATATTTTTTTTTAAATCTCTTTTTATTAAACTGCAAAATAAAATGTACAGTATACATATCAAGAACGAAGACAAATTAGAAATGAGAGTTGCTGTAATTTTTTTGTTATTTTACTACTACATAGATAAAAGAGAAAGCAATACGACTGTATAGAAAATCAAAAAATTTTTAACGGAAAACTTTACGATTGTAAATACACTTTTCCAAAGTGAGAGAGGATAAGAACAAAAGAACAAAATCAACAAATCCCCCAGAACAGACATTAACATTAAAAATATAGAAATGTACAAATACCGAATATTAATAGCCAAAATAGAATATCAAAACAACAATGCAGTGCAATGTATAGAGGAATATTGATAGAAAATATAATTATATTTTAATTTCAATTATAATAATAATTTACCCATGTCGCGACGGGAACCAATTTAGGTCAATAGCGAAATAAACCTGAAATGTAAAATATAAGACAGATCACACAAATATAAGGGGATATGTTCAGATACAGTTACACAGCCAAATGAATTATATGTCCCACTACTGTTCACTGGCAACATAATACAATAAAATCAAACAAACCAGTTAGAGAAATATCTGTCATCCATATTTTTAAAGATTTTCCTGTGCTCGTAAAGGACACAAAGTAGTATAAAAAAATTTTTACATATGAAATGGTGTTTACTTGTGCAAGTAAATGCTGACTCTTTTGAAGAAAAACATTATATTTATTATTTTAATTTGGATTTAACAGGATCACCTGTGAACATTAGACAATATTGACCTACACTACAGAAATACTAGTACAATCAGCAAATGGGTAAGGCACATCAGGGACGGATTGGGCTAGAGCTCCCACTGGTTCGGCAAATGATCGTGCATCCCTCAGTGGCTTGCATCACACCCCCCCCCTTCTGTGCGGTGGCTGGAGGCAGAGCAGGGGGTCATGATACCACCCATCACAGATCCTCTTCACAGTGTCCAGGCCCAGCACGGACTTGGAGCCGGCCCTGCACACTTGCACTGTGTGAGGTGGCTGTGTGTGGTAGAGGTGAATGGCCAAAAAAAAAAAAGAGACGTGATATTAATTTGATTATAGCAAGGGATAGTGCAAACACCTGGCTTGTGTGTAGTAAGACCCATGCTGAGTCTGAGTCTGCTGTACCCATGCCTGCCGTATACCCAAATCTTCCCCACTAATCTAGCACTCCATCAGACAGCAGCAGCCACTCCAATGACAGGTTTGCCTGTATGATGACTTCCAAAGCTCTCACTGCAAGAACCTCATGATGTGATAATATCTAGCTATAGTAAGGGAAAATGCAAACACCTGGCTTGTGTGTAGTAATTCATCTGTGACCAGTGCGCATGTGTGAACTGAATTCCTGCGGGGGGGATTTGGACAAGGAAGGAGAGGATCCCTTTTCATAACCTGGACGCATAGGAAGGAACATGGGTCCAGGAACCAACATCATCTGAAGAATTAAATAGTTTCCGGCTGTAGAGTTCTGAATATTTAGCATTTAGGTATGAGTTTAGAGAGGAGGGAACGAGAGAGGAGAGCTCCCAGTTGGACATATTTGGCTGCTCTGCACTTAGGTTAGATAAAAGAGAAATAGGTGTTCAGATTTGTGGTCTATTTATTTCTTCTAGTAGATTTAACACTACAGCTTGTATCCTATACCTTTTTATTTTATTTTGTCTTTGGGAAATTTTAGTGATTAGCATCCAATTTTACCTATGCTGTAATATCTCATGCCATTACCATTTTACTCTTACTCCTCCCCTCTACCACCTCATTTTGCCCCACTTTTTAACTCCACACTACCCACTGCATACATACTGATAACGCAATGTGTTCTGGATTACTTACAAACCTTACCTGTTGTTATAAAGAGTAATGAAATAATTCACACAAATACAGATTCTAAAATAAATGACAATGCTTTTACTTAAAGACAGCTTAATTATACATATATTTTGCCAGTGCAGACTCACAACAAAAACATAATAAATTTGTGACACCCAGTGCAGCATACCAGCTAGCCAATACTTCATACATGCATAACAGCATCGGCACCCCCAAACCTCATCCTGCGCTCTCTCCTCTGGTCTCCGTCTGCTCCCCCTCTCCCTCTTTCTCTGGCGATATTTATACTTTCCTTTTGTCTATACCTCCAGTTAATCCAATTAGTATAATTAATATTTGTATGTGCTAGGCCCTCATTGGTCATCTGTGCTTTAGCCATAATATTGACACTGTTCTGTGTTATCTTTTTGTTCCCATGTAGAATTCTTACATGGTCGCCCATTTAGCTTTCATATTTGCTTATTGCAGACAAATGCTAACTTGAATTGAGTCATTTGTTTATATAACTGAAACTTGCAGTCAGCTATTCTGCACATGTTAAAACTGATACATTTTAAACCTATAATTCTTACTGCTAAAACAATGTATATAGCAGTTTAACCTATACATATATATTTTAATACATAATTTAACATGCTTTTAGCTAAAATATCAAACAAGATTGCTGCTGCATCAGACACACACTTGCTTACTTTAGAGAAAAAAGGGAAGGCCTTATCCTCTTTAGGCCTGAGGCCATTCTACAAATGTGGCCTTCTGCAACTCGCACAACTAATATATATATTCTTAATTAATTCTATATACTCTAAATTGCAGTGCAAGAAAAGAAAGTAACATAAGCATGCATACATTTGTGAATTGCTGAAAGAATATGTACATCCAAATATTCCTGTGTTATCAATACCAGCTTTTCTTCTACTTCCTGCTGTGACATCTTCCTCTTCCTCCTAGCCTTCTCTCACTATCTCTCCCTAGTTTCACTTCTTTATTACACCCTCCTCCTCCATCGTTCACACTTAATCAATGTCTTTAATCTCACTGTGCTGCTCCTCCCACACTAAGCCCTGCACCCTGTGGCATCACAAGGGGGGTGTGGCCGCACCAAGGTGCAGACTCCCCCTCAGTGACTGGAGCTGAGTGCTGCACTGTAGTATTAAGTGCAGCACTCAGCTCCTGACACTGTGAGGCAGCCAGGACACTGCACACAATGCAGTCTGCACCTCCTGCACAACCCCCCCTCCCTCTCCTGGTAAGAAACACGGGACTACAGGGGTTTGGGCAGCAAGGCCATGCCCCTACCCACATGGCTACGCCCCCTGCCTGCAAGGCTTTGCTCCCTTTCTGGTGGTGCGTGGCTACGCCATCCACACAGCATCCCTCCCCGCACTGGGTGACACCACGGGGAGGGATGCCACTGTCTGCACCCTCCCTTATTTCCCCAGCACTCCTCTCACCTTGCACTGAACACCCTCCTAGAAAACCACTGGCAGATTCCCATCCTTGGTCAGACTCCTGGCCTTTTCAGACACTCTCCTCATCTTTCCATAAGATAAAGTCACAGAGGCAGAAAACTGCAGCAAAATATGCAAGCAAGATCACAACTGCATCCAACTCAGAATCAAGCTCTAAGAAGAGTATCCAAAACCCTCCACAGACCCCTCCCCTATAAGGACTACTTATAGAAATTCCCAGGCTGCTTTTTTGATACCAATAAGCCCCTGGGGCACATAATGTGCCAGATCCCGCCCATCCTGTCACTTTTACACTTGGGGCCACCCTCATATGAGGAGTTCTCTTTTTTAAACAACGTGCCACTGTAGTAGTTATTGTTTGGTGATAACCAGACAATAACACACTAAACTACAGAAACTGTTAGGAAATCCAGAGATGGGAGGGTCTAATGCCTAGATGTCTCCCATTCTGGCATCAATACACACATTTGATACAATAGGATGTCTATTTTTCAAAATTGTATGCCTTGGTGGGCTACCAAATTATACCTACAAATATTGTATGTTTCATTCATACACTTAAAAAACACATTGGGGCCTATTCATCAACACTAAAATAACGTTTTTAAGGACATTTTCCTTAAATAAGATATCTCCTTGCTAAGTTCTCCTGCGTTAATTTCCACACTTCCCATACATTAGTATGGGGATGTGGAAATTGTGGTATTCATCAAATTCCGAAAATTATGAATTTTCGGAATTTGATGCAGTTACCATTCGCAACTTACCTGTATCCGCGTGTGCAGGTCCCCCGACGAGTCCCTCCGGCGCTCTGCTCCGTCCTCAGGCTCCAGAGGCTGGTCGGACATGTGTGCTCCCCAGCAGAGCACAAGAAAGTTTAGAAAAGAAAAAAAAAAGTTTTTTTTTTTTTTCTAATCTGTCATGTGGTCTGCTGGGAAACCACATGACAGACCAGCAGGACGGAGCTGGAGGCTGCTGCGCGGACAGGTGATCGGTGATACGGTGAGCTCCTCTGTGACTCTGGTCAGCTGATCACCGAGATCCTGCTCTGTGAACTCGAGATCTGACTTGTGCTACAAACTGGCATCTTAGTTTACAGCACAAGTCAGATGCTGGGGTCACAGAGCAGGAGCCCTGAGGTACCAATCACCATGCAGGTAATTGGTACCAGCTTAATGGGGGAAAGAGGAGGATCACAGGGTGGTCATGTGGGGGTTGGTGGAGGGTGGTCGAGAGGATGTCGCAGGCTGGTTGTCAGGTGGCGTATGTGCGGTCACACTCTCAGGGCATTGTTTGCAAAAAATACCCTGGGAAGTGCGGGGGAGAGTTTTGCAGGTTCAGAGCTTTCTCGCAAGCTCTGTCCCTGCATGCAATATTTAATACATCCATACATTTTATTCAAATATTGCATTGAGATTTTAGGCAAATTTATCACATCATTTCTAGGTCTGGGTAAGACCTTCCCTTGCCAAAGCAATAACTAGAAATATTAGTACCCTTGGTGAGAGAGAGCAGCGATGCACTCTCCACCAACTCAATATTAGTGATAGTGTAGGACGTGGTTTTTTTTAAACTAGTGAATCAACATTATCTTCAAATATATATGAGAGGCATATAAGGTATATCTAGAGGAGTCTGACATAACGGGGTGTGTGGAAAAGTTTTGTAGTGTAAAGAGGCACATGGGGATGTCTGATGGGTAAAAGTGGTAAATTCTGAAGAGACCAAGAAAAAGTTAGGTAGGATCCCAATCTTTATAAATTATGAGGTGTGGTCTCATAACCTATATATATATTTTTTTTTCTAAATGATTTTGTGCCATTTTCTCTCCACACCCAATATATATATATATATAGTATTCAGTCGGCACTCTCAATAGAAGACAGCAGGCTCCGGTGCTATAGTTCAAAAGAATATATATATACTGTATACTCCATAGCTCTGGCACTCCACCTTTTATGATCCAGGCAATCAGCCCAACCTTGCTCCGGTGCCCTCCCCGGGGGACAGCACCCCCAATAGATAAGGAAGATAGAACAGGCAGCACTCGGAGGCAAATTGGTGCAAATACTCTCACCAGAGGGGTGTTATTGTGGGTCAACGTTTTAGGGTTTGCCACCCCTTCCTGAGGACAGCATCATAAACACAGTGTTTATAAACAATGTTTAAATACATACATTAATCACACTTACAACAACCATGTTTACCTGGCCTCCGTCCAGCAGCCGCACTTCTGGTCGCGGCAACTCCGCGAAACCGGAAGTGACGTCACCCGGCAAGACCTCGGTGCCATGGAAACCTTAACCTACCAAACATTATTAAGAATGTAAACAATGGAACACATCAATATAAGGCACATAAGTTATAACATATAATAAAGTGCATAGTGCAAGTTCAATATAGAAATTAAAAAATAGTGTTATAATACCTACATTTACATATAGAAAAACAACATACATTTAATTCACTGCATTTACGAGCTTTTAAATATATAAGTGCTATATATCTCACTGTAAAAAAAATTTTTAAGAAAATATGGCAGCCTACAAACTATAAAAAGCATAAAACTTTGTATGAAAAAACATAAACAAAGCAATAATCAGAAGGAAAATGCAGCCTTTAAACACCTGGTATTTTACTAATCATTTCAGTAATCATAATACTGCCATCTAGTGAACAATTTTCAAAACTACATGTGTACTGACTCATTTTACACATATAAACTCCACACTAAACCAAACTATGGGCCTGATTCAGACCCACTCGCGAGCGGCTGTCCGCTCGCAAGTGGGTCGATGTTATGGACTGAGCATGCGCACGACGGAGGGAGCTCCGTTGTGCGCATGCGCCAGACGCGACGAGCGAAGGAAAGTCCTTCGCTCGTTGTGTCCGATCAAAGGGGGCGTGCTGTCAATGTTGATTGACAGCACGCCCCCTTTGGTGGGCGTGCCGGGGGCGTGCCTCCCTGAAGGGGGCGTTCCCACGGGAACGCCTCCCGTCAGAAGCCGGCCCACTGACATCACTAGTGATGTCAGTGGGAGTGATTTTGGCTCTGATAGAGCCAAAATCACTCCGGAGCTTGCGGTTGAAAACCTCAACCGCAGGCTCCGGCTCGCAAATTCGATGGTCGCGATGGTCTCGATCATCGCGACCATCACAATGCACGCTCGTATAGCCTGTGGGTGGTGACCCACAGCTATACGAGCGTCCAGGAGGACGCTCCATGAAAATGGAGCCCGGCCCTCATTCAGAGCGTGCACTCTGCTCAGAGCGTACGGCTCTGAATGAGGGCCTATATTCATAAGAAGTACATGTTGTCGAAGTCAAATAATTGGTTATGATCGTTTCTAATTATTATCTGACGATCTAGTCGTCTATGGCCTGATGGGGGGTAGAACGGATGCTGTCCTGATGCGCACGGGTATATATATATAATATATATATATATATATATATATATATATAAAAATGCAACTTTTAGCCAGTGTATAGGAGACAGTGTGTATGTCTATGGCAGATAATTGAAAAACACACACATACTGTTAGGTGCAGACGAGTGTTTTAAATGCAAAATTAGAAACCGTTGTCATAAGTCTGACTATCATTGTATGCCTAAAGGAACTAATGTTTACATTCCAAATAGGCAGATGAGGCCTTTGATTAGCCACCAGACATTGTGACTCCATCAAGTCTCTATCTGCTGGTCATCTCTGATCAGAACAACGTCATTGTCTGTCATTTGTTGAACTTAGATCAGACAGATGTAATATCAAAAATACCAGTTACTGGATAAAGCTATATACATATATATATATATATATATATATATATATATATCCATGACACATATTCAGACACACATTAACGAATAAAATACATACAGCACATATTTGCATGATACACGACACATACATGTAACGAAACGTTTGCGCTGCGTTCAAACACACACTGCATAATTGCATTGTGCACAATACATACAAGCACCACAACATTTGCACTGTGCTCAGAGGCACAACGCATACTTATGTATTTCTGTAAATATCTCACTCTTACTTATGCAAGCACATATAGAAAAGGTTTTGTTATACAATCATTATGGTATAAAGTGTGCATATATGATATTTAAGGTATACAACATGGTAGACATGGCATGTTTGGTACTATACTGACAGCCTGTTTATTTCCATATATTCAAATCTATCAGCGAGGGAGTCGCATCTTGCGTTCAATGGTTGTGGATTATAGGAAATTATTGGTTAGAATGTATACTCTGTATATAGGCCCTCATTCAGAGCCGTACGCTCTGAGCAGAGCGCACGCTCTGAATGAGGGCCGGGCTCCATTTTCATGGAGCGTCCTCCTGGACGCTCGTATAGCTGTGGGTCACCACCCACAGGCTATACGAGCATGCATTGTGATGGTCGCGATGGTCGAGACCATCGCGACCATCGAATTTGCGAGCCGGAGCCTGCGGTTGAGGTTTTCAACCGCAAGCTCCGGAGTGATTTTGGCTCTATCAGAGCCAAAATCACTCCCACTGACATCACTAGTGATGTCAGTGGGCCGGCTTCTGACGGGAGGCGTTCCCGTGGGAACGCCCCCGTCAGGGAGACACGCCCCCGGCACGCCCACCAAAGGGGGCGTGCTGTCAATCAACATTGACAGCACGCCCCCTTTGATCGGACACAACGAGCGAAGGACTTTCCTTCGCTCGTCGCGTCTGGCGCATGCGCACGACGGAGCTCCCTCCGTCGTGCGCATGCTCAGTCCATAACATCGACCCACTTGCGAGCGGACAGACGCTCGCAAGTGGGTCTGAATCAGGCCCATAGTGTCTTAAACCAGTTAAAGAAAGACAATATAATCTCAAGACATTGTTGGAGAATTGGGACATACCCCTGGAGACAAGATATGAACTGTCCTATGAACTACAGCATACTACAAAGACCAAGAGCAAGAACCAATGGAATTATGTTTGTCTGTCTACATTGTTGTTATTATGATCTGTAGGGTATATAACCTGTGCACTGGTCCCAGTCAGTAGCCATTCTATTGGATGACCACAGACCTCTGGATTGACGACTGTATACTGGGACCGGTGCGCATGCATATGTATCAAGCTGTACTAATTGTGATAGATCAAAGCGTGTAACTTACTTTTTGTTGCAAAAAATAAGAGTTATGGTATGACATACCTTTGTTAACTCTTTTTCTTCGAGGTCCATGGGGTCCACAGCCAATACGTTGGGGTATGAATCCTGGTGACCAAACAGTTAATACAAACCAGCTCTCTGCTCCCAGGATGCACCGGGTCCCTCCTCATATACCCCACCCCCTGCCTCAGGTAGCCAGTTCATTACCAAGCTCAAGCAGGCAGAGACAAAACAAAGGGTAAGAAAGAAAAAACCCATATTCATGAGTCCATACTCTCAAGAGAAGACATTTTCCTGGAAACCCCCCCCCCCCCAGGAACTACAGGTGCGTGTCCTGTGGACCCCATGGACCTCGAAGAAAAAGAGTTAACAAAAGGTATGTCGTACCATAACTCTCATTTTCTTCTTCGGGGTACATGGGGTCCACAGCCAATATGTTGGGGATATCCCAAAGCACTAACCCTACGGGCGGGGACACTCCTGACTCTCGAAAGAGAGGAGAATCCTATGCCCGAAGGAGGCATCCTGAGGCAAAAGTGTCAAAGGAATAAAATTTGACAAAGGAATGGATGGAAGACCATGTGGCTGCCCTGCATAATTGCTCAGCAGAAGCATCCCGGCAGGCCACCCACAACAGACCTACTGCCCTAGTAGAATGTGCTGTTACTGAAATCGGCACCCGTATGCCTGTGTATAAGCCAATGAAATTGCCATGCGAATCCACCTGGCCAGTGTCTGTTTATTGGCTGGCCAGCCACCCTTATGACAACCATAAAGCACAAAAAGTGAATCAGACTTCCTCCAGTTGCTCGTGCGTCTCACATAAATTCTCAATGCACGGACCACATCCAGGGAAGCCTCTCCTGGTGAGAGACTAGTGCCCTGAAATGCTGGAACTACTACTTCATCATTAATATGAAATTTAGAGACTACTTTTGGAAGGTAACCCTCCCTAGTATGTAGGACTGCTCTATCTTGATGAAACACCAAGAATGGCTCACGGAAGGAGAGTGCAGCTAAATCCGACACTCTACGTGCAGATGCTATAGCAAGAAGAAATACTGTCTTTGCTGTTAGCCACTTGATGTCTATTGAATTTAAAGGCTCGAACAGAGGAGCCTGTAAAACCTTCAGAACTAGAGTCAAATCCCATGGAACAACTGGGGGAACGAAGGGAGGCTGAATCCTCAACACCCCCTGAAAAAAGGTCTTTATATCTGGTCTCAGAGCAATTTTATGTTGGAACCAGACTGAAAGAGCAGACACCTGTACCCTCAAAGAGGCCAGACGGAGCCCTTTTTCCAGACTGCTTTGAAGAAAATCAAGCACTCTGGATATCAGAAATTTCTGTGGGTCATACCTTTTCAGTTCACACCACTGAAAGAAAGTATGCCAAATTCTATAGTATATACGGGCTGAGGATGGTTTCCGTGCCTTCAGCATCGTCCGTATAACAGACTTGGAAAACCCCTTCTTCCTCAAGACGGAGGCCTCAAGAGCCATGCCATCAAAGATACGCGATGAAGATCCGGGTGCCAGCAGGGACCCTGTAGCAACAGATCTGATCTCAATGGCAGAGGCCATAGAGTGTCTATGGAGAGAGACCGTAGATCTGTGAACTAGTGCCGTCTCGGCCATGCCGGAGCTATTAGTGTGATGGTGCTGCCCTCTTGTTTGATCTTTCTGACAAATCTGGGAAGAAGAGCAAATGGGGGGAACAGATATACCAGCTTGTAACACCACTTTACTGTCAGTGCGTCTACAAACTCGGCTCTCGGATCTCTGGTCCAGGATCAGTACCTGGGAACCTTGTTGTTCCTTCTTGATGCCATCAGATCTATTTCTGGTAGACCCCACCTGTCCACAAGGTTCCGAAAAACATGTGGATGTAGGGCCCACTCTCCTACATTTACCTCCTGCCGACTGAGAAAGTCGGCCTCCCAATTCAGGATCTCCGGAATGAACACAGCAGATATCGTGGGAAGATGAGTCTCTGCCCAGACCAAGATTTTTGATACCTCTGCCAAGGCAGCCCAACTCCTTGTGCCCCCTTGATGATTTAGGTAGGCAACCGTGGTGCGATTGTCTGACTGTATCTGCACCGGCCTGGCCTTTAAGATTTCCTGAGCCTGCACTAAAGCTTTGAATATAGCCCTTAGTTCCAGGATGTTTATTGGTAGCCAGCTTTCCGCCACTGACCACTTTCCTTGGAAAGTGTGTGACCCCATCATCGCCCCCCAAACTTGAAGACTGGCGTTGGTTTTAAGCAATGTCCAATCCGACACCCAAAAGGGGCGACCCTGCCTGAGATGCTTTGTGTGCAACCACCAGGACAGGGACAACCACACCTCTGGAGAGAGATGCAGCAACTGAGACCTGATCGTGCGGTGATCCTTGTCCCAGCGAGACAGAATTAATTGCTGCAGTGGCCTGGAGTGGAATTGAGTGTATTCCACCATCCTGAAGGTGGCCACCATCGACCCCAAGACCTGCATGGCCACTAGAACGGATATCTGCCTGTTGCGAAGCAACCTGCGTATTCGTGATTGTAAGGCAAGAATCATCTCCTCCGGCAGATATATTTTCTGCACCACGGAGTCCAATCTTGCTCCCAAGTGACACATCTGTTGTACCGGACAGGGTGACGAGTTTTGCCAGTTTATGATCCAGCCGTGACTGTACAGACATGATACTGTCAGCCCCAAATGATCCTGTAACTGCTGCGGGGACTGCCCTAGCTCTCTCAGATTCAGAATGGGCCAGTATGACCCGTTCGGTGTTTGAACCAAGAACAGAGTAAAACTCAACTCGGAACTGATTCTCTGGCACCGGAATCACTACCTCCGATGCTAGTAATGCAAGAATTGCTTTCTGAAGGGCCAAAGCTCTTTCTGAACCCTCCTGTGGGTTTACACAAAAAAAATCTTTGAGGAGGAGTCCTCCAAAACGTCAGGGCGTACTCTCGGGAGAAAACTCCTTGAACCCAGGCATCCTCTGTCGTGAGGTGCCAGGGCTCCGAGAAACAAAGTAGTCGGCCCCCCACCCTGGGATCCCCCAGAGGGAGGCCCATCCCATCTGGCCACTGGTTTATCCTGGACCCTAGATCCTGGACATTTGCTCTGCCAGGGCTTCCTGGGTCCTGCCTTTTTTGGTGGAAATCTCACTGAGGGCTGACCCTTGGCCTTGCCCTGCGGCCAAAACCCCCGAAAGGACACCCACACCCTTCTAAGTTTAGATGAGGTTGCTGATGGCAAACCTGCCATCTTTGAGGCTGCCATGGAGGCTACAATTTTATCCAATTCTGGACCAAAGAGAACACCCCCTGTGAATGGAAGGAATTCTAGGGCCTTTTTGGACCCAGCATCTGCCTTCCAATCCTTTAACCAGAGAATCCTACGTGCCACCACGGACTCCGCTGACACCCAGGAGGAAAGGTTCCCTGCATCCAAGGCGGCATCTCCCAGATAAGACGCGCCTTCACTTATAAAGGAGATCATGTCCAGCTGCTCCTTAGAGATTTATCTGGTAAAGACTCTGCTAGGGTTTTAGCCCAGTCCTCAATAGCTCTTGCTACCCAGGCAGTGGCCATAGCTGGACGGGTGGCTGTTCCTGCCAGCGAGAAGATTGATTTGAGGCAACTCTCCAGTCTCCTATCCGTGGCTTCCTTCAGGGAAGCCGCTGGGATTAGCAGAGTGTACATTTAATCAGCTGTGCTACATGTGCATCAACTGACGGTGGATTCTCCCACCTGGCACAGTCCTCTGCTGGAAAAGGATATAGAAGTGCCATTCTTTTAGAAGGATGGCTTTTCTTATCCGGACAGACCCACGCTTCCTCCATAAGTTCTGATAAATGCTCAGACTTTGGGAATTCTGCCTTAACCACCTTCTGGCACTTGAACAGGGGGGGCCTTCCTTGATATTTAATACCGATTTCACAGCCCTTATCAAAAAGGGGACATCGGCTACTGGGAAATGATCATCACCCTCCTCGGAGCTAGACTCCTGAGAAGAGTCCTGTGCCTGTTCCTCCTCCTCAGAAGCACTGGAGTAGTCATCCATGTGAGAAGGTAAATGGCACCTAGATTTAGGCTGCTTTGATTTGACAGCCTGAGACGGCTGAAAAACCCCTGAGGATGATGCCATAACCTTACCCGCACCAGGGTCCATTCAAGGTGGCCACATCATGGGCATAGGATGCATCTGCTGAGGCAAACCCCAAACAGGTGGTACCGGGGCAGCCAGCCGCTCCACCACCTGAGCCACAACTTGAGAAAATGATGCCCAAGGGGGCTCAGGGCCTGTAACAGGCAGACTTAATTGGTGTGGTGGATGTCTAAAAAAGTTCCCACAAAGCCCATTTTGTAGATAGTCCTGTGGGGATAAGCCTGCCTTGCAGGCCATACAGGATATCAGCAATGGGGCTCCCGCCACCTGACCCTTAGACTCCTTAGACATGTCAACTATGCCAAGGTTCTGAGTGTATATGTGCTGCTTTCTACTCTCAACCCACACACCTGCAGTAAGGGAAGGGGAGAGACAGTGACAGTTTACAGGAATTACAGTTCTTTTACAGAAGAAACAGTATCCACAGACAACATTCACATGTCATGCATAAACACTTCTATGAGTCATACGTATATAAGCTCTCACTACCATAATCAGCGCCAGGCTTAGTAGGATAGAGCCCTGTAAAACCTAAACCAGCAGTAGGAAAGGTGTACAGGGAGACTGCCCAGCGTCCTACAGAAGCAACAATCAGAGAGCAACTGACATACACACTGGCTGCCTTATATGGAGGCTGGGAGGAGCAACCCACCCTACTGTGCCAGAAGACTGGACTAGCGTGTAGATTGGGGGAGGGGCCGCCGGGGAAGCAGACCTCCCCTATGCTGCTTGGACCTGCCCGGTAAACTGACATGGCCACCACCACAAGCCCTGGCTTGTCAGGAACATCACATCCCAGCGGTCTAGTGTAGGCGACAGGCTGTTCTGCCCCTGACTGCAGCTGGCCTCCAGCCAGTCTCACCACCGAAGGCTGGACCGCCACGTGGTCCCAGCGTCAGTGGCCGCTGCGACCACCCACTTACCTGCCATCCCCTTGATCCGGATGCGGTCCAGGGCATGAGAGCCCCTGCCGAAGCCCTAGCCATGGACCTGCCAAGGCTAGCGTTGCGGCGCCGGAGGAGGTAGTTGCAGCGCATGGCCTGTGCATTTCCGATCAGACGCGAGGCTGCTGAGATAGAGAGTAAACTCTTTTTTTTCTTTAGTTACTCGTCTGCAGGACTGCTCCTGCAGTCCCACTGTCTAAGTGGTGTACACACCAAACAGGAAGAACTGGCTACCTTAGGCAGGGGGTGGGGTATATGAGGAGGGACCCGGTGCATGCTGGGAACAGAGAGCTCGTTTGTATTAACTGTTTGGTGACCGGGATTCATACCCCAGCGTATTGACTGTGGACCAAATGGACCCCGAAGAAGAAATAACTTTTTGTGCTTTGGAACCACAATCAAAGTCTGGAACGCAATTATTTCTCTCTAGCGATTTAGGGGTATTCATAGTTGGGGGCTCATAGTTTGGAGGCCAAGCTACCGAGAAGTCTCACGATAGCGACCGGATCTCGATTTCACAACAAATGGTGGAAGGGCGCCATATGCAGGAAAGAATGGACTGTGGCCCTGATTCAGAGCCGGATGCTCTGACAGAGCGCTCGCTCTGAATCAGGGCTGTCCTTCTTGATTTTTAGAGCGGCCTCCTGGCTATAGCGAGCGGCCAGGAAGATGGTCGCGATGGTCAAGACCATCATGACCATCGGGCTTGCGACGAGACCCTTGTTGTAGGGTCTCGTTGTCGCAAGCCCTAGAGTGCTTTCGGCTCTAACAGAGCCAAAAGCACTCCCACTGACATCACAAGTGATGTCAGTGGGGCCGGCCCCAGACAGTAGGCGTTCCCATGGGAACGCCTCCGTCTGGGCAGCCACGCCCCCGGCAAGCCCACCAAAGGGGGCGTGCTCTCACTCAACATCGACAGCACACCCACTTTGGTACGAGACCCATAGCATGCGCCCTGGGCCAACATCGACCCGCTTGCGAGCGGGTCTGAATCAGGCCCTGTGTTCAAAACCTGCACAATTCAGTGTTGTGAAACCGATATCCGCTATTGCGCTATTCTAGCGCTGGCTAGAATCTGGGACAGGGGAGAAAAGTTTGTTTCTTTCATTGTCTGTCCCGACGCTAAAGTGCGATTCGCATAATAGCGTATACATGTTTCCTGTATTGCTGCCACGTGTTTCAAACAATCGTTCTGATAGTATTGTCATACTGATAGCAATTACATTGTTTAAAACCTCTGTATCATAATGCCATACTAGTGAAAAGTTTATTTTCTGCACAGAAAACTTAAAGTGTGTGTGTGAGCAAACGTGTGCTTGTAAATTGAAAGATAGGGACTTTGTGTCGGGATCTATATACGAGGTACCATGTGTCGGGCCTAAAAGACTCAGTAGGTGTCTGACGAGGCAGAAAGCTACTGAGTATGTACACATAGCAGGTGTATTGCAGCAAGGACAGGGATTTTGTACCTTGAAGAAAACAAGGGGTTTTCGAAAAAGCAGCTCCAAATAGGAGTCGCAGGGCCCAGTGATCAGTTAGGTTCCCTGGACACTGCGACTAGACCGCATGGTTGGGCAAACCGTGATTGTAGCTTGGGGGTAGTGGATGAAATCACTGGAAAGTGTAAGTGTTATTGCAACACTTAAATTCTAAAAGGGGAGAGTAGTCAAAGAGGGTAAGCTACCGGACAAGGCCTGAAAGGTGTCTGGAAAGACAGTCTAATCATATAGGATGTTATTCTGTACCCTGATTGTGCAAGCCATCCATAACAGTAAGCTGGACGGCTGTGCACAAGGGGACAGGAGTGCATAAAGGTAGCTCTATTGAATCGTTCACTGGTCCACATACTAGCAAAAAGTGCTTAGCATTTTCCCAGATGGGTGCCAGGCTGATGCTGGGTATGGTGGACGATGTGCTGCTTTTGGAAGGTCCGACAGGTTCGACAAGGCATATGATGTATACAAAGTATGGTGCATATGCAACTGCATACTGTGATGTATGGGTTAAGATGACCAAGGAATGTGTGAAACCTTTTCCTGAAATTGGCAGTTTTGATATGGAGGTGTTGAATAATGTTAGGGATGGTATCTGTATGGTGAAATCTCTAAAGAAACATGTAAAGTATAATGACTGTTTAAAATTGTGGCAGCATGAGGGGAACACGTGGTTAAGTGGAGTGCTCGCGCCGCTAAGTAGCATCGCGAGCACAATGCAAAAGAGCATGCACACAATGCAAAACAGCGTTGCGCATGCACCACAGGGAGGCATGCCCGCGGCACTGGATAGCGTTGGGTGCGCACCTCAGGGGAAGGTGCACGCACTGCAAGGTAGCGGTGCACAAGATATAGGCATTAGTGCATGCACGCCCCCACAATCCTATGCAGTGGAAGGCAACGGTACAGCTGATACCAAAAATTATAAAAATGTAACAAGTAATTTGTACCCTATCCTGAGTAATCATAAAGAAAATGTGTATATAGATGATTAACCTGTTAAAATTTCAGCCATTGCATATGCAGTAAATCTTACAGACAGCACTAAACCTAGAAAGGGAACCAACTGTATCAGCAGTAGTGACCCCCACCAAATGTAGCAACAGAAATGATTCCACCAGCTGTATCAGCCATGGAAACTGATGAAGGTAATATACTGCGCCAAAGTAGCAGATTGAACCCCCCGAGTACCAAGGTAAAAGTTCCCATAAGTATCCTTAAAAATAGCAAAGCAAAAGGTATGCATCCTGTCCGGACAATAACAGTTCCCAATGGGAATCCGGATGGACACGGGGGCTTAATTCAGAGGCGGCCGTACAGTCTACGACCGCACGGCCACCTCGATGTTTGGCCAGTGCGCCGGTCGTAGCGGGTCTCTTTCCAAAGGGGGTGAGCTGTCAATGTTGATTGACAGCTCGCCCCGTTTGGAAGGCGGGCCGTGGGGGTGGCAGCCCAAACGGAGGCATTCCCATGGGAACACCTACCATTTGGGGGAGGCCCCACTGACATCATTAGTGATGTTAGTGGAGAGCTTCCGGCTCTGACAGAGCCAGAATCTCTCCGGGGCTTACGACAAGTGAGACCCTACCCTAGGGTCTCGTCGTAAGCCCCGATGGTCTTGATGGTCTATGACCATCGCGACCATCACTCGAGAGGGCGTTAGAGCTGTGGGAGTAAACCCGCAGCCTAACGACCGAAACAGAGGCGGGCGGTCAGGATGCAAGCGGTCTCCCAGTTAATGAGCGACCGCTTGCATCCTCCGACCGCCTCTGAATGAGGGCCATGGTGTAGTACCCACAAGGGATGTAGCAATGTATTGTCCATGGACAAGAGCAGAGCTACATTCAATAATGACAGATTTTCCCAATCCTAGAAAATAATTAGCTAAGTGCCAAAAAATTTGTAAAAGATTTAGGTAATGCTCATGAGCCAACCCACAAAGATTGGCGAGTGGTATTACGTGCATGTCTTCTAGCCAATACCGACGTGAAAAAGTTTATCACGGATTGTGTATTGGATAGAGATGGCCCTTTAACTGATGAAAATAATCAAAGTAATCACCCGTATAGTTACCCAATTGGACGTATATTTCCCAGTTGTAGTGAACTGGAGTAAAATCTTTACCATTAGACAGAAAGAGAGGAGTCTGCAGCAGATTACTTCACCCGAGCGCTGCCGACTACCACCCAATATACAGGTGTAGAAGATATAAAAGATAACACCCATCATAGAGAAGTAGTTGTCACGGTACTCATGGATGGTCTTAAAGACAATCTAAAGACCAGGATTCAAACCTCTCAGCCTAACTGGAGGGTGATTACTGTAGATGCCCTCAGGGAATCAGCTATAGAACACGATAAAAACAGGAAGAGAGAAACGCAAAGTGAGAGGCTAATGGCTGTTAGCATTCAAACTTTAGAAGGATTGTACACACAGCCACAACACCCATACCAAACACAACAACAAAACACATATCAACATGCCCAGCCACAAACCCCACACCACCCACAAACACAAACTCTCCACGCACAACAACCTGCACAATGTAAGATGTTACACATGTAACCAGAGAGGACACCTAAGTAGACACTGTCAAGAGAGGAATTGGGGGACAAATAATAAGAAAATGCATAAATTCACACCAAAAGGATACCCACAGAATGTAGAAGATTTTAAGCAGTCACCTGCTCACATAGTGGCCGTGAATGCTTTACTGGAGAATGATAGTCAGCTCTAGGGGCCAGGTCATACCTGTAGTCTACAGCCAGTCAGGTTAACAGAGAGTACTAGGGAAGAGCCTACAGTGACAGTAGATGTAGCTGGTACTAAACACACTTTTCTTGTAGACACAGGGGTGACCTGATTTGTTCTAAAGTCTCCATCAAATTTACAGGTGACCAACAAAACAGGACCAGCAATAGGAGTAACGGGTAAAGTGCAGCATTATCCTTTAACCAAATCCGCAGAGGTTACTATCGGGCCACTGCATACCAGGCATTCTTTTCTCCTGGCAGCAGCTCCTACTAACCTGCTGGGAAGGGATTTCTTATGTAAAATGGGATGTGTCATTTACTGTACCCCTGATTGTATATTCCTAGATATCCCAGAGAAAGTTGGGCACGAGGTAAGGGATATATTAGACACTCCCCAAAGGTTAATGCTTCACTCTACCATTTCAGAACAAAGCCCATCCCAAAGTTAAAGAAATGTTATCCCAAATACCAGGTTCACTTTGGATCAAGGATGGACAGGACATTGGATTGATGGCAAATGTATCTCCTGTAGTTGTAAATTTAAAAAGTGGTAGGCAATCTCCAAAATCCCTCAGTACCTGTTAAACCAGAGGTAGAGTTAGGGTTTTATCCCATAATTGAGAGGTTGTTACAACAGGGGATTTTAATTCGTACAGCTAGCCCAGCAAATAGTCCCATTTTTCCAGTAAACAAGGCTGGGGGGAGGGGCTATAGGTTAGTACAGGACCTTATGGGTGTAAACAAAGATGTTGAGAGCCGATTATCTGTAGTGCCAAATCCAGCTGTCATCCTTATGCAAATCCCACCATCTGCATCCCACTTCACTGTCATTGACCTGTGTTCTGCATTCTTTTCTGTCCCTCTTCACCCTGACTGACTGTACCTATTTGCATTTACATTCAGATGAGTACAATACACTTGGACACGATTGCACCAGGGCCTCATAGACAGCCCCAGCATTTTCTCCCAGGCCCTACACAACTGTTTGCAATCTTTTCAACCCACCAATGGATCTGTTCTAATTCAATATGTAGACAATTTATTGTTGTGCTCTGATTAATTTATGTCATGTTTGAATGATACTAAACTATTGTTGCTTCATCTCTCACAAACAGGGCACAAGGTTGCAAAGGACAAATTACAGACATGCAAGACTAAGGTTAAATACTTGGGACACTGTCTAACCCAGGGGCTACGACATTTGACTACTGACAGAATACAGGCCATACAGACCATGACACTGCACAAAACCAGCAGCAAATCCGTACCTTCTTGGGCATGTGTGGATACTGCAGAATGTGGATCCCAGGTTTTTCTATTTTGGCATTACCATTGCAGGAATTGGTGTCATCCTCAAAGCCCGACCGTGTTATACATACTGATTAAACAGAGCAGACTTTCCTTAACCTTAAGGATAGTCTGACAAAAGCACCTGCCCTGGGAATACCAGATTATGAAAAACCTTTTGAGTTATACTGTACGGAAGCTGAAGGCTGCGTAGCAGGTGTCCTCACACAAAAACATGGTGATGCTAGCAGACCTGTAGCATACTACAGTGCCCAATTGGACACTGTGGCAAGATCACAGTGTTTAAGAAGTGTAGCAGTGACCGCTCTTCTGGTCGATAAGAGTGAGGACGTAATACTAGGTCATGATATGATTGTTTATACACCACATGCTATGTCTGCACTGCTGAATTCTGCCCAAACTCAACATGTTTCCTCAGCTAGGTTCACGAAATGGGAACTATGTATGGAGTATTTAAATCAGACCTTTACTGCTAGACCAGATATACATGATACACCACTAGTAAATGCAGATTTGATGTTTTACACGGATGGGAGTTGTCACAGACAAACTGACACAGGAGAATTATGCACAGGTTATGTCATTGTAAATGATTATGATGTTGTAGAAGCCGAACCACTTGGTCCACCTCACTCAGCACAAGTTGCTGAACTGGTGGCACTAAAGAGAGCATGTAAATTGGCGGAAGGTAAGTCAGCTAACATATACACTGACTCCAGGTACGCCTTCGGGGTAGTACATGATTTTGGGGCTCTATGGCATCTTAGAAATTTTATGACAGCAGCAGGTACACCAGTCGCACACTCACACCACATAAAAGGACTGTTGACAGCAATTCAGCTACCAAAAGAAGTAGCCGTCATCAAATGTAAAGCCCATACATGTGAAGAAGACCCCATGTCACTGGGCAATAGCAGGGCAGATGAAGCTGCCAAATGGGCAGCAGGGTTAATAATTAACATGCCAGTTAAACAAATGATGGTTTTTCAGACAATTGATACGCCAAAATTAATTGAGATGCAAAATTTGTGTTTCATTCAGGAAAAGGCAGTCTGGAGATCAAAGGGTTGTGGACAGGAGTCTCCTCTGGACTCTGGAGAGATGGACAAGGTAAGCCGGTGGCACCCAAGGCATACTACCCAAGCTTGGCTGAGGCAGCGCATGATCTGACTCACCTGGAAAAGCAAGGTATGTGCAGGTTGGTCAAAGCATATTGGTGTGCACTGGGCTTCTCTTCCCAAGCTGAAAAGAGGGCAATGTCCTGCTTGACATGCTTGAGGAAAAACGTTGGAAAAACAATACCAACCGAGCCATCCCACATCTCTCTGACAGACGGACCTTTTCAGGTAATGCAAATTGATTTAATCCAATTACCACCCTGCAGGAATCTCAAGTATGTATTAGTTTGTACCGATGTGTTTTCTAATTGGGTAGAGGCATATCCAGCTGCCACTAACACTGCTGCATTTACTGCTAAAAAGATTGTTCAGGAATTTGTATGCAGGTACAGTATCCCTAGAATCATAGAAAGTGATAGGGGTACTCATTTCACAGGTGTAAGTTGATGGGTATTAATAGTAAACTTCACACCCCCTATCGACCACAGGCCAGTGCGAAGGTGGAGAGAGTGAACAGTACTATTAAAAATAAACTGAGTAAGATCATGGCAGAAACTGGATTAGGTTGGCCAGAAGCCTTACAGCTAGTCCATCATAACATCAGGACAACTCCTAGACCCCCTCTTAATCTGTCCCCCTTTGAGATACAATCAAATGAGGTTGTCTACCAAACAGTAAGTCCACAGGAAGATTTGAGTAACAACGAGGTTACTGTGAAGTATCTTATAACAATGAGTAAACAGTTGAAACAGCAGCAGCAGAAACTGAAATTGTCACCTGATATGCCAGAAACAAACGGTCATGATGTTGAACCTGGAGAATTTGTTATGATCAGAAATTCTTCATTCAGGTTGTCTGACAGACCGGTGGGAAGGTCCATATCAAGTGTTGCTAGCAAGTACAACATCCTTGAAAGTGGCAGAGAGAGATACCTGGGTCCATTCCACTCACTGCAGAAAGGTCAACTAAATGGTGGAGATACAAGGCGGAGTCGAGGCAGATAACGCAGACCTGTCAATTGTGAGCTTGTTCCAGGAGAGTTAAAGACTGCAGTGAGATACCTGAGCTAAAGAAATTTGCAGTCCACTATTCCAGCAATGGAATGGCGGCTGGATTTGCATTCCTATTTTCTTCCAGAATTCTCATCATCCTTGTTTGGTTTGGGATGTCCTGTTTCTGTAATGGTGGGCAGATGATGGAGGGAGAGGTCGATAATGATATCGATGGAGTGGAGTCAGGAGAAGGAGCCATACATTCACAAGGGCGGTATCTGACCAAACGCAGTACAGTAATTGCTAAGAGATCTGTTATCCCAGAAACTTGGAGACAGTGTGAGGGTTATTGTCTGAGAAATACTGTATTTGTTTGTATTGTGGGTCCCTAATCAATGAGAGATGTCTCCAACGGTGCCGGCCCAAGTATAACCAGTATTGGGGTGGGTATCCTTTAGAGGATTATCATGCCTTGGTGGGCAAAGTCTTAAATCAGACTGAATGTTGGGTATGCTCTCACGTGCCTCAGGGACAACATAATGTAGGACTAGCACAACTCCCGTTAAATGTCTCTGAGGTCCTTGAATTATATAAGGGGAAGATGCTGGATGGAAAATGTATTATGTCCAAGCCTCCAAATTTTAAGCGCCATCAGTACCAGGTGGATAGATCCCTGTTATGTTTAAACATCACCAATTCCAATAAACCAGGAAATTGGGAGGTGTCCGGGAACAATCAGACAATAACCTTTTCACACAGAGCAGATAATGAACCAGTAGATGGTGGACTTATATGCAACATTACCAGTGGACAACACTTCCGGTATAAGTATACACTTAGTTCCACCAAGGTAATGGTTGTCAGAGTACCAGAAGGGTACTGTGCAGTTATTGTACAACCTAAAACATGTATTAGTCAAATGGGAAAATCTGGGTAGGATTATTTGTCAGAGAATTGTGTCTGATGATAATAATGAATTCTGGGCCTGATTCAGAGCCGGTCGTTCTGACAGAGCGCTCACTCTGAATCAGGGCCGTCCTTCTCTTTTTTTAGAGCGGCCTCCTGGCCGCTCGCATATCTTTGGGTGACCACCCACAGCTATAGCGAGCGGCCAAAGAGATGGTTGCGATGGTCAAGACCATCATGACCATCGGGCTTGCGACGAGACCCTTGTGGTAGGGTCTCATTGCCGCAAGCCCTGGAGTGCTTTTGGCTCTATCAGAGCCAAGAGCACTCCCACTGACATCACTTGTGATGTCAGTGGGGCCGGCCCCAGATGGTAGGCGTTCACATGGGAACGCCTCCATCTGGCCAGCCACGCCCCCGGCACACCCACCAAAGGGGGCGTGCTGTCACTCACCATCGACAACATGCCCCCTTTGCAGCAAGACCCATAGCAACGGCTTGCCCGTCGCTATCCGGGTCTCACACATGCGCACGATGGAGCAGAGTCTGTCGTGCGCATGCGCACTGGCCCAACATCGACCCGCTTTCGAGCGCTCAGTGCACGCGAGCGTGTCTGAATCAGGCCCTCTATTCCTTATGTACTCCCAGATGATGTGTATTTTATATGTGGAAGGAAAGCGTATAAGTGGCTCTCTCCGAGTTCTGAAAGTTTATATTATCTGGGAAGGGTACTTCCAGAGGTTATGACCCTTACACATGGTGAAATGCTTGGTATCCATAAAGACACGCCATCCCCATATCTCTATATGCATTATGAACACCGTGACAAAAGAAACATGATACCTGGTGAAATACATACAGCTACACAGTTGATTAGCAAAACAACTGTTTTCCAAATTTTGGTAGCATTAGATACCACCAGGATCGCTCGGGGTACTTTAAATTTTAGATACATCCAAGATCTTGCTAAATTAATAGATAATATCACCGAGATGTATGACGACACGTTCAGGTATACAGGTAAAGAGTTACAGGCTTATAAGAAAGAACTTGAGCAACATAGGCTAGTGTTAAATCATTTAACAGCTGTCGCTGGAGGGTACTGTGTGACTTTAGCCACCCAATTTGGTGTCAAGTGTTGCACGTACATCACAAATAACACTAGTGACCCCAAGAAGGTGATAGACTGGAAGATGGATGAAATTCTGCAGCTGAAATGTGAATTTCGAAAGAACCATAATTCTTCACTGGCTGAAGTAGAGGAAAAGATAGAAGAGTGGTTATCTTGGTTGAACCCTGTGAAATGGTTCTCCGGTCTAGGAGAGTGGGTCCAGGAACTGGTTGCTATTGTGGATAAGCTCCTAATCCTCATACTTATTGTCATCTTAGTAATTGGTTTATGTGTCATATGTGTTCCTAATGTATTGAAGTGTGGAAAATGTACAAGGGCAAACAAAGAAACAGAGATGATGGTGGTAAGTAATGATATTATGGATACCAAGGTCAAGGAAGAACTGTATTACAACCCTGAATTAGAATGTACCATCAGATGATGAAATATAAAATCATGTGGTCATGCATAGATGTATTATTAATGTTATATGTAAACATCCTAGATAATATAGTCTCAAGTCCCCAAACTTCCTTTATAGGTTCGATGAGATCCCACATCCCATCAATGATCCCTATAGATCCGCAGATAGCGTATAAGAGTTGTTCTACCCTCTTGAAATGCATTATTAACGGTTCAGTGACCTACTTGTGTTGCACTGTTTATAACCTTGAATAATACATTATTATGCATGACTACAAAAGGTTAAGATCAGAGTGTGAGAGCATATTGTTTGCTATCAAAGGGTGGACTGTTGAAGTCAAATAATTGGTTATACAAGTAAGACAATAATCCAAACCGCCTGCGCCCTGTGACTGCAGCCCAGTACAGGCTCTTATGAGCACCACTCCTCCAAATTCATAAACAGATAAAAGAAAAAGCGTTCCACAGGCACTGTCACAATTATGAATTCCTCTCCTTTTTTCAGATGCGGCAAACTGGGGATACTAGGTGAAAACATGGAGCGGACTATATAAAGATCGTCCAATTTATTTTGTGTAAATACTGATGTACAGAAATGTTTTATATATTTATATATATAGAAATATGGAGAGGTATATTGGGGATGTTTTTTGTATGTATATAGGACATTTATTTGGGGTTTGAGGAATATGAAAGGATCCATGTTTTAGTTATCTCCTAAGATGACCCCTCCCCTACCATGAGGAGAGGGGTATAAATAGGTTGCATGAGCAGAACATTATTATCCACCCTGAGGAAGGACCAGGAAGGTCAGAAACGCATTGGTGTGTTTAGTGTAGTGTTTATCCAGTGTTGGACCCACCCCTAGTTAAGATCTAAGGAAAGTTCTGGAGGAACCCTGTTCCAGATGAGGTGACTCCAGTGACCTTTGGTGGTTTCCAACATAGGTTTTTATGGTTCATGTTTTTTATCACTTTTTCTTGGATTGTTTGCTTGTAATAATTTTTTGGGAGAAAAGAGTCAGAATAAAGGACTCTTAATTACCCACCATATCCAATTTCTGTATGGAGTAACTGGGGGATGCAAAGAAACCTTTTGGGGAACATCAATACCTGATCCCAGGTGAGTTAAGTCCCTACGGGGAGAATTTGTGTCTTATACAGTGAAGATATTGTCATTAGAGAAATTAAAGAAACCTTTGTAGGAACATAGGGCACCTTTAGTAGGTGAGTCCTTAAGTGGCCATTTTTCTCTATCAAAAAAACTCTGTTGTTGGACTGAAAATTTTTAATTATTATTTTATGTCCCTCATTTGTGATTTGCCGCATCCGAAAAAAGGAGAGGAATTCATAATTGTGACAGCGCCTGTGGAACGCTTTTTCTTTTATCTGTTTAAATAATTGGTTATGAACGTTTGTAATTATTATCTGACAATCTAGTTGTCTATGGCCTGATGGGGGGTAGATCGGACGCTGTCCTGCATTGGCACGATCTGGTGCGCACGGGTATATATATATATATATATATATTTTTTTTTTTTTAAATGCAACTTTTAGCCAGTGTATAGGAGACAGGTTCTGTGTACAGTATGTCTGTGGCAGATAATTGAAAAACACATACATACTGTGAGGTGCAGACGTTTTAAATGCAAAAATTGGAAACCATTGTCATAAGTCTGACTATCATTGTATGCCTAAAGGAACTAATGTTTACATTCCAAATAGGCAGAAGAGGCCTTCGATTAGCCACCAGACCATTGTGACTCCATCAAGTCTCTATCTGCTGGTCATCTCTGATCAGAACAACTTCATTGTCTGTCATTTGTTGAACTTAGTTCAGACGGATATAATATCAAAAATACCAGTTATTGGATAAAGCTATATATATATATATATATATATATATATATATATATATTAATCCATGACACATATTCAGACACACATTAACGAATAAAATACATACAGCACATATTTGCATGATACACGACACATACACACAGCACAACGTTTGCGCTGCGTTCAGACACACAAACACACAGTGCATAATTGCATTGTGCACAATACATACACAAACCGCATCATTTGTGCTGTGCTCAGACGCACAACACATACTTATGTATTTCTGTAAATATCTCTCTATTACTTATGCAAGTACATATAGAAAAGGTTTTGTTAGACAATCATTATGGTATAAAGTGAACTACAGCATACTACAAAGACCAAGAACCAATGGAATTGTTTGTCTGTCTACATTGTTGTTATCATGATCTGTAGGGTATATAACCTGCGCACCGGTCCCAGTCAGTAGCCATTCTCTTGGATGACCACAGACCTCTGGATTGACGACTGTATACTGGGACCGGTGTGCATGCGTATGTATCAAGCTGTACCTTTTGTATTTAATTGTCTTTGCGCTAATTGTGATAGATCAAAGCGTGTAATTTACTTTTTGTTGCAAAAATAACTTTTTGTGCTTTGGAACCACAATCAAAGTCTGGAAAGCAATGATTTTTCTCTAGCGATTTAGGGGTATTCATTATGTACTGTATATATATTCCACAGACAAAGAAACCTTATGGTTTCACATGTCCCATTACGGATGCTTAGACGTGATCTGAAAATTCACAAAATCTATTGAATTTCTGCCATTCAAACTCCAAAAAGCAATGAAATTATGATCATTAAGGCTGACGCCTTAACGGACGTGATCCTTGCGTAATACAGATATGGTATGCCATGACAGCATGTGGTTAACTGCAGATTCAGAACTCTCACAGCATGAGATTGCTGTCACTCACAAAATGGTGGAGCTGCTAATTCACAGAATTGTGTGCTCATTGGAATACACACATGCAGTCTATTCAACTGAGGTCTGAGCAGTTATGTGGCTCACACATCTCATTCAGTGCCCACAATCTTCCCATTCAGTCACCACAATAATCCAACTGGGTTCCAAAATACTTCTAACTCAATGCATCTATCTCATTTATTATACACATTCAGCTTCATAATTGCTAAAACTACCATACTTTGTCTATGCATGTACCCTAACTTCGCCACCATGTTGCTATAACTTCCCCAGTCCTTGCAGCTGTGTGTTCTCCCAACTGTGCTAGTCTGCATGCCCTAATCCACACCAATTTGCCCTTCCCCATGTGCACCACCCTGTCTTCCTGCATCCGTGCCACTGTCACTCTGTCTTCCCCTTATCTCTGCCACTCTTTATTCGTCCATCTGCACCACTCTGTCCCTCCCACCCATTTGCACCAATCTGTCTTCCCAAATCCCTACTGTTGTGTGTTCTCCCATTGTGCTTGTCTGCATTCCTCATCCACACCAATCTGGCTTTACCCATCTGCGCTGCTCTGTCTTCCTACATCCATGTCACTCTGTACCCCCTATTCATGTCACTCTGTTCCCAAAAACTGTGCCACTCTGTCTCCCCCCCATGTGCACCATTTTCCACCAATCCGCATCACTTTGGCTTGCCCCCCATCTGTACTGCCTAATCTTCCCCTCTACACACCATTCTGTCTGCCCCATCCACACAGCTATGTCTACTTCTCCCACAGTGGCATAAGTTCCTCCCAGACACCCGGAGGCAAGTTTTAATTTGGTGCCCCCCCCCTAAAAAAAAGGGAAAATATATATTTTGCATATCTATCTATCTGTTACGTATGCACAAAAACACTAATATAAAACAGCCTTAAGTGGGGTGAATATATTATGGGCAATGGAGGAGGTGCTCCTTCAGTGCTGGCACCCACCGGCAGGCGCAACCATTGTCTCCCATAGTTCTGCCCCTGTTCCTCCATCCACCATACTCTTATCCCATCTGTGCAGCTGTATGTTCTGCTCAGACCTCAGTTGTATAGACTGCATGTGTGTATTCCAATAAGCACACAATTCTGTGAATTAGCAGCTCCACCATTTTGTGAGTGACAGCAATCTCACTCTGTGAGAGTGCTGAATCTGCAGTTAACCACATGGTGTCATGACATACCATATCTGTATTACGCAAGGAACACGTCCATTAAGGCATCAGCCTTAATGATTGTAATTTCATTGCTTTTTGGAAATTGAGTGGCACAAATTCAACAGGTTTTGTGAATTTTCAGATCATGTCTAAGCAGCCTTAATGAGACATGTGAAACCGTAAGGTTTTTTTTCTATGGAATTTCATAGCTTTTTTTAAAATGTATTAACTATCAGGGTTTTGATGAGCAAACTGGGCCACCTGCAGGGGAGAAGGGCAACAAAATGGTACACTAGCGCAGGTAGAAGAGGAGCCAGCACACAGGAGGTGGTTTGGGAGGTGCAGAGTGAGAGACGGCTGCAGGGGCAGGCTGTAGGCATGTGGAGTAGTGGCAGCAGCGGTGGTGTAGAGCAGTAGCAGCGGTGCAGTGCAAAGGGGGCATCAGCAGATGACACAGAGCTCACTGGTAATGTGCATGCACCTGAGAAAATAAAATCAATAAGTCACAGATGCACAAACGCAGCAGTGAGATCCATCTACGCATCTATGTTAAAAATTAAATGTGTAAAATAAAAAAAGGTGCTCCCCTCCCCTCAAGCACAACCAGCACCAGGCTTTTAACAGCCAGTCCTGGTTGTGTTTAAACACAGGGGAAAAATGACGTATTAAGCTCAACCAGCACTGGTCTAGTCAGAACCAGCCCTGGTTGCTAAAATACCTGGGACAAAGGACGTAGGGGTCCCCCGTATTCAGCACAACCAGCACACGTATTAACTAGAACCAGCACCGGACTCTTTCTAGCAGGGGGGTGATGCCACAGTCAGGGGAGCCCTTTCACCAGCCCCCTAGCTGCAGCATCACCCCTGACCACTAGTCAGCCCAGGCCGGGAATAAAGGGGTCCTCCTCTCCAGGGCACCCCAGGCCAAGGCTGATAGCATGGGGCTATCCTCAGCACCCCTGCACGGTGGGTTCCGGGTTGATTGTGTAAAGTGTGCTGCAGCCAGGATCTGGGGGAGAGCGGGTAGGGGTTAGTGGGCATTAGCTGTGGCCGGGAATGGTAGCTGGGTTTAGCGGCAGTGGTGTGACAGGCATTAGGACCCGTGGGAGATAGCAGAACACAGATGCAGGCTAGGATCTGGAATATCCATAATACCTGCACCTGTGCTTAAAAAAAGAAAACCAGAAGCAGGGACAGGTCAGTGAGACCCCTCTGTGCTTCTGCGTTTAATTTATTTTTATTTTTTTTAAAACCCATGATTGAATAAAATGATGTGGCACTCTCCCCAAAAACAACAACCAGCACTGGGCTTTGGAAAGCCAGTGCTGGTTGTGCTAAATACAGGGGACAAATGACATATGGGTCCCCCATATAAACCACAACCAGCACCGGTTTTTTGAGAACCATTCCTGGTTGACAAAATATGAGGGACAAATGATGTAGGGGTCCCCCGTATTCAGCACAACCAGCGAGCCGGCCCTTAACACAGGAGAAAAAAATGCGCAGGGTCCCCCTGTATTTACCAACCAGCACCAGACTCTTTGTAGCGGGGGGGTGATGCCACAGCCAGGGGAGCCCTTTCACCGGGCCCCACAGCTGCAGCATCAACCCTGACCAATAGTCAGACCAGGCCAGGGATCGCTGGGGAGCTGAAGACCCCCCCATTAAAGGGGTCCCCCTCTCAGGGCTCCCCAGGCCCAGGCTGATAGCCTGGGGCTATCCCCAGCACCCATGGGCGGTGGGTGCCAGGTTCATTGTGTTGTGTGGTGCATATGAAATATAAATATTATCTTTTGCAGTAGTACTACTGGTCCCAGCAGGCATCGCCACATACTGGCACTTGGAGAAACACAAGTACTAGTAGGCGGGGCACTAAGGGCCTGGTGGTACCCATAGTACCCCAGCAAAATAAATATTCAAATAAAACAAACAGACACTGTTTTTAGCCAGCCAAGGCGGGGCGATGACATCATGAGCCGTGATTGGCTCGCAGCAGCCAATATTGAATTTCAAAAATGGCGCTGAGCACCATTTTTTAAAAGGACATGCTCCGTTCTCACCACTGAAGTCAATGGTGATAACAGCTCATTGGCTGAGAGGCAAAAGGCTCACCTCTCTCAGCCAATGAGCGCACCGCATCGGGATTTCTCAACTGAAATGCCGGGCGTAGCTGTCATCCGAGTAGTAGTGTCCTTAGAGGACACTACAAATGTGCGAGGGTCCGGGTAGGTCATTATTTTTTTTTTGCCAAGACCCTGGATTGCCTGATGAAGAGGACAGAGGCATGCATAGGAAGAGGTGAGTATGGAATTTTTATTACAGGTTCTCCATTGGATTACCTACTGGAGAAGAGGACAGAATGGGTACAGTGATACATAGGTGAGTATGTGAGATAAGAAAAAAAGGAATCTGGCGCTTTACTGCTATCAATTAATACATAGAAGATGATACAATATAGGACTGCAGCAGATATCAAACTCTGTGTCAGTTTGAAATAAAGAGAACCAAAAAGAATAGAGAATCTGCACTGTCTCTACATTATATCAAATAATAGCGATTGAAAAATATATATCCATACACATGATCAGTTTAATACATAATATCAACATATAACATAATAATTTAAAAACCAACAAAATAGTTATATGACAAATAATCACTGATAGAGTAAAATATATACCGATGATACAGTTGTTGCCAATAACTGTGACGAATCGCAGCTGACACGACTAAGGAAGAAAAAATAAGGGAAATCCTTGAGTCCGGTACTATAGAGCGCTCTTACAGACCAAATTGGCAATTTTTCAATGGATAAGAGGATTCGTTACCAGCGGCTTTGTATAGAACAGTTAGAGAGATAGAACTGATATGACTCTCTAATATGTTTATAACAAAAACACAACAAAGTCACTGTGACAAAAAGAAATGTCTCCTTTCCTTAGAGTGTTGATGTAATACGTTATGACAGCACAGCTTGTGCAATATTCAGACACTGAGCATATCCCGGATATTTTGCATATAGCTTGTAGATAATCAGTGGTATATAACTGGTCTGGCCCAAGCTGACTCCCAAGAGCAATGTAAATGGCAATATTGAGGAACCAATGTTATTCTCAGTACAGGTGTACCAGACGTTGCCGATGGGCTATTATTTATTAAGTGCGTACCACAAAAGGCAATGCTTTAACAGCGGCACTGTATAATCACAATGCAGCTAAGAGTACTCACAGGCTGAAGATCGACAAATGTGGGGGCCCCCCTAATCGTTCTGTCCTCTGGTTCCTGTGTAACGTCCGTGGTGCCATACAACCGGATCAAATGCTGCCGGTGCAGTGTTTGATAGCACTGTGAGGTTCCTGTGTGTATTGCTGGGACAGGCACGCAGTCCAGCTGGATCCTGTCAGTGCAATTGCCCTGGAGAGGGGAACCCCTTTATTGGGGGGTCCCCAGCTCCCCTGGGTTCCCTGGCCTGGGCTGACTAGCGGTCAGGGGTGATGCTGCGGCTGGGGGTCCTGGTGAAAGGGCTCCCCCTGGCTGTGGCATCACCCCCCACTAGAAAGAGTCCGGTGCTGGTTCTGGTAAATACAGGGGGACCCTACGCATTTTTCCCCCTGCATTTCCAGAACCAGGGCCGTCTGAGAGCCCAGTGCTGGTTGCGCTGAATACGGGGGACCCCTACATCATTTGTCCCCTGTATTTAGCACAAGTAGTACTGGATTTCCAAAGCTCTGTGCTGGTTGTTTTTGGGGAGGAGGCCACGCCATTTTTTTGTTTTTACACAGGTTTTTTTAATTAATTGAACACAGAACACAGACGGGTCTCACTGACCCATCCCTGCTTTTGTGTTTGTTTTTTTTAACACAGATGCAGGTATTATGGATATTCCAGATCTGAGTATGCATCTGTGTGCTGCTACCTTACCCGGGTCCTAACACCTGCACCACCACCACCTGCACTGCCGCCGCACCACCGCCAATGCCTGCTACCGTCCCCGGTTCCCGGCCACAGCTAACGCCCGCTAACCCCTACTTCCTCTCCCCTGCATCCCGACCGCAGCAAACGCTGGCTTCCTTCCTTCTGGACCTGGCCCCCACTACCGCCTGCAAACTACAGCCATATTGATACACCCAAGTGAAGCCACAGAGAATACAGAGAATACATCTGTGGAGGCTCCTACTGTGGCTGCGCAACAAGTTGAAATCTATTCAATGGTGCCTTCTTAAAGTAAAAGTTTAAAAACTGTAACTTTCTAACTTACCTGAACCCCAAAAGCATGTACCCTGGCACAATAGCTACCTAATAAAACAAACCTCAAGTCTAAATTCGCCCCCTACCCTGAGTTATGCCTTCCCAAATAACCCCCATAGACTACAGCAGAAAAGTGGTCCTAATTGAGAATGTCAGAAAAATTTGACAGTTGGAACTTTAGATTACTCTCAAATCCTCATTTTTAATGTTTTTGCCCCGAAATTTGGCATGCAGCAAAGAGCGACAGTTCTACCCGGCCGTGCCCAATTTCAGCTTGGTATCCTGCCACCCCCTCCAGAATTCTCTATGGGAGAATAGCACACTGGATGTCATCATGGGGTGCTCCATGAGAGACATATAGCCCAAAACATAAAAAATCTGGACAAGGGGTACTCACCGCAAGTCATGCAAAAAGACTTTTCTTTTTACTCAACTCACAATCACAGTGTGTCGACGTTTCGGTCCACCTGGACCTTTATCAAGACCCAACAGAAAGAAACAGCACAGCTACCACCAAGGAATCATATCCCCACTCCCACAGAGCCAGCCTATATACCCTCTGTCACAATCGTGGGATTTTAAGGCTGTGTTCCCGGACTGGGCCTTGGACCTGTATTACTTGGTGCAGACGCTCGCTGGAGGAGACTTGGCTTGATAAAGTTTCTCCGCATGAGAGGATGCAGAAAACTGATAAGGAGTTGAGTAATGCAGAAGTAGCATGGTGCGGCTAAGGAGCCGTATAGAAGAGGTGATAGCTTGGAAGCTACTTGGAACGGCTGGATAGCCTTGGTGGACGTTGGTAGCTGGGAGGCTATGTGGAGCGGCTGGATAGCCATGGGTAGATGCTGGTAGCTGGGTGGCTACGTGGAGCTGCTGGATAGCCATGGGTAGACGTTGGTAGCTGGGTGGCTACGTGGAGCGGCTGGATAGCCATGGGTAGATGCTGGTATCTGAGTGGCTACATGGAGTGGCTGGATAGCTGTGTGTAGATGTTGGTAGCTGGGTGGCTACGTGGAGCGGCTGTATAGCTGTGGGTAGATGTTGGTAGCAGGGTGGCTACGTGGAGCGGCTGGATAGCCGTGGGTAGACGTTGGTAGCTGGGTGGCTACGTGGAGTGGCTGGATAGCCGTGGGTAGACGTTGGTAGCTGGGTGGCTACGTGGAGTGGCTGGATAGCCGTGGAGTGCAGTGGGGAGGCACACTTAGTATACCTAAGGGACTAGTTGCACTGGCAACTTGTGTCAGCATTGGGGATCCTTTTACAGTGGACGCTGAGAGCTGATAGGCTGAGGGAGAAGGAGAAGACTCTTCATTGGTGGTAGTGGTGTCACATGGGCAATCCAAGATGGCCACACCCATGGACCGGAGGACAGCGCTTCCAGGGAGTAATCAGCAGGGACTAGCGATCAACAGGAGCCAGCGTGGAATCAGCACAGCAGCGGGACCTGCTGGAGGACAACAGCGGAGGCCGCCCTGAGAGAGGAGGAAGCAGCGCACAGCGTGGGAGCCGGGAGACAGCGTGGGTCAGCGCCCACAAAGGTAAGTAACAGGGTCTGATTCTGGGGTCATATGGAACGCTTTGACCAGACAGGGTGCATGGACATCGGAGGCATTTATGCAGATTCATTCTTCCGGCCCATCATTTTTCCAGTCGATGAGGTATTGAAGATGGTTGTAACGGCAACGGGAATCTATGATTCTGTCAACTTTCAACTCCTCTCCTTGCTGTGTTTGAACACTAGAAGGTTTAGGAAGGATCTTCTGAAATCTGTTTAAGACCAGTGGTTTTAGAAGAGAAATATGGAATGAACTTGGAGGAATGGAGGAAGCTTTAGCTTGTAAGCCACAGGGTTCAAGACTTTGATGATTGGGAATGGACCAATGTATCATGGGGCAAATTTCATTGAGGGTACTCGGAGTCTTAGGTTTCGGGTAGAAAGCCAGACCATATCTCCAGGTTGTAGATTTGGAACCGCTCGTCTTTGGCGGTCAGCAAATTTCTTGTACCGGGCAGAGGTTTTAGTCAGAGAGGAATGAACCTTTTCCCAGATGTTGGAGAACCGTTGAAGAGACATCTTGGTCGCAGGCACATCTAATGTTGGAAGAAGAGGGAAATCTGGCACCCGAGGATGATGACCAAAAACTGTAAAAAAAAGGAGTTGAGTTGGTGGACGTGTGATAATGGTTATTGTGAGCAAATTTGGCCCAAGGAAGAAGTTCAATCCAGTCATCTTGGGAGGAAGAGATGAAAGTGCGCAGGAACTGTTCCAGGTCTTGATTGACCCTTGCGGTCTGACCATTGGTCTGGGGATGATAAGCGGTAGAAAATTTGAGTTTTACTTGAAGGGCTGAGCAGAGTGACCTCCAGAACTTCGCTACGAACTGTACTCCCCTGTCGGAGATGATCTCTTGAGGAAGGCCGTGGAGCCTGAAGATCTCTTTTATAAAGTTCTGGGCGAGTAGAGATGCAGACGGAAGCCCAGTAAGAGGGACAAAATGAGACATTTTGGAAAAGTGATCCACGATAACCCAAATTGTGTTGTGGCCCCGAGATGGAGGAAGATCAGAGATGAAGTCCATAGATAGGTGAGTCCATGGCTTAAATGGAATTGTAAGAGGCTGGAGTTGACCGTGTGGAACCTGCCGAAGTATTTTGTGTTGGGCACACTTGATGCATGACGACACATAAGACCTGACGTCCTCTTTCATCGAAGGCCACCAATAGGACCGCTGGATGAATTCAAAGGTTTTATCCATACCCAAGTGACCAGAGAACCGGGAAGCATGAGCCCAATGCAGTAACCTCTTGCGGAGTTCTGGAGCAATGTAAGTCTTCCCAACAGGGGGTATTGAAGATAACTTGGTAGAGGCGAAGAAAGCTGGATTCAGGATTGGATGGGGCTGTTCCATGGGTAGATCAGGGTCGCTCATCATGGAACGAGAAAGTGCGTCGGCTTTGAGGTTTTGTGAGCCGGGATGGTAGGAGAGTTTAAAGTTAAATCTGGAGAAAAACATCGTCCACCGGGCTTGACGAGGGTTCAAGCAATTTGCAGATTTAAGATAAAGCAGATTCTTGTGGTCTGTAAAAATGGTAATGGGGTATTGAGCTCCTTCTAGAAGATATCACCATTCTTCGAGGGCTAGTTTCATGGCGAGCAACGCTTGATCTCTGATTGTATAGTTCTTTTCTGCAGGCAAAAACTTCCGGGAAAAGAAACCGCAGGGATGAAGTTTTTCATCTTCAAATCGCTGGGAGAACACTGCACCGACACTTTCGGAGGATGCATCCACCTCCAGGATAAATGGCCGGGAGGAATCTGGTTGCTTTAAGATGGGAGCGGAGATGAAGGCTTGCTTAAGAAGTTGGAATGCAGAGGTAGCTTCGATGGACCATTTAGTTGGATCAGCTCCCTTGCGGGTGAGGGCTGTAATAGGAGCTACCAGTGTGGAAAAACCCTTCACAAACTTGCGATAATAGTTGGCGAATCCTAGGAACCTTTGTATGGATTTTAAGGATGAAGGAAGAGACCAATCAAGAATGGCTTGTAGTTTTGAAGAATCCATTTGAAGGCCTGTTCCGGAGATGATGTACCCCAGGAATGGTACACTTGAGACTTCAAATAGACACTTCTCTAATTTGCAAAAAAGTTGATTGGACCGCAACCTCAGAAGGACTTCTTTCACCTGATATCGGTGAGTTTGGAGGTCTTGAGAAAAATTCAAAATGTCGTCCAAGTAAACGACCACACACTTGTACAAAAGATCCCGGAAGATTTCGTTGACAAAAAACTGGAAGACGGCCGGAGCATTACAGAGGCCGAAGGGCATAACAAAATATTCATAGTGCCCATCCCTGGTGTTGAAGGCCGTTTTCCATTTATCTCCTGGGCGTATACGAATTAAATTATAGGCTCCTCTTAGGTCGAGCTTGGTAAAAACTGTGGCTCCCTTGACTCTATCGAATAGCTCTGTTATGAGAGGAGGAGGGTAGCGATTCTTAATAGTTATTTCATTAAGACCCCGGTAGTCAATACACGGGCGCAGCCCACCATCTTTTTTTTTTACGAAGAAAAATCCTGCCCCGGCTGGAGATGTGGAAGGATGAATTAAGCCTTTACTTAAGTTTTCCTTAATGTACTCCAACATGGCTTGAGTCTCAGGGAGAGATAGAGGGTAGGTTCGGCCTCTAGGAGGATTCTTCCCGGGAATCAGATCTATGGGACAGTCCCAATCACGATGGGGAGGTAATAGATCTGCACTCTGTTTGCTAAAGATGTCCAGGAACCCATCATAGGCTTTGGGCAGGTCTGTAGAATCCTGTACGACAGAAGATCAAACAGGTACTACCCGCTGAAGGCAGCCTTGAAACAATTGGAACCCCAGGAGGTTATTTGCATGATGGTCCAATCAATTTGTGGTGAATGTCTCTGTAGCCAGGGTAATCCGAGGACTAAAGAATGAGAGGCTTTGGGAATCACTAGGAAGGACAGTTGTTCGGAATGGAGCACCCCAATGGTAAGTTTAAGTGGTGTTGTACGATGGGTGATGGTTCCACTAGTAATGCGACTACCAACGATGGTGGTTAAAGTGATGACTCGAGGCAACGCTTCTATGGGAATTTGATGTTTCTGGGCAAAGTCCGTAGTGACAAAGTTCTCTGCCGCTCCAGAATCCAGAAGAGCTAATACATCTTTGGAACCTCGAGGAAGCTTTAAATGAGCCTGGATGGTGTAATCAGACTTCCTATGTGAATCAATGGCAACTCCTAACTTAACCTCTCTGTCATAAGTTAGGAGGAGGCGTTTCCCGGACAAATTGGACAGGATTTAACTAAATGTTGAGGAGATCCGCAGTACATACAGAGGTTCTGTCTCCGCCTCTTCTGCCGTTCCTCAGCCTATAAACGAGAGCGATTGACCTGCATGGGTTCTTCGCCCACAGGAGGGGAAGGTAGTCGGGAAGCTGGACGTGTCCTTCCACGATCAAGTCTGCCTCTTTCCAAGGCACGCTCCCTGTGATGAAGATCCACCTTGTTGCAAAGAGAGATTAAATCATCCAAATTGGTTGGAAGGTCACGGGAAGCTGGGTCGTCTTTGAGTCTTTCTGAAAGGCCACTCCAGAAGGCAGCGATGAGGGCATCCTCATTCCAATTGAGTTCCAAAGCCAGAGTTCGGAACTGGACTACATATTGGCCGATGGTCCTGCTGCCCTGATGGAGGCGTAGAACATCAGCTGATGCGGAAGTGGTTCTTCCAGGTTCATCAAAAATCTTGGGAAATGTGGCAACGAATTCAGGGTAGTTGGAGAGCAGAGGATCCAACTTCTCCCAAAGGGGCGAGACCCAGTGGAGTGCTTGACCAGAGAGTAGAGAGATGATCTATGCTACCCTGGTTCTGGCTGTCTGAAATTTGGCGGATTGTAGCTCGAACTGGATTTTGCATTGGTTTAAGAACCCTCTGCATAACTTGGGGTTGCCATCGAACTTGCTCGGAGGGTAGAGCTGAAGATGAGCAGGAGGTAGAACTGGGGGAGCAGGTGACACCACAGGACAAGGCTTGGGGACAAGCGGGAGCGGGATGAGCCAGTAAGGACTGAATGTTGTCCAGGCATGATGACATATCTTGGATGAATTGGATCAACTGGGCCTGAGAGGTCTCCTGTCTTTCCAGAAGAGATAGTACATCCTGCGAGGAATCTACCCCAGATCCTTGATCACTTGCCGAGTCCATCTGGCCAGTGCAAACTGTCACAATCGTGGGATTTTGAGGCTGTGTTCCCGCCCTGGGCCTTGGACCTGTATTACTTGGTGCAGACGCTCGCTGGAGGAGACTTGGCTTGATAAAGTTTCTCCGCATGAGAGGATGCAGAAAACTGATAAGGAGTTGAGTAATGCAGAAGTGCGGCTAAGGAGCCGTATAGAAGAGGTGATAGCTTGGAAGCTACTTGGAACGGTTGGATAGCCTTGGTGGACATTGGTAGCTGGGAGGCTACGTGGAGAGGCTGGATAGCCGTGGGTAGAAGCTGGTAGCTGGGTGGCTACGTGGAGCGGCTGGATAGCCGTGGGTAGACGTTGGTAGCTGGGTGGCTACGTGGAGTGGCTGGATAGCCGTGGGTAGATGCTGGTAGCTGGGTGGCTACGTGGAGCGGCTGGATACCTGTGGGTAGATGTTGGTAGCTGGGTGGCTACGTGGAGTGGCTGGATAGCTGTGGAGCGCAGTGGGGAGGCACACTTAGTAGACCTAAGGGACTAGATGCACTGGCAACTTGTGTCAGCATTGTGGATCCTTTTATAGTGGACGCAGAGAGCAGATAGGCTGAGGGAGAAGGAGAAGACTCTTCATTGGTGGTAGTGGAGTCACATGGGCAATCCAAGATGGCCACGCCCATGGACCGGAGGACAGCGCTTCCAGGGAGTAATCAGCGGGGACCAGCGATCAGCAGGAGCCAGCGTGGAATCAGCACAGCAGCGGGACCCGCCGGAGGACAACAGCGGAGGCCGCCCTGAGAGAGGAGGAAGCAGCGCACAGCTTGGGAGCCAGAAGACAGCGTGGGTCAGCGCCCGCAAAGGTAAGTAACGGGGTCTGATTCTGGGGTCTCCAGAGGGGCGTGTGACACCCTCAATGATTGCAGATGCTTCACACCTGAGACACCTGGCTACAAACCCCGGAAGCAGCCTGGCAAACCATAGCATTCTTCAACCACTGTAGACAACTCTAAATGCATACCAATCCGATGTAACCAGCTTCCTTACCTGCCTCAAGGTATCTCAAGTGCTCATACATCATAAACTGTAGTTTAGCTCAGCTAACACAGCCGAACCCGAACTGCCGTGCGCTCCAACATGTGGAGCTCCGTGTGACCACAGCAAGCGCTACTGGTGTATCTGTAAACAGCACTAAGGCACAACCAGCTGTTCTGATCTCAGCTTGCGTTCCAACTAATGGAATGCAAACTATAACGTGTGAAACATGTGATCCATGCTCATTTAATATAAAGTGGACAGGTTGCTAATGTGGAGTGTATAATCAACTAGGTATGCAATTGCCAATATAGTTATAGACTGTTACTTCATAGAAGCTAATTAGTAACAAGAGAATATATTAGGCTCGCTCTGGTAGGACACCCATAGAAATATAACATACGTGCACTAACTAATACCACACCCAAAATCATATATATATCATAACTATATATAATAAATATTACATACTACACCACAAATGAAAAATAATAAAAAATAAATATAACCAAAAATAACAACACAAAACAATTTTTGGTAAATATGACCATATATTTCAACTATAAAGATTACTTTGAACTATTTGTCTATAAAATCTACCTAGGCCGATTATCTGCCAAACACAAATATATCATACTTTGCATACAAATCATTTGCCAACACTGTACGTAAATATCTTGTGTGAATGCACCACAAAAATGTATTTCACCGCAAAAATATATTGTATGGATGGTATTTGTTCAGTCCACGAGGGCTCACTGTGTCTAGATAGAAAATCCAGTGTGCCTCACATTTTTTTCAGTAGCAGTTCCTTATTGCCACCTCTTTCCGGCTTGGGAACGAAATCTATCAACATACATCTCAGTTATAAGAGTGGATGACTCAATTCAGCAAAATATTTTGCGACGGGTTTATCAGAGGGGAGGAGTTGAAGCGCCATGCATATGGAGGACCGATGGTTCGTCATTCTCTCTTTGAACCCTCTGGTTGTCATCCCAACGTAGTAAAGTCCGCATGGGCATATCAAAATATAGACCACAAAGTCCATCGAGCACAACAACTTATATCTAATTTGTATTTTCTTACCACTGTGCAGATGTGGAAAACTTGTGACAGCAATCACCGACCTGCATGTAGTGAAATTTGCGCATTTAAAGCTTAGGACCAAATAACCAATGTGTCTAGTGTGTGTCGGGTTGCTTCGTCAGTCGTAGCAACAGTTGTCATAAGCTAGGGCCCCTCCTATATGCCATCATCGGAGGTTTCTTACTGACTTTATTGAAGGCTTTATTGGTGGACATTATGTTCCAATGTCTTTGGACTGCCTTCCTTGTTTGTTGCGATGATAGATCATACGTAGGGGTGTATATCACCAGGGTCCAGAGGTTTCTTCATGGTAGCTAGTGCATTAGGTCGCCTGGGACAACGGGTGGACTGGGATCGACACAGTATTTGCCGACATGGCAATAGATAACAATGAATGAAATGTTGCCAAAATATTTTTGACAACAAAATACAGTCACTATCAACACACATACAGTATGGTGGGTCAACTTGCCTTTTGTTAGGTTAAATGTAACGTTTGTTATGTAACAGCAGGTGCTTACCGGATGGCTAGGGTTAGGCACCAAGGGGAGGGTTAGGGTTCTGTAGAGAGGGTCATCCTGTATTACAAATTTGGACCATATCGATGATGTTTGTTGACCTAATTACTGTAAATGTGACCATGGCAAACAAGCCCCATATTGACTAATAGTGTGTTGCCCATTAGTCCATGTCGATCTAAGTACCCTGTCAATCAAATGTCTATCGATCATGTGGGTGTGAGGTAAAGACTGTCAGTCATTGTCTGTCAGTTATCCCACACCCTACAGTACAGTGTACAGTACATCACAGTAGTGCATTGTATTTGTTACTGCACTGTATACTGTAATTACTGTAATTGTGCAGCAATACTGTACTTACTGCGCAGGAGGCGCCTTCTTATCCGGTTCAAATGTGACGCATCCCTGCACACCAGATCGGACCACCGATGCTGCATGGACCACACAGTGAGCTCCCAGCCAATTGTGGCCAGAATCTCCCTCCATGTCTTCCTATAGGCGAACTTCTTCTCCTGGTTATTGGGGAGAGGTCGGTCTCTCCACATTACCAGGATCAGAAGCTCGCCTGGGGTATAACGCCTGTCTCTCGCAGCCATGTTTCAGACTTTAAGACACATGACGCACACACGACACATGACGCTATACTGTAGCTGCCGTCAATTAGACGCGATAAGTCGTAATTAGCGAAAATTATTGCAGGTTGCTTGCTGAAGGTGCGTTTATGTTTTTTAAAACAAAAATTTAGCGACATTTAACTATGCTTGCACCCATTTTCAAGTACCCCAAATTTGACAGGACTACTTATTTTCACCCCCCAAAAATGATAAATGCTATTCTTCACCACTTGTGCAAAGGCGCTAATTTGAAGCAATTGACAGCACTTAAGTACCCCAAATAGCTTCAGTAGGGCTAATCGGGGACATCTATACTGATCCCCAATGTTAGTGCATCTTTTAGGGGGGCGTCAGGCTGATTTCCCCATTTTTTTACAGCACTTTCCACCTGTTTGAGTTTCGCCAGGATGCGTTTTCACATCCTTTGGAATTGAATAGAGTGAATAGCAGGGACGCACCCGATAAGTTTCTGCGGCCAAAACATGCGATGTAGGCAGAAAGTCAGACAGGCGAAACCTTTCCAACTTTTCGCAGCTAATTGAATACGGCCCCAAACCTCTTATCGCAGATAGTGCATCCTACACCCAAATCGAGACCCTCGATTTACCTACAGTACTGTTATTTAAAAAAAAAAACTATTTGCATCCCTTTAACAGCAATGTACATATACTACAGTATATGAGTCGACATTTTAGACTTGTGACACACTAATGTGAACTAATTTGCTGCTAATGTACATATCGGTGATATTGTCATATTACTACAGCTTTTCTTCTTTTAAAACTTCAATTTAGGATTAAACAGAAATCACTTGGTGGTGTGTGAGTTTATACAGGTATCTGTGTTGACCAAATAGACACACTCCCAGCATTGCATAAAGACTGAACAATTGAAGTTCAGTATTGTTATGAAATCCTACTAAACTCAATACATTGTCCACACCTTCATACCACCTGGCATTTCTATGCTACTTTATGCCACCCAGCTGTACAGTATTTTACATAAAACCGCCATGCACTAGACATTGTATTTGTACTAGGGGTGTGCACCGGCCACTTTTCGTGTTTTGTGTTTTGGTTTTGGATCTGGATCTTTCTTCGTGTTTTGGATCTGGATTGGTTTTGCCAAAACCACCCTTCCGTGTTTTGGGTTCTGGGTTTTGTGTTTTGGATCTGTATTTTTTTTAAAAAAAGCATAAAAACAGCTAAAATCACAGAATTTGTTGGTTTCTCTGCTCCTATGCTATTATTAACCTCAATAACCTTAATTTCCACTCATTTCCAGTCTATTCTGAACACCTCACACCTCACAATAGTGTTTTCATGTCCAAAAAGGTGCACCGAGGTAGCTGGATGACTATGCTAAGCGACACGAGTGGGCGGCACAAACACGTGACCCATCTAGGAGTGACACTGCAGTGGCAGACAGGATGGCAGTTAGAAAAACTAGGCCCCAAACTGTACATAATGCAAAGAAAAAAAAGAAGTGCAAGATGGAATTGTCCTTGGGCCCTTCCACCCACCCTTATGTTGTATAAACAGGACATGCACACTTTAACAAATCAATCATTTCAGCGCCAGGGTCTGCCACACAACTGTGGCTGAAATGATTGGTTCGTTTGGGCCCCCACAAAACAAGCTGGCAATTAATGTGTCCCTGCACAAACTGGCTCTACGGAGGCAAAATGTCATCCTCATCCTCCTCATCCACCGATTCCTCACCCTCTTCAGTGTGTACATCCTCATCCTCACAAAGTATTAACTCGTCCCCACTTGAATCCACCAACACAGGTCCCTCTGTACCTTCTGGAGGCTGGTCTCCCTGGAAGAGCTGATAATTCATTTTGATGAACATCATCTTCTCCACATTCTGTGGAAGCAACCTCCTACGCCTTTCGCTGACAAGGTTCCCGGCTGCACTAAACACTCTTTCGGAGTACACACTGGAGGGGGGGCAACTCAGGTAAAATAGAGCCAGCTTGTACAGGGGCCTCCAAATTGCCTCTTTTTCCTGCCAGTACAGGTATGGACTGTCTGACATGCCTACTTGGATGCTGTCACCGATGTAATCCTCCACCATTCTGTCAATGGTGACAGTATCATATGTAGTGACAGTAGACATGTCAGAAATTGTTGCCAGGTCCTTCAGTCCGGACCAGATGTCCAAACTTGGTCCTGCCTGCCCTGCATCACCGCCAGCGGGTTGCTTAGGATACCTAAGTTTTTTCCTGGCAGCCCCAGTTGCGGGAGAAAATGAAGAAGGAGCCGTTGACGTGTCACGTTCCGCTTCAGCTGACAGTGTGTTCACCAGCAGGTCTTTGCACCTCTGCAGGCTTGTGTCGGCCGGAAAGAGAGACACCACATAGGCTTTAAACCTAGGATCAAGCACGGTGGCCAAAATGTAGTGGTCTGATTTCAACAGATTGACCACCCTGGAATCCTGGCAAAGCGAATGAAGGGCTTCATCCACAAGTCCCACATGCCGAGCGGAATCGCTCCGTCTTAGCTCCTCCTTCACTTTCTCCAGCTGCTTCTGCAAAAGCCTGATGAGGGGAATGACCTGACTCAAGCTGGCTGTGTCTGAACTGACTTCACGTGTGGCAAGTTCGAAGGGCTGGAGAACCTTGCACAACACGGAAATCATTCTCCACTGCGCTTGAGTCAGGTGCATACCCCCTCCTTTGCCTATGTCATAGGTGGATGTATAGGCTTGTATGGCCTTTTGCTGCTCCTCCATCCTCTGAAGCATATAGAGGGTTGAGTTCCACCGCGTCACAACCTCTTGCTTCAGGTGATGGCGGGGCAGGTTCAAGAGTGTTTGCTGGCGCTCCAGTCTTCGGCATGCAGTCGCTGAATGGCGAAAGTGGCCAGAAATTTTTCGGGCCACCCAAAGCGTCTCCTGCACACCCCTGTCGCTTTTCAGAAAATTCTGCACCACCAAGTTTATTGTGTGAGCAAAACATGGGACGTGCTGGAATTTGCCCAGATGTAATGCCGCACAATATTGGTGGCGTTGTCAGATATCACAAATCCCCAGGAGAGTCTAAGTGGGGTAAGCCACTGGGCGATGATTTCCCTCAGTTTCTCTAAGAGGTTGTCGGCGGTGTGCCTCTTACTGAAACCGGTGATACACAGCGTAGCCTGCCTTGTAACGAGCTGGCGTTTCTGAGATGCTGCTACTGGTGACGCTGCTGCTGTTGCTGCGTAAGGTGATACATCTACCCAGTGGGCTGTCACAGTCATATAGTCCTTAGTCTGCCCTGTTCCACTTGTCCACATGTCCGTGGTTAAGTGGACATTGTGTACAACGGCATTTTTCAGGACACTGAGGACACTTTTTCTGACGTTTCTGTACAGTCTCGGTATCGCCTGCCTAGTGAAGTGGAATCTAGACGGGATTTGGAACCGGGGACACACTACCTCCATCAATTGTCTAAATCCCACTGCACTAATGGCGGATACCGGACGCACGTCTAACACCAACATAGCAGTCAAGGCCTCAGTTATACGTTTTGCTTCAGGATGACTGCTGTCGTACTTCATCCTCCTCGCTAAGGACTGTTGGAGGGTCAATTGTTTAGTAAAAGTAGTGGTGTTCCTACTTCCTCTCTGGGATGATGAACGACTCCCAGCAGCAGCAACAGCAGCAGCGGCAGCAGTAGGCGTAGCAATGCAGGATCCTCCAGAGGAATCCCGGATAGGAGAGTCAGTCATGCAAGTGACATGGCCTGCAGGACTACTTCCGATCCTGACTAAGGAGGAAATTGACGAGGAGGGAGTTGACGGTGTGGTTTGCAGGCGCTTGGATACAACAGGACAACGGGATTTAGGTGTCCCTGGACTGCTTACGGTCTTAGCCAAAGTTTCTGAACTTGACAGTAACTTTTTATGAACGCGCTGCAGGTGCCATATAAGGGAGGATGTTCCTAGGTGGTTGACGTCCCTACCCCTACTTATTTCACCTTTACATATGGTACATATGGCAAGACAGTTGCTGTCCAGATTTGGATAGAAATATTGCCAGACCAAAGAGGTGGAATGTTTGGTCTTCTGCCCAGGCATGACCGTGATGGGCTTTTTCATCCCACGGACAACAACTGTCTCCCCCGGAGCCTGATTTAAACAAACCACATCACCATCAGAATCCTCCTCGCCAACTTCCTCCTCAGCGCCAGCTACACCAGTATCCTCATCCTGTTGTACTTCAACAGTGACATCTTCAATTTGCATATCAGCAAGTGGACTGTGGGTGCTCCTTTCAGCACTTGCAGGGGGCGTGCAAATGGTGGAAAGAGCCACCTCTTCCCGTCCAGTGCTGGGAAGGTCAGGCATCGCAACCACCACCACACTTGGACTCTCCTTGGGGATTTGTGATATCTTCTTAGAAAGCACAGTTCTTCGCTGTGCTTTTGCCAGCTTAACTCTTTTGATTTTTTTAGTGGGAGGAGGGCTTCCATCGTCATGTGAAGCTGAACCACTAGTCATGAACATACTAGGGATCGACCTTAGCCGTTCCTTGCCACTCCGTGTCGTAAATGGCATATTGGCAAGTTTACGTTTCTCTTCAGCTGATTTAAATGTCTTTTTCAAGGTCATTTTCCTGAACTTTGCCATTTGGGATTGTATGTGCCCTCTACTATGACATTGGGCATCGGCCTTGGCAGACGACGTTGATGGCATGTTATCGTCTATGTCATGACTAGTGGCAGCAGCTTCAGCACTAGGAGGAAGTGGTTCTTGATCTTTCTCTATTTTATTTTTATCGGAGAAAGTTTGGTCCTCCATTTATGTTATATCGATTTGATATATACGTGCGGCTAAACACAGAAAATAATTTTTTTTTTGGTTTGGACTGGAGTGTACTTTGGGGGTTACAGCACCCTTTAACGGTCAAGCCAGCTGGCCCTTTACTTATGACACAGGCGCACTCTAGGCACTACTTTGTTGATGCACGTGCGGCTACTGCGCACACAGTTCACAAACACAGAAAATAATTTTTTTTTTGGTTTGGACTGGAGTGTACTTTCGGGGGTTACAGCACCCTTTAACGGTCAAGCCAGCCGGCCCTTTACTTATGACACAGGCGCACGCTTGGCACTACTTTGTTGATGCACGTGCGGCTACTGCGCACACAATTCACAAACACAGAAAATAATTTTTTTTTTTGGTTTGGACTGGAGTGTACTTTGGGGGTTACAGCACCCTTTAATGGTCAAGCCAGCCGGCCCTTTACTTATGACACAGGCGCACGCTTGGCACTACTTTGTTGATGCACGTGCGGCTACTGCGCACACAATTCACAAACACAGAAAATAATTTTTTTTTTGGTTTGGACTGGAGTGTACTCTCGGGGGTTACAGCACCCTTAACGGTCAAGCCAGCCGGCCCTTTACTTATGACACAGGCGCACGCTTGGCACTACTTTGTTGATGCACGTGCGGCTACTGCGCACACAATTCACAAACACAGAAAATAATTTTTTTTTGGTTTGGACTGGAGTGTACTTTCGGGGGTTACAGCACCCTTTAACGGTCAAGCCAGCCGGCCCTTTACTTATGACACAGGCGCACGCTTGGCACTACTTTGTTGATGCACGTGCGGCTACTGCGCACACAATTCACAAACACAGAAAATAATTTTTTTTTTGGTTTGGACTGGAGTGTACTTTCGGGGGTTACAGCACCCTTAACGGTCAAGCCAGCCGGCCCTTTACTTATGACACAGGCGCACGCTTGGCACTACTTTGTTGATGCACGTGCGGCTACTGCGCACACAATTCACAAACACAGAAAATAATTTTTTTTTGGTTTGGACTGGAGTGTACTTTCGGGGGTTACAGCACCCTTTAACGGTCAAGCCAGCCGGCCCTTTACTTATGACACAGGCGCACGCTTGGCACTACTTTGTTGATGCACGTGCGGCTACTGCGCACACAATTCACAAACACAGAAAATATATTATTTTTTTAGCACTTGGGGGGAGCACCCCTGATGGACAGAGCACCCCCTGGACAACACTACAGCACTCCTTTAGGACTGGGACACTGCACAGGACTTTGGAGTGGACACAGCCCCTATGGAGAACTGACTGCACAACACAGTCCAGCCAGCCCCTATGGACTTTGAAGTAGTGGACACAGCCCCTATTAACAACAGCAGCACAGCACAACACAGCCAGCCCCTATGGACTTTGAAGTAGTGGACAACAGCAGCACTACACTACACTACACTACACAGCCCTAACTCCCACCCTCCCTCTTCACTGTCCACAGCCGAGTGAGAAAATGGCACCGACGCGGGTACCTTATATAGGATCCAAAACCCGCGAGACTCGGAAGGCGGGATGATGACGTTTTGCCTCGATTTCAGATCCGAGTCAGGCGGGAAAAGTCGAGCCTGACTCGGATCAGACTCGGATCGGGGGGGCTCGGGGGGGTTCGGATTTCAGAAATCCGAACCCGCTCACCCCTAATTTGTACACATTACAGAGCTAACCAAGTTACTTCACCACCACCCCCCACCATCATTCGCTTCTATTCAATGCTGCCGCATGCTGAGCCCACTATTGACATTGTACACATTGCTTGCTGTAATTCGTACACGTCACATCACACATACGACAGGTGCAGCTCTCGGTATGTCAGTGAGGGAAGGGCTGGAGGGGGAGCACGGGATGGCACTGGGTGCCAAGATACCTACAGAGTATGGGGGAAAGGTAAACTCAGTGATATACACTGTAATCAGGAATTTTATTTCTGTTGTGGGGGAAGTGCATAGCCAGTCCTGAAGTTACAAGTTACGTAGCCTACATTGTACATGTGAGAAGCGCTGGGGGGAGGGTGGGGAAAGGTAAAACAATTTACCTACAGTACTGCTGTACCAGCGGGCCCATAATGCCCAGCATGCTGGTACTTGTGGTTCTCCAAGCACCAGCATTTGGAGGAAGTTTGCTGGGACCTATAGTTCCACAGCAAGACAATATTTGTAACTGTTAAAAAAAAAAAAAAAAAAAATAATAATAATAATAATAATAAATAATCCCATTCCAGGTCTCAAACCTGGGATGCCCACTCTGCAAAGTGGTGCCGCAAGTGTGTGTCTTAAAATGCACAGTCAGTTTGTAATCCAGGGACCCCTCTGTGACTCAGACCCCACTACTAGTTTCTAGACATGCATTCATTACAGTATCTAAGTCTGGGACAATGCCGCAAGTGTGCACCTTCTTTCTGGGTTCAGTGATGGTTTTATGCACCACTGTTAAGACAACACTACAAATTGGTAAAACATGCCATCGTATATTCTGCAGTGCCGCAGCGACCGACACATTCATAGTGGCACATTAGTTGTCCTAGCAGATGGGGGATGGTGTCCTTGGCAATGGTCACCATTGCTTACCTTTTCAGGACACTAGGGCAGACCTTGAGCTGACTGCTTCAATGGCTAACAAAGGGTCCTTTATTATGGTAATGAAAGGCTCTTGCTTGCTTTGGGGGAAGGGACCTGATGCACTGTGGGTCCCTCCTGACCAGCACCACTGGGCATGCGCAGTACTATGAGCCTCCATATATGCCACAGCATAGCGCGACTAGCAGGGCGCTACATGGCATATGAAGTGGCTCCACTGGGCATGCGCCAGAGATCCCATGTGCAACCCGCAGAGCTAGCAGCCACCACAGCACCGATGTGCCGACATTGACGCAAGTGTGCAGCTTCAAACGCACAGTCAGTTTGTAATACAGAGACCCCACATTTAAACAGAGCCCACTACTAGTTTCTAAAGTCATAAAATCACTATAGTGTCTAAGTCTAGGACATTGCCAACAGTGCCGACATTGACGCAAGTGTGCAGCTTCAAACACACAGTCAGTTTGTAATACAAAGACCCCACTTTCTAACAGCCCACTACTAGTTTCTAAAGTCATAAAATCACTATAGTGTCTAAGTCTGGGATGCAATGTGTGTGACTCCCAACCCACTAGGCATGCATAGTACTATGAGTCTATGAGCTTCAAAACACCACAGCATTGTGCGACTAGCAGGGCGCTACATGTCGTATGGAGCAGCTCCACTGGGCATGCGCCAGAGATCCCATGTGCAACCTCCGGAGCTGGCAGCCACCACAGCACTGACATGCCGAAAGTGCCGCAAGTGTGCGTCTTAAAACTTAGAACTCACACACCACTACAGGATTAAAATTAATCACTTGGTGAAGATTTTAAAAAAAATTGTTCTTTTCCAGGTATCGAACCCAGGACAAACACTGTGCAAGGCGCTCACCAAAACTCTAGCCCACATGCCAGCCATATCAAGAGCTGCACCTGTCGTGTATGTGATGTGGTGATGTCTACGAATTACAGCAGGCAATGTGTACAATGTCAATAGCAGGCTCATCCGTATGCACTCCACCCACTGCTGTTTTTAATAATAAAAGAATGTGTCTTCCTTTCAAAATATTATACTAGTACATATATACACAGTACCCCACCATTAGAGAATAATTCATCCCGTCTCATTGAAAGCTGTGCGTGCGTCTCAATAATGTACAGTATCAGTTATACTGTCATAAGAACACGCCAATTACACTACTGTACAGTTATATACAGTATGTGTTATGATTTGCGTCCCATTCTAAGAACCTATGTGATATTAAAAAGACTGGTTGTGCGAACATGCAATATGCAAATACACTGCGTGAATGTGATATCCATCCAATTTAACAGTATGGTATTCAGTAGTACAAATTACATCAGTGGAGCACTCGCCACCCATCAGTTAAGCGGTGTATTACATGCAGTAGCATATCTTTCATTGTAGAATACCAAGGTACGCCAAAGTACAGCCATAAGGCAACGTTCCATGGCACTACACAGAGGCCTGAATGGCGTGCTATGAGCAACAAACTACAGTAGCTGGGCCCATCTGTATTTATGTACAGTGTTGGCAAATGGTTTGTATGCAAAGTCTAATATATTTGTTTTTGGCAGTTAATCGGCCTAGGTAGATTTTAAAGACGAATAGATCAAAGTAATCTTTATTAGTTGAAACATATGGTCATATTTCCCAAAAATTGTTTTGTTATTTTTGGTTATATTTATTGTAAAATGTTTATTATTTTTCATTTGCGGTATAGTATGCAATATTTATTATATATAGTTGTTTTGATTTTGGGTGTGGTATTAGTTAGTGCACGTATGTTATATTTCTATGGGTGTCCTACCAGAGCCAGCCTAATATATTCTCTTGTTGCTAATTACCTTCTATGAAGTAACAGTCCATAACTATATTGGCAATTGCATACCTAGTTGATTATACACTCCACATTAGCAACCTGTCCACTTGATATTAAATGAGCATGGATCACGTTTCACACGTTATAGTTTGCGTTCCATTAGTTGGAATGCAAGCTGAGACCCAAACAACTGATTGTGCCTTAGCGCTGTTTACAGATATGCTGGTAGCACTGACTGTAGTCATGCGGGCTCCGCGTGACTTCTGGTAATCGTGCGTTCCAACATGTGGAACACACGGCAGTTCTGGTTCAGCTGTGTTAGCCCAGCTAAACTGCAGTTTATGATGTATGAGCACTTGAGATACAGCACCTTAAGGCAGGTAAGGAAGTGGGTTACAACGGATTGGTATGCATTTAGAGTAGGGTTGTCTTAACAGCAGTGTGGGCCCTGGGCAAATTAATGCACTGGGGCCCCCTATCCACCCACTCACGGGAAAAAAATGTAAATGGTCAATAAAATTAAAACCTCCTGCATGCCCATCAGACCTCCCACACATGCAGAGAGACTCTGTCTGACTGGTCTGAAGCTGGCTGATGAAGTAAACTGGTACTGAGGTGTGTACTCGTAGGGGGGCAGGTTGGTGGGCCCCTACAAGCTTCGGGCCCTTGGGCAACTGCCCAACAAGCCCAATGGAAGAGATGGCCCTGATTTAGAGTTGTTTACAGTGGTTGAAGTATGCTATGGTTTGCCAGGCTGCTTCCGGGTTTGTAGCCAGGTGTCTCAGGTGTGAAGCATCTGCAATCATTGAGGGTATATAGGCTGGCTCTGTGGGAGTGAGGGATATGATTCCCTGGTGGTAGCTGTGCTGTTTCTTTCTGTTGGGTCTTGATAAAGGTCCAGGTGGACCGAAACGTCGACACACTATGATTGTGAGTTGAATAAAAAGCAAAGTCTTTCTGCATGTTTTGTAGCGAGTGCCCTTTGTCTGGATTTTTCATATTTTGGGCTATATACCTCTAATGGAACACCCCATGATGACATGAGTTTGGTCCAGGGTGCAGTTTGATTGGGAAGTGGATTTGGGGGCCCCATCCGATGGTGGAGTTCCTTTTAGACTGGCACCTGCCCCACATCGAACTCTATTCACCATCTTCATTTATGAGACTGTTGGGAGTTTGTTTGAAAACTACAATGATGAGACACAAATGGATTCCCGATATGAGTTTTAAATGCACCTTTTCCATGTAAGATAGAGACGTTTTTGTCTTCTCTTTTTAGATGTTATTTTGCCAACACTGTACTGTATTGGGGCTGTTGATCAGGTATTCCGGCTAATTTCGCATATATTGACGGTTTTGGTATGTTTGTATACTGTGATCCAAGCATTAGTTCCTATTGAGTGAATATGTGATGGTGATTTACTGATCCATACATTTATGGTTTTGCTGCTATTCCATACATGAGTATTTGTTTACCACACTGTTTTTAATACAAAGTGGGCGGTGTCTCACTCATACCCTGTCCTGATTCTATTATGTCTACAGAATTTTTCCATGTGCCTGACGAGACAGCTTTTGATATAGCATAGAGCACTTTAATCTCTTTGACCGATGACGATGCTGAAAAGGTGCTTTTTGATCATATTGAGTTCACCAATTCACCTGATGAATTGTGCGCTGATCTATATCACAAGCTCCTAAGATTAAGGAGGAGGGAGATTGATCTTACTTTGCATGGGCAGTTTCTTTCCGACTATTAGAGGGATAAAATAATCCCTAGGGGGTTCAGAGTCAGTAATGTCCCCACTATAGGGAGGAACAGTCTGACATTTTGCCCCAAATGGTGCAGTGTTCTTAAGAAGTGTTCGCTAGATCTTATAATGCTAGTCATCGAAGAGGTAGGTGACGAATTGACTAAAATTTGTGATGATATTCGCTTGTCTAATGCTAGCAACCTGAATACCCTAAGCAGTGACACATCTAATAGTTGGCTTAATAAACTGCAGGAGAACATCAATCTATACCAACAGGATTTGGTGACATTTAAGCGCAAAAAGCTAGCAACAGTGAACGCTGATTACGCTAATCGTCAAGTATATCGGTGGCTACGTGGGGACACAAACACCCGTAGACCATTTACGCAAACAAGGTATAGGTCACCTTTACAATTTGATACTCTTCTTCGCAGTCAGAAAGTGAGATTGGTGGACATAAACCACCTAGTGGGGTGCCTTTTTTAGGGAGAGGCTGTAGAGATCCAGTAACTCCCACTCTAGAACCAAACCAATGGGATGGGATACCCATTAGGAGAGGGGGCACAAATAAGAAAGTGAGGACGTGGTCAAAGAAAGAACTAGTACCAATATATAACCTTTCATGTAAGCCCTTGTCGCCAGCAGAAATTGAAGTACTGTCTTAATCACGTCAATTGGTCCATCGACCATTATAAATTCGGACGTAAGCTAAGGTTACGTGAGTTTTTCTCTGAAGACAGGGGCACCTTGACACAGAAAGAGTTTCAGCTGCCAAGTGCATTCGACCCACAGACCCCCATCTCCAGTATCAAAACATTCTTGCATATGGTGGAACAGGATATGGCTACATATACTGACAATAGGAGATATGGCAATTTAACCAACTCTCAGTGGTACGCCTTACAGGCCCTCATTCACAATGATGAAATTGTGGTAAGACAGGCTGATAAAAGGGTTGCAGTCATCATCCAGGATTGGATGGCGTATGATAGTGAGGTGCGCCGCCAACTGGATGACAACAATACCTACCTGAAAGTGACCCGTAATCCCATATATGATGTTAAAAAATTGGTTGATCTTGTGGTAGATTGGGGCGGTTCAACACAGATGGTTGGATGATGGGATAGCCTCTTTTCTAAAAGTTGAACATCCTATCTGTCCGATTATATATTTGTTACCTAAAGTTCACAAGTCATTGATTGATCCACCCAGTCGCCCAATTATCTCAGCGAGGGGATCAGTTCCTACAGCCACTTGCAATGTTCATCGATAGATTCTTACAGCTACATGTCACCCAAATGGGTAGTACCATCAAGAATACAGATAACTTTTTGGACAAGCCCTTACCATTGGATGGCCTGACTGGTGACATGTGGCTGGCTACAATGGACATCGCATCGCTATATACGGTTATACCGCATGATGCTGGTTTGGAGGCAATGCAATCTCCGCTGAGTACAGGTGCAAATAGAGGACCTCCAATCACCTTCCTTTTGGAATTAGTGTTGAAAAAGAACCATTTTGAATACGGTAGTAATTGCTATATGCAGGTACCGAGGACGGCAATGGGTTCCAACCTGGCATCGTACTACGCTAACCTGTATATGGATCACTACGAGTGAAAATATCTTTTGAGTGTTTTTGGTGACAAGATCCGATATTATAAACACTATATCGATGATCTTTTCCTCATTTGGAGTGGTACCGAGGCAGAATTCCATGCAATGGTTAACAGCCTCATACACAAGATAGCCCAATACGTTTTACGGCCCTAGATGCTATAAATTTTCTTGATGTTATGATTTTCTTAAAAATAATCAACTGCACTCTACTTTATACCACAAAAGTACTGACCTCAACACATTGCTCCACTCTTCAAGCCACCACAACAGCACACTGAAGGAGAGCCTCTCGATCTCGCAATTTATGCAAGAACACCGTAACAACAGAAAATATGGAGAGACAACTTAATGAGATGAGTGAACAGTTTTTTGAAAGAGGGTACATGCACAAGATAGTCCACAGATGTTTGGGTAAGGAGCGATGTAGATATACACGAGCACAAGAAACCTCTGGACCCTACTGCTATGATATACACCTCTACGTATGATCTATCATCGCAACAAACAAGGAAGGCAGTCCAAAGACATTGGAACATAATATCCACCAATAAAGCCTTCAATAAAGTCAGTAAGAAACCTCCGATGATGGCATATAGGAGGGGCCCTAGCTTATGACAACTGTTGCCACGACTGACGAAGCAACCCGACACACACTAGACACATTGAATATTTGGTCCTAAGCTTTAAATGCGCAAATTGCACTACATGCAGGTCGATGATTGCTGACACAAGTTTTCCACATCCGCACAGTGGTAAGAAAATACAAATTAGACATAAGTTGTTGTGCACAATGGAATATGTGGTCCAGTGCTGGAAGTGTGGCGGTATGCAACGGTATGGCATACCTGCACTTCCAGCACTGAACAATTTTGTTTTTTCAACTTGCAGGGACAGGGGGAGTGCCTGTGCCCACTACTGTCAGTCAGCGACACACACTGCTCACAGGCTGTCTCAGGAGGACAGCCCCTAAAGCCAGCCACACAAACATAACTGCAGATGGTGTTAAGGGCTGTGCTCCTTTGACAGCCTGTGAGCATTCACTGTAAATACCGGGCAGTGTGGCACCGCCTACCCAGCCATGCCTGTACCCTCACCGAAGCCCGTCCCTTGCCCAGGGCTGTCTCTCATATGCACCTTCCACACTGCCATGGCCGGTAACAGCTGCCACTCTCCGGCCCAACACAGTGTAGGTGCCTGGACCGCCGATCCCGGAGAGAGCAGGGGGGGGGACGGGTTTGAGCAGGGGAAATATGCACCGGTCAGTAAGGAACTTCGCCGCCATCGGGATGTCAAATATGGCGCTGACTGTTAGCCAATCACAGCTCGTGGAACAGCAATCAGAAGAGGCCACTCCTGATTGGCACACGACTGGCACAATATTTGACATGCAGACAGGGCTAACTGCACCTCTCCCACCCGGGTCCCTGACTCTCACCAGGCCTTCAGAAGAAATGAAGTCAGGTACTGCTCTGTGCCCCTCCACCTATTTCAGATAGCCTTCTCTGCCTCCCCTTCCATCCAGCCTTTCTTGCCTCTGCCTCCCCTCTACTCTAGCCAGCTTTCCCTGCCCTGACTCCCCCTCACCAGTCAAGCCAGCCTTTCCTGCCTCTGCCTCCTCCCCTATCCAAGCCAGCCTTCCCAGCCCTGACCCCCCCCCAGTCCAGCCTACTACTTCCCTGCCACACCCCAAGTCCAGCCAACTTTCCCTGTTCCCCATTAAGGTCCAGCCTTCCATGCCACCACCCCAGTCCAGCCTGCCCTGTGCCCTCCCAGTCCAGCTTTCCTAGCCTTGTGCCCCCCCATGTCCATCCTTCCCTGCATTCTAACCCCATTAAGGTTTGGGGGGAACCACAATTTACTGGGCCCCACAATCACTGATGGCAGCCTTGGTAGCCGCGGCCGATACCAGCCACAAACCCTGCCGCTGGCCAGCCACCACCATCCCTAAGATCTCCCAGAGCTTGCATTGTGGTTGCTGGCTGATAACAGATGCCACCCCCCATGGGCCACCATAGCTTGCACTGCTGCCGCAGCCCCCCCCCCTCATACGCAGCTCCACTCAGCTGGGTGATGTGTTGCTCCTCCCTCTCAGTCCTGACACCTGATAGAAGCACCGGTAAGGTGGCACTTGCCGCAGCCTAATATTATTTCACAATGAGCTTGTTAAAGACCATACTTTAGTATATTGCTTTATACTAGTAGAGTATACAGTAGGCCTGATTCAGCACAGATCACAACAGCGTATGCAGACAGCCGATTGTTGCGTACTGCACATGCACGGTAGTGCACAACAGCAGCTTTTTGATAATGCAGACTACGGAAAGCCATAGCAGAGTGAGTGACAGGTAGTCAACATTTGGGGGTGATGATGGGGAGGTGGTCAGAGAAACACAGGCATGCCTGTCCTTTTAAACACAACTGCATGGGCGTGTTAAAATTAGCCACTGCGACAGCCTACACAGCTTGTGTGCTCACTGCATGCGACGAGGTTAGCAATTTCTGAGTAAGGTCAGACCTGCTGTAATTGTGCATGAGGGTCTGATGTTCCCGATGTATATGCAGCACTGCAAGGTATTACAGATGTGAGATAGGGGCTGTGGGCATCTTTTGTTGACCGTTAGCATATTTTGCAGCAGACTTGCGTGTGCAATCACATTAGCGATCCATAGTGAATCAGGCCAAGTGCAGGTGCAAACGGTGAGAGATGAAAAAATGTATGCAGGACATGCCCTTGTTTTGAGTTGCCACACCCCTCGACACAGCCACACCCCTCATTATGCATTGCCACGCCCAATTTTATTGTGCATCCCCATACCTCCACTTCAAATTTCCCACTTCGACAACTGATGTGGTCTATATTTTGATATGCCCGTGCGGACTTTACTACGTCGGGATGACAACCAGAGGGTTCAAAGACAGGATGGCAAACCATCGGCCCTCCATACGCATGGCACTACAACTCCTCACCTCAGATAAACCTGTAGCAAAACATTTTGCTGAATTAAGTCATCCACTCTCATCATTGAGTTGTATGTTGATAGATTTAGTTCCCAAGCCGGCAAGAGGTGGGAATAGGGAACTGCTACTGAAAAAATTTGAAGCACGCTGGCTATTCTATCTAGACACAGTGAGCCCTCGTGGACTGAACGAATACCATCCATATAATATATTTTAGCGGTGAAATACATTTTTGTGGTGCATTCACACAAGATATTTACGTACAGTGTTGGCAAATGATTTGTATGCAAAGTATGATATATTTGTGTTTGGCAGGTAATCGGCCTAGGTAGATTTTATAGATGAATAGATCAAAGTAATCTTTATTAATTGAAACATATGGTCCCAAAAATTGTTTTGTTTGGTAATATTTATTATATATAGTTGTTTTGATTTAGGGTGTGGTATTAGTGCACATATGTTATATTTCTATGGGTGTCCTACCAGAGCCAGCCTAATATATTCTCTTGTTGCTAATTACCTTCTATTAAGTAACAGTCTATAACTATATTGGCAATTGCATACCTAGTTGATTATATACTCCACATTAGCAACCTGTCCACTTGATATTAAATGAGCATGGATCACATGTTTCACACGTTATAGCTTGCGTTCCATTAGTTGGAATGCAAGCTGGGACCCAAACAACTGATTGTGCCTTAGCGCTGTTTACAGATACACCGGCAGCACTGACTGTGCTCACGCAGGGCTCCGTGTGACTTCCAGTAATCATATGTTTCAACATGCAGAATTGTGAGGATATGGGGTTCTCTCAATCACCCAGACACCGAGCAGATGAAACCAAAGTGATGGTTTATTTTTCCACAGCACACAGCAACAGATAATATGTATGGACAAGCAGTAAATACAGTGAACAGGCAATAAACAGGTAGCAGTCCGGACAGAGGCAGTCCCAGTAGAGTATAACATCCCAGAACAATTCCACGAAATAGCTAGAGACCCTCAGTCCCCACAGTAGAAACTATCACTGATAACACATGCAGTGAATAGCGCATAAGTCCACTCAATCATTTACAGGACCCCACACGTAGAAACTATCAGAGATCACACAGCAGTGATAGTCCCTTGGTCCAACCAAACGTTTCCAGGATCCCATACAGTAGAAGCTAATCACAGAACACACAGGAGTGAACAGTGTATAGGTCCTTGCAGAATTTCCAAAGTATAAATCCACATAGAACTGGTGATGTGTTCCACTAGCACCCTGGCAGAGCAAGGCCTCTTAGCCAAAGTCAGCGACTAACATGAGCAGCTGCCTACGGTGACCTGTTTTGAAATTTCCCACGTTATTGTGACCACCCAGGGGGGTTGCACAGTTTCCTGATTGGTGCGCTTCCCTTATCTCCTACCTCCCCCAGATATTACTTTCCTGATGAACACCTGCTGGGTAGGCTCCCTGGAGTCTGCCAGGCTCCTGTGAAGAACAAAAGCAGGCCAATGCAAGGAGGAGTAAATCCTGAGTGTCCCCTATGGAGGTGGGAATTAACTTAGAGGACTTTTTGTTCTGGGAGGTGTTATCTTGCTCTAGTTATGAATAACACAGACATATGGACCAGGCTAACATCAAGGCTTATCCAGTATACATTATTACAGTACATAATATACCCCTGCTACTGCAAAAGTATGTCATGTGAATGAGCACACATACACTTAGCAGATGGATGGAGGAACACAAAGGGCTAAAAAGTTAATTAATCGCTGCAAGGAATGAGATGCGGCAAATACATTTTTAACACACATCTCATTTCCTCACATTCCTTTCCCACTTTTTAGGCCTTGTTCCCCGGGGGGATCCGGAACCATTACTGACTATGCGAGGTGGTGGTGCAGGGTAAAGCATCTTGTGGGTGAGTGTGCCACCAGTGTCCCACAGAGTAATGTAACATAAGACCCAGGCTGTGAGAAGCAGTCTAGTTAGGCAATCCGCAAGAACAAAATTACAATATAATGTGTCCCCTTTTTCCACCAGAGGATTTAGCAGTTCCCTCAAGAGAGACATTAGGTGTTCCCCCATCACCTTAACCCACCCCTTTGCCCAGAGCATACCAATCAGGTGTCCTAATTCCCTCACTTCTGGAACACAGGGGCAGTGGGTACCTTCCCCCTCCCCACCTTGTACAAGTAACGGCTGCCCAGGGGCAGGCAAATATTGGGGCTCTGTACATGGCACATCCACGGCAGTGTCCATTGCTTCCTCCTCCAAACACCAACTGGAGGGCTGACAACTATCAGTGCAACATGTGGGCTCCTCAATGCCCGGGCCCCAGGATGAACCTTCTATCTGGAACAATGCAGTTGGTGGCTGCAGGGGAGCCTGGTCGCCTGGATAACTGGTGGGGTACTACACAGGGTTTTAACCACTGAACACTCCAAAATTATCTCCACAAATGCCTCGTGTTCTGTGTGATGCATGGGGCCGGGTTGTGCAGTTCCTTCTCCCTGGGTTGGGAGAAGGGGTTGCAAGCGCTGTCTCTTGACATCCACCTGGTCTGTACTTGCTGGAATCTTGCTTAGGGCAGGCAAATCCCCTGGCACATAGTAACAGTCCACACCACTGTCAGGGTTATTACAGGGTGAGAACAAATCCTCTTATGGTTTATGCTCTGATGTTATGTTAACAGTCTTTGCTACCCAAGTTCCGTTTAAATCACATGGTACGTACCAGCAATTTTTCTGCAACTCCTCAGTTTCCAAATAGCTAAATGGGAACAATTCTTCACCATCTTCAGGTGGGGTTAGGATAGCAGGATATACACAGGGCATTTTCTCCTCAGCCTCCCCCAATGAATAAATGAGTCTGCCATTACCAGAGCATCACGATGGGACTCCCCCTGCTGAATATGCTGGGCAGCCTGTACCACGATGCCATCTGCGACTGCTATGCTTGTGGTCGGGAAGTGAGACGGTACTCCCCCAACCTTGGTGATCTCTTCTCGGACAGTGTCCTCAGAGCCCCTGGCAGCTGGTTAATAGGTCTCCATCTTCCACCTCAGCAAAAGGGAAGGTGTAATGCGACTCCTCCTGGGGTGCCTGTATTATGGGCACTGCTTCCTTCACTTGGACACTAGCCTCTTCCAGTATAGTACACTGGGCAGCTGTGCCCTTTGGGAGTGGGAGCACCTGTTGCAGGCGGTGCCTTTCCACATCCACCCTGCAACACTGGTCCCACTAGCCTGGGGTATCCAGGAGCCCCTGATCTGAGGCCTCTTCCTCTGCCACAACAAAGCACGACTCCAGACACTCCAGCTGTTCCCACACACTCATCCGTGGCCCGTGACGGAGGATAAATGTCTGATAATCAGTGAATGCTTTGGTGGGGTACCCCTGGTCCTGGAGTATACACTGAAGGATTTCCCTGCGCGTGCCGAATTGGCCAAGGATGCCTCGCAGCTGGCATTCTGCTATCAACTCCTCCATGCATAGTTCTTCCAGAGGGGTTAAGGGCCCCACTGACAATGATTCTTCTCCACTGGTAACACATAATTGCAGGGCAGACCCCTCGGTTGTCTGCTCGGGTTGCAGTAGTCCTATTTCAGATTTTTTTTTCTGGATTTGTCCAGGAGGACAACTTATCCTGGACCTGTCCTTCTGTCTTTGGATATTGGCTTCTTAGCTCTATTTGGGATATTGAAGAATTCGAGGAGTAAGTGTAGGCTACAAATTCTGGTTGATCCAGCATATTCCATGTGACTGCTTCACTTCTGCAGTGCATGAAAGCATCTCCCAGATAACACAATTTGTCTGTTAAGCTGGATACTCTCCACCCGCTGATTATCCTCCGAGCTTCATTCCAGTATGCCCATATGTACTGCATCCTTGTAATAAATAACATATCTGGCTTCCTAGCCTGCCAACATGCTGACGTACCTCCATCCACGAGCTTCACTACCCTGGGAGACTTGAGGCACTGACTTTCTTTCCTTAGCACCATTTTACCTTTTACAGGACTGATGACCACTCAGTTGCTGGGACCACCTTACTGCAATTTTCTCTTTCCTTACATATGGCCTGATCCTCTCTTCTCTATTGTGTGTGACTTCATGCTTTCACTGCTCCTTGATTGATGTCTGAATGATCCCACTGTCGCTGCCGCCAAATGTGAGGATACGGGGTTCTCTCAATCACCCAGACACCGAGCAGATGAAACCAAAGTGATGGTTTATTTTTCCACAGCAACAGATAATATGTATGGACAAGCGGTAAATACAGTGAACAGGCAATAAAACAGGTAGCAGTCCAGACAGAGGCAGTCCCAGTAGAGTATAACGTCCCAGAACAATTCCACGAAATAGCTAGAGACCCTCAGTCCCCACAGTAGAAACTATCACTGATAACACATGCAGTGAATAGTGCATAAGTCCACTCAATCGTTTCCAGGACCCCACACGTAGAAACTATCAGAGATCACACAGCAGTGATAGTCCCTTGGTCCAACAAAGCATATCCAGGATCCCATACAGTAAAAGCTAATCACAGAACACACAGCAGTGAACAGTGTATAATTCCTTGCAGAATTTCCAAAGTATAAATCCACATAGAACTGGTGATGCGTTCCACTAGCACCTTGGCAGAGCGAGGCCTCTTAGCCAAAGTCAGCGACTAACATGAGCAGCTGCCTTCGGTGACCTGTTTTGAAATCTTCCAATTTCCCACGATATTGTGACCACCCAAGGGGGTTGCACCATTTCCTGATTGGTGTGCTTCCCTTAACTCCTACCTCCCCCATTACTTCCCTGATGAACACCTGCTGGGTTGGCTCCCTGGAGTCTGCCAGGCTCCTGTGAAGCACAAAAGCAGGCCAATGCAAGGAGGAGTAAATCCTGAGCGTCCCCTGTGGAGGTGGGAATTAACTTAGAGGGCCTTTTGTTCTGGGAGGCGTTATCTTGCTCTAGTTATGAATAACACAGACTTATGGACCAGGCTAACATCAAGGCTTATCCAGTATTAAAAATTACAATTACTTACATTATTACAGTACATAATATACCCCTGCTACTGCAAAAGTATGTCATGTGAATGATCACACATACACTTAGCAGATGGATGGGGGAACACAAAGGGCTAAAAAGTTAATTAATCGCTGCAAGGAATGAGATGCGGCAAATACATTTTTAACACACATCTCATTTCCTCACATTCCTTTCCCACTTTTTAGGCCTTGTTCCCCGGGGGGATCCAGAACCATTACTGACTATGCGAGGTGGTGGTGCAGGGTAAAGCACCTTGTGGGTGACTGTGCCACCAGTGTCCCACAGAGTAATGTAACATAAGACCCAGGCTGTGAGAAGCAGTCTAGTTAGGCAATCCGCAAGTACAAAATTACAATATAATGTGTCCCCTTTTTCCACCTGAGGATTTAGCAGTTCCCTCAAGAGAGACATTAGGAGTTCATGTGAATGATCACACATACACTTAGCAGACGGATGGGGGAACACAAAGGGCTAAAAAGTTAATTAAGAGCTGCAAGGAATGAGATGCGGCAAATACATTTTTAACACACATCTCATTTCCTCACAGGAATGCACGGCAGTTCTGGTTTGGCTGTGTTAGCCCAGCTAAACTACAGTTTATGATGTATGAGCGCTTGAGATACAGCACCTTGAGGTAGACAAGGAAGCAGGTTACATCGGATTGGTATGCATTTGGAGTTGTCTACAGTGGTTGCAGTATGCTATGGTTTGCCAGGCTGTTTCTGGGTTTGTAGCCAGGTGTCTCAGGTGTGAAGCGTCTGCAAACATTGAGGGTATATAGGCTGGCTCTGAGGGAGTGAGGGATATGATTATGATATGATAATTAGGATTGCTGTAATCCAAAAACATCAGAAATTGGAGATTCCAAGGGGATCCAAGCCCCAGGCTTAGGTCTTCCTGTCTGGTTCAGATCTCCGAAGGAAGCAAAACATACTTTTCCAGGAAATGTCGGATTTCACATGTTTTGGATTGTATGTGAGTCCCTCCCGTGTGATCTGGTTCCATTTTCCATAGGAGAATGTAGAGGGAAAGTGTGGGCTGTAGTTTCTCATAGCAACATGCCATTAGGACACTAAAGTGGGTTGGAAGGTTGACTGCAGGCATCTATGAATGTGTGTTTGTCAGACACTAGCTAGAAACTGCAAATATGCTACTATGTGATGCTGCCAATAGGCTCTTTTGTTTGAGTGTATGATTGTTTGTTAAACAGTGCATTTTGTGTTATAGGTAGTATCTATAAAGACATTGTCACAGAGGCAGTTATTTCAAGATTATTAAAAAAGACAAATTAAAAAAATGTGTTGTGTCTGAGTGAGCAGCACCCCAAAATAGACCTCTTGTCCTGTTAGAATTTAAAAAAAAAAAAAATTCTGTTGTGTATAAATAAAATCTGCAGGCTTTTCTAATACAATTTAAATTGTATTTTTCAAGAAGTGTGAGTTTTTGAGACAGTGTATATTACTGTACTTACTATGTGTGGTGGTATCCCCATCATCTTTATCCCAAAATAGTTATTGAAAATTAGTAATTTTCTTATCCTGTGTGTAAAAAAATGGCATTCTTTGATAATCAAATGTAAAAATTTGTGTAGTATGTTTTTGAGACACAGCAAATATTACTGTTCTTACTGTGTGGTGGTATCCCTGTCATCTTTAGAGGTACTGTATGGACTTTAACAATCTAGGCACCTCCTCCATGTTACATCATTTGCAGCTAGTTCATGCAAATAATTTATCAAAAACTGAAAAATCATGTAAAAGAATTAAAAGCAGTCCAGCATCAGCTACCAACAGAATGGGTAGATACCAGTATATGTTCCACCTTCATCATCAACCCCCTCATTAATGAATGGAGGTAGTCCTGCACCCAATTTGCAAAGGCTAACTAAAGCTGGACATCCACTATACAATTTTCTGTCAGATATCTGTCCAATCTGGCTGGTTGTCATTTGCTCCCATACATTACCAGGTTTTCATTTCAATCGTCCACATGCTCTAAAACACTGGAAAATAGCCAAAAATGGTTGTTCAGACAAATTGGTTAAAACACACAAATTTAACGAATCTGAATTTTTTTTCCATCATTTTTTCAGTTTAAAACCATATCAGATTTTCATTCCAACAAGCCAGATTGGACAGATATCTGACAGAAAAGTGTATAGTGGGTGTCCAGCTCTTCCCCTATCCAGGAGTCATAAGAAGAATATTTGCATGCTAGGGCTGCTGCTGGGGGTGAATCTTCATCAAAATAGGGGACCAAGAAGACTTGTAGTTTCAAACAATGATTGACTGTGACACAAGCATTTAAACGAGGAACCATGTATGAGAGCCACCCTCCTGTTGCACAGAGGATCACTGAAGCCATGACAGATATGCTAGAATTAGATTTGCATCCAATATCAGCCATCGATGAATCTACTTTTAGACAATTAGTGGAGGTCAGTTGTCCCAGCTTCCAAATTCCATCTCAATTCCATTTAAGAGGCATACCAGTGTCAATATGTTGGAAAAACTAAAAAATGTGATAGCAAAATGGCATACCACGCAAAGACTCTACTCTTTGTCATTTCCGATAATGCAAGTAACATTGTATGAGCATTACAGCTCAAAAGAGTGAAACATTATGATGTGGTCAGGCTTAAAAAAAATGGCAACAATTATTGACACCTCTGCCATGACTTAATCTGATACAGTAAGGTGGATGGGTGGACACAAGGACAATTCCATCATGCACCACTTTTAATTTTAGAAGCTCAAAATGGTATAGTGCGCTCTTATCTGGTAGTCTTTACCTACCACTTGGATGAAGTAAAAAAAAGAATGGTGTATCTCAGTGTGCACAAACCAGATGGCTGCTGGTAGAGTTGTATGCAACAAAATATTCATATATTTGTTTTGAGCAGTAGTACCTATGTAACATTAGTGTTAAACAGTAAAACCAATACCTCAAAGTGTGCAAATTAATTTAGGTTAAGATACTAGGAATATGCTAATCTATAGAGATGTGCGGGTTTGGATTCCTAGGGGTAAATTTACTAATTTGACTATTTCTATTCGATTGCATCTGAGATCAAACTTGGATGACATTGTCCGTATTCATGGGTTTAATTTTTCGACCAGGTTACGGAATTTACTCATTTGTGTTGTTCGATGGTGTAATCATTAATTTCTAGTTAGCATTCGATTTTGGATTACTAGAACAAACAGATGCCTGCATGGATCAGGGAGATCCATGCTACATGCATCTGTGTGTAAAATAATAAACACAGATGCACGGACGGATCAGTGAGATCAGTCTGTGCTTCTGTGTTTAAAAAAATGAAAACCTGTGTAACAATAAAAAAAAAAAAAAAATGAAAACCTGTGTAACAATAAAAAAAAATGGCGTGGCCCCCTTCAATGAACAACTCAGGACTGTGCTTTGGAGACCCAGTACTGGTTGTGATAAATACAGGGGACAAACGGTGTAAGAGTCCCCTGTATTAAGCACAACCAGCACCAGGCTATTCAGAACCAGCCCATGTTGCCAAATTACAGGGGACAAAAGATGTAGGGATCCCCTGTATTTAGCGCAACCAGCACTGGGCTCTGAGCTGGTCCTGGTTCTGGAAATACAGGGGAAAAGATGCATAGGGTTCCCCCTGTAATTTCCATAACCAGCAGCTGCTGCAAGGTAAGTATGTGCGTGTATATCTATGGGTGTATGTAATATATACAGTTCTGGAATTTACTGGGAAACACTACACATTTTTTACCCTGTATTTCCAGAACCAGGACCGGGTCAGAGACCAGTGGTGATTGCGCTAAATACAGGGGATCCCTATGTCATTTGTCTCTATTTTTGCAACCAGGGCTCAGGGGCAAATGCAGGATTTTTACAGGGGGGTTTACACACACACAACCATACATACTGTATATATTACATACACACACATACATGTCATACATACCTTACACATACACACACCTACTGTATGTCACACATACATTACATATACACTTACCTTGCAGCAGCTGTGGGTTGTTGACCTGGCAGGCTGGCACCATGTCATTAGGTCCCTCCACCTAGCGACAAAATGCTGCTATTCGCAGGACAATCAGCAAGGGGTGGATACAAATGATGCAATTCTAATGGAATCATGTCATATTGGCTCCGCCTCCTCCCGATTGACCTGCTAATCGCAGCATTTTGTAGCGAGGGGGCAGGTCTTAAGAAGATGGTGCTGCTCTCCAGTCTGTCGGGGGGGGCGGTTTCTGGGTACTTTTGGCCCCTGTATTTCGTAAAACTAGTACTGGGTCTCCAAAGGCCAGGGCTGGTTGTTCTTTTGGGTCAACCACGCCTTTTTTAAAACCTATGTTTACACAGGTTAATTTTTTAAAACCATGAAGTACAGACGGATCTCACTGATCCATACCTGCTTCTGTGTCCGCCAGAATGGAGTTGACAGTGATGGATAAGTATGTGGAGATATGAAACTCGAATAGAAAAAGGTGTTCTATATGAGATTTCTATTTGGGGTTGGTATTGGCATCTTTTGCTGCCAATTTGCACTATTTATTGGCCGTGATGACAATACGAAACCTTAGTAAATTTCAAGGAACTATTGCTTCCTATTGCAAAGTAATGCCAAGTTGTGCCAATGGTGTATGTGTCCGTAGACATGTTACTATCCGATTTGCAGGTATTCTTGGCCGAGATATAGTCATCGAAGGGAGCAAAGTTGGCAGAGTTTAGCCTTCAGTAAATTCTGAATATGCTTTTACCATTCGATTTTGCCCCATTCGATAACATTCAATCTTAGTAAATTTCCCTACTAGAATCCTATCACACCCGAACTTAGCGGTTACAAGTCAAACTAAGCCGCGGCTCAAGTCTTCTCACCAATCTCGAATCCCAAAATGAGGCAAAATATCATCTACCCGGTGCCAGATCTCTTGTGTTTTTGATTGCATCATCTTCCCGGCATAGGATCTTGCGTATTTTTTTTGGATTGCATATAAATCTCCCTCGCTTGTGATCGAGTATTATAGGGGCACTTTGTACTAAATAAAAAGATTAGGAGCACTGAAAGCAGGGTCACTGTGGGCTGGTTGCAGCAATCTGTGAGGCACAAAAAAATGCCATAGGAGTTGACTGCAGCACTGTGTTTAACTGTGTGTTACTAAAAAAAATAAAAATAAAAAAAGCCTACTAGGGCACTTTAAAAAGAAAAAAAAAAAAAAAGATTCGGAGCACTGTTAGAGTGGGCTGGCTACAGCACTCTGGAGCACCCCAAAAAAATGCCATAAGATTGGACTGCAGCACTGTTTGTTACGAAAAATAAAAGAGGATACCTTGGGAATGTTTTTACAAAAAATCATCATTAGCGTGCCACCCTTATACTAGGGACGCTGAGAGGCAGTTTGTTGTGTGTTCAGACACTGTTAAAAAATTGTAATAATATATAACTTGTGTGTTAAAAAAATATAACGTCATTATTATGGTGCCACTTGGCTTAAACGAAGGGCTCTGTGAGGCAGTTTGCTGTGTGTTCAAGGCCTTCAGGCACTGTTAAAAACTAACACTAAAAAATACTTGTGTGTTAAAAAATATAACATTAGGGTGCAACCCTTATACTAGGAGCTCTGTTAGTCGATATAGATCAGTCGATAGAAGAGAAGGAGTCAGGCATTTTCTGAAACCTCATATTCAACACATTCTCATGGAATAGGTATGATTAGTCGGCGGCTGAAATCCCAACAGCGGAAGGACGGGTGGATCAGAATGCCGGCAGCGGTGGATACGTAGGCTAACCTACCCCTCCTAACCCCCCCCTTGGTGGTGCCTAACCCTAATCCTCCCAGTGGTGCCTAAACCTAACCCCCCCTCCCCACACTCTAAACATAACCCTCCCGGGGTGGGGATGCCTAACCCTAACCTCCTCCCAGTGGAGGCCAATCCTAACCCCCCCCCTTCCCCTAGGGGGTGCCTTACCCTAATCCCTCCCCCCAGTGGTGCCTAAACCTAGCCCCCCCTTCCCCGGGGACTTTGCTGTTACTTACCCATCCTGACAATCAAGATTCTGTTGCTTCGTGATGCAGGAGTCAGTGTCCAGTTTACTGTCGGGATATCTGCGTCGGTAAATTGCCGGGATGCGGGCGTCGGGATATCGACACCCGGCATTCCGTCCGCCAGCAATGTGATTGCATACTCTTCTCACTCTACAAGTGTCACCTTTAAAACAGGCAAATCAGTTCACCAAAACACACACTAGACAATTTTTTGAGCAATTTGCGACCCCATACAGCGGGATGCGGCAGGGGCTTACCAATCGGGTGGTCAGGCACCGGATCTAGTGTGTACCAGCCGTCCAATATATCAGCCCACCGGCGAGGGGTTGCTGGTCGCATCACTGGGTACACGTCGTTTAGTGTGTATCCAGCTTAAGGCTGAAGAACAAACTGTGGGCCTGACTAATTATGGACTGCAACTGAGAATACGCATGCAGACGGCTGATTGTTGCATTCTGTGCATGTGCACAAAGGGTTCACTTCGATCACACTGTTATCTCAGGCGCTAGGCAGACCCAGGCATGTCAGTGCATTTGAATGCTGTTACAGGAGCATGCATAAATTAGCCACTGCAATGGCATAAGCAGCTTGAGCTCCCATTGTGTGCGACGAGGTTAGCAATTTCTGAGTAAGGTCTGACATTGTGCTATTGTGGCCACAATGGCACTTGATGTAACCGATGGTTTCGCTGTTTTGCAAAGTATTACGGATGTGAGAAAGGGGATGTAGGCCTCCTTATGTTGGGCTGTGATGGCATAGCGATTGCAAACATTAGCATATTTTTGCAGTGGACCTGTGTGTGTAATTGCAGCTGTGATTACAATAGCAATCCATATTGAATCAGGCCCTATGTGTTCACAAACTTCACAAATCCCTGAGGAGAATCTAAGGCCCGTATTCAATTGCCGGCAAAAAGTCCCAGACTTTTTGCATGACGGAGATTTTGCCGTCATCGCTAGTTTTGCCACCGGAAAAGTATCGCCACCGCGATTCGCCCTATTCAATTGCAAAGGATGTGAGAACGTATCCCAACGAAAAGAACGGTGTCAGATTTGGGGAAATTAACCTGACACCCCCCAAAAGATGCAATGACATGGGGTCCACTATGTATAACCCCAAATAGCCCTGCTGAGGTATTTGGGGTGCTTAAATGCTCTCAATTGGTGCCATTTAGCGTCTTTGTACAAGAGGTGAATAGCATTTAGCAGTTTTTCTTGGGCAAAATAAGTAGTCCCAGCAAATTTGGGGTACAAGAAAATGGGTGCAAGCATGGTTAAAAATCGCTAAAGTGCGTTTTTGAAAAATGCACTTTCAGCAAGCACCTGCAATAAAAAAAAAATAATTAAAAAAAAAAACAGGTTGGGGATACTTGGGGGACCCCCTGGAGTCGATTTCTCTAGTTTTTATGCTTGTACCCCAAGTTGTTTTTTTTGCCCCCAAAACGAAAGTACTTTCTTGGGGTGATCTAAAGTATTTTTTTTTACTTTTTTGGACGCAGTTTACCTTTGGGGGACTGTCCCAAGGCAGCAGGGGTGTTGCCGCAACTTTGTACCCCAAACCTGCAATTCTGCACTTTTTTGCACCTCCTTTCATAGGTGAATCTTATCCGCTGGTTTCAAGGCGCAGACTTTTCGCACCGGTGGAAACTCTTTGCAATTGAATGCGGGGAAAAGTTCTCGCCTTGCGAAATGATGTCACCGGCGAAAACTTTTCACCAAGAACGGCTTTTCGCCGGCAATTGAATATGGCCCCATGTGCGAGTTTAACATTTCTGACTCTGTACTCTTAAGAGATGCCTCCTTCCACCATTTCAGTACAGTTCAGTGCGGAGGGCAAATGTAAGGATGAGCAGCACAAGCAATGATGGTAACATAGAAATTGAGGATGCTACGGTGGACATGCATGCATCATTATAAACCGATTGACGGGAAGTGACCATACGGGGGTGTGACAAGGGGTGGTCAGTGAAATGCAGGCGTGCCAGTAAGTTTCAATGCCATTGCAGGGGCATGCAAATTATCCACTGCAATACCAGATGCCGTCTGAGGCGTCATAGCATGCGCAAAATTCAGTATTTCCTGAGTAAGGTCTGCGTTTCATTAACTGTCCGATGTTATAGTTTCTCTATGTTGTCAAAGTATACAGATGTAAGGGGAAGTGGGCATCTTTATGTTAGGCTCTGATTGCAATGCCACTGGATCATTTATAGGTCACCGCTGATATTAGCAACTGCGTTGCGTGCGTATAAGCAGAATATCGATCCATAGTGAGTCAGGATTAATATCCTACCTCAATGCATTTGGTTTTAGACAGTTAAATGAGGTACTGTGTCCCCACTACCTGATTCCATTTTACAAGAACAGCAATTCCTTGGCTGTACCGGGACATTAAAAGAAAACTAGTTCTTGGCCTAGAAAATTTAATTGTACAAACTATCCCCTTAACCACAGATATGTGGACAAGTGGTACTGGTTGAATGAAAGTTGACATGACTATGGCAGCCCACTGGGTGGCTGAATCACCTTAAAAAGCAGCAGCCAGTAGGGGATGGTTATTGAAGAACTGCTTGAACAATCACCTGATTGGAAAATGTCTGGAGTGATAACTATCCCACTTCTGCTCTCATAGAATGTGCCCTGACAATCTCTAGCACCTCACATCTCTTCTTCCTTATCTGATCCACTTTACAAGCAGCTTTAATCTTATCATGGACCTTCAGGAAGTAAAAAGGATTATCTGTTTTTCCCTTATATTTAGAATTCTAAGATAAAACAGCTCTAACCAGATTTACTGTATGCAACTTTTCTTTCTTCTTTATTGGCTCCAGAAGAACAATTTCTTAGTTGACATAAAACTTGGAGACTACTTTAGGCAAGAATGCAGAATTTGTTCACGGCCTCACTTAATTGGAATGTGTACTCAGAAATTGTTACTTGTATATAGACACTTAAATTCTTCCACTCTTCTGTCAAACGAAAAATATTACTTTAGGTGTTAGGAGTGATACTTTTGAACGGGTTCTACTGTTAGTACTTCTATTCCATAGAAGGTCAAAAGATTTTATGTACTGTAGTTTAAAATTATTTTGGCTGCTTAAAAACCACACTGCTCTTGCCTCCAATTTTCATTATTTTTTTCTTTTCCTTTTGACGTAATATACCTTATTTACTTTTTTGTGAACAGGGACCCTCCAATCCTTAGTGCTTAAATTTGTGATCAACAGTCAAAGCCAGTTCTGAGCTGGTACTACCCTCTTTGTTCTTGCCACTAGTCCAGACACTTTCTAGGGTTGTACATTCGTCTTAAAAGTTGACTCAGGGTTCCTGGTTTACAATCTCATTATTTGAGCAGTTTAGTGTCTGACTGTTTTGTACATAACGCTGATGTTCACGGAGTTGAGCAATTTTTTGCAATTGCATGTGTAAGAAAATCCCTAAAAAAATCATATGGTGCATGTGTTAAACAGAGTATACTGTATGCGCAAAGGTGCAGTTGCATTTGAGAAGTACAGCATCAGAAATGTCTTGGAAAAGTGCAGGGAATTCCTGAAGAGTTAATGGGAGGTGGCCATCTTATGGACGTGTTTAGGGAGAGTCACGGGGGCATGTTGCTAAAGTGTTTGCATGCACAGACACTTCATCGTTCACATTGGGGACCATAATCAGACAGAAAATCTGCATCTGTCAAAGGGTTGGTGCAAGTTTCCATGGTGCAACAGATAGTGGAGTCTAAAGACACACCAGGTGGTATAACAGTGGTTACAGACTGAGTGTCTGTCCTTACACATTTATACACATGGATGTACACCAGGGAAGGGATTGGTAGAATTTGCATAAAGTCGTAGAATGGCGACCGTCAAAAATGCAATCCCAGTCGCTTCTGAATACATCTGGGCAATTCCATGAAAATATGGACATACAGCCTAAAACATAAGTAAACATAGGTACAGGATGTTGGCATTGTTAATCAGTTGAAATGCTGTATTTTGAGAATACAGGATAATAGTTTTGATTTGTGATCTAGCACTTCATATTAGGGCTCTTTAAACTATAAGTGTTCACTGAATAAAAATATTATGGGCAGGCTTTTAATTTACATATACAGCAATGAAAATATATGTGTTTGATTAAATGATCACATATAATCTCAATATCAGGATTAATATACTGGAAATAAGGCAATTTAAGTAATAAAGAATAATCTATCCATGATATAATAAAATGTACAACAGTAAAAGTGATTCTGCTACAGAAAAATATAAAAGTTTAAACATTTAATTTTATATTATTACAATATTTTACATTGCTTAAAAATTCAGTTTTGTATTAACATTTCTAAATAGAAGATCACTTTTAAAAGGTGGGCCTAACATTTTTTTATTTAAGCTGTAATTTGTGATAATGGAATCACATTAGGTTGCTCCTTTAATAGGAAGTAGATCTAAAGAGGACGTGCCACCATTTATACTGCTGACCGCAGCCACTGATGCAATGAACCATGTGCAGAGTGATTTTTGAAATAATCCTGAACCAAGGGGTCTATTTACTAAGCTGTTAGAAGTGAAGAGTGATAAGGTGCCAGCCAATCAGCTCCTAACTGCCATCTCACAGGCTGTGTTTGAAAAATGACAGTTGGGAGCTGATTGGCTGGCACCTTATCACTTTTCACTTCTCCTAACACTGCTTAGTAAATAGACCCCCAAGAGTGTTGGATATAATTCTCAAAAAATTTCAACATATCTCTGGTGAATATATAGCATAAAATTTTAACTCTACTTACATATTTCAATTTGTAAAGAGACATATTCAATAGTTCAGAAGTTAAATTTGTTCAAACACCCCAATATCGATAATAGGGAACAATATTATTTAGTCGTCCTGTTCAGTAAAGGCTACATTTCATCAATGCACTGTACTACTTGGCCAATTATGACTTTGCTTTGAATTTACCTATTTGTAGCATACTTGTCTGCTGTCCCGCACACCCCAGGAAGAGTGACCGGAACTCTTGCATCCCACCCACTTCCTAGTGAAGTTGACAGGATGGGGAGATAACTGGAGGGAATTGTTCGTCGGAAGGGGGTGTGGCTAAATTGAAGCAAATCGTGTAATTTTAGCTCCACCCCCTACCCACAACTCGTGGAATTTCACAGTTACAAAGGCAGGGACTAATGTCATAACAGTCCAGCCCTGTCCCCTAAAATGGTCAGCTGCGTCTCCTCTCCGGGCTTAAAACCAAAAGTAGACAAGTATGATTTGTAGTTGATATTTTTGATTTTCACTTCTACTAGGTATCTGAATCTATGTTTCTATGTTTAGGTCAACTTGTTGATAAGTACAAAAATAACCCAATTTGGAATGTAACAATTTTGTAAAATATAATAGGAAATATAAGCAATAGTAATTGCATTAGGAGGTAGCAAACATATTGTAATCAGTACACTTTACCATGCTCATTACCCACTTGGTGATTCCATTACTTTATTAATAACAATATGCCCAGGTTACACAAATGGTCATAATTTACCTTATATAGATGTATCCCATGAACGTCTCCATCTTGCAAAAAAAATTGTGAATCAATTACTGAAGCGGATTTCATCAATTTTATGTACACATAAGTAACATGTCTCATGAATGGTGATTCCATTACTGACTTTCAAAGTAGGCTGATATATCAATAATAACACACAAGACAACACTTAAGCTATTTTGATAGTTTTTATATGGGATTTATTGTGGGCTGTTGGGTTATGATGATTTGGTCACATTAGTGGTGGCAGTTGTATAATGAACAGAATTAATCACTGTAAAAAGGTGATTCTGTTACCAGTGAGACTGCCCACTACTGATTCAGCCCCTTAGTTGCAAGTTACACATATGCCAAAGTGCAAAGGAGAGAAGACTGGAAGTAGAGGAAAACATTTCTAAGAGCTTGAGATATTGCATCACTGAAGATCTGAAAGATTACTGCATCAGATAAGACAGTTGATTAATCTTTTGGATTCCCTTTGTGACACTGATGCAACACTTTGTAAAGGTCAGGGGGATGTAGAGGCCAAATAAAAAACACAAACTCAGAACATGGTGAGGCACTGATGTTGTGGTGAAATTGGTATACATCTTGAAAACACAGCTTTGAGGAAGTCTCAGTCTATTGCTCAGAGAATGAAAATTGACACACCCAATACAAAAATATTTTGTCTTTTCAAACTGATTGTGTCTCCTAAGATTTTTATTTCTCTACCAGGAAGAGATTAGATTAAAATACTATTCTCTTCTAGGAAGAAGGCACTTTGGAAATCACTTATTTCTCCAAAGTGTTTGTATATTGTAACAGACAGCTATTCTAGGTAAGTTTGATTCAGACACTCTCAGCTGAAGAGAAAGGAAAAGTGGAAGGGGTCAAACTAGGGGGCATATGTATCAAAGCTTGATGTGAGATAAAATTGTGAGATATATATATATATATATCACCAACCAATTAGCTTCTAACTTACATTTTGCAGGCTGTGTTTAAGAAATTATAGTTTGGAGCTGATTGGTTAGTGATATATATTTCACAATTTTATCTCACATCAAGCTTTGATACATACGCCCCTAGATACTAAGAAAAGTACCAACTTTTTCCTCTCTATACTCAGCTGACCGAAGTTTAAAGCATGTCAGGACTGGTATGCGGTGTGAAAAGAAACATCTGTTTGACATAGATACTGTATGAAAAATGTTCAATATACTAACAGGTAAATACTTCAGTTACTAAATTTTAATGTAGACACCAAAATCTTTGATACAAAAGTAATAATTACAATGGAGACTAGTCCAACCATATGCCTGTTTTCACAAGTGCTAACATGCCAGAAAATAATACCTGTGAAACTCCCTATTAGAAATCAGTGATACTTCCTTAAATCAGTGATACTTCCTTAAATCTTAAGATATTAAGAAATGGCTTCATTGTTTCAAGTAATTGTTAGTAAAGCTTTTCAATCTTATTGAGGGATTACAGATACCAAAAACAATTACAGGCACATTGTCTCAGAGCTCAAATGTAACATAAAACATATAAAAGTTTTGATTGAATTTCAGAGTAGCTAAGGATACAGCAACCAAAACATATTGTCTAAATTGCAATGTTCCAGATAGACAACATATTTGGAGAAACCAGAGACAAGTTAGTTTGTGAAATGGATCAATTAGGGAATGTGGCTTATGCTAACTTTTCTCTCTGTACCAGACAGATGTGCAAAATGCTTTGTATCCAATGCTCTTATTTCTTCAAACTTAGAAGCTCCAACTGTTTAATAGCACTGTGTTAGGTCTCCAGACTTTGTCAATAAGAATATACAATTTGGGGGAAGTATGCTCACTCATTCCCAAATAGTCATTTTCAGTGAATATATGCCTTTCTTCTTAATGCTGTAGTCCAAAAATTCTTCGCAAGGTCAAAGCCATGGGAATGGCATATTCAGCCTCGTGAACAAAGGCTGAAACTCGGTCATCCTGACTCTAAAAAAATGACAAACTATTTCCTTAGGATTCCCTATGAATAGTTCCTAAAATGTGTAATCTGTTAAAAGTTCCACAAGCAATGCAAGATACAGTTTCTGTTAAAACTTAGAACAGGATTAATCTATCATATGTAGGACAAGGGAAGCACTGGAGCATTTCTAATCCTATATATGTTCTTTTGAGGGGTACTCTTTTTTTTTTTCAGGTGAGCTGCAGGAGCATTATCACAATTGGATTTTAGCTCATGTTGGGTTGGACATACATATTCTTTAGAGCCTGTTTCTTTCTAATTATTTTTTGATTATCAGTAGCAGTGAACCTTTGATATTCTAAATATTTTTATGGCAGATTTAGATACCAATAATCTATACACCTCACTGCAATACTGACATGCCCTTATGGCTGTTGCAGTTAGGAACCATCCTTAATATTACAAATGCAATCATGTTAAGGAAAATATAGAAGACCCATTTTTATGCATTGTTCAGTGACTAAATAATAGTTTGCATATGTTTTAAAGTTAAACTCTCATTCACCACAAATTTCCACAAAACTACAAGGCTGGATGATGTCAAACTAGCTGTTCTCCATTTTAAATGGCTGCCATTGCAGATAGCCATCTCTAATCAAGATTGCAGCTAGGTTTCTGTACTGGCTACAATTCAACAACACAATTGCAGCAATATATTCTTTGTTGTAATTTTATCATCTAATCATGTTTTCACGTATATAATTTATTCTTACGTTTTATTGTTCGCTAGGATTTAAGGATTGTCATCAGTTAGATACAAAATCAAAGAGGATCAGAGGCTTCCAGGATACAACTACAGAGCATTCGGCAACAGTTAATTTGACTCATAATGTGGGCTCATTTCATACATAGAAAGGCAATTTCTGCTCCTCTCTAAAGTTAAAATTTGGATTTTGGTCATAATGTGATATGTGTTTTGTTCCATAATTTGTATGAAATTTTATAGATGCTGGATTATCTAGCTAAAATATTGCATACCTATACATTTTTCTAATTTAAAAAAAAATATATTTGTAAGCCTTTCAAAACAAATAATTTATATAAAACCATTGTGTAAAAGATCTAAAATATTTAATAGAAATGTTAGCTGTTGTATAATTGTTCAAACAGCTATTATGCTGATATCTAGGTTTCATGCTTTCTTCCTATCGGGGGACACTACTACCATGGGGAGGTGTAGCTAGTGCAGGAGGTGGGATTTAGAAATTTACTAGGAACCCACTGAATTTCTTCCTTTCTAAAGCCCATCAGCAATATACCCCAATCAAGACTTAGAGCTCAAGGAGCCAGAGTATAAACTTTCAATATTTCTCAGGGCAAGTTGTCTTGAGCCAATGGTCTGTGTTGGATCAATCCTGATTTAAGTGCAGTATCGTGTAGGTCTCTTTTCCTGCTAATCCAGAATGATAGGTCTCAACTGCATACAAATCCTTCCTTATGGTTAAAGGTGGTGAAATATATTCACATCCTCCAGGAACAGTATGCTTCCTTTTTTGTAAAGGTCTGAATTCTTGCAGAAATCAAGACTTTGCTTCATTTTTCTTAGTTGTTTTTGTGGAAGATCTACTGTGTGGAACTTTGAGATTTTCAGGCAACAGATGCACTTTATAATGTGCAGAAGAGGTTGGCTTGAAACTAAACAGCCCATTACTATTTGGATTAGATGTGTTGTTCATCAGTCCTGCATCTGTTCTGGCATTCTGACTCCAGGACATATTTGCTCATAATATAAAATCGGTGAGTGCTCAGCTACTGCACCAGTTCTATAATCCAATGGTAGCAGTGTCCCCAACAGGATCAGATAAATGAATTCAACAGTACAATAAATACTGTTTTTGGTGTTTTATGCAATGTATCTTAGGTCACCGCAATGTCAGGAAGCAGAATAAATGTCATTAATATGGAGACAAAGCTTTAACAGATCTGCAATAGCCAACTGTGGCAAAAAAAAAAAAAAGTTACAAGAAAAAAAATAAAGGGACAACTAGATTTAATAAATTAATATACATTTTCTGTGTAAGATTTACAATTAAGATATTCACAGGATGCTTCATTAGATGCCCACTTCCCCCTCTGCACATATCTGACCATAACATTCATGAATACAAAGACAATATGGTGCCGATAACAGCAAGTCAATGTATTTGAGCAGGTTCTGACCAGTGTGAATTCTGAAGATGTAACTGTATGTACAGACTGTGCATGTGAACTGCCAAAAACAGAGAACTGTGCTGTAGGACAATAACATTAGTAAATGTCTTTGAAAGGCATGGCATTTCAGGAGTCTCTGAAGGTAATTGAGTCCTTGTCCTTTTTTTTTCCTTTTAGTCATGTGCCAGTTGAGAAGAGTGTGCTGAAGATATATTGGATTTGGCCAATTTTCGTTCATAATTTACTAAGCGTTGACCGACAAGGTATCTGAGAATGAAGAGAAAAACAGAAAGCGTGGTGAAATGTAGCACATTGACAATTACTGTATATGAAAAAAGAATGTACTACATAACATTAATTTATATTAGAAACCCCAAATATGTAGTTTTATTCGTTTACGCTTACAGCCAGTCATTCTAATAAATGAAAGTGTTAAACAACAAAAACAATTCCCCACATTAAAATACAGTTTAAAATGCTTGCCATCAAACGACTTGATAAATACAGTACAAAACTATTCTCACTTGTCATTCTTTATGTGTTCATAAAGGCGCTTAAACTGCCGGATCTGGAAAGATAGTATTCCTATCAATATCACCACCATTAGCAAAAAAGGATAAATACGACGCTGAACTAGATTCTGCATTTCAGGAGTGACACCTGCAAGGTAGAATTCAAAACAATTTAGTATACAACAATAATTGAATGATACTTTGAGAAATTATTGAAAGATGACCACATTTAATGGTTACTCTGTAATATATTAGGAATGCAGTCCATACATCTAGATTTTGAAACTGCAGGACAATGTATGAACGGAAATGTAGTGTTCATGATCTGTAACCTCAATAATGTCTTTGTATAGGAACTCTGCATTCTTCACAGGAAATAACTATGCCTATTTTTAGACTCTAGATAAAAACTGTCAGGGGCAATACACCGAACAAATTTGCAATCTCAACTTTACATCACTGGGAATAAGAAAATGTTGCAAGAAACACTAATCTGTAAACAGGAGATATATATTGTATATTATGTCACAGATTGAAATTGAGGGATAGATCAAATAAAGCAATAATTTCCGTTAATGTCCATTTCAACTCATTTCAAGCTTTCCTTTATGAAAACAATGTGTAAACTGTGCAATTGTGTTGATTTCATTAACATATTATTATACTCTTTTATATTTGTTATAATTTTAGAGGCATGTATACACATGGGTGGCAAACAAAGCACAAATGAGTAACATACCAATTAATGGTACAATTCCTGCAGAAATAATGCATGGTATGCACAGCGACAGCAAAAGTACAGAGATGACTGGAGCAGCTAGTTTGCGTATTATAAAATGTAGATCAATATTGCGTATTCCATTTGCATAAACCTATAAAAAAAAAATAATAGTGAATAACACAAATGTTCACAGTCAAAGTATAGTAACCAAACAAAAACTATATATAGTGAATTATGTTGCAATATATGTCAATTTGATGTTTTGTTGTTGCTATTTTAACTAAGTATGTAGTTTTTGTGGTAATGAATTGCAAAACTTAAATATAGCTTTTAATATACACTTTGGACAAGCTTTTTCTCAATCAATCCTACCCCAAGTATAGCAAAGAGTGGGATTTATAGAGGCCTCTCTCTGGAGCACTGATGAACAATATTAATTCAAGAGAGTACCGTTACTAAGAACACGAATATTTCAAGATGAAGGTGTGTTTCAGAAAAAGGTCAGAAGGAGGTCTTTTGTCTCCCTACTTAAATTTTAAAATTTGTCCATCAATTTACCAACATCAATAGAAGCTCACCTACAGAAGATTAATCCTAAAAGAGAACTTATTTTCTAAAGAATAATTAGTTCAGTATATTATATTACTATAGACTAGAGCAGAGGTACCCAAAAGTGGTTCTCAAGGCTCCACAACAGTTCAGGTTTTAGAGATATCCATGGTTGAGCATAGATGGTTAATTCAAATTGACTGAGGTACTAATTAAAACCCGCAACTAATTAAGCCATGGATATCTCTAAAACCTGAACTGTTGGGGAGCCTTGAGGACTGCGTTTGGGAACCTCTGGACTAGAGAGATGAGCGGTTTGGTTTTACTTTGTTATGTTCGGATGTCAAAACAGACATCTTAGTGGCTGATCCGACTCTCAAGTGTTTTGGATAGCCAATAAGAATAAACTAAACTTGCACTAATTTGGCAAAAAGAACAGAGTCAAAACCGAACCGCTCACCTCTACTACAGGCATGAGTTAAGGTAGTTGTGGACAACATTTTTCTAGGTTGTACCTTCTATAAGATGTATACTGTATCTGAATGTTGACAGGCACTATTGGTGTACATATCAGACATTTGCATTCTGTATTGACTTTTTTTCAGCAACACATACTTTTATTATTAGGCTGTTCAATGCACTATGAATGATGCATTAATACAAACATTTAAAAAAAAAAAAAAAATTATATATATATTTGTGCCCATTTTGGCATATCAACAACAAATTTTCTATCAATGTTTTACTTACTTGTTCAATTACAGTTTTCAACCACCACTGAGGACCCATCAGAGTTATAGCAGCAATTATTTTGGCATGTAAAACTCCAAGAGCCCAGTCCTGCAAAAAAAAAAAAAAAAAAAACACACTTTAATGACTATTTATGCTTTCAAACCAATAGCATTCTTTCAACAATTATTTAAAGAGAAAGTTACAAAAAGCATTAGGTTTTGGAGCAAACATGATTTATAATGGTACATTAGAACTTCTCTACATTAGTTAATTTTTTGTTTTAAGTAGCTTTAATTCATTTAATAACACCTCACCTCAACCTTTGTGATTTTCAGTAAAAAAAAATTCTCTAAATTAAACAAATGTTTTTAAACTTTTTAGATTCATTCTAATTTTTACATATCATGATTAAAACTTAGAAACCTACACTAATTTACAATAGTTTTTATTTCTTTAAATTACTGTGGTGTGAATGGCATTTTGTTTTTGGATGTTAGTTTTGATATAGAATTAACCATTTGCCTGGCATGGTTGTATCAGATACTGCCAGCGGCTACTGGAAGCTGATCTTCCGGGAGCCGCCGGGATCAGCCTACCAGGCTGGCTCCTCCATTGCAACCTTTCCCTAGCCTACTCCTGCTAGCAGGGCTACAAGAGGGGGACAAACCTAAAAGTCAGTCTTCCAGCAGCCCGACTTGTAGGAGCTCAGTGCAGCCGCAGGTAGCTCTTTTCGGCCACTCACACTGATTGGCGATCTTAATAGGATCGTCCCCAGGCTGCAGCGGGCTCCCCTCTACAGCACAGCCATGCCCCCCCCCCCCCCACTGAGATGGGCAATACAGATCTGAATGTTCTTCTTGCTCAAGTCCTGCAAGAAGTAGCTTTAAACAGTAAATAACATACAACAAAAACACCAATGCTAACACATACATGTGTATTTATATACCTACACAGAGTAAAGGTTTTTTTATTTTAAACTATATAAAAACTATATAATTTTTTTTAAAAAACAAACAAACATTCTCCCAAAACTTTCCCAAAATAGATGGTCTATTTTTTTTTTTTTTCTGCAAATTACATAGACTTCATTCAGTATAATTTTATCATATCATATCAAATCAGCAGGTTTAATTATCTGTTATTTACATAATTTGATCATTTGGGGACATATTTATAAAAAATATTAGTTAAGTGATTAAATTAATCCTTTCATGCATAGATGCCACTACAGTAGACAGCCGTTTATCAGTCATTATCTTCAATAAAAATATTTTTACATCACTAGTGCAGGTATCCTCTTCATTGTACATCTACCAATCATAGAAGGTATGCCACCTAATGGCAGCTTTTAATTCCTACAAAAACAATAAGGTCAAAATAAAATGGCTGAGAAAAGTTTACCAGCACGAGCACTTCAGTGATTTCTGTAAAATATTTTTACTTAAATTTAGCAGAGCAGGTAAAAAAAATAAATTCAAGGAAAGCAATATTTAGGGCATAATACTGTAGATGTTTTAATCAAATACTCAATTTATTATTTTCACAGCTGACGTAAAATTATATGTCCACTTCAGTGGACGTCGGCAATACAAAGATACTGCGAGCAAGGCTTATCATGGTATATAGGTGTAACCTTCATATTGTCCTCATATAATAGCTATATCTGCATACCACAGCTTTGACAGCAGATAGATAACATATAATGATGTATATAAGGCTAACTTTTTAAAATTGTAAATTATTCAATTATCATTAGTAGCAGCTCTGGTAATAGTGGTGAATGCTTTAGTAGTATTGTTTTTATTTACTCCAGACATCAGGAGCATCTAGCAACAGGGTTAGGGACAGACTAGTAGAAGAGATTCCATCAAATTCCAGTGGTACCGACACTGACTGTGATGATGGTGAATGGCAGCCAGACCTGAAGAGAGAAGGAGCAGGGAGCTTTAGTAGCTGCAGTGAAAGTGGTAGTGAAACAAACGATGAATATGATGATGAAATACTTCAGGTAGCAAAAGGAAAACAGAAACACAGTAAATTGTGGAAAACCAAAAAGACAGTGATTTTGAAGGTGTCTTGTCCACATTTTTAGGACAGCACGAAGTGAATGCTGATGGTACAGAACCCATACACTTCTTTATGCACCTATTTTCTGTTACCCCGACTGACTAAAGTGTCCACAACACAAATTTGTACACACTCCAGAAAGGGAAAGAATATCTGTCACTGACAAGTCATGAATTGAAATGTTTTCTTTGGAAAAAATATGGTATATGTCCAATCTCAGATATCCCAGATCCAGAATATATTTGTCTGCAAATGAAGGGACTCGTCTTAACTGGATTGCAAATGCAATGTCTGTAAAAAGATTTGTAGAGCTTCTCAGTTTACTTCACTTTGTAGACAATTATTCTCAACAGCAACGAAACAAAGACAAACCTGTCAAAGTTCAGCCTGTGTTAGACAAACTGAAGGCATCCTTTAGTGGAGCAGTTGATCCTGATGAGTTTCAGTTTGTTGATGAGCAATTCATTCCGTCTCAAGGGCCATCAGTCCATCAAGTAGTGCATTCCCAAGAAACCCAAGCCATGGGGTTTGAAGGTGTGGGTGAGAGCAGGAATATCTGGGTACATGTATAGATTGAGATGTATTGTACATACCAGGGAACAAGTGGAGACAGGGCTGAAGTTAGTGCACTGGGTATGTGTGCTGGCATGGTTCTTGGCTTGTGTGATGACATCCAAAACAAAAATCAAAAGGTCTTTTTTTGATAACTTGTTTTGTACCTTTACTCTCCTCCAGAAGTTACGCAACTAGGGCATCTATGCAACAGAGACATGTATAGCTAACAGGCTCATGGGAACACAATCAAAGTTGAAGAGTAAGAAACAGCTGAAGGTAGAAGGAAGAGGCGCATTATCAGTTGTTACCAATGGTGAAAACATAACCAATACATAAATGAATAGACAGTTCATTGATTCATGTTGTATCACCCTGTGCAGGCATGCAGCCACAAGATTCTGCCCAGAGGTGGAGCAAGAAAGAAAAGAAGTGATCCACATGCCTCAAACATTTGTTATTAAACTTTATAACACGAACATTGGGGGGGAAAGTTGTGGATCTCATGGATCAGTGTGTGGCGATGTACCCACACAGACGCAAAAACAAGACATGGTATGTTATGGTGTTCTTTTACTTTCTTGATGTGACTTGTGTAAACACATGGCTGCTGTATCGAATGTATGGATTCAATGACAAAAATCAGTTGGATTTCAAAGCATCTTTTGTTTGAGAATTGATCAACCCTGACTCTATAGAGCAACGTCGAAAGAGTATGACCAAGCAAGACACCATTTCTGTTTAAGCGCAGAGCAGTGTCAAAGGCACTCCACTGAAATCAGGTTTAGTGATGGGAAATCAAAAGCTTTTGGCTGCAAAACATGTTAAAAGGTGCCACGATGTAGCTTGTACACGTAAAACTAAGTACATCTGCATGCAGTGGCTTGAGCCTTAGAAGCCAGGGTGCTTCTGTAACTTTCACATGAAGTGTTAAAATCAGTCAAATTTGTTCATGAAAAAGGTAAAACTTTCTAGATAAGAAGCAAGCTCAAAAGTAAATGACAATATTTGTGTTCTAAATACTGAGATTTTTACTTCTGGATAACTATAGCCATAAATCAGCATAAAAAATGCATGGTTTCAACTTAAGAGGTTTTTTTTGTTATGGAGAAAATAAATACAGTAAGCTACTTGATCAGAACAAATTGCAAAAAAATAAAAAATACAAATGTCTGGTATGGTTTCAAAGTTAAATGAAAAAAAGTACTTTCACGGTTAAAATACTGCACCACAATAAATAGAGCAATTTTTTATGTTGATGATGCATGATGTCCACTCAAATGGACAAGTGTATACCTTCTTTAGTTTTACAATTTAAATAAAGCAAACATTTTTTGTATTTTTAAAAGCCCTGAAGACTAATAAGAAAAAAAAAAATATTTTACAATGTGATAATAGTGTTATAGTACTGACTGGGTAGCATTAGAGGAAATATTTAATTTATATACTGTACTCATGGTTTGGATTTACAAAGTATTATGTGATCAGTGATAATAAAGTGTTTATTTTTTCATTTAAATATTTGATTCAAGCACTTAAATAATTATCTTTAATAAGTGGTGGAATTCTTGCTTTCAATGTGTGAACAGGTACACTTTAAGAAAATGAAGCAGGTAGTTTTCTTAATGCATCAGTTCTAGTATAGCAATATTTTCAATATATTAAAATAGGTTATTGCACTGGTTACTAGTATGTTTGCTATATCTCTATCTAAAACAAGTGATATAGCATGCATAAATAGAGTTTTATTTTACATGTATTTTTGAAAATTGATTGTTAAATGAATATACATATGACTTTAGATGAAATTACGTCTTGGGTGCAATCCTTGATATAAATATAATTGTCATTGCAGCAATTTAAGCAGATAAGGTGCACTGATACTTTGCAAGTAGTTTGTTAATGAATTACTTATGAAAAGTTAATGGTCAATAGTAGATTTGGTTCTATAATAAAAACTCTCAATGCTAGGGAAAATATAGAGAAATAGCACTTCCTTTTACACTATTTATAAAGATTATAATAAATCATACACTCATTACTCATATAAAGACGGGAGTCAAATCAATAAGCTAAGCTCCAAGCGTTTCCTATGGAAGTGTTCATGTAACTCTCCAGGCACAGTACAAGAAATAAGAGATGCCACTAGGGCAGCAACAAAGGTGCATGGACTTGCACTCTCGTGTTGGCGACACTGCTCACACACCCCTATTTACGCCCTTGTGGGTAACTAGCACAGAGAGGACCTAAAAAATGCTATTTATTTGGCTATAACTGAATTTGGCCATCTACAAGCCAATAAATTGGCACAATCTGAAAATAGAAAAACACTTTTACATTGGTGGTGTACCATCTGCGTAATACCCATATGAATAACATTCCAAACTATTTTTAAAATAGACAATCTATAATGTGTAATGATATTCATATACATATTTGTGCTGCCCAACAGTATATTTTGCCTCAGGCATATATGCTTTGCTGATTTGACCACACACAGGTTTATTAATGTTTTTCAGCAATATATATCAATTGTGTTTTAGTAAATGAAGTCCATATATGTACCATCTAGCAGACTGTAGGCCATATTCAATTAGATACGAAAAGCCAGTATCCGCTGAAAAGTATCGCCAATCCCGGCTTTACGTGTGGTTGGAACTTCTCTCCAAATTCAATTCCAGACGGTTTTCGCGTACGCAGAAAGTCAATGCAATGTAATAGGCGAAAAAGATTCGCCTAAGAATAGCAGGAGAAAAGAAGTGCAACATTTTTATTTTGGGGTGCAAAGTTGGGGAAACCACTCAGAACCCTTGGGACAGCCCCCCAAAGGACAACTATGCCAAAAAATCTGGGGCAAAATAGCCACCTTAGGGGTCTGCAAGGATGGGTCAGGTGTTTTTAGAATTGCCGATGCGTTTTTCAAGTTTTTTTGAAACATCACTTTAGAGACTTTAAAACATGCTAGCACCCATTTTCAAGTACCACAAATTTGACTGGACTACTTATTTTCACCAAAAAATACTGATTAATGCCATTCTTCACCACTTTAACAAGAACACTAACAAGGATTTTAAATAACTTCAGTACCCCAAATACTTTTATTATGGCTTTTGGAACACTACTACAGTGATCCCCAATGTTAGTTCATCTTTTTGGGGCGTTCAGCCTGATTTCCCCTATTCTGACAGTACTTTCCGCCTGTTTTACATTCGCCACTTGCCGTTTTCGCCTTGTTTGTAATTGAATACAACGAATAGCGGGGACGCACACGATAAGTTTACGCGTTCAAAACACACGATGTAGGTGAAAAGTCCAGCAGGCGGAACTTTTTCACGGACGCAAAACTAATTGAATATCGCCCTGTGTGTGAATAATTAAAGACTCAAGAGAATGTGAGGGAATCATGATGTAGAAAACGGGATGCAGTCAAAAAACCTACTATTGGGATGCCGTCTATTGAAATCCTGGCGCCGAAATCCAGAACTGCAAACAGAAGACCGGCGCCGGGATCCCAACAGCCGGCAACCCGATCATAAGTACAGCGGTGGCTCTTAGCAGTTACCTGCGGGGGAGGGCTTAGGAACTAACGGGGGAGGGTTAGGTTTAGGCACTAATCAGGAGGGTTAGGGTGCGGAGTAGGGAGGTTTAGGGTAGAGAAAAGGAGAGTTAGGGGGTGAAGGATAGCATACCCCTGTCGGAAAACTCAGGATCGGGATGCCGCTATCGGTCTTTAGACAGCCGTCATCCCGACTGCCTGGGATTCCATAGCCAACCCCTAGAAAACACCTACTAACAGGGCACATAGTAGAAGCTACGTCTGTTCGCTACTTTTGATCACATGGAAACATTTAATCAGATTTTTCATTCTGCTTGTTTCCCTGACAGCAGGGTATCTGCAAAATATCCATCAGCAAAAAAATTACAAATCACTAGGGAAACCATTGTATTAAGTATGCTGGTATTGTATTTTCGCGTGCAGATTATGATTGGTTAAAATTTACATATAGACCTGAAACATATTTGACTTGCTGAATATCTTATACACGTTGTACAGCTTAATTATGTTCCCATTGTATGAACAACGTTTTTCAGCTCCATTATATATGTTTGACGCGTGTGAGGATTTAACAGTCTTACATACATGATTAATTTCCCGCTGAACTTTTTGAGTCCTCTTATTTGCGTCATAGCCTATTATTCTTTTGTGAATATAGGCATTGGAGATCTATGTTAAATGATATACGATACATAGATTTTGACAGTGGCGACAGTATAGGATCAGAATTATTTTAATCACGTTTTTAATTCTTTTCACCATTTGTTTTATTTAAAATATTTTGTTATATAGTATATTAAAAGTTTAAGATTTTATTATTATATTATTAAAATAAGCAAAAATAGTTAATCTCCTACAAGCTCTAGCAGTGACTATCCCTCGTGGGTGGTTTGCAGACCTACACTAGGGATTAAAATAATTTGTGTGGGGTGGGAGATCATCTCGGTTTAAACATGATGTCCTCTTTAGACGATGTCACCTTGGTGGACTTCAGCTCCCTCATATTCACACATACTAATGGGGTGGTTATGCTAAACAATGAGTGTTCATTGAAGGCTCTGTTTTTACAGTCTCCTATATCCTTTCTGCCCTGGCTCTCTTGTCTGCCTAACATATCTCACCCGACCGTGAGCCCTACACAAGCCATTTGGAAGTGATTTATAAGATTAGACTATCTCCTCTCTCTCCCTACCCCCCCTCTGACTATGATATTTGCAAATCAGCTTTTCCCCTCTGGTGTTTCCAAAACGGCCTCTAAACTTTGGTCTCAAGAAGATATTGAAGATATTTTATGGGTAGGACAGTTGCATTCATTTAGTAATATCCAGATCAAACTGCATTTACCCAACTCTGAATTTGGCGATACCTCACTATGAAACATTTTCTCAAAACAAATGATCTCTTATGAGTGGGAACTCGAAGCTTAAAGCCCTTTCAGCAGCTGACTGTCTCCTACTTATCCCACCCAAGTTTGTCAAACATTTATAGAGTTAAAGGCCACTTTTCCACCTTTCAGAAATGTACTGGTCTCAATTCAGATTTTTAAATAAAGTGGTTTCTAAAATGAAACACATACAAAAGGTTTGTTCTCCCCCCCCTTCTTCTAGAAAAGATGAACAAAACAAGTAACTGTTCCATCTAATGCGGTTTAATAAGGATGGCAGGAATATGCTAAAATATGTATTTGTACCATTTTTAATTATTATTAAGTGTTGAACGCTGCTCTACATCAATGGCAATAAATAGGGATGCTGGAATATGTTAATTATAAGGATTGACAATGAATGTGAGTTTGGTAATATTTTGCAAGCTTTAAATGTATTTATTGGAAATTGTTTTGTTAATTTTTTTATGCTGTTTGAATTGTATTTAGTAAAAATACTGGGTAATTATTATGCAATATCAGGAACACGTATATAGTATAAGTGTTGGCAATGTGTACACTGGATGTTTGAAAATACAAGTATGACCACCTGACCACATTCAACTGTGCCTTACCAAAGAACCATTAGGGTAGACACGCGTCAGCAGCAGCAGATGAAGATAGTCATTTATTGTGGAAACTAGTATTCCTACTATACCACTACCGGACAGCGGAAGAAAGGAGGCGGGTGTCGGAACCCAGGTCCCGGGCTAATAACTTGTCAAACTTTTTCATCATAAAACACTCATTGTTTCCAAAGTCGGGTATGCAGATTTATTTAATAACAGTTTCTTATATAGCACAGCATATTCTGTTGCGCTTTGCACCTGCTTACAGTGACAGCTGTAGTCCTGCTTTTTAAGACTGCTCTTGTTTTTTAAGACATGATATATATTGCAGCTGTGCACTTGTTTTAAGAACATGTAAATGAAAAGTGTGGCTAGGCACTTAATTTTTTTTAATAAATACATTTTAAGAGCATGTTCCGTGCTGTCAGTAGAAGAGTACTTCCTGATAAGTGAAATCTACTTTTATTAAGACAAAAGGATTTGCTTTATAGACAAGGATGGATGTATGCACTGAATCTGTATACGAAGCACAACGGACCTTGGTGTGAAAAAAAAAAAAAACCAGCAGCAGCTGCATTGTAGCACTCGTATACACATTCAGACTGTTATACTAAAAAAAACCTTAAGTTTTAAATACAAGACATAATTGTGTGAAATGAAAATGCTTTGCTCGCACTGTGAAGTGCATCTGATTTTTCCTGTATATTGAATAATACACCTGTACGAACTGCTTATCTTAAAATATTGTGTTTTATGTTAATATTTTGCTAAATCCATTATTAAAAGTTTATTAGGGAAAATAATCACTGTTAACAAATACATAACTAACCATTTCAACTTACCTGCCATGGGTAAAAAAGTGGAGTTTGATCCAAAGGTACCCGCAGAGGTGCAACGATTACTAATTCAAATAAAAGCCCAAGTAGAAGAGGAATAGCACCAGCCAAGAGAAGGGCAACGATCAGCGTCTTCAAGATCTAATTTGAAAATATGCATGTTAAAGTGTCTTTTTCTTTAAATAAACATGGTTACGGCAGAGTTTCCCATACTCAACTATTACAGTACAGGTTTTAATGATATCCATTCTTGAACACACGTGACTTAAGTACCTCAGTCAATTTGATTTAACCATCTGGACTCAAGCATGGATACCCTTAAAACCTGGACTGTGATGGCAGAGTTTGGGAAACTCTGTGTTATGGTATAAACCAAATGGTCATGTGATACTTTATTATACAGGTTGAGTCTCCCATACCCAAATATTCCGAAATACGGAATATTCCGAAATACAGAATAATTTTGGCATGACTGAGATAACGAAACCTTTGATTTTTAATGGTTCAATGCACACAAATTTTGTTTAAGGCACAAATTATTAAAAATATTGTATAAAATTACCTCCAGGCTGTGTATATAAGATGTGTATGACATATAAATTAATTTCATTTCTGAACACAAACTTTGCTTGAGCCACAAAATTATTGAAAATATTGTATAAAATGACCTGCAGGCTGTGTGTATAAGGTGTATATAACACATAAATGCATTCTGTGTGTATATTGGGGTCCAATTCCCAAGATATTTCATTATGATATGCAAATATTTCAAAATACGGAATATTCCGTTATCCAAAATGCCCCTGGTCCCAAGCATTTTGGATATGGGAGACTCAACCTATATAATGAACTCAGTGGATGTTTAAAGTGTGTACTATATACCAGACCAATATGAGTGGCCACGTCATGCCACCCGACATGTATAGTTATGTTTAATCTGCAACTTTGTTCACATTTTATACCAATTCCTTTGCGACTAAAGTACTAATTAGCATCCTTAAGTACACTCTCAGCAACTTTCTATGTGGACTATGATGCAACTAACATGCAAAGTTAAAAAAAAGTACACATTGTTATCTGTGGCCGTGATTACACCAAGAGTGTCACGCCATATGGTGCAAAAATGCTAGGTGAATGAGTTCACATCTGTAAGTGCCAGTAGGACGCTTGGATAAGAAGCAACATAAGGCCAATGTTGTTTTTATAGTCCTTGTGGTAACAGCACTGCCAGTAAACTATTGAATGCTGGTTGTAAACATATCAGTCACATGCTTAGCACCAACCATAGCCTATTGCTTATGTCTATATGCTGCTTGTATCAATATTTTGTCTTGGTTAAGCAGCATTTAACCACTTTAGTGACATGGTCGCAATTTTCAAACAACACCAGGCACTTTATCTGATCTGGTCGCAAAATTTCGACCAGTCAGATAAACAGTGAGGGCGGCTGCAGGAAGAGAATCTATAGGGATACTAAATAGTAGCCATGGTGATATAAACATAAACAAGATATACACATCGGTGGAATATCCGAACCTCATTTACATATTTGCTACTAAATATATATGATCAGACCACATTACCATGATTAAAAGTAATTCAAATACAGAAGAAAAAAATTAAATATACATAAAAAAATTAAATATGCATATATATATATATATATATATATATATATATATATATATATATATATATAAAAATATTTATAAAAACATAAAAAACATTTAATAAAAAACATAATTAAAGAAACCATTTAACTTCCAAATCATGATTCAGACCTGCGGGCTTCAAAGTATTCAAATTGTATATACATCTCATTTCTGTTTGGGCTAAACGTAAATCCCTATTGTTTGATCTCCAGTTCTCTTTAATAATCGAGATACCACAGAATCGTTGAATACTCTTGGGTGAACTATTATGTTGGCTTTTAAAATGAGCTGAAAAAGGATGACCTTCCAAACTTTTTGCAATATTTCTTACGTGTTCTGCCCATCTCGTTTTTAATGCCCTTTTAGTTTTACCTACATAAACTAAATTGCAAGAACACTCAATAGCGTATATAGCATAACGTGTATGACACGTAATAAAATCAGTGATTTTATGGTTTCTACCTTGTGTTTTACATTCAGTAACTCTAGATAAACTACTAGGACAAGCCTTCTAAAGCTTACAGTCACCACATCTATAGAAACCCTTATTTCTCGGGAGAAACCTTTTACCATCCATAGGTAAAGCACTAGATACCAAAGAATCCTTAATAGTCGGTGCTTGTCTGTATATAAATTTAGGTTTATTAGTAAGAATTTTCCCAAGGGCTTCATCCTTTAAGAGAATATTCCAGTTCTTTTTAATAATACTTTCTATATTTTTATATTGCCTATTGAAAGTAGTACAGAAAGACATAGTAAACTTGTTCTCTACACGTTCCTTCTTCTTTTCCCCTAAAAGGACTCCCCTATCCATGACTGCAACCAGTGCCTGTTATCACCATCCATCCGGTACGGAGGTTTTACCCCCTATCTTTTTAATTGTTTGTTTATTAAATGTAGTTTTAAATACTACACCATGTGAAGTTTTCTTTTTTTCTCTGAGAGATACTGCTCTTAATGGAAGATAAAGAAACCTTTAGGAGATTCATTACAGTTATTCTCAAGTAAGAACCAATGTGAGCATCTTGCTATTCTATCTGTGTGATGGTTAAAGAAACCTTGATGGGATTCAAGGGAATCGTATGAGAGATCGGATCTGATACAAATTGCCCGTGTATGGGCACCTTTACGGCTGTGGCCTGCAGCATCACTGCTGCAGCAGCACCTTAGGATCACTCTTTACAGCATGTTGCGAACCTGTTGGCCTTGAGCCTGCTACTGCATCGTTATAGAGGAGGGTGCCTGTGATCCTCCCCTGACCATATTTCCTAAAACACTTTATCTCTGTGAGAGAGCTTGGAACCAGGCTGGACCAAATCTATACAAGATTAATCCTTTCTGTCCCATTGGACACTCAGGGAAGTCTCTGGCAACAGCTGGGTATTAGAAAATTCTATTTCTTTGACCCCTTTTTATATATTTCAGTAGAGTGGCTTTGTGTTTCGGGATGTAGTGGGCAGGGGTTGGGAGGGTTAGGCTGCGGGAAAGGTGGGTTGGGGTGGGTTACTTACCTAATTCTGTCAGGATTCAGATGCTGCTGACGGTATGACCGCCGGCATCCCGACCACCAGGATCCTGTACCTAACCCTGTGTTTCTTATTATTTCCAATGCACAGCTGCAATCCAGTGCACATTAGAAATATCACCTTTAACTACTCTGTTGTGACTGTTTCCTGCGGAAAAGTTACATACTGGACACTGTGCTAGAACATTGAAGGCTCAGGGGGCTGCACTGTACCACTTTTTACCTTATTTCTTATTATCCATACACATTTCCAGGATACGCTCCCAGTCCCGTGACAGTCATGTGGATTGACCTTCTGACTTAGCCGCAGGGCTTGTGGTGCCAGGGACAGCACGTCCCCTGAAGGTCCCTCTCCGGGGACCCCTAGACACACTCCGGAAGGCCTTAAAGCTTCCCCTGCCTTGATCCTGAAAGGAATGAAACCTAGGGGATTTCATTTTTGGTGTAGTTACAGGAAGGTAAGGACTTGTAACCTGAGAAACAATTTTTGTTAATTCTGGACCAAACAAAGAACCTCTTTAAAGAAGCAATGCCTCTAAAGCATGCTTGGATTCCATGCCTGCCTTCCATGTTTTGAGCCACAGCGAACTCCTGGCGGAAATGGCTAAAGCTGAAATAAGAGACTGTACCTGAATAGTATCTATTAAAGTGTTTATATATGTGTTGTGGTAATAACAGTATTCCTAACCAATCTAGCAATAGGAGCATCCACCGTGGGTGGAATTTCCCAAAGCTTGGCAACCTCTTCCGAAAAAGGATAAAGACACTTAAATTTTTTCGGAATATGAAATTTGGAATCGGGTTTTAACCAGGCTTTTTTTTTCAAAATGTGAAAATTCTGGGAAAATATACATCTCTGTAATAGCTGTTTCTTGCAGATGCAAAGTCTCCCTGACCGCATCTATCAATATAGAAACTCCTGAATCATAATGGAAGTCACCCTCCTAGTGTTAGGTGTCTTCCCAGTCATAATCCAATTCCCCTTATTCCTGGGAAGAGGTTGTTAAAACCATTTTATTTAGGGAAGTTGCCATCTGAGCGAGACATCGTCCCATATTCTGGGCCCATCTGGGCTCTACCGGGGATCAGAGGAAAATAGGAGCTTGAGCACAGGGTATCAGATTTTCTGGAGAGTGAGGTAATTCACCTATGGCCTCAACCATAGATCTGGCCCAATCAGGCATCACCGGCTGTTCAGCCGAACCTCCTGGTAATGAAACCCCCTGTGAACAACCAGCACAGAGTGACCCTGAGTCCCAATCTTTTGACAATTTTTCTCACATTTTATACAAGTATAAAAAGTGACTATCCCTGTTTTTTTAGAACCCTTGTCTGGCTTATCCATACAGAATAAGAAAGACAAGTCTAACCAATACAGATAGCTACCTAAATTCCTACGAAAAAAGCACTTTTAAAAGGTGTAAGTTTTTTCCACCCTTATTTCGGAGTTCAAATTTCAATTGTGTTTCCTTATGGTGCAAGCCTTTTTACCCTACGGAAATGGGATTTTTTTTAAGAGCAACCCAAGTAACTGACTAACAATCATTCTTTACTAATTGGTTATATAAAGCTGTCTTATAAAGTATGAGAGATTAATACAGTTTCTAAAAGTACTAACTAAATGCCGGCATAAAAAGTTATCTGTGGCCACAGTTTGATACTAATATAGAAATTGACAATATTACAATTTTTTTGGAATACTGCGTGTTTATTATTAATGTATGTGTAATCTTGCACCATTTGTTTTTAATTCCTTGTCAAATGTATGGATTTATGAATATATCAATACTTTTAGCAAAGCCTAATTTTTATTAGGAGATAAAAATTGTTCAGAACAGGCAGTTTTATTTGAACTATTTTTCATTTGTTGACATATTTTGGTCAAAAATGTGTATTTCAGTGAGGCAGTGGTGTGCTGCTTTTCTGTGAGCAGTGTCTCTGAGAGAGATCTTAATGTTTACACTTGTGGAGTGATACAGCTGTGGCTTTGTGATGAGGTTCAGATAATAGTAGGAAGTAGATCAGGTGTTAGGTGTGCGGTCGTTGGGAAACAATGTACGGTCTTGTGATCTAGTGTGTCCAATCATGTTGGTTTACACACACACACACACACACACACACACACACACACACACACACACACACACACACACACACACACAATGAATCTGGCACTCATTAGTTTATAAAGTGTAATACATGCCAGGTTGCCTTCCAACACAGTCCAAATAGGAATGTGTAAAAGAACAATACTAAATGGCGGGACTTAAAAACATTGAAGCTACACACTCAAGGATCCATGATGAAAATGAAACGCTTACTGGAACATTGGAATTAAGGAGTGTGTAGCTTTCATTTATTAATCCCTGGAGAGCAGCCATTTAGATATAGAGAGATATATATATAATATATATATATATCTCTATATATCACCCAAAATAGCCGGCACACTCAACAAATTTGAATAGGTGCCTTCCTTGTGTATCTCACATACACCATATAATCCTCCAATCTTGCGGCGGCACTCCTAGGACTTTGAACATTGATAGAAAAAAAAAAAAAACTGCAGACACGCAGATCAATAATCCAACATTTCAATTCTTCTATGAATTTTCTGCAGGGATATAACTATATATAAAAATCGCTGCTCTCCAGGGATTAAGAAATGAAAGCTACACACTCCTTAGTTTTTTTTTTTTTCTATCAGTGTTTAAAGTCCTAGGAGTGCCGCCGCAAGATTGGAGGAATATATATTCCCCCCCCCCCCACCGATCAGAGTCAGGCTCGACTTTTCCCGCCTGACTCGGATCTGAAATCGAGGCAGAACGTCATCATCCCGCCTTCCGAGTCTCGCGGGTTTTGGATCCTATATAAGGCACCCGCGTCGGCGCCATTTTCTCACTCGGCTGTGGACAGTGAAAAGGGAGGGTGGGAGTTATGGCTGGCTGGGCTGTGTAGTGTAGTGCAGTGTAGTGTTGTGCTGTGCTGCTGTTGTCCAGAGGGGCTGTGTCCACTCCAAAGTCCTGTGCAGTGTCCCAGTCCTAAAGGGGTGCTGTAGTGTTGTCCAGGGGGTGCTCTGTCCATCAGAGGTGCTCCCCCCAAGTGCAAAAAAAAAAATATTTTTTTTTCTGTGTTTGTGAATTGTGTGCACTGTGGCTGCACGTGCATCAACAAAGAAGCAGCGCCAAGCGTGCGCCTGTGTCCCATAAGTAAAAGGCCGGCTGGCTTGTCCATTAAAGGGTGCTGTAACCCCCAAAGGGCACTCCAAACAAAATAAAAATATATATTTTTTTGTGTTTGTGAATTGTGTGCACAGTAGCCGCACGTGCATCAACAAAGTAGTGCCAAGCGTGCGCCTGTGTCCCATAAATAAAGGGCCGGCTGGATTGACCGCTAAAGGGTGCTGTAACCCCTAAAGGGCACTCCAAACAAAATAAAAAAAAAAATTCTGTGTTTGTGAATTGTGTGCACTGTGGCTGCACGTGCATCAACAAAGGAGCAGCGCCAAGCGTGCGCCTGTGTCCCATAAGTAAAGGGCCGGCTGGCTCATTTCTTAAAGGGTGGTGTAACCCACAATGTGCACTAGTCGCCAACAAAAATAAAAAATTATTTTCTGTGTTTGTGTGCGCCTTAGCCGCACGTATATATATCAATATAACATAAATGGAGGACCAAACTTTCTCCGATAAAAATAAAATAGGGAAAGATCAAAAACCACTTCCTCCTAGTGCTGAAGCTGCTGCCACTAGTCATGACAGACGATAACATGCCATCAACGTAGTCTGCCAAGGCCGATGCCCAATGTCATAGTAGAGGGCACATCCAATCCCAAATGATAAAGTTCAGGAAAATGACCTTAAAAAAAAACATTTAAATCATCTGAAGAGAAACGTAAACTTGCCAATATGCCATTTACGACACGGAGTGGCAAGGAACGGCTAAGGTCTTTCCCTATGTTCATGACTAGTGCTTCAGTTTCACATGACGATGGAAGCCCTCCTCCCGCTAAAAAAATCAAACAAGTTAAGCTGGCAAAAGCACAGCGAAGAACTGTGCGTTCTAAGAAGATATCACAAATCCCCAAAGAGAGTCCAAGTGTGGTGGCGGTTGCGATGCCTGACCTTCCCAGCACTGGACGGGAAGAGGTGGCTCTTTCCACCATTTGCACGCCCCCTGCAAGTGCTGAAAAGAGCAGCCACAGTCCACTTGCTGAAATGCAAATTGAAGATGTCACTGTTGAAGTACAACAGGATGATGATACTGGTGTAGCTGGCGCTGAGGAGGAAGTTGGCGAGGAGGATTCTGATGGTGATGTGGTTTGTTTAAATCAGGCTCCGGGGGAGACAGTTGTTGTCCGTGGGATGAAAAAGCCCATCACGGTAATGCCTGGGCAGAAGACCAAACATTCCACCTCTTTGGTCTGGCAATATTTCTATCCAAATCCGGACAACAACTGTCTTGCCATATGTACCATATGTAAAGGTGAAATAAGTAGGGGTAGGGACGTTAACCACCTAGGAACATCCTCCCTTATACGGCACCTGCAGCGCGTTCATAAAAAGTTACTGTCAAGTTCAGAAACTTTGGCTAAGACCATAAGCAGTCCAGGGACACCTAAATCCCTTTTTCCTGTTTTATCCAAGGAATCGGTGGATGAGGAGGATGAGGACGACATCTTGCCTCCGTAGAGCCAGTTTGTGCAGGGACACATTAATTGCCAGCTTGTTTTGTGGGGGCCCAAACGAACCAATCATTTCAGCCACAGTCATGTGGCAGACCCTGGCGCTGAAATGATTGGTTTGTTAAAGTGTGCATGTCCTATTTATACAACCATAAGGGTGGGTGGGAGGGCCCAAGGACAATTCCATCTTGCACCTCTTTTTTTTCTTTGCAGTATGTACTGTTTGGGGCCTAGTTTTTCAAACTGCCATCCTGTCTGCCACTGCAGTGTCACTCCTAGATGGGCCACGTGTTTGTGCCGCCACCTCGTGTCGCTTAGCATAGTCATGCAGCTACCTCGGTGCAACCTTTTGGCCATTAAAACAATATTGTGAGGTGTTCAGAATAGACTGGAAATGAGTGGAAATGAAGGTTATTGAGGTTAATAATTGAATACGAGCATAAAAACCCACAAATTCTGGGATTTTAGCTGTTTTTATGCTTTTTTAAAAAAAAATACAGATCCAAAACACAAAACCCAGAACCCAAAACACGGAAGGGTGGTTTTGGCAAAACCAATCCAGATCCAAAACACGAAGATATATATATTGTATATACAGTGGGGCAAAAAAGTATTTGGACAGCCACCGATTGTGCAAGTTGTTGCATCATAGGTACACTTCAGCTGTGAGAGACAGAATTTGAACAACCAATTCCGGAAATCACATTGTATGATTTTTAATTTGTATATTCTTGCTGAAAATAAATATTTGGACAATCCAAAAGTTTAACTCAATACTTTGTAAAGTAACCTCGGTTGGCAATTACAGAGCTCAAACTTTCCTGTAGTTTTGGACCAGGTTTGCACACACTGCAGCAGGTATTTTGGCCCACTCTTCAATGCAGATCTTCTCTAGATTAGTAAAGTATGGATTTTCTCCACTGAAAACCGTGTTGGGGCTGTCGCCGGGCAACACAGATTTTCAACTTCCTCCACAGATTTTGTATTGGGTTGAGGTCTGGAGACTGGCTAGGCCAATCCAGGACCTTGAAAATGCTTCTTACGGAGCCACTCCTTAGTTGCCCGGGCAGTTTGATTGGGGTCATTGTCATGCTGGAAGACCCAGCCACGTTGCATCTTCAGTGCTCTTACTGAGGGAAGGAGGTTTTTCCCCAAAATGTCACAATACATGTCCCTATTCATCCTCTCCGTAATACGGATCAGTCCTGTCCCCTTTGCAGAAAAGCATCCCCAAAGCATGTTTCCACCCCCACGCTTCACAATGGGTATGGTGTTTTTGGGATGCCACTCATCATTCTTCTCCCTCCAAACATGGCATGTGGAGTTTATACCAAAAAGTTCTATTTTGGACTCATCTGACCACATGACATTCTCCCAATCCTCCTCTGGATCATCCAGATGGTCACGGGCAAACTTTAGACGGGCCTGGACATGTGCTGGCTTAAGCAGGGGGGCCTTTCGGGCGCTGCAGGATTTGAATCCATGACGACGTAGTGTGTTACGAATGGTAACCTTTGTGACTGTGGTCCCAGCTCTCTTGAGGTCATTGAACAGGTCCCCCCGTGTAGTTCTGGGATGATCCCTCACCGTTCTCAAGATCATTGATACCCCACAAGGTGAGATCTTGCATGGAGCCCCTGGTCGAGGGAGATTGTCAGTGATCTTGTATTTCTTACATTTTTTAATAATTGCGCCAACAGTTGATCTCTTCTTACCAAGCTGCTTGCCTATAGTCGAGTAGCTTATCCCAGCCTTGTGCAGGTTTACAATTTTGTCCCTGGTGTCCTTAGTCTGGTCTTGGCCATGGTGAAGAGGTTGCAGTCTGACTGTTTGAGGGTGTGGACAGGTGTCTTTTATACAGTTAACCAGTTCAAACAGGTGCCATTAATACAGGTAACGAGTGGAGGATAGATGAGCTTCCTAAAGAAGAAGTAACAGGTCTGTGAAAGCCAGAATTCTTGCTGGTTGGTAGGTGTCCAAATATTTATTTTCCACAAGAATATACAAAAAAATTGTTTAAAAATAATACAATGTGATTTCCGGAATTTTTTGTTCAAATTCTGTCTCTCACAGTTGAAGTGTACCTATGATGGAAATTACAGACCTCTCTCATCTTTTAAAGTGCAACAACTTGCACAATCGATGGCTGTCCAAATACTTTTTTGCCCCACTGTATACAATATTTATACGGGATATATATGTATCCCCGTATAACAAAGTGGCACTCTGTCTGCTTTCAGTGGAGAAAATCGATACTTTACTACATCAGTGTATCAATGTTTCGGGGTCCATCCCCCGTCTTCAGGACACGGTTATATATACAAAATTTCGATACTCCTTTACAAATACAGGAATAACAGGAATGGCGACACTCTGCATTTTATGCTAAATATTAATTTCTTTATTCCAACATTTCGGGACATGTCCTGAAACTTTGGAATAGAGAAATATAATATTTATTTGTCACCCATGTAATAAGTAGTTTTAGGAGATATATGGTATTGTAGAATGTCTCATATGTTTTCTTCTAAATAAAGAGAATACAAAAAGATACAATTTATCGAGCAGCTATAAAAAAAATATCCTAATGCTGGGTACACACCGACAGATACATTGGCCGATCAATTGATAGGCCAATGTATCTGTTGCCTGTCGGCCAGTGTGTACCTGCGATATGTTGGTGAACGTCGCTGTTCACTGACATATCGCATTGGCTGTGCTGCAGACATATCTGTCCATCGGCAATTGTGTAGGGGCGGTCTGCAGACTGTCCGTACACACACAGCGGCAGCCGCGAGGAGGGTGGCCGGACACGCCCGCCGGGTCCCGACCCCGGGAACCCGAGGGCACAAGCAGATGATGGCCGTTCAGTGTTTATGAACGGCCATCATTTGCAGATATGTCTCCAGATCACTCCATCTGCAGATGTATCTGTCAGGTGTGTACCCACCTTAAAGCTGCCCATCCACTAGCAGACCATAGAAACGACAGCACGATTACGACATTGTAATCGTGCAGTCGTATCTATGTCTGTGATAAGCCTACACTGAACGAGCAGTCGTTCAGTGCAGGCTCATCAATCATCTGGCAACATGCTGAACCTGACGTTATCGTCAGGTTGACCAGCATGTTGGAAAGATGATAGATGTCTAAACGACCAGCGGGCACGCGCATCGCTGGTCGTTTTAGACATTTTTGCAAACCATTTGCAAACGATTGAACGATCGTTATCGTTCAATCGCTCAACTTAATCGTCTAGTGGATGGGCAGCATAAGTGTACCAAAAGAATGAGTTTTGGAGGCACAGAAATCACTAAAATTTTAATCTTCAAACAGCTGCGTTTATTATATAGTAGTTCAGAGGCTTAAAATGCAAAGGGTGGAGATGTGCAGCGGGTCTAAAACACCCCAAATTTCCAAAATTCATCATTATTTTAGTTTAATAACAAAGTCCCAATTAATGAAACACAAAAGGGGCAGGGTCTGGTGCAACTCAAGTGATAAAATACCAATGTTCAGCAAAAGTTAGAAACTCTCTACTATTCTGAATAAAAACAGCTCTACAAGCCTCTATGTTTAGTGGAGATTTGAGCGATTTATAGGTCTTTGTCTTTTGGTACACTGGATATGTTTTATAGCTGCTCAATAAATTGGGGCATTTTTAATGAACTATGGATCACTTCCTTCTCATTTGTCTAGATTCGAATGAAGCCCCAGAGGATTCAGGTAAAAAAAAAAAGTCACAGATGGAATAAAATTTTTAGTGCAGAAGGAACAACAGTATAATACAATGTTGTATTGAATTAAGAAAAAACAGTTCTAATTATAAGCAGCAGCATAGTCAATTACTAGTGGTCAAATTATAGACCAAAGCTCCAGATACATCAGCAATGGACTGGGCCAATTCCCTGATCCCCAGATACTGGGATTGAGGCTTCGGTGAAATCCAATGGTTGGATTTCCCTGATGTGCTGAAATAAGATCATGATCAGCAAATCAGGGATTTTGTAACATGAAGAATTTCACAGATTCCTCGATGGATCGGCGATCATTAATGGCAGTTGATCTGTGATTTCAATGAGCGGATTAGCAGTTCTGGTCAGATCGGAGAAACAGCTGCCTGACGCCCTTTAGGCAGGGTTTCCCAAAATCAGTCATGAAGGCACCCTAACTGTCCAGGTTTAAAGGATATCCATGCATGTGCACATATAGTATAATCATACTGACTGAGGTACTAATTCATTCACCTGTGCTGAAACATGGATAGCATTAAAACCTGGACTGTTAGTCTAATGGTTCCCAAATTCAGTCCTCGAGGCACTCTAAGACTATGGTGAAGCGCAGTGTCAAATAAATAAATTACATATTACAATATCTTATAAAAATCATAATAGTCTCAGGTGCTCTTGCCACCAAATATTAAATACACTATAAAATCAATCTATAATCTTTAGTCAGCAAAGATTGCATGGTTTTAAATACATAAATATACATGCACACACATATACAGTACACAATGCAATGTATATATATGAACCAGTTTTAGTTTAATGGTCAAATGTCTGAGTTGTTTTAGTGCCACAGTCATATATAACCAACTACATTTTGGGATTCATCTATGTGGCTTCGAGTTACACTACTGACACCACCTTTGCACTTCTGTCCTAACCAATTTTAATGACTAGATTTCATGATTATTCTTATAAAATACCATAAGGTCCTGAAGAGGAGCATAAAGTTAAAAAATTTAAGAATTGGAAACATTTTGACTTCCAGATCAGGTTCAGTTAATGTAACATCATTTATTAATTTGTAGGAATTAATGGGTTTTACATTTTTAAAATTAAGGCATTGAACATGCAAAAAGAAAAAAAATGTGTAAATGTTACCTCTAATGGACTCACCATGAGAGACCATTCTTTAACTTTCAATAGAATCACCTGGCGGCCTTGAGGCATCCATGCAACCAGTACGGTTACTGCTCTAATGGTTAGCCAACAAACATAGAGGCCACAGGCAGCTGTGTATAATTCATGTATTTTTGCAGTCCCAGTCCAAAATGACATTAACCAGCGTCCCGCAAACACTAAACACAGCAAAAAAAATGTATGTTGGCATCTTTTAGAGTATACAATAGTCATATAAAACATTTATTGGTATACATTGAAGAAGTTATGTTAAATATTTTGTTCCAAACCTTCTCAGAATACTATTTGTAATATTACTCAGGTGAAACCAAATAATTTAACTACATTAGCATAGTTAATATTCAATGTTACAAATGGAACAAAGAGAATAAGAGAGCACTGGACAAAAGGTATAATATTTACATTTAAAATCGCTTATAACACATACATTTAAAACAAATTACGTAATATATAAAATAGACAATAAGAAAATTAATGATACTAAAACCAGGATCAACCAAATTAGTACATGCTAAAAAGTTCAGTTTAATTCCGAGCACTTCAGAGGTTAGAAAATGGTCAGTTTGCTAGTGCAGATCGATTGGCATAGATTAAAAGTGGCAGCAATGTTACAATTACATATATGTTTTCAAAGGTCTGTGCTCCGAGAATTCTAAAGGAACAACTCTGGTTTGTTTTAAATTTAGACTTGAAGAGCTTTAGAACACAACAAACATAGTTTGTGAAAATTATGATGCTTGAAGAAGGTAAGCCCTGCATCCTAGCACAAAGCAAAAAAATATTACCTGTCTGCTTAAGCTAGAGACAGGAAAAGACAAAGTGGAAGAGGAGCTCCATTATATAGCAGTCAGGGAAGCATAACCATTCCACCAAGATGGTAAGGCCATGCTCTCTCAGTGACAGCTTCTATTGAGAGCATCTAAAGGGGCCACACCTAACCCAGTACCGGGGCCAGGCACATCTCTTCACTGCCCTAAGTATCACAGACTCCTGTGTTTCAACTGATGTTTGCAGAGTTTACTAAATGATCATTTAGTACAATATTTTTCCCATATGTGCATTTGTCCCAACAGGTTCCATAGATTGGGTACTGCAGACTGCTAGCTTTTAGGAGTGCCTAGTACCCCTGGTTAACATCTGAGCTACTTTGTCCAAACCAAATGTATAATTATAAAGTACTTATCTTTTGGTTGTGTAAGTTCATTGAATAACCGGTTATATGTATTATGAAGATAGATTAAATTAATTTGCTTCTCATATAGAGCTATGGCTATATTGCAGTGTCCTACGTCTGTTCAGGGCTGTTATACAGTATAACCTGAAATTAGCACAGCAATGCTATGTCCTGTATTGATTTCTGATTGTTACAGTACGAACAAACACTACTATCTTACAGATAGATTGCTATTTGCCCTAAATATTAACCTCCCTGTACAATTTAACTTCAGGATTCATGTTGTGCCCCATTCTTTCAAAGCAATTTTTGTTGACATCTGCTTTGTGCAGGCACCACAGGAAGTAAAGAGAAATGGGGGGGGGGGGGGGAGGGGGGGAGATAGATGACAGGAAGAGAGAGAAATGGGAGGGGGAGAGAGAGAAATGGGAGGAAGTTAGGCAGTGTGTGAAATGGGGGGGGGGGGAGATAGATGGCAGAGAGGGGGAGATTGCAGGAGAGAGAGAGAGAGAGAGAGAGAGAGAGAGAGAGAGAGACAGAGAGAGAGAAGGCAGAGAAAGTGGGGCAGATGGGACAAAGGGGAGCAAAAAAAGCCCTAAACTCTGGGAACAATAACTAGTGACCTAACGAATGAGAGGTCCAAACCACTAATTTTTAACATATAAAATGTCTTTAATATGTAAATTTAAATGCCATTATAAAGCCTACTAGGCTAGCAATTAATAATGTTATGCACCTGAAAATTGTAAACCAAAAAGGTCTGAAAGACAAAATTTTTTTTTATTTTATTATACACACTTTACCTGGCAACGTAAGGCATACGAGACTTGCAATTAATAATGTGATACACATGAAAATTATTAACATAAAGATCTGAAAGACAAAATTTTTTAAACATTAAACATACTGTGTAATACAAATGTTATAATGAAATATTAGAAATAGTTTAAGAATCACTTTCAGTAAATTGTGTTCAATAATGAGGTTTACATGTAAAGTTTATTATTCTATATACAGTACTAAATCCCAAAACAGTAGTTAAGACAATTCTAAACACTTCAAACATCTATACAAAGCATCCTCAGTCACAACAAGATACATGGACTGACAGCACCACCAGTTTAAATAGCCATGAACATGCTCTCTCTCACTTTTATGAGAGAATTAGGCTACAGACACCCCATTGGCATATTGTTCTAACAAGTCGCCAGGTGGCAGTTGTAAAGCACTGTTGCAGGGTTATGTGGAATATGGACTGAGTTTATAGGGGTCACACCAGTCAAGATTTAGTTTCAAGAACAGCAGAACAGGGATTGATAATCTGCAGGCACGACTGCACCCTTAGAACAATACAAATTCCATTTATAAAATAGCAGTTTACTCCCACAGACTGGAGGCAGAATCGACAGGAAGTCTGTAAAACAATAAGGAAGATAGGCGAAAACTCCAATCAAAAGAAAGTAAATACAAATAATGACCGATTGAATCAGTTTTGGCTACTGCAAGCAAGGCAGACAACAAAGAAAGAAGGGATTTAGGCCCTGATTCAGACCCACTTGCGAGCGGCTGTCCGCTCGCAAGTGGGTCAATGGTCTGCACTGCGCATGCGCAAGACGCGACGAGCGAAGGACTTTCCTTCGCTCGTAGTGTCTGATCAAAGGGGGCGTGCTGTCGATGTTGATTGACAGCACGCCCCCTTTGGTGGGCGTGCCGGGGGCGTGCATGCCAGACGGAGGCGTTCCCAAGGGAACGCCTACCGTCAGAAGCCGGCCCCACTGACATCACTAGTGATGTCAGTGGGAGTGATTTTGGCTCTGATAGAGCCAAAATCACTCCTGGCCTTGCGGTTGAGAAACTCAACCGCAGGCTTCTGCTCGCAGTGGCGATGGTCGCGATGGTCAAGACCATCGCGACCATCATCCTGCACGCTCGTATATGCTGTGGGTGGTGACCCACAGCTATACGAGCGTCCAGGAGGACGCTCCATATTTATGTAGGTGGGCCCTGATTCAGAGCGAGCGCTCTGGTCAAAGCGTCCGGCTCTGAATCAGGGCCTTAGTGCCTTTTGATTCAGACTGGTGTAGGATGCGGTTTACAGTTGCTGGCAGAAATATCCAAAACCCTCCTTCATCCAAGTCTCCTACAAGGATGACCAGCATGCTCAATAATAATTGGGCAAAGCAGCAGAGAGCAAGCTCCATATTGGTAGGGTAACCCATTAAAGGCTTCCAGGTATGCCAGTTTGGCACCAAAGGCCACCTTTTTCAATGCACACCAGTCAGCTGTGCAGCAAAACGCTAATCACTGGCCTAGTACTCTGGTAGTAGGCAAATATTTATGCTGGGTCACCTTGGTTTGCCCCTCACTCCTCCCTGACTCCAGGGTGGAGAAGAGGGGTTGTAAAAGTGTTCACCTACCATGCAGTGTAATGATAAAGGGGGTGAAAAAGTCCATTATTTTAAGAAAAATAAGTAAAAGGTTTATGGGTCCATTTACTAAGCAGTGTTAGGAGAAGTGAAAAGTGAAGGGTGAAAAGTGATAAGGTGCCAGCCAATCAGGTCCCGTCATTTTTCAACCACAGCCTGTGAGATGGCAGTTAGGAGCTGATTGGCTGGCACCTTCTCACTTTTCACTTCTCCTAACACTGCTTAGTAAATAGACACCTATGTCACTTCCTCTAATGTAATGTTTAGAACACGTGCAGCTGCTCCACAGTCTAGAGGGATAAGTGTAAATATCCACTAGGTTAAAGCTGTGATAATTTACAGCTGAGTTTTGGTGTTTAAATGGTCACCTTTTTGTAATAAATGTGTATGGTTACACAATGCACAATAAGAGCTTCTTAGACTAATCTGCATAAACACAAAAATGTTGACAAAAGAGGGAAGGATAACGGAACAATTCAGAGTATAATATAATGGATAAATAGATCTCAAAACGGAAAATTTTCAGATATCAAAATATGAAGTAAATAATATATTATTCAGCGGTAATCCAATATCCTACTGCAGCTACTCAGGAATACACTTCTAGTAGTATATGCCAAAATATATATGTACTATATATTATACTAATATGTACCAATAGTACCAAGTTAAAATAGCACTATCAGTTGGAAAACTTCATGCCCTTTTGAAACATGCCCTGTCCACAGTTATCAGAGATCTGCATTTCCCTGCCATCTGAAATTGGTTGCTGTCGTACCCACACAATTAAAAAAAAAAATTAAGAGTTATGGTAAGAACCCTTGTTAACCATTTCCTCGAAGTCAATAGGGTCCACAGGGATTACCATGAGGTGTAGTTGATTGGAGTGAGTCTGGGACAGTTAAAGCTTTAGCTCCCAGGACGCACTGGCCCTCCTCCACATATACCCCACCCGCAGCCAGCCAGTTTTGTAAGCAAGCCCAAGGGAGGAGTAGGAGAGAGGAGAAGGCAGAACAATCTACACAAGAAACACTCACAAAAGATGACAGAATCAGTGGCCGAGAGAAAAATACCCAATGAAGCCATGTGCATCAGGGTGGGCGCCCTGTGGACCCTATGGACTTCGAAGAAATAGAGTTAACAAGGGTTCTTAGATAGCACCTGATTGGCTGCACGCTTCCTTCCAGCTGGCTCTGCTTCCATCGCTCCCGTGAGCACAGAGACGGACACGCTGCCGTATTATAGCTAACTGGGACATACACATTGGAGTTGTCACGTGGACCTCCACTTTTGGCTCCCCTTTGCCGCTTGGACCCTTAGCGGCCAACAGACAGCAGACACGCTGTTGCTCATCAGCTATACATTGGAGCGGTTACCCGGACCTCCGTCCCTGGCTTCCCCCCCTCTTGCCGCTTGGACTTACAGTGGCCAATTGGCAGTGGTTTATTCTCCCTGGACGGCTGACAGTTAACATCATTTCAGCTTTGAGAAGCAGCAGACGCCACCTAGTCACTTTGCCGGGACGCCGGCTATCAGTTCAAAGGTGGTAAGATTCTACTGTCAATTGACACCTACATAAGGCTCACACTGCCGTTATTGTCCTGAGCTAATATACTTTTCCAGCTGGAATGACAATATGCATGTAAGCCTCTTGTCTACTAACAGCCTGATTCACTAACGCTTTTCAGCTCAAATGTGGAATGCATGAGATGCTTTGCAACTAATTTTATGTTTATAAAAGCTGTTTGGTGCATGCTGCCCTTTGCTAAAGTATATGTTGATTCCCTCTTTGGAGGATTTCAGGTGGTTCATTTAATCTGGGATTCATGGATTTATACTGATATTTATGCTTATAATTGATAGTTTTTTTATTATATTATGCTATGTTATTGTCATTGATTATTAAAACATTTACCTCTGTCCAGCGCTCTCCATTATTTTCTTTTTGTATATCTTACCATAACTCTTAATTTCTTCTTCAGGGTCCATAAGGGGTCCACAGGATTACCATGGGAACATCCTAAAGCAGATTCCCCTAAGGGTGGGGACGCTCCTGAGCAGAAAGGAGAATCCTGCGCCCAAAGGAAGCATCCCGAGAGACTCAAAGACATAGAACCTAAGGAAGTTGTAGACGGAAGCCCAGGGGCCACCTTGCACAATTGCCTAGCAGAAACGCCACGGCAAACCGCAAATAAAGGTCCGACAAACCGGAACCACACAGAAACCCCTAAAACCGTAGAGTCATAACGTCTGGGTGAGCACCCTTGAAATTAAGAGTGCTAACCTTTGTGACAGATGTGGGCTGAGGAAGGCTTCCTCGCCCCGAGCATCGCCCTGACCACAGAGCTAGAGACATTTTTGGCTCTTAAGAAGGAAAACTCAAGAGCCTCACAGTCAAAGACAGACGAGGGAGTCAGAGTGCAGACAAGGACCCAGTGCTAACAGAATAGAGGAAGTGGAAAAGGAGTGTCTATGGAGAGAGTGGCACATGGGCTGTGGTTGTGATGTGAGGCCATGAGGTCTACGTCTGGTAGGCCCCATTTGTTCACCAGGAGTTGAAAGACATCCGGATGAAGAGCCCATTCCCCTGCGTGTACATCCTGATGGCTTAGGAAGTCCACTTCCCAGTTGAGGACTCCGGGGATGAATACTGCAGAGATTGCCGGGAGAGAACGTTCAGCCCACATAAGGATGTGTGATACTTCCAGCATGGCTGTCCGACTTCGCATGCCTCCCTGATGGTTGAGGTAGGCAACTGTGGTCGCATTGTCGGTCTGGATTTGGACCGGCCTGCCTTGGAGACTGTCGCGCCAAAGTGAGCGCTCTGTTCACAGCTGGAAGCTCCAGGATATTTATAAGCAGGTGACTTTCCTGAGTATTTCATCTTCCCTGAAAAGTATGATGACCTGTCACTGCTCCCCATCCGCGAAGGCTGGCATCCGTAGTGAGAAGTTCCCAATTTGGAATCCAGAAGGGGCGACCCTTGTCCAGACGGGACATCCATAGCCACCAGAGGAAAAGCCGAACCTCCGAAGAGAGGAGGATCATCTGGGACCGGATCAGATGATACTGTCCGTTCCACCAGGAGAGAATCAGATGTTGAAGGGGCCTGGAGTGGAACTGGATGTATTCCACCATATCGAAGGTGGATACCATGGACCCCAGGGCCTGCATTGAATGGATACTCTTCAATTGCAGAGCAATTTGTGCACACAGAATTGCAGTACCAAAATCTTGTCTGCTGGCAGAAAGATCCTTTGTATCTGAGAATCTAGGAGTGCACCCAGATGTACCATCCTCTGTTGGAAAGAGGGAGGATTTTTTCCAATTGATGATCCAGCCGTGTGCTTGCAGACAGGCAATGGTCAGTTGGAGATGGCATTGTAAAATAGCCTGTGACTGTGCCAAAATTAAGAGGTCGTCTAGATATGGCAGGATTCTGACTCCCTGATGCCTCAGCTAGGCAGTCATAACCGCGATTATCTTGGTAAAGACCTGAGGGGCCGTTGACAGACCAAATGACAGTACCTGAAATTGGTAATGCAGATACGCATCCTGAATGTCCAGGGTAACCATAAATTCCCCAGGCTCCATTGCCAGAACAATAGCCCGTAGAGTTTCCTTATGGAACTTGGGCACTCGGATAAACCTGTAGAGGGTTTTGAGATTCAGAATAGGCCGATGAGACCCATTCGGTTTCTGAATCAAAAAGAGAGTGGAATAGAAACCAAATCCTCAAAGAGCTGTAGGAACAGGTATTACCACACCTGAACTTAGCCTTGTCCTTGATGGGGTCTGATGGAAGACTTGTACAAAAAAATTGATGAGGAAGACGTCTCTGGAAAGTGAGAGCATATCCATGAGAGACCACCTCTGACCCAGGCGTCTGTGGTTGTCTGATGCCACGAGTCGGCGAACCGAAGAAGTCGGCCTCCCACTTTGGGAATGCCCGCCCCATCAGGCGGAGGGTTTGTCATCAGACGTAGGAGCTGGACATCTGGCCGCCCAAGATCTAGACTTGTTGATCTTGTCTGAAGCAGGCAGCCTTGGAAAGGACTGTCCTTGTGCCTTACATTGGGGACAAAAGGCCCAAATGGAATACCTATTAGGCTTAGGAGTAGCTGCTGACGGCAAAAAGGTAGATTTTGAGGCTGCCAGAGTAGCCACTATCTTGTCCAATTCTGCGCCAAACAGTACATTGCCAGAGAAAGGCAAGGATTTGAGGGCCTTCTTAGATTCAGAGCCTGCTGTCCAGGATCGTAGCCAAAGGACTCTGCGGGTGACTACCAAGGTCGCAGATGCTTTAGAAGCAAGGAGTCCAGTATCCAATGCAGCTTCTTCCAAATAAGAGGCCACCTCCCGGATATGGGAGATGAAGGAGAGTTGCTCCCTGGTACCGTCTGACGACATGCAGTCTTGCAGTGCATTCGTCCATTCTTCAATAGCCTTAGCACCCCAGGCTGCGGCTCTAGTCGGCCTAGTAATAGTGCCAGATAAAGAGACTTAAGACAAGTCTCTAGTTTTCTACCTGTAGCATCCTTAAGGTAGGATGCGGATGGTATAGGCAACGTAGAGCTCTTAACTAAACGTGCTACATGGGAATCCACCATACTGTAGGAGGGACTTCCCATTTAGTACACTCACCAGCTGGGAGAGGGTAAAAAGACGCTAGTCTTCTTGGAATATGGAACAGTTTGTTAGGAATATTCCATGCTTCCCCCATAAGCTCAGTGAGCTGTTCTGATTGAGGGAACAGCCTTAACCACTTTTTGTCTTTTAAACACCAGGGCTTTAAGCTTAGGAGCAGGTTCCTCATCCTCTATATTCAAGATTGATTTAACCGCCTTTACTAAAGAAGGAACATCCACTATCGAATGAGGGCCTCCTCACCTGAGGGAGACCCTGGAGGAGAACCCTGTGCATCATCTGCCTCCTCAGATGATGTGGAATATGATGGGAAAGGGGAATGGGGATATCTGAGCACTGGTATGAAACCTCTTATTTAGTAAAAGGTACTGTATGTGCAGAGATGATAGTGGTGGATATGCTACCGTGATAAAAAATTAACCCAATATTAGTTAAAAATTAGTACACAGGGGTGCTCTCATGAGAGTAAAATAGAGTACACAATAGGTTGCTCTATATAATTGTGTTGTATATTAAAATTGTTCCTAGACTTACATACATGATATATTGCACTATGAAGATGACAATCTTTTTTGAAGACCTTTGGAATTTGATATAACTTTACCCTATATATTTTCGCCAGGGGGTAGTATTGCATTATTTCAAAAGAAAGAAATTGATTATTTTTGCATACACCTTGATTCACTATATAATGTTTGCCAACTGTTCCCGATTGGATTTAATATGATTCTTATCATACGCAGAAATCTGTGGTTATTTAAAGTATACATCTGATGAGTCTGAACCATATACTGTATGTATTATTTCAAAAATTATGGGACCAAAAAAAAATCTTCTTAACGACATACCACTGATTTGTGCCATTATTTGTTTGTGTGTTGTTCTATTGTAATATATGTGAGTTCTTTCTTTTTATCTTTGATATATTTAATTAAAAGTTAAGTTTTAGTATATATCAAAATTTGCTGATTTCAGGTGTTGGATTAGTTTCCCACAAAGGAGAGTGTCCCTTTTTCCTTTATCCTCAGATGATGTGTCAAATTTGAAAGCTGGGCAGACTGAAATAATACAGGCCGCCTATGTGCTTTGGTGGCTAAACGGTCTGTCTGCCTGTAACATATCTTGCTGAAGGGCGGCAGATGTATGAGCCATATCCTGAGCTGGGTGGGCATAAGCATCCATCCAGGAAGGATGTATGGGGGGTACAAACCTAGCGGGCTCTAACTGTTGTGGATACCCCACAGTGGGAGGAAGCGTGGAGGCTGATAAGCGATCCACTAACTTCGTCATAACCTGTGCAAAGGAGGACACCCAAGGTGGCTCCTGCACCAGTACTGGTAAGGTAGGCTGGAGAGGAGGTACATGACAATTAGCACACTGACCATCTTGCACAAAATCCTGAGAGGACAAGCCTGATGAACAGGTTATGCATGTAACCAGCACAAGGGTCGATACCTCTTGTTTACCCTTGCCTTTGGATGACATAGTAATACCAGTAAGCAGCACACAATAAAGTGTATATCTAATAATGCCATGTGACAGCCTTTACAAATACAAGTAAATGTGAAGTACAAATGAACCCCTACACACCTGGTAGTGACGGGTTAAGAAAGAGCAGGGATAGATTAACTGACAATCAGAAAGTTAAAAGCAGTATATCACCACAGCAGAGTTAGCACAAGTCATATACTGCAAATGAATACAAATATAAATATACTTGCAATGGGCACTGAATCAACTACTCAACCAACACTAGGCTGGTAGGATTTGAGTACTGTATAACCTGGCTGGCTCCAGGGAAAGGTATACAGGGAGACAAGACCCAATCTCCTGAGACCTACAGCTTCAGAAAAGCCCTGATTAAAGGCACCTGAGCATCTCATTAGGAAGAAGAGTGTAGGAGGAGTAGCTCAGATGTCGGAAGACTCCTGAGAAACCACACTCTGAGCTGGAGGAGGAGCTGTCAGGGAAGAGCTTACTTCCCCACTGCTGTATTAACTCCCAGGTCTACTGGCTTAACAAAGGCCCCAGGCGCCAGATTTTACTGCCCTGGTGGTGTAGTGGGGGAGCGGACGCACCAGTTGCCCCACAACAGCGGCCTCCGGCTGGTCTCCACAGCTGGAGGTAAGGACATGGTGCTGGTGACCGTGTAGGAAGCATAAAAACTGCATAAATAAAACTGCATAAATAAGTCTAACAGCAGCTGCTGCCAATGACAACTCTGTCGGGCGCTTGAAAAAAATCTAGAGCCCCTGACAGCAATAGAGATCGAATAGATTAAGCTTTTGAAAGTGCCCTCTATACTCCAGTGTCCTCTATGAACTTTAGAGTAGATCATTTAAGCACTCTCAGGAATTATTTATTAGATAGAAAAACATCTGGATTAAAGAATATCTGTAAGCATACTAACAATCATACAGTAAATTGTACCTTTTAAAGAACCAATTAAATAACTGTAGTTAGTTGGAGGGTAGCTTCACTGACACATCCAGTAAACCAGCCTGCACACTGAGCTATGTGTACCCAGCGGATATGTCAGCCCGACATATCAGATCCTGGATACACATCAGAAAGATGAGCCATATCCTGAGCTGGGTGGGCATAAGCATCCATCCAGGAAGGATGTATGGGGGCACCAACCTAGCAGGCTCTAACTGTTGTGGATACCCCACAGTGGGAGGAAGCGTGGAGGCTGATAAGCGATCCACTAACTTCGTCATAACCTGTGCAAAGAAGGACACCCAAGGTGGCTCCTGCACCAGTACTGGTAAGGTAGGCTGGAGAGGAGGTACATGACAATTAGCACACTGACCATCTTGCACAAAATCCTGAGAGGACAAGCCTGATGAACAGGTTAAGCATGTAACCAGCACAACGGTCGAAACCTCTTGTTTACCCTTGCCTTTGGAAGACATAGTACTACCAGTAAGCAGCACACAATAAAGAGTATATCTAATAATGCCATGTGACAGCCTTTACAAATACAAGTAAATGTGAAGTACAAATGAACCCCTACACACCTGGTAGTGATGGGTTAAGAAAGAGCAGGGATAGATATAACTGACAATCAGAAAGTTAAAAGCAGTATATCACCACAGCAGAGTTAGCACAAGTCATATACAATGCAAATGAATACAACTATAAATATACTTGCAATGGGCACTGAATCAACTATTCAACCAACACTAGGCTGGTAGGATTTGAGTACTGTATAACCTGGCTGGCTCCAGGGAAAGGTATACAGGGAGACAAGACCCAATCTCCTGAGACCTACAGCTTCAGAAAAGCCCTGATTAAAGGCACCTGAGCATCTCATTAGGAAGAAGAGTGTAGGAGGAGTAGCTCAGATGTCGGAAGACTCCTGAGAAACCACACTCTGAGCTGGAGGAGGAGCTGTCAGGGAAGAGCTTACTTCCCCACTGCTGTATTAACTCCCAGGTCTACTGGCTTAACAAAGGCCCCAGGCGCCAGATTTTACTGCCCTGGTGGTGTAGTGGGGGAGCGGACGCACCAGTTGCCCCACAACAGCGGCCTCCGGCTGGTCTCCACAGCTGGAGGTAAGGACTGCATTCAGATGCGAATCCCCGCAAGTGGTAATCGCCTTACCAGACATCCCTGTTGCAGTTCAGGGTCTCCCAGGGAAGCGCTAGCTAAGCTCCGCTGGTGTCCGTAATCACCAGACCGCTCACCGATGTTGCGGCACCGGCGGGGGTAGTAGGAGCAGTCCCGCAGGTGCCCTTTTGGACGCTCAGCGCAACTTGCTCAGAAACCAAGTAAAAACTTTAAAACATAAAATAAAGATGTAATGAACAACGGAACGATCACTAGCTCCATCCTTCATTACACTGCATGGCGTTGCATGCAATATCATCAGGTTTGAAGTGTAGCACAATAAATCTGACTACGTCGCATGCGACCACGAGGGGCGTGCGTATCGTGCATACATAAAGCAAAAATATGCAGAATTTTGTTGTTACGATTTGGCCAAATCGGAATGACATCGCTCCAGTGTGTCCCCAGCAGATTCAGGGATGTACGCAAACCTGATAGTTTGTGTACATCTCAGATTGCTGGGGGCCTGCATGAACGCTCACAATTCCCCCTTAGCAGCAGCATGTTTGACATGCTGCAGCGTTTGGGTGTGGATACAAGGACCGTTCTCCAAAACGGAGGAATGTCGCCCTATTTTGGAGGTGTGCAGAACCAGAGTACACCTCTCGGATGCAGACTCCCTGGACCCGGCTGTCCAGATCCGACCTCCAGGTAGAGTAAGTCGCAGCCTGGCCAAACCAGCGTCGACGAAAGCTGCTCTTGGATCGCCGATGCATGCAGATGTCTGTAGGAACAGACACCTCCTGATGAATTAGCATTTTAGTCGAACGGTATTGCAAAGTCGCTTGACTGCGGATGTGCAATACCATCCATCTCTGATAATCAGCCCCTTATACTGCTGGTCTAACTGGCCTGAAGAAACCTCCACTAACGGTACTTTATTATATGGTATAGGAAAATAATTATTCTACTAACAGCACAGACGGTTGACTGGAAAATTGTGCTATAGTAACAATGTTGAATATTTGATTTCATCAGTTTTAACTCTTGGTGCTTAATTTGTTATTGACAAATATCTATACTTTGATGACATTGGAATCAAGGAGAAAGGGTTTTGCAATACTTGGAAACTTTGCTGTCACTTGGAGGTATGCTGCACAGGATTAATAATTATCTGTCTACTAGAATCAATTCTAAAAATCAGAACTTGGAATCACTAAGTTAGTTGGCTAATCGTCATCATTGATATTTCTATCTGACTTGGGGGTAAATTTTGCTGAAGATCGATTTTGGGGCGATTTTCTGATTTTCTGTGATATTCCATCGTTTTTACAAATCGGAGATTTACTAAAGGCAAAACCAATGGGAAATCACACGTCAAAACACAACTTTAGAGCGCAACAGACAGCATTATACCATTTGTAAAAAAATGGAATGCTTTACATTAGGGATGTGCAGGCTTGGATAGGTTCGAGTTTGCACGCCGAGTTCGGATTTTTCCCTCCAAAAAAATGGAACTCAGAAAGAGGTTAAACGTCATCTTGCATGGACAAACATCATCATTCCTGGACTTTTGTCCAGGAATGATGATGTTTGTCCATGCAAGATGACGTTTAGCCTCTTTCTGAGTTCCGTTTTTTTGGAGGGAAAAATCCGAACTCAGCGTGCAAACTCGAACCTATCCGAGCCTGCGCATCCCTACTTTACATAGACTACAATTGTAAATTATTTGATTTGGTTCTGGACCATCAACCCATGGCACCCCTGCGGAACACTGGAAAAACAAATAAAAAAGTACACAATTGTGTATATTGGCTCCATCCGGACCACTCCCCCAAACACTTGTCCTATCTCCTCACAGTGGCAGCTGGCTTCCACTGCAAGTACATTGAGGAGACAGGACAGATTTTCTGAAATTAGATAGAGAGGGAGGGAGAGATGCACTGCAAGCAGAAAAATTGCATAAACTATAGTAGATGAATATTTATGAGCAAATAAACTACTATAGTTTATGCATTTATCATTGGGATTAAATACACTTTATAAAATGAATAATTTTGAAATTTATTGCATAGCAACATGATCAGCTAACATTGATCAATCATAGATGTTCAGTCCCATTTAAGTTAGCCAGTTGTTTTGTGTTGTCACCATATATATTGTTTTATAGCAACTGTGGCTTGAGCCTGATTTAGCGTTGCTAAATGCCTACACTAACCTACCCCATTACAACTCCAATTCGGCATACAGTATATAATTCACCAACTTGTCACACATTTTAACATAAGTGGTGATTTTAAAATATATTAGCTTTTTTAGATGTACTTAAGTGAAGTGTGTTTGAATGGTGCATTACGTATCCTACATTTAAATATGTTCATCTTAATTTAGTATACATTCTATGTTACTTTCCATGTTTTCCGTTTACACCTTTCTTGCATAAAAGATGATGTCGCCATCATGGAGCACATGTACTGCACTTAATATTCTCAAACAGTTTTACAGAAAGCATGGCAATTATACTGGATGACATTCAAACAGAGGAAACTTATAATGCAGTGGTTGCTAAACTTAATGGTGGTGTGATATTTGCCTTCACAAATGCTACACAATTCAGAAGTTTTCATTAGAAAAGCAACTGTAAATGGAAAAGTATAGGGCCAGCTAACAGTGTTCTTTTACATCACAAGCTAATACTTCGGCTGAGGCATGACATTACTGCAGATATTTTGCTTAAATCTGAATTCAGGGCCTAATTCACAGATGTATGTTAATGCTGTCACTGCTGCATCTTTGTACACAGCAACTGTGCAAGAATATGCAAATGTGCAAGCGCTGGGATATGTATTGTGACATCTAGCTGCGGTGGGGATGGGATGGAGATGTGTAATGCCACAATTAAAGAAACTTAGTTGATAGAGGTATTTTAAATTAGGTAAAAATGGCACCGGTCACTGGGGGAGAGGTGTGTGCAAAAATGGGCACTTATAACACTGGGGGAGGGGGTGTTGCACAACTGGGGATCTACCACCACTAGGGGGGTAATACAAACAGAAAGCTAACTGGAGATGGTCTATTTCCAATAGGGGTGGGAGGTAATTTTACAATGGGGGCCTACGGACACAGAGGGTCAGAGGAAGTAGAGCTAGACATGGGGAAAAGCGCGAGGAAGCGTTAACATATGGTACTGAAATAATACTATGGAAAATGAGGTGTGCATAGCAAACTAGTGTTATTCAGCACAATGAGAAAGTGCCAGGAGGACCATCATTGTAGAGGTAAACAAAGATCCCAAACCCTGTAGAAGACTGGTCATGAAGAAGACTGGTGGGAACTGGTAATATACTCCATTGATGTCACATACCAGACTTTAATTTATCACAGCGGATATTGAAAGTGCTACAAGCATGCCTATGATGGGGTGATTTGTACTAGCAAACATGGGGTGGTGCCATATATATATGTACTAGCATATGGTGGCTGGAGGTTTACACAACTACCAGCCACCCTAGGCTAAGAGAGCCTTGGGAACCAAACAACCTAGGACCTGGGTATAAAGGTCTACAATATCATGCCTTGAAATTTGCACATAAGTACCCCTTATGCCACAGCATCTCCAGCACTAATCAGATATCAGTGAATAAATGGTATTTACTCTGATGGGGACTAAATGACATTTGACATACAATACATTTTAGAAGTATTTTCTCTTTTAGTGTTGTAGTATCAACTTTATTATTTTAAATAATGTATAAAGAAAGTGGCCCAAAGCTAAGAAGAGTCATTGAAAAGCTGTGAATATTTTGTTTATTCAGGAAAAATGGCACTGCCCCTTAAATTATACCACACATATTGCACTTTAAAATGAATTAAAGATTGAATGGACAAGGTGAACTCACAACAGAAGCAATGGCCCTGATACAGGCTTCATTTTCATTGATGGACCTAATCAGGCTGCACTAAGCACTGGTGAGTGAAGCCTCTAATCAAACGTGCCATATTTAGAAATAACCGTGTACTGAAGAATAACTTCTTTTGAAATGATTTGTTGAATGTTGTCTTTAGGAATAAACCAAGAGCTGACCACATTGAAAAGTTGAGATAAAAGTTACTACAAACTAATGTGGAATCCTAGATTACAAATAAAAAATCTTAGATAGTCTTTTCCATTTAAGCATGCACAACACATAATAAAGTTACCCTGAGAGGAAATTTGATGGGCCTGTGGTAAGGCTGAAACCCTACAGGGCCTCCTTGTTGAAGTATGGCTTGGTGGGCTGCATGCAGACCTTCCCCAACTACTGGAACAGCGTTGTTGTTTCTAGCATGTTGGTTATTGTTGGCAGCTTGTTGATTAGCATTGTTCTCATTCTCTTCTTGGTCTCCAAGAAGGTAAGAGTGTAGGTCACTAGATAAAGCAGAAATCATGTTTCACATATTAGCACATGATCTTGAAAGAACATATGTTTTAAATATAAAAAGTTTATGGGAGGTTCGCGCTCAAGGTTATGCTACACAGTGATAGCCTTTAGCTGGTTGGCACATGGAGGGTATCCCAACCTCCTTTTGTAGTTTCAAGAATATGGTAAAGTGTCAACGCTCGGAGGACTATCTATCAGTACTTTACAATCATATGAAATTATAACATAAAGATATTAGTTGTTATTCAAATGGGTGGGTTTGGAGGTTGTGTCTATAATAGTCTCAATGTTTTCCACCCAATGCAGACAGTGGGGTGGGTGTTCTTATATTAGCAACGTGCAGTCAGAAAAAGTCAATCAGCTAGTAGTGGGTCACTGGTCGGCAACATCTTGGGGCAGAAAATTTCATCTGTATAACACGTATCAATGGCGGTGATAATCTATAATAGTTGCGTGTTGCAGATATACTTCTCCCCTCTCCAGCTGGTCACTGTGCCAAAAAATGCTGCCACTCCGCCTCAGAATTCACACCAGAAAACAAAATAACATACAAACCAGGGTGTCAGGTATGATGGACAATATAGTGCAGAAACGGTGGGTAAGATATGCAGACTTACCCAGGGTCCGATGTATTCTTGCTGGTCCACCTGACGTCTTCCTCTGGCTCGAATGATGTATGTTGGTGTAGGCGGGGTGGGGGAGGGAGTGAGCAGAGGACTCTCTGGTCCAAAAAATATATAGATGACACTATGTGCTGGATAAATAAAAGGTTCCGTTTATTTGTCTGTCCACATGCCTGGCTCGGCTTCTGTGGTGTCAGATGATATAAAATGCTGATATACAGCTAAAATACAAGTGCCACAAGTTTAGGCATATACATAATGACAGAATGGTAATAAATCAATGGGTGGTGTACCAATGTATTCCAACGCGTTTCGTCCTGTTTGAGGACTTTTTCAAGGGTAGGTGAATGGTAAACCAAAGTATAAGAGCTTAAATACCTGGTGTTCTGTATCGCAATTGGCCAAATCCTGTTACTTCCGGTTTTCGCGCTCCGTTTGCACACTCTGCAACAGCCGCTAGAGCCTGCTCTGATGTCCTGTATGTCTAAGCAACTGCGCATGCTCTATGGGCTTCGCGCACACCTTATTCATTATTGCAGTCTGTCCCCATGGTCTTCTATGTTATTAGCAATAGCTTGGTCTCCGGGTGAGGGGAATGTAAGGAATTGGTCTCTACTATGCGGGCGGCCATTTTGGGTATGACTTTTTACAATAGTGTCTCTTCTGTTTAACATCTTTTATATGATTAAGAGCATTGTCCATCAAAGATTCTGCTGATCGTTATTCATTATTGAATGGTGATTATTTGAAATGCTCATTTATAAACACAGCCACTATATTTGTTATGCAATATTGGAATTAAATATATTAAATGCTGAAACAAAATTGGTATATTCCTTGGTGGTCCTATTTTGTGAAATAGCTATGGGTCATTATTAATTATCGTCGTTTAATGTAATTTTACCACCATGTGCGGAGGAGTGCTATGTTCCTTATGCCATATGTTATATATTAATGAGCTTCCAATATATATACCGTTCTGATCACTATAGCATACTATCACCTTCTGTTATCATGTTTTATTGAAATATTACTTAGTGGTATCCTGAATCGAGAGGATGTTCTTAGATTCTCTGTAACACTCCCCAATTTGTTATGGGTCTATATTCAGGCCCTCGGGTTGGAGTGTCTTCATCTCAAAGATCCATCGACTCTCCACTTTGTCAATTCTTTTGGAATGAACGCCCCCTCTCCAATTTGGTTCCACTTTCTCTAATCCAGTGAATTTTAGTCCATCTGGTTGGCAATTGTGCTGTGTTCTAAAGTGATCTGAATGCTGTGGCCTATGAACCCCTTCTTAATATTGTTAATATGTTCATTTATCCTCACTCTCAAATGTCTCATTGTCCTACCTATATACTGAAGTTGGCATGGACATTCCAGCACGTATATGATGTTGTGGCTATCACATATGATTATATCCTTTATTCGATATGATTTCCCAGTTTTCAAGGCAAATAGTTCCCGAGTAGGTGTGGTACTGTTATACTTGAGTAGTCTGCATGCCTTACACCCCCCACAGTGATAGAACCCTGATTTGACTGTTTGACCGTCTAGAGTGGATTGTATCTGATGTTTCTTACTGTCCCTAATGTGATTGATCACTAGTTTTTTCCCCAAATCTGGCGCTTTTTTGAAAACCAGGTCTGGTGTGGGTGGTAGTACCGTCTGTAATTGTTCATCCATATGGAGTATGGACCAGTGCCTCTTCATGATGTTCCAATTTTATTGGCAGATTTTGTGTAATTGGTAACGAAATATATCTTTAGTCTCCTTCTGTGTCTTTTTCTCTTTATATTTTAAAAGGGGGCCTCGTGGATTTGTTAGCGTTTTGTTAAATGCCTTCTCAACCCTTTCCATATCATAATTTTTCTCCTTAAAAAGTTGTTTTAGGTTGGTGCCCTGTTCTACAAAGTCCTCTATATTTGAGCAATTTCTCCTGACTCGTGTGAACTGACTCAATGGTACACTATTAATCCAATTGGGGTGATGGTTACTATCCGCCCTGATGTAGCTGTTTACATCAACTTTCTTGTAGTGTGTTTTTGTGTGTATCTCATTATTCAAGATAAATATATCTAAGTCCAAAAACTGGACCCGGTCTCTGCTGTATTGTGTTGTGAATACCAAATTGCGGTCATTAATGTTGATATAGGTCAAAAAATTCTGCAGTGATAATTCATTACCTTGCCACACAAAAAGCATGTCATCTATATAACGCCTCCAGAGAACAGAATTTTTTGACCTATATCAACATTAATGACCGCAATTTGGTATTCACAACACAATACAGCAGAGACCGGGTCCAGGTTTTGGACTTAGATATATTTATCTTGAATAATGAGATACACACAAAAACACACTACTAGAAAGTTGATGTAAACAGCTACATCAGGGCGGATAGTAACCATCACCCCAATTGGATTAATAGCGTACCATTGAGTCAGTTCACACGAGTCAGGAGAAATTGCTCAAATATAGAGGACTTTGTAGAACAGGGCACCAACCAAAAACAACTTTTTAAGGAGAAAAATTATGATATGGAAAGGGTTGAGAAGGCATTTAACAAAACGCTAACAAATCCACGAGTCCCCCTTTTAAAATATAAAGAGAAAAAGACACAGGAGGAGACTAACAAGATATATTTTGTTACCAATTACACAAAATCTGCCAATAAAATTAGGAACATCATGAAGAGGCACTGGTCCATACTCCATATGGATGAACAATTACAGACGGTACTACCAACACCACCAGACCTGGTTTTCAAAAAAGCGCCAGATTTGGGGAAAAAACTAGTGATCAATCACATTAGGGACAGTAAGAAACATCAGATACAATCCACTCTAGACGGTCAAACAGTCAAATCAGGGTTCTATCACTGTGGGGGGTGTAAGGCGTGCAGACTACTCAGGTATAACAGTACCACACCTACTCGGGAACTATTTGCCTTGAAAACTGGGAAATCATATCGAATAAAGGATATAATCATATGTGATAGCCACAACATCATATACGTGCTGGAATGTCCATGCCAACTTCAGTATATAGGTAGGACAATGAGACATTTGAGAGTGAGGATAAATGAACATATTAACAATATTAAGAAGGGGTTCATAGGTCACAGCATTTCAGATCACTTTAGAACACAGCACAACTGCCAACCAGATGGACTAAAATGCACTGGATTAGAGAAAGTGGAACCAAATTGGAGAGGAGGCGTTCATTCCAAAAGAATTGACAAAGTGGAGAGTCGATGGATCTTTGAGATGAAGACCCTCCAACCCGAGGACCTGAATATAGACCCATAACAAATTGGGGAGTGTTACAGAGAATCTAAGAACATCCTCTCGATTCAGGATACCACTAAGTAATATTTCAATAAAACATGATAACAGAAGGTGATAGTATGCTATAGTGATCAGAACAGTATATATATTGGAAGCTCATTAATATATAACATATGGCATAAGGAACATAGCACTCCTCCGCACATGGTGGTAAAATTACATTAAACGACGATAATTAATAATGACCCATAGCTATTTCACAAAATCACCAAGGAATATACCAATTATGTTTCAGCATTTAATATATTTAATTCCAATATTGCATAACAAATATAGTGGCTGTGTTTATAAATGAGCCTTTCGAATAATCACCATTCAAAAATGAATAACGATCAGCAGAATCTTTGATGGACAATGCTCTTAATCATACAAAAGATGTTAAACAGAAGAGACACTATTGTAAAAAGTCATACCCAAAATGGCCGCCCGCATAGTAGAGACCAATTCCTTACATTCCCCTCACCCGGAGACCAAGCTATTGCTAATAACATAGAAGACCATGGGGACAGACTGCAATAATGAATAAGGTCTGCGCAAAGCCCATAGAGCATGCGCAGTTGCTTAGACATACAGGACATCAGAGCAGGCTCTAGCGGCTGTTGCAGAGCGTGCAAACGGAGCGCGAAAACCGGAAGTAACGGGATTTGGCCAATTGCGATACAGAACACCAGGTATTTTAGCTCTTATACTTTGGTTTACCATTCACCTACCCTTAAAAAAGTCCCCAAACAGGACGAAACGCATTGGAACACATTGGTACACCACCCATTGATTTATTACCATTCTGTCATTATGTATATGCCTAAACTTGTGGCACTTGTATTTTAGCTGTATATCAGCATTTTATATCATCTGACACCACAGAAGCCGAGCCAGGCATGTGGACAGACAAATAAACGGAACCTTTTATTTATCCAGCACATAGTGTCATCTATATATTTTTTGGACCAGAGAGTCCTCTGCTCACTCCCTCCCCCACCCCGCCTACACCAACATACATCATTCGAGCCAGAGAAAGACGTCAGGTGGACCAGCAAGAATACATCGGACCCTGGGTAAGTCTGCATATCTTACCCACCGTTTCTGCACTATAGTGTCCATCATACCTGACACCCTGGTTTGTATGTTATTTTGTTTTCTGGTGTGAATTCTGAGGCGCAGTGGCAGCATTTTTTGTCACAGTGACCAGCTGGAGAGGGGAGAAGTATATCTGCAATACGCAACTATTATAGATTATCACCGCCATTGATACGTGTTATACAGATGAAATTTTCTGCCCCAAGATGTTGCCGACCAGTGACCCACTACTAGCTGATTGACTTTTTCTGACTGCACGTTGCTAATATAAGAACACCCACCCCACAGTCTGCATTGGGCGGAAAACATTGAGACTATTATAGACACAACCTCCAAACCCACCCATTTGAATAACAACTAATATCTTTATGGTATATTTTCATATGGTTGTAAAGTACTGATAGATAGTCCTCCGAGCGCTGACACTTTACCATATGTTTTAAATATACCTGCTTAGAACACTAGCCAAATAGGGTATCTGGAGTTTGGTTATAAAACTAGGCAAAGATATAACAATGTTAAAGTGCAAACATCTTATGTACCTACATGTGTAAATTTTCAGTATGCATTGTGCTTATTACACAAGGAATTTAGATTGGAGTCCAAACCAGTGTTGGAAGATATCTGTGTCACAACAGTAAACTGGAAATATTACAAAATACAAAATTAGAGCTGTATTGAAGTGTCTTAAAAAGGGACTTGGGGGGGGGAGGTTGGACAAGTGACATGACATGGTTCTACAGGAGCAAAATCGAAGAAAAAAAAATACTTAAGCACATATTAATGCTTACATAGTTTTCATTAATTAGAGGTTTATTCCACTATATTTCTTTCAATTTTAACACCTGCACAATATTGCACCAAGTATTCGAGATGCCGTGAGATCAGTCCTTCATCTACTAGACTTATATATCCTCAGACTATTCGTTCTTGCATTGGCTGCTGGACAGTGCTACTTTACTATATCCCTGGCTGCATTCCATTGGCAAGGTAGCATAATCTTTACCACAACCTAAGTGCATTACCATACACTTGATTATATATGCAAGATTGTCCTGCTAATCAGAGAATACCAATAATAATAATACAAATACATAAATAAAATAGATAGGAGAGTCTCCAGTTCTGATCGATCACTGAGGTCCCCCAGTAACAACTTCTACCCAACCTAAACATGTTCCATTTACACAATCCCCTGCTTCTGACGCTTAAGCTATTAAGCAGCCATGTACTTATCCAAAGTACCAGAAACCAGTATTAAATAGGGGTAAATAAGGCAATTCAAAATCTCAAGTGTACTTTGAAGTGTTAGGCAGAATTACATTCAATATAATGGCAGTCATGAGACATACTAAAATAAAGGATTTTCAAAAGTTACACCAAACCTTCTAAATAAATACTGAATAAGTGTTCTAAAGCTAGGTACACACTACACAATTATCTGGCATATAGGTCAGATTTTTATGTTCGGCCAGAGAGTTGTGTAATGTGTACGCATGTACGATATCCATTTATCACAGATATATCGGTCTCATCTCCTCATTGCATCTTCAAGTGTGCTTCAAAAATGAGTTAAATTTGGTGACTATCTTACACATCTTAGTGTGTACGGCCTAATGACCAACTTGCAGACAGATCTTCCAATAGCCGAGGATGTAAATTTTTATTCATTACAATAATTAGGACAGATACATAATGAGGAAAGAACAACTGTATAGTGTATATGCACGAAATTGGATGTTTCCTCGCAAGGAAAAATTGTGAGTTGAGTACATCAAATCTGAAGTGTACCTAGGATTAGGTAATGTTAAAAAAGCTGCTCTAAAATTAATTATTTTGTGTCTTAACTGCCTAATAATGAAATTCATCAGTTTCAACTTACAGTAGGTAACCTGCTGTTACAGTCCAAGCCCTGACAAGGCCCTTCAGCCACTGCCTGGTGTGCCCTTGTTCCAGTAAGGCAGGAAGAACAACCTGCAAAAGTAGCAACTCCAAAGATAGTTCACTCACTGGAGCATCACTAGAAAAAAATAGCGGGAATATACATCACATTTAATAATAGACTGATTTAATTGCAATTATTTGCCTAATCAATTTAATAAAATAAAATGAGTGCTGTACATTAGATACTGTTTACTTGAAGATTTAGAGAAAACCCTATACCAATAAAAAGTTTGACATTTATTTTGATAATCTTTGTGCAAAAAGCAACTATAAAGGAATAAGTGATATTGGGGGAAATTCAGTTAGCCGTGATAATCTGTTTACCAGGGGTTAATGCAGATAAATGCAACTTAAAGCGGCTGGGTGCAAATTTTTTGCTATTCAATTAGCTTCACAAATGAAACAGTATTAATTCTCCATAGGATTTAATGCGTTTGCTGAGGTAAAATGATGAGGAAAATCCCTATTTTAAGGTAAAAGTGATGGGACTTGGTCCAGAACCATCCATCCTAATGATTATTGAGGTACTTAGACATTTTTAATTACCTTAATTTGGCCAATAATGACATGTTATTTTTGGGATGATATTCTGGAAAAATGAAGAATAATGGGTTAAATGATGTGGAAAATGTATTTGGGGGTGTTGTAGGGACGGGAGAGTTTTTGAGACTTACAGGTGGGAGTAAAGTCTGGTATCCACTAGCCGATGAAAATGAGCGATTGAATGATAACGATATAGTTCATTAATCGTTCACAAATCAGGCATGAAAATGTCAAAAACGAGCAGCGATACGCGCTTCTGCTGATTGTCTTTGACATCTATCATCGCCTGAACGTGCTGGTCAATCCGCTGATAACGACCGATTGACCATGTTCAGGGATGAGGGAGGGTGCCTACACTGAACGGCCTATCGTTCAGTGTAGGCACTGCAGGGGAAGAAAAACGACTGGACGATTACAATGTTGTAATCGTACTGTCGTTCCACTATCTGCTAGTGGATACGCATCTGTATTAGTGCTTTTTAACACATTTTTAAAAGTGCCAAAAAAAAAACAAAAAAAAACTACTTATAGGCATTTTTATGCTCCTCAAATTCATTTAGAACATTGATTTGCTGAAAAGCACATGCTTTTTATTTTTTTTACTGTTTTTAAAAATGCAAAAATCAGTCATTTGACAGCTTTGAAGAGCCCCAAAAACAGTTTCTTCCACTAATATACTTCTAAATTGTCCATCACTAGTTTTTCCTTGCACCCCATAGAGGTGAGCAGGAAAACTTGAGATATTCAATCTACTATACTAGGTAAATATGTGCTCAGCCGAATATCATAGGATGTCAGCGTCAAACAGCCTCTAATTATATATATATATATATATATATATATATATATATATACACACATACATATATACATACACACACACCTTACACTATTTTTGTTTTATAATAGACACAAACACCTAAAACATATATATATATATTATGAGATATGGTAAGAACTTACCTTTGTTATCTCTATTTCTATGAAGTCCATAGGGTTCCACAGGATACCTTGGGGTATAGGTGATGACGTCAGGCATCGGGCACCATAGAGTTAAGTTTCAGCCTCCCAGGATGCACTAGGGTCCCCCTCCTATACCCCGCGCCAAGGCATCTCAGTTAGGTACCAAGCCATAGGCCGGAGGAGGAGAAGGAAGAGAGAGAAGAAAGATCTGAACACACACAAGAATCACATTCTCACCAGAGGGAGACGGAAAAACCAGTGACCAGAGCAAAGCCCATCTGCAGCACAGGTGCGACAGGGCGGGAGTCCTGTGGAACCCTATGGACTTCGTAGAAATAGAGATAACAAGGGTAAGTTCTTACCATATCTCATATTTTCTACTTCAGGGTCCATAGGGTATCCACAGGATACCTTGGGGATGTCCCAAAGCAGTATTCTTTAAGGGTGGGGACGCTCCTGTGCTGAAAGGAGAATCCGCCGCCCGAAGGAAGCATCCTGAGAGGCGAAGGTGTCAAACCTGTAATACCTCACGAAGGTATGGACAGAGGACCATGTAGCAGCCTTGCAGATCTGGACTGCAGAGGCACCACGTCGAGCTGCCCACGAAGGACCCACAGACCTAGTGGAATGAGCCTTCACAGAAGGAGGAACCGGCAGGCCTTCATGAAGATAAGCTTCAGAAATAGCCATACGGATCCAGGCTGCCAAAGTTTGCTTTGAAGCAGGCCAACCCTTTTTACGGAAGCCATAGAGGACAAACAAGGCATCCGACTTCCTAAACGAAGAAGTGCGGTAAACATAAGTCCTTAAGGCCCGCACAACATCCAAAGTGGCCTCACCCACTGAAAGGCCCGGTGAGTTAAAGGCCGGAACAACTATTTCCTCGTTAACATGAAACTGGGAAACAACCTTGGGAAGAAATTCAGGACGAGTGCGTAGCACTGCCCTGTTCCCATGAAAAATCAAGAAAGGGGGTCTACAAGAGAGAGCCCCTAAATCAGAAACACGTCTGGCCGAAGCTATGGCCAGAAGGAAAACAGTCTTAGCTGTTAGCCATTTAAGGTCCACTGAGCCCAGTGGTTCAAACGGCGGTCCTTGGAGAGCCCTCAGGACCACAGCCAAGTCCCAAGGCGCCACAGGTGGAACAAATGGCGGCTGAATTCGCAGAACACCTTGCATAAAGGTGCGCACATCAGGGATTGAAGCAATCCTACGGTGAAACCAGACAGACAGGGCCGAAACCTGCACCTTGAAAGAAGCAAGGCGAAGCCCATGGTCTAGTCCCGCTTGTAGGAAGGAGAGTACCCGAGACAGACGAAACCCCCGCAGTGCATAACCTCTCGGTCGAAACCACTGGAAGAACGTATGCCACACGAGATGGCATATTCTCGCGGAAGATGGTTTCCGAGCTCTTAGCATGGTACGCACTACAGAGCTGGAAAACCCCCTGGACCTTAACATGGCTGTCTCAACAGCCACGCCGTCAAAGACAGCCGAGTCAGGTCCGGGTGAAAACAAGGACCCTGTGACAGAAAGTCCGGACGGAGCGGTAAGCATATAGGACTGTCCACAGACAGACCTTGAAGGTCTGAGAACCAGTGCCGTCTGGGCCATGCGGGAGCTATCAACAGGAGCGTCCCTCCTTCCTGTTTGAATTTCCAGATTACCCGTGGAAGAAGTGAAACCGGAGGAAAGAGGTAAGCAAACCGGAACGTCCACCGGACGGACAGAGCATCCACCAGAGACGCCTCTTCGTCTCTTGTGCGAGACCCGTACACCAGCAACTTGTTGTTGTGCCGGGACGCCATGAGGTCGATCTCTGGAAGACCCCACCTGTCCACCAGCAGTTGAAAAACGTCTGGGTGCAGGGACGATTCCCCTGGATGAACGTCCTGGCGACTGAGAAAGTCCGCCTCCCAGTTTAGCACTCCCGGGATGAAGACAGCTGATATGGCCGGAAGATTGCGCTCCGCCCATACCAGTATCCGAGACACCTCCACGAGAGCCGCCCGAGTTCGGGTTCCTCCTTGCCGGTTTATGTAGGCCACGGCGGTAGTGTTGTCTGACTGGACCTGCACTGGGCGACCTTGGAGAACCCGATGTGCCTGCTGGAGAGCATTGAAGACCGCTCGGAGTTCCAAGATGTTTATTGGAAGCTCTGCTTCTGCCGGAGTCCACCTGCCCTGGAACAAGTGTGGACCCAAAACTGCTCCCCAGTCCCGAAGACTGGTGTCCGTTGTCAACAGGACCCAATTCGCCACCCAGAACGGACGACCCTTGTTGAGATGGGTCGTCTGCAACCACCAGGCAAGGGACAGACGAACCTCCGGAGTGAGCACCATCGTCTGGGATTTTAGAGACTGAGGCAGTCCATTCCATTTGGACAGGATCAGGTGCTGCAGAGGTCTGGAGTGAAACTGGGCATATTCCACCATGTCGAATACCGACACCATGGAGCCCAGTAACCTCATCGCCGAGTGCAGATACAACCGGCGGCTCTGCAGACAACTGCGCATCCTCGACTGTAAGGCAGAGATCTTTTCCCCCGTCACAAAGATCCTTTGCTGTCCCGAGTCCAATAAGGCCCGAGGTTCAGAATCCGCTGAGACGGGATCAGGGTTGACTGTAGTAACGCAATGGTCAGGTCCAAGTGGCGGAGGAGTTCCGGAGAGCCTGCCACTAAGAGAAGGTCATCCAAGTACGGCAACATGCGGACTCCCTGCAGCCACAGGGAAGCCGCCATGACCGCCATCACCTTGGTGAAAACACGTGGTGCTGTCGCCAGTCCAAAAGGTAACGCCCGGAACTGAAAGTGGTCGCTGCGGATTGCAAACCTGAGGAACTGCTGATGGCGCAAAAGAACAGGGACATGCAGGTAAGCGTCCTGTATGTTCAATGACACCATGTAGTCCCCCGGTTCCAGCGCCAGAATGATGGACCGTAGAGTCTCCATCCGAAACTTCGGCACCCGCAAAGATTTGTTGAGAGCTTTGAGGTTGAGAATCGGACGAAACGACCCATTGGGTTTCTGCACCAAAAAGAGATTGGAATAGAAACCCTGGCCCCTCTGGGAGAATGGAACAGGCACTAGAACTCCAGCCTGGAGCATAGTGTGCAAAACCTTCCGCAGCTCCGTGGCTTTGTTCCGGGCTGATGGTAGACCTGTGGTGAAGAATCGAGCCGGGGGTCTGTGCCGGAAGGAGAGGGCATACCCGTGTGAGACCACCTCGAGAACCCAAGTGTCTGTCGTGATGACCGACCAACACCGGGCGAACTGCAGCAGGCGGCCTCCCACTTTGGGATCCCCCAAAGGGAGGCCCGGACCGTCAGGCCGCAGACTTGTCATCTGACTTAGGGGCCGGACATCTGGTACTCCAGGCCTGCTTCCGGGGCTTGGCCGATTTCTTGGGGCCAGCCTGTCGGGGAAAGGACTGTGCCTTAGGCCTGCCCTGGGCCCTATAAGGCCGAAAGGATGGAGTACCTGAACGAGAAGGAACAGCAGCCGAAGGGAGACATGCTGATTTAGTTGCCGCCAGCGTGGCTACAATCTTGTCCAGGTCCGGACCGAAGAGAACTTCTCCGTTAAAAGGCAACGCCTCCAAACCCTTTTTGGAATCAGCGTCCGCCTTCCGGGATCGCAACCACAAGGTGCGACGAGCAGCCACAGCTGCCGAAGAAATACGAGACACCAGGGTACTAATATCCAAGGCCGCTTCATTGATATAAGTGGCCGAATCCCGGAGATTGCCGATCAACTCCGTCTGCTAAGTCGGAATCGACGGACGCCTCCAACGTATCAGCCCAGCGCTCCATAGCTCTGGCAACCCAGCAAATGGCCATAGCTGGCCGCGCTGCCCCCCCCGCATGGGAATAGACGGACTTCAGGCAGATCTCCACCTTGCGGTCCGTAGCATCCTTAAGGGAGGACATGGATGGCTTGGGTAATGTGGCACTACGGACAAGGCGTGTCACATGAGAATCCACCTGTGGAGGGGATTCCCACTTGGCAAAATAATTGTCCGCAAACGGATACGCCACTGCTAAATGCCTTTGAGGCTGATATCGTTTGCCTGGCTGTTTCCACGCTTCCTCTAGGTGGTCAACTAATTGTCCCGAAAGAGGAAACACTGTGGTATCTCCTTTAACATCCAGAACGGACTGCACGAATAAGGCCAGGTATATACACCTTAGACTTAGCGTCCGACTCTTTAGGACGGGGAGGTTCCTGGTCAGAAAGATCCAGAATCTCCCCATCGTCGGTCATCCCGTCGTCGTCCGACCGCTAGCTGTGACCCCAGATGCCTACCAGCATCCCCGGATCAGTACCGGCGTTCTGGTACCGGCGGGGGTGTAGGGAAGACAGCATGGACGTCAGAACTGACTGTCCATGCTGTACTTCCAGATGTGCAGCCACAGCTGCAATGAAGAAACTTCAGGGGCTCTTCATAGCCCCCCTCTAACAGGTGCATCCGACTCCGGCCGGGCACCAAACTAAACTGAGATGCCTTGGCTCGGGGGCGGGGTATAGGAGGGGGACACTAGTGCATCCTGGGAGGCTGAAACTTAACTCTATGGTGCCCGATGCCTGACGTCATCACCTATACCCCAAGGTATCCTGTGGATACCCTATGGACCCTGAAGTAGAAATACATATATAGTAAATTTGTCCTTGCAAAGAAACACTCTCGACAGCAGTTGTCCTTGTGTCCTTGCCAGATGGCTTTTTATTGATGAAAATGTTACATCTTCACATTTCCCAAACAGCATGTGGCTCAGACACTCAGCTAACATTAGCAGTTCACTATCACCTGGCTGACTAATACAGCATTAGGAGCACCTTCCCCATGACTGCCAGAATGCTTTATGCTTCACACAGACACACACCAATCAAACCCATGCGGAGCAGCTGTATTTTAAAGCTATCCAGCAGGGTACAACATCTTTACACAGGAAATGAGCCATGTTCTTTATAGCAGAACATGTCAAAGAACCCTCTTTGCCTCTACCTTTCCCCTTAGCTTCGCCATGCTTGGTGAAGCAGACCCTTTAACTGAAAAGGATTTTACTTTTCCCATCTCCCCATCACTTAGCTTTGCCAACTTTTGCAATACAGCTGCCCTGTAAAGCGCAAACTTCCATGAGCTGGCATCAACATTATTTTGGGAAGCCACAGTTTTGATTTTCTTGTCAGCTCCTTCTGTAAGCTGTTGGAGGTGGGGGTCGAGGACGAAAGGGCCTACGGAACCCTATCACTTGACAAGGGACTGGTGCATGTGTACACCATTTGGCCTTTTGGTCAAACTTCTTGTCACCTGCATTATAGGAGCCTATGAAGGCTCGGGTGTCAGAACCCTCTTTCGCTCCCTTGTGCCACCTTTAAGCATTGCTTTGCTATTGAACCTGGGATTGTATGAAGGGTTACCCGGGGAACTCTATAATTAGGTCTAGGTACAGTCTGTTGGAAGATTGTACAAGCTTGGCAGTATTTCTTAACCGCCATGCGAATGCCTGGCCATTACAACCTTTGGAGTATCCAATTGAGAGTTTTCTCCTCTCCCAAATGCCATCGCTTGGGGTGTATATGGGCCGCTGCCAATATCAAAAGAACATGTGCCCGTGGTACCAGGAGCTGTTTAACTCGTTTCCATTGAACCACCGCTACTCTACATAGCAGGTCCCCTTCTAGTCTAAAGTTTGGTTCTCTTTTAGCCAGTCCCGCAGATTTCCACATTCCATTCATTTCACTATTTGCATCTACCCCTGAACACCTAGAGATAATATGGTGTGAATGCATTCACAATAACAAACAATTACTGTACTAGGCCTACATTGAAACACCCCTGTCCTGTCCCATACCTTCAACCAGGTTAAAAAGTCTACCATCCTCCTCCTTTACATGATCTCATCAGTAGAGGACAAACCTAGGTTGTACACACACACACACACACACACACACACACACACACACACAGAAAATCATAACTCCATGTGTACTGAATCCAACGTTTCAGATTTTACTCCTTTATCAAGGAACAAATGTAAATACAAGACACACATACAAATAACATCAGGATGGCATTACATCGCTCCGCCATCAGAAGGGCACTGAGTGGCAAGAACATAGATCAGCCTGTTGCCAAACATTTTGTAGAAGCAAAACACAACTTGGCTGCATTGCACTATATCATCATTGACCAGGTATTCGAGGATCCAAGAGGAGGCGACTGTGACTAGAAATTATTGCAGAGGGAAACGCAATGGATTCATCGTCTAGACACTGTGAGACCCAGAGGGTAAAATTAATACATTTCTTATGCAGTGTTCCTGTAGAGAGTTGAGACCGCATACATTTGTGCATATATGAGTGCACCTTGAATAGACCACTCTTCTTGTTTCCTTTTCTCTTTTTATTTTTTGTATTGGTTATGTCATTTTTCAGTGTTATTTTTTGTTTTGGGCATACAGTGCAGAGGGTTCAAGGTGGTATCACATGTTCGCATGTCAGAAGCGCTGTACTCAGCTTTTGCACATACATGAATATGTTCTATTAGTACATCTGGGATTATATACATTTCATTTTTTGTGAACATTATGTTCATGAAATTTTTTACTTCACCTGTATAGATACAGGTGTTGTGCACACTCCCCATCAGACATACATATGCTCCTGCAATATCCATATTCGCACTAGGATGCAGAGCATCATTAATCATAGATATTATTTATATGTTAGATTGTGAGCTAGCTTTGCCACAATGTGTTATTGTTGCGCATTGCTTTTAGTCCTTTTTTTATATTCTTTGTAACATAAATATTTTCTTCTGCACAGCAGTGGGCATGGTGTGGGTCCTCGCACGATGCAGTTTCCATGGTCACGGAGTCAACTTACCAACTGACGCGCTTCCGGTTTTGGAAACCGGAAGTTACTGTGAACCGGAAGTGCGGCTGATGCAGACACCGGACGAGCAGCGTGAGGAGGGACCTTTCTGTAGGCACTATTTAGATAAGAAGTTATTTGTATGTGTGTCTTACATTTATTCCTTGATAAAAGGAGTAAAATCCGAAACGTTGGAATCAGTACACATGGAGTTATGTTTTTCTCAGTCCAGATGAGTGCCGCAATTGGGGATAGATTACACACACACACACACACACACACACACACACACACAGTCAAAAGTTTGGACCCTCTCATTCAATGGTTTTGATTTATTTTAATTATTTTTAACATAGTAGATTAATACTGAAGACATCAAACTAGGAAAGAACACATATGGAATTATGTTATAAACATAAAAGTGTTAAACAAATCAAAATATGTTTTATTTTTTAGATTACTCAAAGTAGCCCCCTTTTGCACATTTAACCAGCATGGCTACCACAGCATTCTGCAGCGCCATGCCATCCCATCTGGTTTGCGCTTACTGGGACCATCATTTGTTTTTCAACAAGACAATGACCCCAAACACACCTCCAGGCTATGTAAGGGCTACTTGACCAAGAAGGAAAGTAATGGAGTGCTGCATCAGATGACCTGGCCTCCACAATCACCCGACCTAAACCCAATTGAGCTGGTTTGGGATGAGTTTGACCGCAGAGTGAAGGAAAAGCAGCCAACAAGTGCTCAGCACCTCTGGGAACTCCTTCAAGACTGTTGTAAAACCATTCCAGGAGACTACCTCATGAAGCTGATTGAGAGAATGCCGAGAGTGTGCAAAGCTGTCATCCAAGCAAAAGGGGGCTACTTTGAGGAATCTAAAATATAAAACATATTTTGATTTGTTTAACACTTTTTTGTTTATCACATAATTCCATATGTGTTCTTTCATAGTTTTAATGTCTTCAGTATTAATCTACTATGTTGAAAATAATTTAAATAAACAAAAACCATTGAAGGAGGGTGTGTGTCCAAACTTTTGACGGTGTGTGTCCAAACGTGTGTGTGTGTGTGTGTGTGTCTGTCTATATCTTGTTACTCCAACCACCCTGCTATATTTTAAAAACAGCATCTGTAATGTGTGAGTTGAAAAATTACAGTCTTACATGGAGGTTAGCAATACATTGTTATAGCCCTGAGCAAAATGCCTCTTGCCACTGATTTACTATTTTATTGTGTGACTGGGACCAAGCACATGTTACAATCTTCATACATATTACACACACATTTCAAACACTACATTTTGTTGCCAATATAACATATGGACAAATAAAGGATATACTGAAGGTATGCTGTAGTGTGCATTAAAAAAACAAAAATAAATTATATGTATAATAATGAGCTCTATGTATTTAAATGTGTACAAATAATCAGCATTACTCACCTGTACAACATCACATTATATGGCAAGAATGTAGGCAGCAAGTGTTTGATAATACGAATAGGAAGCCAGAGCATAAGCAGCACAATAGACCCAAAGACAATCTGAGAATTGAAATACAAATTACTTAAAATCACTTTTCGAAAGATTGTTTTGACTGAATTTTACACACAATTCCCTAAAAAAAAATCCTGAAAGACTACACATGACTTATGTATATCAATGTACCGTGCAAAATATCACGTAATACATTTAATATCCAATTACTAGCTTGTTACTATAAAATGTGATGGAATCCATCTGGGGGATGCCATTACCTCTGGGCACTAACTTATTAAAACTGACTCCCACCCCCTATAAAACCCCTCCCCTTCCACTAGAACCTCAGTCTAGGTTTAACAAAGCCAGAAAAAGACCCATGGCAGAACTGAGAAACCAGAAACCAACAGGTAACTAGTATGAAACCAAACAAGGGAGGGATCCTGGCAACTCCCAGATGGACTTCAAGGAAGAGATTTTTTCGGTGAGTAAAAACTGTATTTCCTTTTTCATCCATCTGGGGGATGCCATTACTTATGGGAAGTACCAAAGCAAGCCAATTAAGGAGGGGGGGGTGGTGGAGGGGGGGGGAGGGGGAGCATTGGAACCAACTGCTCAAAGAATTTTTTGCCCAACACTGGCGTATGGAAGGGGTAAAATTTTGTACAAGTGTGTACGGATGACCAGGTAGCTGCTTTGCACAGCTACTCAACTGAGGAGCTTCTAGCTGTACAGCCCAAGAAGCCCCAACAGCACGAGTCGATTGGACCCAAATAGAGGTCGTAACCGTAACATTTGACGACAAGTATGCCTGCGATGGATCCTTTCGAGGCTGGCCAGCATCTTTTTGGTGCATCAATCAACAACAACAAGGAATCCGTACGCCTCAAAAACGCAGTACTCTCCAAGTAAATGTGTAACGCACATACCACATCCAACAGTGCTAAGGAAGAAGCTTCACTAGTCACTGAATACTGGCAAAAACCTGGAAGGACAGTATCCTGGTTAATGTGGAAAGCAGATACTACCTTTGGAAGAAAGGAAGGTTTAGTGCGTAACATTACCCTAAGCGGAGATTTACAAAAAAAGCCGCTAACTCAGATACCCTTTTAGCCGAGGCAATGGCCAACAGGAAAACAACCTTCAAAGTGAGATATCGCAATTCTACAGATTCCAAAGGCTCAAACAGTGCCTTTTGAAGTGCCTCCAAAATTACATTTAAGTCCCAAGGAGGAACCAGCAGGACATAAGGAGGATGTATGAGAAGAGCCCCCCCCCCCCCTGCAAGAAGGTTTGAATTCAGGAATGGGTGCCAATTTCCTCTGAAACATGATTTATAGAGCTGAAATTTGTCCCTTAAGAGAGGACAATCTAAAACCCTTAACCAACCCCTCTTGCAGAAAAGACAAGAGACAAGACACTCGGAAAAATTCTGGTTTGAACTTGTGTCGTTCACACCATGAAATATTTATCTTCCATATCCGATGATAAATATGGGAAATGACTGGTTTGCGAGCCTGTATCATGGTTTTCACAAAAGATTCTGAAACCGCTTTGGCCCTCAAGATATTGGATTTAAGAACCATGCCGTCAAAGCCAAGGGTGACCATGCGAGGCAAATCAGGGTGACGACATGGACCCTGAAGTAGCATCTGGATGCAGGGGCAGACGATATGGAACATCTGTCAGCATGCTCCGAAGAATTGTGTACCAATGATGGCGTGGCCAGTCTGGAGCCACCAGAATAACTGGCCGTGCTACTGATCGAATCCGCTAAATTACCTTTGGTAACATTACCAGAGGAGGAAAGATGTATTCCAGCTGGAACACCCAAGGTGTTGTCATGGCATCCACCAGAGATGCCTGAGGATCCTGGGACAGACATCCATATGTTGGAAGTTTCTTGTTGAGACGAGAAGCCATTAGATCTATGTCTGGTGATCCCCATCTGGAAACTAATTGCGCAAACCCTCCTGGTGTAATTTCCATTTTCATGGATGCACACTGCGGTGACTTAAGAAGTCCGCCTCCCAGTTGTCCACCCCATGAATGTAAATTGCCAAAAAAGCTGACACCCAATTTTCTGCCCAATGGAGGATGTGAGAAACCTACCTCATTGCTTGCAAGCTGTGTGCCCCACCCTGCTTGTATATATAAGCAATTACCGTGGCATTGTCTGATTGGATTCACACTGGTATGCTCCTATGTTCTCTGAGCGAGTGCGGGTGTATCTGCATGCGAAATGCTATGTTACAGTGTCAGCGGCTGTAACACTGTAATGTAGTGTTTAGCATGCAGATACACCCAAAGACGCACCTTGACTCTGTAAACATTGCCCCATGTCTAAAAGGGATGACCTCTCAAATATACGGCAGTCTCATCGATGCTACGCTCCCTACTAATAATCCCCACGAGTCCTCTTGGGAGATATATCTTGGTCCTCCACCTGATGAATAGGCTTGGGACGACATGAGACTGGCAATTGCTAAAACCTCTATCTCTATTCGCCTCAAAGAAATGTCTTACAAATTATATTAGCGCTGGTACTGTATCCCAGTACGGCTCTCCCATATGTTCCCCTCTGCTTCACCCCTCTGTTGGAGAAAATGTGGCCTTCGAGGTACCCTCACCCTTACCTGGTGGAGCTGCCAGACCCTTGAACCTTTCTGGACCGCGGTTCATGCTCTTCTGAACACTGTCTTTGGGACCCAGATTCTGAAGGACCCATGGACCTTCCTTTTATGTTACCCCCCTCCTGATCTTAGTAACCACTCTGTTAAATTGTTATCCCACATTGTAGTTGCTGCTAGAAGTTGATTGCTCGTAACTGGAAAAACCCTCTTCCACCAACCCTCTCTGCCCTAAAGTCACAAATCTGGCATATAGCAGAGATGGAAAATATTACCTACTACCTTCATGGATAGAGGCCATATGTTCTATAAGGTTTGGGCTCCATGGCTCTCATACGATGACACTTGCTTCCTCTGCTCTCCATGCTCACTACCCATGTGTGATTCATGCGCGATGGCTGAGTCTGCTCCCCCTAATCCAACCCCTCTGTGACAAACTCCCCCCAATTAACTAAATACCTTTCTCTATTGTTCTCCAAGCGGCACGTTTTTTCTTCCTTTTAATGCTTCCTGTCCAGCATCTGGTATTCTCTATGGTACCTTGCTTCCCTTGGTAGTCCCTTCCCCCCTTCATATATGGCCTCAGATATAGACCTGGCCCAATCAGGCATCACCGACTGTTCAGCCGAACATCCCGGTAATGAATCCCCGTGTGAACAACCAGCACAGAGCGACCCTGGGTCGGTACCTTTTGCCAATTTTTTCTCACATTTTGTACAAGTATAAAAAGTGACTGATCGTTGTGTTTTTGGAACTCTTGTCTGGCTTCTCCATACTGAGAGAGAAAGACAATGCTAACCAATACAGATAGCTACCTAAATTCATCTGGAAAGTGTAGCACTCTTTGAACAGAAAAAAAAAAAAGTTTTTTTTTTTTCTTTTTTTAAAAACAACCACTGCTACTGAATAACAGAAAAAATTTGGAGGCTAAATAAGACTCTAAATCGCCTATATGTTTAAATGCAAAAAAAAACCCCGAACTCCTTGAAGTCCATATTCACTTGCAAATACAGTTTAGATTCCTGAGAAACACTGCAGTAAAAAATTTTTATATATACACATCACAATGTTATAAGACCAACATATATCACCAGTTTAATACCCAAAAGTAATAATCCCAGTTAAACTGCTTATCTGTAACATACAGCCACCCCCCTGTAATTTGCAATGAGTCTCTGCCAAGCAGAACTGCCGTCGGCTTCCTGCTTCATTCAGGACGCCTGACTTCAATCCTAGGCGTTACCTAGCCTCCGGCGTTTCTATCCAAAGACCACAGAGCTCTGAGGTTACCACGGCTCATATAGATGACGTCACATCTATATGTGCCGCGCTGCGTCCTGGGGGCGTTCAACAAACCTCTCTCTCCCACAAAGCCAGCAGCATTTTGCTGCTCTGTAATCCCAGCCGTCGGTCCCCCAGGAGGAATAGTTTGGGTTTGAAAGCGGCTGGTGCTGTGGAAACCCGGGGAGGTGTGAGGCATGCCGGGCCCTACAGCTGCAGCCACTTGAGTAATAACATGCCCGGCTGCTCTTCTTAAAAGCAATGCGCCGGGAGGCAATAAATACAGAAACAAGGTATTTTACATAAAAAATTTATACTACTTAGCTTTTTGCCAGCGGCCCCCTCAGAGGTGTGCCTGGTATGGAGAGAGACCCAGGGACTAAGTAGTTTGATGACTTTTAGAGTGGGATACAGGGTTACACTCTATTCCATCAAACTCCCACTGCTAGTTATGGTCGTCTTTTGCCAGGAACTAAATACCCAAACCAAACAGCAAAATAAAGAAATTAAACCTAACTAGAAGCTAGGACCTAGCTAGTGCCTTACTCCAAGGGACTAAAAATAAGACTGAGGTTCTAGTGGAAGGGGAGGGGTTATATAGGGGGTTGGAGACAGTTTTAAATAATTAGTGTCCGACTCCACACCTCACTACGCATAGCATCCCCCAGATGGATGAAAAAGGAAATTAGTTATAAAGATCGCAATGTTTAAGAGCATACAAATGAATCCTGTTTCAATAAAAGCACCTACTGGACCTGGCTCTTGTAATTTGTGAGTTATAATTATCACTTAGATGACCTCACTCTGCCAGGCATAGATTGGTATTGTACATAGAAGGAGAAAGAAGGAAACGTGCAGCCCCCGTCAGGCTCCTACACCAGCACCTGGAATGCCTCCTTTCTGGCTATGTGAAGTTGCGCTGCTGCAACACCTCCTGGTTAGTGTAGGCTAACTACCCACTGATCATTAACCAGGGACCAGCCTACACTTGGAAGCTGGCAGAGGCTTGAGCTTGGAGAAACTAAGTTCAACCCAGAACAGCCAAGCCAGAGCATACAGATGTTCTTCACAAATACACTCTTCTCAAGATTATCAGAGGATAGATACAGATTATATAGAGATAGATAGATTTTTTATATATATATATATATATATATATATATATATATATATATATTAAAAAAAAAATCTCTCTCTATATAGTCAGGGACAACTAGTGTGTAGTAACCTGTGATCCCTAAGAAGGCCAAAACCTGTCGCTGAGTTGTGGGCTGGGGCTAGTCTTGGATTGCTTCTGCTATCTATATGATTTAGGCTGCACCTTGCTTCCCTCCACACAGTGCCCCAGGTACTGAACTTCTGACATCCCCATTTGGCACTTGTCTGCCAAGACTTGTCCACTGAATCCTTTCTAACACCAGTACCACTTGCCTCAGGTGATCTTCCAAAGTTCGTCAGAAGATGGCTATATCATCCAAGTGGGCCACAGCAAAATCTGTTTCCAGACCATTCAGCAGGTCATCGGCTATGCTCTGGAAGGTGGCTGATGCATTCTTCATCCCAAAGGTATATCTTAATCTTAAACAGACCAAATGGGGTGATAAATGCTGATTGTTCTTGAGCCTCAGAAGTCATTGGTATTAGCCAATACCCCTTGCTCAAATAAAAAGTTGAGATGTACTTTGCCACTGTCAACTTGTCTAACAATACATCAATGCAGATTAAGGGATAGGCGTCAGATTTAGTCACCTCTTTCAACCGGCAGTAATCTACACAAAAACCGAATTGTCCGGTCCTTCTTGTGAATGAATACAATGGACTGTTGGAGTGCATAACTGTGCCTAGCACGAACATCTCCTGTACCTCACTATAGATATTCGCCTATATCAGGCATGGATAGTTTGACAATTAAATGTAAGGGAACGTGCCTTGTTTGTATGTATAAATTATGTTTTTATTACCATGGCAATATAATACTAACAGCGAAGAACTTATACGAAGAACTTTTCTTTTTCTAAAAGCTGAAAGTAGAATGGCACAGTATCAGAACTAAATACAGTATATACATCTTCATATCACCAAAGCAAAATTTTACAGTACTTAATGTTGAGTAAAGAATATTATGTAATTACCACCGATAATATAAATCTCCTGAGATGTCTATAAATTGGCAAGTGAATCATTTCTTGAACTGGGTTAAAATCTGGATCATTCAAATTTCTGAGAAACCACAAAACACCTGGTCTTAAGACCTGAAACAAACCAAAATGAAATTAGTCACCTATATTACCAACTCAAAGTTCACATGTATCTGCAAAGTATCTAATGTTTTTAGAAATCTAAAACACACATTGTAATGCTATTTAACTGTGTATATAATATATTAAATGAAAAGTATTTATCAATAATAACTAGGGAATACCAGCGGTAACCGCATTAGTTATGGAGGATAGTTACTGAGCATATTATGGAGATAATGAGTCCGTAATTTGAGGACATTTGTCATAAAGAGTTCTGCTAAATATGGTGGAACAACCCTTTCCATTGTGACTGCTGTCTGAGAAATGGCCATTCATCTCCTTTACCAAGAAGTGTAGGGCACCACAGTTCACACATTGCACGTCCATAGGACCCAAAGAGTAATATTGTGGTGAATAGGTCATGTCCAACGCAAGCGGCTTATCAACTGATCTTGTTATATGTTAAGATCTTTGAACTGCGCGCTCTGGATCACCTGTAAAGGTTCCACCACGTCAACATTCTTGAGGCCGGCCCCTTGGCAAGTTTGGTGTAAACAATGCGAGGTAAAGTGAATAATGAAATAACACAGCAGTTGGTCCCCATAAGACGCGCTGATATACGTTGCTGAAAAGCTGTCACAGTTTCCAGATCACCCAGCAGGTCACATGCTCCAGGTCATCCAGCAGGTGCACAGCGAGAGTTTATCAACGGTTACATTTTCCAGAGCTCAAAGGTGATGCATTGTAAATGGCGGGCAGACATATTGCTACATAACTCCGAAACAAAGCAACTAATTACAATGCCAATATTTTTCTGCAAATCTATGGACCAAGTTCTTTAATTTGGTATATGATATGCACTACTCAGACAATGACATCAAAGAAATATGTCACTCATAAAAGTCATTCTTCTGCTATTAATATATAAATAATCTGCTATTTCTTACCTCTCTTAGTAGTAGAATGAAGGATGCAAAATAAAACACATAAACCATTCCCACAAGCCAATGAAGAAACATTGTGGTACCAGGTGCAGACTGAAAGCTAAGCTCCCGGTCTTTCAAAGTGGCATCAAACATTTCCTGAAAAATATAATTATACAGTATCATAAACTATGAGGCAAAAAATCTATATGTTTATCAAAATTACATAACCTAAGCAACTTTCTATTCAATCATGTTCCACAGATAAGAGTGATGAGCAAACATCATGATGTTTTTTTTATATTCTATGTTAGATATAGAAAAATTGTCTAACTGAATAGAATGCCTCAAAATACAAGTATATGAGTGTGTCTGAAAAATGAGTGTGCTGTTCTATAAACACGTACAAATGTAGGCAAAATAAATGTAAAACCAAAAACAAAAAGGTAGACCTGGAGAAGTGAGGGACACCAGACTTAAGGTGCCCATACAAGGTGCGATTTGCACCTTGCAACACGATGGGGGATCCGACGGCCGACATATTGGGCAGTCGCCACACACAGTGCGATCAGGTGGCCACCGGCCGATATTCCAGCACCCCCCTCCCCCACCTGCATAGCGCTACATGGGATCGTACATCGCATCCCCAGATCAAATGAACCTGCAGTAAGATCTGGAGGTGGGATGTAGGACCCCACGGGAGCGCGCTCTGTCCGATATCATGCCCATACACTCTAAGATATAGCAGTGATATCGTACAAATCCGTTGGATCATCTGCTATATCGCACCGTGTATGGGCACCTTCACTCAAATCAGGGGCTTGTAAAATAGGTGTGGTTCATTAGCTAATTGAATTCATGGCTTCAGTTCAACTTTTAAAAGGGATGATTGTTGTGGTGCATCTTGTAGAAGCGTCAGTGACAAAAATTGTTCAATTTGCTAATGTTACATGAGAAAGGGTGTCTATGGTGATGTAAGCATGGAACTCGGTAGGAAAAACATAGTCATCAAACTTCAAGAGTAAGGGAAAGCGCATTTAGCAAGTATAGGTGAGGTTCATTTATAAACAGTCTGGTGGGAACTCCATAGGGAAGAATGTCATAAGTTTGGGTTGCAGTGGATAAACTCAGTACACGTACAAACACACTAGACTGCAATCAAACGGCTATGTACATTTGGTCTGCACAATGGTAGCAAACAAAAATTTTTATTTATTATGTACTCAATGTAAAATCCTTTCCTTGTAATCCATCTGTGGGACACTGCAGAGCTGATGCTGGGTTAGCTGCGCTGGACCACAGGAGCAGGCACTAAAGTGTTAACTATCTCCGCCCCCTACTAACCCATCCTGCCTCTCTCAAACTTCAGTTTAATTACTAACAAAGCCATATGGAAGTAGCAAATCCGAATGTCAATCAAATAAGATAGATAGGAACAGCAAGAACACTAGAAAGGGAGGGAACATAGCGTCCCCTAGATGTATTATAAAGAAAGGATTTTACGTGATTACGTAAAAAACATCCAATTTCCTCATTTGATCAGTGGGACATTGCAGAGCTGATGCTGATGCTTCCCAAAGCAAGCCCAACAGGGGGAAGCCACCTCAGGCAAGACCGCAAGCAAAACACGGCGGCAAAAACCAGCATTGGAATAACCGAAAGTATGAAACCGGCAAAAGAGGGCCACAGTTCGCCGCTCTCCATAATTGCTCCACTGAAGCACCATGGTGCACCACCAAAGAGGCTCCGACTGCACGAGTCGAGAAGACCCTGAGTGAAGGCAGAAGTGTTGCATCCGAGGACAGATATGCCTTATGAAAGGCTGAAGTGACCCACCTTTGAGGTCGGCCAGCCATGCTTGGAGAATCCACAAGGACCAAAAGACAATCGGTACAGCGAATGGCCGAGGTACAATTCATGCTAGTCCATAATGCCCGCACCACATCAAGGAGATGGAGTGTAGAGGTGGTATAGGATCCAGGAAAGGAGAGGAGAACGATGTCCTGGTTCAGGTGAAATTTAGAAACTACCTTAGGCAAAAATGAAAACTTAGGACTTGATTCAGAGATGTACGTTAATTCGATGATTAATGTGCATCTCAGATGTTTAGAGTCTGTGCCTGCGTAGGACCCGTTCTGCGCATGTGCAGAACTGGTCCCCCGATCTTGCTTGCAGGCAAGCCACAGCACGATTGACATTCTGCAACATGTAGGTGGTTGAGCGGGAGCACGTCTGGTTACAGTTTTCTAGAAAGAACAAAGCCAGGTTAGGGGTCGGTGGACACAGATTCCTGGTCTCTTAAATGACCACCACACGGTTAGACTGTGGGAAGATTCAGCTCCGGCAGCCTGACCAAACAAGCAACAATAGCGAACATTGATGGTTACAATGGTGAACCCCAGCCTGGGTCGTCGGTCGCAGTGCTGGGATCGCAAATTGAGCAAGGAGGTGTCTGACACTTCCTTCTGCATTTGCATCGGAGTTGGACGGAATTGCAGTGTCGCTTGTGTGTATCTCTGCAAAACTGTCCATCTCTGAATCAGGTCCAGACCATAACACCACCCTATAGGAATGAAAAATAATTAAAGGAGAGGTGTGTGCCAATTCTGATAACCACCAAGCTGAGGCAGAGGAAAACAACTTTTAAAGGTAAGGTAGCGTAGTTCTACAGACTCAGGAGGTTTAAAGGGGGCCCTTTTGAGGGATTCCAGAACCAAATTTAAATCCCATGCAGGGATAGAAGGAATATATGGTGGATGGATGCGAAGCACCCCTTGCAGGAAGATCAGCACCTTAAGGATTGATTGTCAATCACCTTTAAAAAAGCACAGAAAGAGTGGACTCCTGACCCTTCAGAGAGGAAAGGCGAAGACCATTTGACAGCCCCTCATGTAAAAAGGATAGTAGATGTGAGAAATGGAAGAGAATATAAAAGGCACCAGACCCGATAATGTATCCTGGAAGTGAAAGGCTTTCTAGCCTGAAGCATGGTAGAAACCACTGGCTGCGAAAATCTCTGCGCTCTCAAATTTTTGGTCTCAAGGGCCACTCCGTCAATTGAGGCAAACTGGGGTGAAGGCACGGTCCTTGTCAAAGTAAATTCTCTGGAGAGGGAGATGTAACACCAGAAGACCCTGCAGAGACAAGTACAAAGGCCGTTGTCGCCAATCCGGGGCAATGAGAATGATCGGAAGCCCTTCTCACTGAACTTCCTGAATCACCCTGGCCTCCATGGAAAGATACCCCAACCGGAAGGACCAGGGAGCTGACAGAGCTTCCACTAAGGTTGCCTGAGGGTCCCTGGACGGTGCTCCGTACACTGGAAACTTCTTGTTAACGTGAGAGGCCAGGAGGTCTATGTCGGGCGTTCCCCAAAGCTCTGTTATCTCCTGAAAAACTTTCTGATTGAGTTCCCATTCCCACAGGTGGACTGTGTGATGACTGAAAAAGTCCACCTCCACCCCGGGAATGTGAGTGGCTGAGATGGCAGGCACCCAGGCCTCCTCCCAAGATAGCATGTGAGCAACTTCCACCACAGCCTGTTGAGTCCTTGTTCCACCTGTGGTGGCAATGTACGATTGAAGGGAAACTGGCTTCTTGTGCAGGACTTCCTGAGGCTGAAAGAGCCAGTCATACTGCTCTCAATTCCAGAATGTTGATCGGGAGAACTGACACGAACTTGGACCAGTGGTCCTGTAGATGAAGCTCGAGGGTCACGGCTCCATGCCAATAAGGCTGGTGTTGGTAGTGACCAGGGTCCAGTCCCAAATCAAGATGGGGGAGCCTTTTGTCAAACTCTGAGACTGAAGCCACCACTGGAGAGATTGATACGTCTGAGGTGACAGGCAGATAAACTGTCTAAATTAGGTCCCCTTCGGATTGAATAAGCAAGGAACTGGCTCTGCCGGAGGAAGGAAAAGTCGCTAACAGCTAAGACCCGAAAAGAGGAAACCTAAGAAGATCATTTGCTAGGACTGAATGAGATTGGACTTTGGATAGTTGAGTCACAAACCGTGAGACTCTAGAGTGTATTTGACCACCTGCAAGTGCTGAGAAAGAACAGACTCCGAGCTTGCCTTTACCAGGATCCGGTATTGGAAATTACAGTATCCCACCAAAAAGCTGAGCAACTGTTGATTATCTTCCCAAACTGGGACGAGAAGATAGGTATCCTTGATGTCTAGGGAATCCCCTTCTAACATGGAAGAACATAGGACCTCTCTATTTTGAAGTGCCCCAACTCCAGGTGAGGATCGAGCGGTTTCAAATTCAGAATTGGACTGAAAGAACCATTTGGATTTCTCACCAGAAAGAGGTAGAGTAGAATCCTTGGCCCTGTTGGCGCACAGGAATTAGAACAATAACTGCTAAATCTAAAGCAAAACAACCACCGTCTGGAGGGTCTACCGGCATATCGGGTCTTGAGGTAGAGGAGTAGCAAAGAAACGCCTTGGACTGGGACCCGTAAAATCCAGAAAGTAACCCATTTCCAGAAAGCCCCAGACCCAACGGTCCAACGCCAACTGGATCCAGACATCCTGCAAATATAGTAAGCAGGCTCCTACTATCTCTAGGACGGAGGGAACCCCCAAAGCGTCAAAGATCATCTGTAGAACAAGCTGGACTGACCCCTGAAAGAATTTAATCTACCATGTCCCGTGCACACCAGGATCACAAAAGAGCACAGGGGGCCACTGGTTCTCATCGACAATTGGATCATTTTGCATCACATTTCCAACGAGGAGGAGATCTGTTTTGAGATTGAGGTTCTCTCTCCTTTTCAGCCATGCTGTTTGAGTACAGAAACACCCAATAAGTGATGAGTGTAAAAAAAAACAACCTGCCTCAGTTCACAGAGAAGAATTGCAGGTACAATTTCAATATGTCCGCAAACTTAACAATACCGGTCTAAATTCACAGACAAAAAATAAAGAGTTATGGTAGACTCACAATGGATAACTTTTTTTTCGAGGTCCATATGGTCCACAGGGGTAATGCGGTTGGAGAGATCCAGGCACCAAACAGTTAAAGCTTTCAGCTCCCAGGATGCCTCGGATCCTCCCTCATATACCCCACCCCCAGCCACTGGCCTTCAGTTGTGTAAACAAGCCTCAAGGCAGGAGAAGGAAAGAGGAGAAGGAAGAACAATCGTACACCAGAAGTACTCTCACACAAGATGAGGGAATCCATGACCGAAAGAAAAAATACCCAATGTAGCCAGGTGCGTCAGGGTGGGTGCACTGTGGACCCTATGGACCTCAAAGAAAAAAAAGAGCTCTCAATGGTAAGTCTACCATAACGCTTATTTTCTTCTTCAGGGTCCATACGGATCCACAAGAATACCATGGGGAATCCTAAAGCAGTTCCCCTAAGGGTGGGGGACGCTCCTGAGCAGAAAGGAGAACTCGTCACCCAAAGGAATCATCCTGAGAGGCAAAAAGTATCAAAGGTGTAGAACCTAGGAAAAGTGTGGACAGAAGACCACGTGGCTGCCTTGCACTATTGTTCAACATCACGACTAAATGCCCACGATGGCATTCCAGACATAGTAGAATGTGCTGTCACCGTGTTTGGGACAGGGAGATCAGCCTGTGTGTACACCTGAGAAATAGTCATACGTAACCATCGAGCCAGGGTCTGCTTGCTAGCTGGCCATCCTCGTTTAAACCATATAACACAAAAAGAGCATCTGATTTTCTAACAGAGTTTGTACGCTCCACATATAAACGGAGAGCACGAACTACATCCAGGGAGGCTTCACCTACACAAAGGTCTGGAGCCTGAATAGCTGGAACTACAATTTATTCATTTACATGAAAACGGGACACTACCTTAGGAAGGTAAAAATTAAAAAATGGGGAGCGACAAGAGAGCGCTGTCAAATCAGAGACTCTACATGCAGAAGAGATAGCGAGGATAAAAAAGGGTCTTCGCTGTCAACCATTTCAAGTCTACAGAGTCCAGAGGTTCAAACGGTCGAGCTTGTAGCCCCTTAAGAACCAGACAGATCCCACTGTGCCACCAGTGGGACAAAAGGAGGCTGAACTAGGAGAACTCCCTGAAAAAAAATTCTAACATCTGGTAAGGAAGCAATCTTTCTCTGGAACCAGACTGACAATGCAGAAACCTGCACTCTCAAAGTGGCCAGGCGGACACCAAGGTATAAACCAGCCTGGAGAAAAGCTAGCACCCGGGAAACCATAAACACCTTAGAATCATACTTGCTGTGGGAACACCATTGACCAAAAAAATGCCAAACCCTGTAATACTGTAGATACAGGCTTTCGTGCCCTAAGCATCGTTTGAATCATAGAGCTGGAGAAACCTTTGGCTCCTAAGATGGAAGATTCAAGAGCCACGCCGTAAAAGCCAGACGAGATAACACAGGGTCCCTGCAGGCATCCGGACTTAACAGATCCTGCCATAGAGGAAGAGGATACAGACTGTCTATGGATAGATTCTGTATGTCGGTGAACCGTCTGGGTCAAGCCGGAGCCACTAGTATTACTGTTCCGCCTTCCTGCTTGAATTTCCTGAAGACTCTTGGGAGGAGGGAAATTGGAGGAAAGATATACCCCAGCTTGAAGTCCCATCTTACTGCCATGCGTCCACAAAAGCTGCTGATGGGTCTCTGGACCTGGACCCGTACCTGGGGACCTTGTGGTTGTGACATGATGCCATGAGGTCTATATCTGGTAGACCCCATTTGTTCACAAAGAGCTCAAAAACTCCCGGGTGGAGAGACCACTCTCCAGCGTCTATGTCCTGATGACTAAGGAAGTCTGATATATGAATATTGCTGAGAATGCCAGAAGATGACGTTCTGCCCAACTCAGAACTTTTGTCACTTCCTTCATGGCTGCATGACTTCCCGTGCCTCCCTGATGATTGACATAGGCCACTGTAGTCGTGTTGTCGGACTGGATCTGGACCTGCCTGCCGTGGAGCAGGTCCTGTGCCATGATAAGTACTTTGATTGTTGCTCGCAGCTCCAGAAGGTTTATTGGCAGACAACTGTCCTGATTTGTCAATCTTCCCTGAAAGTGTGATAACCTGTTACTGCCCCCCATCCGCAAAGACTGGCGTCCTGCGGTGAGAAGCACCCAATATGGAATCCAGAATGGGTGCCCTTTGTCCAGATGATCCTTTTTCAGCCACCACAGGAAGGAGAGACAAACTTCTGGAGTGAGAAGGATCCTCTGGGACCTTATTAACTGATACTGTCCGTTCCACCTGGAGAGAATAAATTGTTGCAGACGCCTGGAATAAAACTGAGCATAACCCACCATGTCGAAGATGGATACCATTGATCCCAGGACCTGCATCGCTGATAGAATGGATACCCTTCGCTTGCGTACTCTCAATGATAGGGCTGCAATCTTGTCCTCTGGTAGAAACACCCTTTGTACCTGAGAATCCAGAAGTGCTCCAAGATATAACATCTGCTGTGTTGGAGAAAGAGAGGATTTCTTCCAATTGATGATCCAGCCATACTTTTGTAGGCAGGCTATGGTCAGTTCAAGATGGCATTGTAAAACAACTGTAGTTTGTGCCAATATCAGAAGATTGTCCATATATGGTAGTATTCTGCTAGCCAGACGCCTGAGATAGGCCGTTATGACTGCCATTATCTTGGTAAATGCCCGAGGAGCCATTCATAGGCCAAAGGGCAGTGCCTGAAATTGGTAATGTTGTTGTAGGTCAGCAAACCGTAGAAATTGTTGGTGGGATACGCATCTTGAATGTCCAGGGAAACCATAAAATCCCCAGGCTCCATTGCCAAGATAATTAAACGGAGAGTTTCCATACGGAACTTGGGTACATGGATAAACCTGTTGTATGTTTTTAGATTTAGAATAGGGCGATGAGACCCATTTGGTTGCTGAACCAAAAATAGATTGGAGTAACCACCCCTTCCTTGTTGCAACACAGGAACCGGGATTATTACCCCTGCCTGCAGTAGGGAGTGAATGACCTCCTGAAGGGCCAAGGCCTTGACCGCAACTGATGGAGGATCTGTGCAAAAAAACTTCTGGGGAGGATGCCTCCAGAAAGTGAGGGCATACCCCTGAGAGACCACTTCTCGGACCCAGACATCTGTTGTTGTTTGATGCAAGTAATCCGCAAATTGGAGAAGTCTGTCTCCCACCCTAGTATCCTCCCAGGAGGAGGCCCACCCCATGAGGCTGAGGGTCTGTCGTCTGGTTCAGAGGCTGGACATCTGGCCGGCCCAAGCCTTTGAAGCCGCCAGAGTAGCTATTATCTTATCTAACTCTGCTCCAAAAGTATATTTCCATAGAAAGGTAAGGATTCAAGTCTCCAGCCATAAGCTGGATGAGTAACAGATCCTGATGATGAAAATATTGCCTTAAAACATGTTTCAATTTTCCGATCTGTAGAATCCTTAAGAGAAGATGCTGACGAAATCAGCAACGTAGTTCTGACTAAGTGCGTCACGTGACCATCCACAGCAGGAGGTACCGCCCACTTAGTACATTCAGAAGCTGGGAAAGGATACAACGATGCTAATCTTTTATTTACATAAAACAGTTTATTTGGGTTACCCCATGCCTCTTCCATAAGCTCAGTGAGCTGCTCAGATTTAGGAAACTCCGTTTTGACCACTTTTCGGTGTTTAAAAACTGGAGACTTTACTAGGGGCTGGTTCATCCTTCTTTGGTGAGGGTGGTTAAATCAATTCTACATATTCAGGATGAACATCCACCGTGGACGGCTGGTCCGCCTCTCCCGAGCTAGACCCTGGGGAAGAATCCGATTCCACTGATGATGCGTCTGAATCCATATGCTGAGCAGACTGATAAAAAGATAACTTGCAGTTAGGCGCCTTAGTAATTACCGGTCTGCTTTCAAGAGTCAACTATGCCATACACATCCCTCCAGGAAGGCTGTATAGGAGGTGCAAACATGGCATGCTGTGGACAGCCCATACAAGGAGGCAGCACGGGAGTAGCCATACGATCCACAAACTGCTTCATTACCTGAGACAAGGAAGACACCCAAGATGGCTCTTGTTCAGAGGCAGGATAACTGGACTGGTGAGCTGGCTCTTTAATACAGACAACACACAAACCATCCTTTAAACTAGCACAGGGGCCTCCACCTACTTTTTTCCTTCCTTTTGACATTCAAAATTAAAGGCAAGAAATGCAATACTATGTGGCAGCATTCACAACTACAAGTAAATATGAAGTACCCAGAAAACACCCCCACCCCAAAGGGAAAAAAACAGTGATAGCTATAATTGAAACTCAGAAATAAAAGACAGTATCAATACAGCAGCTAGCAAACAGTCACATACAATGCACATGTAATATACTGTAGTTGCAATAGACTCTGAAACAACTACCCAAACACGAGGAATGGTAGGATATAGAACACTATGGCCCTCATTCAGAGCCGTTCGCTATTTGCGGTCGTTCGTTTAAAAACAAGGGGTGGCTATTCAAATGATCCGTACGCACATTGCAGTCTGTTCACACCTCTAAGTCTGAACGAACGAGCAAAACATACGCTCGTTTATTTGTTAAAAACGCCCCCTGGCCGCTCGCACCATACGTCATGTCCGCTATTTATTAGATTAATCGAGTACATCGACCAGCGTATGAACTGCTCGCTATTCTTGTGGTTGGTGTTTGCTACCACAAATTTGCGAGCAGTTCTGGCTATAAAATAACCCAGTGACGTGGACAATGACGCTGCTGTTTTAAATATACACACCCATAAAACGCCCGTTTTGACCTTTAAGCACGCCTGCGTTCGGATCTCCACTCCCCATTTTCAAGCACCTTCCCCTGTTACCACCCACATACGCCTCATTCTGTCACTCAAAATAGCAGGCACTCGCAATATAGCGTACAAACGATTTTCGGCCGCACTGACTAGTTCGCACATGCGTACTAAAAACCGTACGCATGCGCAGATGTGCAAACATCGCTCGGAACGAGCGTACTGCCGCTAACGAGCGGCTCTGAATGAGGGCCTATGTACCTAATCCAAGGGAGAGGTATACAGGGAGACTGACCCAAACCCTACTGAGACCAACAGCTACAGCAGCACACAGAGAGTGGACTGTGAGCATCTAATATACACGTGGAGGTTCGGCGGTGCGACCCAGACGCGCAAAAACCTTTGATGGATCTGCGTCTGGGTCGGGGGAGGAGCGCCTACCTCCCCCTAAGCTGCATCAACTGGCCGGGTATGCTGGCCTCGTGACAGTAAAAACATCTGCTGCCTTTCCCCGGCGTCAAACAATAAGGCCCCGGCGGTCTAGTGAGGACACGGACGCTCCAGGCCCTGACCGCAGTGGCTTCCGGTGAGTCTCCGATGCCAGAAGCAGGGATTGCCACTCACGATTCCCATTAGGCAAGGAATCGCCTTACCCGACCTCTCCATGCGTCCAGTTGCAGTCCGGGTCCCAGCCTCGTTGCTAGCGAGCTCAGCCGTGAACCACCGAAATAAACAGCCCCGTTACTGGGGTTGTGGCCCGGTGGAGGTAAACGGAGTCGCAGTAAATGCGTCTAAATTCAGACGCTCAGTACTGCCAACCCAAAAACATAGAATATAAAATAAAACATAAAATAAAAGCTTAGGACTGCCTGAGCAGTCCCCTGTTACAAAGGTGCGTCTGAATCCTGCCACACCAAACGAACAACTGAAGGCCTGTGGCTGGGTATATATGGGGGAGGACCCGAGGCATCCTGGGAGATGAAAGCTTTAACTGTTTGGTGCCTGGATCTCTCCAACCACATTTGCCCCATGGTAGCCCTGTGGATCCGTATGGACCCTGAAGAAGAAATACAGGAACTAGATGCAGCATCGTTACCAGACTTTGTGGCTATACACACTACAGGTCTAAGTAAGGCTATACACTGTAAAAGGGAGCCTGACTTCCTAAGGACTAGCTTAATAAACAATACAATAAGGAACAGTGTGAGCCTACTGTGCAATCCCCCTGCACAGTAATGCCTGCTCACCCCTCGGAACCAGTAGCAAATTTAAACAGATCAGAGGAATTTGTAGAAGTGGCTGCCTGACGCTGAACTGGATCTATCACGATGGCGCCTCAGCGTCCTGTCCTTAGAAGACCGCCAAGGAGGGGAAGGGCGGGGCTTACCACCGCTCAGCAGAGTGCCTAAATGGCGCATGAAGCGCTGTAAAAGAGGCATCTGGTCACAGGGTCTGTGTTCAGGTGGCGGTGTTGGCACCTCCTCCCAGATTTCTCTAATGACCAGATCCTGGAGCCACTAGTAAAGGGCCAGTGATCTGAAGCCAGCTGTGCTGCTGCAGAGTAAAGGTGGGCAGAGCGTGCATCTTACCTAATTAATTACAACCACTCTAATGCTGCCTGAGCTGGAATTGAGGCCAGTGACAAAAAAAGAATATCAGAGTTATGGTATAACATACCTAAGATAACTCTTTCTCTTCGAGGTCCATAGGGTCCACAGAATCTACCTTGGGGTATGTAGTTGGGAGATCCATTGCACCAAACAGCTTTAAAGCTCCCAGCATGTACTGGTCCTCCTCCTTATATACCCAGCCTCCAGCCACAGGCAGTTTGTAAACAAGCCTAACGACAAGAGACGGAAAGGGAGAAGGAAGTACAATGTATCCAAGAAACACTGAAAATACGAAGAGGGAATCAGTGATACAAAAAAGCAAAGAACAGATCCCAACTGAGGGCAGGTGCATCAGGGAGGGGTGCTCTGTGGACCCTATGGACCTTGAAGAAAAAGTTATCTAAAAGGTTTGTTATACCATAACTCTAATTTTCTTCTTCAGAGTCCACAGAATCTACCTTGGGGACCTCCTAAAGCAGTTCCCTTAAGGGTAGGGACGTTCCTGAGTAGAAAGGAGAATCTGCCGCCCAAAGGAAACATACTGGGATGCAAAAGTATCAAATGCAAAGAATTTGATAAAGGTATGATGGAAGACCAAGTGTCTGCCTTGCACAGCTGTTCAGCCAAGGAGCCATGTCTAACTGCCCACGACAGTCCGACAGACCAAGTAGAATGTGTTGTCACCTTGTTAGGAACAGGGAGATCAGCCTGTATATTGACTTGAGCAATAGTAGTACGCAGCCAGCGAGCCCACGTCTGTTTGTTAGCTGGCCATCCTCGTTTGTGAAACCCATATAAAACACAAAGTTGCGAATCTGATTTCCTGATGGAGCTGGTACGATCCACGTAGATACAGAACCACATCCAGAGAAGCTTCACCTGTAGACAGATGCGGGCTGAAGCAGGCTCCCTTGTCATCATCGTATGGATCACAGAAGCAGAGAAACCTTTGGCCTTTAAGAAGACACCTCAACAGCCACGCCGTCAAAGCCAGCTGAGGTAAATCCGGATATAGGCAGGGACCCTGCACTAGCAAATCCGATCATAGAGGCAGTGGAAGTGGCCTGTCTATGGATAGACATGTAAGATCGGTAAACCAATGCCTCCTGGGCCTGGCAGGAGCTATTGGTATTAACCTGCCGCCTTCCTGCTTGAACTTTCTGACTACTCTTGGGGGGAGGGATATAGGAGGAAACAGGTATGCCAACCTGAAGTTCCGCCTCATCGCCAGAGCGTCCACAAAGGCGGCTGAGGGGTCCCTCCTTCAAGAGCCGTACCTGGGGACCTTCTGCTTGTGGCGTGATGCCATGAGGTCTACGTCGGGTAGTCCCCACCTGTCCACCAGGAGTTGAAAGACATCCGGATGAAGAGCCCATTCTCCGGCGTGTATGTCATGATGACTTAGGAAGTCCGCTTCCCAGTTGAGAACTCTTGAGATGAATATTGCCGAGATTGCTGGAAGATGGCATTCTGCCCACAGCAGAATGCTAACCACCTCCCTCATGGCTGCCGGACTTCGTGTGCCTCCCTGATGGTTGATGTAGGCCACTTAGGTCATGTTGTCGGACTGAATCTGGACAGGCCTGCCGTGAAGAAGATCCTGCGACAGAACAAGCGCTCTGTGCTTTGCACAAAGCATCCGTGGTGAGGAGTACCCAATCTGGGACCCATAACGGATGACCCTTGTCTAGATGAGTCGCCTCCAGCCACCGAGCGAGGGAGAACAGAACCTCTGGCAAGATGCGGATCATCTGGGACTTTATCCGATGATACGGCCCATCCCAATGAGACAGAATCCATTGATGCAGGGACCTGGAGTGGAACTGGGCATATGCCACCATATCGAATGTGGATACCATGGAGCCAAGCACCTACATTGCCAGCTGAACTGACACTGTTTGCAGAATACACTGCGCACACGAGGCTGTAGTGCCGAGAGTCCAGCAGCGCCCCCAAGTGCACTATCCGCTGAATTGGAGAAAAAGATAACTTTTTCCAATTTATTACCTAGCCGTGTTCCGCAGGTGACATTGGAACAACTACTGTGATTGTGCCAATATCAGGAGGTCGTCCAAATATGGCAATATCCTGATCCCTTGTCGTCTGAGATGAGCCGTCATCACTGCCATTATTTTGGTAAATAACCGAGGGGCTGTGGCCAACCCGAAGGGTAGAGCCTGAAATTGGCAATGTGATCTACCACCAATCTTGGAAATCTATGGTGGGATTGCGCAGTCAGAACATGCAGCTATGAATCCTGCATGTCCAGGGAGACCACAAAATCTCCAGGCTCCATTGCCAGCATAATTGACCGTAGGGTTTCCATATGGTATTTGGGCACAAGGATGATTCTGTTGAGAGACTTCAGATTCAGGACAGGGCAATGTGACCCATTTGGTTCTTGAACCAAAAACAAATTTGAATAATAATCCCTTCCCTGTTGCGTCACAGGAATGGGGATTAGGACTCCCGACCTCAGGAGGGCTCCAATAGACTCCTGGAAGGCTGAAGACCTGACCGGGTCTAAAGGTAGAGTTGTACCAACAAACCTTTGAGGTGGATGCCTCAGGAACATGATGGCATAACCCTGAGAGACCACCTCTCGAACCCAGGCATCTGTCGTGGTCTGATGCCAGGCATGAGAAAACTGTAGGCGTCGGCTTCCAACCCTGAGACCCCCCAGGGGGAGGCCCACCCCCTCAGGCAGTGGGCTTACCATCCGGCTTGGAAGCAGGATGCTTGGCTGACCAGGACTTCTTGGTCTGCAGTCTCCTGTGGGAATTATCCTCTCTAGAGGAAGACTGTCCCTTTGCCCTACCCTGTTGGTGAAAGGACCAAGCTGACGACAGCCTACACTTAGGGGTAGTCGTAGATGGCAACCCCGCAGATTTAGCTGCTTATTTGGAGAAGACCATGCTTCAGACAAGAGATTCATCAGTTGCTCAGACTGAGGAAAATAATCTCTAGCCACCTTTTGACGCCTAAAGACCGGAGTCTTCACGTTCGGCGGCACCTCCTCTTCCTCTATACTGAGGACAGATCTAAACGCTCTCACCAGAGAGGGGACATCCACAGAGGATTGATGGTCTTCTTCCACTGAGTAAGACCCAGAACGTTGACTATCGGAGTGTGATGAGGGTGGGTCAGAATCCTGAGGTAATGTCTGAAGAGAGACTCTCTTATGTCCCTGCCTCTGAACTGTCACTGGTCTATTCGCCTGCACCACCTGCGGAGGGGCTATAGACGGCAGCATACTCTGACTAGTGAGCAGAAGAATCAAACCAACAGGGATTCATAGGGTACATGTACATAGAAGAATGCAACTGCTGTGGGTATCGCGACACTGCGATCTTATCCACTATATGCGACAAAACCTGCGACCAAGATGCCACCCAAGATGGCTCTTGTGTAGGTGCAGGTGTACTAGACACGAAAGGTGGCTGTTTACAACCGGCACTACACAATCCATCTTGCACAAAATCCTGTTCAGACAGGCCTGCCAAACAGGATTTACATGACTTGAGCACCAGAGGCTCGCTCTTCTCACCTTTACTCTCAGACATGCTAAATGTGTGATCGGTATAAGGTGTACAGTATGAAAGCAAAGTGACTGACTTGAAAAACCCAACACACCTTTCGGAGGGATGAGGAGAAACATAGTGATAGGTATAACTGACAGTTTAAAAAACAAAGTCACATACAATGCATGAATACAAACATTTGCTATTGCAAATTGACTCTGAATCAACTAACCAGCCCTGCCGGGGTATTGGCAAGATATAGAGCGCTGTATACCAGACCCAGAGGAGAGGTATACAGGGAGACAGACCAGACCTCTGAGACAACCAGCCTGCAGCAGTATGCACAACTGTGAACTGCGAGTGTCCCACACACGAGGTGGTCAGAATTAGCAACCCAGAGGCAGGAATCTGTAACTGGAAGTTGCGTCTGGGTTGGGGGAGGAGCTGCCGGGGGAGCGCCCATCTCCCCTAAACTGTGATTTTAACGGCACGGGTATGCTGGCTTCACAGTAGTAGACGCTAACTAGTGCATCTACTACCCATCCCCAGTGACAGACGATAATATGAGATATGTTAAGAACTTACCTTTGTTATCTCTATTTCTATGAAGTCCATAGGGTTCCACAGGATACCTTGGGGTATAGGTGATGACGTCAGGCATCAGGCACCATAGAGTTAAAGTTTTCAGCCTCCCAGGATGCACTAGGGTCCCCCTCCTATACCCCGCCCCCGAGCCAAGGCATCTCAGTTACGTACCAAGCCATAGGAGGATAAGGAAGAGAGAGAAAAAAGATCTGGACACACACAAGAAGCACATTCTCACCAGAGGGAGACGGAAAAACCGGTGACCAGAGTAAAGCCCATCTGCAGCACAGGTGCGACAGGACGGGAGTCCTGTGGAACCCTATGGACTTCGTAGAAATAGAGATAACAAGGGTAAGTTCTTACCATATCTCATATTTTCTATATCAGGGTCCATAGGGATACCTTTGGGATGTCCCAAAGCAGTATCCTTTAAGGGTGGGGACGCTCCTGTGCTGAAAGGAGAATCCGCCGCCCGAAGGAAGCATCCTGAGAGGCAAAGGTGTCAAACGCATAATACCTCACAAAGGTATGGACCAAGGACCACGTGGCAGCCTTGCAGATCTGGACTGCAGAGGCCCCACTTCGAGCAGCCCACGAAGAACCCACAGACATAGTGGAATGAGCCCTCACAGAGGATGGAACTGGCAGGCCTTCATGAAGATAAGCTTCAGAAATTGCCATACGAATCCAACCTGCCAAAGTCTGCTTTGAAGCAGGCCAACCCTTTTTACGGAAGCCATAGAGAACAAGCAAGGCGTCCGACTTCCTAAACGAAGAAGTGCGATCAACATAAATCCTTAAGGCCCGCACAACGTCCAAAGTGGCCTCACCCACTGAAAGGTCAGGTGAGTTGAAAGCCGGCACAACGATTTCCTCGTTGATGTGGAAACTTGTAACAACTTTAGGAAGGAAACCAGGACGAGTGTGCAGCACCGCCCTGTTCCTATGAAAAATCAGAAAAGGGGGTCTACAGGAGAGAGGCCCTAAGTCAGAAACACGTCTGGCCGAAGCAATGGCCAGAAGGAAAATTGTTTTAGCCGTCAGCCATTTGAGGTCCACTGAGCCCACTGGTTCAAACGGGGGTCCCTGGAGAGCCCTCAGGACCACAGCTAAATCCCAAGGCGCCACCGATGGAACAAAAGGTGGCTGAATTCGGAGAACACCTTGCATAAAGGTGTGCACATCAGGGATTGCAGCAATCCTACGATGGAACCAGCCGGACAGGGCAGACACCTGCACCTTCAGAGACGCAAGGCGAAGCCCATGGTCCAGTCCCGCCTGAAGGAAAGCTAACACCCTAGACAGAAGGAACTCCCGAGGAGCATAACCTCTCGGCCGACACCACTGGAAGAACGTATGCCACACACGATGGTATATCCTTGCAGAAGATGGTTTCCGAGCCCTTAGCATAGTTTGTACTACAGAGTTGGAAAACCCCCTGGACCTTAACATGGCCATCTCAACAGCCACGCCATCAAAGGCAGCCGAGTCAGGTCCGGGTGAAGACAAGGACCCTGTGACAGTAGGTCCGGTCGTAACGGAAACCGCAGAGGAACGTCCACGGAGAGTCCCTGGAGGTCTGAGAACCAGTGCCTCCGGGGCCACACGGGAGCTATAAACAGGAGCGTCCCTCCTTCCTGTTTGAATTTCCGGATTACCCGTGGAAGAAGGGAAAACGGAGGAAATCGATAAGCAAACCGGAACGTCCACTGGACGGACAGAGCATCCATCAGAGACGCCTTTTCGTCTCTTGTGCGAGACCGGCAACTTCTTGTTGTGCTGTGACGCCATGAGGTCGATCTCTGGAAGACCCCACCTGTCCACCAGAAGTTGAAAGACATCCTGGTGCAGAGACCATTACCCCGGATGAACGTCCTGGCGACTGAGAAAGTCAGCCTCCCAAGTTTAGGACTCCTGGGATGAATACTGCTGATATGGCCGGGAGATTGCGCAAAACCAGGATTCGGGACACTTCTACGACTGCCGTCCGACTTCGGGTTCCTCCTTGCCGATTTATGTAGGCCACGGTGGTGGCGTTGTCCGACTGGACCTGCACAGGGTGACCTTGGAGCAACTGATGGGCCTGCTGGAGAGCATTGAAAACCGCGCGGAGCTCCAAGATGTTTACTGGAAGCTCTGTTTCCGCCTGAGTCCATCTGCCCTGGAACAAGTGTGGACCCGTGACTGCTCCCCAGCCCCGAAGGCTGGCGTCCGTTGTCAACAGGACCCAATTCGCCACCCAGAACGGACGACCCTTGTTGAGATGGGTCGTCTGCAACCACCAGGCTAGGGACAGGCGAACCTCCGGAGTGAGCACCATCGTCTGGGACTTTAGACTCTGAGGCAGTCCATTCCATTTGGACAGGATCAATTGCTGCAGAGGTCTGGAGTGAAACTGGGCATATTCCACCATGTCGAATACTGACACCATGGAGCCCAGTAACCTCATCGCCGAGTGCAGAGACACTCGGCGACTCTGCAGACAACTGTGCACCCTCAACTGCAAGGCAGAGATCTTTTTCCCCGTCACAAAGATCCTTTGCTGCCTGGAGTCCAATAAGGCTCCGAGGTGCAGAATCCTCTGAGATGGGATCAGGGTGGACTTCTGCCAGTTTATTAACCAGCCGTGCCGTTGCAGTACCGCAATCGTCAGATCCAAATGGCGTAGAAGGAGCTCTGGAGATCCTGCTACAAACAGAAGGTCGTCTAGGTACGGCAACATGCGGACTCCCTGCAGCCGCAGGGAAGCCGCCATGACCGCCATAACCTTGGTGAACACACGTGGTGCTGTCGCCAGGCCAAAAGGTAACGCCCGGAACTGGAAATGATCACTGCGGATTGCAAACCTGAGGAACTGTTGATGGCGTAAAAGAATAGGGACATGCAGGTAAGCGTTCTGTATGTCCAACGACACCATGTAATCCCCAGGTTACAGCGCCAGAATGATGGACCGTAGGGTCTCCATCCGAAACCTCGGCAACCGCAAGGACTTGTTGAGTGCTTTGAGGTTGAGGATCGGACGGTACGACCCATTGGGTTTCTGCACCAAAAACAGATTGGAATAGAAACCCTGGCCCCTCTGGGAGAATGGAACAGGCACTAGAACTCCAGCCTGGAGCATAGTGTGCATAACCTTCCGCAATTCCATGGCTTTGTTCCGATCTGATGAAAGACCTGTGGTGAAGAATCAGGATGGGGGCCTGTGCCGAAAGGAGAGGGCATATCCGTGAGAAACCACCTCGTGAACCCAATTGTCTGTCGTGGTTACCGACCAACACTGGGCGAACTGCAGCAAGCGGCCTCCCACTTTAGGATCCCCCAAAGGGAGGCCCGGACCGTCAGGCCGCAGGCTTGTCATCTGACTTAGGGGCCGGACGTCTGGTACTCCAGGCATGCTTCTGGGGCTTGGCCGATTTTTTGGGGCCAGCCTGTCGGGGAAAAGACTGTGCTTTAGGCCTACCCTGGGTCCTGTAAGGCTGAAAGGATGACGTACCTGAACTGGAAGGAACTGTAGCAGACGGGAGACATGCAGATTTGGCTGCCGCCAGCGTGGCTACAATTTTGTCCAGATCCGGACCAAATAGGACTTCTCCATTAAAAGGCAAAGCTTCCAAACCCTTTTTGGAATCAGCGTCCGCCTTCCAAGATCGCAACCATAAGGTGCGACGAGCAGCTACAGCTGCCGAAGATATCCGAGAAGTTAGGGTACTGATATCCAAGGCCGCTTCATTAATGTAAGTGGCCGAATCCCGGAGATTGCTAACCAACTCGGTCTGTTCAGCCGAACAGTCGGAATCCAAAGACGCCTCCAAACTATCCGCCCAGCGCCCCATGGCTCTGGCTACCCAACAAATGGCCATAGCCGGCCGGGCTGCCCCCCCCTAAGGGAATAAACGGACTTTAGGCAGATCTCCACCTTACGGTCCGTAGCATCCTTCAAGGAGGACATGGAAGGCATGGGCAACGTGGCACTTCGGACCAGGCGTGTCACATGAGAATCCACCTGTGGAGGGGGTTCCCACTTAGAAAAATAATTGTCGGCAAACGGGTAAGCCACCGCCATGCGTCTCTGAGGCTGATACCGTTTACCAGGGTTTTTCCACGCCTCCTCTAAATGGTCTACTAACTGACCCGAAAGAGGAAACACTGTGGAGTCACCCTTAATATCCTTAAAAAAGGCATATTTTGACTTGGACACCGGAGGATCTTCATCCTCAATCACTAAAGCCGTACGGACTGCCCAAATAAGTCCAGGAATATAAACCTTGGACTTAGCGTCCGACTCTTTAGTACGGAGAGGTTCTTGGTCAGAAAGATCCAGAATCTCCCCATCATCAGACGTCCCGTCGTCATCCTCATAAGGAGCGGACAAAGACGCCACCGGCCGCTTATGTGGCCGCAACACAGACTCCCCTTGTAACACGTCCGACAAATGCTGTACAGAACTTGTCAGTGAATTAACCCACGCAGGCTCCTGAGAAACCAGGGGAGGGGAAATAGGGAGACTGTGGGGTACCATCAATTGTCTCGGGAAACCCTGCATGGGTGACGACACCACTGACTGCTGGGACAATCCCATCTGTGAAAAAGCAGGCTGCGGAGCTAACTGGCCCACCAGGGTTGTAAGCGCTTTGGCGAAACAAGCCCAGGGCGGCTCCTGTACCGAAGCCGTGAAAGTAATTGGCCGCGCCAATAAATAACACTGCCGACATAGCGGAGGGGGAAGGTAATGCGGAGGGGCTATTGGTACCTTACACGTAGTACACAGAAGCTGGAGAGGAAAATCACTCTCAGACATGATGGTAAGTATGTGACCCCTCTCACTGATACTTGTTACTATAGTGGGAGAACCACCCTGCAATCACCGCACCGCAAGGGCTTTAGCAGAAGAAGAGCAGGGACAGTGAAATGGCTGACAGTAGAAAGTGAAAGTACAGGCAGCAGACGCTAGCAGAAGTCACATACGAAGCAAAGAAATCAATTCCTGCATTATCAGCGCTGATCCTCAACTACGCAGACACAGAGCCTGGTAGGACACAGCGCTGCATACACAGACCTGTACCAACGGAGGAGAGGTATGCCGGGGGACCCAGACCACGATGCCGCCAATCATCAGCGTCCAGCAGCGCTCTCCATGCTTCCAGCAAAGATGGCCACCGAGGAGCAGAGAGGAGGCCGGCCTGGGGGAGGAGCGCTGCCACAGGGCCAGTCAGCAGATGCAGAGAGGGCTGTGTGCAGCGGGGGAGGTGCCGGCTGTGTACAGGGAAGGCGCGCTCCACTGGCATGCAATTAACCCCTGTGACGCCGCAGCGCTACCGCTCAACCGCAGTCCGCTGTCCCAGGGGGGTAGTGGAAGCGCAGGTTGGTTACCAGGCTCCACGCTGCAGCCAGTCCCCAGGGAGCCCCCTGCCTGGGGATTCTGGACCATGTTCTCAGCAGGGACCCACCGCGGGACCCCGCTGCTTACCTGCTGCCCCCTTGAATCCAGCCATGGTCCCAAACATCTGGGGTCACCGCTAGCTGTGACCCCAGATGCTTACCAGCATCCCCGGATCAGTACCGGCGTTCTGGTACCGGCGGGGGTGTAGGGAAGACAGCATGGACGTCAGCATTGACTGTCCATGCTGTACATCCAGATGAGCAGCCACAGCTGCTGTGAAGAAAACTTCAGGGGCTAATCTTAGCCCCCCTCTTAACAGGTGCATCCGACCAACGAAAAGTGAGGTGCCTTGGCTCAGGGGCGGGGTATAGGAGGCGGACCCTAGTGCATCCTGGGAGGCTGAAACTTAACTCTATGGTGCCCGATGCCTGATGTCATCACCTATACCCCAAGGTATCCTGTGGATACCCTACGGACCCTGATGTAGAAATGGCCCCGGCTGCCATAGCGAGTACACGTTACACGAGGCCTTCACCCGCAGCCGCCTCTGGTGCGCCCTCTACACCGGAGGCCTGGACTGCGTCGTGCACGTTTCCCCTCACGAGGAATTGCTTACCTGCCATCTCCGTGAATCCGATCGCAATCTGGACCCCAGCGACGCCACTAGCTAAGCCTCACTGAGGCCCGCCGAAATCCCCAGGGCATATAGTTGTACTGGCGTTTCGGCATCGGCAGAGGTAGATGGAGTTGCAGTACCTGCGTCCCATTCGGGACTTAGTACTGCTCAACTCAGAAGCTCAGAAAACTAAGGTAAATCATAAAAGAAAAAGCCTGGACTACCTAGGCAGTCCCGCTGTTAACAGGTGCGTCTGGATACTTGCCACGCACCAAACAAAAAAACTGAAGGTCTGTGGCTGGAGGTGGGATATATAGGGAGGAGGACCAGTGCATACTGGGAGCTTTAAAGCTGTAGCTGTTTGGTGCAATGAATCTCTCCAACTACATACCTCAAGGTAGATTCTGTGGACCCTATGAACCCTGAAGAAGAAAAATGAAAAAACCTGAACACTAATACTAATGCTGGGCATACACTATACAATTATCTGTCAGATATCTGTCCAATCTGGCTGGCTGGAATGAATATCTGGTAGTGTATGGGAGCAAATGACAATCGAACATTTGTTCACAATAACTGTAAAACAGACAAAAACGAACGTTCAGTTAAATTAGTTAAATAAAACAAATTTAACCAATTTGAACAATCGTTTTTGCCTGTTTTCCAGTGTTTAAAACCATATAAAATCGATTGTCATTTGCTCCCAAACATTACCATATTTTCATTCCAACCAGCCAGATATCTGACAGATAATTGTATAGTGTATGCCCAGCATTAGTGCGTAACTCCACAGGCACTTAGAAAAAAACAAAGTATGAGGGAAGGGTTAGTATGGGACGGAGATAGATAACACTTTAGTGCCTGCTACTGTGGCCCAGGCAGCTAACCCAATGTCAACTCTGCAGTGTACCCCAGAGCGGATGTATGATGAAATCAAGTTCTAAAATAGGCACCTTAATACTGATTAACTCATATTGCACAAAGATAATCTTAAATTACTAATTCATTTGCATGTGTTATATGTTCTAATTTTCAACTAATGTTTCTATCATATTAATTGTTTTAATAGTGGACGTCTTTTGTAATTGACACTTTAGTACTGTTAAGTATCTATAACCTCCACCATTTATAAGGAGGTAATCTTGTTCAGTTTTCTATGCATCAATTTCTGTCACAAGACAATTATGTATAACTTTGATGCAGGGCGCACTATGGCCCAGGTTAACCTGGTCTCTTATCATGGGGCTGCCAAAACTTCCCAAAGTGGTATATTTCTGCCAAACTACACGTTTATGGATTTTTTTCTTAATAAAGGGTATCCCACTTGATCTATTATCATCTGAAATTTCTTTAAGCATTTTATATCCAGGAAGGGCAACAAAGATGACCTTAATGCGTTGGGCCTTAAGTAAACAAAGCTCTTAATACTAACATAAAAGCACATATTAACACTGTCTCCTAATACCACAAATGAACTTGACCTATTTCTGGTCTGGTGCTAATCCCCCTTCTTAACTACACTATTGGGGCGATGCAATTCAGCGCGAGTTAAATAGTGCCTGCAAATTGGTCCTAGAGCTATTTAAATAAGTGCGCTGTTTAGTCCAACTGTTACAAGTGTCGGAGAATGCCGGTCCTCATGACTTAATCTGGGTGTTAAGTTGGCATTCTCCGACTAAAGTGCTGGCTGCGAGGCTGTTAGCGCAGCGCTTAGCAGGAAAACAGCATGACGGCCGGCACTTTAGTTGGATTTCTCCTCGCACCTTCAGGAGGTTGCGAGAATAAAAGAATTGAGTCACCATAGCAGCGTGCTGAATTGAATAGCTACGGGACAAAGTTCCCTGCGCTATTCAGCTCCCGCTGAATTGAATCGTCCCCTATATGACTTAAAATACTGTATGCAGTTGTTTAACATCTCAGTTCGAAACCATAGGCAAAAATATGGTGATTTTAGAACATGACTCCTGGGATACATATCCACTCAAACAAAAGAGCATTAAGCAGCCATTCGGCAAACCGTTTTTTGATGTAGCTTGCTTTGTGTAGAGGACCATTGCCAAGCTGTTCCACAAAATTGGAAGCATACAGTTCTCAAAAACGTCAGCAAAAATTGTCCAGGCTTAATTGTGAGAAACAGCTCCAAAATTTTTTCCTCTTACACCAAACTTTACAGTTGGCTGTACACATTTGGGCAAAATAACATTCTCATGGCATCTGCCAAAGCCAGACGGTGAAGATAATGATTTTCCACTGCACTAATGTTATGTGCCTTTGGCATGGAAACCTAATCTATGAAGCTCTCACTAAACAGTTCTTATGAGGACAATGCTTTCATAGACAGTTTGTAATTTGGTAGTAAGGGTTGCAAACAAGAGCAGACTGTTTTTACAAAGTACGCGATTTAGCACTCAGAGGTCCCGGTTCTATGAGCTTCAGTTCTATATGTGATCAGAATCCTACTATATTATGCAAACATACACAATTGAAATTCTTACCAATGAGCAAATATCCAACCACCAGCCACAAATCAGAGGGAACACACCAATTTCAACAACCACTAGTAAAGAAACCTTTAAGATAAAAATAGAAAAAAAGTTATTCACCATAGGTTACCATCCATAGCTTGTCACAATTATTTTAAACATTTTACATAAAATAAAAAAACATTAGTCCTAGAGTTTACATGGAATTAACACTTTTTTACATGCAGTAACTATAATGATTCAAACATTACCTTTACAACAATGTAGCAAATACCCAATAATCGTCGTGAACGCTGAAACTTCACAACTGCTGCTATACCCTGGAAAGATGTTTTAAGGAAAGTATTATGTATAATAGTATTAGAAGTTAAAAAAGAAAGCATTGGGAGGTAAATGCATTTAGAAATTATGCAAAATCAGTGCAATGCACAAACCGTGTATAGGTGGTAGCCTCAATACTCGCATTTTTAAACACACCCCTATGGAGCTGTGAACTAAAATTAGTAAGCTAGAGTGCTGTTGCCAGCTTGGATGAATATAAAGAGATGGATAGATAGACTATATGGACAAAAGTATTTGGTCACACCTGTTAATTAATGAATTTAGGTGTTTTAATTAGGGATGTGCAGGCTCGGATAGGTTCGAGTTTGCACGTTGAGTTCGGATTTTTCCCTCCAAAAAAACGGAACTCAGAAAGAGGCAAAACGTCATCTTGCATGGACGAACATCATCATTCCTGGAGTTTTGTTGAACCTTTCATCAGGAATGTCAATTCTACATTGAGCAATCTCATAATGCAAGGCGGGCTCAGTAGACTTTATTGGGTTGGATTTTAAAAGTTGTTTGATTTTTTGTTAAGTAAAACCATGCATGTATAGTATTGGGAATTCTTTAAACCACGGCTTCATCATCCACTGGGGCCGACTGCTGTAAGAGGATTCCTTTCCTGTACAAGTCAACCCCCACAATAAGCGGCTGACCACTTCTCTATGGTGTACACTGTCCCCCCCCCTTCAAGTTCCCAATAAGTAACTAAAAAAAAAAAAAAAAAAAGTTGGAAACAAAAAAAGACAAAAAAAAATCTAAATCAACTGCTATTAAAGCTTAAAATCTTTGTGTGTGTTTTTAGTGACTATTTGTTTAACTTATAAAACATGTCTTCCTCATTACACTACACACATTAGAAAAATGTACAACCCGCTTAACTATTAATATAGAAAATAAGAAAAGGCCACAAATAAACTATCTTGTACTGACTGGCTTTAATATAGAATAATAATATTTTTAAGAATTTTAGCAAACCTGTGAGTGGATTGGTGAAACACAAACCAGTGACCTCTTCTGAGCAAACCCCCCACCCCCAAAGTCACAATAGAAAGAACAAGATATTAGCTAGATTTGTATCAGTCAGAGCATTTTGGAAACCAAACCGTGCACCCAACTCTACGGCTAGTTACAACATATGTCAAAGGAAAACTAAAAGGAAACAGAACTATGTTCTATCATCATATGGTTAGAAATATTGTGGGAAATATCCAATATGTGAGCAGAAACTCCATAGTGACTTGATATCACTTTTTATCAATACATTATCTTACACAACACTAATCTGTTGAAGTTCAATGTAAGGATACATGGCATAGAATCAAGGTGACTGCTAGCAGCACATAACCGACTATTGTGGTTATGAGGCCTTCAAAGTGAGATGCTTTTACCTGCAACAACAAAAAAAACAGCATAGCTGTACATATTAAATCTTTAATTAAGTTTATGTGAAGTTCAGTTTAACTTTTCTAACGGGCATTTTTAGTGCTGAAGATCTAGTTTAAGACAAATCACAGAACATTCCAATCACCACAAATTACTTTTATCTACCGCTTCTGGTGGAAGCTTCTTACAAGATGTGTTTTGACTTGTTGTCAAGATCATTAAGACAATATTTAGATGGCCATACACTTGAACAATATTGTTCCAACCAACCAACTAGTTGGCTTGTTGGAACAATAATCTGCTAGTGTGTGGGAGCAAATGTTAATCAGTATTTGCTCCCACACACAGGAAAACATCCAAAAACATTTGCTATAATTAGTAGGAGAAAGACTTGATGTCTCTCAATTTGTTGGTAGACTAATACCTCTTTTCCACCAAAAACCCAGGTCCGACCTGGGTTTTTGGACATTGTTCCAACCCTGGTCAGACCCATTTACACTGCACCTTTGATTTGGGTTACTTCCAGGTCAGCCCTGTTCACACTGAACTCAGGTCTGCCCTGCTAAACCTGTGAGGTCATAAAAAGTGGGAGGTGAATGCCCCACAACCACCAATCAGCTCATTTTAGGGTTGCACCGTTTACACTGCACCATTACCCGGGTCCAACCCTGGTAGCTACCTGGGTTGGATTGCTGGGTCACTTGACCTGGGTTATTTTTCAGGGACCCTTTTACACTTAGCTGCGACCCGGGTAGACCCAGCAAATACCTTTGCTCTGGTGTAAAAGGGGTATAAAGGTTCCCATCCACTAGCAGAGATGAAAACGACTGAAAGATTACGACATTGCAATCGTGCAGTCGTTTGTCGGTCTGTGATGAGCCTGCACTGTACGAGCAGTCGTTCAGTGCAGGCTCATCAATCATCTGCAAACATGCTCAACCTGACGTTATCGTCAGGTTGACCAACATGTTTGCACGATGATAGATGTCTAAACAACCAGCGGGCACGCGCATCACTGCAAATCGTTTGCAAAAATGTCTAAAACGACCAAACGATTGAACGATCGTTATCGTTCAATCGCACAACTAAAGGACCCCATACATCTGCGATGGATTGCCGCGATGCTGCAACCCGGCATCGCAGGATCGCAAAAATCCAACATTTTGGATTTTCCCGATTTCACAATCGCGATCAAAAAAATGATCGTGATTGTCTAATTGGGGACATTTAACATGGAAATTTTCAGCGATTCTGCGACGGATCGCTGACTATCGATGGTGGCCGGCTGCCGTTTCCACTCGGAAGATTGGCATTTCCGATCGCGTCACAGGATCGCGGAAACCTCTCTCTGATGTATGGGCACCTTTAATAGTCTAGTGGATGGGCACCTTAAAGATGCCCATCCTCTAGACGATTAAGCTGAGCGATTGAACAATAATGATCGTTAAATCGTTTGCAAAAATGTCTAAAACGACCAGTGATGCGCGTGTCCGCTGGTCATTTAGACATCTATCATCGAGCAAACATCGTGGTCACCCTGACGAGAACGTCAGGTTGAGCATGTTTGCAGATGATTGATGAGCCTGCACTGAACGACTGCTCGTTCAGTTCACTCTCATCACAGACAGACTGCACGATTACAATGTCATAATCGTGCAGTCGTTTTCATGTCTGTCATGTAGTGAGTGGATGGGCACCTTAAGATTTCAGTGTCGGGTGAAAGTTGGGGGGAAACGTGTCAGACTTTCCACTACACTGAAACGATAATCATCCCGCTACTGTAGTTGGGAGAAATCAAACAGGTTTAATTTCTTCTGCAAGTTGGACAGACTGACTTCTTCTGTTGTTCAACATCGGAGTAGATGACAACCACACACTACTCAATTAAGGTTCCAACCAGCCAACTAGTTGGCAGGTTGGAAGAAAATCGTTCTAGCTTTTGGCTAAAAAATGTGAGATAATGCTGCTGTATACTCACATAGCGTTCAAATCCAAGACCAACGACAGAGAAGTGCCCAATGTGATAAGGACAAAATGCTGTAAAAGAAAAATTAATTTAGGCAAATACATAATTATAAAAATATCTAGAACACAAACGTATCTATAACATAGGACATTGGAGAAGGTGACAGTGCCACACTGCTAAAGGCATTATTTAGCTAATTATTGAACTACAGGTTGAGTCTCCCATATTCAAAATGCTTAGGACCAGAAGTATATTGGATATCTGATTTTTCCGTATTTTGGAATATATGCATACTATAATGAGATATTTCGGGAATGGGACCAAAGACTAATCACAGAATGCATTTATGTTTCATATACACCTTCGATCAGTGTTTTTCAACCGCTGTGCCGCGGTTCTCAGATGTGGTGCCGGGGAGCTGCCCATCAGTGCATATCCGCGCTGGTGGTTTATCTTCAAACTTTGGGCCTGGACAGCACTTGGATCTTCCGGGTTGCTCAGACACAGCCCAGGCCATGACCTGTGTCCTGTCCTATGGAGATGCGGTGGCGTGACATCATAGGTCATGCACACTGGGTCGCTCTCTCTCCCGCCTGCACAGTGCTCTCTGCTCTGCTCTGAAGTGGGCGATTAAGCAGGCAGGCTCTTTCTACTCCAGTGCTTCAAGCAAGTCCTGCCGATGAGGGCTAGGGACAACCATTTTTCTCTGCTACTGGAAGATATGGGCCAATGTGCTTTATTTTGTTCTGTGGGGGCCACTGGGATTGTGGTGGTTCTTTGGAGGCCACTGTTTGTGTTTTTTTTCTGTGGGAGCCATTGTTATTGTATTCTTTTGTGAGGGCCACTGTAATTGTGTTTTTTATTTTTTCTGTGGGGGCCATTGTAATAGTTTTTTTGTGTAGGGACAATTGTGATTGTGTTTCTTCTGTAGGGACCCATTGGCATTGTGTTTTTTCTGTCGGGACAATTGTGATTGTGTTTCTTCTGCGGGGGCCACTGGCACTGTTTTTTCAGTGGGGGGGGGAGAATTGTGATTGTTATTATTTCTGTCCAAATTAGAAATAAAAAACAGATATCAACTTATATTAAATATATATTTGTTTTTTTATATATTATATTTGAAAGAAAAACTAATGGTGTGCCTTGGCAGTTTTAAAATTTTGTTTAGTGTGCCACGAGTTGAAAAAGGTTGAAAATCACTGCCTTAGCTTATAAACATAGCCTGAAGGAGCTTTTATACAATCCTTTTAATAATTTTGTGCATCAAACAAAGTTTGTGTACATACATGAAATTCATATATGTTTCATATACACATTATACACACAGCCTGAAGATAATTTTATACAATATTTTTAATAATTTTGTGCAGTAAGCAAAGTTTGTGTACATTGAACGATCAGAAATCAAAGGTGTCTATCTCAGTCGCACTCAAAAAATATTTGGATATGGGAAACTTAACCTGTACTGTCATTTTTAATATATATGAGTCAGCAAATGCTTTTTCTTCATTTAAAAAGACACAAACCACATCACATTTCATTTAAAAAATATTTAGAAATGATGGCTTGGAAAATGGGAGAATTCTCTTAGTAAAATACTATTTACCTGCACTGACCGTAGTATCAATTCATTAGTATTGTTTATAGAATAACATATCAAATTATATCATTATTATTATTTAATGCTTCAGAATATAAGAGATGGGAACCTAGTATTTAAATAATTCAAAATCGCATATCGCTGCCAGATATTAGAAATATCTGGCAGTTTATATGCGGTAAATGACGAACGACAAACGATATTAACAGCAGTAAGAAAGCACTGGAGAGGAAAAAATCCACTCCCTGAATGATGTCATGCAATTTCGTTAATCTTTTGCAAAAATCTGTCATGTACATGACCGATATCTTTCAGCACAGCCACCGGAATTTTCGATATCTTTTGTCTTTCATCGTTCAGAAAAACATCTGCTAATGGATAGGCCCCTTGACACCCCCTCAAAAGATGCACTGACATTGGGGAACACTATAGATACCCCCGAATAGGCCCGCTGAAGGTATTCGGGGTACTTAAATGCTCTCGATAGCTGCTAATTAGCGTCTTTGCAGAACTGGTGAAGAATAGCATTTAGCAGGTTTTTTTTGCAGAAAATAAGTACCGTAGTCCCAGCAAAGTTGGGGTACATCAAAATGAGTCTTTGGAACTGAATACGGCGATACGTGTTCGCCAGACGTAATGACGTCACCAGCGAAACTTTTCCACAGAAAATGACTTTTCGCACCTAATTGAATACCCCCTGTGGCTCCTAAAATGATCCGGGGAAACACTGTTTATCCGATTCTCATATGGAGCCTGGAGACAATCCAGAGAAGAGGTTGACAAGCATACATTAAAAGAAATCAGAGTTATGGTATACCTTAGATAACTGTTTCTTCGAGATCCATAGGGTCCACAGAATCTACCTTGGAGTATGTAATTGTAGAGATCCATTGCACCAAACAGCTACAGCTTCGAACCTCCCAGAATGCCTGGTCCTCCTCCCTATATACCCGCCTCCAGCCACAGGCAGGAAGGAATGTACTCAAGAAACACTCTCAAAATACGAAGAGGGAATCAGTGATACAAAAAAGCAAAGAACTTATCCCAACTGAGGCCAGGTGCTTCAGGTTGGTTGCTCTGTGGACCCTATGGACCTTGAAGAAAAATAATTATCTAAGGTGTTATACCATAAGCAGTGTTCGCAAATACGCGCTATAGCGCGTATTTTACCCACATATGAGGACCCGGGACCCACTTTTTCAAAATGGGAGGGTCCCCAGGGACGCGCTCCTCTGCCGGGCAATCCCAGGGCTTCTGGTTAGATTAATGACGTCTGTTCTGGCTTAACTGCTGGCAAGACTAACAAGGGGTGGAGCCAGCAACAGCTCATACGCGAGGACTGGTGATAACTGCCGCAGAGTGAAGACTGAAGCCCAGCCCCTGGAGTGAAGACTGTGACCCGGCTCCCGGCTCAAAGACAGCACCTGGTATACAGACGGCGCCGCGGACCAGGCAAGACACTGGCTGCACTCCCTGGGACCTGTAAGTATATAGCAGTTAGCGCTAGCGCTGCGATAGTGGGAGCGGGGGGGGGGGGGGGGGGGAGGGGAATGTTGGTGGCGGGTGAGGAAGTTGTTGGTGCAGTAGCGGGCTTGTTAGTGTGATCGGGTTTTGTCATATTGCGCTGAGATCAGGCTCACAAGGTGGAGCAGAAGGCCGGACAGAATAATGCTTTCAATTATGACGGAGAGTACGCAACGTGCCTGGCCCCAGCAGTCCTCGGCTTTGTACCTCTAATCCCTGCCTCCTCTCCACATCTAATACCCTCTACCCAGTCCCTTCTCCTGTCCCTGCTTAATTCTGCAATCCGTAGTTCCCCTCCACCTCCTGTCTGTGGCTCCCCTCCAAATGAAATACCGGCACCCAGCCCCTTCTCCTGTCTCTGCCTACTCCTCCTGTCCCCAGCTCCCCTCAACATCTAATACTGGCACCCAGCCCCTTCTCCTGTCTCTGCCTACTCCTCCTGTCCCCCAGTTCCCCTCAACATCTAATGCTGGCACCCAGCCCCTTCTCCTGTCCCCGCCTACTCCTCATGTCCCCAGCTCCCCTCCACCTATACTCTGACGCACCGATTCTTCATGTTCCCGGATCCCCACCTCCTCCTTCTGTCCCGGCTCCCCACCTCCTACTCCCGTCCCCCCACCTCCTACTCCCGTCTCCGGCTCCGCCTCCCACACGTCAAAAAGACGAGGAGCCATAAGCACCTGCAGGATGAGAGCAGCCCTCCCCATCCATTTCACACAGAATAAAAGGACAGAAGAGTGCACAGCTAGAAGCAGATAATTCTTGAGCATTTTTTTCAAAGGTAAGAGAAGAAAATCTTTTTGGTATATTTTTAAAATGTATTTATTGGGTCGTGGTTTTTCATAAATTTTATGTAGCACCACTATGTAAAAACAGTCTAAAACAGAAGATTTCACAGAAATCTCCTGCAGCAGACTAACTACCGCAGCAGACTGCAGTCCCCATTATTGTTAATGGGTACTTAAGTCTGACATTATGTACAAGACTGATGCCTTTGGGGGTATTAGATGAGCATTCTATGGTTATGTGGGAAAGTGTGGTGGCATGTGGGGAGGTCTGGGGGGTATGTGGGGGGTGCGCTGAAGCATAAATTACAATGGGACACAGAAATGGTCAGGTAGGATCCCATTTTTTTTAAAGTGGCGGCTCCCTGGGACCCACATATTTTGTCGCTGTGCGCGATCACTGCATAAGGGTCTTCAGGGTCCACAGAATCTACCTTGGGGACATCCTAAAGCAGTTCCCTTAAGGGAGGGGACGCTCCTGAGCAGAGAGGAGAATCCGCCATCCAAAGGAAGCATCCTGGGAGGCAAAAGTATCATGCATAGAATTTGATAAAAGTATGGACAGAAGACCAAGTGGCTGCCTTGCACAGCTGTTCAGCCGAGGCGCCATGTCTAACCACCCACAACAGTCCAACAGACCAAGTAGAATGTGCTGTGACCTTGTTAGGAACAGGGAAGATCAGCCTGTATATAGACTTGGGCAATAGTTGTACGCAGCCAGCGAGCCAAAGTCTGTTTGTGTTATATGGGTTTCACAAACGAGGATGGCCAGCTAACAAAGAGCAAATCTGATTTCCTGATGGAGCTGGTACGAGCCACGTATATACGAAGGGCTCGAACCACATCCAGGGAAGCTTCACCTGTAGACAGGTTTGAAGACTGAGCCGGGACTACAAATTTCCTCACTTATGTGGAAACGGGATACTACCTTCAGAAGGTAACCCGCCTTAGTACGAAAGACAGCTCTATTTTGATGAAAAATCAAATATGGAGAGCGACATGACAGTGCTGCCACATCAGAAACTCTACGAGCTGAGGAGATAGCTGTCAACCATCTTAAGTCCACCTTACCCAAGGGTTCAAAGGGGGGAGCTTGCAGCGACCTGAGAACCAAGGATAAATCCAATGGTGCTACTGGAGGGACAAACGGAGATTGCAGTCGTAGAACCCCCTGCAAAAATGTTCTTACATCTGCCAGGGGTGAAATTCTGTGCTGGATCAAAACTGACAAAGCAGAAACCTAAACCCTCAAGGTAGCCAGGCGCAGACGTAAGTCTAACCCAGCCTGCAGAAAAGCAAGTACCCTTGAAACCCTTAGGGTCATACTTTGCTTGGGAACACCAACGAAAATATGAATGCCAAATTCTTTGATAGATGCGGGCTGAAGCAGGCTTCCTTGCCCTTATCATCTGGATCACAGAAGCAGAGAAACCCTTGGCCTTTAAGACGGAAGTCTCAATAGCCACGCCGTCAAAGCCAGTCGAGGTAAAACCGGATATAGGCAGGGACCTTGCACTAGCAAATCCGGACGTAGAGGCAGTGGAAGTGGCCTGTCTATGGATAGACATGTCAGATCGGTGAACCAATGTCTCCTGGGCCAGGCAGGAGCTATTAGTATTAACCTGCCACCTTCCTGCTTTAACTTTCTGACGACTCTTGGGAGGAGGAATATCGGAAGAAACCGGTATGCCAACCTGAAGTTCCACCTCACCCCCAGAGCGTCCATAAAGGCGGCTGAGGGGTCCCTCGTTCTGGAGCCGTACCTGGGGACCTTGTGGCGCGATACCATGACGTCTACGTCTGGTAGTCCCCACCTGTCCACCAGGAGTTGAAAGACGTCCAGATGAAGGGCCCATTCTCCGGCGTGTATGTCCTGACTACTTAGGAAGTCCGCTTCCCATTTGAGAACTCCTGGGATAAATATTGCCGAGATTGCTGGAAGATGGCATTCTGGACCTGATTCAGACTTGGGAATAGAAAGAGATATCTCTCTCAACTGATCATTTTGGTGAAACCATGCTGCACTGCAGGTGGGGCAGATCTAAAATGTGCAGAGAGATTTAGATTTGGGAGGGAGGTGTCCAAACTGACATCCAAATTGTAGAGTAATAATAAAGCTGTGCAGTATTTGTGGGCTACATGCAAAAGCAGCCAGTGTTTACCCCACATGTAATAAAATGTATGTATTTACACCCTTTGCATTGCAGTATGGTTTGTCCAGGTTCACAGTTAAGTGCTATCTCTCTCTCTATTCCCAACTCTGAATCAGGCCCTCTGCCCACAGCAGAATTTTCGCCACTTCCCTCATGGCTGCTGGACTTCGTGTGCCTCCCTGATGGTTGATGTAGGCCACTGTGGTGACATTGTCGGACTAAATCTGGACGAGCCTTCCGTGAAGAAGGTCCTGCGCCAGACTGAGCGCTTTGTGCACTGCACAAAGCTCCAAGATATTTATTGGTAGGTGACTTTCCAGTGTCGTCCACCTTCCCTGAAAGGTGTGATGCCCTGTCACTGCTCCCCATCCTCGCAAACTTCCATCCGTGGTGAGGAGTACCCAATCTGGGACCCATAACGGACAACCCTTGTGTAAATGAGTCGTCTCCAGCCACCAAGTGAGGGAGAGTCGAACCTCTGGTGAGATGCGGATCATCTGAGACTTTAGCTGATGATACTGACCATCCCAATGAGACAGAATCCATTGATGCAGGGACCTGGAGTGGAACTGGGCATAAGTCACCATATCAAATGTGGATACCATGGAGCCCAGCACCTGCATTGCCAGGTGAACAGACACTTTGTTTGTCGAGTAGACTGCGCACGCGAGACTGTAGTGTCGCAATCTATTGAGAGACTTCAGATTCAGGATAGGGCGATGTGACCCATTTGCTTTCTGAACCAAAAACAAAAATGAATAATAACCCCTTCCCTGTTGGGTCACAGGAACAGGGTTTACGACTCCCGCCCTCAGGAGGGCCCCAATAGAGTCCCGGAAGGCTGAAGACCTGACCAGGTCTAAAGGTTGGGTTGTACCAACAAACCTTTGCGTGATGGCATAACCCTGAGAGACCAACTCTCTAACCCAGGCTTCTGTTGTGGTCTGATGCCCGGCCTGAGAAAACTGTAGGAATCAGCCAATCCTGAGCCCACCCAGGGGAAGGCCCGCCCCATCAGGCAGTGGGCTTACCGTCCGGCTTGGAAGTGGGACGCTTGGCTCACCAGGACTTCGTTGTGGGAATTATCCTGTCTAGAGGAAGACTGTCCCTTTGCCCTACCCTGTGGGCAAAAGAACCGAGCTGACGACTGCCTATACTTAGGGGTAGAAGGCAACCCCCGCAGAATTAAATGTCGTCAAAGACACTATGTCATCCAGCTCTGGTCCGAACAGTACTTTCCCCACAAAAGGCAAGGAGTCCAGGGCTCTCTTGGAACCTGTATCCGCCTTCCAGGTTTTCAGCCAAAAGGGTTCTTCGAGCTACAACTGAAGCTGCCAATACCCTAGACCAGAGGTTCCCAACCACGGTCCTCAAGGCACACTAACAGTCCAGGTTTTAAGGATAGCCATAGTTGAGCACAGGTGTCTTAATTAGTACCTCAGTTATTTGATTTAACCATCTGTGATTAAGCATGGATATCCCTAAAACCAGGACGGTTAGTGTGCCTTGAGGACCGAGGTTGGGAAACACTGCCCTAGACGCTAAGATACCTGCGCATCTGACAGAGGGAAGACAACTGTTCTCTGGTAGCATTAGGCATGCTATCGTCCAGAGACTTCGTCCATTCTACCGTAGCCTTGGCTACCCAGGCTACAGCCATAGCTGGCCTGGTAATAGCTCCAGATAATGAAAACACTGACTACAAATAGTTATCAAGTTTTTTTCATCTGTAGCCTCCTTCAAAGAGGATGCAGCAGGAATGGGTAACGTAGAGCTCTTGATCAATCTAGTCACGTGAGCATCTACTGATGGGGGAACTTTCCATTTGTTACATTCACCCTGAGCAAATGGATATCGAGAGGTTAAATTCCTTGTAGTATGGAAATGCTTATTTGGAGCTACCATGCTTCAGACATAAGATCCGTCAGTTGTTCAGACTGAGGAAAATAATCTCTAGCCACCTTCTGACGCCTAAAGACCGGAGTCGCTTTCACCGGCACCTCCTCTTCCTCTATACTGAGGACAGATCTAACCACTCTCACCAGAGAGGGGACATCCACAGAGGATTGATGGTCTTCCACTGAGTAAGACCCAGAACTCTGACTATCAGACTGTGATGAGGCAGCAGAGTCAGAATCCTGAGGCAATGTCTGAAGAGAACCTCTTATGCCCCTGCTTCTTTACTGGCACTGGTCTATTCGCCTGCACCACCTGCTGAGTGGCTATAGATGGCAATATACTCTGACTAGAGTGAGCAGAATATCAAACCAACAGGGATTCATAGGGGACATGTACATAGAAGGATGCAACTGCTGTGGGTATCCCACAGTAGGAGGGAATATCGTGGCAGGAGCACGCAACGCTGCGACAAAACCTGCGACCAAGACACCACCCAAGATGGCTCTTGTGTAGGTGCAGGTGTACCAGACACGAAAGGTGGCTGTTTACAACAGGCACTACACAATCCATCCTGCACAAAATCCTGTTCAGACAGGCCTGCCAAACAAACAATATTTACATGACTTGAGCACCAGAGGCCCACCCTTCTCACCTTTATTCTCAGACATGCTAAATGTGTGATCGGTATAAGGTGTACAGTATGAAAGCAAAGTGACTGACTTGAAAAACCCCACACACCTTTCAGAGGGATGAGGAGAAACATAGTGATTGTTTTTTAAACTGTCAGTTATACCTAAGTCACATACAATGCATGAACACAAACATTTGCTATTGCAAATTGACTCTGAATCAACTGACCAGCCCCGCCGGGTATTGGAAGGATATAGAGCGCTGTATACCAGACCCAGAGGAGAGGTATACAGGGAGACAGAGCAGACCTCTGAGACAACCAGCCTGCAGCAGTACGCACAACTGTGAACTGCGAGTGTCTCACACACGAGGTGGACAGAAGTAGCAACCCAGAGGCAGGAATCCGTATCCGGAAGTTGCGTCTAGGTCGGAGTGACCAGGGGAGCGCCCATCTCCCCATAGCTGCAATTTTGACGGTACGCTGGCCTCACAGTAGTAGACGCTAACTAGTGCGCTCTAGTGCATCTACTACCCATCCCAGGCGATAGACGATATGGCCCCGGCCGCCTTAGTGAGTACACCCGTAGCCGCCCCTGGTGCGTCTCCTACACCGGGGGCCTGGACTGCGTTGCGCACAATTCCCCTCACGAATCGCTTACCTGCTTCTGTGTCCAAAAAAAAAAAAACCTACAAAAGTTTAAAATATAAAAACAAAAATTATTTGGGGTTAACCCCCGGAATCCCGACGCCAGCTTCCCAACCGTAAGTAGAGGGGTTAGGGCTTTGGGTTAGGCACTAGGAGGCAGATTAGGTTTTGGCTGGGAAGGAAGGGGGGGGGGGTTAGATTTAGGCTGCGTGGAGGGAGGGTTAGATTTAGGGGTAGAATATTTACAGACGTGTCAGTATTCAAACTGTTCAATTCTGTTGGGATGCCAGCGTCGAGATATTGACTGCCGGGATTCCGTACCCAACCCGACACAGGGGTCCCCCATACTTCATCATCCTGTACCAGGCTCAGTGAGTCAGTCCTGGTTGTAGAAATACGGGGGACAAAATGAGTAGGGGTTCCCCATATTAGCCACAAGCAGCAGAGTCTTTCTAGCGGGGTTGTAATGCCACAGCTGTGGGACGCGTTTCACTGGGTCCCCCGGCCAAACTATTATCACCCCACGCTAGTAAGCAGAGGCCGGGGATCCCTGGGGAGGTGGGGAACCCCCTAATAAAAAAGGGTTCCCCTTCTCAAGAGCACCCCATGCCTGGGCTGATACCCCGGGGCTATCCCCGGCACCCTTGGCAGGTGGATGACAGGTTGATTGTGTGAAAAAAATCTATAAAAAATATTGTCCTTTACATAAGAACTAGAGGTTCCAACAAGCCTCCCCCACATTCTGGTACTTGGGAGAACCACAAGTACCAGCATGCGGGGCATTAAGGGCCTGCTGGTACCTCTAGTTTACCTGCTAAAGAAATATAAACACACACAAAAGTTTTATTTTATTACACATGCAGTCACTCATTCACTCACACTACATAATTACCTTGTCCCTAGCACCGGTCTTTCCACTTGTCCAGTAGAAACAAGATAGTGACCTGTAAAAATTAAAAAGAAAAAAAAAAAAAAAAAACATTCTCACCTACCCCTTGTCTCTTCGGTCCTTGTAGACATCCTTGCTCTTCTTAAAATACAAAAAAGGTGGACCACCGGACATAAGGTACTTAGAGCATGACGGCACAGCTGCTGCATTTCCCATAGAAATCCACTGACTGAATGTTCATTGGCTGAGAGAGGCTCTCAGCCAATGAGCGGTTTCCACCTTGGACTTCCATGATGGGAACCGCTGGGTTACTAAAGTGCACCAGGGATCTCCGGCCTGGGCTAACTAGAGTAGGGTGATAATACTTTGGCCGAGCGACCCAGTGAAGCTGGCACCTCGGCTGTGGTATTACACCCCCGCTAGAAACAACTACTCATTTTGACCCCCGTATTTCCACAACCAGAACTGGCTCACTGAGCCTGGTGCTGGTTGATGAAAATATAGGGGACCTCTACGTGTTTTTCACCCTGTATTTTTACAATCAGAACAGTCTCAGAAATGCCAGGTGCTGGTTGTGCTTTTAGGGGGGACACCCCACGTAGTTTTTTCAGTTGTTATTTTAACATTTTTCTAGTTTTTCTAACAAAGAAGCATGCCCGGATCTCAATGATCTGTGCATGCTTCTGTATAATTCGCACCTACTTGCTAGCCAGAAGCAGGTCTATTTTTTTTCAAGTTTTAAGTGGGTATTATTGTGCGAGTTAAAAACTTGCAATCTATTACATTGGCCGAGTTGTATGTTTTCCATGGGACAACATCTGGATGCGAGTTTCGGAAGTGCGAGTTGCGGGGTGTGAGAAACATGCAAATTTACATGTTCTCGTACCTTACTACATAGGGCGAGTTCTACAAAATGTGTGAGTATAGCACTAAGCTCGCACATTTACAAAAATCGGACCAGATCACATTTAGCCCATAATTTGTAGTGGCAGGCCTTATACCTACTGGCATTTGATTTGCATAAACACAATAAACAAACACACAAAGGGGGAATTCGATTAGCTGCGATAAGCCATTTTTCGCAAATTTGTACTTATCGTGCAATCCTATTATCTGCGACTTTTCGTGGGTGCGAATTCTCCATACCATTTACCGTGAAAAGTTTTCACCCCCTCTTGAATAGATGAAAAGTTGTGCAAAACCCGTTTTTGGCTAAAAATGTCGGGACATACTTCAGAACCGCTGGGTACCCTCCTTAATGACGAAGACAGACTAAAATTTGGCCAATAATCACGTCATTTTTTTTTTGTGAAAAAGTGCAAAGTGCAGGAAAACTGGTTAGTTGATGTGTTCAGGTATAAGGGGATTTTTGGTTACTTACCGTTGAATCCTTTTCTCTGAATCAGGCTGGGGCACTGGACTTTTGGGGTTGTAGATGGGACTGCAAGTAGCTGGCACTTAACAAAACTCTAACTTTAACCCAAGCGTCTCCCCTCTACAACCCAATGACTGCACTACAACTTCAAAAGTTCTTAGTAAGGAGAAGCAGTAACTCAGTGACACTGTCATAACAATAACCAAATTAACGGTACCACCGGGACAGACGTTGTCAAAATTACTACGCAACACGACTGAACGTGAGGGAGGGAACGCAGTGTCCCCCTGCCTGATTCAGAGAAAAGGATGCGACGGTAAGAAACCAAAAATCCCCTTTTTTCCTTCATCAAGGCTGGGGGAAACTGGACCATGGGACGTTCAAAAGCCGCCCCAGGGGACAGAACGCTCTGGTTGTCTGACCGGAATACTGTAGACCAAAGTGGGTGTCACCGAAGGCAAAAACAAGAAACCTGTAAGAACACGCAAACGTGTGGACAGAAGACCAGGTAGCTGCGCAACAGACCTGTTCAGCCGAGGCGCAGTGGCGCGCTGCCCAGGAGGTCGCCATCGCCCAAGTAGAATGAGAAATCTCACAGTGTATGCCGGCGACATCTGCGGCTGGCAGCCGGCCAGATAAAATGTCTGTCGGTCTGACAGGCATTTTGTCTGGCCGTGTATGCCCAGCATTAGGCATTTTTGGGCATCCCCAATTTAAGTAGAACATTTATTTTGAAAAAAATTAAATAAAACACTTGTTTTCGATCAGTATTTGACTATTTTAGAAATATATATATATATAAAACAGACATTCGACACAATTTAAGTACTACAAATACTTTTACTAGGGACACTTCTATTTTGTTATCCTATATCACTTTGCCTTTTTTGGGGGTAAAGGATGATTTCCCCATTTTCACCTATACTTATGGCAGGTAAAAGCAGGAAGTATTTTAGTGTGAATGCTGCTTTGTGGCTTTTGGGATTGAACTGCGTGAAAACAGCTACGTGCAGAAACGCAATAAGGGGAATTCACGCAAGAAAGGTTACCGCAATTTTCCAACCAATTTCATACCCCCCCAAAGGCTTGCCAAATGCAAACACTTCAACTGGTGTCCAATGCAGTTTTCAATGGATAAAATCATCTTAAAGAAAAAAAAATAATAACTGGCAAATTACCAATAATCACATGCTACTTACTCTATACATACATCACACCACCTGTTTTGTTAAATATAAAACTCTCAAATTGATCTACAAACAGATTCTATGTAATTACATTTTCTTTAAAATGTAAGAGCTGAAATACATACCAAAAACAAGTATGAAGAGGGTATTTAGAGATACTACCCAGAAGACATGTTCCTATGTACGAAATACAAATCAAGAGGCATTATCACTAGCAAAAAAATAAAATATAACTACAGGTAACATACAGTACTTGAAAAAGCATAATTTCTTAAAAATTAATTATGAACATCTTGCTCACAGAATGAAAATATATTGTTCTGATTCAGTAAAACATTTATACTGTAATATATTTTCAGGGCAGCAAATTTTATTTACAAGCTAGTTGTTTTACTGGTCACATCTGAAACAAAGTTTTTTTGCTAACTAGTATATAAATCAAAACATTAAATTCTTCTGTTTTGCCCTAGTTAATAACCCTGGTACTGTACTTGCACATGGTAGATCTATCAATCAGAGAACTGTAATGTCTGTATTAGAATGTAACTCCATTGTGTGCTAGCAAAATAAAGACAGACAATGTCCTACCAGGAAAACCAGAGATCCATCCAGCCCCAGCATCTAAAGTAAAATAAACATTTTCAATCACTATCATACAATATCTATCATTATTAAATACAGAGACTAATAATAAACACATTTATGATAATTAATGATAAATTGCCACTATGCAAAAAACACAGTAAATGCAATCCCCTGACATGGCTACGTCACTTATATTTTTTTTATACCCAGTACCTAAAAACGCAATTAAAGAGAGTGCTGTACATCTTTGTATACCACAACCCTAATTTCATGTACCATGTTTGGAACCCCCCATGGATGTGTCCTTTTGGCAACGTGTGATGTAGAGTTGCTCTACACGAGCATCCAACATAAAATGGGTATTCAATCAATTAGATTCTTCCTTGAAAAGTTTGGTCATTTTCTTGTCAAATTATTGACTTTTGTTTTGATGAAAAAAAATTCTCATCTTCAATGACCGTTTCTACTTACAAAACAGAGGCACGGCAATGGGGGCGGCTTGTGCCCCCATGTATGCCAATATATATTTAGGTTGGTGGGAGGAAACGATAGTTTTCAGTGAGACGCACGAGAAGTTCACTTGCCATGTACTGATGTGGATAAGATATATAGATGATCTCCTGATAATATGGGATGGCCCCCAGGACAAATTTGAGGAGTTTATTAATCTTTTGAATCAAAATGATTTAAACTTGAAGTTTACCTATGAGGTAAGTGACACTGGAGTAACGTTTCTGGATCTTAATATACGAAGAATGAAGGATGGTAGGATATCAACGGACTTATATCGTAAACATACAGCAACAAATAGCGTCCTGCATAGAACTAGCTCACATTTTCCACCAGTTGTGAAGGGGATTCCGAAAGGGGAGCTCCTACGACTCAAAAGGAATTGCTCCGATCCTGTGCAGTTTGCTTTCAGGTCTGAGGAACTAACCAATCGATGAATTAATAGAGGATATAGTAAAAGAGCTATTAAAAAAGCACGATATGAAGCAAATCAAAAGGATAGGAATGCTCTCCTATATTCCAATCGAGTTAAACCCAAGGAGCCTGAAGTGGTTAGATTTATTGGAGATTTTTGCACAGAATGGCAAGAGATCCAGCGTATTATACAGTAGCATCGGTGCGTACTGACATTGGATCCAGACCTTGATAAGGCCTGGGGACCAAGAGCCGCAATTAGCTGCAGACGTTCAGCAAACTTGAAGGATAGGTTGGTTCAGAGCCACTTCACAATAAGTGGGAGAAAGGAAGCAGCGATCAAAGGCTCACATAAATGTGGGAACTGCAAGGCTTGCAATTATATGAGTCGTACTAACAAATTCCTAGACAAGTATGTTAAAAAGCACGTTATACGTGACTTTATCAACTGCAATAAATCCCAGGTAATATATTGTATCACATGTTCATGTGAAAAGCGATATATTGGCATGACAATGGAACCCCTTAAACAGACGGTACTCGAACATGTGGGAAGTGTGAGGAATTCAAAATTGTATTTGAGTAAGTTTAAGCAACTGACCTCGGTTGCCAGACACTTTCATGACTACCATCAGTGACCCCAAATATATGAGAGTTCATGGAGTGTAGAAATTACAGCTTGGCATTAGAGGCGGAGATATTACGCAAGTATTACTCAAACAAGAGAGTCACTGGATATTTCTGCTAGGACGACTACAACCAGAGGGACTTAATGAGAACATTAGTTATGGGGTATTTCTCAGGCAATAATATCAGAGAAGGGTCTAGATAAGGTACTTGAATATGACGGATGATTAATGAGAATATATTATATACTGGAATTAACTTTATTATGTATCCATATCAAGGATATGATTTCAGACAGGGGATTAGTGAATATTATTTTTCACATTCTTTTTTATATATTCTAGTTATCTGTGTGGTTTCACTAGTTTTAGTATTAACCCCTCTTTTTTTTTTCTCTCTTTACTCACTGATACCTATACATTATGATAGACACAGTCCATTTAGTCACTATAAATTCAATTTATGTAAATATAAATTATACACTATGCAAATTATTAATTCATAGTTATATCACTTATAATATTCACATAAAGATTTGAGGTGGTTTTAGTTCACAGCACTATTCAACGGTGTCTTCTATGTATAAGGATAGAAGATATTAATTCACATGATATTCACATAATACCAATGAGAATTTTGTTATATGATTTATTATTATATGCCATTTAATGGATTTAGAATTAGACACCTGGTCTTCAATAATAATGATAGGTATAGATTAAGTGATTTGCTCAATTCAGTATTTTACATATAATAATCACAATCCTTTTCCCTCTGACCCTCTACTTTTTACCCTATAACCTCTATATTCGCTAGAAGTATCGATGGTGAGTGCTGATAAGGTGATATTATTGTTAGGTAATCCAGCTAGGTATTTATTTATATATTTCCTTTTTATATTTTATTTATGTATATATATCCTTTGTATATTCCTATCATCTCTAAAGTAGAGGCAGAACAGCCAATGAGGAAGCCGACAGGCAGATCTCATTGGCTGCACAAGCTGTCAATCACGAGCTTGAGCTGTATTGACTAGAATGAGTGTTAGTCATTTTTATATTCTTTAGAAACACGGATGATGAGTGCCTATATGATGATAGCAACAAGCCTAGCAACAAGCAGCCTAGTCAGATAGTTACCAGAATATTTACATGTTGCCGTTATCTTCTAAACAGAGACAGTGCAGCCAATGAGAAAGCTGACAGGCAGAGCTCATTGGTTGCAAAGCCTGTCAATCGCGAGTGGTTTTCCCATTAGCTGAGGGGAATGTCAGTCATAGCCAGGGTCACTGACTGGTGGAGAATCATGTTATAGTAAGAGGCAACCCGGAGGTCGGGTTGCACCTACGATTAAGCGGAAAGCGAAACGCATGTCAGGACTGAGGGACACGCTATGCTGGCGTGTCCCATGTGTTTTTAAATGTTGTGTCTCCGCAAACCAGGCTATTAAGCTGATATATGTGACCGATTGTTCGCACACTAAACACAGACTTGTAATAGACCCATCCTCTGTATTAGGTATACTTGTATACGCTGTGAAAGGATGTTGATTTATGGGGAAACATGACTCATTACCTAATGTGATAAGAGACTGAATCAGTGAAGATTAAATTACTAAAGATTAAAGAAAACATCAGTCTCTAACATAATATGAGGTGTTTATAATGCGCATGTGCCATTCACCTGACTAGTTAAATGGATTAATCTTTATATACAAATCCAGCACATGATACTTTGAGAACATAACATTGTATCATCTGAGTTACATCTATGGTTTCAAATGACAATAATAGCATGAACACTTTAATCTGAGGATTGTGACTATATTAATCAGGTCTGAGGTCTATGATATAGCCTTTATCTGTGATATAGTGGACTTTTGTTATATTTAACCCTATCAGCCCCTGCAGCATTTAACTACTTGATTTTTGTGTCTCTGAATTAACAGTCCTTTATTAATAGATAACACTATTTAGTGTGATAATTACTCCATTCCGGAATGAATCATTAATTTAATTGAACTGCATTCAGGGTTAATATGCAAGTTTGTGGCAATCAATAATTGTGGAGACACCAACTTTTTAATTCACGAACACATTTTTTATTAATAACCATTACATACATTAATAAATATAATATAAATATGACACATTAATTAACACGTTTTGGTTTAAATTTTAAGTTTTAATATTTTGCTGACCTTATTTTAAGGATTTATTCAAAGTTAAATTTTAATACAGTGTATGGGTTACTAATGATATACCCCTTAGCTTTATTAATCCATGAGTGCCCCGTTATAGGAATACTTGGTCTTCTTTTTGAATTGTGTTTATATTATTATTTCTGGGTGCACCTCCCCTTACTTTGATGGTGTATTTATTTCATGAATTGAATATTGGGGAAGGATATACTATATAAAAGGGTCTGTGCAGATTTTTTTTCGATTAACCCCCCCATAGTTAGACTGCTGCCTCTCACTAGCAGCCATGAGAGCATAGGACCTGATTCATCATGGATTGCAATTGCAACAGCGTATGCACCGCAGTGCACAGGCCAGGATTACGATACCATTGCAATCACGTACGTAGACAGAAAGTCATCTGAAAGTGAGTGATGAGATGTCAGCGTTTGGGGGTGATGACAAGGGAGTGGTCGGAGAAACGCATACGTGCCTGTTCGTTTGAATGCAGTTTCCTAGGCATGGATAAATTAGCCACTGCGACGGCATTAGCAGCTTGAGTACTCACTGCGTGCGACGAGATTTGCAATTTCTGAGACATCTCCTGTAATTCTGCATGAGGGTCCGATGTTACAGATGTATACGCAGGACTGCGAGGTCTTACATATGTGAGAAAACAAGAGATATGGTAAGAACTTATCACTGTTTCAACGAAGTCCATAGGGTCCACAGGGTTGACCTTGGGATATAGCTGGATCTGGATCCACGGGCACCACGCAGTTAAAACTTTGCTGCTCCCAGGATGCACTTGGGTCCGTCCTCCTCTATACCCCGCCCCCGAGCCACAGGCACCTCAGTTGGTAAGCAGGCAAGGCCGGAGGAGAAGACTAAACAGAGAGAAGGAAGACTGGAACACACAAGAAACCATACTCACAGAAATGGGAGACGGAAAACCAGTGACCAGCCACACAGCCCATTTGAAGCCAGGTGCGTCAGGGCGGGCGCCCTGTGGACCCTATGGACTTCATAGAAACAGAGATAACAAAGGTAAGTTCTTACCATACCTCTTGTTTTCTACTTCAGGGTCCATAGGGGTCCACAGGGTTGACCTTGGGGATGTCCCACAGCAGTTCAACTAAGGGTGCGGATGCTCCTGTGCTGAAAGGAGCACCCAGCGCCCAAAGGATGCATCCTGAGAGGCGAAGGTGTCAAACGCATAGAACCTCAAAAACGTTTGAATTGAAGACCAAGTGGCCGCCTTACACAGCTGAACAGCAGAGGCGCCACGTCTAGCAGCCCAAGAGGGACTCACAGAACGAGTGGAATGAGCCTTAACAGAGGCTGGCACAGGTAAACCCTCCTGCGCATAAGCCTCACAAATAATTGAATGAAGCCAACGGGCTAACGTTTGCTTGTTGGCAGGCCAACCCCTCTTATGAAAACCGAATAGGACAAACAATTAATCAGACTTCCTAACCGAAGCAGTCCGGTCCACATAGATTCTAAGTGCCCGGACTACATCTAAGGAAGCCTCACCAGCTGAAAGGTCAGGTGACTGAAAAGCTGGCACAACAAGTTCCTGATTAATGTGGAACTTCGAGACCACTTTGGGCAAAAACTCAGGACGAGTGCGGAGCACCGCTCTGTCCTGGTGAAAAATCAGGAAAGGAGGGCGACAGGAAAGCGCCCCCAATTCAGACACCCTCCTGGCAGAAGCAATTGCCAGAAGAAAAACGGTCTTAAACGTCAGCCACTTGAGCTCCACCGACTCAAGAGGCTCAAATGGAGGACCCTGCAAGACCCGTAGCACCACCGCCAAGTCCCAAGGAGCCACAGGAGGCACGAAGGGAGGCTGGATCCTGAGAACACCCTGGAAAAAGGTGTGAACATCCGGTAGTGTAGCAATCCGTCGCTGAAACTACACGGACAAAGCAGACACATGAACCTTCAGAGAGGCCAGGCGTAAGCCGAGGTCCAAACCTGATTGAAGGAACTCCAAGATTCTGGAAACCCGGAATACCTGAGGATCATAGTTTCTGGATTCACACCACTGAAAATAAGTGCACCACACCCTGTGGTAAATCCATGCGGAAGCAGGCTTGCGTGCCCTAAGCATGGTACCAATGACCGAACTGGAGAAACCCCTAGACCTCAAGACGGCTGTCTCAAGAGCCACGCCGTCAAAGACAGCCGACCCAGATCCGGGTAAAGGCAGGGCCCTTGAGACAACAGGTCCCGACGCTGAGGGAGAAGGTACGGAGCGTCGATGGAGAGGCACCTCAGATCGGAGAACCAAGGACGTCTGGGCCACGCCGGAGCCACCAGCATGAGCATGCCGCCGTCCTGCTTGAATTTCCGCAGAACCCGAGGAAGCAGGGATATCGGAGGAAACAGATACGCCAGGTGAAACATACATTTCACCGACACCGCGTCTACCAGACTGGCGCCTGCGTCCCTGGTCCTTGACCCGTACACGTGCAACTTGTGATTGTGATGAAGGCCATCAAGTCCAGCTCCGGCAGCCCCCACCTGTCCACGAGTAGCTGAAACACCTCTGGGTGAAGCGACCATTCCCCGGGATGCACGTCGTGACGGCTGAGGAAGTCCGCCTCCCAATTGAGGACTCCGGGAATGAAGACTGCCGAGATCGCTGGAATGTGACACTCCGCCCAAGCAAGGATGCGAGACACCTCCGACATCGCTGCCCGACTGAGAGTTCCTCTTTGGTGGTTGATATATGCCACCGTGGTAGCGTTGTCGGACTGCACCTGAACCGCCCTTCCATGAAGAGCGGGACCGGACGACTGCAGGGCCCTGTATACTGCCCGCAGTTCCAGAATGTTGATGGGCAGAAGAGCTTCTTCCGCAGACCAACGACCCTGAAGTGTCAACGAGCCGGTCACTGCCCCCCAACCCCGAAGACTGGCATCCGTCGTGAGCAAGACCCAGTCCGGGATCCAAAAGGGGCGCCCCTCGACCAGATGAGCTGTCTGAAGCCACCAAGCCAAAGACTGCCGAACCTCCGGGGACAACACCAGCAACTGAAAGCGGATCCGGTGAGGTAACCCGTTCCATTCAGATAGAATCAGCCCCTGCAGGGGCCGGGAATGGAACTGGGCAAATTCCACCATGTCGAATGTCGACACCATGAAGCACAGAACTCTCATAGCCGAATGGACCGACAGGCGGCAACTGCTCAGGCAACTGTGTATCCGCAGCTGCAGGGAGGAGACCTTCTCAGGAGTCAGGAAGATCCTTTGCTGACGAGAATCCAGCAGGGCTCCCAAATGAACCATCCGCTGAGATGGAATCCGGGAGGACTTTTTCCAATTCATCAACCACCCGTGCGCTTGCAGGCAAGCGATCGTCAGGTGGAGATGTTGAAGCAGTACCTCCGGGGAGCTCGCCAGCAACAGGAGGTCGTCCAGGTACGGCAGCAGCCATACATTCTGGTTCCGAAGATGTGCGGCCATGACCGCCATAATCTTCGTGAAGACCCTCGGTGCCGTGGAGAGACCAAAGGGTAGCGCCCGGAACTGATAGTGGTGTTGAAGGATAGCGAACCTCAGATACTGCTGGTGCGAAGGTGCTATCGGAACATGGAGGTAGGCGTCCTGGATATCCAGGGACACCATGTAATCCCCCGGTTCCATCGCCAGAATGATGGAACGTAACGTTTCCATCCTGAACTTGGGAACTCTGAGGAATTTGTTCAGAGACTTCAAGTTGAGGTAAGGGCGATGAGAACCATTGGGTTTCTGCACCAGAAACAGAGAAGAATAGTACCCCGTCCCTCGTTGTAATTGAGGAACGGGAACAATGACCCCTGCTTTCAGCAAGGACTCTATAGCTTCCTGAATCTGTAAAGTCTTGGTCGTATCCTGAGAAGGACTCGTGCAGCAAAAACTGGTGGGGCGGTCTGTGTCGAAAAGACAGGGCGTACCCCTGGGAGACCACTTCTCGAACCCAGGCATCCGTGGTGGTATTGTGCCAGCACTGGGCAAATAGAAGAAGTCGGCCTCCCACTCTGGGGTCCCCCAGAGGGAGGCCCGTCCCATCAGGCAGAAGGTTTATCTTCCTGCTTGGAAGAAGGGCGCCTGGCACTCCAGGCCTGTTTCTTGGGCTTAGAAGCGGCCTTGGTTGCCGACTGCCTCGGGAAGGACTGACCTTTGGCCTTGCCCTGAACCCGAAAGGACCGAAAGGCAGAGCTCCGTACCTTGGTAGGTGCAGAAGCCGAAGGGAGGAAGGCTGATTTAGATTTAGCCAGAGTGTCCACAATTTTGTCCAAGTTTGGACCAAAAAGCAACTCCCCATTAAAAGGTAAGGCCTCCAGTCCCTTTTTGGAGTCAGCGTCAGCTCTCCAAGACCTCAGCCACAAGGACCGACGCGCCGACACCGCTGCAGCCGACACCCGAGAGGTCAGCAGGCTTGCATCTAACGATGCTTCCCCAATGTAGGAAGACGCATCCCTAATTTGTCCTATCAACGCTCTCTGGATCTCCGGAGCATCCTCCGGAAAGGTATCCTCCAAAGCGTTGGCCCAGCTCTCGATGGCCTTAGCCACCCAAGAGATGGCCATGGAAGGACGGGCCACCGCCCCCGAGAGAGAGTAGATAGACTTCAAACAAGTCTCCACCTTCCTGTCCGTGGGAATTTCAGGGAGGAGATCGACGGCAAAGGCAGCGTAGCGCTTTTAATTAAGCGGGTAACGTGGGAATCCACCGCGGGCGGAGTTTCCCACTTCCTGCAATGAGCCTTCGGAAACGGATAGTACGAAGCCAACCGTTTCTGCGGTTGGACCTCTTGCTGGGCAACTGCCAGGCCTCTGCCATATGATCCGTTAACTGGTCGGACAGGGGAAAAACAGTCGAAGCTACTTTTGCCTTCTTAAAATTTGGGTACTTTGACTTGGGGGCCGGCACATCCTCCTCAATGTGAAGGATGGCCCGCACCGCCCTAACCAATGCCGGCACATTAATGGAAGACAGCCTCCACCTCCTGGGCCCCGGCATCCGAGACAGAGTCCTCATGGATCTCCCTGTCATCCGAAGACACGTCCGTGTCCGTGAACTGAGCCACCAGTGAAGCCGGAACGGGTCGCTTGGACGCCCGTGGGGGCAAATCACTGTGCAACATAGATTGAAAGGCCGATGACGAAGCCGCCAGGCTCTGAACAGAGCTGGAAAGAACGTCCACCCAGGGAGGGGGTACCGCCTGAAGATACCCCTGAAAAGGTACCATCGACTGCTGAGGCACCGTGGGGGATTGCACAAATACAGGCAAACCCGCATAAGGACCCACAGTCTGAGACCCGGGAGGAGACTGCACCAGACGCGTCACACCCGGGGAACGGGGGATGGTAGGCTGGGGCAACGCCATAGAAGGGGCCGCAGTCGGGACCGCAAGTCGGTCCGCGATCGACGCCAGCACTTGCGTAAACATCGCCCACGGAGGATCCTGCGCCACCGGGGGTTTAGAAGGTCCAGGTACCAACTGGCACCGCCCGCACAGACAGTCCTGAGACAAATCCTCCCCGTCAACTCCTGCCGAACAGCGTCGGCAGGAAAACAACACAGGAGCCACAGAGCGCTCATTCTCCTCATCAGACATGACACAAACTTTTCGCAATAAAAGTGTATCACCGAAACGAGGTAAGGCGTAGAACACCTATGCACTCCCAAGCATGCAACACAAACAGCCCACCAACTGGTACTGAGTAGCACACCGCAGTATGTGACGGACCTCACAAATACGTAGATTTATATAAGCGAGGTTACACAGAAAGAACACCCTCCCCCACGCACTTGCGGGCCGTAGGAGAAGGAAAGGGATAGGTAAAAAGCTGACAGTAAGTAGCACAACACAGACAGCAGCACTAGCAAAAGTCACATACCATGCAGGAAGATATACTCACTGCACCTTCAGCTACAATCAACCTCCCAGATTCAGAGTCTGGGAGGGCTATAGCGCTGCGAACACAATCCTGATCAGGGGAGAGGTACGGAGGGGGACTGGTCCACTGGAAGCCTGCCTGGGAGCTCTGCGATGCTGCCTGAAGATGGCCGCCGGAGAGCACTGAGGAAGAGTGGCCAGGAGATAACAGCCCAGCGACGCCAGCACACATGAGAGAAGGCGCGCTGGGCTGAGAGGAGGAGCGCTAAAGCAGGGAAGGCTGCCTCCCCTGCTAGTATTAAACCCCCAGGGAAGCCGGTTCCCCGCCGGTCTTACACCCTGGAGGTCAGCAGACACACGGGGAATGCCACATAGGGGGGGAGCCCGCCGCCGCTACTAGCGCCGCCGGTCTGTCCCCAGAGACCGGCGGCTACAAGACTGCATTTCCCCCGCCCACAGCGCGAATCGCTGCACGCGGTTTACCTGGCCCCTTGTGTCTGGCAGCAGTCAGTGGGAGCTCCCGGAGCCACGCTAGCACTGACTCCGGGGTCCCGCTGCGATCCCCGGATCAGTACCGGCGTCGCAGCGCCAGCGGGGCTGTTGGAGCGGCAGCGTGGACGTCTAAAAGGACAGTCTGATGCTGCCGTTCTGAAGATAGTAAAAATAAAGGAATAAAAATCTTCTTTAAAAAATAAAAATAAAGCTATGGGGCTGCTTATGCAGCCCCACTGCGCAGGGTGACCAGACTCCGGCCGGGCACCAACTAAAACTGAGGTGCCATGTGGATCGGGGGCGGGGTATAGAGGAGGACGGACCCAAGTGCATCCTGGGAGCAGCAAAGCTTTAACTGCGTGGTGCCCGTGGATCTAGATCCAGCTATACCCCAAGGTCAACCCTGTGGACCCCCTATGGACCCTGAAGTAGAAAGCGGTAGTAGGCATGTCTATGCTGGCTGAGCAGTTGCCAACATTAGCATATTTCTGCAGCAGAACTGAGTGCGTAATCGCAGCTGCGATCGCAAAAGCAATCCGCAATGAATCAGGCCCATAGTGCAGTAAGTGTGAAATTGACTGGATAAAGCTCTGCTCAGTACATAAGTAAATCGGTCTCCTGAAAAAAAAACATAAAAAACACTAAATGTATTCAAGACCTTAAGTCTTTCAGTGATAAGGACAAGAGTTACTCATCCTTGGCATTGCTTATATGAGATACTCTTCCTTCGCACTGCACGATTTCCAGATGTGGATGATTTGTACACACTTATGTAGCTCCTCAATGCACATCCTGTATGAATTACTGACACAGGGTTCTGCTTAAGCCATTGTCATTCAGTCATTTAACATTTTTAATAAATTTTAGGTTTTAATATAAAGTTTTTTTTTTCTAAAATAGGGCCCCGTTTATCAACTATGCTAAACCGCTAAAGTGGTTATGTCATCCTTTCTTTAATCAGCGGTAATCTAAGATTACCGCTCTTTGTCAATGCATCGCTCTCATCTTTAGCCTTTCAGGCATTGCTGGGTCCCCACCAGGTTAAAGTGTCATGCATATATGCAGACGGACAGTCGCGCACGCACATTACACAGAAGCCCGCTGCTGGCAGCGTTAGGCTGCCAGCAGATGAGCACAGGACTACGCTGAAGGGGAGGACATCGGTGGACCTCACCGGTGAGGTAAGTAATGATGAATACCAGTGGCAATTTCTTTTTTATCATTGTGATACTTAACAAATTATGCCACTAGTATTAAGCTTAGTTAATAAATTGGGCCCATAGGGCCAACACATCAGATACCATTTTCCTCTGTCTGTACCCCAGTAGTTACTGCCAGTTGGAGCAAGGGCAATAACTATGCCATAACACTGTGGTGTGATGAGGTCAATAATAGCCACCTCTTCCCAGCCACTACACACAGGAGATTCTGAAGAGAAGGAGAAGGATAGTATTTGTGCCTCATTTACCCCAACCTGGCCATTGCACAGTCAAGGGCACAATTATTTGAAAGACTGAAGATGTCAATTTCAAATGATGAGCCCTTTTACTAGGTATTTACTACTTATCACCAGCCAATAAAATTCTGTACTATAGAAAGTGTTAAGCCTTCCAGGGATACAAAGTTATAATTCCAAACTCAATCATCATGAGACAAGAAAAAACAGGTGTACCCTGTCTAGTTTTAAAATGGTCGAGTTACCATATTATTCTTGAACATTTTAAACATTTCATTCAAAATGGTGCAAACTAGAAAAACAAAAAAAAAAAAATCAAATAAACATTTTATCGGGAAATCCAATGTACAGTATCCCGCTGTTTGTGGTTTTGGACATGTGGAATTATACATAGCAAAGCCACAAAGTGTTTCTTAGTGGTTGTTAGAAAAATACGTTTCCTTTCAGTTCTCTTCACTGCAATAAAAAAAAGAAAAAAAAACTAACTTTTTTTTTTTGCTATGTTGGAGAGATTTTCTTTACTGTAAAAGGAGGTACCGATGTGCCCACATACATCTATTCGCCGTGCGCTACAAGTCGCGCCACACAACGCGGGAGCTCTGTGTCACTCGGTAGCGCAGAGTGTCTTTTTGTGCGTCTTTTTTCCTTCAAATGCGTCTTATTTGCACAATGATGCAAATATATAGCACAAGCAGCTTCTGCTGTTTAATATGATATGCAGCATGCCTAAGTTCCCAGAGCGAGCGCGGGTGTATCCGAATGTGAAATGCTACGTTACAGTGTCAGCGGCTTTAACACTGTAACGTAGTGATTAGCATGCAGATACACCCGCAGACACGCAGAGAGAACAAATGCATGCTACATATTTTAATTAGCGGAAGCTGCTTGTGCTATCTATTCGCATCGTTGTGCGAATAAGACGCATTTGAATTTAAAAAGATGCACGAAATGTATGAGATTTCAGGCTTTAAAAAAAGGTACTGCATAAGAAAAAAAAAAAAAAAAAAAGTGTTATGGTAAAACTTACCTTTAACTCTCTTTCTTCGAAGTCCATAGAGTCCACAGGGAGACAATGGGGTGTAGGTGGGACCTTGGAGGACTGGACACCTTCTCCCTATACCCCGCCCACAGCCTAAGGGCAACTCAGTTTTGTTAATAAGCCCGAGGCAGGAGCAGGAGAGGAGAGAGGGAAAGCTGGTACACTGAAGAATCACACACTCACACAGAGAAGGAAACAAGTGACAAAGAGAAGAAATTCATAGAAGCCAGGAGCCTGAGGGTAGGTGCCCTGTGGACCCTATGGACTTTGAAGAAAGAAAGTTAACTAAAAGGTACTGTAAGTTTTACCATAACTCTCCTTTTCTTCTTCAAGGTCCATAGGACTCCACAGGGAGACAATGGGGATGTCCCAAAGCAGTTGTTCAAGGGCGGGAATGCTCCTGAGCTGATAGAACCCTCTCCCTCCTGAGAGGAAAATGTATCAAAGGCATAAAATATAAGAAAGGAGTGGACAAACGACCAGGTGCCTGCTCTGCATTGCTGTTCAGCTGAGGCGCCATGCTGGGCTGCCCACGAGGGACACACAGAGCGAGTAGAATGAGCAAATACTGTAGCCGGCACATGAAGGCCAGACTGCGTATAAGCCTGTGAGAGTGTCATGTGAATCCATCTGGCCAGAGTGTTTGTTAGCTGGCCATCCCTTCTTGTGGAATCCATATTGGACGAAGAGGGAGTCCCGATTTCCTGATGGAATTAGAATGGTCCAGGTAGATCTTTAGAGCACGGGCCACATCCAAAGAGGTCTCACCTGCCGAGGAGGTCTGGTGATTGAAAAGCCGGAACAACAATTTCGTCATTTAGGTGGAAACGAGACCATCTTGGGAAGGAAGCCCGGGCTTGTTCTAAGAACCGCCCTGTCCTGATGAAAGATTATAAAAAGGGGGAGTGACATGAAAGCACCCCTAAATCCAATACACTACAGGCAGATGCGATAGCCAGAAGAAACAGTCCCCGCAGTGAGCCACTTGACATCCAATGATTCCAGTGGTTCGAATGAAGGTTCTTGAAGTGCTTAGAGCACCACTACCAAATCCCATGGAGGTACAGGAGGAACATAGGGAGGTTGTGTACGTAGAACACCTTGCAGGAAGATGTGAACATCTGGTAGAGGAGCAGTCTGCGCTGAAACCAGATGGATAAAGCAGAGACCTGCACTTTCAAAGATGCTAGGCGGGGGCCTAGATCCAATCCAGCATGAAGAAAGGCAAGAATTCTAGACACCTTAAAAACTTGGGGTCATAGTTTCTTGGAGCACACCATTGGAAATATGTATGCCATATTCTGTGATAAATCATGGCTGAGGCCGGATTACGGGCCCTGAGCACGGTCTGGACCACAGAGCTGGAAAATCCCTTAGCCGTTAGGAGAGGTGTCTCAAGAGGATGGCCGCCGGTCTCAATCCCAGCAAGGTATTTAACAGTCGAAACACCAACGCCTATTTTAATCCCAATGCTGGAACACTGAGAGGACGCCGGACCCATTTGTCCACCAGGAGCTGAAAGACTTCAGGATGTAGAGACCACTCTCCTGCATGCACGTAATGACAGCTGAGGAAATTTGCTTCCCGAATGAGAAGTCCCCGGGATGAATACCACAGAGATGGCGTTAAGTCCATGTGAGAATGTAGGACACTTCTGCCATTGCTGCCCGACTCAGAGTGCCTCCATGGTGATTGAGGTAGGCCGCTGCCGTGGTGTTATCGGACTTTTACTTGTACTGAAGAATATCCTGAGCCAGAGTGAGAGCTCTGTAGATGGCTCGAAAATCCAAGACATTAATTGGTAACTCTGCCACGACTGGGGTCCAACGGCCCACCCTGACGGTCACTGCACCCCACCCTGGGAGGCTTGCATCCGTGGTGAAGAGAGCCAAATCTAGAATCCAAAAGGGGTGACCTTTGTCTAAATGGAATGTCTGTAGCCACAAGGCTAGGGACAGCCAAACCTCCGGAGGGAGGCACAACGTCTGGGATCAAAGTAGATGGGGTAGCCTATTCCACCTGGAGAGGATCAGGTGTTGTAGGGGCCTGGAGAGAAACTGACCGAACTCCACCATGTCGAAGGTGGACACCATTGTACCCAATGTCTGCATTGCAGTGTGAATTGACACTCAGAGACTGCGGAGCAGTCTGCACACTCCGTGTTGCTCTTGTCTGTTAGAAAGATTCTCTGAACCTGAGACTCCAAGAGGGCTCCTAAATGTACCATTCCTCGCCTTAGGAAGGATAGCGCACATTCGTGGGACACCACTTCTCTTACCCAGGCGTCTGATACCAAAACTGGGCGTATTGAAGAAGTCGGCATCCCACTCACCCTGAGAGCCCCAAGGGAGAGGCCCGCCCCGCAAGGCTGTAGGCTTGTCCACAAACTTGGCAGGTGGAGATCTAGTAGCCCAGGCTTATTTGGCCCTAGGCTTGAAGGCCTTGGCTGATGCCTGCTGCCGTGGAAAGGACTGACCTTTATCCTTTCGTCCTCAAGGAAAAGCTGACATCTGAGGCTTTGTATTATATGCAGAGGGCAGGAACGCAGTCTTGGAAGCTGCCAAAGCAGTCACAATTTTATCTAATTCTGGACCAAATGGGATATCTCCAGAATAAGGAAGAGACTCCAGAGCCCTTTTTGCGCACGAGTCTGCTTTCCAGGAACGGAGCCAAACAATACAGCGGGCCTCTATTGAAGTGGCAGATATACTGGAGGCCAGGAGAGCCGTATCCATAGCTGCTCTCCCAAGTAGGAGGCTGCATTTCTAATGTGAGATATGTAGGATAGTTGTTCCCTTGAAGCATCAGGGGGAAATGTTTCTTCTAGGCCCTCTTCCCAACTCTCATTGGCTTTTGCCACCCAGGCCGTAGCCCTAGCAGGACAAATAGCTCCTGTAAGAGAATACATAGATTTATGACAAGCTTCTATACGCCTATCTGTAGTCTCCTTCAAGGAGGTTGCCGTATGGATGGGTAAGGTGCAATTCTTAACCAGACGTGTTACATGAGAATCCACTGCTGGGGGAACTTCCCATGTAGTGCAATCCATAGCCGAAAGAGAGTAAAAGAAACGGAACCGGTTTGGAATTTGAAACCTTTTGGCATATTCCAAGCTTCACTCATGATCAGATAGCTGGTCAGAGTGAGGGAACACTGATAAAACTACCTTGTGTCGTTTAAAAAGTGGTTGTTTTTCCTTAGGAGCGGGTTCTTCCTCTTCTATTTGTAAATGAGATTTTACAGCTCTCACAAGAGCAGGCATACGGAGTCAGAGTGAGAGAAGTCTTCCTCCCCAGATGTAATATTCAAATCAGATAACTGGGTGGACTGGAAAGATAACACAGCACGTTTAGTAGGTAAAGGCTTTTACTTTTGCAGCATTTGCTGAAAAACTGTAGAGGTATTAGCAAAACTCTGTACTGAGGTAGACAGTACATCTACCCATGGGGTAGGCAACGGATTTGCAGGTACTACCTGCTGTGGCCATTCCACAGGGGGGCAACCACGGGAACTACTAAGTGGTCCGCAATCTTTGACAGTACCCGAGAAAATGTAGCCCAGGGTGTGTCCCGAGGAGGAGACACCGGGGCTGAGGGGCCTGAGTATGTGCAACAATTTGTACAAAGACCATCCTGAATAAGGTCCTCTGGGGCAAAGCCCGCTGAGCAGGACTTACAAGACACCAAAGTAGGAGCAGCAACATTAGCCTGCATGTTATTCTTTCCTGCAGTGGCTTGTAGGATTTAGCGCTGTATAGCCTGGCCAGTGGGAGAGTTATACAGGGAGACCTGTGAAGCAGAAACTGGCTGCGAGGCATCTCTGAGGGGGCGGAGGGTGTAAGGAGCAGCTCAGGGAACGGCTAGACCGCAGTTGAATGGCGCCCTGAGCTGGGGGAGGCGCTGCAGGGAGAGCGCCTTCTCCCCGTGCTGACGTTAACCACGGGGTCCCCTGGCCTTTGAATATGCCTTTGTGCCAGTATATTAATGCCTGGGTGGTCTAGTGGAGTCGTGAGCGCACCAGTGTCCACATCAGTGCCTACGGTCCATCTCCTGAGAACGGAGGCTAGACTGCGTAAAGACGCGGGCCCCCGCAAGCGGGTGTCCGCCTTACCTGTCCCCTGGATTCCGGGCTGCAGTCTGGGCTTTGGGGAGCTTGCTAGCTAGTCGCCCCAGGAGAGCCCCACGGGAGTAGCTAGCCGGGGCTTGGGGTCACGGCGCCGCGTAGGAGTGATGGAGCAGCAGTGCAGACATCTAAGGGACAGTCTTTTGCTGCTGCTCAGGTTAAAAAAAACACTAGAAATAAAAAATTATAAAAAGAAGCTTGGGATGCTTGAAGCAGGCCCACTGTTAAAAATGGTGACCCAGCTCCTGCCAGACACCAACGAAACTGAGTTGCCCTCAGGCTGTGGGCGAGGTATAGGGGGAAGAACCGGAACATCCTGGGATTGAAAAGTTTTGCTGTTGGTGTCCGGGTCCTCCAAGGTCCCACCTACACCCCATTGTCTCCCTGCAGAGCCCTATGGACCCTGAAGAAAAAATTACAAATACTGATTTGGTGAGAAGACCAAAAATTGCCAAATTAGGATCATCACAGCGGTGATAAAAAGTCACCTGTGAAAAGGGGATATAGTAAATTTTATGTATTTGGTACAGCAGCATCAACAACATAATTCCAATAATAGTGGGAATGTTCACCAAAGGGTTACATCGTTCAAATTATCAGATATTACAAGGCCTGTGTACTCACCCGTTCCCAAGTCAGCTCCTCTGCAGCTCTATCCCATTCCAACGCATTCCAGTTCATATCATCTGCACCCACAACACAAAACAAGTTCAAAGACAACTTTATTTTAGTGGAAAAAACAACATTGTTGCATCCACTTCAAGGCTCAGAATCACATAGATGTGTCCTTCTACACTTTTGCTGCAGTCGCGCCAGACGGCCCTTCTCGGTGCATCAGGTCTCATGCAACTCTACTTGTGTTGAGCGTCTTTTTCGCCCAATAATGAGTCTTTGTTACAACTAGATGCGACAAACCACTAATTATGGAACACTTGTATAGCTGAATCTGTACAGAAAGTGCTACGATGCAGCAGCTGCACCTATTTTACACGCCAAGAGCCTGATTCAGCAAGGAACACACGAGAGATTGCATGCACTTGGCCGATGTTTTTGCTCTGCGCATGCATCGCACTACGCGTGCGCGAACTTGCCAGTGCGATCGGATTATGGAACGCAAACACGCAGACCCTTCTGAAGTTGATTGACAGGAAGTGCCGTTTGTGGGTGGTGACAGGGGGGGGGTTGGGCGATCGCAGGCGTGATAGCAACGTTATAGGGGCGTGCATAATTAAGGCAGTGCGGCAGAATACGCAGCCATACCGTAAACTGTACGCAGGAAGCAGCCAAATTACTGCAGCAAGGCAGGTCAACCACTATTATGCTAATGGGTCCGATGATTCTCAATGTTTATGCTATCTTGCGTGCTGATCAGGCTGTGAGTAAAGGGAGATGGGCGGCATAGTATGGGGCTGGACGTCTGCATCTTGTGCTGCGGTCTCCCTGCGCATGCATGGATTATTCTCTCAGCGGACGGGTGTGTGCGTTCCTTGCTGAATCAGGCCCCAAGTTCCATAACTTCAGTATACAGACTCAGACATACACAGCTATACAAGTGTCTCATATCAAATTAATCAGTGCAGTCTTCTGAAGTGGTTAGTCACATCCAATTGCGACTATAATCCATTTTCGGTCAAAAAAGACGCGAAAAAAAACTAGGCACAAGCCAAGTTGCATGGGACATGGTGTATTAAGGCTAGGTGTAGGAGGACGAGTGTATAAGAATTCTGACTACATAATCATTTTAGTGTATAGTAGTAATACATGAGGTTACAGTTGACTAATGATAAATTACAAACTAATTAATTACATGTTGCATTTATTATTTATTAACAATCATGTATATCGCACCAGCATATTCCGTAGTTGTTTACAGCTGAAAAGAAATGCATCCTAAATACCTTGTGCACCATTGTTTGGATCAGCTGCATCTTCAATAACTGCATCCTCCTCATCATCATTGTCTTCCTCCTCCTCATCTGCTTGTTCCTCTGGCATCTCAGGATTTTCGCCAACCACCACATTATCTACCGGAGGGTTGGCTAGCTGGTCAAAAGCTACATTTTCGGCAACTGCATTTCCAGCACCTTGTACCTGTAAACATCAGAAGTACATTCTTAAGCTGTATGGAGAAGTTGCATCGATAAGAACAATTATTTCTACAAATGTTTTATGTGCTGGATCAAGCTACATTTCTGAATAAATATATATCTGCTCGGTATTGAGGCACAACATAAAATTTCTATGTTAAAATAGTTTTTTTTATAGCAAGAAAAGTAATGTTTGGAAGATGCAGCTAGGAAGATAAAATATATAATTTTTATTTATTTTCTTTAAAAGAAATGTGATTCATAACACAAACAACTTTTAAGGAAATTGGTGTGTAATAAGAAATAAGCGAAATAAAAAGCTGTTCAACCGTGAACTTGTGTATAGTCTGGTATTTAGAATTGTTTATCCGTGTTCATTCTAGCTGGTGACCAAAAACAATGAACTCTATTATACTGAAGTGTAACTTTCTTTGTAGGTCTAAGTATAATCCTTTAGCGTTTAACTGTGAATCCACATATTACTCTCCTTACGGAGTGCCATCCTTCCATGGCTTGTAATAATGCTCAGATTTGGTAGTAGAATGATATGTATTTCCAAGTATTTTTTAGCAGTAGCTGATTAGCCGCTAGTTTTTAATAGTGTTATATCTCCATATATGAAGTGTGTGTATATAGGTAGGTAGTCTTAAATCTCTATATATTAATAATAAAAGTGTTTAACAATCTGCTTCTGATGGAAACATTTTGACCTATTATTGACTCCGTAACTGAAATTGAGACCATTTTCTATGTTACATCCCACATAGTTTGGAGTTCAATTAGCTCCATTAGCTCAGAGTTACATTTCCCTTCTAACATTAAATAGTTTTTATTTTCAAGCATCCAGACAAGAATCACATGAATTAGGGTGAATTAGCTAGTGACTGAACACTACCAGTGAATGAACATTTGCAGGTTTAATACAGTAATCTTAAATTTTAGTACATACAATGTAAGATTAGGGGGGAATTCAATTAGACCAGACATGTTTCCGGATGTGAAAAACAAGTGTTTGTTGCGGGAGGTTTTTTTTTTTGGTTTTTTTTGATATGCCCAATCTAACTGGGTTTCCGTTTTTCCACCCCAAAAAATATTTTTCGGGTGGCTAAAGCACATAAATATGTGTGCTAACGCAGATCCTATGTGTATTCGCGGCCCCGGCCGCAATAACGGGGCTAGTTATCGGGCATTTTTGTATACCTTCCTCGGCCCAATAAATGCCGGTTTCCTGTCAGCAGCCCAGCAGACGCGAGTGCAAGCATACAAGAGACAATGAAAGTGTAGGATGAGAACAGAGGGCCCCACACGGGATGCAGTCAGAATGCAGCCCACTGGGATTCCGGTGGTCAGAATACAGTCGCCGGCATCCCGACCGCCGGAATACTGAAGGTAAGTACTAGAGTTAGGGGTAGGGTTAGGCCCTAGGGGGGAGTGTTAGGTTTAGGCACCGGGGAGGGAGGCTTACTCATCTGGGGCGTCGGCATTCTAACCTGTTCGGGATTCTGACCGCCGGGATCCCATACCCAATCCCTGCACAAATATCATAAATTGAAGTCTGCATTTCTGCCCACTGTTTGTGGATAATGTTTTTCCCTCAGAGATACATAATGATATCTACAAACACCGTTGCTAGTGAAATGTTAAGAAGTTGGGCCATCACGGTAACTGAAACTCCCCCAACAATCACCCCACTTTCTTCTTGCAGCCATGCTAGCAATAATTACTGGTAACCAGCTCAGTTTACCATTCTTAAGCTGGGTACACATTAGAATATGTGTACCCAGCCGATCTATCGTGCACGACGGACCCGGCGGAGGTGCAGGCATCGGCAAGTGCATACACACTTACCGATGCTGGCAGCGATGACGGTGGGGTTAGCGGGGGGCCATGCTGCATTCGGCAGCATGGCATCTCAAGGTGACAGTCTCAGATCTTTCTGCATGTACAAAAGATCTGAGGATGCGACGGACGACCCATGAGGAGTGCGCATCCGCATTGAGATAGTGGGTACACACTGGACGATTTGTCAGTACAATGCGTTAGAATGGGCCAAATCGCTCAAGATATCGTCTAGTGTGTACCCAGCTTTATACATGTTCCAGACCATGCTGAGTGGTTATTTAACACGAGCCACACTTGGATAAAGCATACTGAAAGTAAGGGCTTAAAGACATGTGGTTTAATTTTTTTTGTTCACTAACGGTTGATTGCCCATGTTATTACTATGTGAAAAAGTCAACCCTCTAATTTAATGCCCTGACAAAGTTCACATGAAATTATTGTTACTTTGCAAGAGAGTTTGACCTAGACTCACATTGCATTGATTTAAATGGGAAGAATACTAGACTGCTTAATTTGCAGGGCTCACGGACAAGCACATTTGTTCTTACAGAGTAAGAAACCAAATCTTTTGTGACCAACTGACATATTAATATGTTTTAGTATTGTGGCTTTAGTTGACAGGAACTAGTTTACCCATTTTGTTTTTTTAAGATATACCAACTCCAGCAGCCTATCCACTGTAACACATGCATATTAAGAATCACAGTTTTTGATTTATTTTTCTCATTCTACCTTCATAACGTACTTACCTGCTCCTGTTATGCTGAGCTTCAGTGAAGGAGAGCTACTGTGGTAACACTGCCCTCGCACACAAATGGAAGACCATCTTTGTCTTATCAAAGCAGCATGAAATTATACTTGCAAGAACAGACAGAGATGGCCTCCGCTCTATGAGGCGACAGTGAAACTCCTGCAGGGAATACTTAGTCATGAAAGAGAATACACATAGATTTGATGATGCCTTCAGTCTCCATAAATTTTATTAGGATGGCCAGACATTTTCTATTAAATTTACAGACTAAAGTGATGGTTTTTTTACTTTAATTAAAGGCCTTACCTCATTTCGCTGGCCCAAATCATTTAGAGGCTGTGGATGATTTTGCTCCAGCCACTGAGGTGCTCCTCCATGGACTATTTGTTCTCTTAACCAAACAAGACTTATAAATGCACAGAGTGTACACGTGACAACAAAACACCCCTGCAAGCAGTCTGCTAATAAATTTTCTCTGCAAAGAAACAAGAGTAGTGATCAATGGCAGTCTCAAATTAGCTCACTGTTCATGCATAAGAAAGAATTATGTAAAGCTTAACAAGGGCATGGCATTTGCTCAGCGTTTTTTATATTTAACCTGTTTCAAGTCTATACTAGTCTTAAACAGACTGGTCAACGACAAACTTATTACTACAGTTCCCGTCCACCAGACCAATGTTCACGGTGTTCTAAGTAAACATTGTGTAAAACAGAGTGCTTCTGCACTTATAAACTCCATGTAACCTCGAGTTGTCCTATTATACAACCGTTCTGGGAGGAGGTTTGTGTCCTCAATATTAAAATCCCTAATATCTCACTCTCACCGTACCCAGTGCTAGCCCTACTCCATGGGTATCCTTTTTGAAATTACATTGTATCGTTATTTCCGTGGACATATCCAGATAGCAGCTTGAGCCATATAGCAAAAAAATCCAAGTCCTCCCCCCCACCCCATATACCCAGGGATATCTCCAAGATCAAATATCATTTTGCAATGGAAACTACAGGATAATCATAGTGCACACAAGCCTCATCGTTATTAATAAAGTGATTTCTCTGGCATGTATATATTACTGAAGAAGAGAAGGCTTCTCTCCAGAACTGCAACTTTCAACTTGGAACTCTGAAAGTTGATAAAACCTTTGATTACCATGCTATAGAACAATGTACTCTGTAAATCACATGCCTTCTGTTATGCTCATGTACTGAATGAGGTCTCTTCCTTGTGCAACTTCCCTTCACCTTTTTTTCCTGCACTTGCCTGGCGGTTTTCCCTGACACTGTTCCATCTGGGGTCCTCGGTGGTCCTACGGTAGTAACTCACTACCAGGTACGGCGGGAATTATAGATGTATAAATCATAGATTCCCCACACACACACCTATCCCCTATCTCTTTGTATTTCTGCTTCATCCAAGCTTGCAGAGCTGGTGAGGTCATGTCAACTTATTGACCTGTTATTTTGAAAGCTATTCTGAGTGGCTGCCATCATGGCCATTTAATTAAATTACTTATACACTACTTTGATCTTAATAGGTTTTTTTATTCTTCTCTACTTCACTGCATTTCAAAGTACTACATTGTACAATGTCTCAAAATATATGTAAATAAATAACAATAGTTATAAAAGTAGTTGATACTGTTAGTTCAATAAATAACAAAAACAAAAGCATAGGTCATATTGCAAAAAAAAAAAAATCTAGTGTTTTCACTTTCCTTGACCGTGCAAGAACAGTGCTATTAAAAATGGTAAAGTCAAATATTTGCAAAGATAACACACAGCTTTGTTTCAAGTTTAAATATAAATGCAACTTCAGTTTCAAATAAAGACAAATAAAAGTTATCAGACATAGAAAATTGCATTTGACAGCAGTAATGATATGAACTTCTTACTTACGTAGACAGCATATCTAAGGGCAGGGTCAATAGTGAGCTCACAGAGCCAGTAAACAAGCACTTGTAAATACGACCTATAGAGGAAAAATAAATATTATTTACTGCACTGTCTAATGTGTTCTCGAGCAACCACAGGAATGTAACTTTAACATGTGCAGATTATAATAGACATTACCAATTTTAATGTTAATGTGTTTAATAACAATATATACAGGTTGAGGCTCCCATATCCAAATATTACGAAATACAGAATATTCCAAAATACGGAATATTTTCCGCATGACTGAGATACTGAAATCTTTGCTTTTTGATGGTTCAATGTACACAAACTTTGTTTAAGGCACAAAATTATTAAAAATATTGTATAAAATTACCTTCAGGCTATGTGTATATGAATCATAAATGCATTCTGTGTTTAGATTTGGGCCCTATTCCTAAGACATTTCAATACGGTATGCAAATATTCCAAAATACATTTTGTCCCAAGCATTTTGGATATGGGAGACTCAACCTGTATATATGTGCGGTCAGGTGAAGAAGAGCCTTTCCTGTCATACTTGGGTATACTCCACAGTTTTTACTATAAAAATAAGAAAAATTTTAAGAAAATACTATAAATATCTTCTTTGTATCATTTTAATAATTTTTTTGAATATTTTTATTGAAGCAATGAATGTTATAACATATAACAAATAGATTAACAAATTAAAAATGGCAATTAGATGAGAGGTGTATCATATAGTCCGAAAAGTCTAAATACAGAAATAGTTATGCAAGGTAAACAATTCAACCAGTTTTCATTACAAATACAGTTATTTAGGAACAAAGTGGTTCAATGGATAACAGTAACCTTTTAGCACTGAAGGCACACAATAAACAGGAAACAGACCAAATAACACCACCATCTCAATATACAAGAAAAATAATTAATATAACAATAAATAAAAGAGAAAAGAAAATTAATAATAAAATAAATAAATGAATTGTGCTCACTCTCTCTCCCCCAATACCATGCAACTGGCTGAAAAAAAAAAAAAAAAAAAAAAAAAGGAGAGGACAATGGGTGGTTCACCCTCTACCATACGGGACATGTACCAAACAGTATTAGACAATGAGCCGTGGAGTTGAGCTCTAACTGCACAAGATAAAGTTGTAATGTAGCTCTCCCATACAGCAAAAAATTGTTCCACTTTCTCGTCTCCCTCCAACACCACTCCCACCCATTCCATCCGGAAACTATAAGATAAACGAGTTTAGCTTTAAACAACGACAAAGATGGCAATTCAGGGTTTATCAAAGTTTGTAAGATAGCCTTACGAGCTGCTGCACTAATTGCAAGCAACAATTTTTTACCACTTCTACCTCTATTACTCCCCTTGGAGTAATACTAAAAAGCACCCATTCAGGGCTTAAAGGCAGATAAATTACGAAGTGCTCAATTGAGAAGTTACGCACCTGTACCCAGAACCTACGAACTAGGGGACAGAGCCAAAGGCAATGGTAGATTTCTGCGTGTGATTCCCCACATTTAAAACCGTTATGAGTGTTAGAGATTCCTATAAAAAATCGTTTATGTGGGTAAAGATAGGTTCTATGCAGCACATTCACAAGCATTTCCTTATACATTGAGGAGAAAAACATTTGGCATGATCTAGAATGTGCCTGCAAAAGATCATCTACTTGAAAATCAGGGAGGTGTCGAAAGATGTTAAAAGTTGAAAAATATGTGGTAGAGAGTTTAGATATATATACAATAAAATATCGCCTGCAAAGGCGGTCATCTTTGTTTCAAGGGATTCAGATTGGACGTTAAGAAATAGAGGGGTCATTCAGAATCTGTCGCAAGCGCTGAGCGCTTGCAACCTAGTCGATGTTGCCCCACTGGGCATGCGCACGACGGAGCCGGCTCCGTCGTGCGCATGCGCGAGACCCGTCGCTAGGGGTCTCGCAGCAGACGGGGCGAGCTGTCGATGGTGAGTGACAGCTCGCCCTGTTTGGGAGGCGGGCAGGGGGCATGCCTGCCCAAACGGAGGCGTTCCCACCGGAACGCTTGCCATTTGTGGGCGGCCCCACTGACATCATTGCTGATGTCAGTGGGGAGCTTCCTCCTAGATCAGAGCAGGAAGCTCCCTGGGGCTTACGAGTGCCCAGACCCAACCTTAGGGTCTGGTCGTAAGCCGTGATGGTCACGATGGTCTTGTCCATCGCGACCATCACCCATGTCGGTCGCTAGAGTTGTGAGTGTTAACCCACAGCTTAGTGATTGACAATGAGGTGGTCGTTCAGGATGCAAGCAGCCGCTTGCAACTAACAACCGCCTCTGAATGAGGTCCAGAGTGTCATCTTGTAGTAAATAGCCAAATTGAATAAAAGTGGAGAGAAGGGGCAACCCTGGCGTGTTCCGCGGTGCATAGAAATAGGATCGCTGCAATAGCCATTGAGCAGCAAGGAGGTGGAGGGGGACGAGTAATATATTTAATTATTTAATAAAGTCCGGATAGAAATTCCTATGTTACAACACTAAAAACAAGTGCGACCAAAACACAGTGTCAAAGCTCAACAATACGTTTTGAGAATTAGAGGTTTGCGAAGATGTAATGACCACAGAAATTGCTGATCGAACCCCTTTAACAGAGTTTGTTGCGGACATATCCAAGTTGGTGACATGTCAGAGCCTGGGGGAGAAATGCTTGAAGCCTATCAGCAAGAAGTTTTCCTAGTAATTTAATATCCATTTTAAGTAATTTAATAGGCCTATAAGAGCTTACAAACTGTGGATCTTGGTTGGGGTTAGGGATTAAAATTGTGTGGGCGGTATTAAAGTGCTGAAACGGGGTGTAATGCTGTACAATATCATTAAAAAGCTCCAGTAGAGTAGGAGAATTTTATAGAATTTGTTAGAAAGACCATCCGGACCTGGGGAGCTATGTATATGAAGTTTTGAAATGGCCGCATTGATCTCCTCAAGGGTTATAACACTGGTTAAAGATGCAGATTGGGACTGAGTAATAGGAAGCAAATTAGCTCCCCTCAATATTTGGGCATGGGTTGCTTCATCAAAGGGAAGGTCGGAGTATAGCTCCGTATATGTTTCATAATGGTTTAGTATGGCGGAAGAGTCTTTGAGGAGTTGTCCAGTATGTTGATATTTAATAGCTGTAGCAAAATGACTAGCTCTTCGTTTTCTGGACATAGTTGCCAAAAGGTGGCCCGCCTTATTCCCCCATCAATAATACTTAAATCGGGAGAAAGTTAGATCTCGTTTGGCTTGTGATAATAAATAATCATTCAACAATTGCTTAGCTTGGATGTATAATTGTAAATATTCTTCACTAGGGGAGGTCAAGTGCATCTTGAGGGAATTGGCCAAGGAATTGTGCAGAGTGGCACGTTGCAGACGATTTTTTTTTTTCTGTCTAGTAACATACTCTATTATTTGGCCACGAAAAACAGTTTTAGCAGCACCCCAAAATATAGTTGGTCTATCCCAGTAATCCAAGTTGTCATCAAGGTAATTCAGCCAACTATTAGTTAAGAAGTTATGAAATTCATCTTTACCCGATTGTAACGACCTCTCAAGTAATAAGGAAACTGGGGCGTGGTCGGAGACTAATATACTATGAATATCAGTATGCTTAACCTGAGCTACCGGGGAGTCAGCTATTAAAATAGTATCAATCCTGGACCAGGAGTGATGGACTCCAGAATAAAATGTATAAGTTCTATCTGTAGGATTCAGAAGTCACCAGATATCTGTAAGCTGGAGAGTGGATCACATGATTTGGACCTGTTTCCACGCGTTAGAGCCAGCATTGCATGGTGGATGCCTTTTGTCCAAGATGGGGTCATCCACTGAGTTCAAATCCCCCCCCAAAATAAGTGGGAAATTATTACGTTGTAGCAAAAGACTGATTAAGTCTTGCAAACAATCAGGAGTAGCAAGATGGGAGGTATAAACATTACCTAATGTGTATTTGGAACCCCAACTTCCACATCTAAAACCAAATAACGGGCATTGGGATCCGCCACCGAGTTCAGGACAGTGTAGTGAAGGTTTTTGTCAAATAGTGTAGCCACTCCTCTAGCTTTTCTGTGGAAATCAGCTGAAACACACTGTTTCAACTAAGGGGCTCGAAGAGTGTTTTTCTTGAAGAAAAATAATTTGAGGGCGGATCCCTATTAAGTGCGTCATCACCCCTTTATGCTTAAAAGGGGAGTTAAGGCCGCCCACGTTCCAGGAAAGAATCTTAAAATGTGATCCGGCAGAAGATTTAGCTATCGAGGGAACATTTACATCTATAGTAGCCAATGCCTAGCCGAGGATAGATATGCAAAAAAGGAATGTGCATGTCATTCCCAATCTCCCCATCACAGCAAGTAGGGAGAATCCGGGGGAAAAATTCCACTATGATAACGTGGGAATATTCAGTGGTTCAGGGGAGAGGAGCGAAACACAAACAAAAAAGATTTGAATCATTTTTATAGTCAAAACTCTGGACTAAAAAGTGAATGGCACACACACATACATAAAACAGGAGATATGGTAAGAACTTACCTTTGTTATCTCTGTTTCTACGAAGTCCATAGGGTCCACAGGGTTGACCTTGGGGTATAGGTTGGTAACCAAATCCGGGCACCACACAGTTAAAGCTTTTAGCTCCCAGGATGCACTTGGGTCCACTCTCCCTATAACCCCTCCCCCCAGCCAGAGGCACCTCAGTTTGTAAGTAGCCAAAGGCCGGAGGAGAGAAAAAGAGAGAAAACTGGAACACTCAAGAACCACTCTCACAGAAAAGGAGACGGGAAACCGGTGACCAGTAACACAGCCCATATGAAGCCAGGTGCGTCAGGGCGGACGCCCTGTGGACCCTATGGACTTTGTAGAAACAGAGATAACAAAGGTAAGTTCTTACCATATCTCCTGTTTTCTACTTCAGGGTCCACAGGGTTGACCTTGGGGATGTCCCAAAGCAGTTCGACCAAGGGTGGGGACGCTCCTGTGCTGAGAGGAGAATCCGCCGCCAAAAAGGAAGCATCCTGAGAGGCAAAGGAAACCAATGCCTAGAACCTTAAAAAAAAGGTGTGGACAGAAGACCACGTGGCCACCTAGCAAGGCAAAACAGCCAAGGCGCCACAGCGAGCCGCCCACAAGGGTTACATGGCCCGAGCAAAAACAAGCATCAACAACAGAAAGGCCTACCCATGTGTAGGCCCCTGAAGAAGACATACGAGGCCATCCAGCCAACATCTGGCCATAGGCCGGCCATCCTTTCCTGTTAAAACCAGAAATCTCAGACCACCAATAAGGAGTCCGATTTCCGTAAGGAACTTGAACGGATCACATAAACCCACAGAGGCTGGACCACAGTCAATGAGGCCACACCAGCCGAGAGGACTGGGGACTGAATGGCCGTACCATAAGTTCCAGAATAATATGGAACCTAAAAATCACTAAGAAGAAACACAGGGCGAGAGCAACTCACACCCTGACATGATGCCCTCCAGAAGAGGGAGCCACATGAGAACGCTCCCAATTCCGACACTCACCTGGTCGATATAAACACCCTGAGAGAAAGAGAGCCAAATCAATAGACCATGTAATGGCTATCACAACCAGCGGTTCCATTGACTGTCCCCGGAGGGAACGAAGAACCACTACTAACTCCCAAGGAGCCCCTAGGGAGGATAAATGGAAGCATAATCCAGAAAAACACTCCAAAGGATGAACTGGATACCAGAGTGGAGCAATTCCACATCTTAACCATACTGACAGTGTAGAGATCCACACGGTCAGGAAGGCCATGCTGAGGGTGAAACCCAAGCCAGCCGGAAGGAATGCCAGAATATCTGGAAATCCTGGACACCGGAGGATCGTATCGACAGGTACGATACCATAAGAATTATGTATGCCACAGTCCGTGGCAGATGCCAGCAAAGTCTGGCCTATCTGCTCTAAACATCTCAATGAAGACAGAGCCAGGGAAGCCCTAGGACCACAGTAGGAGCGCAGTCAAATAACAAACGATCCAGGTCTAGGGAAAAACAAGGACCTGGAGACAACAGGTCCAGATAGTGAAGCAGTAGGAACGGAGCATCGATGAGGAGACTCCGAAAATCTTAGTACCAGTGATGTCTGGGACAAACTGGAGCCCCCAGAAGGAAAGCCCCTCCGTCTCGAATTAAACTTCCGAAGACCTCGAGGAAGAAGGGAGACCGGAGGACACAGGTACACAAAGTGGAAGGACCACTTCACTGACAAAGAGTCACTGAAGGTAGCTTCAGTACTCCTAGAGCTGGACTGTAACACCGGCAATGTGTGATAGAGTCAGAAGGCCATAAGGATCAATCACCTCAGGGAGGCCTCCTCTGCTCACCAGGAGTTGAAACCTGTCTTGGAGAAGAGACTAGTCCCCGGAATGCACGTCGTGACGGCTGAGGAAGCCCGCTTCCCAAAGGAGAGCTCCCGGAATGAACACTGCAGAGTTGGCCAGGAGAAGACCCTTGGACTATGTAAGAATGTATGACATTCCTGTCATTGCCACCCAACTACCAGTGTTGCCTAGATGGAAGCCACTGTTGTGACACTGTCGGACTGAACCTATTCAGGGTTCACCGTGACATATGGGTTAGGCCAGAGTGAAGGCCCAAGACAGCCTAAAGTTCCAACAAGTTAAGTGGCAGGGCGGAAGCGACAGACGTCCAGCTGCCCCGAAACGAATGCGGACCAGACACCGTCTGTAGCAAAGAATACCATGGACGAGATGGCCATAGCCACCCGGACAGAGACCGACTCGCCTCCAGAGAGAGCATCATCGTGCGAACAGCGATCCGATGGAAAAAACTCGATCCATCCGGAGAGGAGTCAATTATGGTAAGGCCTGGAATGTAACTGAGCACATTCCACCCTACCAAAAGGTAGACACTCTGGTAGACCGCGCATCACCAAGAGTAATGACATATGTCGACTGCGTAGACATCCGCACACTCCAAGTTGAAGAGCTGAGATCTTGTCTTATGCCAGAAAAATTCTAATATTCTGAGAATCCAGCAGTGCTCCCAGATGAAGAATACCCTGTGAGGGATGCAGGGAGGACTTTTTCTCCGTTGACTACTTATCTGTGCCGAGAAGAAGTCACGGTTAGCCTGACCTAGCGGTAAAGTACCTCGGTGATCCTGCTAAAAGCAGGAGGCCGCCCAGATAAAGGAGCATTCGGATACACTGAACAGGTGAACTGTCAGAAAATCCATAAAGCTTGTAAACCCCGGTGGAGTTGGGGACAGTCCCAACAGGCAGAGCCCGAAACTTGCAAATGTTGCTGTGGCACAGCAAACCTGAACCCATGCTGATGAGAGGGCTATGTATGTACCCGTAGGTACGTGTCCTGAATACTCAGATATACCATAAAATCCCCAGGTTCCAAATGTCGGATGATGGAGCATGAAGGATTCCACCTGAGTCCAGGCACCCTTGGAATCTGATTCAGGGATTTGAGACAGAGTATAGGCAAATGAGGACCAGTCGGTCACTGCCCCAGAAAGAAAGTAGAACAACCAGTCCCTCACTGAGATAGTGAGGCTGGCCAAAATAGCTCTGCTTACCGCCAAGACTGTATAGCTTTCTGGGAATGTAAGGCCCTGATCGTCTGAAGAAGGGCCCGTGGAACAACGCCTGTGAGGAGGCCGCCTGAGCAATGAGAGGCCGTTGAGAATCAGTACCTCACTCTGGAATTCCCCAGATGTAGACCTGTCCCGTCAGGCTGAAGGTTTATCCTCAGGCGTAGGGTCGTCCGTAAGTCCAGGACTGCTCGGTACTGGATATGGTGGCCCCCGTGGAGGCCGACAGCCTAGGAAAAAACAGGCCTTTAGGCTGACCCCGAGGACAAAAAGACTTAACAGAGTTAGTCCGAATGTAGTGGGACTAGCTAAAGACAGTATCTCTCCATTAGTGATACTGCCAATGATGCAACAATCTTGTCAAGGTCAGGACCAAACAAGATCTTCCCCATGGAAGGAGTCTGCACCTCTGCTTTCCCATAACGTAGCCATAGGGTATTGCGGCGGATACAGTCGCAGCCGAAACCCTGAAAGCTAGAAGACCGGCATCCCATTTAGGTAATCTCACACGACCACTGCATATTTTATGTGAGCGGCAAAAGACATTTGAACCCCAGAAGTGTTGGAGGGGAAAAACTTTACAAAAGCATCACCATGCGATGGCCATGGTAGGACGGGCAACAGGCCCTGAAAACGAGTACATTGATTTCAGGCAAAGCTACCACCTACGGATCCGTAAAATCCGTCCAGGCTGGGATGGGAGGCGTATTAATGCCTGTAATCCGATGACGAACATACAAATCCACCCCAGAAGGAGATTCCATTACTTGTGAGGACCCTCAGGGAATGGGAAACAGGAGGCCTTTGTGACTCCTCGTATCTGGCAACAGCCAGACTTCCGCCATGAGATCCACCCACCGGGCAGAAACGGGAAATGTATGATACAGGTGCAGGATCGACATTCTCTATATCCAGAATGAACCTGGCTACCAGCCCCAAAGCAGGGATAATAATACTTGAAATCGGCTCCCCCCATGTGAGAGGGAAAGAGCCGAATACATCATCCAGTTCACGGCAGAGCCACTGGGAAGTAACCACAGGGCGTATATCACGCCATTTAGTATTTCGTAGAAAACGACATCCACCAGGGTGGCCATTGTGGTAATCCCTGCAAGGGGAATGACAGACCGATGTGGTATCGGAGGTAATTCATGTACTGTGAAAAACCCCGTCAGGGAGCGATAGTCTGTGACACAGGGGTAAACTGCAAGAAATTGCGAGATACCCCGAGTTGAAAAGGGCAGTATGGTGAAGTCACTCCAAGCGAGTGACGACAATGGGGCCCGCCCGGCGATCCTCAAAGGAGAGGATCCTGAGAAATAAACCGCCCTTTAAGGGGGTCGTGCAAGGGGCCCGGCACCAGATGGCGCCGCATACATAAACCTTTCTGAGTTAAAATCCTCCGCACTAATTCCTGCAGGCTATGACTTGCAGGATAGCAATAATGGGTGCAGTATCGTGTGCAATCTCCTGGTCAGATATATTTGACTATCTTGACGGAAATATTAAGCAGCGCCATACCGGTCCTGACTAACGCTAAGAGTAGCTGCAGGGACCCATTATCAGCGTATGCAACTCACAGTTCCATCTAAAATATGGCAACGTGCAGCACGCAACAGTATGTGACAAACCTCACAAATATTAACAAGTATATATATGTGAGGTCTCAGAACCACCCCAGGTACACCTGTATTAGGGCAGATAAAGAAAAGGGATAGATATACACTGACAGGTGAGAGAAAAAGCAGACAGTCAGCACTAGCATAAGTCACATACAATGCAGACATATACACTGTACATACATAAGCATGACATATAATATACTGCACAATGTCGCTACATTCAACTGCCCAGATTCAGTGTCTGGGAAGGCTATAGCGCTGTGTACACTCACCCAAAATGGCCAGGTACGCAGGGGGACTGGGCTCACTGTCATCCTAGGAGTTCTGCAGCACCACCGAGAGAAAATGGCCGCTGGAGACCTCAGAAGAAGCGTGGCCCGCGGAGGAAGCAGCTCAGCGACGCCAGAATGTAGTATTGAAAGGCGCGCTGAGCTGAGGGGAGGAGCCGCTAGACAGGGAAGGCTTCCTCCCCTGGCTAGCAATTAACCCCCCGGGATGCCGGCTCCCGCTACCGCTATAATCCCTGGTGGGCTGTGGACACGCGGGGTATGCCTCCATGGAGGGGGAGCCCGCCGCCACCGCTAGCGCCTCCGGTCTGTCCCCAGAGACCGGAGGCATAAGGCTGCATGCACACGCGGGTCACCGCAAGCGGTGACCACGCGACTTACCTGTCCCCGTCGATCCGGCAGCAGCCCAGGGAGTCCTCCAGAGCCCGGCTAGTACAGACTCTGGGGTCCCGCTGCGATCCCCAGATCTGTACTGGCGTCAAAGCGCCGGCGGGGTGTAGGAGCGGCAGCTTAGACGTCCATTGGACAGTCTGATGCTGCCTCTCTGAAGCGTAGTAAAAAAATAATAAAATAAAACTCTTTAAAATAAATTCTAAGCCCCCCTGCAGTAACGGTGACCCGACTCCGGCCGGGCACCAACTTAAACTGAGGTACCTCTGGCTGGGGGGAGGGGTTATAGGGAGAGTGGACCCAAGTGCATCCTTGGAGCTAAAAGCTTTAACTGCGTGGTGCCCGGATTTGGTTCCCAACCTATACCCCAAGGTCAACCCTGTGGACCCCCTATGGACCCTGAAGTAGAAAGAATGAAGTGCCGAAAGTCATAGGATAGATGCCTAGTATCGTGTAGGACCCCCTCCAGCCACAAGTAAACGTAAGGCCTCAAAACCTCTGGAAAGATGTTTGGATAGCTTCCCACAGCTCCTTGATATTTGTAGGAGCGGGATCTTGGGTGCGAATGGACCTCTCCACCACGTGCAATGGGGGTAAAAATAAATAAATCAAGTAACTTTGTACCTGGACAAACCATGTTGCAGAGCAAGGGGTGCAAATGCAAATACTTTTATTTTTTTTCATGCAGGGTAAACACTAGCTGCTTTTGCACGTAGCCCACAAATGCTGGACAGCTTTATGTTTATACAACAATTTAGATTTGAGTTTGAACACGCCCCTCCCAAATCTAAATTTTTAATCTCCCTCACCTGCAGTGCAACATGGTTTCGCTTTGCTCCCAACTCAAGGGGCTCACACAGTACCGACTGATCGCCACAATGTTGCGGTCCTGTACTGCAGGATCGGTAAAATCCAACATGTTGGATTTCACTTATTTTCAAAATATGATCGGGATTTGCACATCGGTAAAATTTAATATGGTAAATTTCACCGATACTCTGAGGGATCGCGGAACATCGATGGCCACTGGTCGACATTTCCGACCCAATCACAGGATCGTGCGACCGGCCGGTAGGTGAATGGGGGCTATTAGAATCATTCCCATAGTATGCTCTCTGTTTAAACTGCATATTTTAAAAAGAAAGAAAAAACAGAACATGTCACACTTGCTATGGTAGCAAGAATGAAGTTCTGTAAGGCATGACCTATAAACAAATTCATACATTTCAATATACTTTTTCCTAGAAAATAGACCTGTTTTTCAGCAAGTGTGACATTATTAAGGTGGGCATTACACAACCACATATGAAAGTTTAAACCACAAACTTTAAGCAACGGGAAGCCTATCTACAACTAGGTAGTTGAACATAATTATAGTGTTCCCGCTAGAAAGCTGGCAGGGTGCTGGGGTTGCCGGCCGGGAGCTTCTGCTCGTGCTCCCAAATAGGGAGCGTGGCCGATCGGGGAGGGGCTTGTCACAATTAGTTACACTTGGGGGTGTGCCCAGCACTTATGGAGGTGCTGGGCTTACCCCAAGCTCTCCCCTCACGGTGAATAGATGCTGTGCGCACTGCAGCCCGCAGGTGGGGAAGGCTCAGGGCAGGCTGTTTTAGCGGGGCACCGCTAAAAGGGCAGGGCACATTTTGTCCTTTTAAAAATCGGACATTGCAGCAAAACTATCATTATACGATGTAGGGCAGCATCACACTCTGGTGCCAACCTAAGTAACTGAGCCTGCACTTGCACACTCGATTCTAAATAGCATGGAGTGGAGATATTCGCACAAATGGTCAATGTTTTTCAACTGTGCTTGCATCTAAGTTGCCGAAAAGTAGCACAGCACGTGTCCCTCTGTGTGTGCACAGAGTTGCAATAGCCACTAAGATGCACGGTCTCAGAAATCGACTGAAAATGTAGTGGGCATTCCTGAGCTATTATGACACAGAGATGAACTGTCTAATGGGCGCGCTATGGAAGTGTCACCTAGCATGGGGCAAGTGCAAACTGAGATGATGCAAAAGATGGTAGCGTCTAAAGAGCCACCAAACAGTATTTCGGCATCTAGAGATGCACAAAGTGGGCGTCCCAGTCCTTGCACCAGTGTTTCCCAACTCCAGCCCTCAGAAAACTCTAGTGCATGTTTTCCAAGTTTTTTTTTTTTTCTTCCTAGTTTTAGCATTACGTTGCTGATGTGACTAAGGGAAGAGATGCCAAAAATGGTTGCGGCAGCAGCAAGCAAATCAAAATCAGTCCCTTAGGGAATTATATTATAGGAAAATGTGCCATTTGCTGCTGTAGGGTAACAATGTTATTTATAGGCTCCATAATTAAATGCAATAAGAGGTAGGGATGGGTGTGATGTAAAAAATGCATGATATGATTTTCTGGGATTTAAAATTTGATTTTGAGGATTACCAAGCACAAAGTAATTACTTTTTATGTGCAAGAGCAGAAGTCATCTAAAATATGAAGCAGTGTCTTGGAACAGATTATTGAATCGACTAATGTCAACGCAGTCCAACGAGCCTTAGGCCCTGATTCAGCAGTGCACGCATGTTCACTGCTGAACGCAGATTCCCGGTGGTCGGGAACCTGCGTAGGCGCCAGACCCGCCTGTGCTAGGTGACACATGTGCAGTATGGGTCCTGCGTGATCGCGCGCAGAGCGTCAGCAGACTGCAGGGATTCATAGTCTGCAGTTTGCGGGAGGGGAGGGGAGGTGGCGGCGACGACGGCCTCAGTTTCCCTAAACGAAGGTGTGTCGCCACCGTTGGGGGGTAGGGAAAAGGCCAAAATCTCAGTTGGCTGACGGAGATTTCCTGGCCTCTTTGTTGCATCTGCGGTGGTCAGGCTTGCGTGACCCTGTGGGTCACTCAGCCGGCCGAGGATGATCACAGATTATCCGTTGCTGCGTCTTTGGTTGGAGCTTGGATAAGGAATGCATGCAGGAGGCGTGACGCCTCCTGCTGCATTACCATAATGGTGCTATCGCAGCTGCTCACATATTAGCAGCTGCGATAGCACTTGCGACCGCAGCTGAATCACCCCCTTAGTACACAGGATGTGCAAGTACACTAACCGACATCCACGTTTCCCAGGCGACTGGAGAAAGAACATAACTAAATTGTCTAAATGAGTTTCTTGCTCACATAATGTACAACAAGAATGGTCTTCTTATCATGTAGACACCTGACTTTTAGTAATACATTAGGTCAGTGGTTCCCAAACTTTCTAGTCACAGCACCCTAGAGAACCAGCATTATTTCCACTGCACCCTTAGGGCAGTTTCGTATTAGGAAATTCAGCAAAAAAAGAAGTCCTCTTTAGGTTCAGTTATGTGGTGGTGGACGAGATGCACTTCTGTTTGTCCACACATTTCATAATTGGCAGCCATCTGCGCTGGTTTGATATTAAATAATTTGCTTTGGTACTAGACCAACAACTCGTGGCACCCCTACAAGTTTACCACGGCAACCAAATTGGGAACAACTGCATTAGATGCTTTGTACACCGACAAATTCACATTTAGTTTAAAAATATAACAGGCTAATAATTGTCTGCCTACTGACCGCTGGTACAAGTAATACAGCCTGGGGTCTTCTGAGACGCCAGTCAAACACTCCAATAGGATGGAAATTTGAAATATTAAAATACTATTTTTACTAAAGCTATTATGCCACTATACACAGAGCCCACATACAGTCAGGTACATAAATATTGGGACATTGACAGAATTTTCATATTTTGTCCTCCATTCACCAACACAATGGCTTTGCAATGAAACAAACAAGATGTGCTTTAACTGCAGACTTTCAGATTTAATTTGAGGGTAATTACATCCAAATCAGGTGAACGGTGTAGGAATTACAACGGTTTCTATATGTGCCTCCCACTTTTTAAGGGGCCAAAAGTAATGGGACAAACTAAACAATCCTAAATCTAACTTTCACTTTTTAATACTTTGTTGCAAATCCTTTGCAGGCATTTACAGCCTAAAGTCTGGAACGCAAAGACATCTCCAGACACTGGGTTTCATCCCTGGTGATGCTCTGCCAGGCCTCTACTGCAAATGTCTTCAGTTCCTGCTTGTTCTTGGGGCATTTTCCCTTCAGTTTTGTCTTCATCAAGTGAAATGCATGCTCAATCGGATTCAGGTCAGAGGATTTACTTGGCCATTGCATAACATTCCACTTTTTAGCCTTAAAAAACTCTTTGGTTGCTTTTGCAGTATGCTTCGGGTCATTGTCCATCTGCACTGTGAAGCGCCGTCCAATGAGTTCTGAAGCATTTGACTGAATAGGAGCATATAATATTGCCCGAAACACTTCAGAATTCATTCCGCTGCTTTTGTCAGCAGTCACATAATCAATAAATACAAGGGAACCAGTTCCATTGGCAGCCATACATGCCCACGCCATGACACTGCCACCACCATGCTTCACTGATGAGGTGGTAAGTTTTGGATCATGAGCAGTTCCTTTCCTTCTCCATACTCTTCTCTTCCCATCACTCTGGTACAAGTTGATCTTTGTCTCATCTGTCCATAGGATGTTGTTCCAGAACTGTAATGGCTTTTTAGATGTTGTTTGGCAAACTCTAATATGGTCTTCCTGTTTTTGAGGCTCACCAATGGTTTACATCTTGTGGTGAACCCTCTATATTCACTCTTGTGAAGTCTTCTCTTGATTGTTGACTTTGACACATATACACCTACCTCCTGGAGAGTGTTCTTGATTTGGCCAACTGTTGTGAAGGGGTTTTTCTTCACCAGGGAAATAATTCTTCTGTCATCCACCACAGTTGTTTTTCGTGGTCTTCCGGGTCTTTTGGTGTTGCTGAGCTCTCCGGTGCATTCTTTCTTTTTAAGAATGTTCCAAATAGTTGATTTGGCCACACCTAATGTTTTTGCTCTCTCTCTGATGGTTTTTTTTTTATTTTTCAGCCTAATGATGGCTTGCTTCACTGATAGTGACAGCTCTTTGGATCTCATATTGAGAGTCGACAGCAACTGATTCCAAATGCAAATGTCACACCTAGAATCACTCCAGACCTTTTACCTGCTTAATTGATAATGAAATAACGAGGGAATGGCCCACACCTGTCCATGAAATAGCTTTTGAGCTGATAGTCCCATTACTTTGGCCCCTTAAAAAGTGGGAGGCACATATAGAAACCGTTGTAATTCCTACACCGTTCACCTGATTTGGATGCAATTACCCTCAAATTAAATCTGAAAGTCTGCAGTTAAAGCACATCTTGTTTGTTTCATTTCAAAGCCATTGTGGTGGTGAATAGAGGCCAAAATATGAAAATTCTGACAATGTCCCAATATTTATGCACCTGACTGTAGCTATATTGAAGCAATGATTTTGAATTACTTTCCTCACCCACCCAATGCTTATAAATTGGTGACACCAGAGTCATGGGTAAAGAAACCAGCAGATTAGAGGCAAATAGAGGAAGGTGCAATAAATGTCCCCTTCGCTCATTACCGAACATCATGGGTTGAATGTGAGAATGTAAAGAGACAAACAACAATAATTCGATTTGATCAACTTCAAAAAAATAAATAACCATTATGAGTATGGGCCAAAGCCCTAAATTAGAGGTATAGTCAGATGCGTGTCGCAGCACAAGTTGGAAGTAAGAGGTTACTTTTCCTTCACATGTCACATTATGTGACAACAAAAATTGACCAGTAAAATAACCTAGGAGTGAACAAAATAAAGACACTGCTTCCTGTACAAAATTAACTCCATGAGTCAACTTTAATATCTTATTGCAACTCGTGCAGTACGGGCTGATTAATCAGACTATGCATACAGATGGTGGTTAAAAGAATATAGTGTTCAGTTTATGGTTGGTCATCATTTTAATTTTCTAGGCATTAAAATTGTAGAAAGCACATTGATACTTACATGCTGTAAGGGGTACCACTCCCAACCATGCAAACGCCACTAGCGTGTAGTGAAACCAGTATCTAATTGCAGTGCCAATACTTGTAATTAGTCCAGCACAGATGTCCTGGATTGGAAGCCGAGAAGGCATGTCTGGGGAATAAACTGTAAGAAAAACAAATTAATTCAATATTCAAACATTACATTTTTAAATGAAAACAAAATATACAGTTGTAATAGTATTTTTTTTTTATCTTGTTGTAATCCACTTGATTTTCCAATATGTTCAATACCAATATTTAGCCTATATTATGACTGTTACTAAAACAGTTTAACATATAAACAAGGAGCTGCTGGCTCCACATCAAGCAAGGTGATAGAGGTACCGCATTCTGCCTGTATGTGGGACCCTGATGTATGTATGTATGTATGTATGTATGTCATGTGACCCTGCCTGTGTGTATGCATGTGTCTGTATGACCCTGCCTGTATGTGTGTATGTATACGTATGTATGACCCTGCCTGTGTGACCGTATGTGTGTATGAATATATGACCCGGTCTGTATGTGTATGTATGTGTCTGTGCGTGACCCTTGGCTTAGGGGTGCCGTTAAAAAAAAAATTCTGAAAAAATAAGGGTGCCAAGCACAGAGAAAGTTTGGGAACCAGTGGTATACGCTATTAAATTAGTGCAGGAGGGGTAAGCGCTATTAATTTAATGAAGGGTAACTACTACTTTTGGAGTGATTGTTGTGGGCACTACTTTATGGTGGAGTGACAGGACTGATCATTTTAGAGTTGAAATGGTTTAGAGGCTATTAATTAAATGTGGGACTGCATTTTATGTAGGACTATTTGTTTGGTGTGATAACTATTAATTTTAAGGGTTTAGCTGGTTGGGGAGGGTGATAGGTCAAGTTATGCTATAGAATGCTAATTATTTGCATTTTGTGTATAGATGGGGGTAGAGATGCCTATTTACTAATCATATATATAATTGTTTTAATGTGGGAACTGTTTGGTGGGAAATTACTATTTATGAAATGTGAGACTTTGTGACTTTTCCACAAGGTGAATATAAAAAAAAAAAAAAAAAAAAAAATAGGATTACCTTTGAATCCTTTTCTCTTGAGCAGGCTGGGGGAACACGGGACCATGAGATTGTAGGTTGAGGCTGGAGCTAGAACTTAAAATTAAACTGTAGCTCTATAAAGAAAGCTCTTCCTCCCCCCCCCCCCCCTGCAATCCCACAATGCCAGTACTTTTTTAAGAGTCTGGAGAGAAACAGCAGGAACCCCGTAAAACTGTTAGATTAACCAAACAAAACAGTAGAGGAGAAATACGGTCAAGAAACAAAATCTCTCACAACTGAGCGGGAGGGATTGCAGTGTTCCCCAGCTTGTTTAAGAGAATAGGATTCAACGGTAAGTTGACCAAAAATCCTATTTTCTTTTGCAGCAAGGCTGGGGAACACTGGTTGTTCAAAAGCCGCCCCCAGGTGAGGGAACGCTCAGGCTGCCTGACTGGAGAACTGTACGCCTATAGTGGGTGCCGCCGGAGGTAAAAAACCTGAAACGGAAAAAAATTAGCAAAACGTGCAGACGGGACTAGATAGCCACACAACGAACCTGTGCTGAAGTTCCGAGTCGCGCTGCCAATAAGATCGCTGCCGTCCTAGCGGAAGGCGCTGACACCCGGTCTGGTGGGTCCTGCATCAGAATAGGCTTGAGTAATGACCGAGCGGATCCCACGTGCGGCGTACAAAAAGATGACATGTCCAAGGAAATCTGCAGAGCTCAGCCCAACTAGCAGAGAGAGATCATCCCAGTCGCAGAAGGAGGAAGACCAGAAGGACAATGTCCTGAGTAAGTACAAGGCCAAAGCAAGTGTCGGCTGGAACATAAAACCTGTGCGGAGCAACCGCACAATCATTATGGAAGACAAGATAAGGCGGCTTGCCAACCCCAAATAATGAATGATGCAGAGGAAAGACAATAAGCCCTAAGGAAGACCAGCTTCCAAGCAACAAACTGAAGATCCATTGAATGCAACAACGCCAAATGGAGCCTGGGTAAGACTAGATTAAAATTCCACGCCTCCACCTGCGGATGAAACGGTGGCTAAATACGCAGCACACCTTGTAAAAACGCTTTGGACCCTCGGAAGAAGAGCCAAACACTGCTGGAAGAAAATAAAAAGGGCCAAAGCCTGTATCGTCACAAAACAAAGTAGTCAACCGGCCTCCAAACCCTCCAGAAGGAAGGCCAAGAAACAGAGGCAAAAACATGTAACAGTTACACCACAAGAGGTAGAGTTCCAAAACCCGGAGGTAAGCGTGAGATGGAACCAGAGTCCAGGCTCGCAGCCTAGTACAGACCACAAGAGAAGAAACTTGCAGCTTTCTCATTCTCAGTCACAGAAGTCCCATGGCGTAAACTAACCAAGGAAAGTGTCCTTGTAGAAACGAGTCAAGTTGCAGCAAGTCTGGATGAAGTGGAAGACGCCACCCTGGACCTACCGACCTTGGGAGAACGTTCACGTACCATGACTAGCGTATTCAGCCTGGAGCCACTAGGATTATCCTCATTCGGGAAACCTCAATGCCCCTGGAGACCCGAGGGATCAGTGGGACGGTGGAAACAGATGTTCTGGATGAACAATTTCACGGAACAGGCAAGTCAGCAACTTGCGGTAGCCAGTGGATACCCAGATACCATACCAAATGGTGGAGCCACATAAACAGGCCAAGAGGTCCCGAGATCCCCACGTGTCCACCCCGGAAGACTTCAGCATCGCGTGCAGCACTTTTGTACCTGCCCGAAAATGTACATATGCCACTACCGGGTCGGGGCCCGACCGACTGCCGTGAGGACGGACAGGCCCCCAATATAGCAAGAATGATGGCGTAGAGCTCAAGCCCATCGAACAGCCTGGCCTTTGTGGATGGTGACCCAAGGCCGCGAAGCTGAAAAAGCAACTGCACCACAGACCAGGATACTCGTGGCTGTGGTCACAATGAGCCAATCCGGAAGGACCAAGGATTGGACCTGAATGCAAAGAACGGAAACCCTCCACCAATGTAGAGTGACGGGAACTGTCAGACAGAAGGGGAACAGAGACAGGAGGGATGCTGAGCAATCCTGTCCAGTTTGGAGAATTACCCACTGGGACTCCCGTGAGGAGAACCTGGTCCCCTGAATGGTCCCCTAAGTGGAGACCAACATGCCCAACAACTGAATGATCCACAAGGTTGACTGATGAGGCATCGACCAATCCTTAGACCAAGGTCGGCAGGATCCATTCACTGTCCGCCGCAAGAAAAACACCATGTAGAGCGGTATTGGATGCCACCCACGGAACTGAAGGAGCAGAGAAAGAAGGGAGACCTTGCATAGTCGGAATACAGCACTGATCCGAAAGTACTTGAAACCTTCACAAGTTGACCACCGAAGAATCATTCGTTCTGTGCGCACAATACGCGGGGGCAACAACCGTATTATGTTGCAAAACCATGGAACCGGGGCTCCAACGAACGGTAGGGTCCGGACTAGACGGGACCAAGTCGATTACTCGCTGAAGAAGCATAACTACCCGCCCAAAACGAAACCTAAATACACACGTTCCAGACTTGTTGGCCCCCGCGTTGTGGATCCCTGATCGGAGGGAGTTTCTGCAAACTGAACGACCCCTTCCCTGGTGCTCAAGGCACGAAGAGACAAGAACGGTCCAAATTATCCACTCGGCATTCGAACTAATAAGGGGATAGAACCCCAGTTTCCGTACCTATGGCGGTACTGGAGCAAATGATAGCACGGACCAATGTCACCGCGTTCCACCGCTTCCTGGGGGGAAAGCGGTGGGAAAAGACAAAACACAATGCCCTGGTGGTGGACTCAAGAGGTCCCAGATGGAACCATGGTGAAAGATGCCAAGCACTGACTGACTGAAGACATCACTTAACGATCACTAAACCGGAGCAACCACCCTACCACTTGCAAGCAAACTGGATAGAGAGAGAGACACTTTGTTAGGCCCTAGGCTTCCTTGAAGCAGTGTCCCCAGAACGTAGAGTGTTACTAAAAATGCCCCCGGACCTCGAACCCATGCGGGGGAAGAATCGTCTCACATCAGACTGACCTAAGACGCACCACCATGAAAGAGGAGCAAAAACCTGGAAATGCAGACCCACCGCATGGACGCCCCGACAGAAAAGTGCTTTTCCGATCGGTGGGAATTATCCAGTTTTGGCCAAAAGAGAACGTCCTTATCCAACCGATAAAAGTGTAAGGAACACCCTGATAATGAGTGCCTAAGCAAAGCGCAGAGCCACAGGGTCTTTCAAGTCAAACCGGCCTTAGCTGAAGCCCGGAAGCAACCTGTGCCTCATCTTGCCTGGCCTCCCACACAGAGCCTGCCGCGAATGTCTCCCCAATTCTACAGGGAATCACAGGGCAAATCACTGTAAAGCCCCTAGACAAATTCATTAGCAAAAGAGACCACATCTCATGCCACCCATGTCACAGCCCAACAAGGCAGGATAAAGACCCTAGAAACTATCAAAACAGACCGGAGAAAACCCTCCCAGGTCTAGTTGGTGGATCCCTGGCAGACTGAGCCCTGGACATTACCTGGGGAGGTGTTTCCACTTGGATATTCAATCCGCTGGAAGCGAATGTGTGAGAAATGGATCCCTCTGAATCCAGCGTCTCCTAATCCTCCCTGTGGAGACCGGAGAGATACGCCGATGGGAAAGTAGCGACTTTCCATCGCCAACACTTGGACAGACCCACAGCCACCGCTTGGGAATCCATACCTAAACCACCTAGAGAGTGGCGCAGAACCGCAATGAATCGAAAAGGACAGCAGGTTCTCATCCTTTGGGACCACGCAAAGTTTCTGTGCATGCGAAACGTCTAATGGGGCCCTGGAAAAAGGAATATGTCTCTAAGACCAACCTCCACCTGTGCCGCGCACAGCAGAGGAGTCCTGAAAAAGTGTATTAGGAACATGACATAAATCATGACACCGCCCGCTGCCAAGAATGGAGCCAGAGCGGGACTTACCATTTACCCTATATAGGGAAAGGAGCCTGCGCCCGAGACGAGGTAATACCCCAGCCTGAACTTGGGTTCCCTGCAAAGCGAACCAGCGCCACTAGGGTGTACACTGACCTGATTAGAGCCTGAGCACACGTAGGTCCCCTCCAGTGGACGCAGCACCCCAGATGCCTTCGCTTAACCGGACCCATACACACAAGGCGTTCGAGGCCAACTGCCCAGTACCCAGCACAGGAGAGAAAACTGCCCAACAAACAGTCAAAAACCCCACATACAAACTCCACACAGTTAGGGCTGTAACATGAAACAAAAAGACAACCGCCATGCGGTGAGGCTGCAAAGCTAACCATTACACAGTCAGCGCCAATTACGCCCTCTTGCTAACCGTTCAACCAAAGACGGCAGGAGCGTTTCACTTTAAAGCAGGCAGTGGTGACAACAGTGTGAAAGAGCCCACGTAGACATAAGCACATCTGCAGCTGAACACATAGGCAGCTAATACTATTACAAGTATAAAGTACTTAGCCTTCCAGGAGCTGCAGGGGAGAAGTGTGGATTCGTCCCAGGGCTCTGTGTTTGTTGAGACTGACAGCTGTCGTGGTGAGCCACAGCCATCCCTGTGAAATGCAGAGAGAAGTTAGCTGTCCCAGCAGAGGCAGGATGCTCTGTGCTGGCATGCTGCGCTGCTGCAGGAGGGGAAGTGTAGCGTTTGAAGCTCCGCCCCCTCAGTCTCCACGCTCCTCAAACCTGGAGTACTTTCCAGTGCTAGGGAAAACTCTGATCGTCAAGCCCTGTTGTTGACACAAGGGCTGCCTGTCAGCGGGCGTACACCCCATGTTCCGTGAGAGGGGAGCCGCCACAACAAGCCCGGCGAAATGGCGTCCGCCATCCGCAACCGCACCCTCCGCCAGCACCCTCTGAAAGGGCGACTGCATGCGCCGGTACCCGGGCCAAGGCAGTCTTTCTGGAGACCGGTGTGCTGCGAGTGGTCCCTGCGATGCGCGAACACCACCACGTCGGGCCACTGACCAAAACCAGCAGCCGCACTCAGACTATACAAGCGGCGCACAGGTACCTAGCTGAGGAAGTAAGTGCCAGCTCCAGACCCAGCCTACAATCCCATGGTCCAGTGTTCCCCAGCCTTGCTGCAAGAGAAATAAACTAAATCCCTTTTTACAAATTGTCAAGCAGCAACCGAGTTTAAGGGGCCTATGCATCAAGCTGTTTCGTGCAAAAAAAAAAAAAAAATTGTAGAAACTTCAGTTTCTGCAGATTTTTATGTATTGCACCGATGTATTTATAGCACAATGCAGATTTCACATAAATCCTTGGCAAAGTGCTAATAAGCACTACAGATCGCAGTCCCCATTGTTATCAATAGGGACTATGATCTTATCCCTATGTACCAAACCACAAGAGGTAAAGCTTTTAGGAGTTAGGCCCCGGTAGTTTACATCATCTTAAGATGGTGTAAAATGTATTAAGCCTATGGATGCTCCAGGAGCACAAGAGAGACCTTTCGCTCTCTCGCAGCCTCCGGCCGGCTCTGGAAGCTGACACTGTGCATGCTCAGTGTCAGCTTTCCCAGGAGAGGTCTTGCACAAACATGAAAAGACTTCTACAATTTGCTGGGGATATAACTCACAGGGACCCTTCAAGTTCCTTTTTGTACATAGCTGGGATATTTTCATTAAAAATGAAAATATCCCTGCGATATGGATACTTCGTAAACGCGTGAGTTCCCCGATTATTAGTACTTAGACTCCTAAGACACCAGCCGCAGGTATTCAAAGCTGGAAGAACAGGAAGGAGAGATAATCACTGTCTGCTGCCCCAATTCTGGTGGGAGAGTCCAAATTTAATAGGGAAAGGCAGAAGGAATAGATGAGGAATATAAAGCTCCCATAGTAATACAGCAGTGAATGAAAGTCTCTTTTATTACAATACCATTCACAGCATCAACCATCAGTATTTCACTTCCTTATCACTAAAAGATATAGTAATACACAAACACACCCACAGGGATGGTCAGGAAGCCGACGGCCCTCCCGACTGTCAAATCCCGGCAGGGTACTAATGACAGGCGTCGAAATCCCGACGCCTGTCATTATACCTACGCCGGGAGCCCGACGCTCAGCATACCGAACGAAGGTAAGCCAGGCGGCGGGCGCAGACAGCCGTGGGGGGGAGGGTTAGGTTAGGGGCTCCCGGGGGGGCCTTAGGGTTAGGCAAAACCCCGGGAGACTTAGGTTTAGGCTGGGGGGGTTAGGTTTAGGCACTAGAGGGGGAAATTAGGGTTAGGCACCCCATAAGGGAGGGTTAGTTATACTTACCTAAATCCCCTGTTGGAATTTTCACTATCGGTCTGCCGGCATCGGGATTTGAACTGATACCGTTTCAAACCCACATGTGTCAAAATGTCAGTGTATTACATCAGCATCGATTATGGGACCCTTAGACAACTCTCTATAGTTTGCAGCTGTCATTAGACATCTCTCCATATTGTACAAATTACAATATTTTATTTATCGTAAAATATATGGTTATATTTCTTATCACCACTGTCAAGGGGTTATTGTTTTGTTATCACTCAACCCAGTCAGAAGGTATGTCCTGCTTCATGCTGTTAGGTGCATGCAGCTTCACCTTTAAAGACCGAACAGGTAGCATGAAGCATGGTCAATGTATTTAAAGGGGAAGGGGCTGGATGGCAAGCTTGCGCTGTCTAAAATGACAGCCAAGTGCCTTGCATTAGGGCTACTCCCACTCAGGTGGTTTGTTGGCATCTAGACTGGCAGAGTAGTGGTACATACACTGACCGCCTTCTGACAATTTGACACCACCAACTAACAATTTGGATATACCTACAACATTAAGCAACATTCGGACTATTTTCAAGGGCTACTTTAAGTTCCCAATCCGACCCTATTTCCATAACAACCTGTTAACCACTATCCAGGAAGACTGTGCAAATCTAACGATAACAATGACTTGAAGGATGCTGTCATTTCATCTATATCATTTTCCACAAAGGAATGGCCATATCATATGGGTTTAAACCATTTTGGTGGGAAATAAAAAAATTTGCCTTAAGCTCTTCTCTAAATCTTGCTCCCATAACGAGTAAAGTAAATATTTTTCTGTTCAGCTGTGAAGGATTAACTTCGGCAACTTCGAATATCAGCAAGTCAGTGACATGCAACAAAGTGATCCTCACCGTTCTGTAGCAGATACTTTATACACAGGAGCATGGAATCGGTATGATTTACCGCCGAACCCATGCCCGGCGGTTGGAATCCCGACAGCGGCATCCTGGCAGAGGAAATTCCGATCGTCCTAAGGTAAGTATTGACTAACCTATATCTACCCCCTAACCCTAAGCCTCCCTTAGGGGTGCCTAATCCTAACCTTCCCCCCACTGCCTAACCCTAATCCCCCCTGTAAGAGTATGGCCTCCTGTGCTAATGGTTGTGCATCTTTGGATGCAGCCATTAGCCCCGGGTTTATCGCACAGGGAATTTGCATAATAATTTAACAGCTAGGGCCGTTAAACCATAAAAATAAAAAGATATATAATATTAGAATCCATGACTAAGCTTTAGACAAACGCATATCAGAGATCTCTTCTGCATTATGACACGGGGTAAAGTAACCTTGGGGGCGGAAAAATAGGATCGCAGAGTAAAGTAAGCTAGGGGGCGCGAGAATAGGATCGCATGCAGGCGTTGGCATATGCCGTTACTAATACAATTGGAGATAACTGTGTGACTAGGTGGTCTACAATTTTGATATTTGTGTAATGTAGTTGTAATTTTCATATCTTCTAATTTTGGGATGCTATTAGTAGCTGCTATTATTCTGGGCTAAATTAACATAGGGTGCCTTAGAATATTTTGTCCAAATGTATGTTGGAGAATGCCCGGGTGTCGGAAATTACCAAGGAAAGGACACTGGAAAAATAGCAAGGACATTGGAGAACATGTATTGCATTTGCAGTTGCTAATCTATGTGGAGAAGATCCGATTACTATGCAGATGTGTCCACATGCATCTTACCTCCGTGCGCTACAAGTCGCATTAAACATAACGCGAGTGCCCTGCAACTAGGTAGCGCCGAGAATCTTTTTGTTCACTGTTTTACCTTCAAATGTATCTTAAATACAAAGCAATGTGAATTGGACGCACAAGCATCTTCTTCTGATTAAAATGATATGCAGCAGGCCTATATTCTGTGTGCGACTGCGGGTATATCTGCATGCTGCTTGTGCATCCTATTCACATTACTTTGTGAATAAGATACATTTCACGATAAAAAGTTGCATGAAAAGACGCTCGGTGCTACAGTCACGCCACTGCATGGCGCTACGCAAGGAAGGAAGATGTACAATTGTTAGTTGTAATTGACTTAATCTAAGGTAATGGTACTCAACTTTAACCCTCAAGTTTTCACAAAAGTTCATATTTTGAGGATTTCTGTCTGCAAAATAGGTGAACTCACCTCTGTGCATGATTAAAGAAATCCCAAAACATGACGACCTGTTGGTATGACTTGAGGACTGCCATTGAGAACCACTGAGCTAAGGTATTGTTCACAATACCAAAACATTTTCAGTGTCTTACCAACTCCACATTGGCTCCCGAAATATGGGTGCCCCTGCAACTTGGAATTACAGATATGTCCATATACATCTATCCTCATACATCTACAAGCCGCACCATAAATAACGCGGGAGCTCCGTGTCACTCGATAGCGCTGAGCGTCTTTTCATGCAACTTTTAACCTTCAAAGGCGTCTTATTCACATAGCGATGCTAATAGTTAGCTCAAGCAGCTTCTGCTGATTAAAATGATATGCAAGCAGGCCTATGTTATTTGTGCGACTACAGGTGTATCTGCATGCTGCTTGTGCGTCCTATTCACATTGTTTTAGGAATAAGATACATTTGAAGATAAAAAGTTGCACGAAAAGATGCTCGGTGCTACAGTCATGCCACTGCATGGCGCTACGCAAGGAAGTTAGATGTACAATTGTTATGTGTAATTGACTTAATCTAAGGCAATGGTACTCAACTTTAACCCTCAAGTTTTCACAAAAGTTCATATTTTGAGGATTTCTGTCTGCAAAATAGATGAACTCACCTCTCAAAGTAGTAAGATGAATGTGGACACATCTGTAACTTTACAATTGTTATGTGTAATTGATTTAATCTAAGGCAATGGTACTCAACTTTAGCCCTCTGTGTGCAACTCTCTTCTGTGTGTAGGTGTATCTGCATGCGAAATGCTACGTTACAGTTTTACAGCTGCTGACTGTAATGCAGCATTTCGCATGCAGATACACCCACACTCACACACAGAATATAGGCATGCTGCATATTATTTTAATCAGCAGAAGCTGCATGTGTTAACTATTCGCATCGCTATGCGAATAAGATGTATTTGAAGGTAAAAAGTTGCACGAAAAGATGCTCGACACTACCAATTCACACCACGGCATGGCGCGACTAGAAGGCCTGTTTAGTGCACAAGGAGGCTAGATGTATGTGGACACATCTGTAATAACAAGGGAATTTTTAATGCCATTTAATAAAACTTTTACCCTAGTGCATTGTATTACAAATCTTGAATTATTAAAATAAAAATTACACTGGTGAATAAAAGAATTTCCCCTAAATTACTGTATACGCATGAGATGAGTTTTAATACTTCAAAACATGCAAACACATGTATTTGGCACTGGTGTAAAAAAAACTACACACACCAATAATATATTCGATAATTGCAATGTGTGTCCTTACATTGAGAAACAGCAAATATAAAGATTATTCAGATTAAACCACCCTATTACATCTGAATGGCATTTAAGGACCATATGAAAAATATAGATACTAACTGAAAAAGTGTCACAATTATTGTAATTTTGTACAATAGTACCCTTACAAGATCCTGGATATTTAGTAGGGTGAGGTATCTATTGATCTCAGAAGATTTAAAATTATTCACTTATTGCTATATTTTTTGCTAAACTTGAAATTACATAAAGGTCAGACCCAGAGATCGACAGATCGAGAATTAGAAGCGATATCACACTAATATTCACATAAAAAAATTATATTTTTAAAACGTAATTGACACTAAAAGCACAGTTGAGAAAAAAAAAAACGTTTTATGGCACATGGGGGGAAATCAATTCAACACGAATTGAATCGCGCCTGGAGGGAGCTCCCGAAGCCATTCAATTCAGTGCGCTGTTATGTCGGAGAATGCCGGTTCTCGCGCCTAAAGTGCCGGACGCGTGGCTGTTAGCGAAGCAGGAAAACGCGTGCTGAGCACTTTTGTCGGATATCTCCTTGCATCCCCAGGGGGTGCTAGAAGAAATCCTTAGCCCGCCCAAACACCGCGTTGAATTGAATAGCTTCGGGAGCTCCCTCCCACAACTATTAAACATCGCATTGAATTGAATTACCCCCATAGGAGTTGCATTTCCTATGTGAAATATATTCTGCTACAAACTTGGTGCCTGCCTTACTGCATTATTTGGATGCATATTAGGCAAGCATGAACTTATTAAAAGTATTGTGACGCTTACTGTTTTTTCTTTTGTACAAACACTGGACAGTTTTTTCTGCCAAATCAGCAATATAATATAAATAAGACAGTTTAAGCAAATCATCCTTTGGTTTACAAGAACAGAGATAATTTATAGTTTATGTGTATAATGACATATCCTGAAATTATGTGAGACACTAAAGCAGTTAGTGTCAAGTTCTGCAAAATCAACTTAGTATCTGTTCAATTAAAGCACTGAAGAAATAAACTTACTTGGAGTAAAGGCAAATCTGTGCTTGCATAATTCACAGTATTCTTTCCTGCTGTGTTTAAGCCACTGAACTAAGCTGAAAAATGAAAGTGCAACATACTGTAAAGAACATTACAAATAACATTACAAGCAAACAGATTATTCAGATTTAACTGTTGAAATATCGTGCTTAACCTAGACTTGTGTGCCAGACGACAAACAATTTACTGGTTACACTATATTGAATCTTTTACAAAGAGTTGGGCCAAGGTGATAACTGGGTGATTGCGTGATTTATTTATTATGTGCATCAGCTGAGATTTAGGGGTTTATGTACTAAGCCTTGGAGAGAAAAAGTACCAACCAATCAGCTCCTGTCACTTTACAGGCGGTGTTTGAAAAATGACAGGAGCTGATTGGTTGGTACTTTATCTCCAAAACTTAGTACAGAGACCACCATGTCTTCATAGTAACTATAGGAAGAGTAACTATGGGAATGCGTCCAAGGAGTATCAATTAATGACTTTCTGAATAAAGGGCCTGATTCAGAGCCGGATGCAATTAGCGCTCGCTCGTCCTGAAAATAGGGGTGGCTATTCAAATGAACCGTTCGCTGTTTGCGGTCTGTTCACGCCTCTAGGTCTGAACGAGCGAACAAAACTTGCGGTCGTTTTTTGGGAAACTACGCCCCCTGGCCGCTCGCATCCTACGTCATGTCCGCTATTTATTAGATTAATCGAGTACATCGAACAGGGTATGAGCTGCTCGCTATTCTTGTGGTTGGTTTTTGCTACCACAATTTTGCAAGCAGTTCTGGCTAAAAAAAAAACCCAGTGACGTGGTCAATGACGCTGCTGTTTTAAATATGCACACCCATAAAACGCCCGTTTTGACCTTTAAGCACGCCTGCGATCGGATCTCCACTCCCCGTTTTCAAACACCTTCCCCTGTTACCACCCACATACGCCTCATCCTGTCACTCAAATTATCAGGCATTCGCTATTTTGCGAGCACATGAATTTCGGCCGCACTGACTGGTTCGCGCATGCGTATAACGATCCATACGCATGCGCAGTTGGGCAAACATCGCTCGGAGCGAACGAGCTGCCGCTTACGAGTGGCTCTGAATCAGGCCCAAAGTGCTTCCATTTAAGAAATCTTTATTTTATAAGTAGTTTAGAGTATTATTTTTCAATAGTAGCTTTAATTGTGACTTTAAAAAAAAAAAAAAAAAAAAAAAATTACAATCTATCACCACTTACTCCGCATGGTATATGCACAGCAAAAGACTACACTGAGTGGGTAGGTCTCCATTGACGAACATTATCTATGGTCAAAGCTCTCAAGAGTTCCACTTTCAAATAAACTTAATGCTAAGGGGAGATTTACCAAGAGCAACGTTTATGGCATTTTGACACCAAGATTTAAAACACACTACTTAAGCCGTTTTGTATTTCAGGATATAATTAAACTAAGAAAGAAAAGAAAACACTTCCTCTACATTTTCTCAAAGCCCAGTCTGCTCAGCAATGGGTCATTGCTGGAAAGGGAGCTGATAAATTAATATGCTGAAGTAGAACTGGGACCCTCATGGTACCCTGGATAGTGAATAAAATAAATGTACGTTCCCACTATAATGAATAAAATATAGATGCTCCCATAAAAAAATAAATTTTATAGTGTTCTTTTGTATAAAACAGGGACCTCAAGGAGCAGTGACAGTTCATGTTTTCCAGACCACCTGTGGATCTTTTAAAATGTGTTAGTAATAAATACATATGTACCCTAGCTAGGGGATGTAGAGATATTTGACGATTAATGCAGGCCATACATCTGCCGGGCATTTCCTTGATGCTGATCAGTGATCTGATACGTACTCCAATGATCTGCACTATTTTGTGGGAGTGAGGAAATACATGTTGAAAATCCCCAATTCCAATCTTTTTTGGGCTGAAATCAGCAAATAGAGATTGTCCAAAATGTTGGATTTTCACAATACCCGGGGCCCAGTCATCTGCAGAATGGGGAATTGCTCCAATCAATTGCAGATGTTTGGGACCCACATGTTTGGCCACCCCTGGTATAAAACATGCAATTAATACTGCCACCTTATTAAAATATTATGTCCCACAATAATTTTAAATAACTTTTTTCCTAACACATACTAACCTAAAATCATCTTACCTAATTTGATGTAATCTCTGTGGGTATTAAACACTAAGGAAGCAATGGAACAATGCAAAAATATTTAATCTTAAAAGATGTGCAACCAATTAGGAAAGGTCTCATCTGTGATTGACTGAGCGATGTAAGAGACCGCTCCTATAAGTAGACAGGGCTACCAGAAACCATCTTCTATTGCATCTGGTGCTCCTTGGGAGCACTCAATGTCATTCATAGGTATTTGTTTTGTTTCCCCAAAATCGCAAATAGATTAGGTCGAATCAAGAAAACAGCAAAGTATATTTATTCTTCATTCCTTTTCCTTGAAATACTCCATTGCAGTCATTATAGTGGGTAACTTCCTTTAGGTTAGAGACAGGCTAGATAAAGAGCCCTATAGACCATACGTAAAGCAACTTCTCCTCTAAACATTGGTCTGAGTAACTTCCCAAACAGTTTCTGAAAAATATATATAGCCTCTCTGACAACATGGGTAGAAAACCTGGGCTGCCATAGAGTATTTCAAGGTGAATAAATATTATTTGCAGTTTTCCTTTTCAATATTCCATGGCAGCCATTACAATCACATGTACCCAAGCAAAATAGTACCGAGGGATAATAAGAAAGCTAAGCCACGTATGCCAAATAGTCAAGAGAGTTTATTTATTTAAGTGGATTTATGGAGGTACAGATGTGTCCTCACTCATCTTTGCTGCAATCGCGCCAAACAGCCCCTCTTGGTGCGCCCGATACTGTGAGACTCTGCTAGCGTCGGGTGTATTTTTTGCTGAAAATATATCCAAGTTGTAATGCAATGCGACTAGGACGCACCAGGATACTGCGCTGATTAATTTGATATGCGACACTTAATTCAGCATGTGAAGTGCTACAATGTAGCAGCTGCAGCTTTATTCCAAACCAAGTTCCATGTACAGACTCAGTCGCACACAGATATAGAAGTGTCACATATCAAATTAATCAGCAGTCTCCTGGTGCGTCCTAGTTGCATTGCGACATAGATGCATTTTTGCTAGCAGAGTTGCACGAGACCTGTTGGCTCACTCACTCCATGTCAGTATAGAACATTATATCTAATGTGATAGTGACTATATAAAGTATGCAAAGATTTCCAAACTGCTCCCTTTCAAAGCATGGTTACTGTAGTCTGAGCAGTTTATGTACAAAAGGTAGCCACTATTTATGAGGAGTGGGTTTTCAGGATCTCTAGCACCTTATGCCCATTTATTTTGTATGCCTGCATGATTACTTCTCTGATCCATCCTAAAAAGGCATGTTTGAAAAGGCCATGACCTTCCCTGGGTCCTCTTGTAATCAAGAGCAGCAGTTCTGTATTCCCTCACTACTGGATACCAGTACAGTGATCACAACAAATCTAGTACACTTGGTTACCACTCCTTTCAGCCACAACTTGTGGGTAAAAAGATGGTAATAGAACCCCCTGGTTGATATTACATGTAGATACAACTCTGGCAAGAAAGTTGCATTACAACTTAAAATCCCCTTCATCTTTGTATATACTAAAACAGGGTTCCTTGCTAGTAACTCTATAACCATTCTGGCAAAATTAACTGCCATTAGAACATAACAAAAGAGGAAACCTCATCACCACTTGAAAAAAGGAACTTATGAATTCTACTGAGGCTAACTTGGTATACAATAAGGCAAAGCACCACTGATATTTGTACATTGGGCACGATTCTATTCTACGAGATGTGAATAGCGCCGGGAATCAGCTCCCGGAGCTATTCAATTCTGCGCAATGTTAGATTGGGGAAGGCTCGTTCTCGCGCCTTAAACAGGGTGTTTAGGCGCGAGAACAGGCATTCTTCGACTAAACTTCCCGGCGCGATGTTGTTTTCCCGGCGCTAAGGGCAGAAAACAGCATCGTGCCTGGACTTTTGTCAGATTTCTGCTCGCATCCCCGGAGGGGTGTGAGAAGAAATACTTAGTCGGGCTAAGCAGCGCGGTGTACTGAATATCTCCGGGAGCTCACTCCCGGAGCTATTCACATCGTGTAGAATAGAATCGAGCCCGTAGAGTGTGGACAAGACTTGAATCCATTCTTCAGAAAGTCAAGAATGTGTGGAATGGTTTATTGTATGAATCTAACACAATTACACTCAATGTCATCATTTTCAAACTGTGTTTCTGCCTGCAAATGTGTGGATTACAAACTCTGGCACAATCACACACTGCACATCCTTTATGCTATCTTTACCTGAATGATAATCACGTGATTTGCACAATTATACCTGCTATGAGAATTTATACATATCTGTCTTGAGGCACAACTGTTCTCACATGACTATGTTCATGTTTTATTTTGTGTCCTTGCAGGTCTGGCATTGTAGAACTTTTGATAGAGAGAAACCTGCTTGTGATCCAATAGGGTCAATAATTCCAAGAAGAGACAACACATGTGCCAGCTTGCTCATGAGCCAACCCTTATGGTGGAAGAAAACATTGCTAATAGTTGAATCCTTTCCTTACTGTTGGGCACTGCTGGATTTACAGCTGATGCACCAAGAACTGTGTCTGGACACACCTTTCTTATGACAGTATTATTTTGTTTTGTATAGTATTTACTTGCACACCAAGAAATGTTATTATAGAACAAGATGACTGTACTTTTCACAATCCAGGCAAACTCTTGTAAAACAGTAATTACTTGTATTGTCTTGGAACTCACAGCATGTTCCAACCTTCCTATTACCAGCATGTCATCCAAATATGGTTACATACTGACTCCATGTTTAGTTAATTCAGCCACAGCACTTTTGCTAAAGGTTCTTGGAGAAGGCCATAAGGCAGACAGGTGAATTTTAAGTGTTGGCCCATGACCTCAAAACCCGAGAAAATTTCTATGCTAAAATTGAAATATGAAAGGAATTAAATAGAAGCTCTAAAAATATAAGAAAATATCCTTTGCTTATAGATGTCGCCAATTCCATTCAAAATTGTTTAGCATTGACAACGTTCATGAGTCTCCTCAAATACAGAATAGTGTGAACAGCTCTTGAGTTTTTTGAAAAAGGGAATAGTTTAGAATAAAAGTCTTTGCCCTTCTGATGTGAACTGGGGCAACTGTGCTCGCCTTGATTAAGGCTTATTGAAGGCCACCAGCGATGCAGAACCTGACCAAGTCTGCTGTTAAGAGATGTGTTTCAACCAGATCAATGATCATATAAACCCCTGTATTACAGTGAATTAAAATAGAAACAGAATGAAATATATTTTTTATTATATATCACACACACACACACACACACACACACACACACACACACACACACACACACACACACAGCCTTGCAAAAGTATTCACCCCCTTGGCTTTTTGTTACATTAGACCCTGTAATGTATTTTATTTTTTTTATCTGAATTTTATGTGATGGCTCTGCACAAAATAGTCTAATTTGGTGAAGTGAAATGAGAAAAATATATATAAAAAAAGAAAATTGGCATGTGCATATGTAATCACCCCCTTTGCTATGAAGCCCCTCAAAAGTTCTGGTGCAACCAATTACCTTCAGAAGTCACATAATTAGTTAAACGAAGTCCACATGTGTGAAATCTAAGTGTAGCGTTCCCGCTGGGCTGTTTTAGCGGGGCGCGGCGCCCTCTTTCTGGAAGGCAAAAAGCGCCCTGTCCTCTAAAAGGAGGGCAAAAAGCGCCCTGCCCTAACAGCCTGCGGGAACTGCCTTCACCCGCGGGTCGCAGTGTCCCGCGGGTGAAGAAATGTGCGGTGACCCGGTCACCGCCGGAGAATAGACGCCGGGCACATCTATTCTCCCTGTCTGCAGGGATTGGGGGCTGCCCGGCGTGTCCGTAAGTGCCGGGCACACCCCCAAGAGTGACGGAAAGGGCGCGCGCACAAACGTGCCCTCTCTAGCTCCGGCGCGAGGCCTCGCGCCGCAGCTACAGTGAACACTATAAGTGTCATATGATCTGTCAGTATAAATACACCTTTTCTGAAAGGCCACAGAAGCTAAGCAAGAGGCATCACACCATAGAGACCAAGGACACCTCCAAACAAGTCAGGGACAAAGTTGTTGAGAAGCACAATTCTGTGTTGGTTTATAAAAAAATATCCAAATCTTTGATGATCCCCTGGAGCACCATCAAATCCATAGTCATCAAATGGATAGAACATGGTACCACAACAAACCTGCCAAGAGAGGGCCGCCCACCAAAACTCACAGACCGGGCAAGGAGGCCATTAATCAATCAGAGAGGCAGCTCAGAGACCAAAAGGTAACCATGAAGGAGCTGCAGAGTTCCACAGCATGTGACCACAATAAGCCGTACACTCCATAGAGCTGGGCTTTATGGAAGAGTGGCCAGAAAAAAGCCATTACTGTGGGGATGTTTTCCAGCAGCAGGGACTGGGAAACTGATTTGAGTCGAGGGGAAGATGGATGGTGCTAAATACAGGGATATTCTTGAGCAAAACCTGTTTCAATCTGCCAGTGATTTGAGACTGGGACAGAGGTTCACCTTCCAGCAGGACAATGACCCGAAGCATACTGCTAAAGCAACACTCGAGTGGTTTAAGGGGAAACATTTAAATGCATTGAAATGGCCTAGTCAAAGCCCAGATCTCAATCCAATTGAGAATCTGTGGTCAGACTTGAAGATTGCTGTTCACAAGCGGAAACCAGCCAACATGAAGGAGCTGGAGCAGTTTTGCCTTGAGGAATGGGCAAAAATCCCAGGGGCAAGATGTAGCAAGCTCATAGAGCCTTATCCAAAGCGACTTGCAGCTGTAATTGCCACTAAAGGTGGCTCGACAAAGTACTGACTTTAGGGGGGTGAATAGTTATGTACGCTGAAGTTTTCTGTTATGTTGTCCTAAATGTTGTTTGATTCACAATATAAAAACAAAAACACAACTGCACAGTTGTAGGCATGTTCTGTGAATGAAATGATGCACACATTCAAACAATCCATTTTAATTCCAGGTTGTGAGGCAACAAAACATGAAAAATGCAAAGGGGGTGAATACTTTTGCAAGGCACTGTAATATATATATTAAATATATTTTTTTATTTATTTTTTTCTCTATCTGTGCTAACTAGTTTAGGAGATTGAAAAAGAAACAAGGCAGGCAGCATTGCAATTCCGTCCTTGCTAATATGCAAATGCAGCAGAAGGTGCATGACACCCCCTGCTGCATTTGCGCTCCCAGCACTGCAACTGAGGTCGCAGGCTGGGATCACCATCGAGATCATCAGTCGAGATGGTGGACGGCCCCCGGCCAGCTGAGTAAGCCTCAGCTTACTCCGGCTGGCCAGCTTACGACGCCAGGAAACTGCATCTGTGGACGCAGCTCCTGGCCTTGCCACTCCCGCAAAAAGTTTCCAGGAATGCCTAGCATTCCCGTCCCTGCACTACCCCTTAAATGCCTCTGCCTGGCAATTAGGCAGAGGCTGTGCGTGATCACGCAGGACCCATTCTGCACATTTGGGAATCTGCATTCAGCATTGTACATAAATGCAATGCTGAATCAGCCCCTAAGATCGCTAATAAAATAAGAGTTATGGTATAACATACCTTTGTTAACTCTTTTTCTTCAAGGTCCATGGGGTCCACAGCCATTACGTTGGGTATGAATCCCGGTCACCAAACAGTTAACACAAACGAGCTCTCTGCTCCCAAGATGCACCGGGTTTCCTCCTCATATACCCCACCTCCTGCCTCAGGTAGCCAGTTCATTACCAAGCTCAAGCAGGCAGAGACAAACAAAGGGTAAGAAAGAAAAGACCCTTACTTACGAGTCAGGACTCTCAAGAGAAGAAACTACGGAAAACCTCCCCCAGAACTACAGGTGCGTCTGGGTGGGTGTCCTGTGGACCCCATGGACCTCGAAGAAAAAGAGTTAACAAAAGGTATGTTATACCATAAATCTTATTTTCTTCTTCGGGGTCCATGGGGTCCACAGCCATTACGTTGGAGATATCCCAAAGCACTAACCCTACGGACGGGGACACTCCTGACTCTCGGAAGAGAGGAGAATCCTACGCCCGAAGGAGGCATCCTGAGGCAAAAGTGTCAAAGGCATAAAATTTGACAAAGGTATGGATGGAAGACCATGTGGCTGCTTTACATAATTGCTCAGCAGAAGCACCCCGGCGGGCCGCCCATGATGGACCTACCGCCCTAGTAGAATGTGCCGTCACTGAATCCGGCACACGCATACCAGCCTGTGTGTAAGCCAATGAAATTGCCATGCGAATCCACCTGGCCAGTGTGTTTATTGGCTGGCCAGCCACGCTTATGACAACCATAAAGCACAAAAAGTGAATCGGACTTCCTCCATTTGCTCGTGCGTTTAACATAAATTCTCAACGCACGGACCACATCCAGGGAAGCCTCACCTTGTGAGAGACTTGTGCCCTGAAATGCTGGAACTACTATTTCTTCATTAATATGAAATTGAAACACCACTTTCGGAAGGTAACCCTCCCTAGTACGTAGTACTGCTCTATCTTGATGAAATATCAAGAATGGCTCCCGGAAGGAAAGCGCAGCTAAATCCGACACTCTACGTGCAGATGCCATAGCAAGGAGGAATACCGTCTTTGCTGTTAGCCACTTGATGTCTATTGAATTTAAAGGCTCGAACGGAGGAGCCTGTAAAACCTTCAGAACTAGAGTCAAGTCCCACGGAACAACCGGGGAAACGAAGGGAGGCTGAATCCTCAACACCCCCTGAAAAAAAAAAAAAAAGTCTTTATATTCAGTCTCAGAGCAATTTTATGTTGGAACCAGACTAAAAGAGCTGACACCTGTACCCTTAAAGAGGCCAGGCGTAGCACTTTTTCCAGACCGATTTGAAGAAAATCCAGCACTCTCGATATCAGGAATTTATGTGGATCATACCCTTTCAGTTCACACCACTGAAAGAAAGTATGCCAAAACCCTAGAATATATACGGGCTGAGGATGCTTTCCGTGCCTTCAGCATCGTCCGTATAACAGACTCAGAAAACCCCTTTTCCCTCAAGACGGAGGCCTCAAGAGCCATGCCGTCAAAGATAGCTGATGAAGATCCGGGTACCAGCAGGGACCCTGTAGCAACAGATCCGGTCTCAATGGCAGAGGCCATGGAGTGTCTATGGAGAGAGACCGTAGATCTGTGAACCAGTGCCGTCTCGGCCATGCCGGAGCTATTAATATGACGGTGCTGCCCTCTTGTTTGCTCTTCTGCCCAGAGTGGTCAGAAAGATCAAACGGGGGAAACAGATATACTAGCTTGTAACGCCACTTTACTGTCAGTGCATCTACAAACTCGGCTCTCGGATCTCTTGTCCAAGATCTGTACCTGTGAACCTTGTTGTTCCTTCTTGATGCCATCAGATCTATTTCTGGTAGACCCCACCTGTCCACAAGGTTCCGAAAAACCTGTGGATGTAGGGCCCATTCCCCTACATTTATCTCTTGCCGACTGAGAAAATCAGCCTCCCAATTCAGGATTCCTGGAATGAACACGGCAGATATCGTGGGCAGATGAGTCTCTGCTCATACCAGGATTCGTGATACCTCTGCCAAGGCGGCCCGACTCCTCGTGCCCCCTTGATGATTTAGGTATGCGACCGCGGTGCGATTGTCCGACTGTATCTGCACCGACCTGCCCTTTAAGATTTCCTGGGCCTGCACTAAAGCTTTGAATATAGCTCTTAGTTCCAGAATATTTATCGGTAGCCGGCTTTCCGTCACTGACCACTTTCCTTGGAAAGTGTGTGACCCAGTCATCGCCCCCCAACCTTGAAGACTGGCATCGGTTTTGACTAATGTCAAATCCGACACCCAAAAGGGGCGACCCTGCCTGAGATGCTTTGTCTGCAACCACCAGGTCAGGGACAACCGTACCTCTGGAGAGAGATGCAGCAGCTGGGAACCTGATCGTGCGATGATCCTTGTTCCAACGAGACAGACTGAATTGCTGCAGTGGTCTGGAGTGGAATTGAGCGTATTCCTCCATCCTGAAGGTGGCCATCATCGACCACAGGACCTGCATGGCTACTAGAACGGATATTTGCCTGTTGCGAAGCAACCTGCGTATTCGTCATTGTAGAGCAAGGATCTTTTCCTCCGGCAGATATATTCTCTGCACCACGGAGTCCAATCTCACTCCCAAATGACACATCTGTAGTACCGGACAGGGTGACGACTTTTGCCAGTTTATGATCCAGCCGTGACTGTACAGACATGATACTGTCAGCCTCAAATGATCCTGTAACTGCTGTGGGGACTGCCCCAGCAACAGGAGGTCGTCCAAGTAAGGCAAAATCCTGACGCCTTGGCGCCTGAGGCATGCCATCATCACTGCCATCACCTTGGTGAATACCCGAGGGGGCGTGGACAGGCCAAACGGCAGGGCCTGGAACTGAAAATGTTCCTCCCCTACCGCAAAACGAAGACATTTTTGATGAGCCTGTGTGATTGGGATGTGAAGGTAGGCATCTTGTATGTCAAGGGATACCATATAGTCCCCCTGTTCCATTTCCAACACAATCGATCGCAATGTTTCCATCCTGAACCCGGGGGCTCTAACAAATTTGTTGAGCTCTCTCAGATTCAGAATAGGCCGGTATGACCCATTCGATTTCTGAACCAAGAACAGATTGGAGTAAAACCCATCTCGGAACTGGTTCTCTGGCACCGGAATCACTACTTCTGATGCTAGTAAGGCAAGAATAGCTTTCTGAAGGGCCAAAGCTCTTTCTGAACCCACCTGCGGGTTTACACAAAAGAACCTTTGAGGAGGAGTCCTCCAAAACGTCAGGGCGTACCCTCGGGAAACAACTCCCCGAACCCAGGCATCCTCCGTCGTGGGGTGCCAGGGCTCTGAGAACCGAAGCAGTCGGCCCCCCACCCTGGGATCCCCCAGGGGGAGGCCTGTCCCATCAGGCCACTGGTTTATCCTGGACGTTTGTTCTGCCAGGGCTTCCTGGGTCCTGCCTTTCTTGGTGGAAATCTCGCTGAGAGCTGACCTTTGGCCTTTCCCTGCGGCAAAAACCCCCCAAAAGGACGCCCTCCTCAATTTAGACGAGGTTGCTGATGGCAAACCTGCCGTCTTTGAGGCTGCCATGGAGGATACAATTTTGTCCAGTTCTGGACCAAAGAGCACACCTCCTGTGAATGGAAGGAATTCTAGGGCCTTTTTGGACCCGACATCTGCCCTCCAATCCTTCAACCAGAGGATCCTACGTGCCACCACGGACTCAGCTGAAACTTTAGAGTAAAGGATCCCTGCATCCAAGGCGGCATCACCCAAATAAAAGGCCCCTTCTCTAATAAAGGAGATAATATCCAGTTGCTCCTTAGAGGCATCTGGTAAAGTTTTGGCCCACTCCTCAATAGCTCTTGCTACCCAGGCAGTGGCCATAGCTGGGCGGGTGGCCGTTCCTGCCAGCGAAAAAATTGATTTGAGACAAGTCTCCAGTCTCCTATCAGTGGTTTCCTTCAGCGAAACTGCTGGGATTAGCAAAGTGGTACGTTTAATCAGCTGTGCCACATGCGCATCAACTGATGGTGGATTCTCCCACTTGGCACAGTCCTCTGCTGGAAAAGGATATAGAAGCGCCTTCTTTTAGAAGAATGGCTTATCTTATCCGGACGGACCCAGGCTTCCTCCATAAGTTCTGATAAATGTTCAGACTTTGGGAATTCTACCTTAACCACTTTTTGGCACTTGAACAGGGGGGCTTTCCTAAGCGGAAGATCCCCTTCCTCGATATTTAACACTGATTTTACAGCCCTTATCAGAAAAGGGACATCGGCTACTGGGAAATGATCATCACCCTCCTCGGAGCTAGACTCCTGCGAAGAGTCCTGTGCCTGTTCCTCCTCGGAGGAGGCACTCGAGTACTCACCCATGTAAGGCGGTACATGGCGCCTAGATTTAGGCTGCTTTGGCTTGACAGCCTGAGGCTGAAAAACCCCCGAGGATGATGCCATAACCTTACCAGCACCAGGATCCATCCAAGGCGGCCACATCATGGGCATAGGATGCATCTGCTGAGACAAACCCCAAACCGGTGGTACCGGGGAAGCCAGCCGTTCCGCCACCTGAGCCATAACCTGAGAAAATGACGCCCAGGGGGGCTCAGGGCCTGAAACAGGCAAACTTAATTGGTGTCGTGGCTGTCTGAAACAGTTCCCACAAAGCCCATTTTTTAGAAAGTCCTGTGGGGACAAAGCTGCCGTGCAGGCTACACAGGATATCAGCAACGGGGCTCCCGCCACCTGACCCTCAGACTCCTTAGACATATCAACTATGCCACTGGTTCTGAGTGTATATGTGCTGCTTTCTACTCTCAACCCACACACCTGTAGCAACGGAAGGGGAGAGACAGTGACAGTATACAGGAATTACAGTTCTTTTACAGAAGAAACAGTATCCATAAACAACAATCACATGTCATGCATAAATACTCTGCAAGCCATATGCATATAAGCTCTCACTACCATAATCAACCTCAGCTTAGGTAGGATAGAGCCTTGTAAAAACCTATTCCAGCAGTAGGCAAGGTATACAGGGAGACTGCCCAGCGTTCCTCTTGTAGGAGCAGCGTTCAGAGAGCAACTGACATACACTCTGGCTGCCCTATATGGAGGCTGGGAGGTGTAATCCACAATCAACTGTGCCAGAGGACTGAACTAGTGTGTGGATTGGTGGAGGGGCCGCCGGGGAAGCGTACCTCCCCTATGCTGCTTGGACCTGCCCGGTAAACTGACCTGGCCGCCGCCACAAGCCCCGGCTGGTCAGGAACATCAAATCCGGGCGGTCTAGGCTAGGAGAACAAGCCGTATGCCTCCTGACTGCAGTGCGCCCCCGGCAAGTCTCACCGCCGGAGGCCGGACCGCCACGTGGTCAAATGATCCAGACTATCCACATAAATAAGTCTTGGATGTATACATGTAGTATTGCAGGTGATTCTGCGCCGAGTCAGATTTCTGATATCAAGATAGAGTCTCAGTATGACTCAATGTAAAAAAAAGGCTTCACATAGTGTATTTACTTTCATTTTTAAATAAGTTATTTCCATACAAACCAAGACATATTAACAATGTTATCCACCAATAGTAAAGAGTGACTGCGTAACAGATCAGGAACAATATGTCGCCTTAAGGATAAACAGGATAGTAATTAGTCAGTCTGGAGTACAAATAGTAGTCTCCTTTCTAAGCATAATTCTGTGTAATTTATTTTGCGTACTACTATTTGTCTTAATTAAGCATCGATACAGGTGCATCTTACCTCTAATGAGAGGTGATATTTAAACATGCAATGAGAATTACATTTTAGACTGCCTTTGAGAAAGCTGTCTGTGACAGGGATATTCGTCAGGCCCACCACCAGAGGTCTCCTCATTTTTGTTGGACCATTCACTAAACATTCTTCCCGGGAAAGGACTCCTGTTCTAATAAGGAACCGTATAACTTGAAGATAAGCCACTCTGAAACAAACTATCTTTTGGAGTTTACTATAGCCAAGGGACTGCACAGGCTGCAGGTTATTATTACCCTGCTGGACATTGTTACTTCTACCCTAAGTGACTAACCGGCAACTATATACACTATATGGATCCTATATTCAACCAATATACAGTGATTTAGTTTTGCGGAACTGGTCCTTCCGCCTGGTGGATTATATAAAATATATACCCCCATACACATGAGTAATAGGTCTAACTACTATTCATTTGAATGATGTATATGTCTTGACATTTTTAAGAATGCACAGTGTGCTTATTAAATGTGTTTTATTCCTTAAATGTTACTCACAAGGTTTTTATTTATTTTTATAGCATAATTTGTTTTACATGCACAATACATATGGTAACATTAGTGCAATGATAGATTTGCAATTTATGTGCTGTTTAGTGTAATCAATTTAGCTCCTTTTTTGATTGTGATATTCTAGACTTATCTCCATGACCATTTGTTAACTATTAAAAAACAAAAAAAAGCCAGACATAATTGCTTGACTAATTGCTATAAACTGTTTCAACTTTTACCCGTTGTTTGGACCTTCCTGGTTTATATAGCTCACTATATGCGAGTTAAGTATTTGTCCTTTGAGTCACAGACACAACTATCACAGATGATTCACATTCATGGGAACCAAGGGTATTACCCCAAGTAGAATTACAGTGTCATAGACACTACCTCTAGTGTATTCCTAAACACATTTAATAAGGGTTCCTATCAGTGCCGGAGAGTACTTTTCCTTTTACAGACTATCCCTAGGGTCTTGTTTTCTCATTTGGCTGCAAATTCAAACACAACTTTGTTATGCCAATCCCATTTCTAATTTTGCCAAGTGTCTATTTTAAATCAATTTGCATACCCACATATTTCTCACATAGGGGCAGATTCAATCAGCGTCATTAGCAGAAAGGAAAAATCTGCGTTAAATACACCATCTCTGGGACTTAACGCATGGAGTAAAGGCCCCCATACACTGCAGCAATCGTGAAATTTGCAATCGATTGTGTATAAAAAGGTTTCCCTTTTTCAATCGATTGCAAATTGCACGACTGCTGCAATCAATCTCTGATATATGGGGGCCTCGAGACATAGATACCTGCAATTAACGGAATCTATGGGTAAACAAGCATTACCTTTGCAGTAAACACCACAAGTAATTGAATCTGCCACATAAACTTTAGTCTACAACAGTGCAGTCTCAAAGGCCAATAAAGGAAATCCAGTCCAGGACCATGTAGGGGATCCTTGAAAACATATATCCAAGCCGGACAAATGGGTTGTTAACGTCAGATGATTCAGCTCTATTTCGGTCCAAGGAAAATAAAGAGAGTTATGGTATAATATACCTTTGTTACAGGAAGTCAGTTATCAAGCCCAAGCAGGAAAGAAAAATTGAAAAAGGAAGGAAGTACCCTTGCATTCCAGACACACACTTTGTAAGAAGAGGCAATCACAGAAATACAACATAAAATAATTTCCCAACAACAACAGGTGCGTTAGGGTGGGTGCTCTATGGACCTCGAAGGAAAAAGAAAAAAAAAAAAATTAACAAAAAAGTATGTTATACCATAACTCTTTTCTTTGGGTTCCATAGGGTCCACAGAAATTACCCTGGGATGTCCCAAAGTAGTTTCTCCTAGGGGTGAGGACGCTCCTGTGTCTCAGTAGAAAGGAGAATACTACGCCCAAAGGAATCATCCAGAGAGGCAAATGTGTCAAACGCATAAAATTTGACAAAGGTGTGGACGGAAGACCACGTGGCTGCCTTGCAAATCTGTTCAGCAGAGGCACCCCGTCGCACCACCCACGATGGTCCCACAGATCTCGTAGAATGTGCTGCAACAGTGTCCGGAACAACAATATCAGCTTGTGGGTAAGCTTGAGAAATTGTCATACGCAACCATCTGGCCAAAGTCTGTTTATTAGCTGCCCAGCCTCGCTTATGACAGCCATACAACACAAATAAAGAATCTGTCTTTCTAATGGAGCTAGGGCGGTCTACATAGATATGTAGAGCCCGCACAATATCCAATGATGCTTCACCAGCCGAAAGGCCAGCAGCTTGCAAAGCCGGAACCACAATTTCTTCATTCATATGAAACAGAGATACCACCTTATGAAGGTAGCCGGCCCTGGTACGAAGAACAGCTCTATCCTGATGAAATATTAAAAAGGAGAGCAAAAAGATAAGGCTGATAAATGAGACCCTGCGGGCCGAAGCGATAGCTAGAAGAGAAACGGTCTTCTCTGTCAACCACTTCAGGTCTACTGATTTCAGGGGTTCAAATGGAGGAGCCTGTAAAGCCCTGAGTACCAATGTCAAATCTCACAGGGCCACCGGGGGAACAAAGGGAGGCTGAACCCTCAGAACACCCTGAAAAAATATTCTTACATCAGACAAGGTGGCAACCCTTCTCTGAAACCAAACCGACAGTGCAGAGGCCTGCACCCTCAGAGTAGCCAGACGGAGACCTCTGTCCAACCCGGCCTGAAGAAAAGAAAGCACTCGCGAGACCCTAAAACACCTTAGGGTCATTCTTCCTCAGTTCACACCACTGAAAAAAAATGAGTGCCAACTTCTGTAATAAATGCGGGCAGAGGATGGTTTCCATGCCCTCAACATTGTCTGTATTACAGAATCGAAAAAACTATTTGCCTTTAAGACGGAGGCCTCAAGAGCCATGTCGTCAAAGACAGCCAAGGAAGGTCCGGATACAGGCAGGGACCCTGTATTAACAAGTCCTGCCTTGGAGGAAGAGGCCACAGATTGTCTATGGAGAGACTCTGCAGGTTGGTGAACCAATGGCGTCTGGGCCAAGCAGGAGTTACCAGCATTACTGTACTGCTTTCCTGCTTGACCTTCCTGATGACCCTGGGAAGAAGGGAAAACGGAGGAAACAGATACGCCAGTCTGAAATTCCACCTGCCAGAGCATCCACAAATTCGGCCGCAGGATCCCTGGTCCTGGACCCGTACCTGGGAACCCTGTGGTTGTGCCTTGAGGCCATGAGGTCTACCTCTGGAAGACCCCATATGTCCACTAGGTTCAGAAATACCGGATGATGAAGAGCCCATTCTCCGGAATGTATATCTTGCAGACTTAGGAAGTCAGTTTCCCAATTTAGGACTCCTTGTATGAACACTGCAGATATTTCCGGGAGGTGGCATTCTGCCAAGACCAGAATGTTTAACACTTCCAACATGGCAGCCTGGCTCCACGTGCCTCCCTGATGGTTTAGGTAGGCTACTGCGGTGGCGTTGTCCGATTGTACCTGGACAGGCCTGCACTTTAATATTTCCTGAGCCTGAACAAGCGCTCTGAATACTGCCCTTAGTTCCAGGACATTTATACTGTAGACAGAAGACTCTCTTGCCGTCCACTTTCCCTGAAAAAGTGTGACATCCTGTCACTGCACCCCATCCTTGGAGGCTGGCATCGGTTGTGGAGAACCCAATCTGGAATCCAGAATGGGCGACCTTTGTTGAGCCGAAACGTCTGCAACCACCAAGACAGGGGTAGTCACTTCTGGCGAGAGACTGATTATCTGTGCCTTTATTAGGTGGTACTCCCCTCTCCAGTGAGAAAGGATTAACCTATGCAATGGTCTGGAGTGGAACTGGGCGTACTCCACCACATCGAAAGTCGACACCATGGAACCTAGGACTTGCATTGCTGCATTTATTGATACTGATCGGCTGAGAAGAAGCTTGCATATCTTCAGCTGAAAAGCCGCAATCTTGTCCTCTGGCAGATAAATCCTTTGTGCCAGAGAATCCAACCTTACCCCTAGATGCACCATCTGCTCTACTGGAAGAAGCAATAACTTTTTCCAATTTACAATCCACCCATGTCGGTATAGACACACTACCGACAGTCTGAGATGACGCTGCAACTCTTGTGACAACTGAGCCAATATCAGCAAGTCGTCCAGATACGGCAGAATCCAGATTCCCTGACGCCTGAGGCAGGCCGTTATTACTGCCATGACCTTGGTAAACACCCGAGGGGCCGTTGATAATCCAAAAGGCAGTGCCTGAAATTGGAAATGCTCCTGTAAGACTGCGAACCGCAGGAATTGCTGGTGGGATTGTGCAATTGGCACATGAAGGTATGCATCTTGGATATCCAAGGATACCATGAAATCCCCTGGCTCCATGGCCAACAAAATCGACCGCAGAGTTTCCATGCGAAACGGGTTGAGCCCTCTTTGATTCAGAAACCCAACGGGTCTCACAGGCCTATTATAAACCTAAGAGGTTGGAGTAATATCCCTTTCCCAGTTTATTCACTGGAGCCGGGATTATAACCCTTGATATCAGCAGAAAGTATATAGCTTGCTGGAGGGCCAAGGCTTTCGCAGAACCCGCTGCCAGAGTTGTGCTGAAAAACTTTGTGGGGGACTTCTCCAGAACGTAAGGACGTACCACTGGGAGACCACCTCCCGAACCCTGGCATCAATTGTTGTAAGATGCCAGGCGTCTGAATACTGAAGAAGCCGGCCTTCCACCCTGGGATCCCCCAGAGAGAGGCCCGTCCCATCAAGCGGCAGGCTTGACATCTGACCTGACAGCCGGACGTCTGTTTGACCAGGACTTCCTAGACTGTGGTTTCCTATGAGCATTGCTTCTGGCGGAAGACTGACCTCTTGCTTTTCCTTGCGGCCGAAAGGCTTACCGCTTAGGTTTAACAGTGGATGCCGAAGGTAGACCAGCCATTTTAGAGGCTGCCACTGTAGCCACAATCTTGTCCAACTCTGTGCCAAACAAAATGCCCCCCGTGAACAGAAGGGATTCCAGAGCTCTCTTGGACCCTGTATCTGCCTTCCAATTCCTCAGCCAGAGGGCTCTCCGGGCCACCACTGAAACCGCTGATGCTTTGGAGGATAATATCCCCGCATCTAAAGCTGCCTCTCCCAAGTAGGACGCTGCTCCTTTAACATAAGAGATGGTTGTCAGCTGTTCCCTGGAAGCTTCTAGAAGAGAAATTTCCAGTGTCTTCATCCATTCCTCAATGGCCTTAGAGACCCGAGCTGTAGCCATGGCTGGTCGGGTAACCGCACCAGACAGAGAAAATATTGCTTTAAGACAGGCTTCAAATTTCCTATCTGTGGGGCAATTAAGCGAAGAAGCAGAAGGTATAGGCAATATAGCACTCTTAACTAAATGTGCCACATGTGCGTCCACTGATAGGAGGAACCTCCCATTTAGTGCATTGATCCACTGGAAAGGGGTATAAGGCTTCCACCTTCCTTGTAATATGGAACTTCCTATCTTGCAATTTCCATGCTCCCCCCATGAGATCCGAAAGGTGCTCAGGCTTGGGAAACTCAGGTTTTATAACCCTCTGGCATTTAAACCCTGGAGCCTTTCTTTGCACTGGCTCCTCCTCGTCAATGTTTAGCACAGCCTTGACTGCCCTAAATAGATAAGTGACATCTGCAGCTGGAAAACTGTCTTCCTCGTCTGAGGGCGATTCCTGAGAGGAACCCTGTGTATCCCCCCGTCGTCAGAAGATGTACCAGAATCTGAAGGCTGAATGGTGTATGAAGCAGACCTCCTTCTGGACTTTGGCTGTACCGGCCGAATCGTCTGTTTAGGCTGCTGAACAGCTGCTAACGACGAAGCCACATTCTGACTTGAATTAGCATACATGTCCAACCAGGACGGATGCATCGGGGGGAAAATCATAGCAGGTTCCAAATGCTGAGAGGGCCCCATCATTGCAGCTGGCCCAGGGGCTGCCAATCTCTCAGCAACCTGTGCCATAATCTGGGAAAAGGAAGTCCAGGGGGGCTCCTGCCCAGAAACTGGTAAATTTGACTGATGTGGAGACTCCTTGACACAGCGGCCACATAACCCATCCTGTATGAAATCCTGTGGCGACAACCCCGCTTTACAGACCATACATGATACCAGCACAGGAGCCTCAGCCACCTGTTTTCAGACTTTTGGACATACTAATATCTCTATTGATATGCAAAGTCTGAGTACAAATGTGACAATGTTTCACACCCAATATACACACCTGCCACAGTGTGTTAAATGAGGGGAAATAGCAGTGATAGATTATGATGGTCAGTTATTCAGATAAAGGCAGCATAACACACAGTAGATTTCAAAATAGTCACATGCAATGCATATAGATTCATAGTTTGATATATATATTATAACCATATGCACCAAGCTCTTTTAGCCACTACCATATAGCCATACATGACACAGCAAAGGCCTGGTAGTATATTGAGCTCTGTATAACCTGAACACCGTAGAGAGAGGTATACAGGGAGACTGAGCCAGCCTCCCGAGAACCTAGCCACCGAGAGCACCTGAGAGTGGTCACTGGCCGACTCATATAGAGGGATGCTGGGAGGAGCAACCAGGAGGCGGGAAGTCTTACGACTGAACCAGTATCCAAGTCGGGAGAGGGGCCACATGGGGATAGAATACCTCCCCTCATGCTGTATGGATCCACCAGGCACACTGACATGGCCGCCGCCATCAAGCCCCTGGCTGTCAGGATCCCTCATGTCCCAGTGGTCTAGTGCCGGAGACAGTTTCCACATGGCTCTGCACAACAGCGTCCTCTGGCAGGTCTCCTACCGCCGAAGGCATGGACTGCCACACCCGGTCCCCCTCGTCAGCGGCCTCAGGGAACCCCTTACCTGCCGTCCCCAATGTTTTCCGGTTGCAGTCTTGGGCTGGTGAGGCCCGCCGAAAGTACTAGCCTGACGCTAGAGTTGCAGCCTGGCAGGGGAAGACGGAGTGGCAGCACGAGCGTATATATAGATGCTAAGCGCTTCAGGTCTCCCCTCCGTCAGCCACACGCTGCCACTCGGAGAAAAAGAAAAAAAAAACGTTTGGGGACTGCTCCTGCAGTCCCACTGACCGCATGCTGCTCCTGCGCCAAACAGCAAAGAACTGACTTCCTGTAGCCAGGGGCGGTGGAGGAGGACCCAGTGCATCCTGGGAGCTAAAGCTTGTTGACTGTTTGGTGCCTGGATCACTCCAGCTACATCCCAAGGTAATTTCTGTGGACCCTATGAAACCCGAAGAAGAAATTGTATCTACCATAGCTGAATCTGGGTCCTCCAGCTTATTCTTCTAACCATTGTTTCAATATCTCCAAAGACATCAGCAGTAAAAAAGCAGGTAATTTCAGCAAAAGTTATCACTAAATTGTGAATGTTCTCAACTAATTAACTGTCAACTTTCCATAGGTGGGAATTATTAGGTCAGGAAAGGCACTACTAATTTAAGCCTTTTTTCCATCCCCCTTTATTAAGCAAATTTGAAGAACCATTCTTCTATTTTTTTCCTAAATACCTAAACTCTTGAATTACCTAGTGTAGTGATAGACAACGTGTGACACTCCAGCTGCTGTGGAACTGCACATCTCAGCATGCTCTGCCACAATTTTGTGTATGCTAAAAATGCGGCAGGGCATGCTGGGGCGTATAGTTCCACAGTAGTTGGAGAACCACAAATGGCCTACCTCTGACCTCCAGAATGCCTCAAGGGAAACCAAGGCCTCTACACTCATCCAAACCACTACCACAGGGTCCAGTCTGATCTGCCGTTCTGCATGCATAAAGAAAATTGGACGTGGGAAATTCAAAACATTTTAATTGCCCAAGTCTCCTGAAACCTAGCAGAGTTGAAACTCACAGGTAACCATCCTGTCCTTCAGTTTCGCAGGGTATCTGGTGCATCCCCAGAAGATAAGCCCCACTGCCTGCACTAACTAGAAACAGGAAAAGACACAGGAGAAGACGAGAATCTCCTACATATACAATCATGGGGCATGCCGATAATATCTAGTACGGAGTTTAACCCACTGTAATGGTTGCCATAGAGTATATAGAAGAAAAGGAATGATCAGCAAGCATAATTACTACTGTTTTCATACATAACTTGAATGCTGTATACCCATATTTTTTTTTGTTTGGGTACATTCCATCAGGGCTGCTATGGAGTCCAAGAAAGAAATAAGCAAAATATGTTTAACTATTTATTAATTTCTTTGAAGAACTTCATGGCAGCACTAATATTTCCCTCCCACATTTCTGTTCGGATATTTTTCAGAGGCAGTTTGAAAAGTCACTTAAAGAAAATGTTTTGCCTTTAAAAATATTTAAAAAATTGGCACTTTAAATCTAGCAGCTAAATCCCTGAAATCTCGCAGGGTATTTCATTTGGCCCCATCTCTCTACTCAGCTGAACAAGAATTAACCCGGTATCAAGAGAGAAGATTTACAATGTCTAGATAGATCGTCAATAGGTTGACACCAGATGGATAACAGGGTCAAAAGGTCACCATAGAAAAGGGCGTCACATGGTTTTTCATGATTTTTAGGGTTAGGCACTTGGCAGAGGGTTAGTGTTAGGCACCAAAAAGTGTTAACCATTTCTGTATCAACCATTTCACCCTGTCAACCTTAGTTCCCTGAGGAAGTTTGGCTCAAACGAAACGCGTTGGAAGTTCCTACTCACGGTTTTCCAAAGCTTGCAGCAATTGCAGAAACACCATTGCTGTCTGGAGTTCCCAGAATTCGGTACCATTTTGGTTGGACTACCCAGATCCCGGGTTGGGTGATTCATATTTGTTTACATGCATTGTGTCAAGTGGTTTTCATGTAAGTGTTTTTAATCCTCACTTTTTTTGATAAAGTCGATACATGCTACCTTATGAGTTTTTTCTGATCTTGTTTTTGGTGCTGTGCTGTATTCCGAATTTGGAGGCTTTAAAGAAGTATTGGGTCTTGATTCATCATACCATCGATCAAAGTGGAATTGAGATAAGCTTAAATATTCTTATTTAATGTACGCACAATACTTACCATAATAACCAAACAGGTTTTGAAAATACTACACTATCAGCGCCTTCTTGTCTTGTTGTTTGCAACCTTAGTTCATGTAGACATTTTAACTGTCAACCATTTGACCCTGTCGGCCTTCTGGAATGTCGACCTAGTGACTGTCTATATAGATACTTTTGATCTTTTATGCCACACCCAACGACACCATGGACTTCTTCAAAAAATGACATCATAAATTAAATAATTTACTTTTTTTTTTCTCACCACGGGAACGCCTTTATTTATGGGAACACCAATTTATTATGGTATTTATAGAGGCACTATGAATTAGTTTTAAAAATAATGGGGGCATTAGTAATTATTTACTTCTGGAGCATTATCTTTTGACACTATTAAGGTCAAGTATGCGCCAGTGTATGCTGGTGTTTACAGTGCCAAAAGAGTATGCACTATATAATAAGATTATGAACCTCATATTCAACGGCCAAAGATACCAGAAATGGCTCAGTATTACTCAGCATTTTTTTGGGACCACTACCACTCGACTACCAAAGCCAATAATAGTTTGCAAACCACCCCACATTGGATGCAGTTTGAGTTTTCAGTCTCCAAACTACAATATAGTAAATCCTGCAGTTAGGGACTGAAAACAGCATACAGTTTACAAACTGCCACTTAGGATCTATAGAGTCTACAATGCTCATCTAGTATAATGGATCTATTCAATCTATATAATATTTGAATATGACCTGTCCTTTCTCCGCCATGCGCAGTGGGAGTGCACCCACCATCGGATCCTACCGCAAAGATGGAGACGGGACAGACCAGGAGAGGAGAACTGGCTCAAATTAAGTATAACAGTGCAGAAGCAGTCCCGACATATGAAGGGTCCGAGACTACTTGTGTTTATATAACATAAGAACATGATGAGACTCCTCTTTCGGGATCCCAGCAAACTGCACAACATATATCTGCAAATATATAAAACTTAGTGAGGAAAAGGAAAGATGCTGAGTTCACAAGTTTGTCAAAATCCCAGCACAAATTACTTTTGAAATTAATGTTATAATGTAGAAACGCCTATTAAGTAGAAGAGGAAACAACTTCTTAAAAAAAGGCAGGGTCACAATAAGTCTTTATAAGCATATTAACTGACAGGACACTAGTAGATTAAAGATATTTTTCTTTAGTGACAAACCGATCACAGCAACTTACTAATTAGTCTAGTGCTGAGGGTTATAGGAAGGCATCTGGCTCAAACCCATTTTTAGTTAAGGGTGCATAAAAACATGCAATTTTCATAGTACTATTGTATGTTCGGTCTGAGCTGTTCACCTCTGGGTCAACAAGCAATGTCAATAGGGAGAAACCAAACAAAACAGTGCCTACAATACACACAACCGTGGATCCTTAACACGGATGCAGCATGTACTTATAGTCTTGCATCCATGTCGTATCGGCACTGAATGCTTTTGTTTACTTTCCTCAGAGTTTTTCAAATCAGTGGTTTAAAATACAGTATCAAGAAAATTAACTATTCACAATGTCCTAAAACTTTATAAATCTAATTTCATGCAACAAATAATATATAACAGACTTCACACTGTTAATATTAATTAATTGAAAATAAAATAAAAACAAAGAAGCAGTGTGAAAATAAAGTACATCTTCACTATTTCAGAACAATAAAGAAAAAGGTGAAATTGAACCGAGGGCTGAACAAGTGCCCTTCATTATTAAAGTAACGCCTTCGCTGCTGAGGGTTTTCTCACCTTTGTGCTGAGGTAATGTTTTTAACATTTGCATTCGTCACATATCAGCATCGCTGATTTTTTTTTTTTATATGGTACCCACACAAATTATGCCTATTTTTTTTCCGAATAATATGTACTTTCTGAAAATATAATCTTTTTACTCATTATAACAACATGTCAATAAAAAGTGTTATTTCAATTTCCTGAGCGAGAACAAAAATCAAATGTGATTTTTTTTTTTTTTTTTTTTTTTTTTTTTTAAGCACCACAAAAAAATATTTTGTGGTTCTTTTTCACCAGTAATCCACCTTTCCAAAATAGTAAAAAGCAGGATTTTATAGGGGGAATTTCATTAATCTGCATTTTCCTTGTGCGATGAGCTATGGGTTGACAAAATTTAGCAAAATTCCACCCGCTGGGGCGTAGCGCGCAGGGTTGCCACAGCTAACTGAATCATGCACGTGTTCAATTAGCAGCAAAGTAAACCCTGCACATAATTGAATCTCCCCCCCATTTGTAGAAGAAAAATCTCAAGATGATCAATTATTTACAAAATAGAGAACACTATAGGCATACTCAATCTTGCCAACTGTGGGTAAATGAACTCTTATGTAAATCTCAGAGTAGATACAAAGAAAAAAAGCCATGGGTCATGGACCTACAGGCCCCTGTATGCAGGAAATATTAATATTTTTGAGTCTATGCTCATAAAAAAAATATATGACCATGGAAGGGTGGCCAATGTTGCAAGAGACTATGGAACAGAGGGCCTGATTCAGAGTTGGTAATAGAGTGAGATACCTCTCTCAACTGTGAACCTGAACAAACCATATTGCAATGCAAGGGGTGTAAATACATACATTTTGTTTACATGTGGGGTAAATACTGGCTGCTTTTGCATGTAGCCCACAAGTACTGCACAGCTTTATTATTACTCTACCATTTAGATGTCAGTTTGGAAACACTCCTCCCAAATCTAAATCTCTCTGCACATTTTAAATCTGCCCCACCTGCAATGCAGCATAGTTTCACCAAGACGATGAGTTGAGAGAGATATCGCACTCTATTCCCAACTCAGAATCAGGCCCAGATTCCTCTGTAGAGATTCCTCTGTAAAGGTTTTTATTTGACATTATTCAACTCATTATCCACAGTTGAATAATTACAAATAAAAACTTTTAATGCATTATCATACAAGATTAGATTTATAATATTTTAGGGTTTAGTGAGTATTAGAGAATTGTAATTTTAAATAGGGGTGTATACTATTTTTAAAGTTTTGTAATAAGCTTTTGAAGCTTTGCTCAAGTACAAGATTCTGGACTTGAGCAAAACTTCTTTACAGTTTATGGATGAACTGTATGATGCAAAGAAATAAGTTGGTCAGGTTGCAGGTACAAGGAACAAAAAGAAAACAATGCAAAACATATTGCTGGGGTGTGTCTGGATTATCGGTTCATAATAGTGTCTGAGCAGACTACAGACAAATTAAGTCAATTAATAGTTCAACTAAATTTAAACATTACAGGTTCTTCATGTGGGCTATAGTTATTACATTTCCTTCACCATATAAATTAAGTTTTTTGTGCTTTGAAATGTATTTTTCTGCACCATTCTAGGGGAAAACAGCACCAAAATGCATTTAGATTAGGGTTTTAGTGGTCATCACCTTGGCCAGAATGTCTAATAGAGATTTATGTAATCCCAAATCGGTGAAATTAATTCAAACATAATGAGACAACTCAGGAACAAAATAAATAAATGAAAAAAAATAAACTTACCACTCTTGATGAATAAATTTAATACTGCCAGTGCAAACACATGGGTGAAAGAGAGGCTTTTCTGCAGTTCCTTCTGATCGGCACACCCTGCATATATCTTCTGAGCAAAAACAGAAAAGGTTATCAACCTTTGCCACCCAAGTAGAAATAGGTATGTAAAGCACAAGAATAGATAAAAGGATTAGAACTCAAAGCCAACCACATCTAAAATGTACTATTAGCCAACACAACCCATCTATAGTGTTCCTTCTAGGTCTGAGGCAGCGTAGAAAATGGCCAAAAAAAAGGGGCGTGGCCACTAGAAAAGGGGGTGTATCATTCTCATTCTAGGGGATGTGCCCAGCACCTACGGACATGCTGGGCTGCCCCAAAGCTCTCCCCATGGCATCTATTCACTGACTGTGAGCGCTGCACTGCAATCCCTCCCACCCCACATGGACACTGCAGGGATGGCACACGGCACCCCTGGCAGGCTGTTATAGCAGGGTGCCGCCTTAAGGGCAGGGTGCATTATGCCATTTAGAAATTGGGCAGGGCACGGTGCCGCTCCCTGCTAAAACTGCCTAGTGGGAATGCAACATCTAGCATAAATGCAGAGGAGGTTTCATAATTACAACTGTTTTAGTTCAGGAGAACTCATCTGAAAGAGTGTTACAATCCCTTAATGCAGTGGAACCCTGACAGTGCATGTTTTCCAGGCCTCCATACAGAATCACAAGCAATATAATGAGTCAGCCAGTGATGAATACACCCGTGTTCCAGCACAGAAATATTGACAACCTGCTCTGTTAGGGTTCCCTGAGAACTGTTGCTGGGAAACACTGGCTTAATGTAGAGATGTGTCCACATACATCTAGCCTCATTGAGTGCAATGCAGTGGTGTGATTCGGTAGCAATAAGCATCTTTTCGTGTGACTTTTGAGTCTTATTCTCACAAGCAGCTTCTGCTGATTAAAATGATATGCGGCATGCCTATATTCTGTGTACGACTGCAGGTGTATCTGCATGTGAAATGCTATGTTAGTGCCACAGCTGCAGACACTAACAACATTTTGCATGCAGATACAACCGCAGTTGCACACAGAATATAGACATGCCGCATATTTTAATCAGCAGAAGCTGCTTTTGTGTAATAGTTGCATCACTTTGCGAATAAGACGCAATGGAAGGTAAAAGGTTGCACGAAAAGACGATCAGTGCTACAGAGTCACAGGGTGCTCACGCGTTGTGTAATGAGACTTGTAGCACACGGAGGATAGATGTATGTGGACATATCTGTAAGTACATGTGCAGTGCAACATGGTTTTGCCAAGGTGCACAGTTACTTGTACTTTTCTGCTTTACGCCCAACTCAGAATCAATTCCTACATGTATATCTCTCTGATCTAAGAATACTCCAGAAAAAGGAACTATATACCAGACCTACAAAAGATCAAGAAGATAAGACTCATTATCACATATTTCTAGCACACAGATTGAGGCCATATACTTGGTTTACATAGGCACTAATACATTGTTAGCTGTCAAAACTATGCACACTATGCTGTACTTTTGCGTTCATTTCTAGAACTTATCTTAACGAGGAAGATATGACTATCAACACTTGATCATCACTTGGAAGCAAGAATTCCATGTAAGCCATTATTTTTTTGCTGTACACAAATCATTAATCACGAGCATTTTGTTGAAACGAACGATTATAAAATACATTAGTACGTGCACTCTCCCTTCCCACAATTACAGATAGTCACCACAGGACCACCAAGCCTGCATACCAGGGGGTATATTTACTAAAGTGCAGGCTTTTAGAAGTGGAGATGTTGCCCATAGCAACCAAATCAGATTCTACTTATATATCTAGCACCTTCTGGAAGATAATAGCTAGAATCTGATTGAGAGTTTTTAGAAGGGGAGATATTGCCCATAGTAACCACTTTAGTCAGCAGCCTAAGAGTCAGCAGCCATCCAAGATTAACTAGGGGATTACTTTGTTTATTGTATCTATAAACAATTCTATGATTATTAGATGCCACAGTATTACCTCTCTCTTTATAAACACACACAAATAATCCACAAATAATTTTATACACAAATACACCCATTATTCAGCTGCCTGTCATATGATCAGATTTTTGGGTGAATTTATTGGAATGTGTACTCCATTTGTAAAATAATATACTAGAATGGAGGAATTCAAATTGCTTGTGAATAGCCTTATAACCCTTTGCAGAAGGATTAGCCGTAACAATTCTAAAATAATTGTAGAGTTTTTTTTTTACTGCTTAGATGCTGCACTATAACATAAAATACAGAATTATGGTGTGAACATACCTGTTGATAATTATTTTTCTTCGAGGTCCATAGGGTCCACAGGAATTACCTTGGGATACATAGTTGGACGACGTCCATTGCACCAAACAGCAAAGCTTTGGAGCTCCCAGCATGCATTGGTCCTTCTCCCTATATCCCCTGCCCCCAGCCACAGGCATTCAGTTTGTGACTAAGCCTTGTGGCAAGGAGACAGACAATGTAAAAGGAAGAAACATCTTATGATACATCTAGTCTTAAGAATAGGGTCCCCCTGAGGCCAGGTGCGTCAGGGAGGGTACCCTGTGGACCTCGAAGAAAAATAATCATCAACAGGTACGTTCATACCATAAGTCTGTATTTCTTCTTCGGGTTCCACAGGAATTACCTTGGGACGTCCTAAAGCAGTCCTTAGGGGTGGGGACGCTCCTGAGAAGATAGGAGAATCCGCCGCCCAAAGGAAGCATCCTGGGAGGCGCACGTGTCAAAAGCGTAGAACTTAATAAACGTACTCACAGAAGACCAGGTGGCCGCCTTGCACAGTTGTTCAGCAGAGGTGCCCTGTCTTACTGCCCATGACGGTCCTACTGACTGAGTAGAATGGGCTGTCACTCTGTTAGGTACAGGCAAACCCGTCTGCGTATAGACCTGTGAGATGGTCATACTAAGCCAGCGAGACAATGTCTGCTTGTTGGCTGGCCAGCCTCTCTTGTGGAATCCATATAAGACAAACAATGAATCTGTTCTCCTGATGGCCTTTGTTCGGTCCACATAAATCCTGAGAGCTCAGACCACATCAAGTAAAGCTTCGCCTGTAGACAGGCCTGAAGTCTGGAAGGCCAGCACCACAATTTCCTCATTAATATGAAAATGAGACGCTACCTTCTGGAGATAACCCGCCTTGGTCCCGAGGACAGCTCTATTCGGATGAAACACCAAATACGGGGAGCGACATGACAAAGCTGCCAGATCAGACAACCTACGAGCTGACGAGAAGGCCAGGAGAAACAGAGTTTTCGCCGTTAGCCACCTCAACTCTACTTTATCCAAAGGTTCAAAGGGAAGTGTTTGAAGTGCCCTGAGAACCAGAGCCAAATCCCACAGTGCTACTGGTGGGAGAAAAAGGAGGCTGCAGTCGCAGAACCCCCTGCATGAACATCCGGAAGAGAAGCAATTTTACATTGGAACCACACAGTCAAGGCTGACACCTGAACTCACAAGGTGGCCAGGCGGAAACCCAAGTCCAATCCGGCCTGGAGAAACCCCAACACTCTAGCCACTTTAAATATTTTAGGGTCATATTTCCTGTTAGGACACCACAGAAAAAATGACCGCCAAACCCGGTGATATATGCGCGCAGAAGCTGACTTCCGTGCCCTGAGCATTGTCTGCATCACAGACGGAGAAAACCCACTGGCTTTTAACAGGGAAGACTCAAGAGCCAAGCCGTCTATGCCAGCCGGGGTAAATCCTGGTAACGACATGGACCCTGGATTAGCAGGTCTTGTCGCAGAGGCAGTGGAAATGGACTGTCTACTGACAGATGCCTCAGGTTCACAACCAATGCCTCCTGGGCCAGGCAGGAGCCATTAGCACCACCCTGCCACCTTCCTGTTTGAACTTCCTGACCACCCTTGCGAGGAGGGAGATGGGAGGAAACAGGTATGCTAGTTTGAAGTCCCATCTTACCGATAGAGCATCCACGAAGGCTGCTGAGGGGTCTCTTGTCTTGGACCCATACCTGGGAACCTTGTAATTGTGACGTGACGCCATCAGGTCTACTTCCGGTAGGCCCCATTTGTCTAACAGGGTTTGAAACACCTCCGGATGAAGGGCCCATTCTCCAGCGTGTATATCCTGGCGACTTAGGAAGTCTGCTTCCCATTTGAGCACTCCTGGGATGAACACAGCTGTTATCCCCGGAAGACTGCTTTGTGCCCAACGTAGAATCCCTGCCACCTCTCTCATCGCCGCTGGGCTTCGTGTGCCTCCCTGGTTTATATAGGCCACTGTCAACACGTTGTCGGACTGAATTTGGACATTTTTTTCCCCCGAAGAAGGTCCTGTGCTTGAAGGAGTGCCCTGTGCACTGTCCGGAGCTCTAACACATTTATTGCCAGACGACTTTCCAGGTCTGTCCACCTTCCCTGGAAAGTGTGCTGACCTATGACTGCTCCCCACCCTCTGAGACTTGCGTCTGTGGTGAGAAGTACTCATTCCGGGATCCACAAAGGATGACCCCTGCTTAGACGATTCACCCCCAGCCACCAGGCTAAGGAGAGACGAACCTCCGGCACGATCAGAATCATCTGCTGGTTTATCTGATGATGTTGCCCGTCCCACTGCGCCAAGATCCACCGTTGTAGGTCTCTGGAGTGGAACTGCGCATAAGCCACCATGTCGAACATGGCTACTATTGAGCCTAGCAACTGCATGGCCAGGTAGACTGACACTACCTGACTGCTCAATAGAGCGAGTACTCGTGCCTGGAGCATCCCAGTTTTGTCCTCCGGCAGAAAGATCCTCTGTTGCTGAGAGTCCAGTATCGCACCCAGGTGTATCATCTGCTGGATTGGTGATAGAGAGGATTTCTTCCAGTTGATCACCCACCCGTGCTCCTGTAGACAAGCTACAGTTGTCCGTAGATGACACAGTAATGTCTCCTGCGACTGAGCAAGTATGAGAAGGTCGTCCAGGCATGACCGCCATTTACTTTCGTAAACACCCTTGGAGCTGTGGCCAGCCCAAAAGGTAGAGCCTGGAACTGAAAATGTCATTGGTTTACTGAAAACCTGAGAAATCTATGGTGGGATTTTGTGATTGGGAAATGCAGGTATGCATCCTGAATATCGAATGAAACCATGAAGTACCCTGGTGCCATTGCCAACATGATTGACCGTAAAGGCTCCATGTGAAATTTTGGCGTCCTGACAAACTTGTTGAAAGTTTTCAGATTTAGAATGGGTTCTGTACGACCCATTGGGCTTTTGGATTAAGCATAAGGTTGAGTAGTAACCCCTTACCTGTTCTGTCACAGGGACTGGGACGACCACCCCTGCTTTTAGAAGGGCCTCCACCGAATCCTGGTAGGCCGGAACTCTGACTGGGTCCCCTGGCAAATCCGTAACCACGAACCTCCGAGAGGGGCGGCCTCTGAAAGAAATGGCATAGCCGCGGACTTCCAACTCCCGTACCCAGGCATCCGTGGTAGTCTGATGCCAGGCCCGGGAGAACTGTACCAGTCGGCCTCCAACACCGACATCCTCCAGGGGGAGGCCCGTCCCATTAGCCAGCAGGCTTACTGTCTGGTTTGGCTGTTGAATGCTTGTTTGTTCAAGACTTCCTGGGTGGTCCCTTTCTCTGAGACTGCCGTCTCTTAGCTGAGGACTGTTTCTTTGTCTCTTGCGCCCGAAAGGACTAAGACAGTCACTGTCTTCTGGTCGTAGAGGTAGTCGGTAGTTCTGACGACCTTGGTGTAGCCAGAGATGCCAGAATCTCATCTAAACCTGGACCAAAAAGCACCTTACCTGTGAATGGCAAGGATTCTAACGCTTTCTTGGACCCTGGATCCGCTCTCCAGGGTTTCGACCATATGGTCCTACGGGCTGCCTCCGAGTTAGCCGACACTCTCGATGCCATTATGCCCACATCGATGCCTGCTTCCCCCCCCCCCCAAGTATACCGAAGCCTCCTGTATCTGACCCAGCAAAAACCTCTGTTGGGTCTACAATCGTCTCAACCAAAGCTTTGGTCCAATCTTCCATTGCTTTAGCCATCCAGGCTATCGCCGTGGCTGGTCTGGTCATTGCCCCTGACAGGGAAAACATGGTCTAGAGATAATGATCCAACCTCCTATACACACCGTCCTTTAGGGAAGATGCCATATGGATAGGCAATGTAGCACTCCTAACCATTCTAGTAACATGAGCGTCTATTGTGGGGGGAACCTCCCATTTGCTACACGCTCCCAACGCAAATGGGTACCTAGCAGAAATCTTTTTAGTAGACGAAAAATACTTGCAAGGGGTTTCCCATGCCTGAGAAAAAAAGATTTGTTAGCTGCCCTGAATGTGGAAAATAATCTTTTGCCACAGTTTGACGTCTAAAGACCATCTCTTTAGATGCTGGTAGGACCTCCTCCTCCTGTATATTGAGGACAGACCTCACTGTCCTCACCAAGGCAGGAACATCCACCAAGGATTGGTAATTATCATTCAATGAGCCTGACTCAGAAACCTGAGACTCCTCCTCTGATGAATCAACCAGGTCTGATTCTGGAAGAGACATACGACGACTCTTATGTCCTCTTTTCCTAGGCCCTTGAGGGGAGGACCAAACCTCTTGACTGGGACCGCCCACTCTGGACCAACCAACATTCATAGGGGTATCCCCATAGGGAGAGCCCGTTGTGGGAAACCCATAGCCTGAGGAAACTCCATAGCTGGAGTCCACCCCTCTGCAACCTTGTTTATTAAGAACGATGGTACCTCTGGACTGACAGCCACCCAAGAAGACCCACCGGGCACCTGTTTACTGCAATTTTTACAGAACCCTTCCGGATTCACATCCTGTTCCGATAGGCTTGTAGCACAGGACTTACAAAACACCAGCACTGACAAGGAATAGTAATACCTGACAGTTTGTGAAATACAGGCAGTGTACATACAGCAGCTGGCACACAGTCACATTCAATGCCTAAAGACGCGCAACTGCGTCCGCAATGTGTACTCAATCAACTAAACCAACCCCCGGCGGGGGACAGTAGGATATAGAGTATACTATATACAAAACCTAAGGGAGAGGTATACAGAGAGACTGACCCAAACCTCTGAGTACTCCGCTGCAGCAGCTGAGCAAATGCTAAACTGCGCGATTCCCATGCACGAGGCGGCCATTTATACCAGATGCTGGAATCCCTTGCCGTAAGTCAGCGTCTGGGGGGAGGAGCGGTCGGGGGAGCGCCAATCTCCCCTAAGCTGCGTCTATTGACGACTGGGTACGCTGAACTACAAAGTGGAAAGGCGCCGACCAGTGCACACTAGTGCGTCCTGCCATCCAACCCCGGCAACAGTCAATAAGGCCCCGACCGCTGTGGTGAGGAATAGTCTGTGTTACGAGTACAACTCTCACACACAGTGGCCTCTGAAGCGTCTCAACACCAGAGGCTGGGGACTGTTCGCACATGATTCCCCGAAGGGAATCCTTACCTGACATCTCGGTTTGCCCGGCCGCAGTTCTGGACCTCAGCGTCTTCCGGCCACCAGCTAAGCCATGCGGAGGCCGGCCAAAAACACTCAGGGCTATACAGCGAACTGGTGTATCGGCTGTCGGCGGAGGTAGATGAAGTCGCAGTATAGCGTCTAACCTGGCGCCGTTACCGCTAAACTCCTGAAGTCTCATAACTTTAAGGTAAGAAAACATATAAAAAAAAAAAAAAAGGCTTAGGACTGCCTAGCAGTCCCACTGTATAATAAGTGCGTCTTGCCGCGCACCAAAAGAAAAAAACTGAATACCTGTGGCTGGGGGATAGAGAGAGGAGGACCAGTGCATGCTGGGAGCTCCAAAGCTTTGCTGTTGGGTGCAACGGATGTCATCCAACTATATATCCCAAGGCAATTCCTGTGGACCCTATGGAACCCGAAGAAGAAAATTATAATAGTCAGCAAGACTCCATCCCAAATACTCAAGCAGAGTGAGGCTGGAATAGTTTCCACTTAAAAAAAAAAAAAAACCCTCTCTCCCTCCTGATGGGAGTTTTTCTGGCCTCCTTTTCCTGTGGAGACCAGACTAATTACTGGCACTCCTAAAGCATTAACATCCTCATTACAGTATATTAGTTCTACTAAATTTGCACATGTTGTATTTAAATGTTATATATTAAATTACATTATTTACAATCAGTAAAATGGTGAAAATATTGAAGTATTTTAGGAGAAAGAAAAATGCTATATTCAGATACTAAAAAACTAATTTCCAAATATGCTGCTGGGATGACCAGACAAATCCTTGCATGTAATAAAAATAGTAAGAGTAAGGTATACATTAAAATTCCATAGTGTCTAGTGTTACCATACACATATTCAGAATGCTATGACGACCATCGTGAATGACAAATTGCGCATACACACTGCACGATCTCTATGATATATCGTTCTGATCCACAACGGAATGATATAGATCATACAATGGATTGTATCAAGTGTATCTAGCATTACAGTGGGCCATTCATATAAGACAAATATAGCTCAGGTAAACATACTAAGTACTTTCTCATTCAAGCTGGATAGTTTTTAATATACACCCTCATGTATCAGAAAGTTATTTCTCACATTAGTGACAAATTCTCTTTACTTATTTTTATTATACGAACAACCACATTGTAACTGAATTCCTCTAAACCAACCTGCATTGCACTAATAGTTAAAAGTAGTAAACCTGTGAGGTGTACGGTTTTTCCTTTTTATTTGACAGAAGAAAAAAAATGTAGCAGGCTTATAAGAAGCAGAATTGTAATTATTTTTCATTTAGTTTGCATATTCAGATAACTTTCAATTTGGTAAATTTAATTGAACGCGATTTTGTTTAGCTACGGGCAAGAATGCCCGGAACTATGTAATAGACGACATCGAATCTGACTCTTAAGTCGGTAGATGCTGTTTACGCGACTATATGCCTGGGGCTTAATTGCGATAAACTGCATTTTCCAAATTGTTTGCGCACGTGGAAACCCCACAACTAGTATTGGAGCATTAGTTAAGTCAGATATCTGCTCACACCTCAGGAGAGTGCGAGCAGAAATGGACTACCAATGGCAACAACAGTCATAGGGCCTGAGTCACTACTGATCGCAACTGCGATTGCAATAGTGATTACGCAAGCATAACATAAGGGCGCCCACTTTACCTTACACACATCCGTAATGTTTAGCAAGCCTGCAAAACCATTGGTACAATCAAGTACCATAGCAGCCTCACGCACACTTGTAAAAGCTCTGACCTTAAGCTGCATACACACGGGACGATTTTCCTGAACGATAACGTTCAATGATAATTCGTTCATATCGTTCATTTTTATGCAGTGAACGATCGACCAACGATGCGCGTTCGCCGCATGAACGATAACGATATCTATGGTCTTTCATGAATGCAGGCCAACTTGGACGATTTTGTCAAGATTTGCCTGTATAAAAGATAGATACTTCAGTGAAGCTATCAGTGTGTACAACCAAAATCGTTTGCCCTGCACTACAGAAAGTTGGAGGGAAGTCTATCAACGATATCTATGGTTGTTCAAGTCGTACAGTGTGTATGCAGCATTACTCAGAAATTGCTAACTTCATCGCACGCTATGAGTACTCAAGCTGCATAAGGCATCGCAGTGGCTGATTTATGCACAACCATGCAACAACATTCAAAACGCCCTGGCACGCCTGCGTTTCTTCAAATCCACCCCCGTCACCTTCCACAAACAGCACTTCCTGTAAATCAATCAGCGATGGGTCTGCGTAGTCACTGCGATTGCAGTCCCGATTTCAGTGGCCGGTACAGACACTGCAATGCATACGCAGTACGTAACAACTGACTGCGTGCGTAATCGCAGTTGTGATTGGAAATTAAATCAGGCCCATAGTACAGACCAACCTCTCCTCTCTTTGCCTTCACATGACGGTGCAGCAGACCATGGGGTCTCTCTAGGAGCAACGCACATTAAGGTTCTGCACAAATTGCCAGCGTTTATAGTAACAAAAACATTGGTCATATTTGCAGAGCGAGCAGAAATGCGCTTAGATCATTAAACATTCAGTGATCGCAAATACGCACTACATTGCATATTTTACCCGGTATTGAGGATCGGGGAATCACTTTTAAAAAAGGGCCAGGTCCCCGGGACGCGCTGTGCTGTGGTCAATCCCTAACAGGCCGTCAGGGCTTGGCCGCAGCACAATGCGCCCCCAAGAACCCGGCCCAGCCGCCTTTAAGAGAGACAGCGCTGTCATTCAAATAGGCGCTGCTCGTGAACCAATCTAAGCTTGCAGACAGCAGCTGCCGGTCTGTGAGCTCCGATTGGTGTGTGACCGGCGCTAGATTCTAATCACGGCATGGCGCCATCTGTCAAGGCCTGCAGTGCCGATGCAGCTGCCTTCTGACTCGGGCATGGGGAGCAAGTGCAGATGAGAGCTCAGAGGCTGCTAGAGGGAAACAGCGGGAGCTCTCAGGTAAAAGGCTGCTGGGGAGACATGAAAAAGCATAATGTATAAGGGGTATTACTGTGTGGCATAATGTGTAAAGGCCGGGCATTACTGATGGCATAAATGTGTAAAGAGCATTAATGCATGGATTTAATGTGTTATAAGGGGCACTACTGTGGTGTAACATGAAATAGGACACTACTGTGTCATGTAACGTAAATAAGTGACACTATACAGAGAAGAGCTAAAATAGTCGTCGCCAAATGCGGGTCACAACTTCCAGACCTCCTCCACCGCCAGCCATCACACTGCCCGGCGTTTGATCCCCCCCGTTAAGCTTACCTAGCTTGCTCCTCACCTCTATCTGCAGTCCGTACTGCCTCTGCCCTAGGTGAGTGATAACAGGACAGCTCTGACCAGATAAGCCCTCTGCTTCCAGCTACTTCTGGGACCAGAACAGACCATTTGGAGCACAGAGTAGAAGATGTAGTCGCTTCCCAGCAATCCCCATGAGGTTGCTCAGATCAAAGAAGGCCTAGAGGACCAAGACAATAGAGCCCGACGGAACAATATACGCATCAGGGGCATACCTGAAGACGCCGAGCTCCCTTATCTAGAACTCTTTCTCAAAGGCCAACTTTCCCCTGCGACCCCAGAGGACCACCTAATCTTTGACCAGGCCCATCGTGCCCTGAGGCCGCACTTTCAAAATCCGTTGCAGCCATGTGATGTGATTCCTCGCATGCACTACTACACTTTATGAAAGAGACCCATAAGCTTTCTTTGGTTACCTTTATAAACTCTACCCTCCAGATATTTCAAGACAGCTCCCTGCTGACCTTGGCTAAGCGTAGAAACCTTAAACCTTTCACTGCCCGCCACATCAGATACCGTTTGGGTTGACCCATTCGTCTCCTGCTCTGGCATCAGAATCAACTTCACGTGCCTCGATCTCTCGGAGTATAGCTGAAGATTTTGCATATACATCCTCTGCCCCACTTCCCCAAAGGCCTCTTTATTTATTTATTACCAGTTATTTATATAGCGCACACATATTCCGCAGCGCTTTACAGAGAATATCTGGCCATTCACATCAGTCCCTGCCCCAGTGGAGCTTACAATCTATATTCCCTACCACATGCACACACACATACACACTAGGGTTAATTTGTGTTGGGAGCCAATTAACCTACCAGTATATTTTTGGAGTGTGGGAGAAAACCGGAGCACCCGGAGGAAACCCACGCAAGCACAGGGAGAATATACAAACTCCGCACAGGTAGGGCCATGGTGGGAATCGAACCCATGACCTCAGTGCTGTGAGGCAGTAACGCTAACCATTACACCGTCTGTGCTGCCTCTTCAGACGACGTCTCTATGCCCCCCCCCCCCCCCAATCAGAATGGTCTACGGTCCACACGGTCCCTAGATCATACAGGGCATCTACTCCAGTCTCTGAAGTGTAAACTCTTCTAAAAGGTTTACGGTTTTAATGTTTCTACTGCTTTACGTTGGTGCCCCCTAGTTTGAGGAGATCTTCCACTTACTGTGTAGATTCTCCACTGATGTCTCACTGAGCGCCCCTGGACCCGGCCTAATCCTCCTTTAGTCCAACGGGTGTCATGGCCCTCTCTTTTGACCCTTCTGCTAGAGTTTCTATCAACAGAACACCGTTTCTGTCAATGGAATGCCAAAGGCACCAGGCAGGGGATGCCCCCTTTCCCCATTAATCTTTGCCCTGATAATTGAGTCTCTAGCCTCCCTTGTCTGCCTTAATCCTAGCATCAGGGGTGTGTAGGTCGAGCTCATATCCTCTAAAATTGCCCTTTTTGTCGACGACACCTTTACAGCCTCCTGTATAGTTAGAGTAATTGATTTTCTCCCCGGAAAGCTATGAGTCAGAGGCCATGCTTCTTGTCCCCCCTCAGGACAAAGCCCTTAAGTCCTTTTCAAATTTTAAATGACAACACAAAAAAACTTAAATACCTTGGGGATTTTCCCGACTTCTCACTATGACTTTCTGTACCAGGAAAACTATGCACAACTTTTCACAAAACTACGTGCAGACCTGTCCTCTTATCATATCGTGGCTGGGCAGAATAATTGCTGTCAAAATGAATATTCTTCCTAAAGTGCTCTATCTATTCCAGACACTCCCTATAGCTGTTCCCCACTATAGAATCCAGAAGAGCATTACCCGCTTTATTTGGAATGGCAAACCCCCCAGATTATCAACCTTCATCCTTAAAAATCCCATTTACGGGGAAGGTAAGGGTCTTCCAGATTTTAAACTCTAATACTTAGCTACCCATTTCTCCCAAATTGCTTCCTCCTATTCTCCTTCTGGAACAACCTCCTGGCTTGACATTGAAGGCAGCCTAATTAACTTTTTTCGGATCTGTCCTCTCTCTGGGGCTTACATAAGACGCACAGTTCCCACTGTACTTAAATTTCTATTACATCTGTGGACTCTATACTCCGTTAAGTTCTCCATCACCTCTCCTATATCTCCCCTTACACCCATATGGAGCAATCCCTGTTTTCCACCGGGCCTACAAACGACCTGCATGACATGGTGGACACATTTGGCCCCCAAATTTCCTGTGGATTTTAGCGCAGGTTGGCTCTGGTTTTCCCTCTCGGATCTACAGTCGAAAGCTCCTGCCCAACCCCTCAGTCCCTTCAAATATTGCCAAATACGGCACTTTCTACACTCTATGCACAAAATTCACTTCCACGTACCCTCACCCCCTTTGAACGCCTCTGCAGGTTCCACCCCATGTCCAAGGGAATGATTTCCCAAATTTATGGCACCCGCATTGATGCTGCTCTTCCCACTCGCAGCCAACACAAATCTTCTTGGAAGGCAGACCTTGGCCCCCCACCAGACAAGGAGGCTTGGGACGACATGAGACAGGCTATTACCAAATACTCCATTTCCACATAGCTTAAGGAAATCTCATACAAATTAAAGTACCTCTGGTACTATACCCGGTAAGACTCTCGCAAGTGTTTTACTTCCGCCTCACCCCTCTGCTGGAGAAATTGTGGCCTCCGAGGCACTCTTACCCATAGTACTTTTTTTTACCTCGGCCCATACCATTCTAAAAAACCTATTGGAAGCTCCGACCCCACGGGATCCATGGATTTTTTATATTATGCCACCCTCCTCCCGATCTCTCCAAGCGCTCCCAGAAGTTGTCGTCCCATATTCTAGTAGCTGCCAAAAAATTATAGCTCACAATTGAGAAAAAACATCTCCCGCCATTTCTCTCTGCCTTAAAATTGCAAATATGGTATATTGCGGTGATGGAGTACATCACTTATCTCCACGATAGGGGCCATCTGTTCGCCCAAGTGTGGGCTCCATGGCTCTCCTATGAAGGCACCCTCACTCTTGAACCCTATACTTCCTCCAATGAACCCATGCGGGTTGGGGAGGTAGCCAGTCTCATCGCTTCACCCGTTCTTGCTCTATTACCTTGGATAGGTACTCTTCTTCCTAGCCCTGAGATCTTCTGTACATCCTCACGATGTTCTGCTTTCTCAAGTAGCCCTGTTCACTCTCACACACAGACCATGATGTCCGGCTCTCCCTGTATAGGTCAATAGTGCCGGGTGCCTGCACAGAGGGAAATTTCCAATACAAACAGGGATGGTGCAGCACTCCTTGCGACTTGATAAAATAACAGACTCTTAGGGAGACGTACTTTGGCAACGTTTCATTGCCCTTTATTGCGGCACTTTCGTCAGGCTCCACGAAAGGGCACTGAAACGTTGTCAGAGATAGCAAAAGCATTACGTGTGGTCAAATCAACTGTTTGGAACATTCTTAAAAAGTAAGAACGCACCGGAGAGCTCAGCAACACCAAAAGACCCGGAAGACCACGAAAAACAACTGTGGTGGATGACAGAAGAATTATTTCCCTGGTGAAGAAAAACCCCTTCACAACAGTTGGCCAAATCAAGAACACTCTCCAGGAGGTAGGTGTATATGTGTCAAAGTCAACAATCAAGAGAAGACTTCACAAGAGTGAATATAGAGGGTTCACCACAAGATGTAAACCATTGGTGAGCCACAAAAACAGGAAGACCAGATTAGAGTTTGCCAAGCAACATCTAAAAAAGCCATTACAGTTCTGGAACAACATCCTATGGACAGATGAGACAAAGATCAACTTGTGCCAGAGTGATGGGAAAAGAAGAGTATGGAGAAGGAAAGGAACTGCTCATGATCCAAAACTTACCACCTCATCAGTGAAGCATGGTGGTGGTAGTGTCATGGCGTGGGCATGTATGGCTGCCAATGGAACTGGTTCCCTTGTATTTATTGATGATGTGACTGCTGACAAAAGCAGCAGAATGAATTCTGAAGTGTTTCAGGCAATATTATATGCTCATATTCAGTTAAATGCTTCAGAACTCATTGGACGGCACTTCACAGTGCAGATGGACAATGACCCGAAGCATACTGCAAAAGCAACCAAAGAGTTTTTTAAGGCTAAAAAGTGGAATGTTATGCAATGGCCAAGTCAATCCCCTGACCTGAATCCGATTGAGCATGCATTTCACTTGATGAAGACAAAACTGAAGGGGAAAAGCCCCAAGAACAAGCAGGAACTGAAGAAATTTGCAGTAGAGGCCTGGCAGAGCATCACCAGGGATGAAACCCAGCGTCTGGTGATGTCTTTGCGTTCCAGATTTCAGGCTGTAAATGCCTGCAAAGGATTTGCAACAAAGTATTAAAAAGTGAAAGTTAGATTTAGGATTGTTTAGTTTGTCCCATTACGTTTGGCCCCTTAAAAAGTGGGAGGCACATATAGAAACCGTTGTAATTCCTACACCGTTCACCTGATTTGGATGTAATTACCCTCAAATTAAATCTGAAAGTCTGCAGTTAAAGCACATCTTGTTTGTTTCATTGCAAAGCCATTGTGTTGGTGAATGGAGGACAAAATATGAAAATTCTGTCAATGTCCCAATATTTATGTACCTGACTGTATGTGGGCTCTGTGTATAATGGCATAATCGTTTTAGTAAAAATAGTATTCTGTCACTGTCCCAATATTTATGTACCTGACTGTATGTGGGCTCTGTGTATAATGGCATAATAGCTTTAGTAAAAATAGTATTCTGTCAATGTCCCAATATTTATCCACGTGTGTGTGTGTGTGTGTGTGTGTGTGTGTGTACGTACGTGTATATATATATTGATAGAAGCACTGGAAAAGTTGTGGATGGCACATAGGTGTGTCCCAGATTTCTCACATATCTTTTAAACCCCCAGGAGAAGTCTGTTCTGCTGAACAGATTGGAATGTCGGCTTTGGTGAAAAGCCGCTATGGGTCCTGGGGGTGTGGATGTGGGGAGAGGGAGGGCTCCATCCACAGGCCACTCCGGGTGTTTGGCCTTTCAGCCTGGTAGCAGCTCATTAGGGCTTGCACCTGGAAATGGCTGTTATAAGCTGGATTTAGTTCTGGCTGAGTGTCTCACACCTGGGAGAGCAGGCCCACAGGCTAGCTTGCTCTGAGACACTGTTTTGATGCAAACCAGTAAGTACTGTGGATGTGAACTTATTTAGTGTCCTGATAGTGAGGGAACCTACTGTCTAGTTAGAGCCCAGACGGGCTAGGATTTTGTTTATGTTTTATTTTATTTATGTGTCCTGTACAATAAAGACTGGCTCCAACCAGCTTGTACGAGAACCCCAGAATTATGTCCAGTTTCTCCGGCTGCTGTGTGTGTAATGAGGGAGTCCATCTAACCAGGAGAGGGACCCCTATCCCAACTGTGTCACAATAAATGAGATTATATATATATATATATATATATATATATATATATATATATATATATATTTATTTATTTTTTTTATTTGAAAATGTGGCTTATTGTTAAGGCTATCTGCACTCATGTGTATGTTCATATGCGAAGTCTGTCTACTCTGAGTTCTTTAAATGAAGAATTTAAAAATAAAAATGGGCATTCTAGGGGCATATGTGGAGCTCTAAAGCATAATTTATGATGGAACCCAGAAATGGTCAAGCAGGACTCCATTTTTTTTTTTTTTAATTTCATGGGACCCACATACTGTGTCACTCAGTGCAATCACTGAACAGCACATGAAAACATAATGCTACTATCAGGACCCTAAACTAATTGAATTGTCCCCAATATCTGTGGCTGGCAATCAGACAATGCATTTTGTGTATGCGCTATGCACTTTAACTTTGATAAAGCCTCCCTAGAAGCAAAACTAGTGAGAGGACTACTCCCATCTGTCATTTGGTGCTGCTATACCATCTCCATGCTGTACACTGGACCCAAAGAACAACTGGTCGCCAATTGTTTTGATTTTCTGCTACTGCTGCAAGACTGGTTTGTGAGCTCACATGGAGGACAATCTGTTTCCCTTGGTAGTGCTGGTACAAGAGCATATACACTGAAGTGCCAAATGTAATGGGACATAAGTTTGTAAAGGTAATGGTAGGTGAAGTCACCATGTGACATCTTTGAAATGCCCAGACCTGCTTCAGTTGTAATCTGACAGCTTGAAAATTGGCTAGACTGTTGAACAAGGCACAATAGAGGGTGCCCGACGGATAGGACAGTCCATTGCCGTAGTGGTGCGGATATTCAACATTCCTCCCACTGTGGACAACACAGTATCCGACCACAGGTACTTAGTCAAGTGACATGGCTCAAATCACATCCACATTCGCATATCCAGGTCAGTGCAGTGTTCTTTAGCCTCCTTCGAATAAGAAGAAGACCCACCAGAGTGTGTCTGTTAACACTACACCACCGGACACAGTGCCTCACCTGGGCTTGTGATATCGTTTATTGGACTCGAGGACTTGCAACATGTGGCGTGGTCTGATGAGTCAGTTTCAGTTGTTTCGGGCTGATAGTAGGGTTTGAGTGTGGCGCTGACCCCAGGAAGTCATGGACCCCAGTTGTCAACAAGGCACCGTGCAGGCGGGTGGCGATTTCATAATGGTGTGGGGTGTGTTCACGTGGCATGGGTTGGGCCCGCTGGTCCGTCTAAACAAGTCATTGACCTGTAACCGATACATTGAATTGCTTGATGACTTTAAAGTACCCCCACAACAATGGAATATTCCAGAAGGATAATGCAACACGTCATCAGTCCCAAGTTGTCTAGAATTGGTTCGAGGAGCATACTGGAGAGTTCAGACTGATGGTGTAGCCTGACATGAACCCAATAGAGCATTTATGGGACATGGTGGAGTGGTCCATTCTCACTCAAGATCCTGCACCTACAAATATCACTGAGCTGTGGGAAGCTATCTAGACGGCATGGGTCAAGAGTTTACACTTGTGGAGTTGATGTCACATCAAGTTGATGTACGTCGCTAGGCTATAGGGTGTCCTACCCGATACTAGGGGGTATATTTACTAAAGTGCGGGTTTTTAGAAGTGGAGTTGTTGCCCATAGCAACCAATTAGATTCTACTTGTCATATATCTACCACCTTCTGGAAGATAATAGCTAGAATCTGGTTGTAATGGGAAACAACTCCACTTCTAAAAACCCGCACTTTAGTAAATATACCCATAGGCATCTATCCCATGACTTTTGGCACTTCTGTGTACACCTTGTAGATTGTGCTCTGCATGGATTCTCAATTTAAAAAAAAAAAAATCATCATCTTCATACAAGCCGGACATTATATTGGTAATTTGGGACATGCAAGTACACCATTTTGGTGCATATTTAACCATTAAGCCATCACCTGCAGCAGGTGTACGGACAGCTTTTATAGTGTATACAGATGGAGATTCCATTAACTAATCTGATTATTTCTAAACAGCCTTTTATAGAATACCTTATTTTGTATATTGATATTAATGTGATAACTTTTATTGTTCTATGTTGTGCGATTTGATTTTTATGAAAAGTGTTATTGTTTAGTAATCCACATGTCTTTAGTAAATCATTCTGCCATACCAATACCTCTGTTTTCACATTATAAGCGAAGCACCACTCTATTACTTATATTTTTTCTTCTTAGAAAGGTATTTTAGAAAGTGTCCACAAACTCATAATCAGGGAGCTGGTTTTACAATGTTTTTAATTATATTTCAGTATTATTCATTAATAGATTTGACCTTTACTCATTAGTATCTTGACTAACAGCACAAAAAACAAAACTTTGTAAGACATTAAAAAATATATGTATGAAACGTCTATTTGGTTTTAATCTTTTGACAGCTGTTGATAATCAAAATGTAAAACTTGCAGTGCTAAAACCTTGGGCGGGTTTACAAAAGGTTTAAATACATATTTAACTGCCAAACATAAAATAAAAGTACAATAAAAGAGGCCATGGCCATACCAAGTTTAAGTCAAATGAACATTGAACCACCTATGAAATTGCTTATTATTTTGGGCCTTCAGAAAATACACAACTAGAAGCGACTTTACCGTGAATGACAGTTTTGGAATGACTGGTGTTCCAAAAAATGTTCTACATCACAGGAGTTAAGGAAATTATTGATTGCTAAAATATATGTAGATTTACCTTCCACCCCGACTGCCATAAGAAATAGAGATGTGAATTATGCCCTGAAAATCAATTCAAAAGTCATCCAGGAAATGAGTGCTTTCAAAATGATGAAGTGGGTGGACATTTTCTGCGGCATTTGACAAATGGACCTCTACGGCAAATAAATTATATGATTATCTTACATGGCCAAAAAAACTCTAGCGTTTGGGTCTTTTCAGAGTTCACGGAAAAAAAGTGACTGCAGAAAAAGGTCTTGAAACTTTGAAATCATGTTTAATATAGTCTAGTTTGTAGTATGAGTTGGATAACTTCTAACTGCTGAACACCAGTTGTGTCGTCTAGTGCACTTTGCAGTATGTGGTGTTATCTACAAAAAATATGAGATATGGTAAGAACTTACCCTTGTTATCTCTATTTCTACGAAGTCCATAGGGTTCCACAGGATACCTTGGGGTATAGGTGTGACGTCAGTCATCAGGCACCAAAGAGTTAAGCTTTCAGCCTCCCAGGATGCACTAGGTCCCCCTCCTATACTCCGCCCCCGAGCCAAGGCACCTCAGTTAGTTACCAAGCCATAGGCTGGAGGAGGAGAAGGAAGAGAGAGAAAAAAAAAAAGATATGGATACACACAAGAATCACATTCTCACCAGAGGGAGACGGAAAAACCGGTGACCAGAGCAAAGCCCATCTGCAGCACAGGTGCGACAGGGCGGGAGTCCTGTGGAACCCTATGGACTTCGTAGAAATAGAGATAACAAGGGTAAGTTCTTACCATATCTCATATTTTCTACTTCAGGGTCCATAGGGTATCCACAGGATACCTTGGGGATGTCCCAAAGCAGTATCCTTTAAGGGTGGGGACGCTCCTGTGCAGAAAGGAGAATCCGCCGCCCGAAGGAAGCATCCTGAGAGGCAAAGGTGTCAAACCTGTAATACCTCACGAAGGTATGGACAGAGGACCATGTAGCAGCCTTGCAGATCTGGACTGCAGAGGCACCACGTCGAGCTGCCCACGAAGGACCCACAGACCTAGTGGAATGAGCCTTCAGAGAAGGCGTAACCGGTAGGCCTTCATGAAGATAAGCTTCAGAAATAGCCATACGGATCCAGGCTGCCAAAGTTTGCTTTGAGGCAGACAAACCCTTTTTACGGAAGCCATAGAGGACAAACAAAGCGTCCGACTTCCTAAACGAAGAAGTGCGGTCAACATAAGTCCTTAAGGCCCGCACAACATCCAAAGAGGCCTCACCCACGGAAAGACCCGGTGAGTTAAAGGCCGAAACAACGATTTCCTCGTTAACATGAAACTGGGAAACAACTTTGGGAAGAAACTCGGGCCGAGTGCGGAGCACTGCCCTGTTCCCATGAAAAACCAAGAAAGGGGGTCTACAAGAAAGAGCCCCTAAATCAGAAACACGTCTGGCTGAAGCAATAGCCAGAAGGAAAACAGTCTTAGCTGTCAGCCATTTAAGATCCACTGAGCCCAGTGGTTCAAACGGCGGTCCTTGGAGAGCCCTCAGGACCACAGCCAAATCCCAAGGCACCACAGGTGGAACAAAGGGCGGCTGAATGCGGAGAACACCTTGCATAAAGGTGCGCACATCCGGGATTGTAGCAATCCTACGGTGAAACCAGACAGACAGGGCCGAAACCTGTACCTTCAAAGAAGCAAGGCGAAGCCCATGATCTAGTCCCGCTTGTGGGAAGGCAAGAATCCGAGACAGACGACACTCCCGCGGTGCATAATCTCTCGGTCGACACCACTGGAAGAACGTATGCCACACGCGATGGTATATCCTCGCAGAAGACGGTTTCCGAGCTCGCAACATGGAACGCACTACAGAGCTGGAAAACCCCCGGGACCTCAGCATGGCCGTCTCAACAGCCACGCCGTCAAAGACAGCCGAGTCAGGCCCGGGTGAAGGCAAGGACCCTGAGACAGAAGGTCCGGTCGTAGCGGCAACCGCAGAGGACTGTCCACGGACAGACCCTGAAGGTCTGAGAACCAGTGCCGTCTGGGCCACGCGGGAGCTATCAACAGGAGCGTCCCTCCTTCCTGTTTGAATTTCCAGATTACCCGTGGAAGAAGGGAGACCGGAGGGAACAGGTATGCGAACCGGAACGTCCACCGGACGGACAGAGCATCCACCAGAGACGCCCCTTCGTCTCTTGTGCAGGACCCGTACACCGGCAACTTGTTGTGCCGGGACGCCATGAGGTCGATCTCTGGAAGACCCCATCTGTCCACCAGCAGTTGAAAAACGTCAGGGTGTAGGGACCATTCCCCCGGATGAACGTCCTGGCGACTTAGAAAGTCCGCCTCCCAATTTAGCACTCCCGGGATGAAGACCGCTGATATGGCCAGAAGATTGCGCTCCGCCCATACCAGGATCCGAGAGACCTCCACGAGAGCCGCCCGACTTCAGGTTCCTCCTTGCCTGTTTATGTAGGCCAAGGTGGTAGCGTTGTCCGACTTGACCTGTACCGGGCGACCCTGGAGAACCCGATGTGCCTGCTGGAGAGCATTGAAGACCGCACGGAGTTCCAAGATATTGATTGGAAGCTCCGCTTCTGTCGGCGTCCACCTGCCCTGGAACAAGTGTGGACCCGAAACTGCTCCCCAGCCCCGAAGACTGGCGTCCGTTGTCAACAGAACCCAATTTGGAACCCAGAACGGACGTCCCCCGCTGAGATGGGTCGTCTGTAACCACCAGGCAAGGGACAGGCGAACCTCCAGGGTGAGCACAATTGTCTGGGACTTCAGAGACTGCGGCAGCCCGTTCCACTTGGACAGAATCAGGTGCTGCAGAGGTCTGGAGTGAAACTGGGCATATTCCACCATGTCGAACACCGACACCATGGAGCCCAGTAACCTCATCGCCGAGTGTAGAGACACCCGGCGACTGAGCAGACAACTGCGCACCCTCGACTGTAAAGCAGAGATCTTTTCCTCCGTCACGAAGATCCTCTGCTGTTCCGAGTCCAATAAGGCTCCGAGGTGCAGAATCCTCCGAGACGGGATTAGAGTGGACTTCTGCCAGTTGATTATCCAGCCGTGCCGTTGCAGTAGCGCAATGGTCAGGCCCAGGTGGCGTAGAAGGAGCTCTGGAGATCCTGCCACCAATAAAAGGTCATCCAAGTATGGCAACATGCGGACTCCCTGCAGCCGCAGAGAAGCCGCCATGACCGCCATCACCTTGGTGAACACACGTGGTGCTGTCGCCAGGCCAAAACGTAACGCCCGAAACTGGAAGTGGTCGCTGCGGATTGCAAACCTGAGGAACTGTTGATGGCGCAAAAGAATAGGGACATGCAGGTAAGCGTCCTGTATGTCCAATGACACCATGTAGTCCCCAGGTTCCAGCGCCAGAATGATGGACCGTAGGGTCTCCATCCGAAACTTCGGTACCCGCAAAGACCTGTTGAGAGCTTTGAGGTTGAGAATCGGACGATACGACCCATTGGGTTTCTGTACCAAAAAAAGGATTTGAATAGAAACCCTGGCCCCTCTGGGAGAATGGAACAGGCACTATAACTCCAGCCTGGAGCATAGTGTGCAATACCTTCCGCAGCTCCGTAGCCTTGTTCCGGTCTGATGGTAGACCCGTGGTGAAGAATCGAGCCGGGGGTCTGTGCCGGAAGGAGAGGGCATACCCGTGGGAGACCACCTCGAGAACCCAAGTGTCTGTCATAGTGACCGACCAACACTGGGCGAACTGCAGCAGGCGGCCTCCCACTTTGGGATCCCACAAAGGGAGGCCCGGACCGTCAGGCCGCAGGCTTGTCATCTGGCTTGGGGGCCTGACGTCTGGTACTCCATGCCTGCTTCCGGGGCTTGGCCGATTTCTTAGGGCCAGCCTGTCGAGGAAAAGACTGTGGTTTGGGCCTGTCCTGGGCCCTAGATGACCGAAAGGACGATGGTCCAGAACCAGAAGGAGCAGCGGCCGACAAGCCGATTTGGCTGCCGCCAGCGTGGCCACAATCTTATCCAGATCCGGACCGAAGAGAACTTCTCCGGTAAATGGCAACGCCTCCAGACCCCTTTTGGAATCTGCGTCCGCCTTCCAGGATCGCAGCCACAAGGTGCGACGAGCAGCCACCGCTGCTGGAGAAATTCTAGACACCAGAGTACTAATGTCTAAGGCCGCCTCGTTGATATAAGTGGCCGAATCACGGAGATTACCAATCAACTCCGCCTGTTCGGCCGGACAGTCGGAATCAAAAGATGCCTCTAATGAATCCGCCCAGCGCTCCATCGCTCTGGCAACCCAGCAAATGGCCATAGCCGGTCGTGCTGCCCCCCCCGCAAGGGAATAAGCGGACTTCAGGCAGATCTCCACCTTGCGGTTCGTAGCATCCTTAAGGGAGGACATGGATGGCATCGGCAATGTGGCACTACGGACAAGACGGGTCACGTGAGAATCCACCTGTGGAGGGGATTCCCACTTTGCAAGATAATTATCCGCGAACGGATAAGCCACCGCCAGGCGCCTCTGCGGCTGGTATCTTTTGCCAGGCTGTTTCCACGCCTCCTCTAAATGGTCCACTAACTGACCTGAAAGAGGAAAGACTGTGGCATCGCCCTTCACATCTTTAAAAAAGGCGTACTTAGATTTAGCCGCTGGGGGAACTTCGTCCTCAATCACCAAGGCTGTGCGGACTGCCCGAATAAGTCCAGGAATATATACCTTGGACTTAGCGTCAGCGTCCTTAGTATGGAGAGGTTCCTGATCGTAAGGATCCAGAATCTCCCCATCATCAGACGTCCCCTCGTCATCCTCATAAGGAGCAGACAGAGACGCCACCGGCCGTTTATGTGGCCGGATCACAGACTCCCCTTGCAACACATCCGACAAGTGCTGTAGAGAACTCGTCAGGGAGTTAACCCACGCCGGCTCCTGAGAAACCGGGAGCGGGGAAATAGGGAGACTGTGGGGTACCACCAATTGTCGTGGGAAACCCTGCATGGGTGACGACACCACTGACTGCTGGGACAAACCCATCGGTGTAAACGCGGGTTGCAGAGCTAACTTGCCCACTAAGGTTGTAAGCGCCTGAGCGAAACAAGCCCAGGGCGGCTCCTGTACCGGTGCTGTAACCGTAAGAGGCCGCGCCATGGACAAAGACTGCCGGCAGAGGCCCTCCGCGCTACCCTCCCCCTCCGCTAACGGTACTTTACACGTAGTACACTGTAGCCGGAGAGGAAAATCACTTTCAGACATGATGGCACCAAGTATGTGACCCCTCTCACCAATTATATATCAAATAGGCGAGAGACCACCCTGCAGCACCGCACCGCAAGGGCTTAGCAGAAAGAACAGGGATAGTAATAAAGCTGACAGTTGAGAAGAAAAGTTACAGGCAGCAGCGCTAGCACAGTCACATACAATGCAAAGAAATATCAATTCCTGCACTAACAGCGCTGATCAATCAACTACGCAGACACAGGGCCTGGTAGGACACAGCGCAGCATACACAGACCTGACCCAAATCGGAGGAGAGGTATGCGGGGGGACCCAGACCACGATGCTTCCAGCAGCGTTCACCATGCGTTCAGAGGAAGATGGCCGCCGAGGAGCAGAGAGGAGGCTGGCCTGGGGGAGGAGCGCTGCCACAGGACCAGTCGGCAGCGTGCAGTGAGGGCTGTGTGCAGCGGGAAAACGCGCCGGCTGTGAGACAGGGAAGGCGCGCTCCCCTGGCATGCATTTAACCCCCTGGGACGCCGCTCTGCTGCGGTCCGCTGTCCCAGGGGGTAGTGGCCATGGTCCGGAACATCTGGGGTCACCGCTAGCTGTGACCCCAGATGCTCACCAGCATCCCCGGATCGGTTCCGGCGTTCTGGTACCGGCGGGGGTGTAGGGAAGACAGCATGGACGTCAGGACTGACTGTCCATGCTGTACATCCAGACGTGCAGCCACAGCTGCATAGAAGAAAGCTTCAGGGGCTCTTCTAGCCCCCACTCCGACAGGTGCACCCGACTCCAGCCGGGCACCAAACTAAACTGAGGTGCCTTGGCTCGGGGCGGGGTATAGGAGGGGGACCTAGTGCATCCTGGGAGGCTGAAAGCTTAACTCTTTGGTGCCCGATGACTGACGTCACACCTATACCCCAAGGTATCCTGTGGATACCCTATGGACCCTGAAGTAGAAAAAGGCAGCTACTGAACACTAATAATCCACAAAGCCATCTTCATTCTTAACAATGGTTGATTTGTCATGTAACTCTGTCCCCATAATGACAACGTGTAAAAAAATGTTTTGAGATTTTTGCAAATTTAATAATAAAAAAAAAAACAACTAAGAAATGACATGTACATAAGTATTTACAGCCTTTGCTCAATACTTTGTTGATGCATCTTTGGCAGCAATTACAGCCTCAAGTCTCTTTGAATATGATGCCACAAGCTTGGCACACCTATCTTTGGGCAGTTTCGCCCATTCCTCTATGCAGCACCTCTCAAGCTCCATCAGGTTGGATGGGAAGAGTCGGTGCACAGCCATTTTTAGAGCTCTCCAGAGATGTTCAAGTCTCGGCTGTGGCTGGGCCACTCAAGGACATTCACAAACAGTTGTCCTGAAGCCACTCCTTTGATATCTTTGCTGTGTGCTTAGGGTCGTTGTCCTGCTGAAAGATGAACCGTCACCCCAGTCTGAGGTCAAGAGCGCTCTGGAGCAGGTTTTCATCCAGGATGTCTCTGTACATTGCTGCATTCATCTTTCTCTCTATCCTGACTAGTCTCCCAGTTCCTGCCACCACCATGCTTCACTGCAGGGATGGTATTGGCTTGGTGATGAGCAGTGCCTGGTTTCCTACAAACATAACGGCTGGCATTCACACCATAGAGTTCAATCTTTGTCTTTGTCTAATCAGACCAGAGAATTTTGTTTCTCATGGTCTGAGAGCCCTTCAGCTGCATTTTCGCAAACTCCAGGCGGGCTGCCATGTGCTTTTTACTGATGAGTGGCTTCCATCTGGCCACTCTACCATACAGGCCTGATTGGTGGATGGCTGCAGAATGGTTGTCGTTTTTTCTGTACCCTTCCCCAGATTTGTGCTTCGAGACAATCCTGTCTCGGAGGTCTACTGACAATTCCTTGGACTTCAATATTATTATTATTCTTCTTCTTCATTTATATGGCGCCACAAAGGTTCTGCAGCGCCTTACACAGTACAACTTCATGCTTGGTTTGTGCTATGACATGCACTGTCAAGTGTGGGACCTTATATAGACAGGTGTATGCCTTTCAAAATCATGTCCAATCAACTGAATTCACCACAGGTGGACTCCAATTAAGCTGTAGGAACATCTCAAGGATGATCAGTGGAAACAGGATGCACCTGAGCTCAATTTGAGCTTCATGGCAAAGGCTGTGACTTTAGTGGTTTTTTTTTTTGTTTTGTTTTTTAATTAAATATGCAATAATCTCCAAAAAAAAAAAAACTTTATACACTTTGTCATTATGGGGTATTGTGTGTAGACAAAAATTTAATTTATTCCATTTTGGAATAAGGCTGTATCATAACAAAATGTGGAAAAAGTGAAGCGCTGTGAATACTTTCTGGATGCACTGTACGCTAATGCCACCGCCACGTCTGTGTATGCAGCTGCTGTGCAAAAATTTGCAAATGTCGCAGCCGACAGAGTTTGTTTTGAGGCTCCCAACTGTAGCTTTGCAAAACATCTGCATACACAGACGCAGCATCGGTCACAGACCATTCAATTATCAGACTACTGAGCAACCCTGTGGATACTCAGAATGGCCACAAGTACTGAGATGCTGGAGCCATTTTCATTGCATACAGAATTGCAGATGCAAGCTGTATAAAGCCCCGTAAATGGTTGTGACACACCTGCGTTCTTTGGTGCCTGTCCTCTTTACTTCCCACAAACGCTCCCCGTCAATCACGCTACGAGCGACTACAAAAATGTGAGTAAAGGTGCGTACACACAATGATTTTTTGAATAATTTAACTATAATGACGTAGTTATCGTTAAATAGTTTGTAAAATCGTTCATCTTTTTAAGCTGAACGATAATCGTTCATGCGCGTTCACGTTTGTAGTTTATCGTCCATTCTGACTGTCCAACAAACGATTTTCGTTCTAAAAATCGTTCATGTTGTGCAGAATGAAGGATGAACGATTTCCATTCACTGTATGCATGATTAAAAAATCGTTCATTATTTTAGTAACCAACGATTTTTAGTGAACGATTGTCAATCACCTTTTCAAGGGAAAATCGTTCACTAAAATCGTTGGTTACTAACATCTTTGTGTGTGTATGCAGCTTTAGTTGCATGCACAGTTTTATCTATAATTGCGCAACTGCTAAAATATCGGCATTGCGTACATCTCTGAATCAGGCCAGTAGTCTGGTAATCCCAAAAACTCAGGGATTTGTAAATAATTTTGGGGCTGGAAAAACAGCCCTTGACTTAATGTTATGTACTTTGTAGAGCTTATAATAGTACACATCATAAGAAAAGGTCAGAAAAATAAAAACATTGGTTTGCAAAAAGTCCACACTCACATGCAATATTTCTCACATTAGCGTATGTTGAAAATGTGTCTGATCTACTAAATGTGATAAATACAATTTAAAAGCAATAAGGTTAATGTAGCGATGTCCAATGATGTAAAGGCCCCCATACACTAGCGACGGATTGTCGCGATTCTGCGATCCTGAGATGCCAGGTTGGAGGATCGGTGAAATACAACATGTTGGATTTCAGTGATTTGCCAATTACAATCAAAATATGATTGTGATTTGCAAATTAGGGAAACTTAAGAGGTATAACTTCACCATACCTCCGACGGATCACTGAACATCGATGGCTACCGGTCGGCATTTCCAATCTGATCGCAGGAATGGTCAGTCATTAGGTGTAAGGGGGCCTTAACATGCAAGTTTCACATGCATTTTTTTTTTTGTTCACACATTTTCAGTGGTTACCTGGTGCTTCTATGTTCATAGGAAAAAAAGATGCTGTGAGACGCACACAATTATTTTTAAAAGATAACTAGAGAATGTCTTATGCAACATGTTTCTACTTGCAAGCCTTTTGTGTATGATGAAACTTAATTGCAATTGTACATTATGATGCAACAACAGTTGGCCGCGGTTATACACACACCTATAATATATATATAGCGCCTTGGTTTCTTAGTTCATCAAACTGAAATGAAAATAAAAATGGTTCTTAGGTGGGAAAAAAATTGTGATCTTAAATTAAGGTAAACTTAAGCTGGGTACACAATTAACCATGTGTGTACCCAGCGATGCGACAGACGACTGCACAGGCCGACATATCGGGCGGCCAGTACAAATTACACGATAAGGTGCCTAACCGCCTGATATGTCGGCACTAGCCGCATCTCGCTGCATTAGATAATCAGTCACATTGTCAGATTGAGCTGCATGTAGGGCCAACCAGACGATGCGACTGATGACCAAACAGGAGTGAGCACGGGCCGACATATAGAGCATACACATTAGCCAATGTTGACCATATGTTGGACCGTTGTCTCATGTGTACCCAGTTTTAGATCATAGAAAAAAAACACTACATAAAATAAGATGATTACCTTAAAAAGCCAATTTTATCAGACAAGAATTCAGGACAAAGACTTTTGCCCATATCTTAAAGACAGCCACCTAATACCAGGGATCGCAAGATACGCGCTACAGGCACTTGTGGACCCTGCAGGACCCGCTAAGTGCAGCAATGCAGCAGACAATTGCTGTCTGCGGTGTCTCCTCAACTAGTTCCCTCCCCTCCAGCCCTCACCCAATCTCTAACCACGTACACCGGCCGGCCCACCATGCTGTCTCCACCCGCTCCCCGGGAGCAGCAGCAACGTCTGTGGACCGCCAAGCCCGCCCATGGCACAGGAACAGCAGCAGAAGACAGCGCCTCTAGCCCGGCAACACCGTCCCCGCTTCCAGGCTTAATTTGGAGCAGGTGAGAGCCGGGAGCAGAGCACAGCATGGTGACCTCAGGAAGTCCGGGTCACACACTCCCAGACCCACAGCAGCAGACTCAGAGCAGGTGAGAGCCCAGAGCGGAGTAAATATATTTACTGAGAAAAATGTTGATGTGTTCAATACTTATATTACCCGCTTTATATATTGTAAGAGATATATATAACGTGCATGCAAACAGTGGCGTAACTACCGAGGGTGCAAGGAGTGCGGCTGCTATGATGGCCGGGCTGCCTCTGTGGCCCTCAGCTCCCCCTTGTGCCCAGTCACACACACACACACGGTAGGCAGGTCCAGTCAGGGTCTTCGAAGGGGGGCCTGGGTGCCAGCGATGTTGTTTTGGTGCCAGCCCTACAGCTGGCGCACTGGCAGGCAGTCATGGAGAGACAGCTCCGCCAGTCACGAGGCAATCAGAGCTCACGGACCGGCAGCCAGTCAGCAGTGGCTCATGATCATCTGCCGCTCTGAAAATTCAGATTGGCTCGCAACCAGCACCAGATTCAAATTGCGCCGGGGCTGCCTGTCCATGTCTGTTTATGCCTGCCAATGCACCAGCTGTAATTAGCTGGCAGCCAGGTCCCAAATCCACACCTGCTTACTGCCGATGGCACACAGGGGGAGCAGAGAGGTTACTGGAGGGACACGGGGAGGTGAGTTGTTGCGAAGGGGGGCATAATGTGTATGGGGCACTTCTATTGTGAGGAATAATGCGTTATATGGGGCACTACTACTATGTGGCATAATCTGTAAAGGGCATGTGGTATAATGTGTAAAGGCATTACTGTGTAGTGTAAGGGACATTACTGTGTGGCATAATGTATAAGGGGCACTACTACTGTGTGGCATAATATGAATGGGCTCTGTGTGGGGGCAAATGTATGGGGCCTTTTAAGATCTTGCTATGGTGCCCACAAAGTTCTAGTTATGCCCTTGCATGCAAACACAAAGGCTCTGGATTTAATATGACTGAGGTTAAAGGACAGTGTGTGGCCGTGACAAAGTTCAAACCAAGACAAACTACACCACCAGGTCCAAAACTTTAGGGGTGGGAGGGGGGGGGGGGAAGAGAGAGAGGGCGAGAGATCAGTCTAGTACTGTAAAAGCAGTGCTTGAAGTGTGCCAGTATAAATGACAGTCTGTGGACCATTAAATTACATGTAAATTGGTGAAAGTGAACACGCATCATGAATATATCGCAGCAATGCATGCACACGCAACATGCAAGATTCAATTTGAAATGGTGATTTGCTGCAAGATGCGACCTGGAAGAAGTGCATGAAAAAGCGAGATAGCAGGACCATATAGCACTCCATTTCTGGCCATAAGGAAAGTACTAGAGATTCTAAAAAGGGGTTTTGCATTGTTTATTAATGGTGGAAAAAAAAAAAAAGCCAGCAAGTGGTTTTCAGTAAATTAAAGTCTTTACAGTATTTTGGTGATTCATAAAATTATATTCAATACTTTTTTTTGTGTATTTGTAAAAAGTTGGAAAACACATGTTTAACTCCCCTGTACAAGTTCAAATATCCCTTACCAACTTTTTTTTTTTTACTTTAAAATTAAGATTTTTCCTTTCCCTTTACCTGCTCGGGGGTGCTCACAAAAAGCCAGAATTTGCTGGAAAATACAATGAGCGTTAGGAAATGAATTGCAATTCGCAATGCGAAATCACTGATGAAAAATTATAGAACCAATAGACTACTCTGAGGAGAAATAACCATTATCAAATAACCACCAACTGTACAAATGATATTACAGGTGAAATTCTTGGGGGGGGGTCTCTAAATTATAGTATATTATCTGACAACCAGATCCCCAAACATATACATGTGTGTATAATATAATAATATACAACAAACCTCTTAAGTAGGTAGAGTTGGAGCCTCCAGCGTATTAAACTATAGACTTTGTTATCAGTAACACACAGCTCCAATACCAGAATATCACAATAGACATCAACCAACAGACCTATGGAACACGAAACTGTGCATATAATGTAAATTTTGCCTCATATGAAATAAGCAACAGTAAATATATTGTTTTAAAACACCTACACTTTTTATTTTACTATGTTTTTGAAATATATTTAGCTGTGTATATCTAATGAATTTGCATAATTTTTATTATACAAGTTAAAAATGTAAGTATTAAAATATGAGGGCCTATTTATGAAACCAGGTTTCATAAAATTATGCAGAAACTGCATAATTCTGGAGGCATACTCAGAGGAAAGAAATCTTATACTCCTGCAGACTCCATCTGGCTACGCAAACTGAAACGGACACTGTGCACATGTCAGATTCCTAGTTATGTAACTCGCAGGGACAGCGGTTATTACCGCTGTCCCTGAGTGTTAAATTTAGTGCATAGCCGGGACATTTTTGGAGAAATTGAAGTCTGTCACTATTAATACATATAGGCCCCATAGTGTTTATCCTGCGTGTTCTCCTAGTGTGAAAGTCTCAGGCCTTTGAAGTATGTCAAGTTGCCCATCACTGTACTAAGAACTTAGGGCAGAGGTTCCCAAACGCAGTCCTCAAGGCTCCCCAACAGGTCAGATTTTAGAGATATCCATGGTTGAGAAGGGGTGGCTAAATCAAATTGACTGAGGTACTAATTAAGGCACCAGTGCACAACCATGGAAAGCTCTAAAACCTGAACTGTTGGGGAGCCTTGAGGAAGGAATGCGTCTGGAAACCTCTGGAGAGAGATAAAGTGCCAACCAATCAATTCCTGTCATTTTTCTCTCTACAAGCTTTGATAAATCTCCCCCCTAAGACCAAAAGCATTAGGGGGTCTAGACTAGTGTGGAAACCTTTTGGGAAATGTGCATTTTTGAAGTTGAACAGAAATATATATATATATATTTCCCGCTAGGCTGTTTCAGCGGGGTGCCGCACCCTGCCCTATTTCTAAAGAGCAGGAAGCACTCTGCCCTCCGTCACGACATAGCCTGCAGGTTCTTTCCTCACCCTCACCCACAGGCCACAGTGTCCCGCAGGTGGGGAAAACGGTGGTCCGTAAGTGCCGGGCACGCCCACAAGAGTGACGAATTAGGGACGCCTTTTCCTTGGTCATGCCCCCTTTTCGGGCGTGCAGAAGTGTTTATCTCTAGGTCCGGCACCGGACCTAGAAAATATTTTAGTATTATACCAAGAAGCATACATGATTACAATGGCAATTTAGAGCATAGCACAATCACATTTTGAAAACAGTTATACGTACTGAACTGTGGGAAAGTACATTTCTTAGTTTTGCACAATATCCATTAGTACTTTGTTTGGAAGCCTTTTGCTGCAATTACATGTCTTGACGGCCAGTGGGTCAGGACCCTTGGCATGCCTAAAGCGTGCCCACGTCAGGGAAGGGAGTGGAGCCTATGGAAAAGGGGCAGAGCCGCACAGCACCCTTGTTTTCGTCACTGTGGTGGTGTGCTGCCCCCAGGCTCTCTTTGCACAGTGAATAGAAGCTGTGCGCATGTGCACAGCGTCTATTTGCCCGCTGTTTTGCCATGCAGAGCAGTGGTGTGTGCTCACCCCAACTGCCCCCCCACCCACCCACTGCTTTTCACTGATGTATTTGCTGCTATTTAAAGTGTCATTCATCATACAAATTCATCCCACACCTTTTGCTGCCACACATCCCCATAGCATAACACTAACTGGATGCGTCACAGTAGGTGTTGTGTACTCAGGGCTTGATTCAGACCCGCTCACGAGCAATATGCGCCCACAAGCAGGTCGATGGTGGGGCATTGTGTGCGCAAGCCCCGTAGCGGGTGAGAAATTCACTCGCTCCGGGGCTCGCTACAAACAGGGTGGCTGTCGATGTTGATCCACATCTCGCCCCGTTTTGTAGGCGGGGAGGGGGGTGGCTGGACAAACGGAGGCGTCCCCGAAGGAACGCCTGCCGTTTGTGGGCGGCCCTACTGACATCACTCGTGATGTCAGTAGTGAGCTTCCTGCTCTATTAGTGCAGGAAGCTCACTGGGGCTTGCAGGAACGAGACCCTGAAACAAATCTCAGGTGCTCAACTCCAAAGGCTCTTGTCGCAAGCCCGATGGTCGCGATCATCGTGACCATCACCTGGCCGCCCACTAAAGCTGTGGGTGGTCACCCACAGCTTAGCGAGCGACCTGGAGGCCAGGCAAAAAAAAAAAAAAAGCCCGCCCTGATTCAGAGCGAGCGCTCACAAAGAGCATCCGGCTCTGAATCAGTGCCTCAGGTAGCGAATCTTCGCCAATTCTTCTGCAGACATATTTCATTCCAACACTACCAAATATGGATATTCATGTTTCGTCACTCCAGATGACACTGTTCCATTGTTTTTCCAACCAATTAATATGCTTTTCAGCCCATTCTAGTCTTTGCTTGAGAGATAAAAGCGGCTTTTTCCTTTGAATTCTGGCATATCTAAAATATTGAAGTCTGCGTCGAACAGTCCTGGCACCGATGTTTCCACCACAATGACGTAAATTATTTTGAATTTCCTCAGATGATTTTTTTTTCTGTCACTCAAGCACAGTTTTTTTATTCTTCTATCACAACATGGTGTTGTGGATCTTTTCCTACCTTTACCAGTTTGGATTTGAATCGACTGAGTCTGTTGATGCTTATTCCAGTTTCTAAATGCCTCCTTTGGTTACCTTCGTCACGTAAAATAATTATTTTGTATCTCTTTCTAGGTGACCAGTCAACTCATTTTACTTTGCTTGTCATCCTAATTAAGTTAAGGTGCGTATCCACTAGGTGATTAATATGAGCGATTGAACAATAACGACAGTTATCGTTCAATTGCTCATTAATCTTTCACAAAATCGGGCATAAAAATTTTGAAAACGACCAGCGATGCGCGTTCCTGCTGGTTGTTTACAACATCAATCATCGCCTGATCATGTTGGTCAATCTGCCGATGACGACAGATTGTGCATGTTCGGGGATGAGGGAAGGTGCCTGCACTGAACAACATATCGTTCACTATATAGGATGAGGAACGACTGTACGACTACAACGTTGTAATCGTACTGTCGTTCTATCGGAAAGTGGATACGCACCTTGACAAAGTTTACTTCAAGAAATGAAAGTTAAAAAAAAGCATAATAAACAGCGACCAACTTAGTGATAATCAAACAGCTAACTAAGATGTTTTACTATCAATTCTGGTAGCAACAAATGTGCTCCCTATCTTTATTTAGCTATAACTTTTTATGTAATAAAGATAATTCTGTGCAGTGAACTGCATTATATTGTGTATAAAATTTTCTTTCCAGTAAAAAAAAAAAATAAATATAATAATAATAATAATAATTATATATATATTTATTACACACACACACACACACACACACACACACCTTCATAGGATTTTCTTTCAAAATAATGCAGTTATACGCAATTAAACCCTAAACACATACATTTTCCAAAAGGTTTCTACAATTATAGCCACTAGTGTATGTACTAAGCCTTGGAGAGAGATAAAATGGTTGGATATAAAATACCAACCAATCAGCTCCTGTCACTTTGCAGGATATGTTTGAAAAGTGCCAGTTAGGAGCTGATTAGTTGGTACTTTCTTTCTCTCCAAGGCTTAATACATACACCCCAAAGTCTGTAAATTCAATTTGCATTAACTGATCTCAATCGAGTACAAGCTGGTTACACAGTAAACTATGTGTGTACCCAGTGATGCAATGGACGACAGGACGGGCCAACGTGTTTCGGGCGGCCGGTACAAATTAGACGATCCGGTGTCTAACCGCCCGATATGTTGGAACTAGCCGCATTCCGCTGCATTAGGTCACCAGTCACATTGTCAGATTGAGCTACATGTAGGGATGACCTGACGATGCAACAGACGACCAAACAGGAGCGTGCATGGCCCGACATAGTGGGGGACATTAGGTGATTTTGATGATATGTCGGACCAATCCATTGGATCGGGCAAAATATCGTCTAGTCTGTACCCACCTTTAGACCAAACACATACATTTGTATTTCATAAATGTAGCCCTAAGTCATGAATGTGGCAATTCAATTATACACAACGTGCGGCAGCTGCACACATCACAGATAATTGAGGCAGGGCAATATTCCTACTTTTGTGCACACCTATGGGGCTGCAAAATAATATTAACAATATTGTGCCTGCTATGTGCCACCATTACCATAAATCCTACAACATTCTAACCGCACATTGTTTTTGAGTTATCAGGTAAAAGAAATTTGATTAACAGATTATTTGAACATACACAAATTAAAGTCTTCTAGGTAGGCAATAATTAAGCACTTTATGCGTTTGTATTATACACTGAGGAATATGTACAAATTGTCTGTATATAGAGCACATACAGCCATGGGTTGTCTTTAACCACTTGCCTGGCATGGTCGTATCAGATCCGACCATACCAGACTGGGCTTTCCCTGACATGGTCGTACCTGATATGACCAGTCAAAAAAGCTCTGTGGGCCGCCTGCTACTGGAAAATCATTTTCTAGCAGCCGCCAATCACAGAGGGACCTCCTGGACCCTTTGCACACTTTGTGATCGGCCAGCCCAGGCTCACTCCACCTCCGCTATCAGCAGCCTCTCCCCCATGAATAAAGCAGAGCCCTGGCTGGCTGGCTGGCTAATAAATATATATATATATAATCCCCATAGGCGGCACTCTGCACAGACATCATTCAACAAACAGGATCGTGATGAACTCACACACACCGACGTTTCGGGGTCCTTTATTGCCCCGTTTTCAAGGTAACCAACACATGCAGACAAACAACAAATTTATACTAGCATAACACCTCGTGTAGGTTCGCGCCCTCAGGGGCTCCAGGTCCGGGTCACCACATGATGACGCCACACCGCCCGACCATCACATGAGCGTCTCAGCCAGACGCATCAGTGCCGGAGGGATGGGAGACGCCCCCATCCGGCGTCCCGGTAACCATGGAGACCATTGGAGTAGCGAAACTAAAAATATAAATACAGTTCCAAGTACAAAAATAGCATCGAACATATATCATATAAATACATGTATCATATTCAATCAATGTGTCAAAACACCCATACCTATACAAAAGTTATAGATAGAAAACATTAATTACTAATAATATTTTTTGGAAGACGTGAAATATAGTTGGTAGTATGCTATATTAATTTGGTATATTTGGGTGTTTTTATGACACTATTCGATGTTGCTATACTTACCTATTATAATGATGTCCATAGGGCTGATACTTTACCCCCATCTTGGTGATTGTATTATTATTATTAATATGTTTTCTATCTATAACTTTTGTATAGGTATGGGTGTTTTGACACATTGATTGAATATGATACATGTATTTATATGATATATGTTCGATGCTATTTTTGTACTTGGAACTGTATTTATATTTTTAGTTTCGCTACTCCACGGGTCTCCATGGTTACCGGGACGCCAGATGGGGGCGTCTCCCATCCCTCCGGCACTGATGCGTCTGGCTGAGACGCTCATGTGATGGTCGGGCGGTGTGGCGTCATCATGTGGCGACCCGGACCTGGAGCCCCTGAGGGCGTGAAACCTACACGAGGTGTTATGCTAGTATAAATTTGTTGTTTGTCTGTATGTGTTGGTTACCTTGAAAATGGGGCAATAAAGGACCCCGAAACATCGGTGTGTGAGTTCATCACAATCCTGTTTGTTGTCTGATTTCTGCGCAGAGTGCCGCCTATGGGGATTCTATATGGATAAACAACGAGATTGTTTTTCTGGAAGGAAGGCACCTGCTACATTGTTTACTTTACTGGGAGTGCCACCCGCGGACATATACATACATACATACATACATACATACATATAGAAAAAGCAACAGTGGCAGCGGCCCTCCCCAACAAAATATTTCAAGCAGGTTGCAGGGAACCTAAATTCTTTACCTCAACATTTCAAACAAAAGTGATTTTCAGCAGGAGGATGAAAACTGTTGCCACTGTTGCTTGCTTTGTATTTGTTATCTGCAGAGGGCACTCATTGGGCACGATTCAATTCAGCGCGATGTAAATAGCGCCGGGAGATAGCTCCCGGAGCTATTCAATTCATCGCGCTGTTAGGTCGGGGAAGGCTCGTTATCGCACCTTAAACAGGGTGTTTAGGCGCGATAACGGACATTCCCCGACCTAACTTCCCGGCGCGAGGCTGTTTTCCCGGCGCTAAGGGCAGAAAACAGCCTCGCGCCGGGACTTTAGTCGGATTTCTTCTCTCATCCCCGGAGGGATGAGAGAAGAAATCCTTAGTCGGACTTGTCAGCGCGGTGTATTGAATAGCTCCGGGAGCTCACTCCCGGAGCTATTTACATCGTGCTGAATAGAATCGAGCCCATTATTATAGTAGATGAGGAGTGCCAAGCCCTCGAGAGAAATTATATATATCAGCCCCAACCGATGTTAAGGAAACATCGGCAGCTGTGGTCACAATCAATGTTTCTATTGATGGCCATCACTACTATATACCATAAAACTTGCCATTTTTATGGTATACAGCGTTGAAAAACTTTTTTTTTCTTTTACAAAATCATTTTGGCTAAGTTTTAAAAAGCTGTTCCTGACCTAATTCAATCATAAAAAAGAAAACACGACAATTTCGGAGCGGTTTTTGGAAAAATTAGTCAGTTAAGTGGTTAAGACACCTGGCAGGATGGTAGAGCATATTTCCCCTTCGCTAGGGATCTGGAAGTGACGTGTAGTGAGGGCGGAACTGCGGTTCCAAGCCCATAAAGTCCCCTTAAAGCATACCTCCCAACTGAGTTTTTCTGGGCTGTAGTGTCCCGCAAGGTGGGGGGGGGGGGGGGAATAGACGCTGTGCGCATGCGCACAGCTTCTATTCACAGTGCGGAGGAAAAGCCCAGGTGCAGCACAGCATCTCGGAGATGCTAGGCACGCCCCATTAGTGATGCAAACAGGGGCGTGTCATCAGACCACACCCCCTTTACGATCACGCCACACGGAGGTCCCAACTATGGGACTCGAACATTGGGAGGTATGCGTAAAGAAGAAACTTGTTCGTTTTCCACAAGATTATATTCCCCCTCTATGTCCAAGTGACTGGTAGGGAATGACGTTGGACAGTAGCTGATGACGTCAGGGTCCTCTTCGTGTAGGGAATCTAGACACTACCCTGGCAGGACACACACAAAATGTTATCACATACGTTTTGGATGACGACAATAAACAGATACACAAATCAGCTTTTGGTCCCTATGCCAGCAAGTTCATGTGCTTTGTTCTGTGTATAGAGCAGTGTTAGTGCACTGTAGAGTAATAGCGAAGTGAATCGATGCCAGGCTATAGACTACATACACAAAGCGGGTTCTATACACAAAGCGGGATCTATGTTAGGCCGGGGCTGTGCGCCGCCGAGTTATCTCCCCTGTCATTTGCCAACACTGGTCGCCTATTACCTTCCTCCGTGGTCTCCATCTTGTTGGGCCCGTGACGCAGCCTCCGCCTTTGCTTCCCTTCCGTGTGCAGGCGAAGCAGCAGGACGCCTCGGACACAGGGCAGCAGCCGCCGGTGTCTTAGACGTCAGCAATGATTGACTGTTTACGTTCTGCTGGAGCAGGTACCGATTTGAGAGGTCAACTCCTGACGTCATAGGCACGGGCACAGATCTGGCGGAAGTAGCACAAGTGATTCCTGTATCGGTCATGTGATCATAGTGCATTTATATTTACTACTGCACATGCGCCCGGTTCTCTTCTCTACTCACACTGGTGTCTCTGGTTTTGACTGTGTCCTTTTGATGTTGCTGTCTTTATTTAATTTACCTTTGAGCATTCAGTGCAGCTAGTTCCCCGTACTTGCAGATACCATGTTGTCCTGTGCTTGTCGTAATATGAGCCAGAGATGTGTCTAGTTCCACTGTAACTAATCGACCTGTTAGGTGTACTGCATAGGAAGTAATTCTTTTAGATTCCTGCAAAATTGTATGTGTGAAATAGTGTTGGAGTTTTGTGTGTGTTTTTGAAACCCTTCTCCACGATGACTGCACATGCGCATAGTGTCAGTTTGTGAAACTGGCGCTGGATGGAGGCTGCGGAAGGTCCCTCTCAAACGAAAAAGCCTCAAAGCGGCAACTCCTTTTGGAGCTTGGTACATAGAGATTAGACTGCAAATCCCATTGACAATGATTGATGGGGATGGTAGTTAGCCTTTTGCGGGAGATTTCTCCGAGATCTGCGTTACGCACTTGTTGCATACCGGTGATACATAAAACTGCAGAAACTGTAGCTTCTCTGCATACTTTTATGAAACAATGGCTTGATAATCAAAAGCTGGCCATACATCTACCCCAATGGCTTGATAACCAAAAGCTGGCCATACATCTAAAATGATCTTTACAACCGCCAATTAATTAAGCTCCACTGGGGCAGGGACTGATGTGAATGGCCATATATTCTCTGTAAAGCGCTGCGTAATATCTGTGCGCTATATAAATAACTGGTAATAAATTAATTAATTGGCTGGTTGGACAAAAATCTGGTAATGTATGGTAGCAAACAACATTTGAAAATGGTAAATCAAACAAATCGGTTTAATCAAAACAGGATTAACCAACAGTCCATTTTAGTTTGTTTTCCGGCATTTGGGAGCAATTTGTCAAGTGTCATTTGCTCATACATTACCAGATTTTTGCTTCAACCAGCCAATTAGTTGACTGGTTGGAAAGAAAATCTTTATATGTGTGGCCAGCTTAATACAGATCTCTGACAGGCTTATTATGGCAACTTGTTATAGAAGTAATCAACTATCACATACATCAAATAGTACATCATTTTTAAGTCCACAGAAGATTAGCACAGTGGAGAAAATAGTTGCATTTAACATCAAATTTGCCAGCTAGTTCCCCTTTCAAAAGTAACATTTTGCCCCCTGCTGGTTGGATGATGACTTGGAAGGGTAGAGACCACTCACATGGAGTTGACTAGATTCTCTTAAACCTTTTGCTGCTGAGGCTTTTCTCATCCTTGCCTGAGCCTATTGTATATTCAGAACTACTCACATTCCAAAATATATTTCAGTATTTATTTTTTTTATGCAGTACCCACAAACAATGAAAACCTATGAATAAAATCCTAATTTTTGTTATTGTGTAAAGGTGGATTAATGCTGAAGCAAGGACTACAAAGCATTTATTAATAGTGTTTAATAATTAAAAAAAAAAAAAGAAGCACATTTGCTATTAAGTTCACTTCCTTACAGTTTCAATGGCAATATTTTATTTGTCGTCTTCTGAAAAACACAAATCAGCAAGTGAAAATGCTCGGCTTGATAAAAGTCCACACGGTTGGACAAAATGCGCTGTTGCTGCCTTCTGCCATTTGCATTGACTGTATCCAGAGGAGTCCGATATTAACATGTAAACCGGACCAGTAAAGTAACTCAGGACTTAAACTCCCACCGCCATGCTGTAGAGAGTTTGGCGAGTTGTGCAGTTAAGACTGTGACTACAGGAATTGGTAAATTGTACAGCTAGAATCAAAGAGCCATCACCACGCTGCAGAGAGACCAGAGAACCGTACAGTCATACCTCAGCTCCCAGGCCCCAGTACCTAACCAATCACTATTAACCTGGGTACACAGCACTGTGGAGCACTTCAAAAGCAGGTACAAAAAAAAAAAAGAATCCTACATCTATACTAAATTTTGTCCAAAATAGACAGTGCATGATGACTGGATACAGTTTATAAAAACAGGACTAATACTGTCTAGTAATAAAAACCAGAAACAGCACCTTATGCTGAATAATATATAACTGATGTCAAATTAAATCCACTACGGATCTATTTGTGAAATTATCTTATTTATATAGTGGATTGATGTACTGCTTATACACATTGTTACATTGTTTTTAAAATAGCATTTTATGATATTGTAACTTGTAGTAATAGGTTTCTCAATAAATACATGTGTCTTTTAAAGATACCCCAGCTCAGTTTGTTTCACATTTTGCAAGTGAAAATGATAATGCAGTATTTCCCAACCTTAATCCTCAATGCACTCTTAACAGTTTAGGTTTTAAGAATACCCGTACATAAGGACAGGTGACTTGCGTAATTACTACAGTACCTCAGCTATTTTGATTTAACCATCTGTGCTCAAGCATGGATATCCTTAAAAGCTGGACTGTTAGGGGCATATTCAATTGGACACAGGAATATTAAATTTTCTTGCGTCGCAAGTTTTTTTCTATATTTTACGCCTCCAAAGACCTATGCACCTGTTTTTCTCGCGCAACTGTTTTTTTTTGACCGCGAGAAAAACGAGTATGAGCATGCATTTTCGTGCACTTTCATAATAGAAAGTATAGGGGCATAGCTATTCAATTGACCTCACGCTCAATTTTTCAAAATCTCGCTTTTTTTTCCCACACATGTCAGGGAGGTGCGTGATTTTACCTAGGCAGTGTACAACACCATCCAACCCCCAACTAAGCAAGTGGGACGATCCAATCCCACCCTCCAATTTTACAGAAAATACACAATGGAACATTCCAAACAGCTTTAGTCCTGCTTTTAACTGGAAATTTGCTGGAGCAGTCTGTTTCAACCACCACTTGCATATTTCATTGAGATGTATGCATTTGGAGGTGTTTTATGGTTGTGCCTGATTGATGACGTTATGGAGGAAGTTGATAATCAAGACACTGCTCAGGAGCGTCTAAATGTTTCTGCTGGGATCACTCCATCAGCTGATGCAGGATCAATCCCACTTCCACGCTTATATCGTAGAAGGCGTTTGCTGGCAGACGTCCCTGAGGGAGAGGTAATCAGATGGTATCGACTCTCCTCTCATGCAATTTTAGAATTGTATGAAATATTAATTACTGATGTAGAACCCAGGGCTACCCCCAGTCAAGCGATCCCTGGTTTATCTAAATTATTGGCACCCCTACAATTTTTGACTTCTGAAACATTTCAACCCACGCTTTCTGTGATAGCTGGATTTTCCCATGGATTTTTTTCAAGGATTTTGTCACAGGTTTTAAAGGCTTTCCGGAAACAAACTCAATTTTATTAACTGGCCGTCTGAAACTGAACGGAGGGAGATAAAACATTATTTTTTTTCAAATTGCCGGCATGCCAAATTTCATTGGTGCAATTGATTGTACTCAAGTAACACTCACACCGCCATGGAGTAGTGAGGAATGTTTTCGCAATCTAAAAAATTTTCATTCGATTAGTGTACAGATGTTCTGCGATTCGCATTTGAAAATCTTCAACATTTTGGTAGGCTACCCTGGATCATCATACAACTCGTTCATTCTCCAGCAGTCCTTTTTATCCTCATTCATGGAGGACAGACGTGAACCTGGATGGCTTGTTTGTTCATGTATTATTATAGTTTTTAAAATAGATATTTTTACATTGTCTATACGATCCCCACCAGCATTCAAAACATATGTATTAATTGCGGAATGTAGATATGAGTTATTTACATTAACCATAACAATTTATGTTTATTTACCAGGTGATGCTGGTTATGGATGCCGACCTTGGTTGCTAACGCCATTGTCTAATCCACTATCTCCTGCCGAGAAAAGGTTTCAGTCTGCACACATTGCTACAAGAGGAGTTATTGATCTTAGATTTGGTATACTTAAGCCGATTTTGGTGCTTGGACCGTTCGGGGAGGGGTTATTATATTCTCCTTCCAAAGTGTGCGATATAGTAAATGCATGCTGCATTTTACATAACATCTGTATCAGTAAAAATTTGACACAGGACATGGATCCAGATGTTTTATTGGACAAAGATCTTTCTTTGCCTGTAGATGATCACAATGCATTCGAGAACAATGTAAGACGTGAAGTCATCCATAATTTTTTTTCCTGTGAGTATAAATTTATTTAGATTTTGGAGTAATCAATTAAAATATATCTAATTGGGTATTCATAATACATTTTAAATAATTAAAATTATTTGGTCCTAACTTGATTAAAAACTTGAAGGTTTTCCTAGGCTCGTTTATAGCAATATTCCATTGTGAAATTATATAATTTTCATATTTAAATTATGTTCTTTAATGCCTTTCATTATTACATAACCCCAGTTTTTTTTATATATTTGAAACATCCCTGTCCTCTTACAGCTGCACAACTTTTTCACCCAGGTATATTTTTTTAAAAATTCAGTAGTGTTATCTTTCTTTTATAATTTGCTGACTTGACTCCTTGTGAAATGAATAGTACTGACTGTTAAAAAAAAATATTTTGAAAAGAAAAATTAATAAATAAAAAATAACTTTATTTATTGAAAAAAAAGAAAATTAATATATTAGTACAGGTTGAATCTCCCATATCCAAAATGCTTGGGACCAGGGGTATTTTGGATAACGGAATATTCCGTATTTTGGAATAATTGCATATCATAATGAAATATCTTGGGAATGGGACCCCAATATACACACAGAATGCATTTATGTGTTATATACAGCTTATACACACAGCCTGCAGCTCATTTTATACAATATTTTCAATAATTTTGTGGCTCAAGTAAAGTTTGTGTACATACATGAAATAAATTTATGTTTCATTTACAACCTATACACACAGCCTGAAGGTAATTTTATACCATATTTTTAATAATTTGTGCCTTAGACAAAGTTTGTGTACACTGAACCATCAAAAATCAAAGGTTTTATTATCTCAGTCATGCTAAAAATATTCCGTATTTCGGAATATTTGGATATGGGAGACTCAACCTGTATACATAATTTAAATGAATTAAATAAATCTCCATGTTTTTACTCTTCTTCAAGGAAAAAAAATGTAGTGAATGGATGGAGAATCACTACGTCTTATCTCCCTATAAAGGTAATCATTTTAATTATAAATGCAAGGGTTTTAGGAGCGGATGCCACGACTAACAAGCCTAGGTGACTCACTAGTAACAGGCCTTCTTTTCTATGCAATACCATTAATGTGTTTTTTTTTGTTTCATTTACAGACCAAACCATTATCTTCAACACATTTGTTTAAAAGCTGCACATTTCTGGGAATAACATACTTTTCCTAATTAAGATAAACACATCTTATAAGGGAATCATTGTAAAACACTCCATCTACAGCGGGAGTCATCCAGCTTTTCATACACCCGGATTTGGATACCACCTGAGACTATCCCATGGCTATGGTTGAAGCTCGCATTTAACAATTCAGCTACTATGGCATCTAGAGAGCATTGTTGTATTTTGGACTGCTGCACTTGGCATAATCTTTACCATTATATGCAACGTGACCACCACTACGAATGCTAGTCATATTTTGTATGCCTGTTATTTGACTGGCAGCAGCATGAAGCCAAATAGATTTTAATTTTGGTAACCTTTTAAAAGCACATGCTTTCTAGATAATATTTCAATTAACTGTTTAAAAATCCCCATTGAAAATTTAAATTTGACCTGTAAAACATTCAGTATATTTAAAATAAATTTTTGTTGCATTACTTTATTTTTGCTTTGTTATATAAACCCAGACACTAGTTGCAATGTTTGTGTATTGTTACCTAATTACCCTAATATATTCCTTTAGATAAAGGGTTCCCAAACAGCCATTGCAATGGTTGTGTATTTTTACATGGTTCTTACAAACATGTAAGAACCAAGCGGGTCGATGGTGGCCCAGTGCGTATGCGCGGGACCCGGATAGCGACGGGCAAACCTTCGCTCCGGGTCTCGTACCAAAGGTGGCGTGCTGTCGATGTTGAGTGACAGCACACCCCCTTTGGTGGGCAGGCCGGGGGCGTGGCTGCCCAGACGGAGGCGTTCCCATGGGAACACCTACCGTCTGGGGCCGGCCCCACTGACATCACAAGTGATGTCAGTGGGAGTGCTTTCGGCTCTGGTAGAGCCGAAAGCACTCTAGGGCTTGCGGCAACAAGACCCTACCACAAGGGTCTCGTCGCAAGCCCGATGGTCGGGATGGTCTTGACCATCTTCCTGGCCGCTTGCTATAGCTGTGGGTGGTCACTCACAGCTATGCGAGCGGCCAGGAGGCCGCTCTGAAAAACAAGAAGGACGGCCCTGATTCAGAGCGAGCGCTCTGTCAGAGCGTCCGGCTCTGAATCAGGCCCAAAGTGAAATGTGACAATACACAACCATCTATTACCTTTACCAGAAATTACTATACCTTTGGTTAAAGGGATCCAAAACAGCCATTGCAATGGTTGTGTATTGTTACTTAGCTCTTACAAACAAAGACACTACACAACCATCTATTACCTTTACCAACCATTACCCTACCTTTGTATAGATGGATCATACACACCCGTTGCAATGGTTGTGTATTGTTACATGCCTCTTACCCAAAAAACACTTTTTTTTTTTAAAGAGTCATGTGACAATACACACCCAAAATCACCTAAAGATACAATCCTTTAAATATAAAATAAACAAAACAAGGGTATATTTCTTTAATATATTTTACTCCAAAAATGAAAGCATTACATTTCCAAAAAAAAAAAAACGTTTCTTGTTCTTGCATTGACGCTTTCTTGTTGATGTTTTGATGATGCAACTTGAATCAATTCCTGCTTGTGCAGCATTTTAAATTCTTTATATTGCTGAATTGTGATTGGAACCAACCTGTTGAAAATAAAAATTCAAAATAAGTACAAGAATTAGAGCATGAAAGGTAAAAAATTAATAAGAGGATATTGATGATGAGAAAGGAATGGATACATTACATAGTGCCGGAATACTGATACACTTCGGATGCCGGTGGTCCTGATGCTGTGTTTTTAAAAAGTATGTATGGGGGTTGGATGTAGTGGTGTTGGGAGGGGAAGTTTAGGTTCAGGCACTGGGGATGGAGGGTTAGGGTAGGGACCGGGGGAGGGTAAGAACAGGTGTTGGTATTCTAACAGTATCGGGAACCGGCATCCGTATTCTGAAAGCTCAGATCTCAAACAACGCAAATTCATACACATTCCGGGTTTGAAGAAAAAAAATAGAGTAGTAAGAACTTAGAGAAGTACAGAAGTAAAAAAAGGTGAGCAGGAATAAATTAATAGAATTACAAAATAGAGATATAAGAAAGGAAAGAAGGAAGTTGAGAACATGTGAGAAGGAACAAGTATAAGAAAGGAAGACTTATGCAAACAGACCAATGAAAACGAGATTAATGTAAAAATTAAAATACCCACACACTGGCAGGACTACAGACTCCAGACACACAGAAGACATGCACCATACTCCCAGCACGCACGTGCACACACTCGCTACAAGGACTATAGACTCCCAACATGCACACAGCCCACCATACTCCCAAACACACACTTGAAGGACTACAGACACAAAAGACATGCACCATATTCTCAGCACACACTGGCAGGATGGATCTTCGAACACTGAAGATAAGTTAAGTGTAGAGGAATCGTTTCTATATTTTATATATTTCCACCTGGGATGCCAATTACTGAAGATGGAGTCTCCAATAATATTATTTCTTTACTATATTCATAAAGATATTATAAATATAGATAAAGTTCAATTAACATACGTTTTAATATATATATATATATATATATATATATATAATTTATATTATGATTCCAGTGAGTTCAGATGTGAAATTCAAGCTCTGGTGATATTTATTTACAGGCAAATCAAATTATACAGAATGAGATATTCACAGTAGTGACATATATACAAATTATATTTATGCTTCCTAATAAACAATTAACAAACTTAGACAATTAATAACAACACAGATTATATACTTGCAAGTATTCTTAGTTACCGTACTTCCTCCTGCACAAACTTTATGTTCTTCTGGACTCTGTGTTACATTGTGCTTACCTCTCTCCAGACTGAGGGCCTGATTCAGAGCCGGACGCTCTGACAAGAGCGCTCGCTCTGAATCAGGGCCATCCTACCTATTATTGGAGCGGCCTCCTGGCTGCTCGCATAGCTGTGGGTGACCACCCACAGCTTATGCGAGCGGCCAAAAAGATGGTCGCGATGGTCAAGACCATCGACCCTGCTGTAGGGTCTCGCTGCCGCAAGCCCAGGAGTGCTTTTGCCTCTATCAGAGCCAAAAGCACTCTCACTGACATCACTAGTGATGTCAGTGGGGCCGGCCCCAGACGGTAGGCGTTCCCATGGGAACGCCTCCATCTGGGCAGCTATGCCCCCGGCACGCCCACCAAAGGGGTGTGCTGTCACTCAACATCGACAGCACGCCCCCTTTGGTGCGAGACCCATAGCGACGGCTTGGCCATCGCTAATCGGGTCTCGCACATGCACACGACGGAGCTCCCTCCGTCCTGCGCATGCACACTAGGGCAACATCGACCCGCTTGCGAGCGGGTCTGAATTAGGCCCTGAGCTCCTATACTCACCATACCTGACCTCTTCTTACATCTCTTCTGTTCTCCCCCTGTCCTCCTTCAACTAACTAAGCTGTACTTCCAGTGCTGTCTTTTATCCCAAATCTTTCAAAATCAATTTTGCCATCTCCCACTCTGTCCAAAGTGGCAGATAATTACGGGTTTCCCTAAACGTGATTCTGGAGTGTTGTTAAAGTGTCAGCTCAATTTTATCCCTCAGATGGGCAGCAGGGAATGTATTTTGGTATCATAAAATTTGGTATTTGTTTATTCATCAAAAGATTTACCTTTGATTATTTGATGTGCAAACAGGTCTGTTTTAACTAAGGTGCTAGCATCAATAGATGTGACCTCTTGATGGTATAGTACAGGTTGAGTCTCCCATATCCAAAATGCTTGGGACCAGAGGCATTTTGGATATCGGATTATTCCGTAATTCGGAATAATTTTATATTTCAATGAGGTATTTCATTGATGGGACCTAGGAGTGAAAACACAAATGCATTTATGTTGCAATAAACCTTAAACACATAAAATACACACAAAAATCTTTTATTTTGTGCATGAGACAAGGTTTCAAAACATATAACAACGTTTGTGTACTATATCAGGCACTGAATTTGAATGCTACCAATAAGCAATCATTTTCTTGCACATACAGTATGAACACATTTCTTACACTTATTCACACATAGGTACTTAACAGTAAACAGTGCACTGTAGTTAACCGTAAAACATTTCACATTAATACAGGTACAGTAGAATAATGAAAAAATAATGTGCTCAGTATTACTAAGCAGCATCAGAATACTGTACAGTACCAGCTGTTAAACAACAAATAACAGAAGGCTTTACGTCTCAACATACGAAAAAAACATCAGAAGCACTTGAAGAATCAGGAAGTGGGTCCTCTAGAGATGAGGAGGAATTCTGCTGGATTGCTTTTTTAAATGTTTCCTCCAAAGTCGTCTGTCTCATTAACAACGGTTTTTGTCTTTGAAGTCGCTCTTTGATTTTATACACTGACATTACTTTGTGTTCTGTTATGAATGCACGCTGCTCTAGACCTTCAATAAGTCCATCACACATTTTGACCATGTTGTCAATAGACACTTTTTCTGCAGATTTAACAACAACGTCATCTTCATTGTCACTATCAAGATCACCTTCGTTCAGAACCATTTCAGCTATTTCACCATCAGTCAATGAATGAATAACTGGAGCCTCATTATCGATGTCAAAAACTTCTGCAAAATCAGTTTCTTCCAGCTTACAGATGGATTCTGAAGGTATATTTCTCGTATATGCAAGGCGGTCAGACATCATTGCTTGCTCACTTGAAATATGGAATCCTTCAAAGTCACCTTCATCATCATCATCACTGCTGAACATAGTCGCAGGCCACAGGTTGTGCCAGGCATGCTCAACTGTCTCTTTAGTGACTGTTCCAAGCATTGGCAACAGCATATATGGCATCCTTTATGCTAAACTCCTTTTGAAAACCTTGCACACCCATGCCGCTGTTCACTGCTGCTAGCATGCTGTTCAAGAAAGTGTTTTTATATTTACTCTTAAGTGATCTGAGGATACCCTGGTCACATGGCTGAATTAATGAAGTCACATTTGGGGGGAAGTACATGGCATAAACATTATTTTTGATGAGAAGTTCAGCTGAAGGATTAGCAGAACAGTTGTCAAGGAGTAACACAATCTTGCAGTCGTCATCCAGTACAGCTTCCCTGCAGTGAGCACGAGCCTCTGGTACAAAATGTTTGTGAAACCAATCGGAAAAGATTTCTCTGGTGACCCATACCTCTCTGTAAGAATAATAATGGACTGGTAAGAAGTTAACTCCTTTAAAACAGCGAGGACGCAAGCTTTTGCCTATCATAACAAGTTTACACTTATGTGTGCCCGCTGCATTAGCACACCCCAGCACAGTTATTCTGTGCTTAGAATCTTTAATTCCTGTAGGAGCTTTGTCATCAGCTGTAGTCAGTGTCTTTCTGGGGCAATAACGCTAAAACAGTGCTGTTTCGCCAGCATTATAGACTTGTTCTGGCATTAGATTTTCATCTGCAATGACCTCGGCAAACAAAAATAAATTTCTCCGCTGCTTCATGATCGGCAGATGCTTTATCACCACAAATCTTGAAATATTTAATGCCGTGTCTTTTCTTAAATTTCTGCAACCAGCCTATTGTATATTCACAGTTCCCTTCAATATTCAGGGCCTGATTCAGATTAGCTGGTGGCCCAGTGCGCATGCCCACGACGGAGCCGGCTCCGTCGTGCGCATGCGCGAGACCCGGATAGCGACGGGCAAACCATCGCTCCGGGTCTCGTACCAAAGAGGGCGTGCTGTCGATGTTGAGTGATGTCAGTGGGATAGCTTTCGGCTCTGTTAGAGCCGAAAGTTCTCTGGGGCTTGCGGCAACGAGACCCTACCACAAGGGTCTCGTCGCAAACACGATGGTCGCGATGGTCTTGACCATCGCAACCATCATCATGGCCACTCGCTATAGCTGTGGGTGGTCACCCACAGCTATGCGAGCAGCCAGGAGGCCGCTCTAAAAAAACAAGGCCGGCAATGATTCAGAGCGAGCGCTCTGTTAGAGCGTCCGGCTCTGAATCAGGACCTCAGTTCATTGTGAAAAATCTTTGCTTGTTTCATGATCAACATACCAGTAAGTGGCACGTGTTAACTGCGACGCTGATGGATCCACTCTTTCAGTACACGATCTAGATCCACACTTTTAGCATTATGCAGTGTTTTTCTATTAGTTATCAACTTCTGTTCATCACTTTCAGTAAAGCACTTCAACAGTTGAACCTTCTGTTTCTTCAGGTCATATATGGTGGTCACACCAACACCAAACTCTTCTGTAAGATGTTTCACACTTACACCGCTGTCCAGTTTCTGCAGCAGCTTGATTTTATCTGATATAGTTAAACAGCAACGCTTCCTTTTTTTTTCTGACTGTCTACAGGACTTTTTGACATTTATCACCACTATACAGTGTATTTACACCACAGAGCACTTTCTCCTGGTTAATAAGTACCTGTAAAGACAGTCAACGAGAAAGGTTGACTTTATTAAACAACCAGAGTAAATACAAAGTACAGTGCAATGTAGAGTAGGAGTGCACAACATGTGGTCCTCCTGCTATTGTGGGCTTACACATTACACATGTTGTGTAGTTCCAAATCAGCTGGAGGGCCACATGTTGAGCACCCCTGCTGTATAATAAAAGTTGCCTCTTTTGTGCTGAGCCAAAAGCAAAACTTACCCACCAGGGCTTGCAGCCACACAAAAGGGTGATGGCGTTCCAAAGGCCAGCAAGGGAAGGACCTCAAAGAAACAGCAGGTAGGATGTCACATAAAGCCGCAACAGCAGCCAAGGCTGGAAGAAATGAAAAAAAGAGAGCTCTGTTGAAAGACAAATATTTGCGTACCATCTTTTTCTTAAAATTTTGCTTGTGCAGCGAAAACCCACTCAGTGTTAATTTTATTTTTAATAACACTGCCAGCATATTTTACAGACAATTGATAGGTTCCTTCCCACAAATCTTAAACCAGGCCTGTCCACAATCACTTAAAAGCAGCAACAGTGCATTAAGAGTGCAGTTATACCACTGTTTTCTGGATTTCTACGATGCAAAACTCCTGTGAAGAGATTTTTAATTTCACTAAAAATCAGCAATTGTGCCGATGTTCAGGGTGATTTGCCTTCACCCTGGACATCGCATGATTGTAGGGACACACTACAGTGATTAATGAATGACAGAACAATCACTTGTTCCGTCCTTCATGCAAGGCGTGGCATGCAATATAGTGTGATGGCCATGCAGCACGGCCAATCACGTGATAATGCATGTGACTGCAGGAGCACGCAAATCGGGCATAAACACTGCACAAAATGCCCAATTTGTCAATCCAATTTGGAACGATATAGCTCGTTGGTACGCAGCTTTAAATACATGGAGTCACAGCCACGAATGGATGCCACAGATGGGTGGACAATGCCCATTGCCAGCTGCAGGGAGGGATATGCCATGCACAATACTAGCTACAGGAAGGGGTACATCATGCCCTGTGCCAGCAGAGGGGGTACATAATGCCCAGTGGCAGCTACAGAGGGGGTACACCATGCCTAATGGTGACTGTAGAGGGAGGAACACGGGGTACACAATGCCTACTAGTGACTGTACAGTGAGGTAAACAGTGCCCAGGGCAGTTACATAGGGGGTACACCATGCCTAATATTGACTATGGAGGGAGGTACAGACACCTAATGGTGACTGTAGAGGAAGGTACACAGTGACCAGGGCAGCTACAGAGGGGTTACAACATGCACAAGAAATAGAAAGATTAACATACCTTAATCTAGGCTCAGTAGAGCTGAATGTAGCCACTGGTGCCTGGTTCAGCAAGTGCTGTGAGGTGGGGAGAAGGCTCAGTGGAACAGACTGGCCTTTCCGTTGGGGGGGTCCGGTGGGTGCCGTGGATAAGGGATGGGTCTGGTGTGTGCTGCTGTGCTCCTTGGGGCAGGTGGTGTCCGCTTGTGCCTGTCTGGCGGGTGCAGTGCTTGCCGCGGAAGGTCTAGCTCCTGAGGAACAGACGGTGGCCTGTGGGGGACCCGGCGAGTGTTGCGGGTGGGGCGATCCTGCTGAGCAGAGGGCGGCAGCTAGTGCCTGTCTGGCAGGTGCTGGGGAGGTGCGGTGCTTGCCGCGGGAGGTCTAGCACTGGAGGAACAGACGGTGGCCTGTGGGGGACCCGGCGAGTGCTGCGTGTGGGGGCGGTCCTGCTGGGCTCTCTGAAGCAGAGGGTGGCCGCTGGAGCCTGTCTGGCGGGTGCCGCGGGGGTGTCCGCTGGGCACAGTGGAGCAAAGGGTGGCCGCTGGTGCCTGGTCCGGTGGGTTGAGGGGTCCGGTGGGTGCTGCAAGTGGCTCCAGCGTGGTGGTAAAGTGCAGGCAGAGTTCCTGTCACCTATCGTGCCCAGAGTCACCTGTTCAAGCCCCTGATGACATCATTACGTCAGGTCACGTGACACTGCTGCCTGAAAACTACGGTTTTCTGAATATTTTGGTTAATGGAATATATATATGGATATGGGAGACTCAACCTGTAGATAAATTGCCCCTGTCGTTAAGCCCTCAGCTTGGACAATGGATGAACTGGTTTTATGATTACACACCTGTGCATACCAGTGCCCATTTAATTATTTATGACATAAGCAGGAAAACTTGTTCAAACTGTCCTAACAACAGTGCTACATTTGATGTACATCAGACATATAAACTTGATTATTTAAATCATTCCCTACAGTATTTGATACATGTATACATACTCGTATAAACTAATGTAACACATCTACTGAACTTCTTGCTACAAAATATATATATATACTATTCACTATGGTGTAAATCACATTCAATCATTAATGGTATTTTCATTCAGGCAATATCTCTAATCCTCATATTGCTAAAATATGAATCATTACCGAAATAGTAACATTAAGTATACTATTCCTACCCTTCAACCCCCCTAACCCTCCCTCTTCGGTGCCTGACCCTAACCTCCCCCTAGTGCCTAACCCCCCCTTCCCACACCCTAAACAACCATCCTGGGGTTGTGCCTAACCCCCCTCCCTGTAGCCTAACCCTTCCCGTGGGGTGCCTAAACCAAATAATCCCCCAGGGGTGCCTAAACCTAACCCCCCATACCCTGGGACAATGTGCTACTTACCTGGCTCTAGATGTTTGGAATAGTGGGGTCGGGATGACAACGCTAGTACCCTTATATTCATCGGTATATCGATGTCCGGGATCCCACCCACCAGCAAATTGACTACAAACCGCCATGTTTCAGGTGGGTTCAGACTAAGAGATCACAGAAGAGTAGATTTCCAGAAATGCTACTTAAACAAATTAAATATAAAAGTGTAAATTTATTATATACTTAGCTACAATCATCAATAAATTCAATAGAAAAAGCAATCACATAAGCAAATCCAGATGAGTGGCTTCCCAGAAATGATACTTAAACAAATTAAATATAAAATTATATACTTGGCTACAATCGGCAATGAATTCAGTAGATACAGCAATCACATCAGCAAATCCAGGAGCCTTTCAGCATCTAGAGATTGGATTATGGGTCTGATTCTGACCAGGTCGCAAGCGCTGTGCACTTGCAACCGGGTCGATGGTGGGCCAGTGCGCATGCGCGAGACCCGGATAGCGATGGGCAAGCCGTCGCTCAGGGTCTCGCACCAAAGGGGGCGTGCTGTCGATGTTGAGTGACAGCACGCCCCCTTTGGTGGGCAGGCCGGGGGGGTGGCTGCCCAGACGGAGGCGTTCCCATGAGAATGCCTACCATCTCGGGCCGGCCCCACTGACATCACAAGTGATGTCAGTGGGAGAGCTTTCAGCTCTGTAAGAGCCGATAGCTCTCTGGGGCTTGCGGCAACGAGACCCTATCATAAGGGTCTCGTCGCAAGCCCGATGGTCGCGATCGTATTGACCATCACGACCATTTTCCTGGCCGCTCGCTATAGCTGTGGGTGGTCACCCACAGCTATGCGAGCGGCCAGGAGGCCGTTCTAAAAAATAAAAAAGACCAGCCCTGATTCAGAGCAAGCGCTCTGTTAGAGCGTCCGGCCCTGAATCAGGGCCTATGTTCAACCATCTTAGCACTTCTGCAGTCAGTGTTGTTCCAGGAATAAGGCTGATTCTATACTGAGAAAGTACAATTTATATAGGCTGCTCTCTAAGAGAAAAACTCCTGAATAAACATTTTAACAGGTATAAAGGTCATTTTTAGAAATATACATACAAATTAATAGACAGTAGGGAGAACTGTTGCCTCAATTATGAATATTGGAATTGACATCTCAATAACAAGTTTTATGATGTGTATTTTGGATTAACTTAATGTTGATTTTGGGGTTAAGTTTATTTATTACCAGTTATTTATATAGCGCACACATATTCTGCAGCGCTTTACAGAGAATATTTGGCCACTCACATCAGTCCCTGTTCCAGTGGAGCTTACAATCTATGTTCCCTATCACATGCACACACATACACACTAGGGTTAATTTTTTTTGTTGGGAGCCAATGAACCGACCAGTATATTTTTTTTGGCGTGTGGGAGGAAACCGGAGTACCCGGAGGAAACCCACGCAAGCACAGGGAGAATATACAAACTCCACACATGTAGGGCCATGGTGGGAACCGAACCCATGACCTCAGTGCTGTGAGGCAGCAATGCTAACCATTACACCATCTGTGCTGCCTGTGCTGTCTGGTCACATAACTAAATGGTGATCTTTGTCCTTTCTTAGCTTCTCTCTGTCAAAAACACCTTAGGGTTGGCTTATACATATGGAATTATGCTGTAAACAAAAAAGTGATAAACAAATCAAAAAATGTTTTATATTTTAGATTCCTCAAAGTAGACCCCTTTTGCTTGGATGACAGTTTTGCACACTCTTGGCATTCTCCCAATCAGCTTCATGAGGTAGTCTCCTGGAATGGTTTTCCAACAGTCTTGAAGGAGTTCCCAGAGGTGCTGAGCACTTGTTGGCTGCTTTTCCATCACTCTGCGGTCCAACTCATCCCAAACCAGCTCAATTGGGTTTAGGTCGGGTGATTGTGGAGGCCAGGTCATCTGATGCAGCACTCCATTACTTTCCTTCTTGGTTGAGTAGCCCTTACATAGCCTGGAGGTGTGTTTTGGGTCATTGTCTGAGTTGAAAACAAATGATGGTCCCAGTAAGCGCAAACCAGATGGGATGGCATGGCGCTGCAGAATGCTGTGGTAGCCATGCTGGTTAAGTATGCCTTGCATTTTGAATAAATCACCAACAGTATCATCACCAGCAAAGCACCCCCACACCATCACTCCTCCTCCATGCTTCGCAGTGGGAACCACACATGCAGAAACCATCCGCTCACCTTCTCTGCGTCTCACAAAGACATGGCGGTCGGAATAAAAAATCTCAAATTTGGACTCATCAGACCAAAGTACAGATTTCCACTGGTCTAATGTCCATTTCTTGGCCCAATCAATTCTCTTCTTGTTGTTCATCCTCAGTAGTGGCTTCTTCGCAGCAATACAATCATGAAGGCCTGATTCACGCAGTCTCCTCTGCTGATGTCGAGATTTGTCTGCTACTTGAACTCTGTGAAGACTTTATGTGGTCTCTAATCTGAGGTGCTGTTAAGTAGCAGTTTCTGAGGCTGGTAACGCTAATGAACTTATCCTCTGCAGCAGAGGTAACTCTTGGTTTTCCTTTCCTGGGGAGGTCCTCATGAGAGCCAGTTTCATCATAGCATTTGATGGTTTTTTGCAACTGCACTTGAGGATACATTCAAAGTTCTTGAAATTATCCGTATCAACTTACCTTCATGTCTTAAAGTAATGATGGACTGTTGTTTCTCTTTACTGAGTTGAGTGTTTGGTGCCATAATATGGATTACAACAGTAGTCAAATAGTGGTGTCCACTGTGTACTAACCCTACCTCTGCACAACACAACGGATGGTCTCAAACACATTAAGAAGGCAATTAATTCCACATATTGACTTTTGACAAGGCATACCTGTTAATTCAAAACCATTCCAGGAGACTACCTCATGAAGCTGATTGAGAGAATGCCAAGAGTGTGCAAAGCTGTCATCCAAGCAAAAGGGGGCTACTTTGAGGAATCTAAAATATAAAACATTTTTTGATTTGTTTAACACTGTTTTGTTTACAGCATAATTCCATATGTTAATTGATTTTAATCCCGCGCAAGTAATATTTATATATATATTTATTCCTTGTTAAATATATACATATATATATATATATATATATATACAGTATATGTATACATATATATATATATATATATATATATATAAATATACATACATACATGACCCAGCTACAATAACACACAATTTAATGTGTTCAATGACGCATCTGGCTAGGGTGCTACCAATCATTCTCTTAATATAATAAGTCACAAAAAGAAGAAGAGAAAGAGAGTGTCTAATATGGTGCACTTTTTATTGATTCTTGTCTCTATATTTAACAATATTTCTGTTAAAATTATTATGCTTTATTTATTTTCTTTTAAAATATATGAATTCTCTAGATTCCTATTGTATAGGCGAAATATTAAAATTAACAAGTATCACAAACAATAAAGAAATGTGTGTGAAAAATTGGGGAAATAATACAAATGTGTATTTAAAATTACTGTACCACTGTTTATTTTGTATTTCTTATATATTGGCTACAATATTGTTTACATTTTTGCAGCATATGCTGCCTGCCATATGCAGGCTATATTCCTTTAATCACTGGCTGTGAAAATGCAGTATGTACTAACTATCCCATGCAGACTATTATAATCTTGCTGTTATTGTGCAGCTGCAGTCTGTACTGACACACAGATTGTCTATTGTGTAACAGTTCTTATCAATCTTGTTACAAAATGTTACACTGTTACAATCGTGCCTGCTAGCCCCTTATTCTGTATGGTGTTTGCAAGTGATTACATTGATCAGCGTTTATATTGCAGTATATGCTGCCTGTCATATGCAGGCTATATTCCTTTAATCACTGGCTGTGAAGATAGCTTGTTTTGCAGCTTGAAATACGTCTTCTTGTTCATTGGTCCATGTAAACTCAGACTTTCTGGTTACACAGTAGATTAGCCTGAGAATGAGTCCCAAATGTGGCACAAAAGATCTCCAATATCCCAGTGTCCCCAGTACTTGTTGAGCTTTTTTCATTGTGGTAGGAGTCTTTAGTCGAGCAATAGCATCCAACACTGGCTCTGGAATCTTCCTCTGTGGACCAGTCCACCTCATGCCTAGAAACTTTACAGGTTGGGCAGGACCTTGTACTTTGTTCTGGTTAATCACCCACCCTCAATCTTCTGTGTAGGTGGTCAATTTGTGTAGATCTTCAGTTACCTCCTCTGCGGTTGCCCTGGACAACATGATGTCATCAATGTAGTGGTATATCTGACACTTCAGTTGTCCAGTCAGTCTCTCCCTTCCCAGGAAAAGGCAAACTGGTCTTGACTGCGTGGATCAATAGAAATACAAGAGAATGCATTAGCCAGATCAATTACTGCATGCCATTCAGAAGAAGTATCTTCAATCCTCTGTACAATTAAGACCATGTCAGCAACTGCTGCAGTTAAAGGCTGTGTGGCTTAATTCAAAGTCCGATAATCCACAGTCATTCTCCATGATCCATCAGATTTCTTCACTGGGAACACAGGTGCATTAAATGAGCTGATGGCCAGTCTGAATATTCCTGCCTCCACATAGGCTGCCAATGTCTCTGTAATTTCTTTGTGGCCACCTGGTATGCGGTATTGCATCATGTGCACAGGTGTCAGGGACAGGGATATACACAGGGTCCCATTTTGCCTTATCCCTGACTACACTTTTCACTGTCAAGAGGGTGCATGTCCTTATGGCACAACCAAACACATAGGTACCTGTGGGAGTGTCTATGGACTGTCCCTTCAAAATATCCATACCTATGATATTGTCTGGGAGGTCAGACACCAATACCTCTGCATGGAATAAAGGCCCTTTGCCTAGCTGCATCTTGCAGTGACATCATGCTGTGCACATTTGTGTACCCCCAGGCCTTCTACTGCTACCCATGTAGTGGCGCTAGCTGGTATTTCTGTTCTGTGGAACAATGAAACTTCAGCTCCAGTACAGAGTTGTACAGTGTGCAACAGAAGCCCCATTATCTCATGAAATTGCACATAACACATAAGGGCATTTATCTCTGAGTTGTAATATGCATATCTGGTATTTCACAGGCTGTGATCTCCGGCCCGTGAATCCAGAGACTCACCTGACAGTCATAAGGGCTGTGATATAATCCACCCTTCTATTTTTTGAGTTTCTGTTGGAGGGCGTGTCCCCAAAAATTAGTCTAGCTCTGCCCTTACCTCAGCATAGAGTGATGGCATGGAAGAGTGGCTCCAGGGAGGAGCAGTTGGAATAACTTACCCTGCTACTTCCTTGTCTACATCACTCTTTGCTATCTATTTGGTGAGTGTTGAGTTATCACCCTTCTTCTTCAAGGCTAACCACAGTTTTAGCAAGACATCAGTCCCAACCCCATCTATTTCTTTTTTTGGGGTACCAGCATTCAATAACTCGAAAAACATCTGTTTGTGGGATACTTTGTGACGTGTATTACTCTTGGCCTGGGGTCCCTTTTGTGTCAGCTGTCTCTGTCATGGTGCATCTGTCCCTAAATGCCCCAATTGATCTAACATTTGGCTCAATTGCCATACAGTCATACCAGCTGAGGCATCCACCGCTAAATATAGCAGGGTTTTCATGTTTGTGGGTGCTGCCCTTACAAACACTTTCATATTTGTGGGTGCTGACTTTGCAAACACATCACACATCTCTTCATTCAACACACACAAATGCGGACCATCCCAGGAGGTCAGGGTAGTGCCTGTACCACCCGTGGCCACCACTTTTACCAGCCCTCTCACACATCCCAGTAAACGCAATCTACGAATACCTTCTGTGGTGTTATGCCATGGAGTTGTAGGCATCAAAGATATTGGGGTTTTAACCACTTCACATATGACTGCCTGTACTCCTATCAGTAGAGTCCATATACCATCCCTACTACGATACATCTGCAAATGAAACCGGGGATCTATAGTCAAAATTCCCATTTGGGCCATCTCCCTGGCATTTAACTCAATGGAATCTCCTCCCACAGTCTGAAAACCCATTCTAGAAGGGATTCATTAGCCCCCTGTCTCAATCTGCAGGACATGTCAATTAGATCTCTCTGTTTCCAATCTTCCATTTTCATGGAAGCCCACTCTGTCTCTGAAGCAGTGGCTTCCTGCTCCCGTGCCCCTTGTCTCATCCCTTGTATGTTTACAGATTTGGGGGTTTGTATATAGAAGATTCATCACAAACAGCTGTACCCCTCCCGGTACTGTTATAGCTGTTGTCCCATCATTTCCTACTGCTGGTAACATGGAAGGTTGATTATTTGAGTCCATAGCTATCCCATCTGCTAGGACCTGTTGCTGCTGCTATCTACTCTCCTATGTGGATGTACGAGTAGTATGCCTAACAGGGCGCAACTGCCCCGTTACATCTTTCTCATATTCTACCTCAGAATCACTGTCTAGCTGTTCCCAATTCTGAGCAGTATGAAGTACGTATTTGTGCAGCATCATGTCTGATTTTTGTACCTTGCTGTTTCTTACGGTTCACTCTGTTTATCACATATTGTTCAAACTGAGTCTGCAATTCACTGGTACAGTGTTCCTGGGATTATACTGTCATTTCCTGCATCTGTGAGACCAGCTCACAGGCAACCTGTGCAGCTCGACTCTCATTTTCAGAATACATACTTAATCAACATTGTTAAATCTGCTAAAGGTGATACAGTTCTGATTGGTTGCATGTATTTACAGGCAGTTTCCATCATGTCAGCCCAGGGTCGAGATCTAGTCAGCCATGAAGGAAACCTTGCTCTCTTTTTCTTACTGAATAATTGTTTAAATATTTTGTTACATAATACAGTATATAGCACTTTCTGGGGGTCCAAATGGGATCTCCTAGCTGTCTCGCTAAATGTTTCAGGTGGGTTCAGACTAAGAGATCCCAGATGAGTGGATTCCCTGAAATGATACTTAAACAAACAAATTGAATATAAAAGTGTAAATTTATAATACTTAGCTACAATCGTCAATTAATTCAGTAGATACAGCAATCACATCAGCAAATCCAGGAGCCCTTCTCTCAGCATCCAGAGACTGGATTTTGTTCAAATGTCCTAGCACTTCTACAGTCAGTGTTGTTTCAGGAATAAGGCTGATTCTATATTGAGAAATGTCATTTTTTTTTTAAAGGTATGTTTATTATAGATCCACACAAAACACAGAAAAATATTCATACAGAAATACATACGGTATCTCTGAAAATAGCAATAGAAATACACAATAAAAGTATTCAATAATATAAGTGACACTGGGATACAATTTTATGGAGAAAGAAAACAATAAAAGATTTAGAGAACAGTATATAAGGGAAAAAAGAAGGAGAAAGGGGACAGCGTGGCTAGTACTGTCAAAGAGAAAGAATAGAGAGGGGGAAAGAATGAGGAACTAGCATTGAGAAAGGACATCCAGGGGCCCCAAACCTTGTCAAAATACTTGGAAGAATGATTAAGGATACCGGTCATAAATTCCATACGCTGGACCGTCCAGACCCTATTAATAATTGATTGAAGGGAAGGGGGCGATAACTGCTTCCAGTCAGCTGCCAGTTGACAGGAGGCCACTGAGAGAATATGCCTAATTAATTTATTTTGCTGATAAGTGGCAACCGAGATAGATAAGATTAAAAGAAAAAATGTAGGATCCAGAGGGATCGGGAGTTGAATAATCGAAGTGATCAAATTCCTAATGTCTGACCAGAAACCAGTAAGTTTCAGAAAACTCCACCAAATGTGGAAGAAAGTGCCTTCTAACGAACAGCTACGCCAGCATCTATCGGATGTATCGGGGAACATCTTTTTCAATTGGGAGGGGACCAGATACCATCTATAGAGGATTTTGTAAACATTCTCCTTTATACTAACGCTGATTGAGCTATAAGCGGCCCTCTTTCTAATCTCCCAATCATCAGGGTCAAGGGATTCACCCATGTCCCACTCCCAGGCCAGCTCATGTGTCATGGGTCAGATCGTTTACAAATCTAATACCGCCTGTTAGACAAGGGAGAAAAGCTGAAGGTATCATGCCAGGGGGATTTCTAAAGAGTTAAACAGTAGGATGATTGGGGTGGGAGATGGAGAAAGGCCGAATTTTCAGACCGATGTATCCCATAGTGACAGTGAATGGGAAATTATGAGGTGGTCTCAAATTTTTTGGGGCGACTAGCCCATGGGAGCCAGAGGAGGGAAGTAGGAGAAAGCAGCCTGAAGCCTCCATCTCAATCTGAACCCACACTCTACCAGAGTTATTCCATAAGATGCATTGAGCGAGCTGTGCAGAAAAATAGTAATGTTTAACATTAGGGATACCTAGACAACCAACCCGAGTGGATCTCTGGAGGATTCGGAGACGTACCCGTGGTCGCTTACCTGCCCAAATAAATTTAGTTGTCTGGGATTGAAGAAATTTGAAAACATAGGGGGGACATGTATAGGAAGAGACTGGAAGAGGTATAGGAGTCTAGGCAGGATGTTAATTTTAGATGCATTAATATGACCTATCCAGGAAATGAAGTGACAGGACCACAAAACAAGGTCTGATTTAATTTGGGAGAGGATAGGGGGGAAATTAGCCTGGAAGAGTTGATGGTAGCATCTGTTTATAAATATATCCAAATACTTAATCTTTTGGAGACGCCATTTAAATGGGAAGAGACTTTCCAAAGAAACTTTAACATTTTTTGTAATATAAAAATCAAGGACTTCTGTTTTATCAAGGTTAATCTTATAACCAGAGAACTTACCGTATAATTCGAGCTCAATCAGGGTAGGCGAGAGTGAAGTAAGCGGGTTCGTGATGAACAACAAAGCGTTATCCGCATATAAAGCCAATTTGTGCTCTGTGGACCCAACATACACTCCAGATATTTCTGAATTAGCACAGATTCTAGCATCCAGGGGTTCTATAATGAGAGCAAAAATAAGTGGTTAAAGGGGGCAACCCTGGCGAGTATCGTTACATATTCCAAATGGGATGGAGGTAAAACCATTAGCAGAGACAGTGACAGAGGGAGAGCAATATAGGGCCAAGAGACCCTGGAGGATTTTGCCAGAGAAGCCCATCAATCGAAGGACCCCAAACATGAATGGCCATAAGATTCGGTGAAAGGCCTTCTCTGCATCTAATGACATCAGCAAGGAGGGAGTTTTGCAATTATGAATGGTGTGTATTAGGTCAATAGTCCTCCTAGTGTTGTTGGGGGCCTGCCGCCCGGGAATAAAACCCCCCTGGTCAGGGTGTATTAGGGATGGTAGAAGGGGATTCAGTCTAGTGGCCAGTATTTTAGCATAGAGCTTTAGGTCTACATTAAGTAGGGAAATAGGTTGATAACTAGAGCACAATGAATGGTCTTTCCCAGTCTTTGGTATCACCACAATATTTGCTTGTGTCATGGCAGAGTCAAAGGATGCTCCATCCAGTACTTTATTAAAAAGATCTGTTAAGTGGAGTATTAAAATCTCAGCAAATTTTTTATAGTATTGTGCCGTGAAACCGTCAGGTCCAGGGGCAGAGGAGCCTTTGATGGATTTAATGGCTGCCGGACTTGGTCTTGTGTAATAACAGCATTTAAAGAGGAAAGTTGGAACAGAGTAAGTTTGGGGAGAGGGGTGCCAGCTAAATATCTCCAGGTCACCAAACCGGGGAGAGTCACCTTGAGAAGGGGCCAGGAGATTATATAATGAGGTGTAGAATTGCCTAAATTCTTGAACAATTGCAACAGGAACATAAGTAATGGAATTAGTATGGTGAGAATTAATTTTATAAATTCAATTTAGAGCACGTTTCTGTCTTAACTTTCTAGCCAACATTGAGTCAGACTTGTCAGCTTTATCATAGAAACATTGCTGTAGTTTTTGTAGAGTGGAGGCAGCTCTCCAGGAGAGCAGGGTATTTAGCTGGCCCCGGAAAGAATCAATCTGATTTAACAAATCAGCAGTGGGGTTACGTTTATGATTATGATAACAAGATCGACACTGGGGGAATGCCGGTCTTGACCACTCACGATCTCAACCTGGCTCCCCCTCTGCTACAGATTACTCACCTGCCTCCCATAACTCATCGTGGCTGGATCCCTCCTCCTCCTGACCGATGTCCGCGTCTCCTGCTGTGAGCGGTCCTGCTACATGGCTCCGGATTCTTAATCTTCCCCTACTTCCGTGTCATGTGGTCGTGACTTGGTCACGTGATCGGGTCCCGTCTCAATATTCACACAAATAGTGGCAGGGTATACGGCAGTTCTTTAGAGTATGTCAGGTAACTTAGAAATAGCAGGTCAGATAGTGGTTCATGTACAGATGTGTCTCCAACACTTTTCTATCCTTTAGGGTCTTCCTCTGGGAGATGCGATTCTGGCATTAAATGAGTGGTAGGGTTAAATAAGGTGGTTTGTCCCCGCCTTTTGGTGTGATTGGTAGCTTTCCCAGCTAATTGATAGGTGGTTGTCGTTGTCAATTACACACTCATCGTTCAAATCTAAATGAATGGGGGTGACTTTTTTGTGGGGTCAATTAAATGTGCATATATCTCATGATTGCTCTACCTTGTTTCCTTCATATCTGTATGTATGAATTGAAATATAGTGTATCTAATTACACATTCTTAGGTTGATTTTGGTGTCCATTCCTTACCCCTCATTTCCAGATATATGTTTAAATCTTGCTACCAGAGTGACATAACCATGTCCCTGTAACTCATCCTGGAATAGATCTGGGGGATGATGACAAATATGGTTGGTGAAACGGATTCACCTGTTATAGTGGGTGTGTTTATGGTAATTGTACTTGTGCAGAGACTGAATTATGATTGTATGGTGACTATGATTGTATGGTAATCTGAGTGTGGTACTGACAAGGTAGGTTTGCGTAAAGATCAACTACAAATGATGGACCTCACTTCTTTATCAATATTTAATCCCGTTGGTGTTAAAGTGTCCATTGTGATTATTAATTTGAGTTCGTCTTTGTTGATCTGTTTGGTGTAGTTGCCGCCTCTCCAATTTGGTTTAACCAGTTTGATGGCAGTGAAATCTAATCCTGTGTGGTCAGAATGATGGAATTTTTTAATGAAATGGGATGTTCTTTACAACATTTACTCCCCTTTTTGATGTTGCGGAGGTGCTCTCCTATTCTTTGTTTAAGTGGACGGATTGTCCTACCTATGTATTGTTTTCTACATCCGAGGATGTATATCACTCCCTTGTTAAGGCAAGTTAAACCATTTAACAGACCATTTAACCTGCCATAACAAGGGAGTGATATATTTATCAAGACCTGGGTCAAGGATAATGTTAAAGTCCTTGGCTATAATGAGATTACCCTGGACTAGTCACTCAATGCACCTAAACAATTTAGAAAAGAAGGCACCCTATCCTTGATTCGGAGCATACTGTACACCCAAACCTAGGTAACCTTAGTACAGCATAGTGAACCAACAATCGATCCTCAGGATCTGAAGGAACATGATATCTTTTTCCCTCCTACAGGCACCTAGGGTAATAGTACACTTATGTGGCAAAGCCGTTGACATTAACCACTTAATTGACTAATTTTTTTTCCCAAAAACCACTCCGAAAATGTTTTCTTTTATGATTGAATTAGGTCAAGAACATCTTTTTAAAACTATTCCAACGCAATTTTTTTTTTAAACACCATATACCATAAAAATAAAATCTTTTATGGTATACTGTAGTTCTGGTAATTGACAGACCACCTCAAAAGCTGTTAGAGGTACGGATCTGAAATTTGGCATGGCCGCGTAGAACTGTCACTGGGTGCTGCTTGCCAAATTTCAGGGCCAAAACATAAAAAATGAGGATTTGGGAGTAATCTAAAGCTCCAACTGTCACATTTTTCTGACATTCTCAATTAGACAAAACTCAGGGTAGGTGGCGAATTTAGAGTTAGGGTTTGTTTTATTAGGTAGCTATTGTGCCAGGGTACGTGCTTTTGGGGTTCAGGTAAATTAGAAAGTTACAGTTTTTAAACTATTACCTCAAGAATGTGCCATTATAAAGATAGGACTTTTCAACTTGTTGCGCAGCCTCCAGCAGGTGTTCTCACTATGGCTTCACTTGGGTGCACAAAGATGTCCATCGTTTGCGAGCGATAGCGGTGCTGGAAAACCAATGGTAGCAGCAACGGGGACACGGAGGCGGCGGTGGGGACATCAGTGGCGGCGATGGCACGGGTGTCGGCAGTGGCACGGGTGACAGTGGCATAGGAAAATGCAGGGGGGGTTTCCATCTGCCTGGAAACCCCCCTCCCCAGCCCACACCATGACCACAAAAATAGTAATATAATAGATTGTTACTAGTGATGCATGTTCTTCTCAGTATCACAAATGAAATAATTAGCACCACCTGTGGATCTTTTAACATATATCATCCAGTAATAAATAACCTGTGCACCAACTAGAAGATATGGAAAACATTCACTGTTAGAGATGCACTGCTATAAAGCCCAATATGTACATATGTGTCCAGGGCAGTGATAGGTTCTTCTGCTGCTCCTCCAGGCTCCCGGACTTGCTCCTATAGTCTAGAATGGTGCCCACATCTAAAATAAATACATTCAGCTCAGGCAGGATGCTGCCGCATCTACTGGCTTACTGTGATCACTGGTCCTGTATGTCATGGCCAGGGTTTCTTGGCATGATAGTCACCGGGTATTACCTGTGAGGTCGTTATGGCGGGGGGCCCCTGGCAGCGGTGCTGGTGTTTGGCCAGGGGCATTGGCTGTGCGTGGTTCTGTGTGGGCACATTGTCACTAGGCCTGGTGATCTATGGCAGTGTTTCCATTCTGTTGGCATGTGCGCCGCCATCTTGCCTGCGGCCATGTGATTCCAACTGTCCAATCCTGGTAGGTCATGTGCTCATTCCAGCCAGTCACAGCGCGGCACTGAGTATTTAGGAAGGTCCAGAGCCTTCCTTCCTTTGCCAGTGCAACGTGTTTCTCAGCTGCCGCTGAGAGTACCTGTGCCTTACCTGCCTGCTTGTAAATGCTCCTAGCCTGAACCTTGCCTGCTCCAACCTGGTGGACTTACCCTGCACCCTCTGTATACCTTCTCACCTGCCTGAGTACCTGAACCTGTTGTTTTCCTGCACCTTGCCTCCATTCATTCCCAGCTGGACTTCACTACCTCTGCCTGTATTCATTACAGCTCATCATACCTGCATTCAGTTACAGCTCATCATACCTGCATTCTGTTACAGCTCACCATACTTTTATACTGGACTGTTCCTGCCTGTCACTATCTGGACATTCTCCCATTAACCCTCACTACAATTATCAAGTGCACTTTGGTGCTATACCTGGACTTTTTAATTTGTCATTCCCATATATTCTACATCACTTATTAAAAACTCCACTTTTTCATTTAAGTCTGCTTCTGTGTCTGCTCCTATCACCACCCCGGGTCCACAACAAAATCAGAACCTCACACTGTATATGCTGGAATTATTACACACAATACACTTTGTATGATGCTTATTAAAGCTGGTTAAGCACTGATTCTGCTCTCTTCATTGACAGGCCACACTCGCTCTAAAATTAAGCATTTGGAAACCCCCCTCTGAAAATCCTGCGTTTGCCACTGAGCGGCGCGGGTGTCGATGGGACCCAGCGGCAGTGGAGGGTCAATCTGAGGCACCATTTTTTAAATGGGTGCTGCTGCCGTACTCGGCAGAATGGCTGATGGGGACTGGATCCTCTCGGATCCAGGTCCACCGCCGACACATGAACAGGAGCCGGTCCCGCAGCTGCCGGGTGCCGCCGACGATGACGTCGCGAGCCGTGATTGGCTTGAGGCGGCCATCTTTGATTTTCAAAGATGGACGCTGCGAGCCAATCACGACTCGCGACATCTTTGGAGGTGGTAGCACCTGAAGAGGACCACAGAAGCCCTGGAGAGGTGGCAGCCACCCCCCAGGTGAGGACGTCAGAAGCCCTGGCAGGTGTGCGCCCACCAGGCACAGATGCCAAAGCCCTAGTGGGTTGGCACCCACCAGGCAAAGATGCCAGAGCCCTGGCGGGTTGGTGCCCACCAGGCAAAGATGCCGTAAGTCCTAGTGGGAGGCAGCCACGAAAAAGAGCTGACAAAGGCTGCCGCCCACTAGGTGAAGACGCCAAAGCCTTGGCTGGTTGGCACCTACCAGGCGAATATGCCAAAGCCCTGGCGGGTTGGCGCCCACCAGGCGAAGACACCAGAAATCCTAGTGGGAGGCAGCCAAGAAAAGAGCTAACACAGGCTGCCGCCCACTAGGTGAAGACACCAAAGCCCTGGCATGTTGGCTCCCACCAGGCAAAGATGCCGGAAGTCTTAGTGGGAGGCAGCCATGAAAAAAAGCTGATGCAGGCCGCCACCCACTATGTGAAGACGCCGAAGCCCTGGCGGGTTGGCGCCCGCCGGGCGAAGACGCCATAAGTCCTAGTGGGCGGCAGCCATGAAAAAGAGCTGACACAGGCTGCCGCCCACTAGGCAAAGATGCCAAAGCCCTGGCAGGTTGGCACCCACCTGGTGAAGACATCAGAAGTCCTAGTGGGAGGCAGCCACAAAAAAGCTGATACAGGCTGCCACCCACTACACGCAATCAACCTGGCACCCACCACCCAGGGGTGCTGGGGATAGCCCTGGGCTATCAGCCTAGGCCTGAGGTGCCCTGAGGAGGGGGACCCCTTTATTGGGGGGGTCCCCAGCTCCTCAGGGATCCCCGGCCTGGACTGACTAGTGGTCAGGGTTGATGCTGCGGCTGGGGGGCCTGATGAAAGGGCTTCCCTGGCTGTGGCATCAGCCCCCCGTTAGAAATAGTCCAGTGCTGGTTCTGGTGAATACAGGGGGACCCTACTCATTTTTTCCCCTGTATTTCCAGGACCGGATCAGGCTGATAGCCTAGGGCTACACAGGCACCCCTGGAGCGTTGGGTGCCAGATTGATTGTGTAATGTGTGGTGCAAGAAAAGTTAAATATTGTCTTTTGCTGTGGAACTACAGTTCCCTGCAAGCCTCCCCCGCATGCTGGTACTTGGAGAACCACAAGTATCAGCATGCGTGGCATTACGAGCCTGCTGGTACCTGTACTTCCACAGTAAAAGCAATTTTAAAAAACACACAACACATACCTTAGAAATGTAAAATTTTATTAGAACATACATGCACACACACATGTACTCACACATGCACACACTATCTCATATACTCACCTATGTATCCCTGAAGCCATTCTGTCCTCTTCTCCAGTAGACAATCCAATGGATTACCTGTAATAAAAATTCCATACTCACCTCCTCCTATGCGTGGATCTGTCCTCTTCAAAGCAATCCAGTGTCTTGGCAAAAAAAACAAACGAAAAAACGCGGACCCTCGGACATTAGTAGTGTTCTTAGAGAACACTACTAACCGAATGACAGCTCCACCCAGCATTTCAGTTCAGAAATCCCGATGCGGAGCACTCATTGGCTGAGAGAGGTGAGCCTTCCGCCTCTCAGCCAATGAGCTTTTCTCACCATTGACTTCAATGGTGAGAACCGAGCGTGCCCTTTTCAAAAATGGCGCCTCAGCGGATGGGCGGTGGCCGTGGAAAAGAGCTTAAAGGCTGCCACCCCCCAGGTGAAGGTGCAGCTAAATAAAATATTTTAAAAACTGTGTCTGTTTGTTTTATTTTAATATTTCTTTTGGAGGGGTACTATAGGTACCAGCAGACCCTTAATGCCCCACCTGCTGGTACTTGTGATTCTCCAAGTACCAGTGTGCGGGGATGCTTGCTGGGACCTGTAGTACTACTGCAAAAGACAATATTTATATTTTTATATGCACTACACTACATTATCAACCCAGCACTCACTGCCCAGGGGTGATGGGGATAGCCCCAGGCTATCAGCCTGGGTTGCCCTGAGGAGGGGGACCACTTTATTGGGGGGGTCCTCAGTTCCTCAATGATCCCCGGCCTGGGCTGGGGTGATGCTTCGGCTGGGGCACCCAGTGAAAGGGCTCCCCTGGCTGTGGCATTACTCCCCTGCTAGAAAGAGTCTGTTGCTACTGGGAAATACAGGGGCCACTGAGACTGCGTATCAAGTTGAAACTTCCTATCTCTATAATGGCAGATTTGTGAGGTAATAGTTTTAAAACTGTAACTTTCTCAATTACATTAACCCCAAAAGCACCTACCGTTGAACAACTGTTACCTAATAAAACAAACCCCAAGTCTAAATTTGGCCCCTACCCTGAGTTATGCCTTCCCAAAAATCCACCATAGAGAACAGCAGAAAAGTGGTCCTAATTGAGTGTCAGAAAAAACTGACAGTTGGAAATTTAGATTACTCCAAAGCCCTCAATTTTTATGCTTTTGCCCTGAAATTTGGCATGCAGCACCGAGCGACAATTCTACCAGCCCATGCCAAATTTTAGCTCTGTACCTCCCAATAGCTTTTGAGGTGTAGCCCCTTAAACACCATGCCCCCTTCCTCCGGAATTCTCTACGGGAGAATTCCATTTTTTGGGGGGACCCCTAGATCATTTGTCCTCTGTATTTTGGTAACCAGGACTGGCTCTGATTAGCCTGGTGCTGGTTGTGCTTTATACAGGGAACCCCTGCGTTGTTTGTCCCCTGTGTTTAGCACAACCAGCACTGGAGCTCAAAAGCTTGATGCTGGTTGTGCTGTGGGGGCCGTCTTTTTTTTATTACACATTAATTTTTTAAAGTTAGTTAGTGTACCTATTTGTTGACCTTCTGCCCTGCAGGTGGCCCAGTTTGCTCATCAAAACCCTGATGGTTAATAAATTTTAAAAAAGCTATGAAATTCCATAAACAAAAAACCTTACGGTTTCACATGTCCCATTAAGGCTGCTTAGACATGATCTAAAATTTCACGAAACCTATGGAATTTCTGCCACTTAAACTTCAAAAAGCAATGAAATTATGGTCATGTTACAAGTCCAGTCTAGGACTTATCTCCTGCCAGTATTCCTCCTGCTCCTGACAATGCTTCTAGGTTGCCGGTTGCTAGGAGACCCAGACGTCGGAGGATTTCACGTGTTTCCTCCTAGTGTTGCCTGATTGGCAGCTGATCCTATTTGAACTTCCTGGACTGTCGCCGCCCTATCGGCTATAGAGTTTTCATGTGGAACTTTTGGTTATGCAAGCTGCTCTCTGTGCATCCAGACTTCCAGCTATATTTTCTACATGCTGCTTGTATTCTGCTCACCAGCTTTTAAGTGACCCAAGTACCCTGGGTCCAAGCAACGCTGTCTCCAGGGCCTTCCAGGCCATACAGCTATCCTGCTTCTATACCACGTTTCAATGAACGCCGTCTGCAGGTCCCTTCAGGCCATACAGCTATCCTGCGTCTATAACACGGTTCAAGCATCGCTGTCTACAGAGCTTCCAGGCCATACAGCTATCCTGCTTCTATACCACGGTTCAAGCATCGCTGTCTACAGAGCCTCCATGCCATACAGCTATCCTGCTTCTATACTACGGTTCAAGCATTGCTGTCTACTGAGCCCTCCAGGCCATACAGCTATCCTGCTTCTATACCACGGTTCAAGCATCGCTGTCTACAGAGCCCTCCTGGCCATACAGCTATCCTGCTTCTATACCACGGTTCAAGCATCGCTGTCTACAGAGACTCCAGGTCATACAGCTATCCTGCTTCTATTCAAGCATCACTGTCTACTAAGCCCTGCAGGCTATACAGCTATCCTGCTTCTATACCACGGTTCAAGCATCACTATCTACAGAGCCTCCAGGCCATACAGCTATTCTGCTTCTATACCACGGTTCAAGCATCGCTGTCTGCTGAGCCCTCCGGGCCATACAGCTATCCTGCTTCTAAACCACGTTTCTAGCTACGCTGTCTACTAGGCCCTTCAGGCCATAGAGCAATCCTGCTTCAACACCACATTTCAAGCACCACTGTCTACAAGGCCTTTAAGGCCAAACAGCAATCCTGCTTCAACACCACGTTTCAAGCACCGCTGTCTACTAGGCCCTCCTGGCCATACAGCAATCCTGCTTCTACACCAGGTTTCAAGCATTGCTGATGCTAGGCCCTCCAGGCCATACTGCAATCCTGCTTCTATACCAGGTTTCAAGCATCGCTGTCTGCTAGGCCATCCAGCAATCCTGCTTCTTCACCATGTTTCAAGCATAGCTGTCTACTAGGCTTCCTGGCCATTTAACAACTTTAGTTTGGACTGTAAACATACAGTATATTCTATTGACTGTCCTATGGTTTCAGCTCCTTATTGCACCATTGACATGTTGTGTTTTCACTGGTCATCATATCATTTATTTAGTAAATTGCCATGATTTAACTATACTTCTTGTGTTTGTTCTTCGATTTGCCACATATCTCCAACACCTCCATCTCGGTCCTAGCAATTGCTAGAGGATCGTAACAGGTCATTAAGGCTGATGCCTTAATGGACGTGTTCCTTGCATAATACAGATATGGTATGCCATGACATCATGTGGTTAACTGCAGATTCAGCACTCTAACAGAGTGAGATTGCTGTCACTCACAAAATGGTAGAGCTGCTAATTCACAGAATTGTGTGCTCATTGGAATACACACCTGCAGTCTATGCAACTGAGGTCTGAGCAGAACATAGAGCTGCACAGATGGGATAAGAGTATGGTGGATGGGGGAACAGGGAGACAATGGAGGCACCTGCCATCAGGTGCCAGCACCTCCTCCATTGCCCACAATATATGCACCCCGCTTAAGGCTATTTTATATTAGTGTACATATGTAATAGATAGATATGCACAATATATATTTTCAGTTTTTTTTTAGGGGGGCACCAAATTAAAACTTGCCTCCGGGCATCTGGGATGAATTTACGCCACTGTGAGGGAAGTAGACAGAGTGGTGTGGATGGAGCAGACAGAATGGCGTGTAGAGGGTAAGATTAGGCAGTACAGATGGGGGTGAGCCAAAGTGATGCAGATTGGTGGAAACGGTGCACATGGGGGGAGACAGAGTGGCACAGTTGCAACATGAATGGGAGGTGCAGAGTGGCATGGATGTGGGAAGACAGAGCAGCGCAGATCGGTAAAGCCAGATTGGTGTGGGTGAGGAATACAGACTAGCACAATGGGAGAACACAGAACAGAAGGGATCGGGGACGACGGATTGGTACAAATGGGTGGGAAGACAGAGTGGTATGGGTGGGAGGGGAAAGACAGAGTGGCATGGTTGGGGGGGGAGAGAGTGGTGCAGATGGAGAAATAAAGTGTGGCAGAGATAAGAGGAAGACAGAGTGACGTGGCTGGGGGCAAGGCACTGGTGCAGATGGAAGGAAAAACAGTGGCATGGATTCAGGAAGACAGGGTGGTGCACATGGGGAAAGACATACTGGTATGGATGAGGGCATGCAGACTAGCACAGCTGTAGGGATTGGGGAAGTTATAGCAGGCGAAGATAGTGTACATGTATAGACAGAGTACAATAGTTTTAGCAATTGGGAAGCTGAATGTGTATAATGAATGAGATGGATTGAGAAGGATGTTTGGAACACAGTGAAATTTTTGTGGCACTGAGTGGGATGTGTGTGCCACATAACTGCTCAGACCTCAGTTGCATAGACTGCATGTGTGTATTCCATTGAGCACACAATTCTGTGAATTAGCAGCTCCATCATTTTGTGAGTGACAGCAATCTCACGCTGTGAGAGTGCTGAATCTGCAGTTAACCACATGGTGTCATGGCATACCATATCTGTATTATGCAAGGAACACGTCCATTAAGGCATTAGCCTTAATGATCTTAATTTCATTGCTTTTTGAAGTTTGAGTGGCAGAAATTCCATAGGTTTTGTGAAATTTCAGATCCTTTCTAAGCAGCCTTAATGGGACATGTGAAACCGTAAGGTTTTTTTGTGTATGGAATTTTAATATATATATATATATATATATATTTATATATATATATACAGAACATAAGAGATGGCACTCTAATGGCGTTAACAGCAGGGGGGGGTGCCTGGTCCAGAAAAAATCATATAAACACTCTGCCACTAAACAAAGTGACAGCCTGTAGTGTAGAAAAAAACTAGCCCTCACGTTTAGATGAAGAATCCACAGGTTTATTCACATGTACAAGAAAAGAACGTGGAGCATCAGTTAACAGTAGCCCGACGATCGTTTCAACTGTCTCCCAGTTTTCCTCAGGGACTAACACATACTGAGCCCTGTAGCGCTGATATACACAGAAAGGGTGCCATAATCACCAATCAATCACTAAAATATCTTGAAAGAAACATAACCTCTCACATAATAACATGGGCTATGTAAAACACTGGTCACATCTGCCATTATGAGAAACAATCTCCAAGGCCACATATGTGATACCATGTAGACAAGAATAGTGATGATGTCAATCAAGTATATATACAGCAAATCGTGCAGTAATGATAACAGTACACAACAAACACACAACAAACACACAACACAACATAACATCATGCCATGTAAATGAAAAAGTCTAGCACATGGCTATAGAAAACTGGTTACACTGGCCATTATGGCAATGTCTCCAAGGCAACAAATGTGATACCAGTACTGTATGTGTACTATGATGTTCAGTGAGCATAAGCTACCAACCACACATATCCAGGTCCCGTATGAGGCTAACGTTCAAGATAATGGTGCCATTATGAAACATGTGGCCATGCTTCCAAGACAACCGGAAGAGCCTATTGTAAAAAACAGCTCATTTTAAAGTCCCCATTAAGCCCAATGGGTGAGAGACTGTTAATGCGATACCTTCACTGTAGTTCTCTTTGCAGGAGAACTTTTCTCTCTGTCACTACCCCTTTGTAGTGGGGGAATATGATCAATAATGTGACATTTAAGCTTGTTTAGTGGCATGACGTCTTGCAGCCATTCCAGTGCCGAGGGGCATGGCCAAGGCTACACGGCACGATCTGTGCTTTACTGATTATGGCGCCCTTTCTGTGTATATCAGCGCTACAGAGCTCAGTATGTGTTAGCCCCTGAGGAAAACTGGGAGACAGTTGAAACGATCGTCGGCTACTGTTAGCTGATGCTGCATGTTCTTTTCTTGTACATATGAATAAACCTGTGGATTCTTCATCTAAACGTGAGTGCTGTTTTTTTCTACACTACAGGCTGTCAGCTTATTTATTGGCAGAGTGTTTATATGATTTTTTCTGGAACAGGCACCCCCTTGCTGTTAACTCCATTAGAGTGCCATCTCTTATGTTCTGTATACTTACAATTCTTTCTGGGATAGGCACCTGATATTTGGAGACTATATGCAACAATTGTTGCATACAGTCTTATATTCTCAACATTTATTTTTTTCTCAGACTATTTTTTGATCTCATTTGTGATACTAAGTGATTTTTATGAATTTCACTTTTTTCTTTTCATGATTTTTGGACTGAACTTATTGCTATCAACTAGTATTGTGTACAATCTGCTTCCTATTATATTCCAATGTCACAGTCGGACAATAGAGACAGTACAGCTACTCTACAATTTAATACAACTAATGCTGAGAGGATCCTATTTACTGACACAGGATTTAGCCTTTAATAAAGACAGTCCTGAGGAATGTCTTGAAGATCTCCTGAGATTGAGGAAAGGGGAGATAGAACTACAGCTACATGGTCAGACTTTGCCACAATATTTTAAAGAACAACTTATCCCTAGGTGATTCAGACTACATATCAATCTACCTTAGGGAGGCATAATAATGAATTTTGCACCAAATGGTGCAATATATTAAACAAATGCTCCCAGGACCTTATACTCCTGGTAATTGAGCAAGTAGGCATAGACCTTGCCGATATTAAAAAAGATATACTGGAGGTGGAGTCATCTGACCTTTTTATGGTCCTGAATGTGCCAGAGAATACTTCGCTGTCCAAATTGAACACTGAGGTGGAGAAATTCAAGAGTGACCTACTAAGATTTAAAAAGAACAAGTACAAGCAGGTTAAATTGGACTATAAGAAAAACAGTATGTATCCGTGGTTCTCCAGATTGGATCAGAGGAGATACAAACCGCAATTCAGGAAAGGAATAAGAAAATCAAGAGTCCAATTTACTGACATTGACAGTCAGTCACAAACATCAGCGAGCGATTCCGATATTTCAACCAGAGTGGGACAGGAATCTACATATCTGGCTAGATCTGACAGGAATAGAAGGGCGCCAAAAAAATCCTTATACCCACCCATAGAGGTGGGAGGAAGAGGAGCAAGAAAAAGGAATCAAATAAACCCATAGGTTCAGTTATTTTCAATTTGTCTAATCATTCTCTCACTCCTGCAGAGATATCCTTACTTGGAAAAGGACTTTCCTTTGTACCCACTCTTCTTCAGAAGGGCTTTGATTGGCAGGTCGACATGTACAAACTGAATAGACAACTGCGCCTCAAAGACTATTTTTCTCAAAAATCGAATGGCTTGCAACAATCTCCCACTACCACAGAGCCTGAATGTAGCAATTTAAAAGCTGCAAGTAAATTTGATCCGCCTACATTGAACCCCACAATTCACACCTTTATGAGGGTACTAAAAAGGGACACTATACCATTCATAGAAAAACAGGATCTCATACCATAACATCGGCCTAGATGAATGGAATGTGATCAAAACGCTGAATGGAGATACCAATCTTGTGATACGAGCTGCCGTCAAAGGGGGTGGCATTGTACTTATGAATTATGATGATTATGCCCAAGAGATCCATAATCAATTGGCAGACATCGTCTGCTATCATAGGCTTGATTATGACCCCACATGGAGATACAAAAAATAAATCGATGAGGTGATTAACCTAGGTGTCAATAATCGGTACATCAGTATCGAAACAGCAGATTTTCTGAGACAGATGCACCCTAAAATACCAATTCTATACACTCTCCCCAAGGTGCATAAATCCTTGTCACATCCCCCTGGCCAACCGATTATCTTGGCAAGGGGTTCATTATGTCAGCCACTCTCACAACTAGTGGATTTCTATCTCCAACCACTGGTGAAGAATATTGACAGTTTTATATCTGACACCACAGATTTTCTTAAAAAATTGGGAAAGGCGGCGGGGATTAATGAGCACTCGATATTGGTTACATTAGATGTAGCAAGCCTTTACACCAATATTAACAAAGAAAAGGCAAGATATACCTGGCGCCAATCTAATTAAAAAACAACAATCAATTAGTATTGGCTGATTCTGCAGCTCTTTAAATAGGAGATCTACTCAAAAACTCCTGGCCTCATAGGTAAACAAAAAAAAAAAAGGAAAAGAAAGCGCTGAAAATAGCAATACTGATAAATATTTAATAAATATGCCAAAAAATTGTTGTAACAATTAATGTTACAATGGGTTTAACAGTTGCTGGCCAGCAATATACATTAAAAATTTACTAATAATATCCATTAAAATATACCACATATTCAGTTATAAAAATGTATATATATTAGGGGTGAGCGGGTTCGGATTTCTGAAATCCGAACCCCCCCGAGCCCCCCGATCCGAGGCCGATCAGAGTCAGGCTCGACTTTTCCCGCCTGACTCGGATCTGAAATCGAGGCAAAACGTCATCATCCCGCCTTGGGTCTCGCGGGTTTTGGATCCTATATAAGGTATCCGCGTCGGCGCCATTTTCTCACACGGCTGTGGACAGTGAAGAGGGAGGGTGGGAGTTAGGGCTGGCTGGGCTGTGTAGTGTAGTGTAGTGCAGTGTAGTGTTGTGCTGTGCTGTGCTGCGCTGTGCTGCTGTTGTCCATAAGGGCTGTGTCCACTCCTCCAAAGTCCATAGGGGCTGGCTGTGTTGTGCTGTGCTGCTGTTGTCCATAGGGGCTGTGTCCACTCCTCCAAAGTCCATAGGGGCTGGCTGTGTTGTGCTGTGCTGCTGTTGTCCATAGGGGCTGTGTCCACTCCTCCAAAGTCCATAGGGGCTGGCTGGACTGTGTTGTGCAGTCAGTTGTCCATAGGGGCTGTGTCCACTCCAAAGTCCTGTGCAGAGTCCCAGTCCTAAAGGGGTGCTGTAGTGTTGTCCAGGGGGTGCTCTGTCCATCAGGGGTGCTCCCCCCAAGTGCAAAAAAAATTAAAATATTTTCTGTGTTTGTGAATTGTGTGCGCAGTAGCCGCACGTGCATCAACAAAGTAGTGCCAGGCGTGCGCCTGTGTCATAAGTAAAGGGCCGGCTGGCTTGACCGTTAAAGGGTGCTGTAACCCCCAAAGTACACTCCAAACAAAATAAAAAAATATTTTCTGTGTTTGTGAATTGTGTGCGCAGTAGCCGCACGTGCATCAACAAAGTAGTGCCAAGCGTGCGCCTGTGTCATAAGTAAAGGGCCGGCTGGCTTGACCGTTAAAGGGTGCTGTAACCCCCAAAGTACACTCCAAACAAAATAAAAAAATATTTTCTGTGTTTGTGAATTGTGTGCGCAGTAGCCGCACGTGCATCAACAAAGTAGTGCCAAGCGTGCGCCTGTGTCCCATAAATAAAGGGCCGGCTGGATTGACTGCTAAAGGGTGCTGTAACCCCCAAAGGGCACTCCAAACAAAATTAAAAAAAAATTTCTGTGTTTGTGAATTGTGTGCACTGTGGCTGCACGTACATCAACGAAGGAGCAGCGCCAAGCATGCGCCTGTGTCCCATAAGTAAAAGGCCGGCTGGCTTGTCCGTTAAAGGGTGCTGTAACCCCCAAAGGGCACTCCAAACAAAATAAATAAAAAATTTCTGTGTTTGTGAATTGTGTGCACTGTGGCTGCACGTGCATCAACGAAGGAGCAGCGCCAAGCATGCGCCTGTGTCCCATAAATAAAGGGCCGGCTGGATTGACTGCTAAAGGGTGCTGTAACCCCCAAAGGGCACTCCAAACAAAATAAAAAAAAAATTTCTGTGTTTGTGAATTGTGTGCACTGTGGCTGCACGTGCATCAACGAAGGAGCAGCGCCAAGCGTGCGCCTGTGTCCCATAAGTAAAGGGCCAGCTGGCTCATTTCTTAAAGGGTGGTGTAACCCACAAAGTGCACTAGTCTCCAACAAAAATAAAAAATTATTTTCTGTGTTTGTGTGCGCCTTAGCCGCACGTATATATCAATATAACATAAATGGAGGACCAAACTTTCTCCGATAAAAATAAAATAGGGAAAGATCAAGAACCTCTTCCTCCTTGTGCTGAAGCTGCTGCCACTAGTCATGACATAGACGATAACATGCCATCAACGTCGTCTGCCAAGGCCGATGCCCAATGTCATAGTAGAGGGCACATACAATCCCAAATGACAAAGTTCAGGAAAATGACCTTGAAAAAAACATTGAAATCATCTGAAGAGAAACGTAAACTTGCCAATATGCCATTTATGACACGGAGTGGCAAGGAACGGCTAAGGTCTTTCCCTATGTTCATGACTAGTGGTTCAGCTTCACATGACGATGGAAGCCCTCCTCCCACTAAAAAAATCAAATGAGTTAAGCTGGTAAAAGCACAGCGAAGAACTATGCGTTCTAAGAAGATATCACAAATCCCCAAGGAGAGTCCAAGTGTGGTGGCGGTTGCGATGCCTGACCTTCCCAGCACTGGACGGGAAGAGGTGGCTCTTTCCACCATTTGCACGCCCCCTGCAAGTGCTGAAAGGAGCACCCACAATCCACTTGCTGATATGCAAATTGAAGATGTCACTGTTGAAGTACAACAGGATGAGGATACTGGTGTAGCTGGCACTGAGGAGGAAGTTGGCGAGGAGGATTCTGATGGTGATGTGGTTTGTTTAAATCAAGCTCCGGGGGAGACAGTTGTTGTCCGTGGGATGAAAAAGCCCATCACGGTCATGCCTGGGCAGAAGACCAAACATTCCACCTCTTTGGTCTGGCAATATTTCTATCCAAATCTTACCATATGTACCATATGTAAAGGTGAAATAAGTAGGGGTAGGGACGTTAACCACCTTGGAACATCCTCCCTTATACGGCACCTGCAGCGCGTTCATAAAAAGTTACTGTCAAGTTCAGAAACTTTGGCTAAGACCGTAAGCAGTCCAGGGACACCTAAATCCCTTTTTCCTGTTTTATCCAAGGAATCGGTGGATGAGGAGGATGAGGACGACATCTTGCCTCCGTAGAGCCAGTTTGTGCAGGGACACATTAATTGCCAGCTTGTTTTGTGGGGGCCCAAACGAACCAATCATTTCAGCCACAGTCATGTGGCAGACCCTGGTGCTGAAATGCTTGGTTTGTTAAATTGTGCATGTCCTATTTATACAACATAAGGGTGGGTGGGAGGGCCCAAGGACAATTCCAGCTTGCATCTCTTTTTTTTCTTTGCATTATGTACTGTTTGGGGCCTAGTTTTTCAAACTGCCATCCTGTCTGCCACTGCAGTATCACTCCTAGATGGGCCACGTGTTTGTGCCGCCCACTCGTGTCGCTTAGCATAGTCATCCAGCTACCTCGGTGCAACCTTTTGGCCATAAAAACAATATTGTGAGGTGTGAGGTGTTCAGAATAGACTGGAAATAAGTGGAAATGAAGGTTATTGAGGTTAATAATAGCATAGGAGCAGAAAAACCCACAAATTCTGTGATTTAAGCTGTTTTTATGCTTTTTTTTAAAAAAATACAGATCCAAAACACAAAACCCAGAACCCAAAACACGGAAGGGTGGTTTTGGCAAAACCAATCCAGATCCAAAACACGAAGAAAGATCCAGATCCAAAACCAAAACACGAAAAGTGGCCGGTGCACACCCCTAATATATATTAAATATCCAAAAAATTAAGTCATGCACATATGCATCTAAAAAAAGAATTAAAAAGTAATAGTTGTTGTGTCCATGAGAACTTTTGGTCACAGAGAAGATATATCTATTCAGGACAAACAATGATTGAAATGTTTATAATATGTAGCAATAGTCAAAGAGAACCTTAGTGGCAAATGATCTTATTTCTTTGCTCTGAGAGAAATTGATACACAATTTATTATCTGCTGTTCCGTGCAGTTTCCTGGCAACAGCTCCTTCTCCGTGTAGATTAATTCAGCTGCTGCACATGTGCATCAGTTTAAGCCTTTTTTAGATACATGTGGCAATACAATGTAATTTTCTTTTTTAGCTTAAATAAGCAAATCGTTCATATGTAGAGACAGTGTCTTTCTTCTAATGTATATGCCACTGTATATTTATAGGCTTGCCCAGAGTATTTTGTTGTTATCACCTGTGACATACAAGTTTACTAAATGACCCTCATGGCATGTATAGAAAAAAGAAGGGAGAAAAAAATATATATATATATATTGATAAATTGTACTTTTACCAGGGTGTGTGGGCCCTTTGACTGCCACAGACCAAAAACAGGATTTGACCAACTTACTGGGGGCTAGACACTTAAGGATAAAGGATAAGGATAAAGGCCACACTGTCAGACAACTTCACATTATTGATCATATTCCCCCGCTACAAAGGGGTGGTGACAGAGAGAAAATTCTCCTGCAAAGAGAACTACAGTGGATTTATCGCATTAACAGTCTCTTACCCAACGGGCTTAATGAGGACTTTAAAATTAGCTGTTTTTTATAATAGGCTCTTCCAGTTGTCTTGGAAGCATGGCCACATGTTTCATAATGGCATCATTATCTTGAACGTTAGCCTCATACGGGACCTGGATATGTGTGGTTGGTAGCTTATGCTCACTGAATGTCATAGTACACATACAGTACTGGTATCACGTTTGTTGCCTTGGAGACATTGCCATAATGGCCAGTGTAACCAGTTTTCTATAGCCATGTGCTAGACTTTTTCATTTATATGGCATGATGTTATGTTGTCTAGTGTGTTTGTTGTGTACTGTTATCATTACTGCACGATTTGCTGTATATATACTTGATTGACATCATCACTATTCTTGTCTACATGGTATCACATATGTGGCCTTGGAGATTGTTCCTCATAATGGCAGATGTGACCAGTATTTTACATAGCCCATGTTAATTATGCGAGAGGTTATGTTTTCTTTCAAGATATGTTAGTGATTGATTGGTGGAGCTACCGGTGCTGGTCTATAGTCTGGCTAATTCATTTCCATGTTGACTGTTGGTGTTTAAGAGGTTGATACCAGCAGCTATTTGCTTGCTGCCCTAGAGCAATACATGCTATTTTTGCATGTGATTACGTGTGCATACTCTATTAGTGTTGTAGTGATTTGTTTGGTCCACAGTGCTAGCTACAGTATATATACTGACAGCTCAGTGCGTACTGAAAACGGAGGTGGTTTGTTAATATTGTAACCCCGCCCACCCACATGACGCCTTGCAGCCATTCCAGCGCCGAGGGGCATGGCCAAGGCTACACAGCATGATCTGTGCTTTACTGATTATGGCGCCCTTTCTGTGTATATCAGCGCTACAGGGTTCATATGTGTTAGCCCCTGAGGAAAACTGGGAGACAGTTGAAATGATCGTCGGGCTACTGTTAGCTGATGCTGCATGTTCTTTTCTTGTACATGTGAATAAACCTGTGGATTCTTCATCTAAACGTGAGTGCTGTTTTTTTCTGCACTACAGGCTGTCAGCTTGTTTAGTGGCAGAGTGTATATATATATATATATATATATATATATATATATACACACATACACACATATATATATTTATATATATATATATATATATATATACCTCAGAAAAAACGTCACTCCCAGACTGAGGTAATCAAAATAAAAAAAATTCCAGTGCTTTACTGTGTTACAACGCTTCGGGGTCCTCCCCCCGTCATCAGGACAAACAACTGACATTATAACAAAACATACATTTATGCTTAGACAGGTGCCTCAACCCCACAGCGAACAGCCAGCATCCCCAGCATTTGGCATCCTACTTCCGGTTTCACCTATGACATCACACCGGAAGTGACGCCCCCTCTGGTCAGCGGGCTGACACTGTTGATAGGGAAACAAATAGATATGTTATACCAGTGTAAGATGTCTTCAAAATGTTAGAAGACAATACATATATTTCCAATACATAATAAATAATATTATAAGCAACTAAGAGCCATATTCAATTAGAGTGGACCCACGATACTTTTCCACCTCCCAGACTTTTCGCCTACATCCCGTGTTTTGTAGGTGGAAAAGTATCGCGCATGTGCCCGCTTTACCCCGTATTCAATTTGAAAGTACGCGAAAACGGGACCCGGTGAAGCTTGAACAGGCAGAAAGTACTGTCAGATATGGGGAAATCAGCCTGATATCCCCCAAAAGATGCTCTGACATGGGGGTTAGCTATGGTACCCCCCGATTTGGCTTGCTGAAGGTATTTGGTGATTTTAAATAAAATAACATCCCAGCAAATTTGGGGTACTTGAAAATGGGGGCCAGCATATTTAAAAAAAAAGTTAAGTTGAAAAATGTGTGAAAAATCCACCTGTCGCAAGCACCTGCAATCAAAATAAACACTTGGGGCATACATGGGGACCCCCCCAGAGTCAAGTTCACTAGTTTTTAACTTTGTCCCCCCCAATTTTTTTTTACACCCTCAAATTCGAAGTAATTTTTGGGGGTGTTCTTAAGTTTTTTTTTATTTTATTTTGACACAGTTTACCTTTGTGGGACTTTTAGATGGCTGCACGGGGGTTCCCGCAACATTGCACCCCAAAGCCCCAATTCTGCACTTTTTTCCACCTCCTATTCATAGGAGAAACTTTTCCACCTATTACATTGCATTTCAAATTGAATACGGAGTAAAGTCAAAACAGGCAAAAATTACGTCATCGGCGAAAAGTTTCCGCCAAAACACGCGGAAACGGCCTTTCGCCTCAAATTGAATACGGGCCTAAGTGTTGTTTACTTATATATTCAATATGACTGTGCTAGTGCAAATGAACTTTAACTAAAGTAAACCAAAAAAATGAAAAAAATAAAAAAAATATGTAATATCTTTAAACAGTGACATCTTGTGGTCAAAAAGCATAACTACACATATTGTTTATATTACTCAAAAAATACTAAATATATGTGTAAAATATAACCTCTTAATAAATTCTCAATAAATTCAAAAAATGATCTACTAGCATAAAGGGATATAATAAATATTGAACCATTATATATAAAAGTTTCTCTAAAATCACTTAAAGATCGACGTGATATAGTAATCAGAGGAGCTGACAAAGGAGGAGGCATAGTGGTGCAGGACATTGATGATTATAGGGATGAGTGCTCTAGACTTTTGGCGGATAGAGGGACATATGAACTTCTTCAACAAGATCCAACGACCAAATTCCAAAAGGAACTTGAGCTGAAACTCTCAATGGCAGTCTCACAGGGCTTTCTTACAGTGGAGACAAAAAAATTTGCAAATTCAATGTCCAAAGGCCCCATTGTTTTATACAATAGCGAAGATTCACAAGGACACGCAGAGCCTCCCTGGAAGACCTATTATCTCTGCCAGGGGTTCTCTGTGTGAGCCATTGGCGATTTTATAGATGCTTATTAACAATCATGTATCATGGGCATGTTCACCCATTTGAAGGATACCTCCTCTTTGTTACGGGATTTGACAGATATGAACAGTGTAGCAGGGAACCTTACCTTGGCCAGTATTGATGTGGTGAGCTTGTATACCTGCATCCCACATCAATCTGGCCTAATGGCGGTTAAATCCTTAATTAGGGATAATTCACTATATAAAGGTCCGGAGATAGAGTTTTTTCTTTCTCTAGTAGAATTTACCCTTACACACAACTATTTTGTATACAACGGGCAGTTTTTTATACAAATAGCTGGTTGTGCCATGAGCTCATGTGCAGCCCCGGTATATGCAAACGCATTTATGTACCAGGTGGAAAAGGAGCTATTTTTCAGCTCCATTGAGGTTAGCCAATATATCTACAAATATTGGCGGTATATAGATGACTTGTTACTTTTTTTTGACTGGCCCTGATAGTATGTTAGCAGAAATCATTGAAAAACACAAACATTCTACGAGCCCAGTTAAACTCACCTTATCTTTTAGTCAAAACAACATACATTTTTTGGATGTTAATCTAAGTACAGATGCTAAGATGATTAAGACGAAGTTGTTTTCAAAGGTGACGTACAGAAACACTCTCTTAAAATATGAAAGTTGTGATCCCAGGTCAACTGTCTCCAGTTTACCTTTCTCTCAATTTGTGAGAGTTTGTCGGATCAATAATGATCCAAATGAAAAGAAGACACAGTTGAATACCATGGCTCAAAAATTCAAGGATAGGGGGTACCCCAATAAGATTGTAGAAATCGCTAAATATAAGGCATTGGGGATTGATAGAGCAGCCCTCCTATTGGATAAGGATAAAAACAGGGCCAAAGAAGGTTGTTTACCCTGGGTAAATAGATACAATCACAAAAGTCAGGAAATTTCTAAACAGGTTAAACAATTGTGGTCCATGGTTACGTCAGACCCACAACTGAAGGCACTGAAAAACAGTAAATTATTGCCTAGTTATACAAGAGGCCCAAGCCTGAAAGATTTACTGGTGCGTACGGATATATCTGACACAGGCATTTCCAAACACAATTTTTTATCAAGAAAACCTGGATGTCATAAGTGTTTGGGCTGTGTCACATGTGGTTTTCTTATCTCAGGAGACAAATTTAGTCACCCACACACAGGGAAAACTTTTATTATTAGGTATTCATTGACGTGCACATCAAGATATGTAGTATATCTCTTGTCGTGTCTATGTGGCCTGTGCTACATGGGCAAGACAGAGAGACAATTTAAGGAAGGGATGGCCCAACATAGGGCTGCCATTAGGGCAGCCCTATTACAGGGTAATAGTGAACAGGCAGTGGCCCGTCATTTCGTGGAGGCCAATCATATTATGGCCACTTTACGTTACCGGATGATAGATCACGTTCCCTGGTGATAGATCCAAAAGATTGCTCCAAAGAGAGTGTTACTGGATACATACTTTAAATACTGTGAGTCCTTATGGAATGAACGAGTCTTTAAACCTCAATTGATTTTTGTAAATTGATTTTTTACAGCTTGTTATTTGTGTTTTATGTTTTCTGTAGCTTGTATGATACAATCATTAGGGGTCTTATACTACATGAGTAAGGTCATTATAGTCCATTTTTTATATAATGGTTCAATTTTTTTATATATAATGGATCAATATTTATTATATCCCTTTATGCTAGTAGATCAATGTTTGAATTCATTGAGAATTTATTAAGAGGTTATATTTTACACATATATTTAGTATTTTTTCAGTAATATAAACAATATGTGTAGTTATGCTTTTTGACCACAAGATGTCACTGTTTAAAGATAGCACATTTTTTTTTATTTTTTACATTTTTTGGTTTACTTTAGTTAAAGTTCATTTGCACTAGCACAGTCATATTGAATATATAAGTAAACAACACTTAGTTGCTTATAATATTATTTATTATATATTGGAATATATGTATTGTCTACTAAAATTTTGAAGATATCTTACACTGGTATAACATATCTATTTGTTTCCCTATCGACAGTTTCAGTCCGCTAACCAGGGGGGGCGTCACTTCCGGTGTGATGTCATAGGTGAAACCGGAAGTAGGACGCCGAACGCTGGGGATGCGGGCTGTTCGCTGTGGGGTTGAGGCATCTGTCTGTAAGTATAAATGTATCTTTTGTTATAATGTAATTTGTGTGTCCTGATGAAAAACCCAGAAACGTTGTTACACAGTAAAGCACTGGAGTTTTTTTGATTGATTACCACAGTCTGGGAGTGACGTTTTTTCAGAGGGATATATGTGGAGGGGTTCCATACCCCAGGATGAGCACCCCGGCAAGTAAGTATTCTGCTCTAAATTCATAGTGAGTGCCGGTACAATGGTTGATATATAAAATATACCCACATACATATATATATATACATATAAACACATATATATACTACCAGATCACTGTTCCGAGGGGGACACTCAGCCACTCACTGACAGTTGCGCCGAGAGGAGGAGGGGGAGGTCGCTGGGCACAAATCTGCATCCGCCGATGCCGGGCCAGAAGCAGAAGGAGGAGCACATCAGCAGCAGCCTCCAGACACAGAGGATACGGGCACAGAGCGCAAGCTGCAGTCAGACACCCAGCAGCTGCCAACGGGACGGGAGGAGGTAAGAACACTGAAGCAGCCGCCAACGCCAGGCCAGAAGGAGAAGGAGGAACATATCTGCAGCAGCTGCCAGACACCGAGGAGACGGGCACAGAGCAGCAGCTGACGCCGGACACCGAGCAGCTGCCGACGGGATGGGAGGAGGTAAGAACTCTGCAGCAGCCACTGCACCAGGAGAAGGATGTGGAGGCTCGGGGACCAGTGCTGGAGAAGAGAGTGGGCCGGCCCGGGGACACTGCAGCACCACAGGATGTTGTATTGACACCTAACACAAACCAGTACCTCCGTGTGGTCAATGTTTAATTTTATTGCAAAACTTAATCAGGACAAAGATACAGTGCATGGTGCTTACCTTATATACAGTAGAGAAGATTCCCAGTGATGAGACAGCTGCCATGCCCCATTTACCACCCATCAGGTACTGGTGACGTCACAGCAAGCTCAATGCGTGCCCTCCGGTGCTACCCAGAAATCCCTGCGGGGGCTAGAAAGAAAACAAACAGAGAAATTCACCAGGTGCAATTAGTCCCAAAGCCACAAGATGGCAGTAGAGGTAAGATACAAATAACATTGAGGCAATGCACACTGCGTTAGCCTGAAGGAATATGAAACTGCATTCTATAGAATACATTATTACTAAAGTATTAAATAACACATTACAAATAAAAACATATGTATTGATCTGTAAAAACAGCATGTTCAATCTAAATCTAATAATATGCAACTTGCCAATTTTGAATAATCAGTCGAATGTGGTGAGTACATGTAAACTACACACCACAGTTAATATAAATGGACATCCAACCATCCATAATGGATGCTGGAGTACACCAAGATGACATCCTAACATAGTTAACCATATGTCCCATATAAGGTCATACATATGGATAAGTGTAACTAAGGAAAAAAGAATCATCTAGTGATTATACATAAAATGCATGCAAGTAAATAAGAGGATCTACAAAGGAGGAAGAATTACATCATATTGTTAGATGAAACATCCTAAATGGTTGGTTTCATTCAATCCATAAGGACTTATGGTATTAAGGAAAAAAATCCATCGTGCTTCAAGTTGTAATAGACGATTCGCTCTATTACCATCTCTGATTTTTTTTGGTACGCAGTCCAAGATTTTGTAGCGAATCATCACCAGTTAATGTTTTTGTGCCTTGAAATGATGGACGACGGGTTGGTCTTGGCCCTTACCCTCAAGGGCAAGCCGAATGGCTGACCTGTGAAGGGCCATACGCTCCTTAAACTGCCTTGTGGTCTTCCATATATAGAGAAGGACAGCGAATGCAGTATATTACAAATGTACTGGTACATGTTAAAACATGTTTAAATGGGTATTTGTTTACCTGAATGGGGATGAGAGATGAGAGATATACTGTCCACTCTCCATGTACCGGCATGTCATGCACCCAGTACAGGTATAACATCCTGGTTTGCATTGTAAAAAGTTGCTGGAACAAACTGCAACCATAGAAGAAATATCGTTACGGACTAACAGATCCTTAAGATTTTTTGATCTAGTGGAATTTGGCATAAGTGCAGGGAAGAGGTTTTAAATCTGTATCCGAGGTAATTAAGGGCCACATATCCTTAGCATGTAACATATGTTGAGAGCTGGATGGATGAAACCGTTGTACAAAGGTGATTTTATCCTTTTGCGGTTTCTCTTTATTTGAAGTATGTAAGACCTGATCCCTAGGATGGGCAGCACAGACGATGTAATGGTTAGCATTACTGCCTCACAGCACTGAGGTCATGGGTTCAATTCCCACCTCTTCCCTAACTGTGTGGAGTTTGTATATTCTCCCTGTGCTTGCATGGGTTTCCTCCGGGTTTTGCTCCCAACAAAATTAACTCTAGTGTGTGTGTGAGCATGTGGTGGGGAATATAGATTGTAACTCCACTGGGGCAGGGACTGATGTGAATGGGCAAAATATTCTCTGTAAAGTGCTGCGGAATATGTGTGCACTATATAAATAACTGGTAGTAATAATAATACTTTGCGTTTGGTCTCCCATAATTGATGTAAGTCATATCCTAGCCGTACGAATTGTTGGTTCATTTCATCAATGCGTTTCTCTGTGTTCTGGATGTCACCAGAGATCCTGTATGCCCTCAAAAATTGGGAATATGGTAGACAACAGATGTTGGCTGCATGAATGTAAGATTGTGTTGTAGTCTGCTGTTTATATATATTTATATAGATCAGTGTGTAACATGCCATTTTCCTAAGTTACTTGAACATCCAGGTATTGAACTGTGTGTTTGCTGATGGTATATACTGTATATAAAACAATCTAAATAGAACCATCAGAATAAAGATTGTATATTAATGAAAAACAGATGTGGGCTAGAAAAGACATGGAAAACCTGAAGTGAAGTAACTGTCCACAGCCTGAAAAAGCAGTGTCCAAAAAGGGAGCGTAAGCTCCACAGAAAACAAACTGCAAAAAAGTAAAACTTTGGACAATGAAACTAACTTCCCTCCACAGAGCCAGAGACAGCGATGAACAACCAGGGAAAAGGCTCGGGTGGAAGCACTTGAAATGGAATAATAATGGGCAGCGGTGGGTGTCTCACATAGGAGCAGCATCACGGTCATGACATCTAGTAACTGTAGACCATTCCGGAGCTCAGGGGTGGGAACGCTGAAGTTTGGGAGACGAGGGTCTTCGGTACGATGGTTCAGGCAGAATGTCCAGTTTTGCAAGTAGATCCTGACCTTGTTCAAGAGATTTTACGGCAAACAAAGAATTTGCTATGAACACCTGAAGCTGAAAGGGGAAGCCCCATCGATATCTAACATTACAGTATGTTGTCACAGAATTCTAGTAATAGTTTCAAGGTCTCAGCGCTTCTGAATAGTGGAAGGGGCCAGGTCTTGAAATAATTGTATGTCCATATCTTGGTAGGAGATAACAGGTGTGTCTCTAGGGAGTATAATAGTGAGGTGTTTGGCTCACAGCAAGCTGTGCTGTCCCAATACGGTGAGATCCCTGCATGGGTACACTTTGGGTAGAGCTGGCAAATGTGGCCTGCAGTCTGCTTCCAACGTACGACTCACAGGTGAACAATGTACCGGCACGTGTTGGATGACCGGCTTCCTGGGTTTGCTGAGAACACCAGCTTCGGATGTGACTGACGATTGCAGCTGGGCTTGTTCCAAATGAAGCGGCTTTTGTAAAGCAAAGAGCCGTCTAATGACGATGACCAGTAGCTGGCTGTGAGTATAAGGGAATCTCCTGCAGTGTTCACATACAAGTGGCAGTGGCTGACACGTTTCCCTGTGGCTCCTCCCATGGCTTCATCAGAGGCATATGCTGCTAACTCCAAGACACAAGTTCAATATAGCTTCTAATAAGCAAATAGATATCAGCTGTAGTCAATCAATTCATTAGTAGCCTGTGAGTGACAGAAGGAAACATGCACTGAAACAGTATCAGACGTTAGCAACATTGTATCAATACATCTTGCTATTTAACTAGAAGGCCATCTATTGAGAGGGAAAAATTACATTGTACTATAATATCTATAGCCACAATAATAATTTAATGAATAATAATACCAATGTTAAATGATAAATAAAAATTGAATGATATGTCATTAATTATTTAGAGTAGTTACAAGAATTAAACATTAGTTATTTTATTTTATTCTATTTTATTTTAAAATGGTAGACATTTCCAAAGACTTTGTAAATAGAGATATACATTCGAGTAACATCATGTCTAAATATTCGACATGCACACTTTACCAAAGCCAAAATATCAAAAAAATATATACAAGGATGATAAATGAAACAATCCTATATAATGAATCTGCTGGCTAGTGAACCTGAATATGATTCACAAAACAGAATTTAGCTCTATAGCTTAATTGAGATCCTCTGGATAAAGGGAGCCCAACCTGAACATCCAGAAGATCTCCTGTTTACAAAGTTTTTGGAACCTCAAAATAGTAATAAGTTTTTGGAACCTCAAAATCCCCCTCTCACATTAGAGGGTATGAATTCCAAACATGTCAATTTTAAGCACTTTGAATTGGTCCCATGTGCTTCACTAAAATGTCTAGAAACTGTGTTTTTGATATTGTTGCAAAGATGTTCCATGAAGCGAAGCTTCAAGGATCTCGTCATTTGACCTACATAAACCAGGTTACAATAACATTTTAACATGTAAATAATTAATTTGGAATTACAATTAATGAAACTTTCAATCTCATATGTCCTATCTTCACTAGTACAGTATATCGATTTTAGTTTTATTGGAGACAAAATGACAGGTGGTACATCTCGATTTACCATACTTACAAAGCCCTTTAGGTCTAGTATGTAACCAGTTTTTTGTTGCTGAACTTGGTTTACCTATAGGTCTCAAAAAGCTGGGCGCCAGTAATGTTTTGAGGAACTTATTCTTTTTATAGATTACAATAGGTCTTTTAGGGATACTTATTTTTAAAATCACATCATGTTTCAAAATGTCGGAATTTTTATTAATAATTTTCTTAATTTCAATGGAGGTACTGTTATATTTGGAGATGAAGGCCAGATCTTTTATGGCCTGACCAACAGAGTGGTCTATAATTTTATTTTTAGGTTTCTTACTACCCTTTAAAAGGGAAGACCTATCTATTGCTCTGACCTCTTACAAGGGTTTAATTAGGAGATCTTCTGGACAACCCTGTTCCCTGAAAGAATTCAAAAGAACAGAGGCCTGGGTGTCAAATGTCTCCAACTGAGTACAGTTGCATCTTTCTCTATGTAGTTGGCCCTGAGGAATATTCTTCCAAGGAAGATCATGGGAGCTCGAATAATGAAGGTAGTAATTGGTATTAACCTCCTTTGTATAATTAGAACATACAATTGCAGAGTCTACTGCACATCCAGGAAGGAAATGGAGTCACGTCTGAAAGAATGATTGAAGGAAAGATTAAAGGTATTAGTGTTCAAAGAATCAACAAAGGAAAGAGCTGTGTCCAAATCCCCATCCCAAATAATAAAAAGGTTGTCAATGAAGCGACCATAGACAAGAGAGAGACAACTGAGAGACACAAAAGAAAAAAGACAAAAGAGAGAGAGATACAGACAATAGAAACAGAAGAGAGAGAGAGAGCGATGAGAGAGACAACTGAGAAACACGAGAGAGACAAGACAGACGAGAGAGAGAGAGAGGGAGAGGCATGAAACAGATAGATATATATATATATATCTATGTAAAATTGGAAACCTTCAGATACGTCCACAACCACAGTATCGTTCTCTTCTATATTTGTTGGCTGAATGCCTTCTTCTACGTTAACCTCAGATTCCAGTATCACCTCTGGTGGCACGTCTATGAAATTTTATTAAAAAAACGTATTTTATAGAGAGAGAGAGACATCGAGAGATATTGAGAGACATTAGAGAACAAGGGATAGAGAGACATGAGAGAGAGTAACAGAGCCTGAAAGAAAACAAATGAAATATAGAATAAGGGTATATTTATGAAAGTGCTGGTTTTAAGAAGTTAACATGTTGTCCTTAGCAACCGATAATATTCAAATTAACATTAATCTAAACCATTATATTACATACCATCTAGAATCTTTTTAGTTGATATGACCAACATGTCCATTTATAAAAACCTGCACTGTAGTAAATATAATCCCTACAGAGCAAGACAGAAATACAAAAAAACAATATACCTATCTCTGCGATTTTTGGTAGAGTTGGTTCCTGAATTGTTGGACGCTGTGACAAATCTGTGAATATATAATGTATATGTTAAAATGTTTCAAAAAGAATGAAAAAAAATAATTAAGTCTTGGTCTTGCTGCTGGTTGTCTTCCTCTTCTTAGCTGGTGTCCCTTTGTAATAAAAAAAAATTAATAAAATAAGTCATAATACAACAAACTTTACCATACAACACACAGGCACAATCTTAGAAGACACAGGTGCAATCATACATCACACAGGCACTACCATGCAACACATGTTTAACCATGCTACACACAGCCATGACCAAACACACATGCGCAACCATAGAACACATGTGTAGGCATACTACACACTGTACCATAGAACCACAGGCACAACCATAAAACACACTTTACATACAACACACATGTGTAAGCATACTACACACAGGTACAATCATACATTACAAAGGCTCTACCATACAACACACATGTTTAACCAGGCTACACACAGCCGTAACAAAAACAAACAAGCACAATCATACAACACACTTTACCATAGAGCACACGTGTAAGCATACTACACACAGGTACAATCATACATTACACTTTACATACAAAACACATGTTTAACCATGCTACACACGTGTAACCATACAACACACTTTACCATAAAACATGCATGCACAACCAAGTCATACGCACATTTTTAATACAGTAGATGTTCAACTGATTTACAACTTGATTGACCCAGTTCTGCAGATGTCCGTGTCGAGGTCTGTCTTCTGAGTGATGTATCTGCAAACAATGTAAAAAAATTGTCAATTATTATTTTTAGGCGAGTTTAAAAAAAAAATACCTGGAAGGCTGTCAGTTGAAGTATTCATTGAGTCGATCGTTCCGGCAACTACTTTGATCATTTGCGGGCTCAATTATTCTCTCATCCACTCCTCCCATTCCAACCACTTCACTTTGTTCGCAGGTCCACCACCGGTACCGCGGGCATGGCGATATTCTTTTGCCATTTTTGACTTGGTCTTCCGCTTGCAATTTCTGTATCTCCTCTTGCAAGCTTCCACAGTTCTTGGTGCATGACCTACAGCGCTGAATTTTTCTGAAATTCTTAGCCAGATCGCTGAATTCTCTCTGGGAGCTGTGGTTTGGGCCTTGCTGCCTATGATCTTGTCATAGTTTCGGAGTACTTCTTCAAAAAGACAGAGGTTTTCCGGGTTGGTGAACCTGATTGATATCCCACCTGCTGCAGAACTTGCCTCTTTAGAATTTTCATCATGCGCCTCCTTAGAATCTTCATCATGCGCCTCCTGTTGTTGAGATTTTCCTCTTGTTTGCCGCCTTTTCTTCCATGCTTCTTTCTTCTTTTGCTATCTCTGCTCCTCAATTTCTTCACTGGGATTATAGTTAGATCCAAATACTTCGGAAGAAGATCCCTGATTCGGAGGCTGCTGGCTTGCCATTTCTTCTGTAAAGAGAGCAAAATGGATAAAAAATGAAATAAAAACTTAAAAAAAAAACACAAAACAGAAAAAATATGCAGAACATATACTTAAAAAAAGAAAATTATTGACTGTGCTGTTTGTGTAGTGGGGGGAAGGGGGTTGGTGGTTAAAGTAATGTGATGATGGTGGGATGTGTTATGAGGTGTTTTAAGGAAGGCTTGTGATTGTGGTTGAAAAGGGGGTTGTGTTTGTGTGAAGTGATTTGTGAGGGGTGGTGAGTATGAGGATTGTTTGATGTTTGTGATGGGTGTGGCTCTAGTGAATAATATATATTTTTTTTTTAAAAAGTTGGGTTTACAAAAAAAATGTAGGGCTGTGGTATATGTGAGTTGGGGAGGGGAGGTGGGGGTTTTGATTGGAGGGGAAGGTAAAAGAGAAAGAGGATAATAGTGGGCTGTGTGTGAGTGAGGTTAGTTTGGTGTTGTGTAAAAGTGAATGAAAGATGTGCAGTGTGGCGTAAGGGGTGCAAATATATCACCAAATTGATCAGCTTTCCAACAGAAGTCCGTGCGTCCTCTCTCCCTCATGTCTTCCAAAATGGATGCCAAAATCCCGCGAGGTAAGGTTTTTATATGCCACACTCGAACTTTGGATCCAGCCCCTCTCGTGACTCTATGCTAATTCCGCGCAAGGTTTAGTTTCAATTGTATAGTACTCAAATCTGGAGCACGCATTGAAAGAATCAGGCGCAAGTGACGCAAGAATTTTAAACAGACGAGATTTTAAAATACCCACGTTCTAACTGAATATGCCTCTTAGTGTGCCTTGAGAACAATAGATGGGAACAACTGTGATAATGCATTTTCTTGCTAGTTTTGATTATCTTAAACTAAATGCAAACAATGGGCCTGATTCAGAGATGGACGGCTTTGCACTACCGCACACAAGTGATTGCGCAAATCCGTCCATCTCCGATGCAAATGTAGAAGGAAGTGTCAGATACCTCCTTGCTGCATTAGCGATCCCAGCACTGTGTCCTACATCACAGGCTGGGATCACCAATCAAAACCATCGTGTCCTGGTTGCTTCTTTGGTCAGGGTGCGGGAGCTGAAGCTTCCCACAGCTTGACCGGGTGCTGGCCACGTAAGAGGCCAGGAATCTGTGTCCGTCAACGCAGATCCTGGCCTCATCCTTCCATGAAAATGGGATTGACATGCCCCTGTTTCCAGGAATGGTGACCAGGCCTGCCCCAGCCCCCCAAACGCCGCAGCATGTTAATCATTACTAGACATGTGCACTGAATCCCTTGTTTTGGTTTTGGATCTATATGTCCTCGTGTTTTGGATCTGGATTGGTTTTGCCAAAACCGCCCCTTGCATGTTTTGATTTTGGTTTTGGTTTTGATCTGTATTTTTTCTAAAAAAATTAATAAAAACAGCTAAAATCACATAATTTGGGACTGATTTTGTTCCTACAGTATTATTAACCTCAATAACATTTATTTCCACTCATTATTGATTTTTTCATCTAGTTTAGGGCCAAAAGGTTACATCCAGCTAGCTGGCTGACTAAGCTAAGCAACAGCAGTGGGCGGCACTAACATGTGTCAGTTCAGCTTCGAACATTGCACAGAGTGGCATTGCAGTGGTAGACAGGATGGCAGTTTAAAAAACTATACGACCTCTAGGAATTTTAAAAACCAAGAATGTTTTCCTTAACTAGGTCAGAGGCCCGACGGAGATGGAATATGTTTATGGACTGAAGACAGAGAAAGGATAGAAGGATTGATTCGTTTTTAATTTATTTCATGTAATGTTTTGTGTCTTAAAAAAATTATGAGGAAAGATCAATCTAGGATCAAGTTCTTCAGTTCCTAAACGACATCTTTGATCTGGAGGAGGTTTTTAAATTTTTTTATACATCATGATCTAATAAAAAAAAATAGGTGGCCTTGCTTGTGGAGGTGCTGCTAGAACATACTGTAAACAGACATTTATTAGCTTGTACTCAGGGAGGTTGTTAGGGATAATGGGACCAAGACTTGCTGTTTACATCAGAGGAAAGCAGCCTGTAGATCTCTGACTGAATTAGAACTCCCAGCATCCGTGATGCTTGTTGAGCCTACTGGAAGATATCTGTCAACAACAGGTTACCATCTAAATATATTTTATGTGACCAATATGCACAACTAATTTTTGTATTAAACGTATTTGCAGTGCACATTAGTGCAAACATCCTAGCAGGAAGATTCTCTGTGCTGCTGCTGCTCATATTTGCCCACCCCATCAATTTGGTGGTTCAGACTTTTCTTTAAAAATAATGAAAGGGGCATGCAGGAGATGCTGTCTGTGGCCATTACAATTTCCGGACATTCATAAATAATAAAATTAAAAATGTCAGGCAGCAAAGCCCCAAACAGCATATAATGCAAAGGAAAGAGGTGCATGATGGATTTGTCCTCCAACCCACCCTTATGTGTATGTATGAAACAGGACATTCACAGTTTAACAAAGCAATCACTTCAGTAACAGGGACTGCCACTTGTGGCTGAAATTATTGGTTTGTTTGGACCCCCCACAAAACATGCTGCCAATGCGCAGTGGACATTGGTGGCAATGATCCCATACACAAACTGGCTTTACAACATAGGTAAGATCAGATGTTGTCATCATCATCCCCATCAGTGTGTACATCCTCTTTTTCACGCAATATTAATTTGTCCCAGCTGGAATCCACCATTATAGGCGCCTATGTAATTTTTTTTACTTAATTACCAGTAAAGGTCTTCCTCATGGAATTAATTTTGATGAACATCATCTTTTCCACATTTTGGGGAAGTAATCTCCTACGCCAATCACTGACAAGGTTCCCGGCTGTGCTGAAAACTCTTTCAGAGTACACACCTGAGGGTGGGCAACTTAAGTAAAGCAAAGCCAATTTGTGTAAGGGACTCCAAATTGCCTCTTTTTCCTGTCAGTAGTGAAACTGTCTGTCTGACATGCCTATTTGAATGCTATCCCTAAAATAATCATCCAGCATTCTCTGAATGGTCACCATATCAGACAGTCAGGGTAGACATGTCACTAATTGTAGGCAGTTCTTTCAGACCCAACTAGATGTCATTAGGTTTTGCTGATTGATCTGTATCACCACCAGCAGTGGGTCTCTTAGGAAAATTTAGTTTTTCCTGGCAGCCACAGAAACTGAAGGAGATAATGCCAGGTCATGTGCCACTTGAGCTGACAATTTTTTCACCAACAGCTCTTTGCATCTTTTCAGATTTATGTCTGTTGGAAAGAAAAACACAAGGTATGACTTAAACCTAGGATCAAGTATGGATGCCAAAATATAGTGATCTGATTTCAAGAGATTGTTTTAGCTCCTCCTTCAGTTTCTCCAGCTGCTTTTGCAAAAGTCTGATTAGGGCAATGACCTGACTCAAGCTGGCAGTGTCTGAGCTAACTTCACATGTGGAATGTTAAAAGGTTTGAGAACCTTGCACAACACAGAAATTATTCTCCACTGCACTTGACTAAGATGCATTCCTGCTCCTTTCCCTATGTCATAGGCCGTTGTGTAGCCTTGGATGGCCTTTTGCTGCTCCTCCATTTGCTAAAGCATATAGAGGCTAGAATTCCACCTAGTTACTACCTCTTGCTACAGCTGATGGCAAGGCAAATTCAACAGTATTTGCTGGTGCTGCAATCTTCGACACACAGTTACTGAGTGTTGAAAATGTCCCGAAATATTTCGGGCCACCATGAACATCTCCTGCATGCCACTGTCATTTTTCAAAAAATGTTGCACCACCAAATTAATTGTGAGCAAAACATGGGATGTGTTCGAATTTGCGAACATGTAATGCTTGCACAATATTGCTAGCATTGTCAGAAATCACAAATCCCAGGGAAAGTCCAAGTGGGGTATGCCATTTTGCAATGATTTCCCTAAGTTTTTCTAAGAGGTTCTCAGCGCTATGCCTCTTAGTGAAACTGGTGATACACAGAGTAGCATGCCTCTGAATGAGCTGAAATTTGTTAGATATTGCTGCTGCTGCTATTTGAACTGTTGGAGGCAATACACCAACCCAGTGGGCTGTCACAGTCATGTAATCTTTAGTTTGCCCTGTCCCAAGTGTCCACATATCTGTGGTTAAGTGGACAGTGGGCACAATGGCATTTCAGAGGACATTGAAAAGTTTTTTTTAATGTCCTTGTACAGACTGGGAATTGCTATTTTAAGAGAAGTGGAATCTAGAAGGGACATGGTAGCGGAGACACAGGACCTCAATTAACTGTCCAAAACCCACTGCATTAATGGCGGATACTGGACACACATCTAATACCAGCTAAGCTGTTATATCATCAGTAATCTGCTGTGCCACTTGGTGTCTGCTGTCATACTTGTTCACCATTGCAAAGGATTGTTTGATAGTCAATTGTTTTGTTAAACTAATAAAGTAGTCTTTTTCCTGGTCCCTTTCTGGAATGAAGATCCATGAAGAACAGTAGTAGCAGCAACAGGTGTAGCACTCAAGGATCCTTCTGAGCAATCACGAATAGGAGAGGAGTCAGTCAGAAATTGGATGTAGGACTACTTCCCATCACAATTGAGGATGTTGATGATGATGCAGTTGTTGGTGGTGGAGATTGCAGGTGCTTGGATCTAACAGAGAGAAGGGAGCAGCTAGGTGACACTGGATTTATTGTTAAATTTTTTTGTAGCCAAAGTTTCTAAATTTGAAAAGCACTTTTCAATTTGATGAATGCGCTGAAAGTGATGTTACAGGGAGGAGGTTCTTAGATGGTTAAGGTCCTTTCCTCTACTCACTCTTGCTTAGCAAATGTTACAGATGGCGTGACAACTGTTGTTTGGGTAGAAATGATTCCACACATGAGAAGTGGATTTTTTTTATCTTTTGCCCTGGCATGACAACAATGGGCTTTTTTCTACCATTGGCAATAACTGTTGCCTGAACAACATCCTCATCATCCTTGTTAGCGCCAACTACAGAAATATCCTCCTCATCCTTCTGGTGTAATTCCACAGAAGCATCCTCGATTTCTACATCAGCATGTTGACTTGTTCTGCTGATCCCCACATTTGCAGAGGGCACACAAATGGTGGAAGGAGGATCCTCTTCAAGTACAGAATTAGAAAGGTCAGGCTCCCACATGGCAACCGCGGACACACATGAACTCTCCTCGGGGATCTGTGACCTTTCTGAGCACACAGTTGGTTCACGTGCCTTAGAAATTAATTTTTTTTTGACACTTCTACAGGGAGAAGGGCTTACATCATCATAAGGTGCAGAACCACCAGTCATAAGTAAAGGCCAAGGCCTTATCCTTTCCTTGCCACTACGTGTAGTAAATGGCATATTGCCATTTTTTTTCTCTGCAGCTAACTTAGCTTTTAATTTTTTTTCTTTAACGCTGTAAAACATTGCTTGCTTGATTTTAGTTGCCCTGACTTAAGCCCTGTATGCCCTTGGTCATCGGCTTTAGTAGATGGACTAGTATCGTCATGACTGGTGGCACTGGCAGCAGCTCCACCACTAGTTTGTGGTTCCTGTTCTCCTCTCATATTGTTCTCCATATTAACAAACACGAATGTAGGGGGGTACAGCACACATGTCAATTTGTACCAATTTTAAATATTACACTGCGGTATCAATGACCTACAGTACAGTGTCACAAAAAATTTTTGAATAAGAAAAGAATAACACACTGCACTGCTACTTAGTGTGACAATATTTTTTATGAATACACTGCGTTTCCACTAACAGTGTCAATATTTTTTACGAATACATTGCGTTTCCACTTAGTGTCACAATATTTTTAACAAATACACTACGTTTTCCACTTAGTGTGATAATATTTTTTCAAATACACTACACTTTCCACTTACAGTGTAGCAATATTTTTTTTACAAATACACTGCGTTTCCGCTAACAGTGTCAATATTTTTTACGAATACACTGTGTTTTCCACTTACAGTGTGACAATATTTTTTATGAATACACTGCATTTTCTAATTACAGTGTCACAATATGTTTTACGAATACACTGCGTTTTTCACTTACAGTGTCACAATATTTTTTATGAATACACTGCATTTTCCACTTACAGTGTGACAATATTTTTTACAAATACACTGCTTTTTCCACTTAGTGTCACAATATTCTTTATGAATACACTGCATTTTCCACGTACGGTGTGTCAATATTTTTTACGAATACGCTGCGTTTCCACTAACAGTGTCAATACTTTTTACGAATACACTGCATTTTTCACTTACAATGTCACAATATTTTTTACAAATACACTGCAGTTTCCGCTTACAGTGTGACAATATTTTTTACGAATTCACTGTGTTTCCACTAACAGTGTCTATATTTTGTACGAATACACTGCGTTTCCACTAAGTGTCAATATTTTTTATGAATACACTGCGTTTTCCACTTACAGTGTGACAATATTTTTTATGAATGCACTGAATTTTCCACTTAGTGTGACAATATTTTTTATGAAAACACTGTGTTTTCCACTTACAGTGTGACAATATTTGTTATGAATACCTGCATTTCCACTAACAGTGTCAATATTTTTATGAATACACTGCGTTTCCACTAACAGTGTCAATATTTTTTACAAATACACTGCATTTCCACTAACAATGTCAATATTTTTTATGAATACACTGTGTTTTCCACTTAGTGTCACAATATTTTTTTACGAATACACTGCATTTTCCACTTAGTGTGACAATATTTTTTTTATGAATACACTGCATTTCCACCTATAGTGTCACAATATTTTTAAGAAATACATTGCATTTTCCACTTACAGTGTCACAATATTTTTTATGAATACACTGCATTTTCCATTTACATTGTCACAATATTTATTATACATTGTTCTACCACTTAAAGTGTCACAAACAATATGTGTATGAATATTACACTACAGATTCAGCACTCTCACAGAATGAGATTGCTGTCACTCACAAAATGGTGGAGCTGCTAATTGAGTAAATGCGTCTTGAGTAAAGAGGAAAGCTCGGTACTAAAGAGAGGATTGAAGTTTGCTCCAAACAACAGGTTAAGTAAATTTGAGACGTTCCTGGATATTGTAAAAGTTGTGAGAAAAGTCTCCCTCAAAAAAGTACTTTCTAAGCCAAAAAAGGGAAACCACAAACAGTAGGGACCCTTTTAAACCTAAGTCTTATTTTAGTCCAACTTTTAACAGAGGCTGTTTTATTGAGAGTTTTAACAAATCAATCATCTCAGATTTGGAAAGTATTAACCCCAAATGGGGTAGGAACCAGAACATAAATAAAAAAGAAAGAGAAGCATTAAAAAGTTTAAATGATGAAGATGGAATTATAATTAAACCAAAGACAAGGGGGGCTATCATCATTATGAATAAAATCAACTATGAGAAGGAAATTAAAAGACAGAGGATAGAAATATGTATGTAATACTAAGAAGCAATTCCAGTGACCGTATACAGAAGGAAATAAGGGAATTGTTACATAAATATAAAAAGAAGGCGTGATTACAGAAAGAGAGGAGAAATATATGGATATAGATAACCCCAGTCTACCAGTATTTTATAAGTTCAGAAAAAGTGCTGCGCTTTTCTATGTTGTTTTAATATGTTGTGAAGTAAACAAGAGTTTTGAAATGAACACATTAATAAAAGTAAAAATCAACATATGATGATACAATCAATATAATAATAGAGTGATGCACTGAGGGATTTTGATATCAAATTACAGTGAATGTCCTTATCCCATCAGTGTGCACCATGCAGATCCGCAGTCTATATACAATAGACAGCTGGTTGGTGCTGCAGATTCTGGTATTCAGCAGAAAATATTAATAAAGAGAAACAGGGGCGGATTGGGTCAAAAAACCAGCCCGGGAAATTTCTGGAAGCAGCCCTAATGGGGTGGAGTCTATTGAGGGGCAGGGACTGTCGAGGGGCGGAGTCTGGCGACGGGGCAGGATGCTGTCCTCTCAGAATCAAGAGCTTTGCCAGAAAAGTAACTGCCATTGTATATATGTGTGTGTGTATATATATATATATATATATAAAAAGCAGTAGTAAGGTGCGGCACTTGGTGTGCAATTACAGGCATAGACAAACGGATATGATCAACATTTCAGTGTTAGTAACACTATCGTCAGAATGCTGACGATAGTGTTACTAACTCTTAAACATTGATCATATCCGTTTGTCTATTGCTGTAATTGCGCTGAGTGCCGCACCTTACACCATCCAAGGCTACATTGAGATTTGGAGTGCTGGACCTTGAACATACATATATATACATTATATTATAACTGCAATACCGTACTGTATATGTTAATACTATATAAAGTAAATATACATAATTACCATATACATAATGTATATATGAAAAGTAATAAATATATATCTCACAGCCTTTAACCGAACCCTCCCCCTCCCGCGGCTGTCCGTGCCCGGCTAACCTTCGATCGGTAGGTCTAATGACAGGCGTCGAGATTTCAACACCTGTCATTTGTACCTTGCTGGGATTTGACAGTCAGGAAGCCAGCGGTCGGCACTGCATCCCATCGGTAATGGGGGATAGTCTCTATTTGGATCTTCTATAAGAACATGACCTCCACCTACTCTGCGCCTGGTGGAATGGCTGCTACCTAGAGTAACACAAACTACCAGGAACATTTGTATCAGTAACACATATAAAAAAATAGTAGTAACCGCCAGATAATGTAGAGTCACAGTGACTGCCAGATAATGCAGAGACTATCAATGACCCACATATAACAGATAATATGAATACACCCCTTACACACACAGAAACACAATAATTATACCCACGCACATACATTGATACACCATCCCCAGCATAGACAGTATTACCCCCCAAGTAAAAAAACAAATACATCCTTCCCCAATGAATAAGTATACTATCCCCCTAGGTCTGATGGGCAATGTCCCTGATGAAGCGCAAGAGTACGCCTCGTCAGTGACATAGCGGGTACACACTGGCTGATGTGCCCGATATGTATATATCTTTTAGTGTGTACCTGGCATTAGGTTTAGGGAGGTTAGGTTTAGGCACTAGGGGGAGGGTTAGGGACAGGCACTGGGGGGGTTAGATTGCGCGGAGGGGGAGATTAGGTTTAGGCACTAGGGAGAGGGTTAGAGGCAGGCACTGGGGGGTTAAAGTGTGAGGAGGGGGAGATTAGGTCTAGGCACTAGGGGGGAGGAGGGTACACGGAGGGGAGGTTAGGTTTAGGGACTGGAGAGGGGTTATGAGGGGAAGGGTTAGGATACAAACTGACAGGTGTGGGTATCCTAACCCTGTCGGGATGCCGGCATCAGGATTTTGACTGAAAGACTCCTGAATGCTGGCATCCCGTACCCAAACCAAAGGAAATGCTAGGTTAGGTAAGCAAGATATAGTAATGGGGAAAGTGAATGAAAACAGTACTCTGCACAGACCAGGCAATGCGGATAAGCCATGAAGTTTATATAAAAAAAAAACCGACAATATATCTTCTCCAGAAGCAATTAAAGAGATTTAGTTTAGTTAACTTGGTCAAACATTGCACAGCTAAATAGGGCGACGCTTTGACTGAAATTTCATAACCAAAAAAAAGTGCTTTAGGGCATGAAACGCATTGGCGCAGTAGGTGTTAGGCATCCAGTATCGAGATCCCCCGGTAAGTAAGCCGTCCGCATCCGCCAACGAATCCCGCTGACATCATCACTCGCGGCCGCATCCGGCCAGACGCCTGCGGCACGTGGAGAGCAGGAGTCCAGGCCAGACACTGCTCCAGCATCCACCAGCGCTCACCATCACCATCTGGAATCATACCATAAGGAAGGCCCGCTGGAGGGACAAGGTAGGGACAGATAGGGCTGGCATCATTGCGGCTTTTGGGACTACTGATCAGACCTCACCTCACACAAAATATCTCCAAAAGAAGCTATAAACACTTTATACTAATATATATTTTTTACAGGTGCCACTATTTATTTACTGACAGAGACATACCTGTCGGTGCCTCATGCTGACCGACCCTGCGCACCGTTGCCTGATCTCCCTGGTGTCCATATTTCCGCCTTCTCCTCGTCTCTGTCACTGTCATGCAATGGGGAATCACGTGACTACTGCCGTGGTTGGAACCTCGTCCAAAGAGCCTTTGTTCTTCCTTTGATGTGGGTAAACTTGTGTATAATCCCAATTACTGGTCTTCCTCTAGGGAATGCTGTGCTTTTCTTCCCTGTCTAGCTTATTTAAGGATGTAATTAATTGACAGAGGTGTTCCAGATCACTTGTCAATGAGTTGATTGGTGTTTATACATGTCAATCATCATTGTCAATCCTCATTGTTAATTGTTAATTCCTGTTTATCTTTGTTGGTTAGGTTTTTTCATTATTGCAGGATAATGGTAATAAATAATAATACAATAAATCATAATTGAATAATAAATAAGGACTAGATGTAAATAAATTATACATAAGGAATAGATGTAGATACTAAATAATAGATAATATTAGATGATAAAATTAATAATGAAAATAAACCTACATGAAAATTTGTTTGATAATATGATAAACCTAAATATAAATATAAATATCAACATTGTCCATTATTCCATCATAATGGGATTGGATTTTGTTAGACTAAACTGTAGTGTATTGACACAATAATAATGGCTTGTATATTTATCAAATTATGAGAAAATTACTCAGTAGGTGAATAGAGATGAAGATTGATCTTTTGATATTCACCAGTTATCTAATAACAGCACTTAATACCCTCATTCCTTGCATATATTTGTGTCCATGCATATACATACATACGTATACATATATACACACACGTCCATATATGTGCACATGTCCAAATATACGCATACACCTGAACATGTACACACAAAGACAGTGTATGTGAGAACACATGCACACATACATATATATTTCTGTTGCTGTTAGGGTGTACTGCGAAATTCAGAGAATAATAAATAATGTGATTATTGTAATCCCTTTATATTTTTGTTAAATATAGTGAAGGTGGATGATGTATATTATTACAGTCCTTCATGTATTCGGGATTCATATTTAAATGGTAGGTTAGGAAGCTCCATGTAATTACTGGCTAGAATGATCTTTCTAACCAGTCTAGATTATTTACATATTATTGATTTTATATCATTATTTCTGTTTAGTCCTGATGGTGTGAATGTCTTTAGTTTGTACATCCATCTCAGTTCAGTTTAATTTATTTTGTGATCGTAGTTACCTCCCCTCCAGTTCTGTTTTACTTCTTCGATACCAATAAATTGAAATGTATCTGGATTGCTGTCATGAAATTCTTTAAAGTGTCTTGATAAATTGTGATCTTCCAATCCTTTCTTAATATTGCGTATATGTTCTGTGATCCGGATTTTTAAAGGTCTTGTCGTTCTTCCCACGTATTGTTTATGACAGGCACATTCTAATAAGTAAATCAGGCCTTTACTGTTACAGGTTAGTCTGTCTTTGATGGTGTATGTTTTGCCTGTAGATGTCGATATTAATTTGGTTTTTGGTTTGGTACTCTGTGCTTTCATTATCTTGCATCCCTGACATGTACCACATGCATAGAAGCCTTTCTTCTGTGCTTCCATGTTTATTGTTTTTTGAATGTATTTCTTTGGCCCAATGTGGTTTTTCAGAAAGTTTTGTTTCAAGTTGGGGCTTTCCTGAATACAACTTTAGGCCTTCTAGGTAGCTGTTCCCCTAATATTTCGTCCTCCATCAAAATTGGCCAGTGTTTTATCAGACTTGTTTGTATTTGTTTAGCTTCCTGTGAATAGTCCATTATGAACAATAAGTTGTTCTTTTCTTTGTTGTTTTCTTTACTCTAATATTGTAAAAGATTTTCTCTTTTCATCTTTTCTACTTCTTTGAAGCTTTGTCTTAGGAGGGTTTCTAAATACATTTTTTCTTTGAATTGTGTGGTCAGTTCTTCTCCTTGTTTTCTGAAGTCTTCCAGTCTTAAGCAGTTTCGTTTTAACCTGATGTATTGCCCTTTCAGTATGGTTTTCATCCAGTTCGGGTGATGCCAGCTTGTGGACAGAATATAACTGGTAACGTCCACCTCTTTTCTGTAGGTATTTGTATGAATTTGGCCATTGTCTATAAAGATCTTCAGATCCAGAAATTCAACCTGTGTTCTGCTGTAGTTCACAGTGAATTTCAGGTTGTTGTTGTTGTTATTCAATGAATCTATCAATTGGAGCAGAGATTCTTCATCTCCTCTCCATGTGAAAAATGTATAATCTATATATCATCTCCATAGTATGAGGTTTGCCCCCAGCTCCATATTTGACCAGATGGTGTGGTCTTCCCACCAGCTCATGAATAAGTTGGCGTAGCTGGGGGCAAACCTCATACCCATCGCTGTACCTGTTATTTGTAAGAAGAATGTATCCTCAAAAAAACATAATTATGCTTTAGGATGAACTTTATACTGTCCTGTATAAATTCTCTCTGTTTATCTGTCATTCCTAGATCTTTATTCAGATGGTAATCAATGCTTATAATCCCTTGGTCATGATTTATAGTAGAATACAGAGATGTTACATCTGCTGTAACTAACCATAATTGGTCATCCCAAGTTGTATCTTGCAGGACGTTCAAAATTTGTGTTGTGTCTTGGAGATACAACCATTGTTGTTGCACATAGACTTGAAGAACTTGATCCAGATATTGTGATAATTTTGAGGTAAGTGAACCGATGCCTGAAATTATTGGTCTTCCTGGGGGTGCTTTGTTGTTATTGTGGATCTTCAGTAAGTAATAAAATACTGGAATTATTGGACGATGTGTTGTTATGAAATGATATTCTTGAGATGAGAGTATCAATCAGTCTAGACCTCTTTTAAGGTGTGTCTAGTTCTTTCTTGAATTTGTTTGTGGGGTCTTGTTTTAATATCCTATATGTATCTTGATCCCCAACAGTCTATTTGCTACTTGTATATAGTCATGTTTGTTCAACACCACTATTCCACCTCCCTTGTCTGCTGGTTTCAATATTATTGAGTTGTTGTCTTGTAATTCTTTTAATGCAGTCATTTCTTGTTTCGTTAGATTCTTCTTGTGGTGTTTTCTTATATTGATTTTCTCCAGATCTCTTTCCACCATTCGAATGAAGGTGTCCACTTGTGGGGCCTTCATATGTAATGGGTAAAAGTTGGAGTCTGGTTTGAGGTCTGTGTGTTTGTAGGTATTTCCATGGTTATTATGTTGTTCGGTTGCGGGGGCACAATGTGCAAAAAATTTCTTAAAGTGAGCTTTCTTGCAAATTTGTGAAGATCCACATATGTTTTAAATTTAACCATCTTTTGAGTGGGGGCAAATTTCATCCCTTTGTCTAGCAGTCCTCCGGTGTTCATCAGAAAGGGCTACATCACTGAGATTAAATATTCCTATTCCTGGTTGTCCTGATGATTCGGTTCTTTATTTCTTTGTTTTATGTCCACCCCGTACTAATCTTCTGGTTTGTCTAGTTTTCTCTTGCCTGGTTTGATTGAGAGGTCTGTTGTTTCTCCTTTTGCTTCCTTCGTACTCACCCCCAAAAAAGATTGCTTTACACATGTTATATACAATAAAGCAAAAAAGGAAAAAAGGAATCCTGGCGCCTAGCCAACCTAGCACTTATGGATACAACCAATATGTTTGCTGCAGCTATCTGTTGTATATAAGGGATCGCCAACCCTTATTGAAAGATACAATTGTAAAATAGCAAAAATAACAGATAGCGCTGCAATCAATAGGATAATCCACACAATAATTTTAATATGTAATATACATGTTTATTAATACAATATTTAAAATAATAATAAAATTAGCCAATATTGAAGAGAAAAAGAAAAAACAAAACCAAAAAAACAATTATAAAAAATGGACAAACATGGTATGCAATATTCCACTTGTTCTAATTGACAATGAATATAAACTAATCTCTTATAAAAACACCATTAATATGGTACCATCAATTAGTAGCTATATACTCCACACATGCAGAGACTGCACATTGAAAATGAGCATATATGTTTTAGATAATCAATAATTACTGGTCATGCTTTTTTATGCAGGGCTGTATAAAATTCCATGGCTAATGCTACCAATAATGATTCTTAATTTTCCCTAAGATCCGTTTTGGAGAATATGGAGCACAGATATAGATATCCAATTCCTCAAACAAAAAACATACAGTCCAGCACTTGGATTGTTAGCACACTAAGGTGCAAGTCTCAATAATTCAGTTGTTCAAATGATTGACACATTAATAAAAACATACATTCCAGCACTTATATGGTTAACACGCTGTAGTGTAAATCTCAGAATTCAATCCTCTTTTTTTTTTTTTTTATAGCCCATATCAAGCATTTGAGATAATTATCACACTGAGGTACAGATCACCGTATTAAATGAAGGTATGCAGTCCAGCGCTTTGGTGGTTAACACACTGTGGTGCAGATATCAAAGTTCTATCCTCTCAGTGTTTTTTTTTTTTTTTAACACATATCCATGTTATAATATTCACTAGATACAGATCTCAGAATTTAATCCTCTTAGTAGTTGCTATAACACATATCAAGCACTGAGATGGTTATCACACTGAGGTGCAGATCAACATATTAAATAAAAGCATGAAGTCCAGCACTTAGATGGTTAAAACACTGTGATGTAGATATCAGAGTTCAATCCTCTTAGTGGCTTTTTTAGCACATATCCATGTGATAATACTCACTGGGAACTTAGCAGAGGGATATTGTAATACTCCTTCCCAGGCTTAGTGTGCTTTAAAGCTGAACAGTCCTTGCTGCATGCAACAGGTAACGTGGAGCATACACGTTGGTAGGTATAATGTAACGCGTTTCCCCGCCTCTCTCAGAGTCTCAGCGGCTTCCTCAGACAGAACCTGTCTGTCTGAGGAAGCCGCTGAGACTCTGAGAGAGGCGGGGAAACGCGTTACATTATACCTACCAACGTGTATGCTCCACGTTACCTGTTGCATGCAGCAAGGACTGTTCAGCTTTAAAGCACACTAAGCCTGGGAAGGAGTATTACAATATCCCTCTGCTAAGTTCCCAGTGAGTATTATCACATGGATATGTGCTAAAAAAGCCACTAAGAGGATTGAACTCTGATATCTACATCACAGTGTGTTAACCATCTAAGTGCTGGACTTCATGCTTTTATTTAATATGTTGATCTGCACCTCAGTGTGATAACCATCTCAGTGCTTGATATGTGTTATAGCAACTACTAAGAGGATTAAATTCTGAGATCTGTATCTAGTGAATATTATAACATGGATATGTGTTAAAAAAAAAAAAAAACACTGAGAGGATAGAACTTTGATATCTGCACCACAGTGTGTTAACCACCAAAGCGCTGGACTGCATACCTTCATTTAATACGGTGATCTGTACCTCAGTGTGATAATTATCTCAAATGCTTGATATGGGCTATAAAAAAAACAGAGGATTGAATTCTGAGATTTACACTACAGCGTGTTAACCATATAAGTGCTGGAATGTATGTTTTTATTAATGTGTCAATCATTTGAACAACTGAATTATTGAGACTTGCACCTTAGTGTGCTAACAATCCAAGTGCTGGACTGTATGTTTTTTGTTTGAGGAATTGGATATCTATATCTGTGCTCCATATTCTCCAAAACGGATCATAGGGAAAATTAAGAATCATTATTGGTAGCATTATCCTTGGAATTTTATACAGCCCTGCATAAAAAGCATGACCAGTAATTATTGATTATCTAAAACATATATGCTCATTTTCAATGTGCAGTCTCTGCATGACTTTACACATGTTGGTTGAGGTGTGCTTACAATATTGGTTCCTGTGGTTCTTTCGATGAGTAGTTGATTTACCGTTTTGTTCAATATGATGGGACTTAATCTTTCGCTGTTTGTCCACCCTTTTCCTAGTGACAATCTTGCTAGATTTTCATATTCATAATCTTCTTCAACTTCATGGATTGAAAATGATTGGTTAGAAACTGATTGATACGTAGATGAATCAATAGACCATTCCTCTCCTTCTACTATGGGTGGTTATGTTGTTTTCTTGTGATTGTGTATCCTTGTCATATATTGCTGATATGTTAATTTAAGTTTCTTGTATATAGGTGTTCCTTTGTTACTGCTTATGTATTTATCACTTTGACTTTTGTCTATGGTTCACTAATCTGTTGTGGGATTTTTTTGGTTCTTTGTTTAGTTAAATACCAAATTTGTCTCTCAGGATTTTGGTTCTTTTTGTGTCAATCAATTTTGTTTCCACCTTCAGTATTCTGGTTGCCGTCAATTTTGACAGAGTAATAAATTCTTGCTCCTCTTTATATGGTGTCAGTTGTTCATCTAAATTCTTTATCTCAGTGTCCAATGTTTTTAATTTGTCCGTATGATTTCTGATTAGAAGATGTATGAATTTGTTAGAGCACTCAGTTAGAATATTATTCCATTGTGTCTTGAATACATTATTTTCTGTATTGTGTGTATAGTTTTCTTAATTTTTAAACCTTTTGGGTTTATATTATTGTCTATGTACCATTTGAGGGTGTGTGAGTCCCACCATAACTGATTTTCTTTTGATATCAATTTCTCTAGTTGTAAGAATATATTGCAGAATTTGTCACTATTACTATCCTGTTTGTCTTCTATAATTAGTGTGGAAAATGCTGTTTGGGCTCTATTTAACCTATTTTGTCTGATGTCAATGATCCCCATATGATTGCTTTGGCTGCAAAAAATTAGTGGTCATGACTATATACAAGAAGCAAATAGACTGTTGGGGGATCAAGATACATATAGGACATTAAAACAAGACCCCACAAACAAATTCAAGAAAGAACTAGACATACACATTAAAGGAGGTCTAGACTCAGGGATACTCTCATCTCAAGAATATAATTTCATAACGACACATCATCTAATAATTCCAGTATTTTATTACTTACTGAAGATCCAAAATAACAACAAAGCACCCCCAGGAAGACCAATAATTTCAGGCATCGGTTCACTTACCTCAAAATTATCACAATATCTGGATCAATTTCTACAAGTCTATGCTCAACAACAACAGTCATATCTCCGAGACCTAACACAAATTCTGAATGTCCTGCAAAATACAACTTGAGATGACCAATTATGGTTAGTTACAGCAGATGTAACATCTCTGTATTCTATCATAAATCATGACCAAGGGATTATGATTATAAGCATTGATTACCATCTGAAGAATGACAGATAAACAGAGAGAATTTATACAGGACAGTATAAAGTTCATCCTAAAGCATAATTATGTTTGGTTTGAGGATACATTCTATTTACAAATAACAGTTACAGCAATGGGTATGAGGTTTGCCCCCAGCTATGCCAACTTATTCATGAGCTGGTGGGAAGACCACACCATCTGGTCAAATATGGAGCTGGGGGCAAACCTCATACTATGGAGATGATATATAGATTATATATTTTTAATATGGAGAGGAGATGAAAAATCTCTTCTCCAATTGATAGATTCATTGAATAACAACAACAACAACCTGAAATTCACTGTGAACTACAGCAGAACACAGGTTGAATTTCTGGATCTGAAGATCTTTATAGACAATGACCAAATTCATACAAATACCTACAAAAACTTGAAACAAAAATTTCTGAAAAACCACATTGAGCCAATGAAATACATTCAGAAAACAATAAACATGGAAGCACAGAAGAAAGGCTTCTATGCATGTGGTACATGTCAGGGATGCAAGATAATGAAAGCACAGAGTACCAAACCAAAAACCAAATTAATATCGACATCTACAGGCAAAACATACACCATCAAAGACAGACTAACCTGTAACAGTAAAGGCCTGATTTACTTATTAGAATGTGCCTGTCATAAACAATATGTGGGAAGAACGACAAGACCTTTAAAAATCCGGATCACAGAACATATACGCAATATTAAGAAAGGATTGGAAGATCACAATTTATCAAGACACTTTAAAGAATTCCATGATAACAATCCAGATACATTACAATTTATTGGTATCGAAGAAGTAAAACAGAACTGGAGGGGAGGTAACTACAATCACAAAATAAATGAAACTGAACTGAGATGGATGTATGAACTAAAGACATTCGCACCACCTGGACTAAACAGAGATAATGAAATAAAATCTATAATATGTAAATAATCTAGACTGGTTAGAAAGATCATTCTAGCCAGTAATTACATGGAGCTTCCTAACCTACCATTTAAATATGATATAACACCTCAGAGAATCCTGAATACATGAAGGACTGTAATAATATACATCATCCACCTTCACTATATTTAACAAAAATATAAAGGGATTACAATAATTACATTATTTATTATTCTCTGTATTTCGTAGTACACCCTAACATCAACAGAAATATATATGTATGTGTGCATGTGTTCTCACATACACTGTCTTTGTGTGTACATGTTCAGGTGTATGCATATATTTGGACATGTGCACATATATGGACGTTTGTGTGTATGTATATATGTATACATATGTATGTATAAGCATGGACACATGAATATATGCAAGGAATGAGGGTATTAAGCACTGTTATTAGATAACTGGTGAAGATCAAAAGATCAATCTTCATCTCTATTCACCTACTGAGTAATTTTCTCATAATTCGATAAACATATAAGCCATTATTATTGTGTCAGTACACTACAGTTTAGACTAACAAATCCAATCCCATTATGATGGAATAATGGACAATGTTGATACTTATATTTATATTTAGGTTTATCATATTATCAAACGAATTTTCATGTAGGTTTATTTTCATTATTAATTTTATCTAATAATATTTATTATTTAGTATCTACATCTATTCCTTATGTATAATTTATTTACATTTAGTCCTTATTTATTATTCAATTATGATTTGTTTTATTATTTATTACCATTATCCTGCAATAATGATAAGACCTAACGAACAAAGATAAACAGGAACTAACAATTAACAATGAGGATTGACAATGATGATTGACATGTATAAACACCAATCAACTCATTGACAAGTGATCTGGAACACCTCTGTCAATTAATTACATCCTTAAATAAGCTAGACAGGGAAGAAAAGCACAGCATTCCCTAGAGGAAGACCAGTAATTGGTTGAAACGCGTTGGGTTTATACACAAGTTTACCCACATCAAAGGTAGAACAATGGCTCTTTGGACAAGGTTCCGAGCACGGCAGCAGTCACGTGATCCCCCATTCCTCAACAGTGAGAGAGATGAGGAGAAGGCAGAAGTACAGACAGCAGGGAGATCAGGCATCGGCGCGCAGGAGCGGTCAGTGTGAGGCACCGACAGGTATGTCTCTGTCAGTGTTAGGGAACCCGGTGATCAGCCTCAAGACGCTCTGAGCTGGCATATCCCCACCACAGATGGCAGCATCAACTCCGCAGCAGCTGGACACTGGGGTGCACCTGCACATAGGCAGACCCCAGTGTTAGGTAACTGGAGTTTAAGCTTAGTCCAGAGCACTTCATGTACTCATGCTGATAGCCTGCAGCCCAAGTGTATTCTCTGATCCCTTGCACCGCTGCAAGTGCACCAATGGCATCCCCTCAGAACCTACTATACCATCTATAAGCGGGATGCCTCTTTCAGACTGTACTGTACTTTATTCTTATTCCTATTTTTCATTCATCTAATCGCAAGTGACTTACATTATACAGTGGAACATGAGTCACTTATACAGACATATTGACACTCACCAAGGTTATGCATGCATTTCCTTTCTCTTTATTAATATTTTCTGCTGAATACCAGAATCTGCAGCACCAGACAGCTGTCTATTGTATATAGGCTGCGGATCTGCATGGTGCACACTGATGGGATAAGGACATTCACTGTAATTTGATATCAAAATCCCTCAGTGCATCACTTTATTATTATATTGATTGTATCATCATATGTTGATTTTTACTTTTATTAATGTGTTCATTTCAAAACTCTTGTTTACTTCACAACATATTAAAACAACATAGAAGATAAGCGCAGAACTTTTTCTGAACTTGTTATTGCTAATTAGGTTGGTCCCTATCAAGTGCAGCTGCTATCAGAGACACAGCTCCATCCCCATCTGATCCACAGTGCGCAAAAAATTATAATAATTCTAAATCTACCAGTATTTTATATTTTACCAAAGATCCATAAGGATCAAACAAATCCCCCAGGAAGGCCGATTGTTGCTGGAACCATCTCCATGACTGCAAATCTTTCCCATTTTTTAGATTATTATTTGCAGCCAGAAGTTTCAAAAATAAAATCCTATATAAAAGATACTATAGACACTTTATTAAAATTAAAGGAGGTAACCTGGCAGGACAATATTATGCTGGTTACAGCAGATATAAGTAGCCTCTACACAGTGATCGAGCACTCACAAGGAATAGAGGCAGTGAAACACTTTCTTGAATTAAGTGGACAGGAGGACGATAAAACTGAATTTTTAATAGAGGGGATTCAATTCAGTTTTAATAATAATTTCTTCTGATATAATGGGAACTTTTATCAACAAAAAACAGGTACGGCAATGGGTACATGGTTTGCGCCTGCTTATGTAAACTTTTTGATGGGCAGATGGGAGGAGCTTAATATATGGAATAACAAAATCTTTGAAAAAAATATAAAATTTTGGTACCAGTTTATAGACAATATTTATTCATTTGGGAAGGAAGTGATACTGATTTGAAATAGTAATGATTTTAATATAAAATTGTTTTTTAATATCAGCAACACTAAAAAATTTTAGATTTAATGATATATGTAGAAAACGGAAGCATGAAGAAAAGACGTACTATAAACCCATGGATAGTAATTTGTATATGTCTACAAAAAGCAATCATAATCTGACATGGATAAAAAATGTATGGATGAGAAGGTTTACTAAGAACAAGCTAACAATCTTAAATGTAATCCAAAGGGTATGAAGACAATATAATAGATAAATACATTGCTGAAGTGAAATATATTGAGAGAGATGATTTACTACTAAAATTAAAAAGGAAGGGGAAATCCCTCTATCTGTAATTACTACTTTTAATGGCCAACATAAAGAGGTTGATAATATTATAAAAAAAATTGGCACCTCCTACTTAGAGATCCAGTGTTAAAACCAGTTGTACCGTATAAACCCAAATTCATATATAGAAAGGTTACCAATTTGAGGATGAAACTAGTGAATAGTGCCATTGCTCCCCAAAAATCTGGAAGGCTAAAAACTACAGGATTCCATAGATGTGGTCTGTGCTTAATGTGCAGGAATCACACCACTCAATGTAGTAAAATGGAAGAATTACATTCAACTGTCACTAAGAAATCATATAAAATCAAGGGATTCATTACGTCCAACACGAAGAATTGTGTTTATGTAATGGAATGTGAGTGTGGCCTTCAATATGTGGGCCACACATCTAGGCCATTGAAAGAATACTGGGCGGAGCAGCTCCGGAATATTAAAAATGGCTTTGAAAATCATTCTCTGTCTAAACATTTTAAAGAAAGCCATATTAAGGGATGCAAGTTGTTAAAATATGTTATAGGCATAAAATAGGTACAGAATCATTGGCGAACCAATAATAGTAATTAGAGTTTAGCGCAAACTGAAATGAAATGGATTTATGAAATGGCTTCATTGGTACCAAGGGGTTTAAATATAGAATTTGAACTGAAATGGTTTTTATGAGTTTGAATTAGAAAGATTGTTATGTATTATTTTTCTGCTAATATATTGTTTTGTATATTTTAATGGCATTTTACATGGTTTGCAATCGGGAAGCCGACTGCCTAAATACCGGCAGCCGGCTTCCCGACTGTCATATGCGGTCGACGGTATTTCATACCGATTCCATTATATATATATATATATATATATATATATATATATATATATATATATATATTGTTTATATTATTTTTTATATATTTTCTACTCCATTTCTGTTGAGGATTATGTATTTAATATTTATTATGTCATATGTTGTTATGTATTGTAATACCATATATGAGATATCTACATGCTAATATAGAGTAGGTATGCCGACCTGTTGGAAATTATAGCCTTACTAGTGTTATATAGTTTCCAGAGTAACCTAGGTAACTTGGTGTACAGCAATTGGACATGCACCGCTAAATAGCATCTATGGTTACTAGGATGATGGTGCTGGGAGTTAAATAGCATCTATGGTTACTAGGATGAAAGCGCTGTTAGTAACAATGAAGTATAGCACTATTATTGTTATGTAGCATCGAGGGTAAACGAGGTAATGCGGCTAGCAGCCACTGAACATGCATCTATAAATATCTATGGTTACCAGGACGATGGCGCCAGGAACAATCACGGAAGGAAGAGCGGATGTAATGCACATTGCATTCCACAGGGTGGAATGCACGCGCAATCAAATGGACTTTTTAAAATGAATAAGAAATGGAATTGACATTATAAATATGTGAATTACATGTGAATTACATCGCAGGTGGACTGAGAACAGGAGGAATATATACAGTAGGGGTTAAATCCCCAAATGAGGTTTAATTGCAGTGGCAAACGCAGGATTTCTAGAGAGGGGTTTCCAAATGCTTGATTTTAGAGTGAGTGTGGCCAGTCCATGAATAGAGCATAACTACCACTTATCCAGCTTTAATATGCATCAAACAAATTGATGTGTCATAACTCCAGCATATACAGGACCAGAGATCACAGTAGCCATTAAATGCGGCAGTAGGGCCATCTTGCCTGAGCTTAATGTTTTTATTTTAGATGTGGGCACCATTCCAGGGCATGGAAGCAAGTCCGGGAGTCTGGGGGAGCAGCAGAAGAACCTAGCACTGCCCTGGACATATATGTAAATATTGGGCTCTATAGCAGTGCATCCCTAACAGTGCATGTTTTCCAAATCCCCTAATTAGTGCATAGGTTATTTATTACAGGCTGATACATTTTAAAAGATCCACAAGTGGTGCTATTTATTTCATTTATGATACTGAAAAGAACATGCAGCGCTAGTAAAAATTCCATTATATTACTATTTCTATTGTGGTCATGGTGTTGGCTGGGAAGGGGGGTTTCCAGGCAGACGGAACCCCCCCCTGCGTGTGCCTATGAATTGGATAAGTAGGTAGTATTAGCCTATTAGAGAAGAGATAAGGGTATAAGTAATCTAGGAAGTCACCAGAAGCACACACCTTGATAAAGGCTCATTTGGAGCTGAAACAGGTTGGTGAGAGGAGGGGAGCAGTAATCCAGGCGGAGGTAGCAGATGACTGTGGTCGACATACAGGACCTGAAGCAGTTCCAGTGCCTATACCTGGGAGGTTACTGGTAAAGCTTTTCATATGCGTGTAAGGGTTTGTTAAGATAGCACCCCATTCATTCTGGTATGCTGCTCTGCTTGTGAGTTTGGTGACATTTTGTTTGAATGTTTTAATTGAATTTATTGGATCAATAAATAGGACTTCACTATATACACTTTATTTCTTGATTTATATGTGTATGGAGAATAGGTGGATTTTTACATTCCAGAAAAGAAGAGAAGAAAAACTCACCTATCGTAAAAGAATAGGAAATCCACTTTCTGGAGGAAATAACCAAGAACTTTGTCTTTGAAACGACAATACCCCGGAGGGTGCACACTATTGCAAGTATTCTCTTTTCCTGACATTATTACCAGGGATTTGTGACAACCTGGTTGCATTTGTTGCTGCACTGTTAAGTTGAAGTGCAGGATTCTCTACATTTTCTTTTGTTATATAGATCTAATACTAGTATAGCCATGATGGCATCAGTGATCCACTGTGTGACTGGGTGAGAGCTGTCATACTTACTACCCCTTCCAAAGGATTGTTTCACAGTCACTTGTTTTTTTTTTTTTATAGTAGTCTGATGCTGGACTGCTTGTTATTTTTTTAGCACCAGTTCTGATGTTGTCAAAAACTTTTCACGAGTTGCTGCAAATAACAGGGAGGAAGTTCCTAGATGGTTAACATACCGACCTCTACTTACTGTAGCTTTACAAATGCTATAGATGGCTTGACAAATGTTGTCAGGATTTGGGTAAAAAGAATTCCACACATGAGAAGTGCATTTGTTGGTAATATTCCCAGACATGACAATGGCCTTCCTCTTATCATGACCAAGAGCTGCTTCCACTGGTGCCTGACTAACACTAACAACATCCTCAACCTCCTCATTAGTGCCAGCATCAGCTGCACAAATATCCCCCTCATCCTCTTGCACTTCCTTGGTGGCATCCTTAATATATATGTCATTAGCTATATTTGTGCTGCACATCCCCACATTTGCAGAGTGAGCAGAAAAGGTAGAAGGCAGCTTCTCAGCAAATACAACAGTATCAGAAAGCTCAGGCTCACACATAGCACTCATGGACACACTCAAGCTGGGTACACCCTAAATCATGTGTACTCAGCGTAATATTGCTAGTGACGGGACCCGGGGGGGTGCCAGCATCAGCAAGTGCATACACAGTTGCCGATGCTGCAGCAACAGAACAATGATGTTGCTGATGATGCGCGGGACCTCGCATCATCAGTTACGTGCATACACAGTGGACGATATGAACAATTTCTCATTCTGATGCATCATAATCAGCCAAATCATTCATAAAATTGGCTCGTTTGTACCCATCTTTAAACTCTACTCAGGGATTTGTGACATTTCTGTTTCTTCTACTTTTATTCTACTGCCTTAGTGTTTTAATTTTTTTTTTCACTTCTACAGTCTGAGTGAAAAGGTCTTGCATCATCATGAGAGGAAGATTCCTTACTGACACTTGCAGAACCACCACTCATAAATAAAGGCCAAGGCTTCAGTTTTTCCTTGCCACTGTATGTGGTGAATGGCATGTTGGTAATTTTACATTTTTCTGCCCCACACTTTCCGTTTATTAGATGTTTTTTTCTTTAGCACTGTATATTTTTTTATTTTAGATGCCCTGACTTAGACCCTCTATGCCCTTGAGCATCAGCTTTAATAGATGATGTTGAAGAATTATCATCGTCATTATGATCGAGGGCAGCAGCTGCAGTGACAGTATTTGGTTGCTCTTCTCTAAACTGAATGTTATCCATTTTTCAATTTGCAGATCACAGCATGGCTTATATATGCACGTGAACAAAGGGCCTGATTCAGAGCTGCTTGCTGCTAGCGAGCGCTCGCTTTGAATCAGGTGTTTTTTTTTTTTTCTTCAGACCACTCGCTAAGCTGTGGGTGACCACCCACAGCTTTTGCGAGTGGCCTGGAGATGGTCGCAGTAATCGCGACCATTGGGCTTGCAAAGAGACCCTGTGGTAGGGTCTCAGCTCTCTCAAGCCTGAGTGAACTTCCTGCTCTAATAGACATGACAATAGGAATAGATAATAGAACAGGAAGTCCACTACTGACATCACTAGTGATGTCAGTAGGGCCGCCCACAAACACCAGGCATTCCTTTGGGAATGCCTGCGTTTGCTCAACCACCCCCCCTACCCACCTACAAAATGGGGCAAGCTGTCAATCAACATCGACAGCCACCCCGTCTTGTAGCGAGCCCCTTAGCGACTGAACTTCAGTCGCTCACTGGGGGTCGCGCATGCGCACGCCGTATGTGGCGCATGCGCAGGGGCAAACATTGACCCGCTTGCGAGTCAGACCCAAAGTGCACCAGGGTAAACCACACCAAACAGTACAAACAGCAGAATGTAACTAATGACACCCCTGAGGAAGCCTGAAATAGGCAAAACGCATAGGGACCTGTGACTCTCATCCCCATTTGCTACCCATGCTGCTATCCACCTGGTGGAACATCATTGCTGCCTATGTTCTGCTAATCATACCCCTAAGGAGAACAACCATCCCAACTTCTAAGATAAGCAACCTTTTTTCTTTTATACTTATTGTAATTGTATATATTGTCTGAATAAAGATCAGCTAAACTCATGCTGAAATACAGACTTGGATTATTTGCAATTACTAAAGTTGAAGATAGCAGGGATTGGCTTACTTGAGTCCAAGGGTGGCTGATGGTGTATACTGAGGACGTATGCTGTTCCTTTGAGATGTATTGGATACGCTTACCGAACAAGTGTATGAAGGGTACGAGCAACTAATTACTTATTTAAATTGTAAGTATTGACTGAAATACCACACTATCAGGCACTTGTCCCGTCCTGTGTTTTTATTCTAGCTGCTGACCATCTCACCAAGCGGTCTCACCTTTGGACTGAGCTGCCACCTATTGAAGGGAGGAGAACAGTGTGATAAGAAGATTAATTTTATCAGAATATATAATAGAAGCTATAAACACCATAACCTACACAGAGTGCCAGATATCTATCTGTTTTCCACAGTAGAATGTATTCTTTTAATTTAGATTTTTTTTTGATGTTGCAGCTCAATTCAGACTGTTAGGATCTGCGGTTAGCAGGTCATTTCAGTTGCTATTGAGACACTGCATTTATTCCTGTCTGTCTGTGTGCTGATCTCTTGTGTAATTACTGCCTGTCTCTATGCAGTGTCACCTGAACACTAATTGAAATCTCCTGTTTGTGTGCACAGGCCAGGTGCAGGAGTCTATCATTAGGGAAATTTGCAGGGCTTCCTTTGATTGGGCCCTGTATCTGTTAAGTTGCAGCCACTCCTCACTCCATGCCGGTGATAGCGTTTCCCATGTGTTTCCGGTTGTGGCCAGTCTCCTGTTTGATCAGTCGAGTTCCAGTTCTCCTGTTTGCTTTTTTCTTGTTTGCCGTTTGTACCATCCAGGTTGCATGGTCTGCATAACATCTGCTGTTAGCCGCTTGTGTCATCTAGGCGGCACAGTGCGCATTCCTGCTCCCCATCGTTTGTGTCATCTTGGCGGCACAGAGTGCACCCACAGCCCTGAGTGTGCAATCCAGTGCACCAATGCCTGTGTCAACCCGGCGACATAGGTCCCACCTCAGCGTCCTAAGTGTGCAGTCCTGTGCACCTACACCTATGTCAACTTGGCGACATAGGCCGCACCTCAGCATCCTTAGTGCATAAATTAGTGCACCAATGCCAGCGTCTATCAGCCAAGGCCTACCAGCCCTCAAGGCTGCCAAAGCTAAATCCTATTCAGCCCAGAGGCTGCATCTCACCACGGCCAAGGCCACAACCAATTCAGCTCAGGGGCTGCATCTTGCCAAGGCTTACCAGCCCTCAAGGCTGCTACATGGCCAAAGCCGCATCCTATTCAGCCCAGAGACTGCCTCTTGCCATGGCCAAGGCCGCATCCAATTCAGCCCAGGGGCTGCATCTCGCCAAGGCTTACAAGCCCTCAAGGCTGCTACACGTCAAAGCCACATCCTATTCAGCCCAGAGGCTGCCTCTCGCCAAGACTTGCCAGTCCTCAAGGTTGCAACACCGCACCAGCCCTCAAGGCTGTGACAGAACTCATACCCTGCTGTATGACCTGAGCCTAAACATTTACCTAGCGATCTCCTGTCTGTTCCATAAACCCCTACTGTTCGGAGGGATGACCTGGTGGCCACCTGTTGTGTACATCTAACACTAAGGGAACAGCGGGTGGCTTTTATAGGCAGAAGACCCTCCATTGAGGGACTCTCTGGGTCTTATGCAATAGTGCACGAGTTTTGTTTCATTATCACCGGCCATAAAAAATAATCATAGAGCTGTAAGATTTACCATGGAGCCCGGTTAGAATCCAGCCCAAATTCTTGCGGCCCAGATCCAGGTCTTGACCCAGAAAGTCCAGGAGCTTTCTCTCCATGTCGAGGAAACACAAGCAACTCGCCCTCTCGAGCCCAAACTTAATTTGCCAGATTGTTTCTCTGGAAATTGGAAAGGACTTCCTGAATTTCCATTAAAGCTGCAAGCTCTACTTTTGGCTTTGGCCCAAGTCGTCAGGATCAGAGACTCAATGAGTTGGCATTGTTATCTCCCTGCTTCAGAGTGACCCCAGACCTTATGCACACAGTGCTCTCCATTCAGTATAGGCTTTCTTCACTGCCTTAGGTCTTCTCTATGATGACCCAGGCAAGGCGGCTTTGGCCGAGTCGAAACTTCGGTCCCCAGTACAGGGCCAGAAAGCTGCAGAGGACTACTGCATGGAATTCTGCAAGTGGTCGATTGACTCCAGGTGGAATGACCCAGCACTTCAGAGTCAGTTCCGCCTTGGTCTATCGGACTGGATAAAAGATATCCTGGTATTCCGCCGTCTCTGAGAATGGAGACTGGAGAAAGAGCTTCCTACACCTGCTCCTCAATCACCAGTTTGGGTTACTCCACCCGATTCAGGAGAACCAATGTAGTTGGGTGCATACTGTCTCTCTGCCGAAGAGAGATGGAGAAGATGCTCTCTAGGCCTCTGCCTATATTGTGGAGAGAAGGGGCATACAGCCACAAATTGTCCTGTGAAATCTTGAAAAGTTCTAGGTGTCCTGGGAGAGATACATCTATGCCTTGCATCTGTCTCTCCCTCTAATTAAGTTTTGATATCCACTATTATCCAAGGGAAGGATCATCAAGCTTCTGTCCCGGCCTTCCTAGACAGTGGTGCAGCAGGAAATTTCATGGACATCACCTTCTTTCACACCTTGGGGCTGGCATCTGAACCCTCCGTGGTCGGGCTTAATGGTGAAGAACAATCTAGGATAGCCATAATATCCCAAACACCTCCCATTCTTCTGTCCATTGGTGCCCTACACTCTGAAGAAATTACATTCCTTTTACTCCACTGTCCATTGGCACCTTTAGTCCTAGGTCTCCCTTGGCTCAGGAGACATAACCCTGTCATCCATAGGCACACTGGAGAGATTCTTCAATGGGGTGACACCTGTTCTTCTACCTGCATCACATTCCCTGTCCATCTGGTTGCTGCTGTCCAGCCTGAATTAGCCTCCAAGATTCCATCCCCTAATCGAGATTTGGCAGAAGCTTTTTCTAAGAAGAAAGTGGATATCCTGCCACCTCATCGCTCCTATGACTGCTCTATTGACCTTCTGCCCGGAAGGTAGTCTACCCAAAGGTAGACTTTATGGACTGTCTCTTCCGGAGAGCAAAGCGATAGACGAATATATCCAGGAGGCCTTGGAGAAAGGCTTCATTCGACCTTCCAAATCACCAGTCGGAGCGGGCTTCTTTTTTGTGCAGAAAAAAGATGGTTCACTCCGACTGTGCATAGACTTTTTGAGGCCTAAACAATATCACGGTGAAAGATTCATACCCACTGACTCTGATTTCTATCTTGTTTGATCAGCTTTGGGAGGCCTCCATCTTCACCAAGATAGATCTCAAAGGAGCATATAATCTGGTTCGCATCAGAGAAGGTGATGAGTGGAAGACGGCCTTTAACACCCATTCCGGCCACTATGAATACCTAGTGATGCCATTTGGCCTATCCAATGCCCCAGTCATCTTCCAAGACTTTATCAACAATGTGTTGAAAGAATATCTCGGGGTATTTGCAGTAGGGATGTGCAAGCTCGGATAGGTTCAGGAATTATGATGTTCGTCCATGTAAGATGACGTTTAGCCTCTTTCTGAGTTCCGTTTTTTTGGAGGGAAAAATCCGAACTCAACGTGCAAACTCGAACCTATCCGAGCCTGCACATCCCTAATTTGCAGTAGTCTACCTCAACGATATCCTGATTTACTCCAACTCCCTGGAAGAACATCGTAAGCATGTGAGGCAGGTGCTATTAAAACTCCTGGAGAATAATCTATATGCGAAACCAGAAAAATGTGACTTCGAAGTCCAAGAGGTAGCATTTTTGGGATACATTTTTTCCTCTCAAGGATTTTCGATGGACCCAGGCAAAGTCAAGGCCATCTTATATTGGGTTCAGCCAACCAATCTAAAAGCAGTTCAATGCTTCCTTGGCTTTGCCAACTACTACAGAAGATTTATTAAATCTTTCTCATCCATAGTTGCACCTATTGCAGAGCTTACCAAGAAAGGAGCAGATGTGAAGAACTGGTCGACCGAAGCTCTTCAAGCCTTCAACTCCTTAAAAACTGCATTTATCACCGCTTTCGTCCTCTGACATCCCAAACCCGATCTCCTGTTCATTGTCGAGGTAGATGCCTCTGAAATTGGCGTGGATGCTATTCTATCAGAGAGGGACCCTGAGAATGGAAAACTACATCCCTGCGCCTTTTTCTCTCGAAAGTTCGCCTGTGCCGAGAAGAACTACGACGTTGGGAATCGTGAGCTTTTGGCCATCAAATGGGCATTTGAGTATTGGAAGGAGCAAACCACGTCATCAAGGTGCTCACTGACCATAAAAATTTGTCATATATCAAGTCCACCAAGAGATTGAATGCCAGACAGGCTAGGTGGGCATTATTTTTCACCCGTTTTAATTATGCTATCTGTCCAGGAGTTTGTGTTAGATTGTGATATCTGTGCTCAAAACAAGTCTCCTCGTACAGCTCCTCCTGGTCTCCTGCTTCCTCTTCCTACTCCTTCCAAGCCGTGGACCCATTTTGCCATGGATTTCATCATAGACCTCCCACCCTCCTCCCGTTGCTCTGTTATCTGGATGATTGTGGACCGTTTTAGCAAGATGATGCGTTTTGTTCCTCTCACCAAGTTGCTGTCTGCTAAGGACTTGTCTTCCTTATTCATGCTTCATGTTTTTAGACTCCATGGCTTGCCCATTGACATTGTCTCTCTGATCGAGGGACACAGTTTGTGGCACGGTTCTGGAAGAATTTCTGCTCCACCCTAGGTATCAACATCAGTCTGTCATCCGTATACCATCCACAGTCTAACGGGCAGACAGAATGGGTAAACCAGTCTCTTGAGCAGAACCTCCGATTATTCGTCTCCAAGTACCAGAATGACTGGGTGTCCCTTCTTCCCATGGCGGAGTTCGCTTTCAACAGTTCCTGTCACTTCTCATCATCTGTGTCACCTTTCTTCTATAATTCTGGGCTGCACCCTAGAAAAAACTCCTTTGAGACAATTTAAACTGATATTCCATCCTCCACATCAGTTGCAAGGCTACGCTCAGTTTGGAGAACGGTTCACCAGTGTCTGATTAAATCATCCTGTCATGCCAAGACTTGGGCAGATAAGCATCATCGACCGTGTAACTTCAAAGTAGGAAATTTGGTGTGGCTGTCCTCCAGAAATATCAACATCCGCCAGCGGTCTCCTAAGTTGGGTCCCAGGTTTATTGGGCCATTTAGAATCATCTCCCAAGGCAATCCTGTGGCCTTCCATCTGAAGCTTCCTGTTAACCTCAGAATCAATAACACCTTTCACTGCTCTCTGCTCAAGCAAGTGTCTTCATCCCTCAGGTACAGCTCTAGATGGCCAGCAAGACCCTCACCCATCCTGGTCCAAGGACACCAAGAATTTGTGGTGGAAAAATTTCTAGATTCCAGACTCTCACAAGGAGGCCTTCCATTCCTGGTCCACTGGAAGGGATATGGACCGGATGAGCACTCCTGGATTCCGGAAAGATCTTTGCATGCTCCTACATTGCTGAGAAGATTCTTTGAGAACTTTCCAGACATACCAGGATCTAGGGGTTTCTTAACCCCTCATCAAAAGGGGGGGGTACTGTTAGAATCTGCGGTTAGCAGGTCATTTCAGTTGCTATTGAGACACTGCATTTATTCCTGTCTGTCTGTGTGCTGATCTCATGTGTTCAGTAATTTCTGCCTGTCTCTATGCAGTGTCAGCTGCACACTAATTGAATCTCTTGTCTGTGTGCACAGGCCAGGTGCAGGAGTCTGTCATTAGGGAGATTTGCAGGGCCTGCTATGATTGGGCTCTCTATCTGTTAAGTTGCAGCCAGTCCTTCACTCCATGCCGGTGATAGCGTTTCCCATGTGTTTCCGGTCGTGGCCAGTCTCCTGTTTGATCAATCGAGTTCCAGTTCTCCTGTTTGCTTTTTTCTTGTCTGCCATTTGTACCATCCAGGTTGCATGGTCCACATAACATCTGCTGTTAGCCGCTTGTGTCATCTAGGCGGCACAGAGTGCACCTGCAGTTCTGAGTGCGCAATCAAGTGCACCAATGCCTGTGTCAACCCGGCGACATAGGTCCCACCTCAACGTTCTAAGTGTGCAATCCTGTGCACCTACACCTGTGTCAACTTGGTGACATAGGCCGCACCTCAGCATCCTTAGTGCGTAAATTAGCGCACCAACGCCAGCGTCTATCAGCCAAGGCCTACCAGCCCTCAAGGCTGCCAAAGCCACATCCTATTCAGCCCAGAGGCTGCATCTCACCATGGCCAAGGCCACATCCGATTCAGCTCAGGGGCTGCATCTTTCCAAGGCTTACCAGCCCTCAAGGCTGCTACATGGCCAAAGCCGCATCCTATTCAGCCCAGAGGCTGCCTCTTGCCATGGCCAAGGCCGCATCCACTTCAGCCCTGTGTCAACTTGGCGACATAGGCCGCACCTCAGCATCCTTAGTGCACAAATTAGCGCACCAATGCCAGAGTCTACCAGCCAAGGCCTACCAGCCCTCAATGCTGCTACATGGCCAAAGCCACATCCTATTCAGCCCAGAAGCTGCCTCTCACCACGGCCAAGGCCGCATCCATTTCAGCTCAGGGGCTGCATCTCGCCAAGGCTTACCAGCCCTCAAGGCTGCTACATGGCCAAAGCTGCATCCTATTCAGCCCAGAAGCTGCCTCACCACGGCCATGGCCGCATCCACTTCAGCCCAGGGGCTGCATCTCATCAAGGCTTACAAGCCCTCAAGGCTGCTACACGGCCAAAGCCGCATCCTATTCAGCCCAGAGGCTGCCTCTTGCCAAGACTTGCCAGTCCTCAAGGTTGCAATAACTCACCAGCCCTAAAGGCTGTGACAGAACTCATACCCTGTTGTCTGACCTGAGCCTAAACATTTACCTAGCAATCTCCTGTCTGTTGCATAAACCCCTACTGTTCGGAGGTATAAGATCTGGCAGCCGCCTAAGTACTGGTGTGTACGTCTAACAATAAGGGGACAGCGGGTGGCTGTTATAGGCAGAAGACCTCCACTGAGGGACTCTCGGGGTCTTATGCAATAGTGCAGAAGTTTTGTTACACAAAGTGCATGAAGTGACAGTGTTTATATATGTACGTGCACCCCTATATGCATAGACTAAGAGCAGCACAGCCACTTGTGAGTCTAGACACAAAACATCCTATATACAGTAGAGCACAGCATACAGCAGCATGCCCCCCATACTTATTGACTAGAGCAGCACAGCCACTAGTGACTCAGGGCTTGATTCACTACCACACGCAACTGCTATTACACATGCAATTGGGCGATTGTTGCGTTCTGTGCATGCATATGCATCACACTAAAAATGCGCGAACTGGCCGCTGCAATTAGGACTGTGAATGCAGTGACTATGCAGATCCATTGCAGAGTGATTGACAGGAAGTGCCATTTGTGGGAGGTGTTAGGGGGGTGGTCTGTGAAACGCAGACATCCCAGTGTTTTTGCACGCCAGTGCAGGGGTGTGCATAAATTATCCACTGCGATGCCTTACGCAGCCTGAGGCCTGATAGCATGCGTGGAAGTTAGCAATTTCTGAATAAGGTCAGAGCTTGTGCAAGTGCGTGTGAGGCTGCGATGGTACTCGGTTGTACTGATGGTTTTGCAGTCTTGCAAAACAGTACGTATGTGTGCAGAGTCATAACTATTCTTTTTGGTTCCTTGTGCCAGAGAGAGCATTGGCGCCCCGCCCCCCCATTTTTAAAACAGGCACATAAGTTAGTGCACCTGAAAAAGATCCATGGCCTCATGGGGAAGGACCAGGGAAGAGATAAGGGAGGCCAGGAGTTGCTGGGGATAAAAGAAGAGGAAGCTGCAAGAGAGAATAATAAACAGGAAAATTGACAGGCCCAAACAGCACCCCCCGTCCTGCAGTGCCCTGTGCCATGGCACTGGTCGCAGAACCCTAGTTACAGTCCTGTATGTGTGCTAAGTAAAGTAGGCATCCCTGTGTAGTGCTGCGATGGGATAGCAATCGCAATGGAGCAGTTGAACTGTGTGTAATCGCAATTGCATAAGCAGATGCAATCCATAGTGAATCAGGCCCTGAGTCTGGACACAGCCTTTACTGCAGAGTACAGCGCAACATACAGCAGCGTGCCTGACAGAGAAAGGGTGCTGAGTCACATTTGTGGCACCTTATATAGAATCCAAAACCCTCAACACTGTGAGGATGGCTTGTTGCCTCGAAGTGGAATCCGAGGATGGAAGACTCGAGCTGCTGCTCATAATGACTCGGATGTCTGAAGTTCGGGCGGGTTCAGATTGCATGCAATCCGAACCGATCATCTCTAATTAATATATATATATATATATATCTATATATCTATATACTGTATGTGTGTGTGTATTATAAGGGCACAGTTGTGCCCTTATATTAAGGCTGCATCTAAAAAAACGTATTTCTCCATAGAGAATTCCGAAGGGGGCAGGGTGTTTAAGGCACCTCAAAAGCTATAGGAGATACCAAGTTGAAATTTGGTAGGAGCGGGTAGAACTATTGCACGGTGTTGCTTGCCAAATTTCAGGGCAAAAACATAAAAAATGAGGATTTGGGAGTAATCTAGAGCTCCAACTGTCACATTTTTATGACATTCTCAGTTAGGACCACTTTTCTACTGTAGTCTATGGGGGTTTTTTTTGGGTGGCGAATTTAGACTTGGGGTTTGTTTTATTAGGTAGCTATTGTGCCAGGGTATGTGCTTTTGGGATTCAGGTAAATTAGAAAGTTACAGTTTTTAAACTATTACCTCAAGAATGCACCATTGTAGAGATAGGACTTTTCAACTTGTTGCACAGCTTCATCAGGAGCCTCCAGCAGGTGTAGTCATAGTGACTTCACTTGGGTGCAGCAAGATGGTCGTCTTTTGCAGGCAGTAGTGGGGGGCAGGAAACTGGTGTTTGCTGTGGCTGGGATGCGGGGGAGAGGGGGAAGGGACTAGTTGGCATTAGCTGCTGCCGGGAAATGGGGATGGTAGCAGGCATTAGCGGCGGTGGTGCGGCAGTAGTGGTGCAGGTGTTAGGACCTGGGGGAGGTAGCAGCACACAGATGCAGGCTCAGATCTGAAAATTCCATGATACCTGCATCTGTGTTTAAAAAAAACAAACACAAATGTGAGACCCGTCTGTGCTTCTGTGTTTAAAAATAAAAACAATGTAAAATAAAAAAATGGTGTGGCCCCCCTCCCCAAAAAAACAACCACCCCCGGGCTATGGACCCCAGTACTGGCTGTGCTAAATACAGGGGACAAACGATGTAGGGGTCCCCCGTATGAAGCACAACCAGCACCTGCTTCCAAAACCAGGACCGGCTCAGAGCCCAGTGCCGGTTGCGCTAAATACAGGGGACCCCTACATCACTTGTCCCCCGTATTTTGGCAACCAGGACTCGTTCTGAAAAGCCTGGCGCTGATTGTGCTTCATACGGGGGACCCCTACATTGTTTGTCACCACCACTGCTGCCGCTACCCCACACACCTACAGCTGTCTCGCACTCTGCACCTCCCAAACCAACCTCCTGTGTGCTGTCCCCTCTTCCACCTGCGTTAGTGTACCATTTTGTTGCCCTTCTCCCCTGCAGGTGGCCCAGTTTGCTCATCCAAACCCTGATAGTTAATATATTTTTAAAAAGCTATGAAATTCCATAGACAAAAAACCTTACAGTTTCACATGTCCCATTAAGGCTGCTTAGACATGATCTGAAAATTCACAAAACCTATTGGTTTTCTGCCACTCAGACTTCAAAAAGCAATGAAATTATGATCATTAAGGCTGACGCCTCAATGGATGTGTTCCTTGCACAATACAGATATGGTATGCCATCACACCCTGTGGTTAACTGCAGATTCAGCACTCTCACAGAATTATGGAGCTGCTAATTCACAGAATTGTGTGCTCATTGGAATACACACACAATGGGACATGTGAAACCGTAAGGTTTTTTGTCTATGGAATATATATATATGAGTCAAATATACAGTTTATGTGTGTGTATATATATATATATATATATATATATATACACACATAAACTGTATATTTGACTCAGAGGCAGACTCATTTAAAAGGCTATTGTTTTATTAAACAGTTGACTGGTGAGAAATAGTGATTTCTTTTTTTGAAAACTGTTTATTGAACAGTAAAAGAGAAAATTTACATAGTATATGAATATACATTTCAATCAATCAGAATTTTGCACATACATATACAAACAATGTAATTTAAAAGACATATACAATAATTACTGTCCCCTTTTTATTTTTATTACAATAAAGGAGAAATAAAGATAAGAAAGCATGGAGATAACCATAAAATAAAATAATAAAATGAAGTAGAATAAAACAATACGTGCATCGCACAATGGTATCTCAGTTGATATAACAAGGTATACAGTCTTGTAAGAGTTAAGTGTTATCAGCAGGTTTTTGCAAAAAGTTCCCATTTCATACTCGGGTCAAAACTTATAATATCAGAAAGCATAAGTACAGGTCTAAGCACTTAAGCTGCATACACACACAACGATTGAGTTAATGAACGATTTTAGTAAACGATTTTCTACCTTGAAAAAATGAACTAAAATCGTTTACTAAAGTTGTTCATTTACTATGTTCATTTAAATGTAATGAACGATTTTTATGAACTACAAACGATTTTTGCATATTAACTTAATGAAAATCGTTGAGTTGACAAGTCTGACTGAACTACAAACTACAAACGTGAACGCACATGAACAATAATCGTTCATCGTTTGACTCAGAAAGTGAATGATCTTCTTGTGTGTGTATGCACCTATAAGCTCCTAAACCAGGTACCTATCCATATAGGAGGTAGAAAAGAAGAAGTATTAAAAGTGTAATTAAACAAGTAATTAAACGATTTGTCTCTGTAAGAACCACTCCGTATGTTCGAATACCTTCCAGATGTTATCTTGTAAGTGATCAGGTAACTGAGCTATATATATTTCCCATTTTTTGGAGAAGGCCAAAATACCTCTTTCTATATCATACGTGGCCATTCGCCTCTCATGATATAACACTTCTAGCATCGCAGTTTTCCACTCAGCTAACGTAGGTGTCGAACTGGAAATACAATGTTTGAGGATCAAAGGTTTAGCTACTGTGACCACAACAGTCAGCATGGATTTCCAAGGTTGTAAAGGATGGATTTTCTCCCAGGAGGAGAATTCCGCAAAAAGGAATGGCGCAGCTGTTTTGGGTAACCGTATGTGTAACATGGAATTTATGTGCTCCAATAATTTGTTCCAAAATTTAGCTAATTTACCACATTGCCACAAATTATGGGATAGCGAGGCTTCAGACTGACCACACTTAATGCAATTGCCCGAATCAGAAGGAACAAAATACTTCCTTTGGATGGGAGCTATATAAGTACAATTTAAAGTACGGATGTGTACTTCCTGTAAACGGGCAGATTTAAGGGCTGGTAAAATCTTGTTTAAACAATCGATAATTGATTCAAATTCCGGTAAATTGGTTAATTCTAATTGCCATGCCTGGATGGTGGATGACCACTTATGAGGAGACGCTTCAACTAGATGAGAGTATAGGTGTCTAATACGAAATTTAATTAGTTTACATGAAGATAATATTGATAATAATACATCTGGGGGACTGGAAGTAGTCAGAGGAGGATCCAAGGACTGAATGTAGTGGCGGAGTTGTAAAAACATGAAAAAATGTGCTTGGGGGATATCATACTGCAAATCTGAAAAAGAAAGGAGATGGCCACCTGGATCAAATACTTCTTTAATAGACATTATGCCCTTCTGATACCAAGTTCGAAATTTCGAGTTAGTGAGAGAGGAGATGAATGATGGGTTACCCCAGAAAGTTATATAAGCTCCTCTTTAGACTTTTATTTCTAGTAATCCATGCTCTATAGGTGTCCCAGAACAATATATTAGCTCTAATCCCTGAGGGAATTTGTGTAGTAGGGGTGTGAAGTAGAGCTGCTGGTGCATACGGATGGAAAAGAGCTTCTAGGACAGGGTCAGTGAAGTTGCTAGTGTGTAGCAGCCAATCTGTTATATAACGAAAGAGGGCAGATCTGGCAAACCCCTCAATATGTGGCACACCAAGTCCACCACTAGTTTTAGGTAAATAAGTGCGGGAACGGCTCATCCTGGGTTTACGATAGTGCCAAACAAATTTAGAAAAGACCTGCGTGCATAATAAAGCATCAGCCTTCGTAATCATAATAGGTAGCATTTGTAACAAATATGCTAACTTGGGAAATATTATATTTTTAACTACTACTACTCGTCCTAATAAGGATAATTGAAGGTCTTTCCAGTGTAGTAATTGGGATCGGATTTTATGAATAACAGGTGAAAAATTATAACTATATAATTTTTCACCTGTTATGAATAACAGGTGAAAAATTATAACAGGTGAAAAATTATATAGTTATAATTTTTCACCTGTTATGAATAACAGGTGAAAAATTATAACTATATAATGATGAAAGTGTTGTTGGTATGAAGATACCCAAATATTTAAGTTTATGCGGTGCAACTGTAAATAGTGAAGCAACATGAGGATGAGAGTTTAAGAAGGAGGGTGCATTCATCGGAAGTAGTTCTGACTTATCTATGTTAATACGGTAGCCTGCAAAGGAACCAAACATATCAACAATTTTTAATATGGCTGGAATAGAATGCAATGGTCTTGAGATGAAAAGCAGCATATCGTCTGCAAATAAGGACAGCTTGCATTCCTGGTGTCTAACTCTTATACCAGTGAAGTCTTGGCTTTGTCGCAAGGCTATGGCCAATGGCTCGAGGGCAGCTGCAAATAAGAGGGGAAAGGGAACATCCCTGTCTTGTACCCCTTTGTATGGGAAAGGAGGGTGATAAATAATTATTGATTAAAACTTGTGTATTAGGGGAAGAGTATAAAGAAGAAATTAAATGAATAAAAGCGGAGGGCATGCCAAACCGTTTTAGAGTCTCGAACAGATGATCCCACGTCACCAAGTCAAAAGCTTTTTCAGCGTCTAATGAGAGAAGAAACCCGGGATCATCCGTCCGAGAGTCACGAAGGAACTGCAAAACAGCAAGAACTTTCCTGATATTAACGTCTGAACTACGACCCCATATGAAACCGGTCTGATCCGGGTGTATAATAGAGGGGAGTACAATTTTAAGTCTTTCTGCTAGTAATTTAGTAAAGATTTTATAATCTACATTAAGTAGAGATATGGGCCTATAGGACGAGGGGAGAAGAAGATCTCTACCAGGTTTTGGTAGCACTTTCACTATAGCTGAGTTAAAATGTTGCGGAAGGGGTTCCCCGGCTAGTAAGGAATTATAAAGGTCAGTCAACGGTTGTACAATATGCGGACAAAGTATTTTGTAAAACTCCTCACTAAAACCGTCCGGCCCGGTGACTTCATGGGTTTAAGCGATTTTATAGCTCGATCGACTTCATCAGTAGTGAATTTATTAGTTAAGTTCTCCATTTGTGTTAGTGATAGTTGCGGCAGAGAGACTCCACTCCAGAAAGATTGTTTCTGTGGTTCAGATATAGGTTCCTGAGAGTATAGCTTCTGATAATATTGCTAAAAAATATCTGCTATTTTATCTCCCTTGAACTGAGTGTTTGAGTGTTCATCCCTAAGTGCAGCTATATTAGTATGACCCCTTTCTCCTTTTAACATGTTCGATAACAAGCAGCTAGACCTGTTACCATGTTGAAAAAAAAGAGATCTACCAGACCGTTGATATCGGTCATCAATTTGGGTAAGAACTTGGTTAAAATGTTGCCTACATTTATAATAAGCTGTTTTATTAACCAAAGAGGGAGATGCTTTAAATGTTTGAAACGCTTCAGTCAGGGATGATTGGGCAGATTTGTACATGACTTCTTGATCAGTTCTATATTTTTTCATGAATGAAAGATACAATATCACCACGTAGAACTGCCTTAGCAGTTTGCCAGAAAAGACTAGAGTCATTTTTGTGGCCTTGATTATTAATCTCATACTCAGTCCAAGCGGCCTCCAACCTAGCCTTAAATTTAAGTGAGGAAGCAAGTTTAGCTGGAAACCGCCATTGAGAGCACGGACCCAGAAGAAATTTCCCCTGTAAATCTATCCATACTGGTGCATGATCTGAAATAGAAATGGGTTCGATGGCTGTGTCTAAAACCATTGAGGATAAAGAATTAGAAAGGAAGAAATAGTCAAGCCTGGAGAACGCATTATGGGTAGCTGAATAGCAAGAATATTCCAATTCATCCGGGTGTCTCACTCTCCAAATATCTGCTAAATTTAGTTGGGACGCCATATGCTGAAGCCCAACTTTGGGCTGGTTAGGGCGAGTGCGTGAAATAGATTTTCTATCTAGAATTGGAGAAGCAACTAAATTAAAATCCCCGCCTAATATAATTTGTGTATCAGCGAAAGGGTATAATATATTAATTAAATTCAAAATACATTTCTTGTCATAACTATTAGGCCCATAAACATTGCACAATGTGTATCTAGTGCCATCTAAGGTGACATCAGCTACGATATATCGACCATTTGGATCTATAATAGTTGAATGTATAGTATGAGCAATCCCTTTTCTAATTAATATAGCCACTCCACGTGCTTTGGTAGAGTATGAAGAAGAAGCCAGTACTTTCTGATGTAACATGTTTAACTTATCATGTTCAGGGGGGGAGAGTTGGGTTCTTGGAGATATGTAATATCCGCTTTCAATTTATTTAAATAAGTTAATATTCGCTTCCTCTTCACCGGGGAGTGAATTCCCATGACATTCCAAGTGCAGAATCTAAGTTTGGAAGTCATGATGAAACATAAGCATGGAATAATCTACAGATCAATAAGTAAAATCGATTTATATACCGTTTACTATATGACCCCCTACGAGGGAAATTAAATTTTTGAGGATCACCAAGGAGGCAGCATAGACAGCGGGAGTGACATGGGTAGCAAGAGAACTCAAAATATTTGAAAGATAGTCCCCACATGCCTCACAAGCTCTAGTAATTTACCACTGCTGGAAAACATATTTAAAAATATCATATACAGAAAAAAACTAAAACTAAAACAAAAATAACGCCAAAATAAAATAAAAACATGGTAAAGAGAAGGTGAATTTACCATAACAGCGCAGTCACAGCCAAACATATAAACTATCAAGAAGTTAAAATTGACTAGATCAAAATCGGTGTATAGGAACTAACTAGAGAAGTTCCATTCAAAATGACCAAAAAATACTAGGAATTATCTAAGAATTATCTAATGACGGGCTCCTTCAAATAGAACAAGAGAGCCACATATAACAGAGCTAAGTAAAAACCTCAAATTATCTGTAAGCAAGAAAAAATTAGCTAAACAAATATCAACATTAAATGGTTACTTAAGTGATATTGAGTTTAAGATCAATATGAATCCCGAATGGCTAGAGACCTATCAGTCAGCTTGATCCATGTTAGGCGAACCGGTTGCTTGTTCCATTTCCCGTAGGTAGGTTTGAGCATCCGACACCTCCATAAAGTCCTTTGTGCCTTCGGGCGCAAAAATACGAAGCCTGGCTGGGTACATAAGAGTAAAGAGAAATAGTGATTTCTAATCTAAAATTACATTTCCAGTTAGTGGAACGCAGATGCGGTCATGTGACATCTAATTAATGGACCAGCAACCACTCCTAGGACTCATCTGTGGCCGTGACTGACGTCACTCCACTGGACAGCTTACATTCAGCAAGCCCTGCAATGGGGACCTTGATCCGGAACAGGACGGCACATCAGGCATCACTCCTACCGGGTTGTTTGTGGTCCAACGCTGGCTTCCAGAAATTTGGAACGCATGAATCATCACGTCACATCCTATGTGCAGACCATAGACGGGACATAACTAAAACTTGTTGTCATGGTGATAGACCAAAAACAAAAAACTAAAAAAAATTATATTGTCTGACCTTGTTGATTTTTATTTAATTTCAAAATATGAATACCAAAGAATGTTTAAACCAATTATAAGTTAAAAACAAAAATGAAGATAACATTAATAATGGTAATGTAACAGATAAATGTAGAACTATAATGCCTGTATATACTGAATAGGTTATAAAGAGAGAAACAGAATAAATTTAAATAAATATGATGAAAACCCATTTGACATTAATTGGTTGTGTAAAAAAACATAAAATCACTTACAACTTATGTGTAATCTTATAAATGTATATAACTATATTCAGTTCAACTGATTCATTAAGACTTTCTGGAAAAATAGAGTTCATTTTATACATCTGCAAAGTCTCCTATACCGATCCCCTCCACATTCTGTTACTTGAATAAATTCCAAACCTAACCATTTCAAACATTTAGGATCCCCATTATGGAATTCGTTATAGTGTTTTGATACACTATGAGTATGTACTTTGTTCATTATGTTTCTGCGATGTTCTAAGAAATGTATTTTTAAAGGGCGAGTTGTTCTACCTATATATTTTAAATTACACCCACAGGTTAACATATACAGTATATGACATAAGATGTGTCGCAATTAATGACATTTTTTATAACAAGGTTTTTCCCCTTCTCTAGTGATCGTGAGGCTTCGATTTTGTGTCTATTTTTGCCACATTTGAAGAACCCCTGTGGCCTCCTCGGAAGCCAATTGGTTTCTTCGATTGGACCTTTTTGTTTTTCCTTTGATTGTTTTAAATACAGTAACTTGGTGCTAACATATTCTTCAAAGACTTTTTTTAGCAAAAAATAAAACATGGCTTATGTGGTAAAAGATGACGTAATATGTTATCTTGTTTAAGGATGTTATAGTTATTCTGAACAATTTTCTTAATTTCTGAACGCTGATTATTATATGTAGAAATAAATGCAAGATCTTTTATAGTCTCCTTTGTTTTTATTTTTATTTTGAAGTAAAAGGTCATCTCTATTTATATCCTTGACTTCTTCAAATGCTCTTTTGACTAGTTGTTCTGGATATCCATGGTCAGAAAAGGACTCCATCATTGGTTTTACCTGTATAGCAAAGGACTTCATATCAGAGCAATTTCTCCTGAGGCATAACATCTGACCCCTTGGAATGTTCTTTTTCCAAGGGAAATAATGTGCACTATTGTAATGTAAGTAGGCAGTACTACCCACTTCTTTAAAATAGTTATATGTACATATTTTATTATCCTTAATTTCCACAGTTAAATTCAAAAAGTTTATTTGTGAAGAATGGAATGAATGAATGAAGCTTAAATTAAAAGAATTAGAGTTAAGGTGTGTAACAAAAGAGTGAGCAGAGGTGAGGTCCCCATCCCAAATAATAAACAGATCATCTATATAATGGCCATAGAGAACCAGGAGCACACCAAAGTTGATCCCCCACACGAGTTGGTCTTGGCATAGCTGGGCGTGAACCTGGTTCCCATGGCTGTTCCCATCATCTGTAAGAAGAAAGTGTCCAGAAATAGAAAATAATTCTTTCCAGTAAAAAATAGAGAATTACCCTCATATAATGGCCCATAGTTATAAAGATGGAGGTCTCCCTCGGATCTCTATTAGAGGGTCTCCAGTATGTAATTCCTCCTGGGTAGATGATCCTGTCGCCATATGCCAATGCATTTCAGGAGCTTACCTCCCTTCATCTTGTTTTTTTGATTAAAGGTTCTAACTCTATCTTGTTTGTAATATTCTAGATCACGTTGAAGTTTTTTGCATTTATTATTGATCAGTGTTTGTTTAAAATTCACTATTTTCTCTGTTATCACTGCATCTCTCTCTTTAAATTCTCTTTCCTGATTGAAGTGTTCCAATTTCAATTTTTAATGTTTCTGTTTATATTTAATCCATTCTGTATTCAATCACCAGTTCCAATAATGTTAGTGAACATTTGTCTAATATTCTATCCCATCTATTCTGAAAATCCACGTTGTCATAGAAGATTGAATGTTTAGATCAGGGGTTCTCAAACTTTTTTGCTCTGGGACCCTGTCTAACAATAAAAATGATTACAGGACCTCAGCAAGTTACTGCAGAATGACTGCCACACATGCATGGTCAGCAGATTGCTCATGCACAGTAGCACTATGGAGATGCAAAACTGAAGTGAGGTATCTGCTAATGCAGGGGCAGAACTATGGGAGACAATGGAGGTGCCTCCTCTATTGCCCACAATATAGTCACCCCACTTAAGACTATTCTATATTAGTGTTTTTGTGCATATGTGATAGATAGATATGCACCACATTTATTTTCCCTTTTGTTTTAGGGGGGCACCAAATTATAACTTGCCTCCGGGCATCTGGTATGAACTTACGCCACTGCGCTAATGCGATCATTTCATTTAGACATTGCAGGGACGAGCTCCTTTTGAAGCCCCTGTCCCTGCAAGGTGAGACAGAGAGTGACTGGGGAGACAGTGGGTGATGTAGGAGGCAGTGGATAAAAGGGAGAAGCTGTGGGTGACAGGGAGAAACAGTGGGTGATGGTGGCAGAGGGTGGCATGAAAAGGCAGAGGGTGACATAGGCAGTGGGTAATAGGGAGAAGCAGTGGGTGACGGGGAGGTAGAGGGTGTCGAGTGACGGAGAGGCAGTGGGTGGTAGAGAGAAGCAAAGGATGGCAGTGGGTGAGGGGGAGGCAGTGGATGGCAGCGAGAAGCAGTGGGTGATGGGGAGGAAGTGGGTGAAAGAGAGAGGCAGTGGGTGGCAAGGAGCAGCAAAGGGTGTCAGGGAAGACAGTGGGTGACTGGGGAGGCAAAGGGTGACATAGAAGGCAGTGGGTAATGGAGAACAAGTGGCTCACATGGGGAGGCAGAGGATGACAGGGAGAGACAGGGGGTGACTGGATGACAGAGACAGAGGGTGATGGGGGAGGCAGATAATGGCATGGAAAGGCAGAGAGTGACTGGGAGGCAATAGGTGACATAGGAGGCAGTGAGTAATAGGGAGAAGCAGTGGTTAACAGGGGGAGGCAGACGGTGTCGGTGGGTAACAGAGAGGCAGGGAGAAACAGAGGATGGCAGTGGGTGACAGGAGGCAGCAGTGGGTGGCAGGGACCAGCAAAGGGTGGCAGGGAAGACAGTGAGTGACTGGGGAGGTAGTGGGAGGCTAAGGGTGACATAGGACACAGTGGGTAACAGGGAGAACCAGTGGGTGTCAGAGAGATGTAGTAGATGAGAAAGACAGAGGGTGCAGTGTGTTTCAAGGGGGAGGCAGTGGATGACGGGGGAGGCAATGGGTTTTTAATAAATTTGTTTTTTTTCTGTTCCCCCCCTCCAATTCCCACACTGTGTGCTCCCCTGTTCCCCCATAGGGTCTGTGCTCGGCACTCCCCTCATTGCTCCTCCTGGTGAAGTTTCTTCTCCCTACACAGCAATCAACACACATTCTGTGTCCTCCCACCCTGGCAGCAGCGGTCCACCAGGCTGCACTTACTTAACAACATCTGCACAGACTGCAGAGAGAGTCTGGCAGCTGGCTCTTCTGAGTCTGTCTGCTGCTGAGGCTTTCTGCCTGTGTGTCAGTTTCTGCTGCTGGGCAGGACAACAAGAGAAGCTGAGCACTGGGGTGGGAAGGGGCTGCCTGATGACTCTTCGGATCTCTCATCCAGTGATCCGAGGAGTCTGAAATAACAGACAGTTCAACTGGTTTCACTCTCATCAACCTCACCCCATGTGAGTCGCGACTCCAAGCTGAGATGGCCGCGACCCACTTTGGGGTCACGACCCACAGTTTGAGAACTACTGGTTTAGATAATTTTAAGCCTCTAGGCACAATATTTTTATCTACATATTTCTGTAGGTTTACACTGTCTAGCCAGTGTTTTGTTTCTGATTTCAGTAAGCTTTCTAATTTGAAAAATGTTTCTCTAAGATGGTTCTCAGATATATCTGAACTCTTTTCTGGTGAATTATCCCACTTAGATAAATAAATCTGCCTCCTACAGAGTCTTTAATTAAAATTAGAAAAACAGCCCATGCTGCCCAAATTGGACTATGTGTAGTAGTAGTAGAAAATAACCAATAAGGTGATATTTGGGCGCTAATTAGGGATGTTGTTCTAAAGCAGCTGCTAAACAAATGGGAGAAGTCACCTCCACACACATAAGAATGATATAGCATAAAAGATAGCAGTGCTAATAACAGTTAATCAATAAAATTAGATACACAAGGATATTTCACAATAATAAATTCATTGATATTTAATACATGAAACTGAATTACATTGTTAAAATCAATTGTTACATCAACTTAATGATACAAGAACCAATGTATATAATTATGCTTGTTCCTATTCAAAGAGCCCCCACGTGCAAGAAGTCTTTATGCTTAAATTGATCATCCATAATAGAGTCCAGCTCTTTGAATAGGAACAAGCGTCATTATATACATCGGTTCTTGTATCATTCATACATATCGCTGGATCATACAACTCCCCTTTTGTGACTTACATATTTTGCCTTATTCAATGGTAAAAAAATTAAATGTGTTGAAAATCTTTTACACTAAATTTGTATGAAAACAATTAAGACATCTTATCACCGAATAGTTATGATTTTTTGTGGTTCTGTTAAACCAAATTTCAACTACTTAGCTTCAAACATTAACAGTATGTAATTTTTGAATAGGTTTTTAAGTATTTTTTTTAAATAATGTTTTTTTTTAAATCTTGTCCAAAATTCTTAAAAAAAGCTTCTGTGTCTCCTCTATACTCTTTAGTTATCTGAAGATATTCCATAAAACCAATGGAGAATTACTGGAATGGCTCCCTAGATAACAATGAACAATGAAATTCAACTATTTTTATTTTTCATATTATTTGGTTTTTTAAAATTTAAAATCCATGTCTCAATATTATATTCAAAAATTTTAATCAACTGGTGTACATAATTATTGCAAAATTTTTATAGTTAATTTTCTTTTTGTAAATCTAGGTTTTGGTTGTTTTTAATTATTTCAGTGTGGTTTTCTATTTTCTGCAATGCCTAATCCTTGAACAATGTACCATGTTTTCTGATGTCTATAAAGCAACTTTGAGTCCTGAGAGCTAAAAGCGAGAAAAGCGCTATGTAAATAAAATAATGTTATTATTATTATTAAAAAAAAATTCAATTATTCATACTCTGAAATATTTCTGTCAGTTTTTGCTAAAATAATGTTTTTTTTATAACATATTTTTATTGTAAAACCGCAATAAACAATATAACATGTTGATCAGAAAATGACAAGACATCAACAGGACCACAACAGTAATGTGCAATACAATGTATCCATGAGGAACGTAACAATACAGGAATTAAAATGGTGGTTCACCTGAAGACAAGGTTTCTTCATTATACCAGGCTGTAAGTTGAACTGCAGCTCGAAGCGTGTCTTTAACCTGAGGTGTTAATGTGTGAACATATGGAAGCCAGATATTAAAGAACTTCTCTGCTTCCTTGTCTTTATTAAGGGATAGTTCTAGCCAATCCATATTAAATAGGTATGTAATTCTAGGTTGTAAAAGTGTCAGTGGATATCCATTGAGATAATATTGTTTTTTTCGCAGCTGCTGCAATCTTTGCTAGTAATAGACGGGCACCTCCAGGGGCACAGGATGACCCAGATGATGGTACAATATCCCACATAGCCCACTCGGGTGTTAGTTCAAAAGCAATTCCCAACTTGGTGGATATATAGGTGTGTACCAAGGACCAGAACCTCTGTACCTCCGCACAGTGCCACATACAATGCATTAGATCCGCATCAGGTTGACCACATTTAAAACAATTTGAGTCTGTGGAAGTACCTGTGATGAGTCTTAATTTGGGGGTGAAATAGGCACGATGCAATAATTTATACTGCAAATCCGCGTATGAAGCCGAAATTAATTGCTTATTAAGTCTAACAAAAGATTTTAAAATGGTGGATAGGGGTATGGTAGGGAATGTGGAATGCCACTTGGCAAATCCCACCGTCTCCACTTCCAAATTTATTTCCCGGCGTATATAGGTGTATAGCATAGAAGTGGAAAATGACATAGAGAGGCAGCGAGACAGCACATCATCCAAACCATTTTTCCCAGGTATAATGGGAATTTTAGGGAGTAAAGTATTGACATAACTACGTATTTGGAAATATATAAATAAAGGGATTTGGATACAGGGAAATTTTTCCTGTACTTGGTTATGAGAGTAAATAGTCATTGTGGAGAGATCCAATAATTGATATATGTAACGCAATCCCTGTGTGTTCCAGGTTTTGAAAGTCTGTGTTAGAAAACCAGCATCAAACCCTGGGTTATGGCCGATAGGAAGGAACAAGGAGACATTGGGAGGGACTCTCATTTGAGTTCTGGCTCGTCGCCAAGCCAAGCATGTAGTATGTAGTAGTAGATTTTGTGCTACGTGAGGTGGAAGAGACAAGGGTCGTGTGTGTAGCAAACTAGCTAATGGCATTTCAACACTAAAAGATTGTTCTATTAGCGTGTCAGCAAATCCATTTGTTCCTCTAATCCAGTCAATTGCGTATCGGTAATTTGACGCAATAGCATAAGATTTTAAGCAAGGGAGATTAATTCCGCCTAAAGCAGGTGGTTGGCTGAGTTTGAATAGTGAAATCCTGGGTTTTTTGTTCGCCCAAATGAACTTGCTGATCGCTTTGTTAATCAATTTTAAATCAGATTCTAAAGGAAGCAAGGGGAGCATCTGAAAAAAATATAAAATCCTAGGAAAAGATATCATTTTAATTAATTGACATCTACCGAGATATGAGAGTGGGAGATGTTTCCATTTTTTAAAATCTAAAAGTGTACGTTGTATTAAAGCAGGGAAATTGACTGAGTATAGGGCGGAGGGATGTGCCGGGATATTAAGGCCTAGGTATTTTAGAGTTGTTTTGGCCCATTTAAATGGGAAAGAATTTTTCCAGTTTTTTGTGACGTCCGAGTGTAGGGCCAAGGCCTCTGTTTTGTTATAATTTATCAAAAAACCAGAGGTAATATGGAAGTCTTTCAAGATATGAAGGAGTTTAGGTATGGCAGAATGTGGGTTCTCAAAATACAGTAATAAGTCATCCGCATACGCGGAGACTTTCAAAGTGTTATTTCCGATATTTATTCCCTGCCATTGTTGACATAGCAAAAAGGTGCGGATAAGAGGATCTATAGCCAGGTTAAATAATAAAGGGGATAGGGGACAACCCTGTCGGGTGCCCCTATGTAGTCTAAGGGATGGAGTATTCAGGCCGTTAACTGTTAGGAATGCTATAGGAGTGTGGTATATTGTTTTGAATAATGTAATAAATTCGGGACCAAAATTTTGTAGCTGGAAGATGCGCAGTAGATGGTTCCACGACACCCTATCAAAGGCCTTGTCAGCGTCGCAGCTGACAAGGAGCGTTTGGTTATTTCTCATTTGGTGAGATTTAGTTAATCCTGCAATCAAATGTCGGACGTTGATCACTGAGTGTCGTCCTTTCATAAACCCAGTTTGTGCGGTGTGTATGAGATGTGGCAATACTAATTGTAAATGTTGAGCGATAATACCAGTGAGGATTTTAAAATCCTGGTTGAGCAGAGATATTGGCCTATATGATTGGGTCAGCGTATGGTCTTTCTCAGGTTTCAAGAGAAGGATAATTCGGGCCTGGTTAAAGTCTGGTGGTGTTGAGGCTCCCTTCAATATTGAATTAAATAAGGAAACTAAATGAGGGGTTACAAGTGGATTTAATATTTTGTAGTACTCGGCACTAAGGCCATCTGGGCCGGGTGTCTTTCCGTTGGCCAGGGATTTGATAGTTAGAGCAACCTCCAACTCCGAAACAGGAGTTGTTAGGGAGTCGCGGGCCTCTTCAGAGAGGGAAGGTAGATTAGCCTCTTTCAAAAAGTTCATCCCCAGAACAGGGTTATCATCCTGTGCGGAGTATAAGTCTGTGTAATATTGTAAGAAAGAGGCCGCAATGTCCTCGTTGGTATGTAATGATCCTAGGGGACCTTTAAGAGAAAGAATGGGAGAGGATGTTTTCTGACTTCTCACTATATTAGCTAGCAGTTTGCCCGCTTTATTTCCCCAACGGAAATAGCGATGTTTCTGGAAATCTAGATAATATTGGGCTCTTTCAGTGCACAATGTGTCATATAAATTTTTGTTATTCAAATAATTCCGCCGTGTCTCTGTGTTGTTATTTTGCAGCATAATGGCATACGATTGTGATAGGGCTTTACTCAATTCCGTGAAACGTGTGTTAAGTTTACGGCGTTTATGGGAAACATATCCCATAATATGCCCTCTCACTACTGGTTTAGATGCGGCCCAAAACAATGATATGTCGCCAATATGAGAAGCATTATCATTATTATAATTAAGAAATTGTTGTTCTAAGTATTTTTTGAAGTCTGGAGAAGTGAATAAGTATGAGGGGAATCTCCAATTGAAGGAAGATGTTTTGGGGGTAGATAGTTGTAACGTGAACCATGTAGGCGCATGATCGGAGATGACTATGTTTTCTATATGAGATGTTTGAATCCTATTAATTAATGAGCTTGAGACCAGCCAGAAGTCCAATCTAGCTGAGGAGTGATGGGGGTGGGAGTAAAACGTGTAATCACGTGCTAAGGGGTGGAGGTGTCTCCATGGGTCTACTAGGGCGAGGGATTCAATTAGAAGTTGTAGCGTTGGAGATGTGCTGCCCCGCCACTCACCGGATGCTCCCGTTCTGTCCAGACTAGGAGAAAGAGTAGTGTTGAAGTCTCCTCCTATGACGAGGGCGCCTTCTGCCCAATTCTGGAGTCGGGCGTAGAGATCGGAGAAGAATGCATTGTTGTGACCTGTGGGAGCGTACAAAGTGACAAGCGTGATTAATTCACCTTCTAAATTCAGTTTAAGAAAGAGAAATCTGCCCTCGGTGTCCAGGATCGAGTCTACAACTGTGTATTTTAAAGATTTATGGAAAATCACCAGCACCCCTCTTTTTTTAGATGTGAAAGATGCAGCTGTATAATCTTTTATCCATGAGTCTCTAAGAGTATTGGGGTCACCCTGTCTCCAATGGGTCTCCTGTAGCACTGCTATGTCAGGTTTAAATTTTTTAAGTTGTTGTAGTATTTTACGCCGTTTAATCGGGGTGTTTAAACCCTCTACGTTCCAAGTTAAAAATCTTATGTTTTTTTGTGTTATCCTATACCTGTCCTGTAGATCAAAAAAGTGAACCATCTTAAAGAGACCATCACGCTCTCAGTCCCAGCACGCAGAGAGCGCCTGCAGTAAAACTTTGAAAGTGCCATTACAGAAATACACATAACACAAAAACAAAAACATGACCTGCCATAATATATGGAATATAACAAACATAATGCAGTCTTACAATTTTTGAAAATTTTTAGAACCAAAAAATAAGGCTCTACGGGCCTATTTAAACCCAGTGAGGTATAAAAGTATCGATAATTGAAAAAAAGAAATAAAAGAAAATAAAAAAGGGGATATGAAAGAGGAGGAATGGTAAATGTGCAAAAGGAAGGGGAAAAAACAACAAACCAGAGATTATCTTGACAATTCTGCCATTGACGTTTAGCAGTTGTTGAAATAACCAGAAATCTTGAAAACAAGCATAATATATATATTTCCAATAACAAACTCTCCATGTTTGCGATAGGAGACGGATTTGTACAATTAAATGTATCTTCTTAAGTCACGATATCATTTTGAGGAGTGATTTGGTCAGTTAGAGAGTCCAGAAAAGTCTTTGCAGACGATGGAGAATCGAAAAAGTGTTGTTTGCCGTTATGTTGGACTTTCAGCTTCGCAGGGTACATTAATGCAAATCTCAGTCCCAGATCAAATAATGCTTTACAAATAGTAGAGTATTCCCTTCTTTTCATTGCTACTTGATACGAGAAGTCCTGAAACAACAACAATTTGTGCCCCTGGTAGGTGAGGCCTTCTGATTTACGGTAGGCGTCCAGTATGCGAGTTTTGTCTAGGTAGTTCAACATTTTCATTATGACAGGCCTAGGTCTTCTCTGGTCAGAAGCACGGTCAGGGCCTATGCGGTGAACTCGTTCTATGATGAGGGTACTGGAAGAAGCCGAGCAATTGAGCTCAGAGGGTAACCATTTAGAGACGAAATCCATGAGATCTCTTTGCTTAACAGATTCCGGTAGGCCTATTAACCTTAAATTGTTGCGGCGATTCCTATTCTCTAAGTCTTCCAATTTTTCCTGCATAGCAGAGATCGCTGATTCCTGTGTACGTATTACGCTTTGTGCCTCTGTTAGCTCATCTTCAACATTGGAGATACGTTGTTCTGCTTCCGTAAAGCGTCGACCATGTTCCTTAAGTTGCGAAACTGCTGATTCTATAGCTTCTTTGAGACCGGCCAGTTTTTTGTCAAGCAAGGGAGAAAGAAGCTCGGATATTTCTTGGGCTTTAGCTATTGAGGCGGTACTAAATTGAGTCGAGTTAGAGGCTCCGTCCAGGATATTGTCAGCTGGAGGTGAAGTAGGAGAGTCAGGAGATGATGATGGAGCTACATTTTTGTCTTTCCCTTTAGTAGTTTGACCTTTAGGTGCACGCTGTGGTCTGGCCACAAACTTCTCCATGGTATAGGGATGTGACGTGCGATTTAATCAGGAGCCACTAGGGGGAGCCCCAGGTGTTCAGGATATATATGACACTGGGTCTGTAAATTAGAACCTATAGTATGGCTTGTGAGCACTATCTTTGGACCAGACAAGACAAGATCACAGTATGAGGAACCAGCAACACCACCCTGCTCCCTGGTATGAGCAGCAAATAGAGAGGATTGTGAAAGGAGGTAAGCGCTGGCTGCAGCAACTTGTTCAGGTCTAAAAAATGGCGGCCGCGGGTGATGTGTGGCCAGCGGGGAGCTTATAACTGAGGAACGTCCCTGAAACGGTGTCCAGGCGTCCCGCTTGTTCCTCGGGTCTAATGGTAGCCCCGGTGGCTGTTGCTGGAGGTGGGGAGGGGAGAGATTATGCCCGGCCGCGATCCAAGATGGCGGCCGCGGGCAGTGCCGCTTTTCCAATGCGGCTGTACTCCGGTGTTGTGGGGCAGTGCGGGGGGCCGGGGCATGCGCCGCTCTTACCCGCGTTATCCTAGAGACCTCAGGGTGGCTTTAGGTGAGGCAGTGAGTCTCTCCGGCGGCGCTATGTCTCGGCTATATGGAGCCGGCTTGGGAGCCCATTAAAAGTGCGGCCAGGTCGTTTGGTCCGCCCACCGGAAGTGATCGCTAAAATAATGTTTATAGGATTTTCAATTCTTGCTTTTTAGCACTATATGGGTGGTATCCAATTAGCCCTGATAGTTTTTCAGAGATAATCCCCTTGTTTGCCGATTTTCTTTTTCACCCTATCCTATTTGTTTCGGGTGAACAAATAGGATAATTCACCCAAAAACACATATGTCACCAAGTGGATGAACCCTGTGACCACTTACCAGGTCTGGCAGTACTGGGGTCTCGGCCGGTGTGGGCAGCAAGCAGGCAATATCCCACCACCTGCTGTTATTCTAGCTTCTGGCTCCTTCCTCCTCCTTTCACAGCAACTGCAGTAAAGACAGCCACAGCTCCCCTAGGATGCAGCTAAGTCCAAAACTCTTTGTGGGGAAATACTGAATATCACCAGCACGTTAAACTCTGCACCTCAGTACTAGGTCTTGCCAATTCTGAAATACAGCCCAGCATCCACTTCCCAACAATGAGTTGTGACAACATAGGATCTGTGAAGAGTTCACGTACCTATGTGTTTTCACCATTGCATTGGTGGAAAAACTGCACTTTTCAGGGATAATTTTTTGGGACACATCAAGTCCCCCCAAAAAATCCCTGATAAGTGCCGGCATCAGCCTGGACTTCAAGGCTAATTGGTTACCCCTGGGGATCCATTAGCACCCCAAACAATGTTTGGGACTATTTGGATACCGCCCTATGTTGGTAATCAATTTTTAAATTGTTTTTAATTTTATTTATATGCAGGCCATAAGAATGATTTGGAATTTGCAACTGATGTTGGAGGTTTACAAAGAAAAAAATTATGCTACTTTGCAAAATGTTTCTAGTGTATAGAGGAAACCGTTATAATTGTAAAGAAACGGAGAAACACGTTAAGAACCCGAAGGACTGTGGATTGTTCACACCGGCTACACTTTGCTCTGCAAACCATCTGAGGGTGATACCAGCCATCCGATACATTTGTGACCATAGAGACCGCATCATAAGTGAAAAGCCCTGGTGGGCGATACCTGCTTCTTACTGCATCCGTAAGGCACATAAGTCGGGACACTGCGGAGAGTCTATTACCGGTGGAGGCTGTGAGTACATACGGAGCCGGCAGACTTTGGCCGCTTATTACAACTTGGCCGATGCTATTAACCAGCCAGCTGCTTTGATTTGGAACTCTGATCAATTCACCAACAGTCTATCTAGAACTATATCACATGGAATCTTATTATTATATTACCATTTGAGCCGGTAAAGTGAACTATTTTTTGATCTAATATATATGAGAGTCAAATCTCTATTCCGGAATATTGCTATCCCTTATTTGGATAATTATATACGGGACTTCAGTTTACCACCAAGGAGTGGGCTTTATTATTCTTTCTGGAATCAGTATTTCTATATAAAATTTGGACTATAAATCCATCAGTCCTTATTGCTTATTATGCAAATCGGCAATCAGCTGATTTACGGTATCACTTTTGAAGTGTTTTAGTAGCTGTTTTTAGAATCTATCATGTTTCATGATTGATTGATATTAAAATTGTGATTTATATTTATCAAAGACATTTACTTTATTTTTAAGCGTTTTCTATAACAGTATATTTTTTCTAGTGTATAGATTTTAGATGACTCAGAAAATTCTATAGTTGATGAAAATAGTGTGTAATCAATCCAAATTCTAGAAAACTCAGTTATCTAATGCATAGACAGTAATTACTATTCCTAATAGTTTGTAGTCTAGAGAAATACCTATTTCATTAACGCATCCACACCACAAAATTTAAATCCAAAGCTCATACAGATGAGTCAGGTTTTCCAAAAATCAATGGATGATTTTAATAATTTAACAAAGCAACAAAACACAGTAAATTCTAAACAATTATTCATTTTGAATGCAACCATCATTAAATGCTACAAAGTCAAGAAGAAATGCGCATAAATCTTGCAGAAACAATTACCTCAATTGCTGATTCTCTTAAAGAATTGGTCGAATGTAAAAAAATTGTCAAATTCAATAAACAAAGATAATAAACCTTACACAGAAGCCAAAATCAATATCATTTAGATCAGTTGGAGATGAAAATGCAATTGGAAACTCAACTGAAGACATTTTTCTACATAAAAAAACACATCCATTACCCCTTTTGGGCAAAAGATGGAGAAAAAAAAATATTGACAAATCTTTTGACAAATTAAATAACTGGGCTGTTGTTTTCTAGTAAGGAAGTTTTGCCAAAAAACTTTGTTTAACAATTTTGTAAATTTTGACCATCACATTAAGTTTTTTGAATGATATTTACATTTCTATATCTAAAATATTATTATGTTGATACCTAACTTTATTTGTCAACACAAATAAAGTTAGAGATCTAAAAATTTTATTATGTTGATACCTAACTTTATTTGTCAATAAAAAAAAGACAATATATCTATTTTCCCTAGGTCGAAGCACATTAGTGACACAGATTTTAGGCAGAAAACTCATATTTCATTTTATCTTTTACTTTATTTACTTGGCCTAAATTTTATATAATTCTCTAAGTATGTATGGTATCTGTTTTCTTTTAATTCTAATATATAACATCGGTAGGCTTATTATCATGCTGTTTATTTATGGAATGATTGTATAGTACTTTTGGATTGCTGGGGGAGGTGAATGAGAGGTGGATTCCAATAGGTGTGAAATGTTTACATGATTGATATACCAAAATGATCCAGTTGGATACATATAAAAAGGGGTCTCTATGTAGCCTCTAGTCACTCTTTGATAAAGCCCCAGATTTGTGGAGCAAAACGCATCAGAGGAACTTATCCAGGACACATTGGGACAATTCCAGTATTATACTCCTGCCAAACAGCAGCTGGGACCCCGGAGGACACATGCTGGGAGTCGGAGTGGAGGCTGGGATTGAGACGTGGCTGGAACATCATCATCGCATCACAAGGTGAGCCGCTTCATAACTGTCTCTCCGTGGTAACAGCCTCCTCCGAATCATACACGTTTCCTCTTACCTGGATATGGACACATTCATCTCTATCTAAACTGAGTTTATATCAGATGTCCTCCAGGATACTCAGCCACGCGGAGCAGTTTTTCTGATTGAATATATAGCCAGTATCATTGGTGAGAATATTGCATCAGGAACATACATTCAGTGTGAACTCATTTAGATCATCACCCCTGTGAACTGGATTTTTTATTCATTTTATTGAAATCACTCATGAGAGATATTTATATTTATATATAAACACCATTTATATATTTGTATACTGTAATTTTTGGATCCACCTCTCCCAGCAATCTATTTCTGTTTTTAATTGGATATTGTATTTAACAATTAAATCATTTCAAAGTATTTCTAATACTGATGTTTTTAATGTGATACATACATTTGACCAGTCAATTTAAATAATATTATTAGTAAAGATATTTGTATATATATTGTGTTGATTGTCAGTTCATTTATGACAATCCCCTTGTAGTTTCTACTAAGCACAGAGATCTATCACATTTATATTTGATGATTGCAAAATCCCACACATTCCCATTGTTGCAGGTAAGGGCGGCACAGGACATCAGTACCAGGCTGATGTGCTGTGTACTCAGGCAGAGATCTTGGGGGGGGGGTTCACTCCAGCAGATGGAATGTTAATACATCTCATCCAGGGCCGGCCCTAGCTCAAATGTTTTCGTGAGCGAATATATTTTTTTAGGCACCCCCCGGCATATTGTTGCCCGCACCAGAAAAAAATTAAGGGGCCGTGGTCTCATGGAAAAAGCCATACCCATGAGCCAAACCCCATTTTTGTCACACTGGATGTATGCCCAGCACTCCGGGAGCTACTGGGCATGCCCACAGACCCCCTCTCCAGTGTATAGATGTGGCGCCTATGCGCACAGCAATTATTACAAAAAATCAGCTACCCACCTTTTGTTTGTTTTTTTACTGAGGATAGATATGACTACTATGAAGGTGTATAGAAGTCATCCATTGTCACACACACCAGTCAGACGTTGTCTTGCATACCCACAGCAGTAATCCAATATCTCATATGCACACACACACAGCAGTCAGACATTGTCACACACACATCAGTCAACCATTCTCGCTCACACACAGTCACCCATTCTTTCACACGCACACATTCACCCATTCTCGCTCAAACACACAGTCACCCATTCTCTAACACATTCACCCATTCTCTCTCACACACACAGTCACCCATTCTCTCACACGCATACATTCACCCATTCTCACTCATGCACACTGTCACCCATTCTCTAACACATTCAACCATTCTCTCTCACACACAGTCACCCATTCTCTCAAACGCATACATTCACCCATTCTCACTCATGCACACTGTCACCCGTTCTCTAACACATTCAACCATTCTCTCTCACACACACAGTCACCCATTCTCGCTCATACACAAAGTAACCCATTCTCTCTCACAGTCACCCATTCTCTCTCACACACACACACAAAGTCACCCATTCTCTCTCACACACAGTCACCCATTCTCTTTCACACACCCATTCTCTCTCTCTCTCGCACACACACACACACACACACACACACACACACAGTCACCCATTCTCTCTCTCTCACACACAAAGTCACCCATTCGCTCTCACACACAGTCACCCATTCTCTCTCACACAGTCACCCATTCTCTCTCTCTCTCACACACACAGTAACCCGTTCTCTCTCCCTCTCTCTCTCTCACACAAACACACACAGTCACCCATTCTCTCTCACACACACAGTCACCCATTGCCTGGGACACAAGGTAGTTTATTATATCTAGAACATCTGGGTAAAATAATGAAGCAGAGCAGGCTTAGGGTCAGTGAAATGTAAGAACCAAGGACATGGAACAATAAGTTAGTGAGCTTTAATCATTGGGGTCTGATCCCAATATCAGAATACTTAAGTTAAAGGCTCCAATACCCAGATATTAAAAAGCATTAAGAATAAGAACTCACCAGACCTCAGGTGTGGTAGTGACCCTGAAAAATTCCTCCCCCCCTCCAGCCCTGCCAACTGCAATCTGTGGCTCTGTTTGTTGTCTCTTGCAGTTAGCTGCACTCTGATTGGTGGATAGCTCCAGCTATATATTGATCAGTATGTGAATACCACAGTGATTGGTATATAACCAGAGCTGTCCACCAATCAGTATGTGTATGACAAAGGACTCGGAGGCGGAGCATGTCTCATCAATCAGATAGAAAACAAATGAAGTGTGTGTCCTTCCTTGATTATTTGTTTTGTGTTATAATGTGAACACAATTTGAGCAGTAGGGGGCCGAGGTGCATCCTTACCTGTCCCCCAGAGTCAGGCATGAAGACAGCAGCTGAAGACTGCCTGCGGCTACTTCCCCTCCTGAATGTGCCTGGCGTAATTAAAGGGCTGACCTGACTGCACTGCTCCCCCTCCGCATCACTGGCAGTCCGGATGGGCAGCCTGCAGTAGGAATACGATCCTCCTCAAAGGTGGGCTACAGCAGTCACTCTCCTCCCACCAATCCTGTTTGCGCCTGCAACCTTGCGGAATTACGTCATGATGTCACGTCGCCGCATACAAGCCATCAGATGGCCGCCCACAGTGACAAAGTCTACCCGCGGTCAGCCTTTCCACTGCTGGGTGCTGGCTAGTGGCTAAGTAAATTAATTAATCACATGGTCGCAGCCACGGAGCCCTTCACTATGTGGCGCCCTACGCGGCCGTGTACCTTGCGTAATCATAGAACCGGCCCTGATCTCATCTTTAGTACTTCCTGCTTCGCCTTAGTCAAGAGGCAAAGCAGGAAGAGTTATAGCGGATCGATCAGTGCCGCTACTGTATAATACATCTACCTCTATGTCCTCATATAATTAACAAAGCTGCTACCTTGTATTAAGACTGGCCTTTTGAAAAGCTAAATATAAGAATTTTTCTGTGAGAATTTTTTTTAAAAAGATCATTAACTAATACCCCTTTTCTACCTAAATTCCGGGTCTGACCCGGAGTTGGAACAAAGTTCCTATACGGATCAGACACGGAATTTTGCCGGCGCCGACTCGGGATATTCCCGAGTCAGCGCCGCTCACACCGCAGTCTGGTCTGCATAGACCCGGCTTTTGCGGAGTGAAAGTGGTCGCTTGGAGATGACGTCATCTCCAAGCGCCACTGTGTTAAACCCTGCTGGTTACCTGGGTTGGATTGCCGAGTCACTCAACCCGGCGATCCAACTCTCTCCCCTTTTACACCAGGGAGCTGCCCGGGTTTACCCTTCAAAAATCCGGGTTTTAGCTCCGGTGTAAAAGGGGTATTAGAGACGCTTGCCAAGGCATTATAAGTCACAAGTCTGTCTTCCATTTGAAAACCCTAACCAATCGGCAGCCAGAATCGCTTCACATGTGGGAGCAGGCCTTTGGAACGGCATTCCTGATTTAATTTGCCTCTGTTCTAAGAGGTGTTTCATAGTTCCTATGCTAAAACATGTATGCTGATCAATGGGTGCAGATCAGCTGCAGCAGCAAGGGGGCCTGTTATTCAGGCCTCCCTGTCACACTCTTGTAAGTGGTCTGCAATAAGGTTAGGGTTAGGTCTAAAGTTAACTGGGCTAAGGGACCTGTTATGGATGTACCTGCACTATTTACAAGAGACCCCTTGAGTTCGCTGATGGATCATGAAATAGGCAGGGATCCACAGAAAAGGTTAACCTGGAGTAATGGCAGCAGGCAAGGTTGGAGTTAATGGCTGAGGCAAAAAGATGCAGGTGTGTGCTCGAGTCTGCTGCTGGAAAACTAGCTTGATGGTCTGAAGACTTGCAATTAACTGGCACATGTGGAATAGCACAGAAACAGACAGGATGTATATCTGGTAGGAATTGTGTTGAAGCTGCAATGCTGGATATGGATTTGATTATAGCAGGCCAGCTACTCAGGATGCAGGTGGGAATACTGTAGAACCTGCAATGCTGGAAATGGATTTGATTGTGGCAGGCCAACTACTCAGGATTCAGGTGGGAACACTTTTAAACCTGCAATGCTGGAAATGGATTTGATAGTGGCAGACCAGTTACTCAGGATGCAGGTGGGTGTTTGTAACAGAACCAGTACTTGATATTGTTGAACTGATAGGTGAGTGCAGGTTGGAGCTTGTAACAAAATCAATACTTGAAATGGTTGAACTGGCAGGCAGATGCAGATTGGAGTTTGTAGCAGAACCAATACGTGATATAGTTGAACTGACAGGTGAATGCAGGTTGGAGTTTGTAGCAGAACCAATATTTGATATAGTAGAACTGACAGGCAGATGCAGGTACACGCTGGGACTAGACACAAACCGAAGGTGACACAGAAGGTAATGGGTTAAAACATCAAAGGAAAAAAAATGATTTAATCTTCTTACACTATTACTTTTACATTGTCACATTAAAAACTTTTACTTTAATTCAATATGATCCATTGACATGTTTTAACAGTGCTATCTTCCTGTAGGTGACATGCTGGGATTAGATGTAATTGCCTTTGTACTGTACATGTTTAAAAAATGTATCAAATACAGACATTATCAATATGTTTGTACATCTTTATCATCTCTCATTTAGCTACATAACTTTAAACTCAGAATAAAAACCATTATGCAGTCCAATACCAAATTAATGAAAACAAAATGTTTTCAAAACAATCTATTAATTGACAATACCTTTACAAATTATTATTTTAACTGTGTCAAATTTACATCCCAAAAAAACCTACCTTTATCCTGTTCATTCAGAAAATGATCCACTGTCTTCTAAGATATCTGAACAAACATCTTAAATTTTTTTTCTTCATTAAAATAAATATATCAATTATAAATAAGCCATTTTTTATTAAAATCATCAGTATATAGAAATGTTAAACCAAAAATATTTTTACTAATTGCCAGTATATATTATTAAAGTTTCAAAACATTTGTTAAAATTATTATATGTCTCACGTAGATAGTGAATTTTACATTCCAAATGTGTATTAATTTGCTTTTTAAAAATATACAAAGTTAATTTACTATTTAACTAACAAATTAGCATTCCAAATCTACAGGATGGTTTCAACAAAGAGTATCATCTGAAACACACATTAGTCTTAATCATAAATGTTGCAATAAATAATCTAATAACAAGTTGTCAGGTTTGCTGAGGTAGAATCCCCTGCTGAGGGGTTGTGGTCTTGATTTCGGAAGAACTCTGGGTGAAAGGCCTGGATACCAGGACTCCTCATCCCCAGATCTTGGACGTTGGCGAGACCTAGACAATGGTGCGGAATCTAACCTGCAGGGAGGTGTTCGCCAGTGACCCCTCCAAGCGGGATATGGGCTTAGCTGCACCCTGCAGGCAGGTCGCGGTTCTTTGACCAGGTATCCAAGATCCATGGCAATAGAGACTCTGGGTATCAATGGCCCAGGGAAGTGCCTAACCAAGGCACTATTACACAAGGAGCTATACTTAGAGGAGGGTACAGTACTTAGAACTAGCACTCAAGAGGTACACTGGGATTGGCACTTAAGAGATGCTCGAAGAAATGCACAGGAGATAGCATGCTGATGCACCTTTGCGCCGTGGAGTGGCACTCAAGGAAAACACTGGTAATGGTGTGTGGATGCACTTCCGCACCACAGGATGGCACTAGAGAGAGACACTGGTATTGGTGTGTGGACGCACTTCTGCACCACAGGGTGCAACTCGAAAGAGACACTGGTATAAGATGTGTAGATGCACTTTTGCACCACGGGGTGCACTCGAGGCAGACATTGGTATTAATGTGCAGACGCACTTTTGCACCACGGGGTGTGACTCGAGAGAGACACTGGTATATGATGTGCAGGCAGGGATGTAGGACGCACTGCAGCTCACAGGAAAACACAGGAGACTTGGAACACTCCCAGAGATGGAGGTTGCACTGCGGTTCACAGGAATAACACTGGAGACTTAGGCACACAAGCAGAGATGGAGGTCGCACTGTGGCTCACATGAATAACACTGGAGACTTAGGCACACAGGCAGAGATGGAGGTCACACTGCTGCTCACAGGAATAACACTGGGAACTAGACGTGGAAACCATGGGAACCTGAAACAGACTCAACTAGCACACTAGGAGTGACAACTGTTGATAAGGCAATTTCCTGGAGTTCTGGAGGCAGATTTATACCCAGGAGTAGCAGACAATTGGAGCACAGCGTCAGCTGACTGAGATCATGCTACCATTGGTTAGGAGGACTGTCACATGCGAAGAACTGTCATGGCGGCGCCCATGATGGGAACTCCAATCCCCAAGACAAACAGCTGACCATGGAAGTCCACAGAAAGCACCTACAGTAAGGCAGAATACTCAGCAACTCGCCCCTCACTGCACCAGATGTCTGACCACAAGGAAGTCAGGGGAAGCCGACACGGAGGTAAGAGATAGCCGATCCTAGGCTGAACCCTGACACACGTATACTGGATCTGTGTTTAAAATAAATTCTAAAAAATACCCATATATCAAATTAAAATAGTGAAATTACTATCTATGGACTGTGGAACATGATCCCACGTTATGACAGAGGATAGCTAGCATTGCACATTATTTGCACTTAAACTGATCCTAGACCTAGTTTTAAAATGGTATTGGGAATCTAAATGTCATGCACAAAATAAGGGCACCATGTTTTAGGCAATTTTTAATACACTACAGAGTGCCAATATGCTGAGATTAGTTTGAATGGTAACATGTACTGTTTTGAAACTTTAAGTTTTCTAATTATAGAGTTGCTGGCCTTTGTTGTCTAATCAACACAGCCGTGACAGCATGTTCCACGTCTGTGGTGGCTGCTGTGCCCCATTCTGTACATTACTTATTTTGAGGTTTGTGAGATCTCACGCATAGCCATTGAGGTCCACCTAGAGATAGTATATAGTGTGAAATCACAAGGCTGTTTGGCTGGCTGTGCAGAGGTTCAGGAGAGAGAGAGATGATTTGTTTTTTAGAATCTGAATGATGACTATTTTGATACATTTTTAACAACTAAAGCTGCATACACACACACAACGATTTTTTTAATGAACGATTTGAGTAAACGATTTTTTCCCTTGAAAAAATTTACTAAAATCGTTTACTAAAGTTGTTCATTTACTAAATGTCATGAACTATTTTTATGAACTACAAACGATTTTTGCATATTCCCTTAATGAAAATCGTTGAGTTGACAAGTCTGACTGAACGACAAACTACAAACGTGAACGTGCATGAACAATAATCGTTCATCGTTTGACTCAGAATGTGAACGATTTTTGCCATCAATTATCGTTATACGATATCGTTTAACGATAATCATTAAAAAAATCGTTGTGTGTATGCAGCTAAATACATCTATATTTTTTAGTAAACACATTTATTTTTTTAATTAAAGATTGTTAATCATTTAACCAGGTAATTAAATTTTTTTTTTAAATTTAGGCAAGTTACTGCCACAACTCTGTCCTCAGCAACAAAAAAGAAATGTTCAAGAACTTCTATTTACAAACATTGGGGTAGATGTATGATGGGCAGATTTTTGTGCAGCTGACTACACCAGTACCAGATTAAGGTCCACATGGGCCTGGAGCTGAAATTTATGAAGGGCCTATTGTGTGCTCTCACAGGAAGCATGACCAGCATGATGAGGGTGACCAGTGCTTTGGGGGTTTGGTCTAAACACACACACACACATATAATATAATATATATGCACGCGCGCGCACACAAATAAATAAATAAACAGCTAAAGTATTTAATCACTTAACTGGCTAAAATTTTTCAAAAAATTTCCCCCAAATTGTCAGTTTTTTTTATTTATTATCAAATTATGTTTTGAAAAAGGTAGTTTTATAGATTAAAAAAACCAAGGGAAGGATGTACTAACCTTGTGATGTACATCCCGCCAGTCACCGCAAAATGACTAATCACATATGTGCTAACATATGTGATTAGTATCGCAAAGGACAGCTCTTGCGATAAGAGCTGCCCTTTGCGAATCAGCCGATGACGGGTGAGGGGATCTCCGTCCCCTCCATGCCCCGAGAGCTTCCTGCTGGTGACCTGTGTAGGAAGTCCCGGGCTCCTCCTCCTCTTTCTTTCTGCACCCGGAGGAGAAGGAGGCGGTGGACCCAGGAGGAGCACAGGCCGGCAATCAGGAGACTGAGGTGAGTGGGGCCAGTGCTGGGCGACTGCGGGGCAGCAATACGACAGCGAAGCGTCGGGAGCATGTTGCGGTAAGAAGCCCATAGGCTTCTATAGGGTAATGCCAAGTTTTCTGGCATTACCCTCCTCTCCGAAAATAGGGTGGCCGGGGCTTAGTACATATGAAAATGCGGTAAAAACCCAGAAAACAGGATTTTTACTTCATTTTTCCATTAGTACATCCCGCCCAAAATAATTTAATAATTTATTGGAGATGGAGGCGGGTCTAAAGGGGGCGGGGTGAGAGGCGAGGATTGGGGTTGGCGGGTGGAGCTCTGTTGTGTGGGGAGGGGGCATGGCTGGACAGAGTGGAGATGGAATGGGGGGGCAGAGATAAACACTGCATATATACACACAGTACACATACACCCACAGTATAACAGTGTATACAATATACATATATATAACCAGTGTGTGTGTGTATGTAAACATACATGTATGTATGTATGTATATATATATATATATATATATATATATATATTATACACACACACACACACTGCCTGATCAATATGGCCAGAAGTGATTGGGGGCAGAGTGGAGCCAATGCTGCTGGGAGATGCTGGGCTGCTTGGCCACTGTGGCCAGCAGTGATCGGGATAAATTGGTTGTGCAGAGTGGCCGGAAGGTCCCTCTGAGATTGGCAGCTAACTTCCAGCAGCACAGAGAGAGTTTTTCTGACTGGTTGCATCAGATGCAACCATGTCAAGGAAAGCCAAGTTTGGTGTGGTTGCATCTGATGTGACCACGCCAGGCAAGTGGTTAAAAAAAAAAAATTTTTCAGCTTTTAATAAATAAAAATAAATAAAGCAATTTTTTATTTAAATGGAGAAAAAACCATAATGGCTTAATAATTGAAAATTGTGCTTACCTGGCGGTTGCTCCTCCGTTCAGTCTTCTCTTTTCTGATTGACAGCCAGCAGCCATTGGGTGAGGGGGCAGAGGCACACATGGATAAAGGGGGCAGATGCACAAATGGGGAGAGGCAAATAGGGAAAAAGGGGACATGGGTATACTGTACATACAGTATACCCATGAGGAGACAGAGGCACAGATATGAAGGAGGACAGAGGCATAGGGAAGGGGCAGTGAAAGATGGGAAAAGGACAGAAGCACATATAAGGAGGGGGCAAAGGCAAAAATATGGAAGTCTGAGTGAGGCACATAAATTGGTAGGCAGCAGAGGCACATATATGGGGAGGTGGCAGAGGTTGGAATGATAAACAGGATGACAGGACAGGAGAGAAGGGCTGAGGCACCTCTGTATATGGCAGCGCTGTCTCACCCTCATTGCCATCTTCTGTGCAGTGCACACACTATGCCCGTTCAATGGGAGCAGGAGAGGAGAGCTGGGGGCGGGGCATCTGTCGAGGTAGACAGAAGGCAAGTGACACTTATCCGCTGGGGGAACCTAAGAGGAGGACATGCATGTGACAGGGGGGCCCAACGCTACTTGCTTCCAATAATCTGACAGATGCCACCGTTCCCTGTGAAGGAGGCGGGGGGTGTCGCTGCCCGTGGGAGGGGGCGGGGCTAGCAGTTGTGGGCGGGGCCTCAGATGCCACTGGCAGGCTGCTGCTGTAGCAGGAAAACATTTTCCTGTCTGCAGCAGCACAGCAGATGCTGTCGGCCTATTTTACTGGGCGGCCTGGAGCTGAAGCTCCACCCGCCCCATTGATAATCCGGCCCTGGAATAATGTGCTGCTGTTCCACCCTGTCAAAGAAGAAGTATTATAGCGGCTAGCAATAGGCCCAATGTAAGTCTTCCTGCCTGTCCTCATTACCAAGGCAAAGCAGGTACCAGTACCTATGAGATGAGTGAATACCTCATCTGCAGGAGTGGGGGAGTGGATTTTGTCGTCCCCCCCCCTTCCCCTCCTATGTCTATTCAAGCCAAGGCACAGAATGCATCAACCTAGTCAGACACAAAGTGTTTTCCATTTCTGCCCATCTCCAAAGGGCATGCACAAGATCTTTAAAACATTCTGAGTTCTCACACGCAGCCAGGAACCGGCAGCAGTCACAGCCAGGTTCAGTGCTTCCTGGCTACTGTGGTAGGGCAACGACAGCTGCAGCTTTCAATATTGATAACTGCAGCTGAGGGAATGATCATTGCCAATTACCATTCATACATTGCCCTGCACATCTACTGTATGCAGCTATCTTATAATTAGCAGCATTGAATATAAGGACAAGGGCGCAAAGTGCTCCTGTAATCTTTAACCAAACCCCACAATAAAACATGGGAGAAAAGCCGTTTAAACGCAAATAATGAGAGCTTATACCAATTCTCCACCCATATTGACCCATTAAACATCTCTCCCTAAGATAGCTATTCATGTGGAATGTTTAATATATACCGATCTTTGACAATTTTTTTTGTTGAGAAGGATTATTTCTTTGTTTTATTGGAGGATTGCTCAATTTGACCTGTAATGGTAATTACAAAATATACTATAAGCAAAACAAATTTATATAAATAAAAGTTTCTACATTGATTAAAAAAAACCCACTCTAGTTTACTAATCCTATAATTGTCACTTATAATTATTTGTATAATCAACAAATATTTAGTGGTACCTTTTTGAATTCAGTAGAGTTTCCAGTATCCAAACCTCCCTCGACACCCAAAATTGTGGCAGGAGTAAGAATTTCCTGAAGCTTATTTTTCCAATTTTGAAATTCCATCTGAAAAGCCGGCCTACCACCTGTTCCATGAGTGTATTGTTTCTCAAGGCATAATTTTTTTACTGTGCTTTTACAGTAGTGGTGTTGCTCTTTGCAAATATGAGCCGTTCTTTTGCATACTCCAATGGAGCTAACGTCACTTGCAATTTTCCTCCAAATTGAATCTTTGCACTCAGAGGGAACATTCAGACCACTTGATTTGCCAAATAATTTGATATAATTATTCAACACGCCAGCAATTAGGATATCATTGTCCTCTGAAGAGAATTTAGAAGATCTTAGATGATCTTCAGGGTTTTTAATTCTTTTTTTTTCCCCAGATACGATATCGGTGGATTCCTAACATGGTGTAAGTAAATAATCACTTGTACTTTCTTTGGTATTGTCAAAAAAACTTACTGTTGACATTAGTACACTGTTAGGAAATTAACAAAAAAGCAAACAAAAAAAATTCAATAATGTAAGTAAAAAACTACAACACATAGTATTACATGCACAGATACTTACTGAAAAATAAAAATTTTTATTTTAGCATATATAAAAAAAAATCAGAGAAAACTACTTGATAATTCAGGTATTCAGACCGCTAAACTTTAACAAGTAGTTGTGTATAAGACCTAGAGTACTCTGAATAGGCCTAAGTTAACATACAGTATGTTTATAGAGTATTTATGGTGAAGGAGTCTTTTCTACAGCTCTAAACACCTGAACTAATATAGCATTAGCTAAGTGAAAGTTTAGGCAAACTAAACAAATGTATACCCCTACTCAAGAAAAAACAGCCAGTGTGTTAGAAACATGACATCAGAACTGTAAGCAAAGATAGTCGCAGCTATGAAATGTAATTTTTCACTATTCGCTAATTACGTTAGCTAACTATAAAAATAATAATTGCAGCCTTGTGCATATGTCTCTATTTAAAATACATTTAGACAACAGACAAGACAGACAACTATAGAAAACAATTACCAAAAAACTATTATCTTTAGAGTCGGCCTTTATTTGACTTTAATGTTTAAATTTTGTTTTCAAAATTGGTAGATGTATTATAGTCGCATGCATCGTGCCACTACAACTTTTCCTGTTTCACCTTCTTTATCCAAGGCATAGCTGAAAGCAGTACCGATGAGATAAGTGAACATCTGAATTTCCAGGAGTGGGGGTGTGAAAACTTCCTCCCCTCCACCCATCCCATGCATAAGCACACAGCTCATCGGTCTTGTTCAGATGTGCTCCTTCCTTCCTGGCCACCTCCAATGGGCATGTGCATGATCTCGTAAACATAGTGAGATCTCATGTGCAGACAGGAACCGGCAGCAGCCACAGCCAGGGAAATGCTGTCATTGGTGTGGTAAGAGGGCAACGACAGCTGCAGCACACAACCCCCCACTAATACACGGGGGAGAAGCAAAAGCAGCGCACATAACATGCACTGATTCCCCTTCTTCCACATATCGCCAGGTAACTCATCTACCCCTTTGCCCAGTACATCGGCGTTGCTAACTTGTAGATAAGAGAGACAATAATTATAGGGGCACATAGCACCCCAGTCATTCAACACCAAATCCTGTCAATATGACAAGTGGGAGAAGCATACATCAGTGCACATATCATGCTCTGATACCAATTCCTCCCCATATCGTCCATCTCTGTTGCTTGATGTGCCAAACTTTATGGCTGCACTGTTTGCTCACACGCACCTAACTCTTCCTGTGTCTGTCATCCCGGTCAATAGTACCCATGGAGACACATCATTATATCAGATTAAGCCCTCACACACAGTATATTTGGCTTTGGGGGTCTGTTCCCCCAAGAATTAAAGGTATAAAACAAATAGCAAAAATAAATCATTAAAAAAAAGGCTAAACTCAGTGGTGGATGTATTATAGCAACAATAAGTATTACAGCTTACCCTTCTTTATCCAAGGCATATCAGGAAGCAATACTGATGAGACGAGCAAACATCTCAAGTGCAAGGGGAGAGGCAGTAACCCCCACCCCTACCCTAGCATAAGCACACTGCTCTTCGGTCTTGTTCAGATGTGCTGTGCCTCCCCTCCTGGTCATCACTGGAGGGCATGCAAATGATCTCACAAACATTGCGAGTTCTCACATGCAGACAGGAGCCAACAACAGCTAGGTCCAGGGCCACTGCTAACCCTCCTGTGGTGGGAGGGCAATCACAGCTGTAGCTGTCGATCTCAATAGCATCAGCTGTCGGATTGGATCAGTGCCAATGACCATTCAAACATTGGCTTGTACATCAGTGCTACTATGTTGTGGATAGCAGTGCTGATAATAACAGGGGTGCATAGCCAAGAGCCATCCCCACATTAATACATGAGGAAGAAACAATATCCGCACACATAGCATGCACTAATAACACTTCTCCCCAATATCACCCCTTCATACATCTCCCCCAAATAATCAATAATGTCTGCAACAAGATGTGGTATCACTAATCCCCTGATGATCCCTACATACCTCATCCACCAAATACATCGCAGTGTAATATTACATATACTCTACACATATATATATATATATATATATATATATAAATATAATATATATATATATATATATATATATCTATACACAATTAATTATAAGGGCTACGTGTAAAAAACTGCAATTCTCCCATAGAGAATTCTGGAGGGGGGGGGGCATGGAGTTTAAGGGGCTACACCTCAAAAGCTATTGGAGGTACCAAGCTGAAATTTGGCACATGTGGGTAGAATTGTCGCTCAGTGTTGCATGCCAAATTTCAGGGCATAAACATAAAAAATGAGGACTTGGGAGTAATCTAAAGTTCCAACTGTCACATTTTTCTGATATTCTCAATTAGGACCACTTTTCTGCTGTAGTCTATGGTTTTTTTTTGGGAAGGCATAACTCAGGGTAGGGGGCAAATTTAGACTTGGGGTTTGTTTTATTAGGTAGCTATTGTGCTTTTGGGGTTCAGGTAAATTAGAAAGTTACAGTTTTTAAAGTATTACCTAAAGAATGCGCCATTGAATAGATAGGGCTTTTCAACTTGTTGCGCAGCCGCAGTAGGAGCCTCCCACAGGTGCATTCACTGTGGCTTCACTTGAGTGCACCAAGATGGCCGTCGTTGCGGGCTTTAGTGGTGGTGGGCTAGGGGGAAGGAAGCTGGTGTTAGCTGCAGCGGGACCCGGGGGAAAGGCACGGGAGGGGGGTAGCGGGCGTTAGCTGTGGCCAGGACACTTATTGACGGTGGTCCAGGCGGCAGTGCGAGCGGTGGTGAGGCATGCATTAGGACCCAGGGGAGGTAGCAGTAAACAGAATGCAGGCTTGGATCTGTGAGATCCGTGATACCTGCTTCTGTGTTCAACAAAAAAAAAAAGGCGTGCCCCTGCCACCCAAAAAACAACCAGGCTTTGGAGACGCAGTACTGGTTGTGCTAAATACAAGGGACAAACGACATATGGGTCCCTCGTATTGAGCGCAACCAGCACTGGGTTCTGAGCCAGCATTGGTGCTGGAAACACAGCGGGAAAAAATGTGTAGGGTACCCCTGTATTTACCAGTACCAGTACCAGCACCGGACTCTTTCTGGTGGGGGTTGATGCCACAGCCAGGTGAGCCCTTTCACCTGGGCCCCCCAGCCAAAGCATCACCCCTGTCCGCTAGTCAGCCCAGGCTGAGGATCCCTGGGGAGCTTGGGACCCGCACAATAAAGGGGTCCCCCTCTCCAGGGCTCCTCAGGTCCCAGCTGATAGCCAGGGGCTATCCCCAGCACCCCTGGGTGGTGGGTGCCGGGTTGATTATGTTAAGTGTGGTGCAAGTAAAGATTGAATATTGGCTTTTGCGGTGGAACTACCCAGCAAGCGTCCCGTACAGTTCCCAGCAAGTCACACTACCAGTGAGCCCTCTGTCGTCCACTGATGCCCCATTGCACTACACCACTGCGGCATCAGCAGCACCACAGCTGCTGCCGCTACCCCGCACACCTACAGCCGTCTCGCACTCTGCACCTCCCAAACCACCTCCTGTGTGCTGTCCCCTCTCCACCTGCGCTAGTGTACCATTTTGTTGCCCTTCTCCCCTGCAGGTGGCCTGGTTTGCTCATCCAAACCCTAATAGTTAATACATTTTAAAAAAGCTATGAAATTCCATTGACAAAAAAGCTTACTGTTTCATATGTCCCATTAAGGCTGCTTAGACATGATCTGAAAATTCACAAAACCTGAATTTTTGCCACTCGAACTCCAAAAAGCAATGAAATTACGATCATTATGGCTGAAACCTTAATGGACGTGTTCCTTGCGCAATACAGATATGGTATGCCATGACACCATGTGGTTAACTGCAGATTCAGAACTCTCACAGAGTGAGATTGCTGTCACTCACAAAATGGTGGAGCTGATAATTCACAGATTTGTGTGATCATTGGAATACACCCATGCAGTCTATGCAACTGAGGTGTGAGCAGAACATACAGCTACGCAGATGGGATAAGAGTATGGTGAATGGGGGAACAGGGGCAGAACTATGGGAGACAATGGAGGCACCTGCCTTCAGGTGCCAGTACTGAAGGGGCACCTTCTCCATTGCCCATAATATATTCACCCAGCATTAGGCTATTTTATATTAGTGTTTTTGTGCATATGTAAAACATAAATAGATAGATATGCACAATATATATATTCCCTTTTTTTTAGGGGGGGCACCAAATTAAAACCTGCTTCCGGGTGTATGGGGATGAACTTACGCCACTGTGGGGGAAGGAGACATAGCAGTGTGGATGGAGCAGACAGAATTGCATGTAGAGGGGAAGATTAGGCAGTATAGATGGGCTCAAGCCAAAGTGATGCAGATTGGTAGAAAATGGTGCACATGGGGGGGACAGAGTGGCACAGTTTGGGGGCACACAGCGACATGAATAGGGGGTACAGAGTGGCATGGATGCAGGAAGACAGCGCAACGCAGATGGGTAAAGCCAGATTGGTGTGGATGAGGAAGACAGACTAGCAAAATGGGAGAACACACAACAAAAGGGATTGGGGAAGACAGATTGGTGCAAATGGGTGGGAAGACAGAGTGGTGTGGGTGGGAGGGGAAAGATAGAGTGGCACGGTTGGGAGGGACAAAGTGGTGCAGATGGACAAATAACGAGTGACAGAGATAAGGGGAAAACAGAGTGACGTGGTGCAGATGGAAGGAAACACAGTGGCACGGATGCAGGAAGACAGGGCGGTGCACATGGGGAATGACAAATTGGTGTGGATTAGGGCATGCAGACTAGCACAGTTGTGAGAACACACAGCTGTAGGATTGGGGAAGTTATAGCAGGCGAAGATAGTGTACATGTATAGACAGAGTATGATAGTTTTAGTAATTGGGAAGCTGAATGTGTATAATGAATGAGATGGCTGTATGGAGTGAGAAGGATGTTGGAACTCAGTGAAATTTTTGTGGTGACTGAATGGGAAGATTGTGGGTACTGAGTGGGATATGTGTGCCACATAACTGCTCGCACCTCAGTTGCATAGACTGCATGTGTGTATTCCAATGAGCACACAACTCTGTGAATTAGCAACGCCACCATTTTGAGAGTGACAGCAATCTCACTCTGTGAGAGTTCTGAATCTGCAGTTAACCACATGGTGTCATGGCATACCATATCTGTATTACGCAAGGAACATGTCCATTAAGGCATCAGCCTTAATGATCATAATTTCATTGCTTTTTGGAGTTTGAGTGGCAAAATTCAGAAGGTTTTGTGAATTTTCAGATCATGTCTAAGCAGCCTTAGTGGGACATGTGAAACCGTTAGGTTTTTTGTCTATGGAATATATATATGTAAAGAATATACATACATATGACACATATGCATAAGAATTGACCCGCACTCCTCTTTAATCAAATAAGTACTTGCTTGCCCTCCTAGGGATTTGTTGGATCCAAGTAATACATGCAGCAAATGGACTGCACTCCAAGGTTTTAAAGAAGACTCAATAGAGCAACATGTATAGCATCAATGTTTCAGATGCCTTTATTGCTGCATCTTTCGTCAGGATAAATATACACAAAAGTTATTACTTTTTTTTTTTTATTTTTTTTTTATATTCTGTATTTCGAAAGCTCACAGAAAATAAAAACATGGAAAAACATAAATATAATAAACATTACAAATAAGCTATTTTTTAAATGAAATAATTGGCAATAAGCATATGAGGGGATCAGTAGAGGGGGTGGGGGAAGGTGTTTGGGGGGGGTGGAACAGGACTACCAAGGGAAGCAAGGTACCATAGAGAATACCAGATGCTGGACAGGAAGCATTAAAAGGAAGAAAAAATGTACTGCTTGGAGAACAGCAGAGAAAAGTATTTAGTTAATTAATTAGGGGGGTTTGTCACATAGGGGTCAGATTGGGGAGAGCAGACTCAGCCACCACGCATGGGTCACACATTGGTAGTGAGAGTGGGGAGCAGAGGTGGCGAAGTGCCATTGTACAAGATCCAAACTGAGTAAACATATGTCCTCTATCATGAAGGTAGTAGGTAATATTTTCCATTTCCACTATATGCCGGATTTGTGACTTTAGGGCAGAGAGGGTTGGTGGAAGAGAGTTTTTCCAGTTACGAGCAATCAACTTCTAGCAGCAACTAAAATGTGGGATTACAATTTAACAGAGCGTTACTAAGGTCAGGAGGGGGGTAACTTAAAAGGAAGGTCCATGGGTCTTTCGGAATCAGGGCCCCAAAGACAGTGTTCAGAAGTGCATGAACTGAGGTTCAGAAAGGTTCAAGGGTCAGGCAGGTCCACCATATATGGGTGAGGGCACGTCAAAGGCCCCATTTTCTCCAACAGAGGGGTGAAACAGAGGGGAACATATGGGAGAGCCATACTGGGGTATAGTACCAGTGGTAATATAATTTGTAAGGTTTTTTAAGGTGAGTAGAGATAGAGGTTTTAGCAATTGCCAGTCTCATGTCATCCCAACCATCTTCGTCAGGTGGAGGGCCAAGATCCATCTCCCAGGAGGATTCATGTGGACTATTAATAGGGAGATCAGCAGCAATGAGAATAAGCCATATATTTGAGAGATCAACCCTTTAGACATGGGGCAATGTTTACAAAGTCATTCAAAATGAGTAAGGTCATGGAGAAGTGGGTCCTGTGGTAAGGAGCCTAAAAAGTGTTGTATTTGGAAATATACAAAGGGATTTAGGGATTGGGTTGGACATTGCAGTTGTAGGTCTGAGAGAGAAAGCCAGAGCCCCTGTGAGCTAAAATCAGTAGGAAATTTAAGGGACGCTGTTATCCACGACTTTGTGCGGGCCGTATGCAGACCTGGGGGGAAAATGGGGTTACACCATATGGGGGTAAGAGGAGAGGAGCCCCCTGTAGAACATAGGGGTGGTAATAGCAAATTTAATTGAGTATAAAACCCATATGCGTAAAAGGAATTTAAGTGTTGGAGGAAGGTTAGAGGGAGGAGGATGATGTTTCTTTTGTAGGCCCTATAGGGAGGATAGGTCTGAGGAAATGATATAGCTGAATTCAATATTAAGCCAGGAGGACGTTCCATGGGCATAGGAGGAGTAGGAGGAAACAATTTGGGAAACGTGTGAAGCCAGATAGTAGAGCTTAAAATCCGGGAGACCTCTAACTCCCTTGGAAATAATTTTCCAAGGGGGTTTGCCATTACAAATAAAACGGTTGATAGATTTCTGAAGGTTTTGAAGGAGGGTAAGGGGAACTGCCACTGGGGGGGTCTGGAAAAGGGAAAATATTAATTTTGACTGCAATGATCATTCCCAGCCACAAGAGTATAGGGTGTTTTCAGGAAGTTAGATCAGCTTGTAGTTTCGTTAAAAGCTGTGGAAAATTCTCCTGATATAATAGATCATAACGGGATGTCAGGAAGACCCCAAGGTATTTGATTTTTCTATGTTGCCATTTAAAGCTGTAGGAGGGTTTAAGGGCCTCAGCATCTTGGTGGGGTATATGGAGAAGCATGGCCTCAGATTTAGAAAAATTGATTTTATATCCAGAGAGCACACTATAGCTGTCTAATAAATTGTAAAGGTTGGGTAAAGATATCCGGGAGTTGAGTGAGGGTAAGTAAAATGTCATCTGCAAAAAGGCCAATTTTGGAAGATGAATTCCCAACCTGCACTCCATGAATGCTAGGGTTCAGTCGGATGAGGGAGGCCAGGGCGAAGATCAAAGGGGACACCGTTGATGAAGACAGTAGCAGAGGGAGTAGAATAGAGGGCCATGACACCAGTCAGAAGGTCTCACGATGTCCTAAATGATCGTAGGGTTTGAAACATAAAAGGTCCAGGAATCCTATTGAATGCTTTTTCAGCATCGAAAGAAAAGATAATAGCCGGGGATCTCCTAGAGTTTATGGTATGGATTAAATCTATGGTCCTACAGGTATTATCCCGAGCTTGATGTCCCAGTACACAGCCGACCTGATCATAATGGACCAAGGAGGGAAGGACCTGGTTAAGTCTGTTGGCTAAAATTTTGGCATATATTTTAACATCTAGGTTGAGGAGGGAGATAGGCCTATAACTAGCACAATTGTGCAGGTCCTTACCCTCCGTAGGCACCACGACGATCCTGGCCTCTAGCATATCTGTCGGGAAGGAGCCCCCTGTAGAACATCATTAAAAAGGGAGTGCAGGTGGGGAACCAGATGACCCATACATTTTTATAGTATGCAGCTGTAAATGCGTCAGATCCAAGTGACTTGCTGGACTTCTGCTGTTTGATGGAAATTACAATTTCCTCCTCCAAGATCTCACTCAAACCCTTGATCGCCACATGGGACAACTGAGGAAGATTGGCAGCTGAAATAAATATTTGAATTGCCATTTCTGTAGGCGGGACAGAAGCAGGGGGTAAGGCAGACTGCAGGTTGTATAAGTTACTATAGAAGCTCTGGAATTCAGAACGAAAAGCTGCGGGGTCGTAAAGAAGGCAATTTTTGGAATTTATAATCATGAGGATGTTTTTATGGGTTCATGCCGCAAGGAGCCTAGATGCCAAAATCTTATCAGCCTTATCTCCCTTTTTATAAAAGGTTTGGCGTAACCATTTTAGATGTTTAGCCATGTGTTGGGAATAAGTTATTACCTTTTAAATAACACCCAGTGAAGTCCAGGACTCCGGCTTCCCCAAAGGCAGGCAATTCATACATCTCTCCAATTCTGTAGCAACTCCTTTATATATATATATATATATATATATATATATAAAATCAAATTTGAATACAAACTGAATTGGTAGCCCTGTGTCAGTGACAGGGTGGAATCACTCCCTTTCCTGGCATCTGTATGCCTCGCTCTAATATTAACTGAGGCTTCCAATATTACTCCTTTCCTGAGGATGGAAGCTGGTAACATAAAATGTATGTAGGAGAACCGAGTGTGCCCTACTCAAAAATGGCGCCTCAGGGCCATTTTTGAAATTCAAAGATGGCTACTGCAAGCCAATCACGGCTTGCGACGTCATCGCCCCACCCCCTCGGCTGGCTTAAATACAGCCAGCAGCGTGTGCTCCATCCATTTAGTCCTTCAGCCGGGGAGCTGGAGAGACCAGCTGAAGAATGAAGACAACGGGAAGCCCTGGATGAGCGGCGGCCGCACAAAAGAGCTTACTGGCTGCTGCGCTCCAGGTGAAGGTCCTGGTAAATAAAAAATTTAGAAGACTGTGTCTGTGTGTTTTATTTGAATATTTCTTTTGCAGGGGTACTACAGGTGCCAGCAGGCCCTTAATACCCCGCCTGCTGGTATTGTGGTTCTCCAAGTACCAGCATGCGGGGATGCCTGCTGGGACCTGTAGTACTATTGCTAAAGACAATATTTATATTTTCTTATGCACCACACTATACATAATAAACCCGGCACCCACTGCCCAGGGGTGCCGGGGATAGCCCCGGGCTATCAGCCTGGGCCTGGGGTGCCCTTTATTGGGGGTGTTCTCAACTCCCCAGGGATCCCCGACCTGGGCTGACTAGCAGTCAGGGATGATGCTGCAGCTGGGGGACCTGGTGAAAGGGCTCCCCTGGCTGTGGCATCACCCCCCGCTAGACGGAGTCCGGAGCTGGTTCTGGGAAATACATGGGGAGCCCTATGCATTTTTCCCCTGTATTTCCAGAACCAGGACCGGCTCAGAGCCCTGTGCAGGTGGCACTAAATACGGGGGACACCTACGTCATTTGTCCGTCGTATTTTGGTGACCAGGACAGCTTCTCAAAAGCCTGGTGCTGGTTGTGCGTAATACAGGGGACCTCTATGTCATTTGTCCCCTGTAGTTAGCACAACCAGTACTGGGGGCTCCAAAGCCCGGGGCTGGTTGTTTTCTGGGGGTTGGGGCCATGCCATTTTTTTTTTTTCAAAACACAGGCAGCGTGTCATGGTTGTGCTTAAATGCAGGGAACAAATGACATAGGGTTCCCCATATTTAAACACAACCAGCACCAGGCTAGTCAGAACCAGCCCTGGTTGCCAAAATACAGGGGAGAAATGGCATAGGGGTCCCCCGTAAGTTGTGCAACCAGCACTGGGCTCTGATCCAGTCCTGGGTCTGGAAATACGGGGGGAAAAAAATGAGTAGAGTCCCCCTGTATTCTCCAGGACCAGCACCAGACTATGTCTAATGGGGAGCTGATGCCATAGCCAGGGGAGCCCTTTCACCGGGCCCCCCAGCCGCAGCATCAACCCTGACCTCTAGTCAGTCCAGGCCGGGGATCGCTGGGGACTCGGGGACTCCCCCCGCCCTCCCCCCCAATAAAGGGGTTCCTCTCCTCAGGGCACCCCAAGACCAGGCTAATAGCCCGGGGCTATCCCCAGCACCCCTGAGTGGTGGGTGCTGGGTTGATTGTGTTGTGTGGTGCATTTTAAAGAATATTTTCTTTTGCAGGTGAACTATAGGTCCCAGCACGTCTCCCTGCATGCTGGTACTTTGAAAACCACAAGTACCAGCATACTGGGCAATAGGGCCCACTGCCACCTGTAGTCCACCTGTAAAAAAAAAAAAAAATTAAAATAACACAACACACTTTAATATTGTAATATTTTATTTTACAGGTCTTCACCTGGGGGACGACGGCCTTTAAGCTCTTTTGCATGGCCACCGCCACCCCAGGACTTAGGCATCTTTGCCTGGTGGACGCCAACCCGCCAGGGCTTCGGCATTTTCGCCTGGCGGCTGCCAACCCTCCGGGGCTTCGGTGTCTTTGCCTATTGGGCAGCAGCCTGTGATAGCTCTTTTTCATGGCCACCACCCACTAGGACTTCTGGTGTCTTCGCCCAGCGGGCACCAACCCGTCAGGGCTTTGATGTTTTCACCTGGCGGGCGCCAACCTGCCGGGGCTTTGGCCTCTTCACCTAGTGGGCGGCAGCCTGTGTCAGCTCTTTTGCATGGCTGCCACCCACTAGGACTTCCGGTGTCCTCGCCCGGCGGGTGCCAACCCGCCTGGGCTTCGGCGTTTTCACCTGGGGGGTGGCTGCCACCTCCACAGGGCTTCTATGGTCCTCTGCAGGTGCCGCCACCACCACCTCCATTGACATTATGAGTCATGATTGGCTTGTGGTGGCCATCTTTGAAAATCAAAGATGGCCACCGCGAGCCAATCACAGCTCGCGACGTCATTGTCGGCGTCAGCTGCGGGACCGGCGCCTGTTCAGGTGTCTGCGATGGGCCTGCCTAGTATGGCAGCGGCGCCCATTTTAAAATTCAAAGATGGTCGCCGCGAGCCGTGATTGGCTAGCGGCTGCCATCTTTGAATTTCAAAAATAGCGCTGAGGCGCCATTTTTGAAATGGGTGACGCTGCCATATTCAGCATAATGGCTGTCTGGGTCTGAATCCTCTTGGGTACATGCCCGCCACCAATGTTCTCACCACCGCCGGACCCTCCACCGCCGACGGACCCTCCGCCGCCAACACCCGCACCCCTGCCAACACCCGCGTCCCATGCTGACAACCGCGACCCGCCACCGCTGCTGAGGTCCCCACCGCTGCATCAGTGTTCTCCCTGCTGCTTTGCTCGCAGACGACGGCCATCTTGCTGCACCCAAGTGAGGCCACTATGACTACACCTGGTGGAAGCTCCTACTGTGGCTGCGCAAAAAGTTGAAAAGTGCTATCTTTGTAATGGCGCATTCTTGAGGTAATAGTTTAAAAACTGTGAATTTCTAATTTACCTGAACCCCAAAAGCACATACCCTTTCACAATAGCTACCTAATAAAACAAACCCCAAGTCTAAATTTGCCCCCTACCCTGAGTTTTGCCTTCCCAAAAATCTCCCATAGGCTACAGCAGAAAAAGGTTCCTAATTGAGAATGTCAGAAAAAAGTGACAATTGGAGCTTTAGATTACTCCCAAATCCTAATTTTTTATGTTTTTGCCCTGAAATTTGGCATGCAGCACCCAGTGACAGTTCTACCTGGCCATTCCAAATTTCAGATCCGTACCTCCTATAGCTTTTGAGGTGTAGCCCCTTGAACACCCTGCCCCCCCCTTCAGAATTCTCTCTGGAGAAATCCGTTTTTTTAGATGCAGCCTTAATATAAGGGCACGACTGTGCCCTTATAATATATATATCTTAATTGTGTCACATAGGGGCCTATTCATCATCCCTTATTTCTTCTTCAGGGTCCATAAGGCTCCACAGGGAGACATTGGGGTGTAGTTGGGACCTGGAGTACCGGACACCAACAGCAAAGCTTTTCAATCCCAGGATGCTCTGGTCCTTCCCCCTATACCCCGCCCACAGCCTGAGAGCACTTCAGTTTCATTGGTGTCCAGCAGGAGCTGAACCACCATTATAGCAGTGGGCTGCATTAAGTAACCCAAGCTTTACTTTTATGCTTTTATTTACTTTTGATTTATTTTTTTACAAACGGGTGAGCAGCAACATCACCCCTCCGGATGTCTGTGCTGCTGCCCCATCACCCCTTTGCAGCACCGTGACACCAAGCCAGTGCTAGATACTCCAGCAGGCTCTACAGACCCCAGACTGCAGCCCGGAATCCAGGGGACAGGTAAGGTGGAACCCAGTTTGAGGGGACCCGTGTCTTAGTGCAGTCTTGCCTCCGGTCTCAGGAGACAGACCGGGGGCACTGATGTGGACACTGACTTTACCCACTACTCCTCTAGACCCCCGGGGCATAACATTACAGATGCAGAGGCTTATTTTAAAGGCCAAGGGATCCGTTGGTTAACATCAGCTAGGAGATAAGGAGTTCTCCATGCAGCCCTCCCCCATCTCAGGGTGCCTTTCCACTGCGGTCTTGGTTGTTCCCTGAGCTGCTCCTCCCTCAATCTCTGCCCCCTCAGAGATGCACAGCAGCCATTTTAGGCAAGCAGGTCTCCGGGAAACGCTGGATCCAGTCTCCCTGTATACCTCTCCCATGGGCCAGGTTATACATTGCTATAACCTACCAGCCACTGTGGTCTGTGTAGTCAATTTTAGTGCCCATTGCAGACATGTAATATTTTTTTTTCTGCGTTTGTATGTGACTTGTGCTAGAGCTAATCTCTACTTTCTATATTATCAGTTATACCTTTCCCTTATTTTTGAATATACCCTGACATACTAAGTTATTGGGGGTTCCTAGTACCTCACATCTGCTATATAACTGTGAGGACTATCACATACTATATATCGTGGTTGCACAGTACACTTTGCTATATATAGCGTGGTTGCAAACTACATTGTGCCATATTACACATACTGCAAGGTGTTCATTGCACTGTATCATACTGTGTATTCTATTATTCTTGTGCCTATGGCTGGCAGAGGAAAGAATAACAAGCAGCCTGATGCTGCTCCTCCTACTTTGGTGTCTTGTAAGTCCTGCTCTGCAGGTTTAGCCACAGAGGTCCTCATTCAGGATGGTCTCTGTATTATTTGTTATACAACCCCAGGCCCATCAGCCCCAGTCTCTCTCCCTCAGAACCCACTCAGGGCTGCCTTTTCACAAATGCTGGCTAAACTTGTGGACCAAGCAGCAGTCCCCTTGGTAGCTCCCCCTATGGGATGGCCACAGCAGGTACTCCCTGCAAATCCTTTGCCTTCCCCATGGATAGACGTACTGTCTACCTCAGTACAGAGTTTAGCTAATACCTCTACAGTTTTTCAGAAAATGCTGCAAAAAGATAAACCTTTACCTACTAAGCCTACTAAACATACTATGATATCTTACCAATCCACACAGTTATCTGATTCTGAGATATCATCTGGGGAGGCAGAAAATGCAGATCTCTCTCACTCTGACTCCTTCTCAGGAGAAGAGGAGCCACCCTCCAAACTAAATATACCTGCTCTTGTGAGAGCTGTTCAAACTATTCTGCAAATAGAAGAGCATGAACCTGCTTCTAAGAAAAAACATGCCATTTTTAAGCAACAAAAGGTTGTTTTACCAGAGTTCCATCACTCTGTCCAGCTATCTGAAACCTTTTACAGGGCATATTCCAAGCTTTACTCATGTGATCAAATTCCAAAATGGTTCAGTTCCTATTACCCACTTCCAGCTACTGACTGTACTAAATGGGAAGTTCCCCCAGCAAGGAATTATCATGCAACATGTTTGGTTAAAAATGCCACCTTACCCATTCATACTGCAACCTCCTTGAAGGAGACTACAGATAGATGTATAGAAGCTTGTCATAAATCTATATACTCTCTTACAGGAGCTATTACTCGTCCTGCTAGGGCTATGGCCTGGGTGGCAAAAGCCATTGAGAGTTGGACAGAGGCCCTAGAAGAGACTTTTCCCCCTGATGCTTCGAGGGAACAGCTGTCCTACATATCTCACATTAGAGATGCAGCCTCCTACTTAGGTGAAGCAGCTATAAATACGGCTCTCCTGGCCTCCAGGATATCTGCCACTTCAGTAGTGGCCTGATGTATCCTTTGGCTACGTTCCTTGAAAGCAGATTCAGGATCAAAACGGGCTCTAGAGTCTGCCTTATGCAGGAGAACTATCTGGTCCAGAATTAGATAAAATTGTGACTACTTTGGCGGCTAACAAGATGGTGTTCCTGCCCTCTGCATATAATACAAAGCTGTGGACATCATCCTTTTGGTCCTTTCGCCCTCAAGGTAAAGCCAAGGGTCAGTCCTTTCCATGACAACAGACCTCAGCCAAGGCCTCCAAGCCTAGGACCAACAAAGCCTAGGCTACTAGACATCCACCTGCCAAGTCTGAAGACAAGCCTACAGCCTGACTGGGTGAGTCTCTCCCTGGGGCCCTCCAGGGTGTGAAGCCGACTTCAATTAACCCCTCTCCTTCCTGAGGTGACCCCCCCAACCGTTCTTTTGTACAGGACCTTCATATACACCTTGGACCTTGGAACCTTGGAACTTCCAGTTGGCATATATCTTCACTTCAATATCCCTGCTTCCTTGAGTGCTTTGGAAGTTCAGACAGGAGGGGGGCACATTCCTGTTAATAGCTCCGGCATGGCCCAGATGTCATTGGTACTCTGATCTTCAAAGGCTCTTCATAGACGTTCCTCTTCAACTTCCTAGGGTCCATGTCTACATCTGGACCTGGCCCATCTGTCTTTAACAACTTGGCTCTTGAGATATGCCTCCTAATGGCTAAGGGTTTCTCCAGCTCTGTGGTCCAGACCATGCTCAGAGCAAGTAAACCGGCCTTAGCCAGGATTTACCTCAGAATATGCATACATATTTACAATGGTGTGCTCCAAGAAACCATGACCCTCAAGTCTTTAAAGTTTCTCAAATTCTTGCCTTTCTTCAGGCTGGACTAGACCTATGCCTCCACCTAGCATCTCTCAGGCCTCTGCTTTTTTATATCTGGTTTCAGCACATAAATGTTCTTATACTGGATGTTCACATGCAAGATGTCACCTTCATGCAAGGTGTTTTATTTATACAACCTCCCTTTGTCCCTCCTGTGGCTCCATGGGATTTGTCAGTGGTGCTCAAAGCACTCCTGGAACCTCCATTAGAACCCCTGGAATCAGTGGATGTCAAATGGCTCACTGCGAAGACTCTGTTTCTTCTGGCTATAGCATCTGCCAGTAGGGTATAAAAGTTAGGGGTGCTTTCCTGTCATTCCCCCCTTTTTAATATTTTATCAGGACAGGGCTGTTCTTCGAACACACCCAGGCTTCCTTCTCAAGGTGGTTTCTCACTTCCACCTGAATGAGGAAATTCTGGTTCCAACCTTTAATTCACCAGACCTCTCAGCACATCCGGCCTCTTTGGATGTGGTCTGTGCTCTGAAGATCTACATGGACCATACTACTTCCATCAGGAAATCTGACTCCCTCTTTATCCTATATGGATTTCATAAGAAGGGATGGCTAACTAACAAACAGTGTGGCACCTCAGCTGAACACCTGAATGCACCTGGATTCTATGGGCTTCTCCTTTGGTCACTTGTTTCCTTCTCTGCATGAGAGTGTGATTCCTTAGTGTACCAGCTTCCTTCTCTCCTGTCCTGCCTGGAGCTTGTTAACAAAACTGAAATGCCCTCAGGCTGTGGGTGGGGTGTAAGGGGAAGGACTGGAGCATCCTGGGATTGAGAAGCTTTGCTGTTGTTGTCTGGCCCTCCAGGTCCCACCTACATCCAAATGTCTCCTTGTGGACCCTATGGACTTCAAAGAAAGAGAGTTAATGAAGGTAAGTTTTACCATAACTCTCCTTTTTTCACAAAAGCATGTGAAAATTAACATTTCCACATACTTTTGTAAAAAATAAGGGGTAAATTTACTAAGATCCGTGTTTGTCCTGATTTGCATTCTCAGGTGTTATCACATTTTTGCAAATCAGGAATTTACTATCATTAAAGTCAGGTGATTTATTAATTTTTCAGGTTGAAATCGGGTGGTTTAATGCCGCAAATTCGGCCGTTTGGAACAATAGAAATTATATCACCATCGGCTTAATTCGGAAGTACTTTTCACTTTTTTAATACAAATTGGGAATTTACCATTATTCGTTTTGATAAAGTCGCTCGTTTTACACTCAAATTGGGGACTCAATAGAAGTTTTTAATGCACCACCTCCTGAGCTTCGAGTTGCTATCGAACATACACAAATCAGTGTGATTTGTGTATGCTTTTGAAAGGCAAGTGTGTTCTAAGGGTTATTTTAAAAAAAAAAAAAGATGTGAGGTCCCCCCCAAAAAGGCTAACCAGTCCCGTACTTGCCAGCCTGTCCTGGTACCTAAAATTATGGGGAACAAAACGTGTAGGGTTCCACCATACATTAGGTACCAGCACCAGGCTGCAGGGCCAGTCCTGGTTTTAATTATAGGGGGGGAAAATTGTGTAGGGATCTCCCTATAATTAAAACCAGCAGGTTACTAAAGTTCATTCTGCAGTTTCCACCATTGACTTCAATGGAGGAGCCATTCATTGGCTGAGAGAGGTGGGGGCTCACCTCTCTCAGCCAATGAATGCTCAGATACGGCTCTATAAAGGCAGAAGCCACGTCTGAGCATTTCATTTGGGAGATATCAACCATCCTGGTTGGTATCTGTTGAGTGGATCGCGATTTTTGTTTTTTATGTTTTTAGAAGACCTTGGATGCTTACTGTGGACAAGGGGACCACTCCTGGTAATGTAGGTGACTGTGTGTGTGTATGTATGAAAGAAAACTGTACTTTCACAGTGTGTGTGTTGTGTTTTTGTACACATTTCTTTACAGGTGAACTACAGGTACTAGCGGGCTCTTAATGCTCCGCATGCTGGTACTTCTGGTTCTCCAAGTACCAGCATGTGCGGGAGTCTTGCTAGGACCTGTAGCTCCACTGTAAAGACAATGTTGTTAATTCTATTTTTTACATACTACATACACGATCAACCCACCACCCAATGCCCTAGGGTGTAGGGAATAGCCCCGGGCTATCAGCCTAGGCCAGGGGTGCCTTGGAGAGAAAGACTGATGCTGTGGCTAGGGGGCAGAGTTAAAGGGCTCCCCTGGCTGTGGCATCAGCCCCCCACTAGAAAGGGTCCGGTGCTGGTATTAATTATAGGGGGGACCCCTACGCAATTTTCCCCCCCCCTATAATTAAAACCAGGACTTGCCCGGTGCCCAGGTGCTGGTACCTAATTTATGGAGGAACCTTACATATTTTGTTCCCCATAATTTTAGGTACCAGGACAGGCTGGCAAGTCCGGGGCTGGTTAGCCTTTTGGGTGGGACCTCACATCAATATTTTTTTACAAACAATTAACCCTAAATATATAAAAAAAAAAAAACAGTCTGCACATAATTCACTGATATTTGCAGCTTGCTTGTTCGGGAGAAAAATTCGGGTGGTGAAATCTGGACCTTGAAATGGACAGGATCGACCAAATACACCATCAATAAAAATGATCCTGTCATAATCGGGACCTTGGTAAATTCCCAATTTTTTAAGTGAAAAAAATGGCCATTTTTCATCGATCCTATCCGAGTTGAAAAACGGGACAAATCGGGACCAAATCAAATCTTAGTAAATTTACCCCTTAGTGTCCATTCTTCAAGTTCTGATAAAACATCTTTTTTGGAACTTTGATGGTGTTACTGAATGCCACTTTCAGATGGCGTTCAGCCCCTTGTAACTTTCACAGGCTGCTGTTTACAAGGCAACCTGTGAAGATTTACATTGCAGCCAATGCAGAAGGACTATTCTCTCAATGCTGTGTCTGCACTCTGCACACCAGTCAAGTTATGTCAAGAGTAATTAGCTATAACCAACATTACAATCCATCTATCGAGGCCATCTTGGATGGAATTTAGGTTGGTGGTGCTCCCAAAGTTATTTTATGTAATACATAACACATATTTTGCACAGAGAGCAAAAAAAAGACAAAAGTCTAGTTTTTGGGGCACTCTTAAATAATTTTATTGTAGACAGTTCAGTGTTGATTAATTAATATATACCCAAGTTACACATAGTAAAATATAACTTTTAATAGAGAATATAATTAAAAAGGAATGGTATAAAGCATATATCCACTTCAAAAAACTGAATAAATAAGGCACACAGATCAAGGTGATAAATCACTTATATCAGAGCTATCATAGCAAAAGCATAATTTCTATTTAGCAAAAATATTTAGTGATGGATCCTTGTAAATAAATATAATAGTCCGAGAGGCTAGTAGTTATAGTATAAATCAGTCTCAAGGGTCTGCAGGATTCTCTCTCTCTCTAATGTCCAAAGTGAAAACAAATATGATATGAATACAATGTTTATCCAATTAGCAATAAGAGTCCTAAATTAAACACAATATGATCTCCTATTAACACTTATTGCATATAACAGATCACAGGTAGCGGACTCCTAAGTCAATATTTAGTCATTGCATTGTATCTTTAAAGTATTATGATAGCATGAAAGGGACCATTTTAACAGATAATGCTGAGTACAGTGACTTATCTTGCTTGATTGTACTTTTATATTCTTAATCAGCATATATATATATATATATATATATATATATATATATATAGAAAAATTCAATATTGCTACAGTGTCTTGTTTTAGATAACCATAACAAAATATGACAAACTTAGAGTATTTTCAAACTGGGCTTGCCTAACTATACAATTACATTTTCTAATTGACACATGACTAGGTAGATAGAGTAATCATAAAATCATATGCAATAAACAAATAGCCCATGGAAGATACTCTGAACTAAAAATATATATATATTGGAAAAAATTTATATAGAATGGAAGAAAGGAAAGTTCCAAATGGAGATGGCAGTTCATCCACTTCTGCTTTCGCATGTCTATAGTTCAAATAGGGGATGAGAGAATGGAGATCACCGTATCTGGAGGAAAATTAGGAGAGCGTTTCTGCTCTTTGGGCACCTAGATTTCTCACTCCCCTGTTACCATAGGCATTGCAGGGTAAGGTACTAACCTAGCCCAATGAGAGAGTGCTGTGGAGGGGAAAGAAAAGTACCTGGTTGGCAATCCCCATTTTGACGGCTGTTCATCTGCGTGTGTGTGTGAGCTGCTTGTCAGCAGCACACTATAGGATGCACGTTTCGCTTGTTAGCTTGATCACCTGCTCACCGTGATTCAAGCTTTCATCCAGTTTCCCTTTCAAAGGACCACTGGCCACTCAGGGGAGAGTACCTCTGAATGACATATGTTTGCACCAATCACCAAGTCCTATTGTGATCCAATAGTCAGTTTGCTTTTACTGAAGGGTGTGTTAATTGAGCTCATTAGCATATGTCAACAAAGCCATGATCTGTTCTCACAGGGCATAAGCAGTATTATAGATGAGTATATGTAACTTATAGGTATGGTAGTATTCAACAATTTTATTAATGAAAACTTATATATATAAAAATGGTATATATGTGAGTGTAATATGGTTTGCTATTATTCAAAATAATATCTAGGAATAAAATGAAATAAATCTATATTTAACATATAAATATATAATAATATCAATATATTCTCTTGTTACAAGATATTAAAATATCTAGCCATAAGTGTTCAGAAATGTCATTTCTAACCTTTAGATAGTTTTTAAAATCACAGTAGATCTTAATCATCCAGAACCATAGGGGATTAAATGAACCATATATCTAGCATGTATTAATATTAGTAGTTTTCTAATGAACATCAAAAATATTCATATAGAGAAAAAGTAAAAAATAAAAATAGATATTGAGAAGTACTAATCAAAGTCAATTCCAGTGACAGTAATTCTTATATTTGAATATACAATCAAAATTTAAAGAATAATGTAAAATAGAACATTAAGAATTATAAATTAATAAAAATGAATTAAAATTAAAAATGTATTAAATAAAACAAAAACATCAGTATAATTAAATAAAATGGCGGAGCCGTGAAAAAAAGGGGGGCCAAATTTAGGTTAGTAGAAAGGACAAAAAACACACTAAAGCTTCGAGTGTATAAAAATACAGGTGCTAAGAAAAGAGGATTCAATTATAAATCCTATTTTAAAAAAAATAGAGAGTGAACAACATAGTGATGTATATGAACAATTATTTGATGTAAAAAAAATATTTTACTAATAGATTATATGTAAATGTGATCTATTCAATAAATTGATTAAATATCAAAGTGAAGTTCATGCTATAAAAGTGAGGACACTAAGGCCCTGATTCAGACCCACTCGCAAGCGGCTGTCCGCTCGCAAGTGGGTCGATGGTCTGCACTGAGCATGCGCACGACGGAGGGAGCTCCGTCGTGCGCATGCGCCAGACGCGACGAGCGAAGGAAAGTCCTTCGCTCGTTGTGTCTGATCAAAGGGGGCGTGCTGTCGATGTTGATTGACAGCACGCCCCCTTTGGTGGGCGTGCCGGGGGCGTGCCTCCCTGACGGGGGCGTTCCCACGGGAACACCTCCCGTCAGAAGCCGGCCCACTGACATCACTAGTGATGTCAGTGGGAGTGATTTTGGCTCTGATAGAGCCAAAATCACTCTGGGGCTTGCGGTTGAAAACCTCAACCGCAGGCTCCGGCTCGCAGTTTCGATGGTCGCGATGGTCAAGACCATCGCGGCCATCAAACTGCACGCTCGTATAGGCTGTGGGTGGTGACCCACAGCTATACGAGCATCCAGGAGGACGCTCCATTTTTATGGAGGGCGGCCCTCATTCAGAGCGTGCGCTCTGCTCAGAGCGTACGGCTCTGAATGAGGGCCTAAGTGAGAAGAAAATATAAAATATAAAAAATATATAAAAAAACTAAATAAGTGAAAGATGTGAAAAAATATATATAATAAGCTAGTGACAAAGTATCATATGTCATCTTAATGTCTGATGTTCTTGTATAGATAATGGAAATCAATAAGGTCCTTTAGTAAAAATCCTAACGAAATTGAAAAGCTGATTTTAAATTTCGAATCCCTATGTATGGTATATATAAGGAGAAATAAATGTTTTTACTAATGAAGGAGTAAATATTCCATTGATATAAGAGGTTAAATTATTCGATAAGTTACAAGTTCAGTCTATTCATCTTTATAGACAGAGGAGAGATACTTTATTCAGTAAGAAAAACACTAAAACTAATGTTCTCATTCAGACCTTCCGGCATAAGTGTACCCAATCTGAATATCCACTCACTTTCCTTCATTTGTAGTGTTTTCATAATATCTCCTCTTCTGAGTCCTAATTTGACTCTCTCCAGACCAAAAACCTTTAGTTCTTGTGGGCATCCTGAATATTTATGATAAAAGTGCCTAGCTATTGTGGTGATCTGTTTGAATTTGTTGATATTAGTGCAAACATTGCAAATATTACCTAGGTGTTCCAATGTTCTGATTTTTAACATCCTAGATGTCATTCTGACATATTTAATTTGGCATGTGCACATAATACAGTAGATCACACTGCTAGTTTGACAAAGAAATCTCCAATTTCTAGTTCTTGTCCAAATTTATCCGTGACTTTATTGATGTTGGTAATGTGTGGGCACACTTTGCACCCGCCACATGGGTGACTTCCTTTGACACAAGGTGGTTTCTGATTCATTGCTTCAAAGTGGCTCCTCACCAGATGGTCCCTTAAGTTTGGCGCCCTTCACCAACTCATGCTAATCTGGCTATCTAGATATTTAGCTAGATCTTTGTCTAGTTATAGGATATGCCAGTATTATTGTAATATCTCTCTGGCTTCTCTCCAGTTATTACAATAATCTCCTATAAATCTAAAGATATTTTTTGGTTCCTCCTTAGATTTATCTTTAAAGATCAAGGACTCTCTTGTTTTCCCTGTATCATATCTTGCTTTCTTTATGATGCGGTTTACTATAGCCACGTTCCTGTAGTCTCTGGACAAGATTCTTACTCTGGGTGTTATAAGATCCGTCAGTAGAGCAGTTGCACTAGAGCCTCAAGAATTCTCCATTAGGAATATTTTTCACCATCGGGGGAAAATGTAGCTGTTACTATGTAGCAGACTATTTTCTTTTCTGAAAATTTCAGTCTGCATATCATTCTTTTATCCCCTGAAAATTCTGAGATCCAGAAATGATATACTGTCTCTGCTACTGTTACAAGTCAGTTTCAGATTTACATCATTGCTGTTAAGGGTCTTCACAAAATTATCTAACTCCATTTCTGTACCAACCAGATGACAGGGATATCATCAATGTAGTGCATCCAAGCTACTACATGTTTAGTGTGGATGTCTTGATATTCATGAAATACAATCTACCTCTCCCACCATCCAAGGAAGATGTCTGCATAAGTGGGGGCAACAAGCTGCTCCCATCGCAGTATCCCTAACCTGGATGTGGAACGGTTGTTAAAAACAAAGTATTTATGATGTAAATCAAACTGGAGTAATTCAAGTAAGAAGTCTTGGAATATTCCCACTTCTTCCATCCTTAGGAAGTATTGAACAGCTTGTACCCCTAAGTCCATGCACAGTTTCATTCTTCTGATCTCACACTCTCAGTGATTTTTTTACCTGATTATCTTTATTATTTTTCTACTTCACACTCGAGGGAGAATTCTCTCATTTATTTTCTCCCTTTTTACAATCAATCTCTCCATACATAATATCTTGGTTAATTGATTTCCAAAAAGGAACATGACCAGTTTCAATTTAAAAACAGAACTTCGTAATCGATGTAAAATAGAAGACATTGAAAGGAACTTCCCCAAAGAAACCAATATTATTGAGTCAGAATGTGGTTGGGAAGATAATTCTTTCTGAATTGAAACGAACTCTTCAGAGACAGACCCAAATTAATTGGGACTTGACCAGCCTAGAGAACTATTGCAAACAGAAGATCACCCCCAGAGGCTTATGCCCGAAAGTATTCTCAACATTTGAGATACATACCGAAAGCCTAAGGCAAGAATGGGAAAGTAGTCTAAAATGTTCCCAAGAACTCATGGGAATTTTGATACAACATGACCATCTGGTTCTTGATGAATGTACTAAAGAAATTGAAAAACTTGGGCAAAGACTGGAACAATGGGGACAAAATTCTGGATTTCAAAGCTCTTTTACTAAAATCAAGAAAGAACTGGATGACTATGACAAAATTATCATAGAGCGCAAACAACAAAAATTTATTAGGGATAAATCAGATTTTACCACTGGAAGGATTTTTCACTGGAATAAACCACCTAAAAGATTTAACACTGCACAATCAGAAGGTATATCCTCAGAAATAGAGATTTCAGACACAGAAGAGCCAACCAACTATAACTCTTATCCTAGAAATTCATTGCCCTCAAGAGGAGAAAGCTCTTCACACTTTCATACTTTTTTAGAGGAAACGTGAGGCATCTGAGGATGCCCTGCAAGACAAAAATGAGGCAGGGACGGAAGAAAGGAAAGATGGGAATCACAATCCCTAAGCCGATACTCAACCAGGAGGAACAGAAAGTAGAAAGAACTACTGTATCTCAGCTTTGAAAATAATTAACCTTTCAAAATATACTCTCAATGACACACAAATATCAGTACAAAGTAAGGGTCTTTCATTCTCTTTGTCGAGTACCTTCAATATATTTAGGTGGGAAACTAATTTGAGACTATTTGGTTGCAAATTATTGTTAACTAAGTTTCACAATTCCAGGAAGAATGACATGAGTATTTCCACTATGGATAATACTAGTCTGGATGATCTCTCCCAATTAGAGAGGTAGGCACTTTCTGCACTAGAGGACCTTGCTGAAACAGAAGATACTACAATATCACAGCATAGACCTATGTGTAAAAAATGCTCAAAGTTTTTCCCACCAGACAATATATGTCCTGAAGTAGGGGTCTTCCTAAACTCAGTGTCATGTGAGTTTAACGCTCTTTATAAACAACAAAAGTGGCAAAAACCTTTTGGTAATATGAACTCACAAGAAAGAAAAGCAATAGTTGAAATTAAAGTTTGGGATGATGTCCTAATCAAACCCTCAGACAAAGGGGGTAATGTGGTGATATGGCCACTTGATCTTTATCTTAAGGAGTCAAACAGACAACTTAAAGACACCAAATATTATCAGACCATGCTTTTTCGATCCAACTGAAAACTTCAAAATCTTGTATTCTAGAATTATTGATAAAGCACTGAAAGAGGGGACGATCACTAGAAATTAACATGACTACCTACAGACACCTAATCTGAGGACTCCAACATTTTATCTCCTACCCAAAGTCCATAAAAATCTAACCGACCCACCAGGATGACCCATAGTCTCTGGTAATGGTGGTCTCTTAGAGAAAGCTTGTTGCTTTCTGGATATACATCTGAGACACCATGTATAAGTCTCCATTCATACATCGAGAACACCACGGATGTGCTAAAAAAAGTACATGATGTAACACTGGAGGACAACTATCTACTCGCTAGTTTAGATATAGAGTCATTATATAGATCTATAATACATGATTTAGGGGTACAAGCTCTTCAATACTTCCTAAGGATGGAAGGAGTGGGAATATTCTAAGACTTCTTACTTTAATTACTCCAGTTTGTTTTACATCATAATTACTTTGTTTTTAACAACCGCTTCCACATTCAGGTTAGGGGTACTGCGATGGGAGCGGCTTGTGCCCCCACTTAAGCAAACCTCTTCCTTGGATAGTGGAAGAGGGAGATTGTCTTTCATGAATATCAAGACATCCACACTAAACATGTAGTAGCTTGGGTGCGCTACATTGATGATATCCTTGTCATCTGGGATGGTACAGAAATGGAGTTAGATAATTTTGTGAAGACCCTTAACAGTAATGATGTAAATCTGAAACTGACTTGTAATAGTAGCAGATATAGTATATCATTTCTGGATCTCAGAATTTTCAGGGGAGAAAAGAACGATATACAGACTGAAATTTTCAGAAAAGAAACCTCTACGAATAATCTGCTATATAGTAGCAGCTCACATTTTCCCCCGACGGTGAAAAATATTCCTAAAGGAGAATTCTTGAGGCTCAAGCACAACTGCTCCACTGAAGAATCTTATAAAGCCCAGAGTAAGGATCTTGTCCAGAGACTACAGGAACATAGCTATTGTAACTGCATCATAAAGAAAGCAAGATATGATACAGGGAAAACAACGAGAGTCCTTGATCTTTAAAGATCAATCTAAGGAGGAACTACAAAATTTCATTAGATTTATAGGAGATTATTGAAATAACTGGAGAGAAACCAGGGAAATATTATAAAAATACTGGCATATCCTATTACTAGACAAACATCTAGCTAAAAATCTAGATAGCCAGATTAGCATGAGTTGACAATGGGTTCCAAACTTAAGGGACCATCTGGTGAGGAACCACTTTGAAGCAACAAATCAGAAACCCCCTCATGTCAAAGGAAGTCACCCATTTGGAGGATGCAAAGTGTGCCCACACATCACCAACATCAATAAAGTCACAGATAAATTTTGACAAGAACTAGAAATTGGAGATTTCTTTAATTGTCAAACTAGCAATGTGATCTACTGTATTATGTGCAATTGCAAATTAAATGTCGGAATGACATCTAGGATGTTAAAAATCAAAACATTTCAAACACCTAGGTAATATTCGTAATGTATGCACTGATATCAACATATCCAAACAGATCACCATAATAGCTAGGCACTTTTATCATAAACATTCAGGACACCGACAAGAACTAAAGGTTTTTGGTCTGGAGAGAGTCAAATTAGGACTCAGAGGAGATACTATGAGAACACTACAAATAAAGGAAAGTGCGTGGATACTCAGATTGGGTACACTTATGCCGGAAGATCTGAATGAGAACATGAATTTTAGTGTTTTTCTTACTGAATAAAGTATCTCTCCTCTGTCTATAAGGATGAATAGACTGAACTTGTAACTTATCGAATAATTTAACCTTTCATATCAATGGAATATTTATTCCTTCTAAGGATACTGGATTTAAACCTCTATACGCTCCTGCCTATACCTTCTAAATCTGCCTATATCTAGACTTTGAGAAATGTGTTTCCAACGCACAAAGGTTATTTGTCAACATAAAAACAGTAGGTTACACGCTGTGATCTAAAGACAATTTAGCGCAAAGAAATCAAACAGACCCAAGGTACAGTTATACATACGCATGCGCACTGGGACCAGTTACCGGCATCAACAAGAAACCTCCATCATCAGCATCAGCAAGAAGACTCCAGATTGGAGTCGGTACGCACATTTATACCCTTACAGGGATAAGCAATACAATAGAAAAGTTTGTCATGGTTCCATTTGGTTCCCAGTGCGGGTGCATCTGTTACAGGATATTTAACAGGTCGATTCAAATGGACACAGTCAGCCTCCAACAGCCTTTTGTCTCCTTTTTCCCGCAGCATGAAAATCTAAGCTGCTAACATTACAAAGTACATTTTGGTGTTTTAGCTCTCTACAGTCCATAAGTTGAGAATGCATGTTGCGAGCTTCTCACCGATGACGCCGGAAAGCTGTTGAGACAGAGTAGATCAGTACGCTACCAAACATGGTTGGCTTATTATGTACTAAACCTTAGATATCAAATCTTTAACTGAATAAACTTTCAATATTACACTTTGAAGCTATGGAACCTTTTACTTGAGTATGCAGTTTGTATGTATTAGGGGTTTGGGAAAAGACGCTAGTTAGATTTATGTAGTGAGTACTTTTAACTTGGGGCAGATGTGTATGCATGCAGCTAATAAACAGCGTTCGCATGCAGGATATTATCCATTCGCTAATGTGAGTATTTTAATGTGTGTGTGGGGTATGGTGAAATATGCGATCGCATGATGCTAATAATAGCATCACCATATGTACTTAAGTGTGAGTTTCTCTAAAATGGCGCTGGGCGGCTATTCGCAAAATGGCGTCGTGCAGATTCTTATTTTTAAGATGGAGTCTGGTTGCCATTCACAAGATGATGTCGCTACAAATATTTTTACACTGATTCTGTCTCAGCCACTAAACTAGCTTTGTCAGTCCACCCTTTGATAGTAATCAACATGCTATCATACTCTGATTTTAAAATTAATTTTAGGCTTGCATATGGGGTATTATTTAACGTTATTTTTATGGGATGGCACAAGGTGGTTTTAATCCATCTATAATGGGTCTCTAGGAGGGGACATAAAACTACCATTATACGCACACCGCGGATCTTGGGAGATCATGGGAGAGATGTGGGGATGCACCAGTCCTATAAAGGAAGTTTTGAAGGGGAATAGAGACTTAGATCATTTAAGATGTTTAAATGGGAGAAAAATAACATTTTAATAATACATTTTACGCATTTCTAAATATAATACATTATATGATGGTATTTCCTAGTTCAGGGTCGTAATGCAGTTCTACATTTACTCAGTATTCATATGGTCACTATTAACCACCATCATAATTTCGTTCTTCTGGTTTACCTTATTTTTCCATTTTCCACACTTCAACACATTAGGAACACACGACACATATGCCAATTACTATGATGACAACCAGTATGAGGATCAGGAGTTTATCATGTACGCTTGCACTTCCTTACCTGTATACCTGAAGGTGTCATCATACATCTCGGTAATATTATCTATCAATTTAGCAAGATCTTGGATATATCTAAAATTTAGTTTACCCTGAGCGATCCTGGTGGGATCCAATGCTACTAAAACTTGAAAGCCAGTTGTCTCGCTAATTAACTGAGTGGCTTTATGCACATCACCAGGTATCATATTTCTTTTGCTTCTGTGTTGATACTGCGTGTGAAGATATGGTGATGGTGTGTTTTTATGAATACCAAACATTTCAACATGTGTGAGGGTCATATCTCTTAACAGTTACAGTACTAAGATTGGTCAGACACTCCCCTGATTGGCATAGCACTCCTCATCCTGACTCCACTCCATCAGTAATGCCATCAGCTCCCATCTCCTCTATCGGTCCCCCGTCACAGACACCAGATATCCCTGAACAAACCAGGATGATGTAAACTCTGGAAGAGAATATGAAAATGAACACAGCAGACCAGTTCATTGCTGCAGCAAGGATCTGCAAATTTCTTTAGCTCAGGTATCTCACTACAACCTTTTAATCCTCCCGAAACAAGCTCACGATCGACAGGTCCACGTTATCAGCCTTGTCTCCGCCTTGTTTCTCCACCAGTTGGTTGACCTTTTTGCAGTGAGTGGAATGGACCCAGGTATCTCTCTTGGCCACCTTCAAAGATGTGGTACTCGTCAGTAACACCTGATATGGACCTTCCCAACAATCCATCAAACAACCTGAGCGTAAAGAAATTCAGATCATAACAAATTCTCCAGGTTTGACAGTTCCACCCTTTCATGACAGTTTGCATCAGACATGTTAGAAAATAACATTTTCAATTTCAGTTGTTCTTACTCATCTTCGTAAGATACTGCACAGTAACCTCATTATCATATTTTCACATGAGGCTGCCTGTCAAACAGTATTTCCAAGGGGAACAGATAAAAAAAGAAAAAGAGATGGTCTGGGGTGGTCTTGATATTATTAATACCTACCAACTTACACATGTTTGTTTTTTGAAGACATCACCTGTGAAATGAGTATCCCTATACTCTAGGGATACGGTATCTGCATACAACCTTCTGTACAATTAAACCCTGTTAGTAATAGCTACTGCTCTAGGTAATGTCAGTTTCCCAAGTACTTGAACTTAGCCTGGAATGGCTGCAATTTGTCCTTAGCAACCTTGTGTCCTGTGTGTGAGATATGAAGCATAACAGTTTAGTATAAATTAAACATGGCATGAATAAAACAGGGCACAACAATTAATTGTCCACATATTGTATCAGAACAGATCCATTGGCAGGTTGAAAAAGATTGTAAACAGTCGTATAAGGCCTGGGAGAAGATACTGTGGTTGTCTATGAAACCTTAGGGCAATCATGTCCATGTGTAGTACTTCCCATTAACCTGACTATCTATAGACTGTCTGGTTTGGGAGTCCTACATTCTTCACTTTGCAGTGCTTACTTAGGTGTCCCACTTGGTTGCAGTTAAAGCATTTTTGTGAGCAGGATGGGTGATAAAGTTGTTGTGTGGGTTGAGCAGTGGGGAAAGGGTGAGGGTATGGGTAAGGGTATTGAGGGAGAGGATATTGTGGGAGATATGGGGTTTGTGGATAGTATGGGAATTGTGGCTGTGTGTGATAAGTGGGGTAGGGCTGCGTTTGCAGTGGTGTGGGATTAGTGAGGATGTGTAACTGTTCAGGTGCAGGTGTAGGTGTGGGTGCAGGTGTGTCTGCTGGCTGTGATGTTACCATTACTCCTTCTAGAGCTTGAATACTGACAGCCATTAGTTTCTCGCTCTGGGTCTCTCTCTTTTTAGAGATGTTCTTGTCATGTTCAATTGTAGATTCTATGAGGGTGTCTATTGTGACTCTCCTCCAGCCAGGCTGTGGGGTCTGAACCCGGGTCTTTAGGTCTTCTTTAAGACCATCCATGAGTACTGTAACAATCATTCCCCTGTGGTGAGTGCTATCTTTAATATCTTCTAACCCAGAATACTGGGTGATAGCCTGCAGAGCCCGGTCACAATAATCCTCTGCAGATTCACTCTCTTTTTGTTTTTTATTGTGAAGATTTTGTTCCAGTTAACTACTACTGGAAAATATACACCCAATTGAGTTACGATGCGGGAAATGTTACCTTGATTAATTTCGTCTGCTAAGGGAACACCTACATCCAATACACAATCCGTGATAAATTTTGTCACGTCGATATTGCATGGTAGACAGGACTTTAACACCACTCGCCAATCTCTGTTGGTTGGTTCGTGAGAACTACCCAAATTTCTCAAAAATCTTTGACATTTGGCTAATTCTTTTTTGGGATTGGGGAAATCATTTATTATGGAATTTAGCTCTGCTCTTGTCCAAGGACAATGCATTACTACTTCCCTTGTGGGCACTACTCCGTTCGCATCCGCATTCCCATTCGAAACAGTTATTTATGATCCAGATGGGATGCAGACCGGCCACACTGCTACTTTTGACCTTATTACTTAGCTGGAGGTTTGAAATGGCAGACATGACAATAGGCTCATCATCCACATCATAAACATTTTCCTTATGGTTACTTAAGAGAGGGTACAAATTACTTGTTACATTTTTTGGGGCTTTTTCAATAACTGTACCTGCACCACAGGGCGGTGATGGTGCGCGTGAACCACTGGCAATACCTACCACAACGCTACTTTGCTGCACGTGTGCGCTATTTTGCAGCTCGCACGCATTGCAATTTAGCGCTGTGGGTGTACTTTCTGGTAATGCGTTCGCAATGCTAGTTTGTGTCGCTTGCACACCTTTAAGCCACACATCCCCTTCATGCTGCCATAATTTTAAACATTTGTTATATTTTAACTTTTTCACTCGAGAATGCACCAAACAGATGTGAGCTCGGACATTGTTCAATATCTCCTTATCAATGCTACCAATTCTAGGGAACGGCCTAACACTCTTCCTAGTCATATTAAACCATAAATCACAATACCTGGTTGCATTGGCACCATACTTAATATGCATAATATGTCGTGCCGACCCAAGCTGCGCTTCCAACAGCAGCAAATCATTTAACATCTCAACCATTTTCTTGGCCCCCATCCTGGGAGAACCCTAAGTTTTTCAATAAAGATTTAAACTGGTGAAAGACAGTCTAGATACTCTCACTTACCTATGGAAGAAATTTCTAGATGCCTCCACTCACCTATGGAAGTTATTTCTAGATGCTCCCACTCACCTATGGAAGAAATTTCTAGATGCTCCCACTAACCTGTTATCTCTCAGTTTACAATCACAAGTTTCCAGTGCGGCTCAATTACAATGCTCAAGTAACCCAACCTAATTACTAAACACTGCAATCACACTGATGACAATGACAACATGTACACCTGCTGATGTGTATAGAATGGTAGCTACTACCGAGCAGCTAGGCTAAATCCTGCACCTAGCCCTTAAGGATCATACAATACCCTTAACATTTAGGACCCGTGTTACACCCTAAACAAATACTCAGTCACACACTCTTTTCCTGCGCAGAAAAATACACTTTAACCCAGTTATTGGCAACAATTGATAAAGTATTCTCAATGGCTTTGTTTAAAACATGTGGCAGCAAGACCGGAAATACATATACACTATTGTGCGACTAGTCACATACACAATAATGTGACTACACAACCGTATGATTCTTACCCTTAGCTGCTTACGCAAAAATGCGTCTCTGCTGCGTATGTAAAAATGCGACCCAGCCATGTACACAATACTGCGGTACGCCTTTTAGCATGTAATTTTATCAACAAAGGAAAACAAACTTTTTCCTTTCTTGTCCCTGGATTCTAGTCAGCGTACCTTGACTCACCCGATAACGGATAGCGATCTCTCAACATCAAGTGGTTGCGGGTAAACCCTACGTGTGGCCACTCCACCCTTTGGTGTGAGATTGATAACCGTATGTTTATCGTGTGAATTGGTATCGTGACCTGACTCGATGAGCCCCCAACTAAGGATACTGGATTTAAACCTCTATATTCTCCTGCCTATACCTTCTAAATCCTGCCTATACCTTCTGAAATTGATGCTATTTGCGTATGCAGTCATACAGTAAATAAATGCCTTCAGGCTTTGCGAAATGTGTTTCCAATGCACAAAGGTTATTATTCAACATAAAAACAGTAGGTTACACATTGTGATCTAAAGACAATTTAGCGCAAAGAAACTATACAGACCCAAGGTACAGTTATACATACGCAAGTGCACTGGGACCGTTACCGGCATCAACAAGAAACCTCCATCATCAGCATCAGCAAGAAGACTCCAGATTGGAGTCGGTACGCACATTTATACCCTTACAGGGATAAGCAATACAATAGAAAAGTTTGGCATTGTTCCATTGGTTCCCAGTGTGGGTGCATCTGTTACAGGATAGTTAACAGGTCGATTCAAATGGACACAGATCAGCCTCCAACAGCCTTTTGTCTCCTTTTTCCCACCGCTTGCAAATCTAAGCTGCTAACATTACAAAGTGCATTTTGGTGTTTTAACTCTCTACAGTCCATAAGTTGAGAATGCATGTTGCGATCTTCTTACCGATGACACCAGAAAGCTGATGAGACAGAGTAGATCAGTACGCTACCAAACATGGTTGGCTTATCATGTACTAAACCTTAGATATCAAATAATCTTTAATTCACAACATTAGTAATAACTGAATAAACTTTGAATATTACACTTTGAAGCTATGGAACCTTTTACTTGAGTGTGCAGTGTGTATGTATTAGGGGTTTGGGAAAAGACGCTAGTTAGATTTATGTAGTGAGGACTTTTAACTTGGGGCAGATGTGTACGCATGCAGCTAATAAACAGCGTTCGCATGCAGGATATTATCCATTTGCTAATATGAGTATTTTAATGTGTGTGTGGGGTATGGTGAAATATGCGATCGCATGATGCTAATAATAGCATCACCATATGTACTTAAGTGTGAGTTTCTCTAAAATGGCGCTGGGTGGCCATTTGCAAAATGGCGTCGTGCAGATTCTTATTTTTAAGATGGAGTCTGGTTGCCATTCACAAGATGGCGTCGCTACAAATATTTTTACACTGATTCTGTCTCAGCCACTAAACCTGCTTCGATACTTCATTAGTAAAAACATTTATTTCTCCTTATATATACACCATTCAAAGGGATTTGAAATTTAAATCAGCTTTTCAATTTCATTAGGATTTTTACTAAAAGACCATATTGATTTCCATTATCTATACAAGGACATCAGACATTAAGGTGATGTATGATACTTTGTCACTAGCTTATTATATATATTGTTTCACATCTTTCACTTATTTGTTTTTTTTAATATATTTTTTACACAGTCACTCTTCTCACTTAGTGTCATCACTTTTATAGCAGGAACTTCACTTTTATATTTAATCGATTTATTGAATAGATCACATTTATATATAATCTATTAGTAAAATATTTTTTTTTACATCAAATCATTTTTCATATACACCACTATGTTGTTCACTCTCCAGTTTTTTTTCTTAAAATAGGATTTATAATTGAATCCTCTTTTCTTAACACCTGTATTTTTATACACTGTAATCTTTAGTGTGTTTTGTCCTTTCTACTAACCTAAATACGACTCCCTTTTTTTCACGGCTCCACCACTTTATTTAATTATACAGATTTTTTTGTTTTATTTTATACATTTTTAATTTTAATTAATTTTTATTCATTGATAATTCTTCATGTTCTATTTTACATTATTCTTTCAATTTTGATTGTATATTCAAATATAAGAATTATTGTCACTGGAATTGATTTCCTGATTAGTACTTCTCAATATATATTTTTATTTTTACTTTTGCTCTATATGAATCTTTTTGATATTCATTAGAAAAATACTAATGTTAATGCATGCTAGATATATGGTTAATTTAATCCCCTGTGCATCTGGATGATTAAGATCTACTGTGATTTTAGAAACTATCTAAAGGTTAGAAATGACATTTCTGAACATTTATGGCTAGATATTTAATATCTTGTAGCAAGAGCCTATATTGGCATTATTATATGTTAAATATATATTTCATTTTATTCCTAGATATTATTTTGAATAACAGCAAACCATATTACAATCACATATAAACCATTTTGATATATATAAGTTTGCATTAATAAAATTGTTGAATACTACCATACCTATAAGTTACATATACTCATCTATAAAACTGCCTTTGCCCTGTGAGAACAGATTGTGGCTTTGTTGACATATGCTAATGAGCTCAATTAACACACCCTTCAGTAAAAGCAAACTGACTATTGGATCACAATAGGACTTGGTGATTGGTGCAAACATATGTCATTCGGAGGTACTCTCCCCTGATTGGCCAGTGGTCCTTTGAAAGGGAGACTGGATGAGAGCTTTAATCACGGCAACCAAGTGATCAAGCTAACAAGTGAAACGCGTGTCCTACAGTGTGCTGCTGACAAGCAGCTCACACACACACACGCATTTGAGCCGCAGTCAAAACAGGGATTGCCAACCAGGTACTTTTCCTTCCCTCTGCACAGTGCTCTCTCATTTGGGCTAGGTTAGTTCCTTCCCCTGCAATGCCTATGGTAATAGGGGAGTAAGAAATCTAGGTGCCCAAACAGCAGAAGCGCTCTCCAAATGTTCCTCCAGAAATGGTTTTCTCCTCTCTCTCATCCCCTATTTGAACTATAGACATGCGAAAGCAGAAGTGGATGAACTGCCATCTCCATTCGGAGCTTTCCTTTCTTCCATTCTATATGCATTTTTTCCAGTATATCATCTATTTTTTTAGTTCAGAGTATCTTCCATGGACTATTTGTTTACTGCATATGATTTTATGATTACTCTATCTACCTAGTCATGTGTCAATTAAAAAATGTGATTGTGTAGTTATGCAAGCCCAGTTTGAAAATACTCTAAGTTTGTAATATTTTGTTATGGTTATCTAAAACAAGACACTGTAGCAATATTGAATTTTTCCATATATATATATATGCTGATTAAGAATATAAAGTGCAATCAAGCAAGATAAGTGACTGTACTCAGCATTATCTGTTAAAATGGTCCATTTCATGCTATCATGATACTTTAAAGATAAAATGCAAAGATTAAATATTGACTTAGGAGTCCGCTACCTGTGATCCGTTATATGCAATAAGTGTTAATAGGAGATCATATTGTGTTTGATTTAGGAGTCTTATTGCTAATTGGATAAACATTGTATTCATATCATATTTGTTTTCACTTTGGACATTATTGCATGTGACAATTAAGTTTAAAATCGCAATTTAGCATATTGGTAAAAGTGAATATATGATCTTGAGTTGAGATTAGTGTTCACCTAAGTTGTGTAGGAGTACAGCACTTAATAGATTGATGTAACAACGTAAGAATTATATACTTGGCTCTCGCCCCAGCGTTCAATTTAGCTGTTGGTTTCACTTGATTATATGTGTGTGTGTGTGTATCCTTGCAGACCCTTGAGACTGATTTATACTATAACTACTAGCCTCTAGGACTATTATATTTATTTACAAGGATCCATCACTAAATATTTTTGCTAATTAGAAATTATGCTTGTGCTATGATAGCACTGATATAAGTGATTTATCACCCTGATCTGTGTGCCTTATTTATTCCGTTTTTTGAAATGGATATATGCTTTATACCATTCCTTTTTAATTATATTCTTTATTAAAAGTTATATTTTACTATGTGTTACTTGGGTATATATTAATTAATCAACACTGAACTATCTACTATAAAATAATTTAAGAGTGCCCCAAAACCTAGACTTTTGTCTTTTTTTTTTGCTCTCTGTGCAATATATGTGTTTAGCTTTTTCAGTCAGCCTGCTCACTCAGGAGTCTATTTACTAAGCCTTGGATGGAGATAATCTTGAAGGAGATAAGGTTCCAACCAACCAGCTCCTGTCATTTTTCAAACACAGCCTGTGACATGGCAGTTTGGAGCTGATTGACTGTTACTTTTATCTCTGTTCACTTTATCTCCGTCCAAGGCGTAGTAAATAGACTCCTGAGGCTGCTGCACTGCTCTGACCTAACTGACTCCTCTATCTCCTGCCAACTTTCATTGGAGTCATACTTTCATATCCATCTGGGCTTAGTTCCCGGATCTCTCACCCCCTACAGATGTATAATAAGGCTGCAGCCCAAACTAGCCTTTATAAGTAATTCCCCATTTGGGGGAATCACATTGGCACACCATTGCGTGTACCATTGTCACTTGCACCTGCCTAGGTGTAGTTCCTCCATCTGAACATGGCCTCTGTGGCTGTGGCTCTACATATGAGAATTCAGCCAATTTCTCTGATACACTTATGACGCTCCCATAACACTCCCAATAGACAGCCTTATATTCTGTTCACTGCAGGCCACTTATCATTCACCGCCCATAGCTTTGGCGTGCCATTTCTGATACCAGCAACTCCATGCACAACAGCCCGTTTGTGCGTACACTCATTTGAATGCATGTGCCAATATTCTGCACATTAGCAAATAATCACTCAACTGCACAAATATTGGCTTTGCGTGCAGTTAGCGCCCACCTCTGAACCAGGCCCACTGAGTCAGCTGGTACAGGGGGACAGAGGAGCTTATTAAGACCTGTTTGCTAGATGCGTTCTTTCACACCCAGCGTATGCAAATCCCACGGCAAGGCATTAGCATGCCCACTATGTCTTGGCACGCAATCACTCTGTGTATGCAGATGCCCACCAGCCTGTCTTAAGATACCCACTAGCGCACGTCATCTCCAGGAAGTGTATGCAAGCATCGGTACATCGGGTACCATCGGAAGCGAACACAGAGCTTGAGGTTGACTATACCCTACCTCAAGCACTGTGATCACTTGTGTGTACAAAACAGACAGGTGACGTGTACAATGATGCTTCCTATTAATTATGCATGCCTCTGAAACAGCGTTTTGACACTCAGACACGCCTGCGTTTGCACCTCCACTCCCCCGGTTCTAGTGGCCTGCACCAGTCACCAACTACAAACGGGTTTTACAGTCACTCACTCTGCTGGCAGTCTATGCGCAGCGAGCGAATGCTTCCCGAGCGTTTGCACTGGTTCGCGCACTGCAATGCATATGCATTCGCAGAATGCAAACATCGGCCAGCTATGAGTGAACGCTTCTTAGCGTCCAGGTCTGAATCAGGTCCAGAGTGTTTGAGCAATTGTGTCATCAAGCTATGTTATTGAGGGCATCTAGCAGGAATATAGGGTAGCATTTGCTAACAAACTTTCAAAACAGGGGGATGTGGCTTGGACACCGAAGAGGATGGCAGCATGGTGCTGGAGCTCCGTATCAATTAGCTCCCTGCACCCGCCTAGACTGCTAACCCGCAGCTGTCTCACCACTAAACAACTCACCAGCCTCCCCCTGAGCCAGTGTTCCTGGTGACCGGCCGATCTTGCGTCCCCTGGCCGCGGCGGTGCTGAAACCTGCGACTTGCTGGGCCATCTGCATGGCTGTCATGTGGTTCTCCTGCCTTGGGCCCCTTGCTAATCGGGCATTGCCATTGCTTGTGCCTCCTAGAACACACTGGGTCACTGCTGGTCGGGACCCTGCATGGCATCAAACATTAAAAGCCTCCCAGCAGGATCCCGGTGTCTTCTGCACAGAGGGCTGTAGACACCATCTTGGAAAATCCTTCCTGCCTGCTTCACGTGCTGCAGCTGCTGCTCTCCCTTTAACTAAAGCACTGAATTCAGTGACAACTATTTTTCCTTTTGGGTGAGTGTTTCTCCCAATTTCTCTATTTTGACTGTCATTACCAGCACCTATTACATTTAGTTGGCTGCTCCTTTCCGTGGATTGACTCTCTTTGATGTGCCTAATCTCTATTATAATTTCACATAAGGGGGCTACTTTATTGTCACTTATTCTATCCATAACAGCTCCAACCTCCAATATATGACTTTTGCTTTTATAAGACCCCTGCCAAGTGGTCACTCCTACACGTAGCACTGTCTCATGAAAATCTCTATGCACAGTTAATTTTACTGAAGCCAGAGGCTTCTTATCCATGCTGCCTGGTTATTTCCTTACCCCTTTGTGATGTGCAAATCTGTCCAAGATAACTCTGCAACCAGAGCGAAATCACAGCGCCTATGCCAAAACAAATGAGTTGCGTTCTCCTATGACCTCCTCTACTGCAAAATCACCTGCTGCTTTTGCAGATTCCATGACAATAGAACTCCACCACCGCCGATCACGTTCTCTGATGTTGTGAGGGCTATCCGGGAAACTATGGAACCGCTCATGCAAGCTCAAGCACATAAATGCACAGCTTCCATCCAGGATCTTAAAGTCCAATTACAACATACAACCAAGCAGGTGATAGCCAATGAACTCTGCATTGGGGAAAACTTGCAAGATATATCGGAACTTAAAGATCTGGTTTCTCAATTACAAAAGTCCAACTTACAACTGAGAAATAAAATGGATGATTTGGAAAATCGATCACGCCAAAACAATCTCCGCTTGATTGGTCTTCCAGAATCATATAAAGGTACAGCTCTCCTCTCATTTTTGCGGAAAAATCTTCTAGAAGCACTAGGAGTAGCCAGTGAACTTTCCTCCTTTGAAATTGAGCTAGCTCACCGTCTTGGTCCCTTCCGAGAAGGCTTGGACTCCAAACCCAGAGCTGTCATTTTCTGATGCCTTAATTTTCATCATAAAATGATTCTGTGGTCAGCTGCACGTCAGTTGCGTGGCATTAAAAGGAATAGCCTTGCCCTCCTCCAGCACTGCTACTGGGCTTTCTCCCAGTCACGTCACCCATGGTCCAGGGTCACTCCTGCTACCATCTAATGGCACCAGCAGTAAGGTGGTAGGGGTTCAGTATACCAAATACTAACTTCTTAATGGTACTACACACCGGCCTTTATCAGCTTAATTGCACCATTGCATTCATTTTCCTACTTCTAAAGGGGGAACATCCTGTCAGTTTTACAGCCTAGTGCTCGATTTATTCAATTAAAAGCAGTAATTCAAGCCTGCGCGTCTATGAATTCAGCAGCTAGTACAACCTTAGAAAACAGGCACACCCTGTTAGCCTGGAGATAATATTTATAAAGGAAAAAAAAACAGGTCAACCAGCGCAAGCTTATGGAAATATGAGTATACTACACAAAATGTGTTGAATCCAATCCTGCTTGTATCTTTCAGCTCTGAATGGTGAAAGACTGAGACTTACATTAAAATTCTCACCCGAATGTCCATAAAGGTTATCTTTCCTTTCCTCGCTTTTATTTTCACACTCACAGGCTAGATGATACAACAGATATAAATCTTAAAGAGACACTTACATTAGCATTCTGTCTCAAGTGCCTGTAACAGATGCGTCTGTCTCATGTATGACACGCAGGTACCCAGTAGCAGCAGGAAGCGATTTATTGAGACATACTAACAAAATCCATAGTTTTGTAAAACGTAGAATAAAAATAGGACAGAACAGGATATATTCCTAGCAGGGCTTACAAACAGATCCAAACCGTCTCTGTGCTGCAGTCTCTCTGAGATCATGGTGACATCAGCAATAATCATATAAACAAATTAGGTGGATAAGTATAAAGGCGCTTCTGGGGATAAGAGAAACTCTCTTGCTGCCTAGAACTACAAAGGTCCTTTCACCTAGGACCAATGGAACGTCATATAAAAATATAAAAGATATGTAGTTCACTGGCGCTTTCCCTTTAATCCAAATATAGCAATAATCAGAAGAATATATATATAAAATAGCTTTAATGGAAAACATAAATTGTCCCAATTGGGTGAAAAGATAAAACAATAAATATATCAATAGCAGACAATAATGCAAATAAAAACTTCACTAAAAACAACTCCAATATAAATATAGTGTAATTAGTGGTTCAATTGCTGATGAATAAAGTGTCCATGCATAAATGATATTCTGAGATCACTTAGTCCATAAAGTGTCTGTGCATATAGATGACTAATCAAAAGGTTGGATTCCTACCATAAGGTATAGTATGGGGCCCCTTGGCCTTCCGGACCTAGGAACTCCAGAGGGTTAAAACAAGGGGAAAGATGTAATGGGCCCCAAAGCTTGTATCAAATGGTTTCCAACCTGCAGTCACTCAGCCAACGCGTTTCGACCGTCTCCTGGGTCTTTGTCAAGGCTAAACATTAAGTGACTGATCAGGGTTTATATACTGTTGAAATGACTCACATCCTGTTTGAGATTACCCAAAACAGGAAGTGATGTTGGAGCCTTAAAAGACTTAAACAACTGTCGATATTAGATGATAAATAATCCTATATACAATAACATAAGTAAGTCCAACTACCGCAATAGAGATATTCATGATTCTAAAGCATAACTGGTATACATGGGAAAGAAAAGAAGTGCTTGATATAATAAATTTAACTGGAGTGATGTCACTTCTGGGTTCCCTTACACGCACGGACCAACTGTTTGTGCTGGATGGTTCCCTTTGATGTTACCTCGTGGAGGTCGGACTTCCTGGTTCCGTCTGGTACATGGATGCAGATTGATGAGGCTTCCTATCTTAATACGCAGCTTGCTGAACTTTCGGTATTTGCCGGAAGTGATGTAGCGCATGGTCACGTGGTGCTCTTAGTGTCGTATAGCGGGCATTTTGTTTAAGGGCATAAATCTCCATAACGGTGGGAGCAAATCCTTCTTTTTCTTATATATCCAACTTTAGTTGCCTTTATCTTTACAAATAGGATGGTAGATAGTTCTTTTGGAAGGATTCTCATTAATAATTTCATTTTTGCATAAAAAACAAGAAAATAATAAAAAGAATATTAATAGTAAGATATTCGTAAAGGGATATAAGGTTCATAGATAAGACATACCAGATACATATTTTATGAAGGAATGCATATATTAGGATGGCAGAACAAAAACCTGGATGATCGAAAAAGAATAGTAAAAGGGAAAAATAAATAAATAAGATAGTATTTACAAGAACCACTTGAGTTCAAAATCCGCATATAAACTCCCAGGAGCAAGGGTTTTCAAATTAAAAATCCAGGGCATTTCAGCCCTTGCTATGCGATCTTCAATGTTTTTCTGTCTCCAATTTGGTCTAATATTTTCGATCCCAATAAAGTATTTTAATCCTACACAAGAGCAATTATGTAATTTTTTAAAATGTTCCGGTATGGAGTGTTGCACTGTTCCTTTTTGTAAATACTATCTTATTTATTTATTTTTCCCTTTTACTATTCTTTTTTGATCATACAGGTTTTTGTTCTGCCATCCTAATATATGCATTCCTTAAGACATACCAGATACATATTTTATTATCTATGAACCTTATATCCCTTTACGAATATCTTACTATTAATATTCTTTTTATTATTCTCTTGTTTTTTATGCAAAAATGAAATTATTAATGAGAATCCTTCCAAAAGAACTATCTACCATCCTATTTGTAAAGATAAAGGCAACGAAAGTTGGATATATAAGAAAAAGAAGGATTTGCTCCCACCGTTATGGAGATTTATGCCCTTAAACAAAATGCCCGCTATACGACACTAAGAGCACCACGTGACCATGCGCTACATCACTTCCGGCAAATACCGGAAGTTCAGCAAGCCGCATATTAAGATAGGAAGCCTCATCAATCTGCATCCATGTACCAGACGGAACCAGGAAGTCCGACCTCCACGAGGTAACATCAAAGGGAACCATCCAGCACAAACAGTTGGTCCGTGCGTGTAAGGGAACCCAGAAGTGACATCACTCCAGTTAAATTTATTATATCAAGCACTTCTTTTCTTTCCCATGTATACCAGTTATGCTTTAGAATCATGAATATCTCTATTGCGGTAGTTGGACTTACTTATGTTATTGTATATAGGATTATTTATCATCTAATATCGACAGTTGTTTAAGTCTTTTAAGGCTCCAACATCACTTCCTGTTTTGGGTAATCTCAAACAGGATGTGAGTCATTTCAACAGTATATAAACCCTGATCAGTCACTTAATGTTTAGCCTTGACAAAGACCCAGGAGACGGTCGAAACGCGTTGGCTGAGTGACTGCAGGTTGGAAACCATTTGATACAAGCTTTGGGGCCCATTACATCTTTCCCCTTGTTTTAACCCTCCGGAGTTCCTAGGCCTGGAAGGCCAAGGGGCCCCATACTATACCTTATGGTAGGAATCCAACCTTTTGATTTTTCATCTATATGCACAGACACTTTATGGACTAAGTGATCTCAGAATATCGTTTATGCATGGACACTTTATTCATCAGCAATTGAACCACTAATTACACTATATTTATATTGGAGTTGTTTTTAGTGAAGTTTTTATTTGCATTATTGTCTGCTATTGATATATTTATTGTTTTATCTTTTCACCCAATTGGGACAATTTATGTTTTCCATTAAAGCTATTTTATATATATATTCTTCTGATTATTGCTATATTTGGATTAAAGGGAAAGCGCCAGTGAACTACATATCTTTTATATCAGCAATAATCAGTCCGAACAGTAAGTACCCGAATGTGTGGTCCTTATAATCCCTAGATGGAGTTGATGGCTTCAATGTATTTCCGGGAGATCTCTCCCCTTTATCAAGAAGTCTTCTTGATAAAGGGGAGAGAGCTCCCGGAAACTGCATATGTGTGTTTTCCGCTCTCTGAGGAGCAGTGGTTGGATGTAACCATAGTGTCATCTATGTCAGAGGCTCTTCTCTCTCAGAACCAAACACCTAGCTTATTATTTCTTGTCCTCTCCAGGCACTGCATCCTGCTTTGATCAGTAACTTTCCAGTGAAGGAGATTGGCAGAATGATCAAAGTGAGGTAGACAGAGAACTCAGCAGCGTAGCGAGTTATAATGAAAGTATGAGGGAAATCCCTCTAAGGGTGGCGAAATATATAAAAATTATACAAAACAAAATATCACAATACAAATATAACAAAGACAATATATAAAATACACCCAGGTCTCAGATTGTCACAAGGTTATCATCAAATAATTGTAGAGTTGTAAGAAAATACTGCAATGTTGCTTAAATCAGAAAACATAGAGAAAGACTCCAAATGTACTGGTAATGGAGATCAGGTCCTTTAGATAGACCAGTGCTTCTCAAACTCGGTCCTCAGGACCCAACACAGTTCGTATTTTCCAGGTCACCCAGCAGGTGCACAGGTGTAATCATTACTCACTGACACACTTTAAAAGATCCACAGGTGGAGCTAATTATTTCACTTTTGATTCTGTGAGGAGACCTGGAAAACATGTACTGTTTGGGGTCCTGTGGACCGAGTTTGAGAACCTGTGAGATAGACCAATTAATTAAAAAAATATACCATGCAGTATAGAAGGATGAAAGTATGGGGTATAAGAAAACCTGGTCTGTCACTGAGTTCTGCTGCTTGCCATCATGCCATAGGCAGTGGATGGGAAGTGAGAGACCTGTGCTTCACAGTAACCCCTTGAAATTAAAGTCAAAATCACAGCACTGTAGCAGGCATTCGTTTCAATTCCTTCGTTGTCATATTAAAATAGCATAGGACAACAAAAGAGGAAATTACTGGGCTGCAGGTGGGAAGTGATAGGAGTGTGAAGAGAGTATATACCATCGGTCAATGATTTTCATTCAGACCAAGTAGGATAGTTATATCAATTTTTTACCATATAGTATAGAAGGATGAAAGTTTGGGGTGTAAAAGACCCATTCTATCATCGAGTTCTGCTGCTTCCCATCTTGCATAAAGCAGAGGCTGGGAAGTGAGAGACCTGTGATTCACAGTAGCCCCAAGAAAATAAAGACAATTTCAAGTCCCTACAACAGGCATTCATTCGTACTCCTTTACTGTCTTGCTAGATAGTATAGGACAAAAGAAAGGAGGAAATTACTGGGCTGTAAGCGGGGAATGATAGGAGTATATAGATATACATATACCCTTAATGATTATCATACATAATCAATGATGATGTTTCATATCCACAAAGTACATGGTGTCTATAGCGATTTAAAATGGCACTTTTGTGAGACAATGCTGAGATGGCGAGGTGGCAGCAAAATCAGTATATCTTATGAGGATAATTTATAGAGAACATATATCACCATCATGTCTAGTGAAAAAATCTAAGACATTTCAGGACAATACATATAACATGGATATCATCATAGATATTAAAAAAAAACATAAGTGTCAAAGATAATCAAAAGTGGTCAAAAATAGATGAAATCTATAGATTTAGATAATGAGTAGTGCAATTCTGCCTATTAAGAAGTTTAGGTTTACACTTTGCATTAACATGCAACACTCTCAATAATAGATTACAGCAACACAAATGCTTTAGGTGTTCCTAATTATGGGTAAACAATAGCCTTAGGGGATATGCAAATACCTTTAACTAGTTTGTAATAGAATACACAATCAAAGCAGAGCTGAGTCAAATTGTATGAGCTGCACTGTCTGCATAAAAATGCTAGTGAGGTATGTGCAAAAAACTCCCCAAACAGGTTATACAATATACAACCTAGGTGTAGGGTGTCCTACACTGTGCACATGCAGGGCACCCTGGGGACCAACACGCATTTTGCCTGCGTGGCTTGATCATGGAAGAATCAGCTACTATGGAGTAGAGATGGCTAGTGAGTGAGTGTCTCAACACACTGACTCGAATCATTCAGATGAGTAAATGATTCGAGTCACTCAGTGTTTGGTGAGTCGAGACACCACCCACCTCCCTAGCCTCTGTCAGTGGAGCTAGAGTGAATGGCAGCTCCGCCCCCTACACTGCTGATCTGACCTGATTATACTTCTCATCTGGGTCAGATCAGCAGTGCAGGGGGCGGAGCTGTCAGTGACTCACTCTGAGTCGCGCAGCTACAGCCAGGGCTCGGGGAGTGCACTGACTCAGGAGAGTCAGTGAGAACCCTGAGCTGTAGTGCTGGGCTGCAGGGGGCGGAGCTGTCAGCGACTCACTCTGATTCGCCTGCTCCCCTGCTGGCTACAGCACTGCACTACCTAAAGAGCCGTGTCTCGAGACACTTCACTGAGTTGAGCCATGTGGCTCAACTCAGTGTAGTGAATCGTTCTGCCCATATATACTATGGAGTTCCCTGCTTCCATTGGTAAAACTTAGGTGGATGGACCAATCAGGAAGCTGTGGTGTTCGACTGGTATGAAGATCAGCCAATCATAGAGTGCTCTGTAATGAGCACTGTGTCCCAATCGGGTAGCAGAGGTGGTGTTAAAGATGGAGGCTCGTTCAGCTGAAAAGGCTGATAGTGTAAAGATCTGACACTGGGGGTGGGAGCTACTTTATTGGTATCATGCTACAGCCAACAGCACGTTGTGCTGTACGGAGCTCGTGCATACAAAGTCCGTGCTACATGTCAACAGTACGTACATGATATATATCAGACCAGAAAAATGGGGAGAGGAGGAGGGGGAAATTCAATAAGAAAAGTAGAATTTACAAATAAAATTAGTGTACTTAGGAATCTGGAACCCAGACTAGTAAGTGTCTGGGTCAAGTGAGAATAGAATAAAGGCTGTCAGTATGATAAACTGGCATTAGGTATGAAGATCATTGGATCAATATCGCGCTTAAGCCAATAGCGTGTGTGCTGCACGGGACTTGCATATAAATAGTGTGCATGTTAGGTATGCCGGACTAGTATTGTCCTTGAGCACTGGTATTTATGGTTTTAAGGGGTTACATATCCTAGTAGTCATGTAAACAGACATCAGAGTAGAATACTATAACAGTATTCATCACTTATATATGAAAACTCAGAAAAGAGAAGACAAATACATAAAATTGAAATACAGTTACACATAACCAAATAGTTAGATATATACACTAAGTATCTAAAATACAGACTGGCAAGTGTCTGGGTTAAATAGAATGGAAACAAAAACATAAAAATGTGTCTACAATGAAGTACTATACCAGCAAGAATCATAATCTCAGATAACCATGTGACTCTTAATGAGCATTAGTGAAAAAAGAGAAAGTGATGGTGCTAATGTAGTTATGGAACATGCATGTGAGAATAAAATACTGTTGCAGCACCTACACCCTCTATCTGCTAGATTCTGCTAGATTCCCGTTATCACAGACTAACCAGGAGTAATTAGGACTACAATACCCTTCCACGATTGCGGCATCCAGCCCGCAATCAACTGCAGACAGCCCACGAGACCCATAAGTGCCAGCCAGAAGTGAGAGGACTCCAAACAACAGCAGCTGGCTAGGGGCAAGAGTGGGACCCCATCAAGTCCTAGGGAGGTAAGTCTCAACACCGGAGGAGGAGTGCAGTCTCTGGTTCCACAAGCCACAACCGCTACACCTCCTCCCCAGGCAAGTGCAGTCCGCTCACATGTGCCGGCAGTGCTCATCCGTTCAGCCAGGCAGGTGTCACCATGCACCACACACTGGACTGCCTAGCTGTGAGACTCATATGCCTACTATCTCCAGATCCCGTACTGTTTGCCCCAAGAACAGTCCATCCCGGGTACCTCTAGTTACAGACACTCAATACCAGGAAGCAGACACTGACTAGCGGGACGCCGCGGTCAGTGTTGTACTTTTCCTGATTTTCAGCACAACATAGTTCCTATCTCCTGGTCACCTACCTATATTTATCAATCCATCTGCACATTTACATTGTGCTAATTGTGTTCTCATACATCACTTACTAATATACCCTGAAGATACCAGTATCTTGATCACTACCAATACTGACTATTTTTCATCACCCATCACCATTGTTTTTTCAGTCCATGCTATACAACTGTTACTATATTCTTCAATTCTGAACAATTATCTACTTCATACAAGTTGATTATTTATGCTGTGCATGAGATTCGCACACTCAACTATCCCATATTGTGTGAATATCTAAATCTCAGTTATTACATGATTTTGATACATGTTAATTTTTAATTATACCTTTTGCATATAGTTTCTCTTGTGTATATCCTCTATTAAGAAGTCTCATAGTCAATTCTTTGCTCCGTTTCTGGAAGGTGAGATCATCTGAGCAGTTGCATCTAAGTCGCAGAAATTCCCCTTTCGGGAGGTTGGATATTGTTGGGGGAAAATGTCAACTTGTCAGATATAGGAGACTGTTTGTAGCAGTCTTCTTCCTATGGAGATCTGTGATTATTTCACCATTGGTGTTCTTTGTTATTTTCAAATCCAAGTAAATTTTAGATTCAACTGATTGTTATTTAGGGATTGTATGAAAACAAGAAATTCCTGTTTTTTACCACTCCAGATGACAAGAATATCATCTATATAACATAACCATTGTTCAATATGTTGGGTACGTGTGTCGCTTTCTGCAAAAAACAACTTCCCTTTCCCACCACCACAAAAACAGGTTGGCGTATGTCGGGGCACAAGTTGAGCCCATTGCTGTGCCCCTTGTCTGTAGATAGAACTTGTTCTGAAAAGTTAAGTATTTCCTATGCAATATACAGTAAAGTGCAGTAAGTCAATTAGAAAAGTTGAGATTCTCCATCCCCTTTCATGGTCAGGAAGTATTGAGCTGCTTGTAACCCATCTTTGTGTTTTATTGATGTATACAAGTATTCTACATCTATTGAGATCAGAAAATGATGTTCTTCCATCCTGATATCACTTAGCTTCTGAAGGACATCCGTCGTGTCCTTCAGATAGGACAGTAGAGTACGAATTCTCTCAGATGGGTATGCACAAACCGGCTTGCCTGCTCTGTTAGGCTGTTGATCCCTGCAGCAATGGGTCTTCCTAGGGGATTTTTGTTATCTTTATGCACTTTGGGAAGTACATAAAATGTTGGCACCTTTAGGATTTTAACTTGTAGGATTTCAAATTATTGTTTTGTTATTGTTCCTCTTTTTAATCCATCATTTGAGTCTGTCGTAAACTAACAGTAAAATGTCTGTTGGATTAAAAATCAAGGGTTGGTAACAGGAAGTATCCTGTAATTGTCTCATCACTTCCTTCATATATGATTCTTTGGGCCACATCACTATATTCTCTCCCTTATCAGAAGGTTTAATGATGATGTGGTCCCACTTTTGGATTTCTTTGAGTTCTGTTCTCTCCTCCCTTGTTATATTGTGCATAGGATGAAAATCTCTCTTATTCTTCTCATAGAATACATCCAGATCTTTAGAGACTATCCCCATAAAAATCTGGACTGCTGGTGAGATGTTGTCCTGGGGGAAGAAGGTGGATTTCTTCTTACATGTGGGTCTTTTTAGATCTTGAGTTGGACCTGCATTCTCATTGGAGTCCATTAAAACTTATATGTTGAGAGCTAATTGGTCTTGTTCTGAATCCAGATTGAGAGGATGAGAAAAGTCCATAGTCATATGGATATTGGTTTCTTCTCTAGTTTTCTCTTGGATGGAGAATTTTTTTAGGAGTAGTTTCCTACTGAAGAGGTGTAGGTCCTTTTCCCAAGAAAACCTGTTGAAGGGGGTTGTGGGGGAGAAGCTGAGGCCTTTCTTAAGGAGGGATACTTGAGCTGGTGTTAAAGATTGATCTGATAAATTACATATCTCCAGTTCGTCCTTTTCTGAATACCGAGCTATAGTCTTTTGTTGGTTCTTGAAGACTGCCTCTAAGGTAGAGGAGAATCCCAAGTTGATCAGTCCCTTCCTCTTTTTCCTCCCCCTCCTCGTCCTCCTCCAATGCGATACCTGCCCTTGGCATCTCTGCTGTCCCCTAAAAAAGGGACCGCAAACTTGGGCAAAAGTGGGGTGGGTTCCTTTGAGTGTGAACCCTGGTATTCATCTATTTCTGAGGAGTCAGCTTCTGAAGAAGACTAGTGGGAGTCATAGTTTTGTTGTTTGGATTGATTGGTTTTATTGATACGACTCCATTTAAAAATATTTCCGGTGGCAAAATCCCTTTTATCTCGGGTAAACTTTTCTCATTTCCATTCTATTATCTGTTTCTCAAAGCCCTCCAGCTCCTTCTTATTTTTATCAAAGTACCTTGATAGTGGTGGTACTACTCAGAGTAAACAACAATAGTTACAAAAGGAGGAAGAAAGGTCAAAAGACCAAACCAAAGACTCTATAGTGGAACACTCTTATAGCTATATAACATCAAGTGTAAAATATAACTTTTATTTATTCAAAGAAGAAATAAAGGTGTGGGTATTAAGTGAAAGTATGAGGGAAATCCCTCTAAGGGTGATATCCTTCATACTTTCACTTAATACCCACACCTTTTACCTTTCCCTCATGATACTTAGTGTTTGTTTTGTCTTGTGAGTCCATTTTTTAACTTTGAAGAAATAAGTTATATTTTACACTTGATGTTATATAGCTATAAGAGTGCTCCATTATAGAGTCTTTGGTTTGGTCTTTTGACCTTTCCTCCTCCTTTTGTAACTATTGTCATTTACTCTGAGTAGCACCACCACTATTCTGACATACTGTATATACAGTATACCATGTTGTTATTAATGGGAGATATGTGGAGATAGCTTATTCTGTTCAAATTTTTTGTTCTGATTGATATGGTGGCATTTCTACCTGTGCGGTGAATTTTCTTTCTCCCCTCTCTTCCTCCCCCTATATACACTGTAAAGTTCAATGTGTTATCAGCTGAGGAGTGCTTGGCTCAACTTCGTAGGCACACAACCATGCCCCCTACCATGGTTACCATCTGGGGCATGCTTGGCCCATCCTTATAGGTAAGCAACCATGCTCCTACCACATTCACCACCTGGGACGTGCTTGGCCCAACCTTGTAGAAATGCAACCATGCCCCTACCCCGTTTACATCCAGGGGTGTACTTCGCCCAACCTCATTGGTATGCAACCATGCCCCTACATGTTTACCACCTGGGGAGTGCTTGGCCCAACCTCGTAGGAATGCAAACATGCCCACTACGTTTACCACCTGGGGCATGCTAGGCCCATCCTAGTAAGCATGCAACCATACCCTTTACCTTTGGGACCAATTACCATACACATAACATGTAGTGTTCTTTCTAGCACCCTGCACCTGTCAAAACCTGTGCAGTTCCTCTTTCCTGCCTCGGGTGTTGTTCTCTACTGCTTCTAGCACACTCAGCTGATGCAACAAATTGCTAAGATGAAGACCAAAGTGTGCTGTAAGTACCAGAGCAGAGAGCAACACCCCAGGCAGGAAAGAGGAACTGCATGGGTTGTAATAGGTTCAGGGTGCTAGAATGAACACTAAACACTCTCACCTGGCATGCAGCCCATATGGCCCAGGCCATATTTAGTTGGAACCAGGCATGTGGGCTACTAATTGGTGTATATGCCTGTCATTCTGACATTTCCCCACTTAACATGCCTTGTGCACCGCTTTTCCCCACCACACAAAGTCCCAGAAACTTGCGGACCAATGCTCGACCCTGCGACCTCTACCACTTCACTCCTTCCAGTGCCTTTCAAATATTACCAGACCTGTAACATACAGGTGCACTCCGTTACTTCTGTATAAACGTTTACACTTAGCTGAATGGTGTCTCCAATATTAGAAGCTACCAACTTACTGATGGCTGCATTGGCACTTGAGGACCAAGGCCCCATCCTGCAAGCTACTAGTACCAAACTCCCTCCAGCGTCTCCTGTGCTGCCTTAATTTAACAGCCCATTAATGATGACTGGCAAGAGCACTCCCTAGTATAGACTGCTACACTTGAGGCCACTATCCTTATGCCATGTAATGCTGCCTGCCATGAGAGATGATAAGCATTGGCATGCTGTTTTCTCAAAATATGCCCACATGGTTCCATTTGAACCTTTTTAAAACTGCAAATGCATTTTATACATTTCTGTGGCAAATAGCCTAAGGCAGAAAATTTCACATAAAAAGCTCGCCATGTGGACTGTGGTCTTCCCCCTATGCCCCAAGCTTCAAAACCATAGCTCTTCCTAGCTTGTTCCCAATGACTGCTGTCACGGTCCTGAGGGCCGACCCTCCACACCCGCCAATCTGAGAATCGCCTCCCGTGACTTTTACAGGTTACCTCAGCACATGTGATTAACTAAACCTGGTAACTGCCACCAGCAGAAGAAAACTGTAATGCTAAAGCATAAGGTGAGCTTCTTCTCTCACCTGCATACACAATTATCAATACTTAGGAAAATAGTTAACATGAGCCATATGAGGCCTTGGGTTATAAAAACACAGATCCAGAACTAGAATTAATATTTAATGCAAAAATGTCTTCAAAGCTTATGTACAAAAGGTTACAAAGAATATAACAATGTTAAAAAATCAGTTACTCACACTTTCCAGAAAATAAAATAATAAAAGGGGGAAACAAACTATTTGGGTAATGGTGGATTAAATGGTTCTGGGATGAGGCCTTCCCAGTGACAAACTCCAGATCATCTGTATCCTTTGATAGCCTCATGCAGGATGAACCCATGGGTCAGGGTTGACTCACATATTTATGCCTGCTTTTTCCAGGCACCCCCCATCCTCCCTCCCTGGGGATGATTTTAACCCTTTTCAGCTCAGAGTGTATTGTTTAGCTGGCTGAAGCATGGGTTCTTTAATTACCCCACATGAGCAGAGGTTCTTTAATGATACATTAAGCTCTATTTGAAGTTTGGGAAACAGGCCTGGGTCAATAAACGTGCCCAGTGACTAGGTCAGGAGATTCACACCTCAGGAGACTGAGTGTCTCCCTGGTCCATCCATTCTTTTGATCACTGTCCCCAAACAGAACACAGGGCTCTTAATGACTGTTTTAGGAAGGGCCTGGTTAGCTGTCATATAATTCCATAGACATATTTCTTCTATACCATATACAGTTGGACATATTTATGGCTGATTCAGGAAGACCGACCTTCTTACAACCTCTCTTGCCCAGCTTCAAAGGGGACTAGTCAAGATGGTTTTTCTCACCTTTCCACACACCAGACCTCATGCTGATTAGACTACACAGACCCTAGAATGATGCCTACAAAGGATTCTTACATACAGCTGTACAAGAGGGAAAAATACATGTTATTACCAATACAATATCATTTGCAGTTATGCCCATTCTGATGTGAAATTAGCTTTTTCGTTACAGCTGCTGTCCTTTTTTACCTGAAGTAAATTTTATGATAGAGAACTTGTTATTCCTCTCCCACAGCCTTTGTTTGTTGGGAGCTGGCACTGTGCTGTGTCATGTCTGAACTGTGGCTGTGTCTCTAAAAAAATGAGATAACTTGTTTCTTCATACCGGGATATTTTGAGCAGGGACTGCAGAACTTGCAACTGCTGTCCTTGTAAAATCTTCTAATCTATACCTGTATGCTGATTGTGATACAGCTTGCTAAAAATGACACTGCTCTGATTATTGCTACATAAGCCCCCAAATCCCTCTACATGTGCCTCATTGCCGCAAGACTTTACTTACCCAGATCCTACCTCCTGTGTAATGCCAACACACCAGGCTGGCCTGTTATTCACTCTGCCTCTGGCAACACACTACCAACATCTGCTCTTGTCCTGCCCTAAAACCAAGGACTAGTACTGCCTCCTATGATATCCCTGGCTGACTCCCGTAATAGTCAACTGCAATGACCGCCCTTTTACATGCTGAGGCTTCTATTGATTCCTAATAGTCACTAGTTGCTATTTAGTGCTGCAAGTCACTTAAGAAAGAATTGCTTTCCAGTCCAATCTTATGGTTCCAAAGCACAAAAAGTTATTTTCTGTAAGCAGGGAAAGATTTAACAATTACAATAAAAAGCAATAAGATATATATAAGTATAAGCCGATAGATACGCATGCGCTATTGGTCCCAGTATGCAGTCCTTCAATCCTGAATCCTGCGGTCACCCAAAATGGAGAATGACTGAAACTGAGCCCAGCACACAGCATATATACGGTACAGGTTACAAGGATAACAAAGAAACAAATTGGCATGTTTTCATTGGTTCTTGCATCTGGTCAATCTGGTCATTGGTCAGTTCATACGGTGTCATCAGAGGTATGGCTCGGTTTTCCAACAGCTTCTTTGTGTAACTTCCCTCTGAAGAACTAGCATTCTAACCAATAACTCCCTATAATTCATAACTAGCGAACGCAAGATGCGAATCCTTTGCCGATAGAAATGGATGTCTGCAAATAAACAGGGATTTAGTATGATACCAAACATGACATGTCCACTGTATTCTAAACCTTAGATCTCGTTTAAGCACATATTACATCATAATTATTAACAAACAAAATCTCTAATAACTCTGGTTATTAACTATAATGTGTGGGAACCATTTTATATGTAAGCGTTCACATATGTGCGTCTGTATATTGAAATAGGAAGTGTTCGTATGTATGTATGTGAATACGCATGTGAGCGTCTATGTGTACACATGTGGATACACATACGAGCATCTCTGTGTATGCATATAAGTTTATGTGTGTGCGTTATGTGCATCAGAGTATTTGTGTGTGGTGGATTCGCATTTGTGCGCATCAAATTGTGCCAACGCAAAGTAGCGTCATGGTTACCCATTGTCAGACCATAGACAATTAGATAGTCAGATAATAGTTGCAAGCGATCATATCCAATTATTTGACTTTGGCACTTCTAAACCAAAGCTCCTTCTACATACATTTAACTGTCTTCTCACCTTTCCACTTCAAGGCGACTATCGGCGCAAAACAATCCTGAACCCTAATACCTGGAAAAAATGTAAATGACCCACCATGAAATGGTATCACCATTTTCTAGCCAGCCCACCTGCTCAATTCTTTTCTTGAACATTCCTGCACCTCCTTATTTGAGTCCACAAGTGAAAGTACAGTACCTACTCTCTTCTTATCTTCCTAGTCTACAACATCTCTTCACAATTCAGTCAAATCCTGTGTCCCATGCTTGGCCCTCACCTAACTAAGATCTGTATGGTCTTTTGCTCTACTGGTATCTATCCATTAACTGTATATTTCTAACCTGGTTGAACTATATTAAAACAAAACCATTCTGTTCCAAACTCTCCTCCAAATTAATGACTCCTTGCTCAGTTCTCTCTAAGTTGCTTCAAAGACTTGTCTATCCACCTCGCTGCACTTAATGAGCCCCTCCAGTCTAGATCAGTTTTCAACCTTTCACAGAGACTGTACTGGGCAAGGGTGACCTCTGATTTTATCCCTGCTCATTCTAAAGCCATTATCTGCTTTAAATTCTCCTGGATCTGTCTGTTGTTTTTGACCCTGCTGACCACACTCAAGCTACCTTTCTTAGGGCTGCATTACACTCCCCTATCCTGGTTAACCTGTCACTCTTCCATTATTCCCTTCTCTGGTTCGCCTCATCACTAGTTACTCTATTGATGGAGACTGCAAGCCTCAGCTCTACATCTAAAATAATATTAACCACCTGCCAAGTGTTGAATGAGGAACTCTCTGCACTGCCTCCATGTCTTAACCAAAGAGCTGGCGGTCTCTAGGTCTGAACTCCTACGTGTGCTACTTCGCACATGCTGTTTCTCTGCGAGCCTCTGTCCATCAGCATCCGCTATGTATGATGTGTCCCTGAGACTCTCTGCTATACCGCAGCCATACAAAGCACCACATGCTCCCTTGTTGCCCTATACCATCACCTCTGATACCTCTGTAACTCCATCACATTACAGGGTAAATTTACTAAAGTGAGTTTTTAGTAGTGAGTTTTAGAAGTGATGTTGCCCATAGCAACCAATCAGATTCTACTTAACATTTAACTAGCACCTTCTAGAAGATAATAGCTAGAATCTGATTGGTTGCTTTGGGCAGCTTTACTTTTAAAACTCACTTCTAAAAACTGTCACTTTAGTAAATCTACCACTAGTACTCCTGTGGGCAAGAGTACTGCCAAGGGGCAACCTGCTAAAAACTGCTAATAGTTAACCAGTCCAGTACCCAGACCTGCAGTGTTCCCATACAAGGAACTTATCCGGACTCTGTAACAGTCTCACACAGTGCATTAATACTTTGCTCCTGATTGCAAAGAATATGTTACCGCATATCTACGTAAATATTAACCAATAACCTATATCCCCTTGATTATTTCCTGCTATGCCTCACCTACACCCCACTTTGCTCTGTGATAGCTTTGTGTCTCTCATTCACCCTCCTTACATGCTTACAAGACTTTCCCTATGCTGCCCCTGCTCAAAAGAATGCTCTCCCTCAGACAGCAAGACTTTTCTGTAGCCTTATATATGTTGCTTATTCTTGTATATCAAATTCCTATTTTGTACAGGTTGCATAAAGTCTTTTTTTTGTTAATGTTCTTTCCTCATTTGTGAAGTGTGATGGAGTACGTTGGCTCACCTCTGACGTTGCAATGTTCTAATGTGCACTGCCCTTGGTGGCCGCTCTCCAGGTATTGGTGTCCCGCTGACATTGGGGTGGAGCTTGTGACGCATCAGGACTGGGGCCATGCTGGCTGTGCTGTCCCTGATCAGGCACAATTAGCATTGGCTTCCTGACGTAATATGCTGTCTGTTTGCCAATGTTAAGTTCCCTTGGTCCTGTCATGAACTTTAAGATATCTTGCTGTTCATGGGCCTGTTGTGCATACTGGCTTCTCATGGGTCCATGTGACCTCTTCCCTGGAGTGTTGCATGAGTGCAGAAAAGCTTGCAGATCTGCTTCTCGATACCCCTTCGGGTGGTCATACAGAAAGAAGGAAAGCAACATAAATGAATAGGTAGCAGGTATATTCATTATGTCCCTGAAAAGACTATTTGAAGCACCATTTAACACTTATGGTACCAAGGTATTCCACATATAAAATGCCTTTAGAATATGACGCAATCCTTGATTTTATTCACACATGCACTCTGTCCTTGTGCATATGTAGAATTGCTGTAGTAAAGGAATAAGTGAGTATTTTTCACTCTTACCAAGGTGGGTGGAATTCACTTCCCTTAGTAGGTCAGGGAAGCAAGAAGGGTTAAACTGACACAGGAAGTCACCACTTCAGGTAGAGTTAAAATTTATTGCAGAAAGCTAATAAAGGTTTGGCAATACTATAACAATATACAATGTTACCATTAATAAGTACACTAGTAAATTACACTTTCAACTAGGGATGTGCAGGCTCGGATAGGTTCGAGTTTGCACGCCGAGTTCGGATTTTTCCCTCCAAAAAAACGGAACTCAGAAAGAGGCTAAACGTCATCTTGCATGGACAAACATCATCATTCCTGGACAAAAGTTTTTTGGGGGGAAAAATCCGAACTCGGCGTGCAAACTCGAACCTATCCGAGCCTGCACATCCCTACTTTCAACAAAATTTATATTTTATTGTACTGGAAGAGGTTTATACTCCTTGGGCTAAATTTACTAAAGTGGGAGTTTTTAGAAGTGAGTTTTAAAACTCATGTCTAAAAACCCTCACTTTAGTAAATTTTCCCCCTTGTGTCTGATGATACCAATGGGTTACCTCAATACATATGCAAACAGGGACCAAATAATGCTTAATTTGTACAAGTTGTACATTTTCTAAGAAATTTACAAAAACTATAATAAAATAGCTTCTCAATTAGAAAAGCCCTGAGTGTCCCTACCCCTTACACTAGTACCTAATAACATACAGTCAGGTGCATAAATATTGGGACATTTACAGAATTTTCATATTTTGGCCTCTATTCACCACCACAATGGCTTTGAAATGAAACAAACAAGATGTGCTTTAACTGCAGACTTTCAGATTTAATTTGAGGGTAATTACATGCAAATCAGGTGAACGGTGTAGGAATTACAACGGTTTCTATATGTGCCTCCCACTTTTTAAGGGGCCAAAAGTAATGGGACAAACTAAACAATCCTAAATCTAACTTTCACTTTTTAATACTTTGTTGCAAATCCTTTGCAGGCAATTACAGCCTGAAGTCTGGAATGCATAGACATCACCAGACACTGGGATTCATCCCTTGTGATGCTCTGCCAGACCTCTACTGCAAATGTCTTCAGTTCCTGCTTGTTCTTGGGGCATTTTCCCTTCAGTTTTGTCTTCATCAAGTTTCAGGTCAGGGGATTGACTTGGCCATTGCATAACATTCCACTTTTTAGCCTTACAAAACTCTTTGTTTGCTTTTGCAGTATGCTTTGGGTCATTGTCCATCTGCACTGTGAAGCGCCGTCCAATGAGTTCTGAAGCATTTGACTGAATATGAGCATATAATATTGCCTGAAACACTTCAGAATTTATTCTGCTGCTTTTGTCAGCAGTCACATCATCAATAAATACAAGGGAACCAGTTCCATTGGCATCCATACATGCCCATGCCATGACACTACCACCACCATGCTTCAATGATGAGGTGGTATGTTTTGGATCATGAGCAGTTCCTTTCCTTCTCTATACTCTTCTCTTCTCATCACTCTGGTACAAGTTGATCTTTGTCTCATCTGTCCATAGGATGTTGTTCCAGAACTGTAATGGATTTTTTAGATGTTGTTTGGCAAACTCTAATCTGGTCTTCCTGTTTTTGAGGCTCACCAATGGTTTACATCTTGTGGTGAACCCTCTATATTCACTCTTGTGAAGTCTTCTCTTGATTGTTGACTTTGACACATATACAACTACCTCCTGGAGAGTGTTCTTAATTTGGCCAACTGTTGTGAAGGGGTTTTTCTTCACCAGGGAAATAATTCTTCTGTCATCCATCACAGTTGTTTTCCGTGGTCGTCCGGGTCTTTTGGTGTTGCTGAGCTCTCCGGTGCGTTCTTTCTTTTAAGAATGTTCCAAACAGTTGATTTGGCCACACCTAATGTTTTTGCTATCTCTCTGATAGGTTTGTTTTGATTTTTCAGCCTAATGATGGCTTGCTTCACTGATAGTGACAGCTCTTTGGATCTCATAATGAGAGTTGACAGCAACTGATTCCAAATGCAAATGTCACACCTAGAATCAACTCCAGACCTTTTATCTGCTTAATTGATAATGAAGGAATGATGGAATAGCCCACACCTGTCCATGAACAGCTTTTGAGTTGATAGTCCCATTAGTTTTGACCCCTTAAATGTGGGAGGCACATATAGAAACCGGTGTAATTCCTACACCATTCACCTGATTTGGATGTAATTACCCTCAAATTAAATCTGAAAGTCTGCAGTTAAAGCACATCTTGTTTGTTGCATTTCAAAGCCATTGTGGTGGTGAATAGAGGCCAAAATATGAAAATTCTGTCAATGTCCCAATATTTATGCACCTGACTGTATATTACTATAATAACTTTTTCCCAAAGATGCTTTACACTATCTGGCCAGATACCCTTGCATTGGTGCACATATGGATGGTTTATGCTTTCCTGCTGTATAGTTGAAAGAACAAGGCAGTTATAATGATCATGTGGCTCGATGCGTTGCTGTAAATCACACTTGAATGGTGCAAACCCAGGTTTGCTGTTTATGAATTGGGTAATAAATCACTGCACTTCACAATGAAACTGTCCATTATTTGATAAGGGAATGTCAGCTTCCCTATACTATGGGGCAAATTTACTAAAGGTCGATTTGCAGCACGATTTGAGGAGTGATTTAGCACTTCTAAAATTGACTCAAACAGCATGCTGTGAAAACCATTTTTTTCACTGCATTTACTATTAGCTGATTTGTTTCGCGATTTGCAAAACAAATTCGATTTGAGTCAGTTTTGAAGAGTGATTTGCTGTTCGATTTAGCACGTTGATGTCCAAATCGAACTGCAAATCACCCTTCAAATCACTCTTCAAATCCTCGATACAACAAACTGCTTCATGCTTTCACTTTCAGCATGAACAGTTCGTTGTCACACAGATACATGTGACACCCCGAAATACCTTTTGGTTCTTCAATGTAGTTTTCCTCACCTTGATATTCGTTGTGGTGATCTTGTATTTTCCCTCACTTAGCAGAGAGGGAAGTTGTTCCCAGCACCCAACACATTAACTACACAAAGTGAAATAAATTCTATTTTATTTAACAGGATCTCTTCTACAAACTGGATCCGTAGAACACCAATAGTATGTTTGCACATTAACAATAAAAACACATACAATACCTAGTTTACTGACTAATTTTATAATATTATTACAAGTTATAATTACTATATTGAAAACCTCTTGTAATTAATCCTAATCTATAGTTAGCTAAATTAAGTCCTGCCTGGCCAGGGCAATGTTGGTGCACTTATCAAAGTAGTATTAGTTTAGTGTTGAAATGTTGGTAGCTACAGGTACTCCTTATCATATCATATATTTCTTCCTAGTTAATGGTTGTAGGTACAGTATCAGCAGTGACGGTTATTAATCACCTGTTTTCTTATTCTGCAAGAATAGGGACAGCTCCTTTTACTGGGTTTTATATAGACACAACTGAAGCTGCAGTATAAGTCATTAAACTGATTACATGAATCCCTTCCTAAAGGTCAAAGCTGGTTAATATGATCCTATCAATCCAAATGGGACCATTTAATACGATTTCCAACAAAAGGTCATGGAGAGGGGATTATGGTATTGAAATATTATCTGTCTCCCTGAAGCTTGGGTATACTGGAGGTGACTCTCTTCTATTCTGTAGTAGGGTGGATTATTAGATCCCTATTTTCAGGTTTAAAAGTCTCAGTGTAAAATGTGTTGACAAGTGCTGCTGTACAGTGTTGCACCTCCAATCACTGGACAGCAAAAGCTGCTGCATTTCCCTCTGATCTGTCTCACTGTTAAGTCACCACCCCACGACTCCTCCTTGCTGGTTGTCACTCCCCTCTGTTCCTCTTCCTGCTTTGTTCCGGTTCCACCCCTCTCCAATTCGGAATGCTGTATCACTGTCAGCGATCAGCACTGTGGTGCGCAGTTCTCCACTTTGCCCCCCATCTGCATCCGACCCAACCGCTGGTATGTCCCTTCTTAAAAGCCGTTGGGGGATGATAAACCGACAGGATCTCACTCATGGGGGTGGGGGTGCTCAGGCGGTAACACGCATCAGTCCTCGCAGTCCACGGCAGTGTCCATGATTCAGCACGCTCTCCTCTATGATAAGGCACAGGGGGCATACACATACTTCCACGCTTGAACTATGCGTGTCCTCATGCATCTCCATTACTTTCGGAATAAACAGGAATTGAGTAGTTTATTACAAAACTATTTACAATTTTACACATAAAAGAAGTCTTAACTAATTACCAATAAATACATTTTACTATCTATATCACAGTGGTAGAACGCTTTTGTTATTTCGCTCTGACCTTCTGACCACTGACTCGGTGGTCCCGTTTCAGAGAAGTCTATGGTGTGAACATTGTCAGTTAAACATTCATCCGCGATAGACAAAGGACACTCTCTGCTAATTTTACATTTGATTCCCTTTGCTACAGGCCCACACATAAATATTAGTATATCTGCGGGGTCATTAAATGGGTTGTGTCTGGGAGAACCCTGCCCCTCTGCCATAGGAGAGTTCTCAGTAATCAGTGAGCTTTCTTTAAAGTTCTCTAGGTCGCTGGTGCATAGTTTAAGTTGGTCTCTAGGAACTACACTTTGTTGTTCATTCTTTTGCTTTTGAATTCGATAGGCAGCCACTTCCTGATTTGGTACTCCCACCACTACATAAGGTTCAGCTTCCCACTTGTCATTTAATTTGTTACGCTGGTTATTCTTCTTCTTCCATACATGATCTTCGACATTTAAGGGAGCAGCCAATGCGTTTCGATTATAGTCCCTCTCTTGTCGAAGATGCACAGTATGCATATGTCATTCTACTACTGTCAGGGCCATCTCGATTCGGTGATGATGTTCTGCAATCCAATCTCTCTGAGGAAGATCAGGATCTTCTTGTAGCGGTTGTATCTCCAGATCTTTGGGCAGCTTACTTGGTCTTCCAAACATTAGATAGAATGGAGTAAATCCAGTGGAAGACTGTTCAGTATTATTGTATAAGAAAGTAAGTTCTAGTAACAGGATGGGTCAGCGCAAACGGTGTTCTAACGGGATACTTCTCAACATCTCTATCAAAGTTTGATTAATTCGTTCACATAGCCCACTTGCTTGGGGGTGGTAAGCAGTAGTCCTTGATTTCTTACAGCCATACATGGTGCACAGTTCTGCAAATAACTGAGATTCAAATGCCAGCCCTTGGTCAGTTAGAATTTGTTCTGTATATCCGTATGGTCTCACAAAACTCTTCAAAAATATTTCGGCGGTGGTTCAGGCTGTTAGATCTTGTACAAGAACGGCCACCACAAACTTAGAATAATGGTCGATTATGGTAAGAACATATTAATACCCATTGTAACCTGTTTCCAGTTTAACGTGATCCAATGCTACAATTTGGAGTGGGTATTTGCTCTGGATAGGATTAAGAAGTGCTTTCTGCCTGGAGACAGGATTTCATTTTTGAACACATGCGATGCAATTTTCACACCATTTTTCAATATCTGTTCGCATATCCACCCAGAAGAATCTTTGCCATATGATGGCTTCAGTTTTATTCGTACCAAAATGTCCCGATTGATCATGGTACGCTGCCATCAGTAGATGTCCCTGTTGTTTTGGAACTACAATCTGTGTCACTTGCTGATGAGTGGTTGGTTCAATACTGCTTCTTATTAATATCCCTTGCTTAACAGTCAATCGTTCCCGATGTCTTCTTGTCTTTGAGATTTATTTGCTTTTGGTATTCAACAAAACTACCAATTTCTGTATAAGAGGACTTTCTTCCTGAATTTGTTGCCAGTGAATATCTGATCCACATTGCTTGTAGCTATCAGTTGTTTGCTCTAGTAAAGGTTTAGCAGACAAGGTTATTATTCGTTGTTGGAGTGATTTTGAGCAAAAAGCAGGAATTTCCACTGTCTCCCAGTCATCTTTTTCATTCTCTGGATCTTCTGTAACAGGCAAGCGGGATAATGCATTCGCATTACCATTGGACTTTCCGCTTTTAAACTTAATTACATGTTGGAAATTTGTTAACCTTGATATCCCCCTTTGCTCCAAGGCTCCCAAGCGTGCTGTCTGAAGATGGGCCAATGGATTGTTGTCCGTGAATATGATACATGGGGTAGCAGCTAAATAGCTCTTAAATGTTTCTGTAACAGCCCATACAGTGGCAAGAAGTTCTAGCTTGAAAGCACTATAATTTTCATCATTACGCTCTGTTCTTCACAGGCCTCGACTAGCGTAGGCAATTACTTTCTCATGCCAATCTTGTTCCTGAGCCAATACCGCGCCTAAACCCTGTGTGCTGGCATCTGTGTATACATGAAAAACCTTCTCATAATCGGGCTAGGCTAAGAGCGGGGCTTCCGTCAGAAAGATTTTTAGTTGTTCAAATGCTGTTTGCTGTTAGTCCGTCCAATTTACAGGAACATTTTTGCATCTCCTCATATCTGGTTTTCCCCTTAATAACTCATGCAATGGGGCAACTATTTTTGCAAAGTTTTTGATGAATCTTCTGTAACAGACAACGAATCACAAAAACTTTCAGACATCACGGACAGTCTGCGGAATTGGCCAGTCTTTGACCACAATGATCTTCTCTAAGTCAGGTGTTACTCCTTCAGTGCTAACAATGGGCCTGATTCAGAGCTGAATCAGGGCCCTCCTCCCTGAAAATGGAGCGGCCTCTTGGACGCTCGCATAGCTGTGGGTTACCACCCACAGCATATGCGAGCGTCCATGATGATGGTTGCGATGGTCTTGACCATCGCGACCATCGGGTTTGCGATGAGACCCTGCGGTAGGGTCTCGCTGCCGCAAGCCCTGGAGTGATTTTGGCTCTATCAGAGCCAAAATCACTCTCACTGACATCACTAGTGATGTCAGTGGGGCCGGCTTCAGACGGTAGGTGTTCCCATGGGAATGCCTCCATCTGGCAGGCACGCCCACCAAAGGGGGCATGCTGTCAATCAACATCGACAGCACGCCCCCTTTGGTGCGAGACCCGGAGCGATGGAGAGCCCGTCGCTCGCCGGGTCTCGCGCATGCCCACGACGGAGCTCCCTCTGTCGTGCGCATGCGCAGTGGGGGAACATCGACCCGCTTGCGAGCGTACTGCCGCTCACGAGCGGGTCTTAATGACCCCCCATGTGTCCCAAATATCACACTTCTGGTTTCAGAAGATGACATTTAGATGGCTTCACTTTAAGACCATATTTGGTCAGTTGTTTGAAGACTTCAACCAAATGCTGTAGATGTTCACTGTATGTATGGTTTGGAAAATATAACAATGTCGTCTAGATAAAGCAAGACCATCTCGAAATTTCTGTGACCCAAGCAGAGTTCCATTACTCTCTGGAAAGTCGCAGGGGCATAGCACAACCTGAAGGGCATATGATCGATCTCAAACAACCCCATAGGAGTTGTAAAGGCTATCTTTTCTCGATCTTCTCGAGCCATAGTCACCTGCCAATACCCGCTGGTGAGATTAAATGTAGAGAAATAAGTTAAACAATCAAAGGAATATTTCTTGCGCACACAATTAACGGACTGGCAGCTTGTCCCCCAATGATAAACACCGGATCATAAACAAAAACTTTGTACAGAAAGAACAAATGGATCCAAGCGCTCAGTCCTCAAGAATATAGGTTCAAACTGATTTTATCAGGGAAAACACAATGTAAATGAATAAAGGAATGTTTTCATATAATCACGTTCATAGTCCCCTTCTTAATCCAGGAAAAATTGTCATTGAGAGGAAAATATCCCAATTCTGATTCCATCAACTTGTCTAGATCTTCAATACCATGAATCCAATAACAATGTGTATTTCCTCACAGATATATGAAAAATAGATGAAAAAACACATGCATAGTGTAAAATCATCCAAACAATTTATTTTAAACACATACATAAAAATGGCTGCGTACCATAAATATGCTTTTTCTGAAAAAGCACAGTTAATGGCATATAGTGGTCATTTAAGATAAGCTCCCCCTATTAAGCTATACCTCCTTTTCTGTAGAACAATGGTAATGCTGCCTCAGAACTCCAGCAACTCATTTCAACCAACACTGGGTCTTAATCAAGGTGTGTGTGTATAACTGGGAATCAGATATTTATAGGGGCTAATGGTTACCTCCCACTTCCTGTATTTGGTGGGTGGGCATCAATCCTACATATAGTAAAAAACATCTTTCTATTAATGTATAACAAACTTCTCTTCTCTTAATTAAAAGTCTTCCCATCTTGTTATTGGGAGCTCCTATTTAGAACAACCTATATACAAGCAAAAACAAGAGATATGGTAAGAACTTACCTTTGTTATCTCTGTTTCTACGAAGTCCATAGGGTCCACAGGGTTAACCTTGGGGTATAGGTTGGGAACCAAATCCGGGCACCACGCAGTTAAAGCTTTTAGCTCCCAGGATGCACTTGGGTCCACTCTCCCTATAACCCCTCCCCCCAGCCAGAGGCACCTCAGTTTGTAAGTAGCCAAAGGCGGAGGAGGAGAGAAAAAGAGAGAGAAAACTGGAACACTCTAGAACCATACTCACAGAAAAGGAGACGGGAAACCGGTGAGCAGTAACACAGCCCATATGAAGCCAGGTGCGTCAGGGCGGGCGCCCTGTGGACCCTATGGACTTCGTAGAAACAGAGATAACAAAGGTAAGTTCTTACCATATCTCTTGTTTTCTACTTCAGGGTCCATAGGGGGTCCACAGGGTTGACCTTGGGGATGTCCCAAAGCAGTTCAACCAAGGGTGGGGACACTCCTGTGCTGAGAGGAGAATCCGTCGCCAAAAAGGAAGCATCCTGAGAGGCAAAGGAAACCAATGCCTAGACCTTAAAAAGGTATGGACAGAAGACCACGTGGACACCTAGTAAGGCAAAACAGCCGAGGCGCCACAACGAGCCACCCACGAGGGTTACATGGCCCGACAGAAATGCCCACCCATGGGTAGGCCCCTGAGGAAGACATCCAGCCAACATTTCATTATAGGCCGGCCATCGTTTCCTGTGAAAACCAGAAACCGCAGACCACCAATAAGGAGTCCGATTACCATAAGGAACTTGAACGGATCACATAAAGCCAAAGAGGCCAGACCACAGTCAATGAGGCCACACCAGCCGAGAGGACTGGGGACTGAATGGCCGTACCATAAGTTCAAGAATAATATGGAACCTAAAAACCACTCTAAGAAGAAACACAGGGCGAGAGCAACTCACACCCTGACATGATGCCCTCCAGAAGAGGGAGCCGCATGAGAACGCTCCCAATTCAGACACTCTCCTGGTTGATTTAAACACCCTGAGAGAGAGAGAGAGAGAGCTTAAACAATAGACCATGTAATGGCTATCACAACCAGCGGTTCCATTGACTGTCCCCGGAGGGAACAAAGAACCACTACTAACTCCCCAGGAGTCCCTAGGGAGGACAAGTGGAGGCATAATCCAGAAAACACTCCAAAGGATGAACTGGATACCAGAGCGGAGCAATTCCCTATCTTAACCATACCGACAGTGTAGAGATCCGCACTGTCAGGAAGGCCAGGCCAAGGGTGAAACCCAAGCGAGCCGGAAGGAATGCCAGAATATCTGGAAATCCTGGACACCGGAGGATCGTATCGACAGGTACGATACCATAAGAATTATGTATGCCACAGTCCGTGGCAGATCCCAGCAAAGTCTGGCCTATCTGCTCTAAACATCTCAATGAAGACAGAGCCAGGGAAGCCCTAGGACCACAGTAGGGGCACAGTCAAAGACAAATGATCCAGGTCCAGGGAAAAACAAGGACCCTGAGACAACAGGTCCAGATAGTGAAGCAGTAGGAACGGAGCATCGATGAGGAGACTCCGAAAATCTTAGTACCAGTGATGTCTGGGACGAACTGGAGCCCCCAGAAGGAAAGCCCCTCCATCTCGAATTAAACTTCCGAAGACCTCGAGGAAGAAGGGAGACCGGAGGACACAGGTACACAAAGTGGAAGGACCACTTCACTGACAAAGAGTCACTGAAGATAGCTTCAGTACTCCTAGAGCTGGACTGTAACACCGGTAATGTGTGATCGAGTCAGAAGGCCATGAGGATCAATCCCCTCAGGGAGGCCCCCTCTGCTCACCAGGAGTTGAAACCTCTCTTGGAGAAGAGACTAGTCCCCGGGATGCACGTAGTGATGGCTGAGGAAGCCCGCTTCCCAATGGAGAGCTCCGGGAATAAACACTGCAGAGTTGGCCAGGAGAAGACCCTTGGACTATGTCAGAATGTATGACAATCCTGACATTGCCACCCAACTACCAGTGTTGCCTAGATGTAAGCCACTGTTGTGACACTGTCGGACTGAACCTATTCAGGTTTACCGTGACATATGGGTTAGGCCAGAGTGAAAGTCCAAGATAGCCTAAAGCATCAACAAGTTAAGTGGCAGGGCAGAAGCGACAGACGTCCAACTGCCCCGAAACGAATGTGGACCAGACACTGTCTGTAGCAAAGAACACCCTGGACGAGATGGCCATAGCCACCCGGACAGAGACCAACCCGCCTCCGGAGAAAGTATCATCGTTCGAACAGCGATCCGATGGAAAAAACTCGATCCAACTGGAGGGGAGTCAATTATGGCAAGGCCTGGAATGGAACTGAGCACATTCCACCCTACCAAAAGGTAGACACTCTGGTAGACCGCGCATCACAAAGAGTAATGACATATGTCGACTGCGTAGATATCCGCACACTCCAAGTTGAAGAGTGGAGATCTTGTCTTACGCCAGAAAAATTCTCAGATTCTGAGAATCCAGCAGTGCTCCCAGATGAAGAAAACCCTGTGAGGGATGCAGGGAGGACTATTTCTCCGTTGACTAATTATCTGTGCCGAGAAGAAGCCACGGTTATCCTGACCTGGCGGTAAAGTACCTTGGTGATCCTGCTAAAAGCAGGAGACCGTCCAGAGAAAGGAGCATTCGGATACACTGAACAGGTGAACTGTCAGAAAATCCACAAAGCTGGTAAACCCCGGTGGAGTTGAGGACAGTCCCAAAAGGTAGAGCCCGAAACTTACAAGTGTTGCTGTGGCACAGCAAACCTGAACCCATGCTGATGAGAGGGCTCTGTATGTACCCGTAGGTACGTATTCTGAATACTCAGATATACCATAAAATCCCCAGGTTCCAAACGTCGGATGATGGAGCATGGACGATTCCACCTGAGTCCAGGCACCGTTGGAATCTGATTCAGGGATTTGAGACAGAGTATAGGCAAATGAGGACCAGTCGGTCACTGCCCCAGAAAGAAAGTAGAACAACCAGTCCCTCACTGAGATAGTGAGGTTGGCCGAAATAGCTCTGCTTACCACAAAGACTGTATAGCTTTCTGGTATTGTAAGGCCCTGATCGGGTCTGAAGAAGGGCCCGTGTAACAATGCCTGTGAGGAGGCCGCCTGAGCAATGAGAGGCCGTTGAGAATCAGTACCTCACTCTGGAATTCCCCAGATGTAGACCTGTCCCGTCAGGCTGAAGGTATATCCTCAGGTGTAGAAACAGGGTCGTCCGGAAGTCCAGGACTGCTCGGTACTGGATATGGTGGCCCCCATGGAGGCTGACAGCCTAGGAAAAAACAGGCCTTTAGGCTGACCCTGAGGACAAAAAGACTTAACAGAGTTAGTCCGAATGTAGTGGGAGTAGCTAAAGACGGTATCTCCCCATTAGTGATACTGCCAATGATGCAACGATCTTGTCAAGGTCAGGACCAAACAAGATCTTCCCCACGGAAGGAGTCTGCACCTCTGCTTTCCCATAATGCAGCCATAGGGTATTGCAGCGGATACAGTCGCCGCCGAAACCCTGAAAGTTAGAAGACCGACATCCAATGTAGGTAATCCCACATATGACCACTGCATATTTTATGTGAGCGGCAAAAGATATTTGAACCCCAGACGTGTTGGAGGGGAAAAACGTCACAAAAGCATCACCATGCGATGGCCATGGTAGGACAGGCAACAGGCCCTGAAAACGAGTACATTGATTTCAAGGCAAAGTTACCACCTACGGATCCGTAAAATCCGTCCAGGCCGGGATGGGAGGCGTATTAATACCTGTAACCCGACGATTAACATACAAATCCATCCCAGAAGGGGATTTCCATTACTTGTGAGGACCCTCAGGGAATGGGAAACAGGAGGCCTTTGTGACTCCTCGTATCTGGCGACCGCCAGACTCCCGCTATGAGATCCACCCGCTGGGCAGAAAACGGGAGATGTATGATACAGGTGCAGGATCGACATTCTCTATATCCAGAATGAACCTGGCTACCAGCCCCAAAGCAGGGATAACAATACTTGAAATCGGCTCCTCCCATGTGAGAGGGAAAGAGCCAAATACACCATCCAGTTCACGGCAGAGCCACTGGGAAGTAACCACAGGGCGTATATCACGCCAATTAATATTTCGTATAAAACGACATCCACCAGGGTGGCCGTTGTGGTAATCCCTGCAAGGGGAATGACAGACCGATGTGGTATCGGAGGTAATTCATGTACTGTGAAAAACCCTGGCGGGGAGCGATAGTCTGTTGCACAGGAGTAAATTGCAAGAAATTGCGAGATACCCCGAGTTCAAAAGGGCAGTATGGTGAAGTAACTCCAAGCGAGTGACGACAATGGGGCCCGCCCGGCGATCCTCAAAGGAGAGGATCCTGAGAAATAAATCGCCCTTTAAGGGGGACGTGCAAGGGGCCCGGCACCAGATGGTGCCGCATACATAAACCTTTCTGAGTTAAAATCCTCCGCACTACTACCTGCAGGCTATGACTTGCAGGATAGCAATAATGGGTGCACTATCGTGTGCAATCTCCTGGTCAGATATATCTGACTATCTTGACAGAAATATTAAGCAGCGCCATACCGGTCCTGACTGACGCTAAGATTAGCTGCAGGGACCCATTATCAGCGTATGCAACTCACAGTTCCATCTAAAATATGGCAACGTGCAGCACGCAACAGTATGTGACAAACCTCACAGATATTAACAAGTATATATATGTGAGGTCTCAGAACCACCCCAGGTACACCTGTATTAGGGCAGATAAAGAAAAGGGATAGATATACACTGACAGGTGAGAGAAAAAGCAGACAGTCAGCACTAGCTAGTCACATACAAAGCAGAAAAATATATATACATACGTTTGCATGACATATAATATACTGCACAATGTCGCTACATTCAACTGCCCAGATTCAGTGTCTGGGAAGGCTATAGCGCTGTGTCCACTCACCCAAAATGGCCAGGTACGCAGGGGGACTGGGCTCACTGACATCCTATGAGTTCTGCAGCACCACAGAGAGAAAATGGCCGCTGGAGACCTCAGAAGAAGCGTGGCCCGCGGAGGAAGCAGCTCAGCGACGCCAGACTGTAGTATTGAAAGGCGCGTTGAGCTGAGGGGAGGAGCCGCTAGACAGGGAAGGCTTCCTCCCCTGGCTAGCAATTAACCCCCCGGGATGCCGGCTCCCGCTGCCGCTATAATCCCTGGTGGGCTGTGGACACGCGGGGTATGCCTCCATGGAGGGGGAGCCCGCTGCCACCGCTAGCGCCTCCGGTCTGTCCCCAGAGACCGGAGGCATAAGGCTGCATGTACACGCGGGTCACCGCAAGCGGTGACCATGCGACTTACCTGTCCCCGTCGATCCGGCAGCAGCCCAGGGATTCCTCCAGAGCCCGGCTAGTACAGACTCTGGGGTCCTGCTGCGATACCCAGATCTGTACTGGTGTCGAAGCGCCGGCGGGGTGTAGGAGCGGCAGCTTAGACGTCCATTGGACAGTCTGATGCTGCCGCTCTGAAGAGTAGTAAAAAATAATAAAATAAAACTCTTTTAAAATAAATTGTAAGCTTAGGGGCTGCTAAGCAGCCCCCCTGCAGTAACGGTGACCCGACTCCGGCCGGGCACCAACTTAAACTGAGGTGCCTCTGGCTGGGGGGCGGGGTTATAGGGAGAGTGGACCCAAGTGCATCCTGGGAGCTAAAAGCTTTAACTGCGTGGTGCCCGGATTTGGTTCCTAACCTATACCCCAAGGTCAACCCTGTGGACCCCCTATGGACCCTGAAGTAGAAAGCCAAATTATGTTGAAATAACAGCATGCGTTCCACGCTCTGGAACGTATGATATCACTTCCGGTTTTAGCGGCAGTGAATGTCTTCCGCCCTGGCTATCTTAGGACAATGTTTTAGTGCATCTTTCTAAAGCTGCACACCTTCCGGGATGTCCTCGCACTCCCACGTGTCTCCAGCACGTCAGTTCCGATGACCGGAAATGACGTGTACATCGGGGACACATGACGCTCCTACCACTTAGGGGATGCACAGACACAAGAAGGTAGTAATCGGTTGCCATATTTAATAGGACCAACTTCCACGTTTAGAAATGTACAAACATTGGAGGGGAGTGTTCGGTGGCCATATTTGATAGGACCATATTCCAATTTATTTTATACAATAAAAGTTAAAGTGCGAAACGTGCATTGATAAATAAATGCATAAATATATGACATATAAAAATATGCAGAAATATATAAGAGATATAAAAACGGCAGTATAAAAATCACAATGTAAAAGTCATAAAAATATAAAAGATAAGAGGAAATGTACAAAATCACTAATCATAAAAACCACTTTAGTTCAAAGTCAGTATTGTGTCCCCAGGGCTGCAAAGTTTTAACCTCATAAATTGCTTTCATTTCAGCTTTAGCCAGAAAAGTTTCAACACCCTTTGTGCGCCAATTCCCTTCAATTTTCTTAATACCTATAATACTTTTTATATCATTTATATATTATTTATATATTATTTATAGAGCAGAGAAATACGTAGCAGTCAGCGTTTCTTCTATTCTTGGTAAATGGTAGGCATCACGATAAGTAACCTGATTGAGTTTGCAATAATCGACACAGAACCTTAAATTGCTATCTTTCTTTCGTACTAGCACCAAAGGTGTGGCCCAAGGGCTGTGACTCTTCTTGATGACTCCAGAATTCTTCATCTCTTCTATCATTTGTCTAACAGGCTGGTAAAGGGCTGGAGGCAAGGGTCGATGTCTTTCACGAATAGGAGGAGCCATTCCCGTGAGTATATAATGTTGTACTCCCTCTACCTTACCGAAATCAGTAGGAAATTTACTAAAGGTTTTTTCGTTTTGTAGTACTATCTGTTCTGCTCCTAATTTCTCTTCTTCTGGTGTATCTGGACCTCCTATCTCGATTTCTTTCCACCAAGCAGGTTCTTTCAGTGTTTGCAACTGGTCGTCAATAAAAAATTTCTGTTGACATTTAAATATAGTGGATTTGACTCCAATGACATCTTGCAAGGTTGTCTGTAACAATTTAGCTACTGGACTATTTCTAAATAACCGAATGGGATGATTATGTGAGTTCAGGATCCTTACAGGAACTCTCCCTTGTTCAACTCGGGCTAATGTACGAGCTACAGCAAATTGATTCATTCCTTTCTCTTCAAAGGGTTCTACAATTACTTCATAATCTCTTCCACCGGGCCCAATCCTAACCTTACACCAAATCATATTCTCTGAGTTAGGTTGTAGAATGATAGGTCTTGAATCGGCAAACTCTAGCTTTTCCCACTTCTCCTTTGGCATTGGTAAATTTGCGTTGACCTTGAAGAAGTTGAATAGTCTGTCGTAATGCTTTTCTATTGATTGGTGTCACTGTCTGTATTTGGTTTTTAAAAGTGATAATCAGTTCCTCGGGACAGTTCTGCAAAATATTCATCCCAATGATCACTGGTGGAAGATTATCATCTCGAAGCATTGTAATAAGGCAGCCTAGTTTTGAGAATGTTGTCTGTCTGATCTTCATATCTGCTTCCCAGTATCCCTGACAAGTGATTTGTAAACCATTACTGGCTATAAGGTTTAACCAGGCTGGGGGTGGTGATGGTACTTCTCTCTCTTCCCAATTCTGTATAAATGTTGTGAATTGAATTTTCGTGACTTGTGAACTGGTGTCAAGTAAAGCAGGCAGAGTGACCCCGTTTATCTGAACCTTCATAGATGGGCATTTTCCTACACATTGAGGCCACCATGCCCCTTACATCGGACCTATTGATGGGATGTTTCCTGAAGATCGGTCCCCCGCCTCGGGATCTCGGAGTTTAAATTTTCACTCTGACGACAATTACACTCTACATGTCCACTCTGATGACAACGGCGGCAGATTGGTCTTCCCTGGGCATCAAATTGGTCAGTAGGCCTTTGTCCTGAATTCCGAGAGGCATCCCATCTAGTTCTGTAGAACGTTCTTCTCTCAGGCCATCATTCCTCTTCTTGAAAAGAAGTTTGCTTCTTCTTGATTTCTTTCACCTCCCGACATAAATTATTGAAGCTTTGAGTAATTCCGGCAATCTGTTCTTTCAGAGTATTATTTTGATCAGGCATCACTGATGCCTGAGCATTCTGATTCACTGTATCTTTAGTTACGAGTGGATTTACGCCTGCTCCTGGCATGCATCCATAAGAACATGTCAAATCTTGATATTCTGATGTAGGAAGGCTCGTATCTACTTGTCCCCATCGTTTTCCTACTATTCGTATCGCTGTCTCTTTAAATTCTAAGAAAGGATCATCTGGAGCCTGAAGTCTCAACATTCTGAGTTGGGTCTTAATGTATTCTTCATAGGTTCCTTCAATAAACTGACTCGTTAGGATTTCATCTTCTTGCTGAACTTCATGAGGATATACATTTGCAATGGCCTGAAGGCTCAGGGAGAACTCTCGTAATGTCTCTCCTGGCCTTTGCTTTCTAGCATAAAAACGCATCTTGAGTTCAGATAAAGTCCTGGAGTCAAAGATAGTAGCCAAATGTTTAAACATTTCTTTAACTGACTTCTTTTGCTCAGGTGGCCAAGAATTTACCTCTTGAAGTGCTGGACCCTTCAGTTGTCCTGTAAGGATTTCCACTTTCTGTAGGTCATTGAGAGGGTACAACCTAAACATGGCCTGTATCTTTGTCTTAAAGTCAAGGAATGTACTGGTGCCAGGCGTTGAAGGATCTCCGGAATAGCTAGGGAGCCACGGGACCCCGAAGTAATATGGTAATGTAATTGGTGTCGTTGCGTTAGTCATGGTCGAGTCTTCGTTGTCTTGTTCGTCTTCTCTTTCCAAGCTGTCAGATTGCTCTTGACGTGAGATTTTTAACTAGGCTAGGAATACCACTTTCTTGGAATGAATCCTTTTCGTGATGCCAGAAATTTTTGTGACACCCCAAAATATCTTTTTGGTTCTTCAATGTAGTTTTCCTTACCTTGATATTCATTGTGGTGATCTTGTATTTTCCCTCACTTAGCAGAGACGCAAGTTGTTCCCAGCACCCAACACATTAACTACATGCAGTGAAATAAATTCTATTTTTTTTAACAGGATCTCTTCTACAAACTGGATCCGTGGAACACCAATAGTTTGTTTGCACAGTAACAATAAAAACACATACAATACCTAGTTTACTGACTAATATTATAATATTATTACAAGTTATAATTACTATATTGAAAACCTCTTGTAATTAATCCTAATCTATAGTTAGCTAAATTAAGTCCTGCCTGGCCAGGGCAATGTCGGTGCACTTATCAAAGTAGTATTAGTTTAGTGTTGAAACATTGGTAGCTACAGGTATCATATATTTCTTCCTAGTTAATGGTTGTAGGGACAGTATCAGCAGTGACGGTTATTATTCACTTGTTTTCTTATTCTGCAAGAATAGGGACAGCTCCTTTTTGCTGGGTTTTATATAGACACAACTGAAGCTGCAGTATAAGTCATTAAACTGATTACATGAATCCCTTCCTAAAGGTCAAAGCTGGTTTATATGATCCTATCAATCCAATTGGGACAATTTAGTACAATTTCCAACAAAAAGTCATGGAGAGGGGATTATGGTATTGAAATATTATCTGTCTCCCTTAAGCTTGGGTATACTGAAGGTGACTAGCAATCTCTTCTATTCTGTATTAGGGTAGATTATTAGATCCCTATTTTAAGGTTTAAAAGTCTCAGTGTAAAATGTAGGTGACAAGTGCTACTGTACAGTTTCTCCGCTCAGCACAAGATCTGCGTCTCTCATCCCCATGCATTACTTGCTCCCACTCACGGTTACAGGACTTTCTTAGGGCTGCACCCACTCTATGGAATGCCTTACCACGCAAAATACGACTTTCCTCTAGTCTCCAATCCTTCAAGCAATCCCTGAAAACTCACCTCTTCAGGCAAGCTTATCAGATCCCAGAACCGCCCACACAACCTTCATAGTTTCCATATCTAATTACATCCCCTTTTACAGTCCACACATAACCTCACACATTGTCTTTCTCTCTCATCCTCATGACATTTGGCCAACATTCCTGTGTGACTGGATCATGCAGCCAACCAAGAAACTGTGCATTGTGGCTGGACCAAGATGCAATATATAGCACCTATCCTTGTGTATTACTGCCTATTTCCCTATAGATTGTAAGATTGCGAGCAGGGCCTTCCTACCTATATATCTGTCTGTTATGTTCTATCAATGTTGACAATTGTAAAGCGCAACGGAATATGCTGCGCTATATAAGAAACTGTTAATAAATAAAATAAATAAACATGTTGCTGCAGGGCATATATATGGTGTCTCTATCTGGGGTATCACACATGCAGACATGCAGACCTCAGTGAGATGTCTGCATGTATCTGCCTGGTAAAAGTGTCTAAATAGTTAAATAAAATAAAAAAATGTGAGGTCACACCATAAATCAGAACCAGCCACGGACTGCTGAAACCCAGTTCTAGTTGACTAAGTACAGGCAAAAAATTATGTAGGGTCTCCCTGTACTTAGTAAAACCAGCACAGGGTTATAGGAAGCAGAGCTGGTTCTGGATTTACAGAGAAAAATGTGCGTAGGGTTCCCCTGTACAACCAGCACAGGGTTATAGATCCAGAACCAGTCCTGGACCCTTTCTAATGGGGGACTGATGCCACAGCCAGGAGAGCCCTATCACCAGGCCCCCCAGCCGCAGCATCAGCCTTGACCGTTAGTCAGCCCAGGCTCAGGGGTCTCCCTCTCCAGGGCACCCCTAGCCTTGGCTGATGGCCCGGTGCTATCCCCGCCAACCCTGGGCAGTGGGTGGTGGGTTGATTGTGACAGTGTGAGTGTGGGTATGTATGTTTTAAAGTTATACTTTGTAATGTGTGTGTGTGTGTTTCTTGGGACATTTCTTTACAGGTGAACTACAAGTCCCAGTGGGCCCTTAATGCCCCACATGTTGGTACTTGTGGTTCTCCAAGTACCAGCATGTGAGGGAGGCTTGCTGGGACCTGCAGTTCTACTGGAAAGACAATATTTATTTATATATCTTTTTACACCACACTGTCACAATCAACCTGCCACACACCGCCCAGGGGTGGCGGGGATAGCCCCGGACTATCAGCCCAGGCTAGGGGTGCCCTGGAGAGGGAGACCCCATTTTTGAAGGGGTCTCCAACTCCCCAGGGATCCCTGGTCTGGGCTGACTAACAGTCAGGGCTAATGTTGCAGCTGGGGGGCCTGGTTATAGCGCTCCCCTAGCTGTGACATCAGTCCCCCATTAGAAAGGGTCCAGGGCTGGTTCTGGATCTTACAGGGGAACCCTGCGCAAATTTTTCCCTGTAAATCCAGAACCAGCTCTGCTTCCCATAGCCCAGTGCTGGTTGTACTAAGTACAGGGAGACCCTATGTAATTTTTTCCCTGTACTTAGTCAACCAGAACTGGGTTCTGGTTGACTAAGTCAAAGTCCGGGGCTGGTTGTGTTTTGCGGGGTGACTTCTTAATTTAACTCTTTAATTGCTTTTTACAGTGAGATACATGCAGTCATCGCACTGATGTCTACATGTATTTGTGTGAATCGGACCTGCTCATGCTCAAATCGAAAGCATGAAGCAGGTTTATTGTAGTGGGGATTTGAAGAGTGATTTGAAGTCCGATTGTGAGGATGATTTCAAATCGAATGATAGTAAATAAGGGTTTTGTGTGTTGGGCTATGTAAAAGTACCAATGTTTTTCCGATTCTCAATTTGAGGGCGATTTGAGTCCAAAGTCAATTTGAAGTCCGATTTTACATGCGATTTGGCCTTTAGTAAATACTCAAAACCAAAATCGAATCCAAATCGAATGAAAATTGCACCTCAAATCACTCAAAATGCCAAATCGACCTTTAGTAAATTTACCCCTAAGCCTGGTTAGTTTCTATTTTAGGGAAAAGGTCTATGCACTACAGCTGTCCCACAGGGATGGAAATAAATTAGCTGTTCCTGGGCTACTAAAGAATGTGTCTATTACAATAGGTGAATGGTGTGTGCTGATGTAACCTGTATGTTGTCAGTCCTGTTCCTCGTCGGCAGGAATCTGTGATCAGCATCACCAGAAGCTCAGACAGCTATCCCGCAGAATTTGGAGGTTACCAGGGATCAGCGGGTCCGCATATTGGGGTCGGGGCCTAATGATGAAATTATGAGAACCACATCATTTAGCCCCGGCCCCTATTTTAAACACCCGGCATTCGTGTTGAATTCCCACCAGTGGCGTGGCTTAATGATGCAACCAGGCTAGCCCCACCCCCAACTCCACCCACCTGCTTTTCCACCCCTGGCTTCTCCTGGGGAGGAGAATTTATAAGTCGGCAAGCTAGGTATTCCTGCATTACAATACAAGATGTCCTGGTCTCCTGCAGCAGGATGTTGGCTTCCCTGCAGGGCACACACACTGGCACAGGCTCCTTCTGACAAGATATGGCCGCCTCAGTAAGTTAGCACTGGCGCAGCTCTGCCCTCTCAGGCTGTTACCACAGGAGACTATGCCTAATGGTGCATACACACGTATTTAAAAGAACGATTTGAACGATAACAACATCGTTATCATTATCTTTAAAATCATTCTTTTACATGGACCCTACCAACTTACCATTGAGCAGTGATGCACGGCCACATATGGACGATAGCAATATCGTCCATGCATGTCGGTCAACTTGCTCGATATCGAGCAAGTTACTGTAGGGACCAGTTAGCAATGATCGCAGGTCGCTATAGTCATCGGCATGTTGGTGGTGTGCTGGATGATCGATATTGATCATCAGCATACCAGGGAGGGTGCATAACAATCTGCCAGCACTTACTGCACATGCTGACAACTGCCCTCTGCACACAGCACAGTCAGGACTACCTATTCCTATGAGAGATGGGAGAATGCCTGCCACAAGCCCCAGCAAATCATCACATTCCTTGCTGGCTGGGATATACCAACCCCCCATCTGTGAGGGGGTTCATAAATGCATAAATGTATTAGCAATATGTAAGTACACCTAACACACTGGTATACCTATAAGCTTTATTTATGTAAATAAATAAATTTTAACAAATCCAACAGTTGTATAACATATCTATAGTGATGACACATACATGTATGTATAAGGGCACATTTGGGTTGTAGTGGGGTATCACACATACCTATATACTCTTCTACCCATACATGCACAAACACACATGCTATATATCTATGCATGCCAGTGGTCAGGGAACAGGGGTAAATTACCCCACATAGGGTAAAACTGAAATTCCTGGGGGTAATGGATGCAGTAAAACTGAAATTCCTGGGGGTAATGGATGCAGGGCTGGAGGTGCACGTGAACCAGTGACCTCCAGCCCGGCGCTGCAGGGAGGCTCTAAGCCAGATGCCCGGTGAGATGTTATTACCAGCGGGTGCCTGGCTCCTTCCCTGCAGTGCCGCGTTAGCCGGAGGCTGGAGTTCTCTTCTGGACTCCAGCTTCTGGCTCTCCCCATGCACACTATGGGAGAGATGTCATGACGTCTCTCCCATAGTTCCGAGGAGCAGCTGGGAGGACGGTGGCAAATGCAGAAGCGGGGATTAAGGTAAGTGGGTTTTTTTGTACAAGCGGCACTACAGGGGCATAACTATGGGGGCACTGCTACAGGGGCAAAACTATGGGGGCACTGCAACAGGGGCATAACTATGGGGGCACTGCTACAGGGGCATAACTATGAGGGCACTGCTACAGGGGCATAACTATGAGGGCACTGCTACAAGCGCATAACTATGAGGGCACTACTACAGGGGCATAACTATGGCACTGCTACAGGGGCATAACTATGGGGGCATTGCTACAGGGGCACAACTATGAGGGCACTACTACAGGGGCATAACTATGGGGGCACTGCTCCCAGGGCATAACTATGGGGGCACTGCTACAGGGGCATTATATGGGGGCACTGCTACAGGGGCATAACTATGGGGGCACTACTATAGGATTTCCTTCCTTTCAAATCAAGGGGGAACATCGGCGTATCTAAATATATTTGGGGGTAAAAGTTAAAAAAGTTCCCTGACCCCTGATGTATGCATACATGCATCAGCACACACACAAACATAAGTGGGCCCACACATGTATACTTAAATAACTACACACACTTAATATACATAGTCATGGATGATAAAGAATTAGGTGATTCACTTAATGTGGTACCCCGCTAAAGCTAGGGATGTCGTCTGATTGCCCTGCATGTGCTGGATGTTCGATATAGAACATCCAGTACATGCACCGACCCCCAAATGTCTATAACGACCCCCTAATGTAACCAGGCTAACTTGGTCGATATCGACCATGGTAGCCTGCATGCACGAATGATGGTCGATATCGATCATCAATGCCCGCACATCGACCAGCGTTTGGGGGTTAGAAGAGCCCAAAAATCGATAACGACATATCTATATCATTATCATTCTTATCGTCCTGTTATATCTGACCGTGTGTACACACCTTGGACAGACAAGTTGGATGGTTGGTCAGTTGGATGGTTGGAGGAAAGTTGGTCTGATGTGTGGCCAGCTTTAGTCATATAGTATTTGGTAATGTAATAGAGTGTTGTTATGATTACTTGTATTGGTACTGTCAAAACCGATTTATGTCCTCAAGGTCACATAGACCTAACAGGTATTAATTGAAGAAAAGTGCAGATATTTCTGAGTTCCAGTAAAATAATAATTCCATAATTTTGTGTATATTACTAACCTGAGAATGTTTATGAATGTATTATTCTGAGTTAAAAGTTAGACAAATGACACTGTTCCAACTTGTTTGAAGATTTACCTCTTCTGATAAATAGAAACTTACTTGACAATAGTCATCATCATTTACTGTAGCGGGATTACTTCTTTACTTCTGATGCGTAGTGTGACCATCTAATCCCTCTGGTAAGATACCTGAACACTACAACATCACCCTATACCATCTGACGGGGTATCACATTTAATCTGGATAATGCAAAAAAGATACTCGTTTGCACTCCACACTTCAAAAAGGCAGCTTCAAACAAATGTGACTCTCACCAATCACCATACATAAATGCAAGATATAAAACAGTTCAAAGCGCTCTTTTTTGGTACAGTCTATCGGATGATTAGTCCCAAGATAATACAATTAGAAATAGTCACTTTTCTGAAGATATTATGTCCTTCACTTGGAATCCAAAAAAAGTTACTGTTGAAAAAAGAAATCCCTTAATGTGAAATGACCTGGTTCCTCCAATCACATGTATTAAGTTCAACAATAGAAGGAGGAGGATGTGGTGAAGCATTTGATGATCCCTGACTGCCGCTGTCTCCGTGTCCTTGTTAGGGATTCAGGTTTGTGTCTCCTCTCCCGTTGATCGCAGACAAATGCTGGTCCCCTATGTATTGTCTCGTCCTCTGATAATGTGGACACAGGTCTGTGGCTGGTCTCTGTGTCGGTCTCCTCAGGTTCAGTAGCTTGTATGCATTAATTGCCATAGATGTCATTTACAGTCAGCTAATGTCTCCTTTGATAATAAAATGAATGCACTGATTAGTAACTGTTGGTACTATATACGGTTGGACCGTATATACCAACAGTTATTAATCAGCGCATTTCTCACCCTGAGGAGAACCTGGGGAGACCGACACAGAGACCAGCCACGGACCTAGGCCACAAAGCAGCCAAAACAACACAAAGAAAAAGAGCTAATGCAGGCATGCCTCAATGTGAGGGGGCGTGCCTTGAGCTCTGATGGACACCTCTGATGATCAGGTGACCAGTTCAGGAAGTACTCAGGCATTGGAGCTCAGCAGCAGCACTTGAGAGAAGAAAATTGGCATACGCAGACAGAAGAAACACACACAAAAAAAAACGGTGAGGAGGGTCCACTGCTAGGGGTAGATCTGTGTATGTGTGGAGGGGAAATCGTTTGTGCTAGGGGGGTCTTTTCTGCTAGTGGGAGATATGTGTGAGGGGGATCTATGTGAGGGGGAGATCTGTGCAAGTGGGGCAGGTTCATATATGTCTGCGTAAATCTGGCTCTGATACTAGCCATTCTCCCCATCCAATTACCTCACCGAATGTCCCTGCTAGGAAGTTGGTGGGATGTGGGAGATCTGCCTACTCTTCCCGGGGTGCTACCCAGAAAAATTGTGACCCTCCCACAACCTTTGGGAGAGTAGGCAAGTATTCTGCTCTTGGACTTCCCTCAATTTATGACTGCAGCCACCTATGTTGAAACACCTCTCTCATCAGTTAATTAGATCAACGCAAGTGACTGCAATCATTAATTAGGTAGAAAGTCCAGTAGCAGAGCTTTTTGTACCTGATGGAAGAGGTCATGTTGGCAGGTCTATATACCCCGCTGTGCGAGGTATTACATTTGACAGAGGTATTACATTTGACACTTTGCTTCGCCCTACATGGCATGTTATTACACAGGCAGATCACTATCCCCAGCAGCCTCTGCAGCACATCAAGAGGTTAGGAGCAGGTCACATGATCTATGTCAGGTGGTAAGGCCAGTGACAGTTGGAGCGCATGGCAGTTGGACGGGGCAGTTGGAGTGCCGCTGTGAGTTAGGACTGCCCAGATCAGTGAGATCCCGTCCAGTGCTGAACTGGCTCAGCTGGCACATACAGCAGGAGAGAAGGTCAGTAACGTGACTGAGAATCATCACACGGCTGCAGAGCACCTACACAGGAATACCCTCATATATAGCCAGGATCCCCTCACCAGCTTATCAGCAGTTGTTGTACTGTTCTCTAATGACAGGGAAATCTTGCAGCAGTGTTAGACCTATTTATTTATGAGAAATTACACTGAGCCAGAGCAAATACTAAATAAATTTTATACCCAGCGGTTACTAAAAAAAAACACATTGTACTCAAAGGATCCGTGAAAGAAGTAAAGACAGTACAATACCATACAGTTACAGATTCCTCGCCTCATCCATTGAAGTTTTATGTAGTAAGCCAAGCATAGAACCATCATCCCTCCATGAAACCATTAGGATACAAAATACCTTTTACTGGTTAATTGAGACTTCACCAAGGATATTGTGTCTATCATTAACCCCTCACCCAAACTGCTGTACCAGTTCCATGTGACTGGCATCAGTACCCCTTGGAGTGCATGTACCAACCTCAGCTGCAACGTTAATAGATAAATTCCCGGACTAGAATTAAACCACATATATCGATTTGATATGTGAAATTATAAAGTATAGGCCTTAGGAGTACTGTATATGGTAAGCTGGTTAACTGATATTCATGTACACTGATAAATGTTACTGAGTAGATGTTAAGTTGTATGTGTTTTATCTTGTAATATGGTAATATAACTGTGTATCTTGGAAGAGTTAATTGGTACCTTTGACCTTTTGGCCAAAGTGACAAATTTAAAAGTGACGTCCCAATTTCATATTAACTGGAATAAAAATATTGTTGATCGCCTTCATTCCTGTGTTATTTACTATGTAAGGGGTGGGAACTCCGCCTCTCTGCTGTGTGGTGAAATAAATAAAATAACCTTATGGAGAGGCCCATTTGGAAGATCCAGCAGGTGAACAACAGGGTTCAATGACACCCCATCACTCCAAGCGGGAGTATGCTGTGAACAGCCATAGAAATTGTTACATGGTTGTTACATATATGCCTACTACTCCCCTGTCCGGCAAATGAGATGGAATGCGATTAGGTTTTTTTTTCTTATTTACATTTTTGTAGCAAAGTATCGCAAAAGCATAAAACCAACTAAAAGAAAACCCTTTTACTGCTGATAGCATTATTACAGACTCCTAACATGCATATAAGTGGGTAGCTTCCTTCACATGCTGCTGCATAGTATAGACCTTTGTGCAGATCAAATATCTTGAGTAATGTGTGGGGAGTCGGTGAAAGAGGTCTGCTGCCTGAGCACCTCCCAGGCAGTTTTTTCTCCATAAGACATGTCAGTTCTCCTAATATCTCTGTGTTGTGACCGTGTTAACCCACTCCTTTGGTAGTTATCAAACGGTGGTGGATCTCACTAACCCCCCTGCAGTGTCCATGCAGTGGCACACTCATGGACTAAGCTACTTTCCCATACTAGGTGCATTCCTCCCGTTAACTAAATCAGTTCCCTTCATTAGCCTAAAACACATAGTAGTATGTACCTTTGTGCTGGCAGGGGGTCTCAGTTCTGATATTCATGCATGACCTGCCTACTGGTGTTCTGTGACAGCTTGTTCAGCCTGCATTCTTCTTACTGGGATGGCTGATGATGCATATTTATCCTGCAGCAGGAAGGAGGCTGGGCAGCCTGCAGAGTGTCCTGGATGTAGGAGAGAGGAAAGAGAGGATGGAGACAGTCTGTGACACTACATCCAGCTTTGATCAGTAACTTTCTAGTGGCAGAGACTGGCAGAATGATCAGCATGAGGCAGACAGAGCACTCGGCAGCCTAGTGAGTTTTCCCTACACCAGCCTCACATTGCAATTCTCTCTGCAATCACCAACAGTCACAGCAACAAGTGGAATTCTTATGTCACAAAAGTGGCTTTGTATTTTGAGGTACACAGAAAAGCAATGGCTAATTTATTATAGTCATTATTTTTAGAATGTGACATGAAGACTGACATATATGTTATCTTCAGAGAAAAGAAAATTCTCCAGTTGGCGCCGTGGCTTAGTTGGTTAAAGCGCCTGTCTAGTAAACAGGAGATCCTGGGTTCGAATCCCAGCGGTGCCTTTTGTTCTCTCATTTTTTATGTTTAACCATTGTAACTCTTCTAGCAAATGCTAAGTTATTTTAAAATGATGGCATAAACATAGCAGGAATCAGTGCTGAACTACTAATGTGTAGGTATAGCATATAAATATGGTGAGAATAAAGACAGTAAGGAACATTTTTAAAATAAGACAAGCTTTCTAATTTATTGTAAAATGATGGCATAAACTAAAGAGTGAGTGGTACACCATTCCTGTTTACATTCCCAATAGGAAAATGAAAATCGCTCCTGAATCAACCAAACTCAGGCATGTCACACAACTTTTCTGGTAGGCCACAGATCGGGATGCAACAAATAAGCAAGAGATCAGCAGCCAAATGCAGACACAGTTAAATTACTGCCTTTTTGTGTTAGTTTAATATGTTCCAATCCTATGATTTTAACAGAATCACCACTAATATTATCAAGAATGTTACGTGGCGCACTATTGGGCAAATGTAATAGCCTGCGACTTCAACACATCGGCGAGTCTGGTTGATGTTTTAAAGGAGCAATCATTTACAAGGCAAAACTAAAACCAGGCAGACATGCTGGATCTCAACGATGCCTTCCCCGATGTGTCAGAGGTTTCTTAGCAATATACCATTATGTTCCAGGCATCTAATTTTCCGTGGCCTAGTAGTGCAACCAATATATTGTAAATATATCATGTAAATTGCGAATAAAGTGTTGCAATTAAAAAATAATTCTATTTGGAATGTTTGTCCAGTGTGTAAGACTGGTGGTGTCATTATCAGATGCTTAGGGAAGTCAGAATCACCTTCCCACTTACACCATGAGATAACAGACAGTGCATCCGGAAAGTATTCAAAACGCTTCACTTTTTCCACATTTTGTTATGTTATAGCCTTATTCCAAAATGGAATAAATTCATTTTTGTCCTCAAAATTCTACACATAATACCCCATAATGACTACGTGTAAAAGGTTTTTTCAAGATTTTTGCAAATTTAATTAAAAAAAAAAACCACTAAGACATCACATATACATAAGTATTCACGGCCTTTGCCATGAAGCTCAAAATTGAGCTCAGGGAGGTGACCACGAACCCGATGGTCACTCTGTCAGAGCTACAGCATTCCTCTGTGGAGAGAGAAGAACCTTCCAGAAGGACAACCATTCTGCAGCAATCCACCAATCAGGCCAGTATGGTAGAGTGGCCAGACGGAAGTCACTCCTTAGTAAAAAGCACATGGCAGGCCACCTGGAGTTTGCAAAAATGCACCTGAAGGACTCTCGGACCATGAGAGACAAAGATTGAACTCTTTGGTGTGAATGCCAGGTGTTATGTTTGGAGGAAACCAGGCACCGCTCATCACCAGGCCAATACCATCCCTACAGTGAAGCATAGGGGTGGCAGCATCATGCTGTGGGGATGTCTTTCAGTGGTAGGAACTGGGAGACTAGTCAGGATAGAGGGAAAGATGAATGCAGCAATGTACAGAGACATCCTGGATGAAAACCTGCTCCAGAGCGCTCTTGACCTCAGACTGGGGTCGACGGTTCATCTTTCAGCAGGACAACAACCCTAAGCACACAGCCAAGATATCAAAGAAGTGGCTTCAGGACACGTCTGTGAATGTCCTTGAGTGGCCCAGCCTGAGCCAGACTTGTATCAAATTGAACATCTCTGGAGAGATCTCAAAATGGCTGTGCTCTCCAACCTGATGGAGCTTGAGAGATGCTGCAAAGAGGAATGGGCGAAACTGCCCAAAGAAAGGTGTGCCAAGCTTGTGACATCATATTCAAAAAGACTTGAGGCTGTAATTGCTGCCAAAGGTGCATCAACAAAGTATTGAGCAAAGGTTGTGAACACTTATGTACGTGATTTATTTATTTTTTTTTTTATTAAATTTGCAAAAACTTTTTACACATTGTCATTATGGGGTAATGTATGTAGAATTTTGAGGACAGAAATGAATTTATTCCATTTTGGAATAAGGTTGTAACATAACAAAATGTGTAAAAAGTGAATACTTTCCGGATGCACTGTAAAATACATTGTTAAGGCAGGCTACAGCAGCTCAGCCCCTAGTCCCGCAATGGCGGTCTCCAATAAATTATGGTAAAACTGTTCGGTGGAATGAGATTAGCAAACTGTGCCACGAAGGTTTCCACCTCATAAAAAACTTAACAAAAATATGATCAGATGTATTAGATGTGATGGCTTGGGCCATGTTGCTTTTAATTGTCCACACATTTGAACCTATGCAATGTGACTTTGCTTATGTGAATTTCAGAGTATCTTTCTTTGCTCAGCTAACCTGCAATGCAGACTGACATGTTGAGCCAGATAAATAAATGTGTAAAATCACTGTTGAAGGCAAATGGATAGAAGCTCTGTTAGATTCTGCTAGCCTGGTTACTCTTGTCAAAGCCGAGGTGGTGAAAAACTGTTGGTGTAACCTGTATACGCGGGGATACTCTGTATTATTTTACTGCTGCAGTAAAAACATAAATGCTGTGTGGTCCCACTGTGGGTTTAGGACCTGATTCAGACCCACTCGCGAACGCATATCGCTCACAAGAGGGTCGATGGTTGGGCAGTGCGCATGCGCGGCGTGCGCACTGCTCGTGCGCAAACCCTGAAGCGAGTAAAAACTTCACTCGCTCAGGGCTCGCAGCAAAACGGGGCAGCTGTCGATGTTGATCGACAGCTCGCCCCATTTTGTAGGCGGGCAGGGGGTGGCTGCACAAGGAAGGAACGCCTGCCGTTGGTGGGCGGCCCTACTGACATTACACATGATGTCAGTAGTGAACTTCCTGCTCTATTAGAGTAGGAAGTTCACTGGGGCTGGCGGTGGATGAGAGCCTACCACAAGGTTCTCGTCGCAAGCCTGATGGTCGCGATAATCGTGACCATCACCAGGCCACCCGCACAAGCTGTGGGTGGTCACCCACAGCAATGCAAGTGGCCTGGAGGCTATATACCTCTGTTTCCCATAGCTTCAAGAAGTAGGAAAAATCTCTCCCCAATATAGCATCATACGTCAAAGAAGGAACTACCGCCCTGATTCAGAGCGAGCGCTCGCAAATAGCAAGCGCCTCTGAATCAGGCCCTTAGTTCCTTCTTTGATGTGTGATGCTATATTGGGGAGAGATTTTTCCCACTTCTTGAAGCTATGGGAAACTCAATTTGTTACAGAGGTATATAGCCCAGACCTATTCGATAATGTTACTGGTACAGTGGCAGTGGGTATGTTCCCCGAGTCTGAAGTGTTCCCTTTTCCAAGCATGATTGGAGAGTGATAAAATGAGAGCAGCAGTGGAGTGCATATTCATGTATCCCCTAGTAAAGTAGAAAATGTTTTTGAACCAGTTCATTGTATGCCTGATCTTGAAGTGAGTGAATATATTTTTGGCTCAAAATAGTTAAAACACCCTATTCTGGTAAAGGCTATAGAGAAAGTAAAATTGCTCATAAACCCTGAAGGTTATCATCAGGGCTGTCTTAACAACAGTGCAGGTCCCTGGGCAAAGCAATACACTGGGGCCCCTATTAAACAATCTTCTGCCAGGGATGGGATGCTATCGGTGGAGGCTGTGCCAGGGAAGGGGGGGGGGGTTATTGGCTATCGGCAGAAAAACAGATGTCATTGACAGTAAAAAAACACAAGTCACAGTCTGAACATGTACAGTACAACAGATTTCCTATGCAGTGCTCCCAGTAGTACCCCACATACAGTGCCCCCAGAAGTGGTCCCCCCTATGCAGTGCCCCCAGTAGTTGTCCCCCCCTATGCAGTGCCCCCAGTAGTAGTCCCCCCTATGCAGTGCCCCCAGTAGTAGTCCCCCCTATGCAGTACCCCCAGTAGTAGTCCCCCCTATGCATGGCCCCAGTAGTCACCCCTATGCAGTGGCCCCAGTAGTAATCCCCCTATGCAGTGCCCCCAGTAGTAATCCCCTTATGCAGTGCCCCCAATAGTCATCCCCCCTATGCATTGCCCACAGTAGTAATCCCCACTTTACAGTGCCCACAATAGTAGTCCCCCCTTTACAGTGCCCCAGTAGTAATCCCCCCTATGCAGTGCCCCCAGTAGTAATCCCCCCTATGCAGTGCCCCCAGTAGTAATACCCCCTATGCATTGCCCCCAGTAGTAATCCCCCTTTATGGTGCCCACAGTAGTAGTCCCCCCTATGCAGTGCCCCCTATGAGTGAGCTCCAGCCGGCTCCCTCCATGGATGATGCAGCAGTCAATGAGAGTCTGTCTGACTCTCATTGGCTGCTATAACAAACACACAGTCACCATTGGTGGCTGTGTGTTTGTAAACTGTGTAGGGCAGACCGCTACTCACTGCGGTCTACCCTACACTTGGGGCCCGGAGGACACTAGCGGGGGTGCAGTGGCGGTTATGGGCCCTGGTGTGCTGCACCGCCGCCTTTTCCCCCCTGAGCAGGTACCCACCTCTGCCTCCTCCCCATGCAGGACTATCAGTGGTGGCAGCTATGCGATGGGGGGTAGGGGTGCTATCGGCCACGGGCACTTGGGCAACTGCCCATTTAGCCTATAGGTAGAGATGGCCCTGGTTGTCATACCCTCACATAGCAGTATGTCAAGATTTGTTGTATGAAAGGTCCAAAAAACGAAGATATTGTGGAACACTTGATAGTTCCTAAGGCATACAGAAGAACAATGTTAGAGCTGTCTCATGGTCACATAACTGCAGGACATCTAGGAGGTAGAAAAATCTCAAGAACATTTTGTGACAGTTTTTCGGGCCAGGGGTCAATAAAGATATATCTGACTACTCTGTGTCACACTTGTGTGGCTTGTTTGTGAACTTGAGCTGTAGATACCGGTAGGCGAGGGTTCGGGAATGTGCACAGTGAAAATAGGAGGCTCGATGTAATTTTGACTCATGGACTGAGAATTGAAGACTGAGTATCATGCGACCCATACATGGTGCAATTTTTTGCACGATGTGGACGATTTTGATCGTAACGATCAATCATGCACATCGTGTGCTGTTTTTGTACGTTTATGGCGCGTCCCTGCCGTTGTATAGCTGGAGCATAGATCTTACAGAAAAAACCTATGATTGTGACCTATCGTGTTTTGCAATGCATCGTGTCGTATGATCGTACAGTATGTACAATCATACATCTTTTGACCACATGGTATTGAGAATTTCAAGGGAAGAATCTCAAGGGAAATCGTACAACACATTGTTACGTTTCTAAATGACACCATGTATGTCCGGCTTAAGACAGATGACCAGTGTTAGAGAAGTTGGCTGAGTCAGAGGTGCGGAATCTAACACGCTGGTGGTGTTCACCAGTGAACTCCACAAGGATGGGACCAGACTGCATGCATCGGGATGGAATCGGACAGGATAACCAGAATGGAACCGGATAGGTTAGCTGGAATAGGACCGGACAGGATACCGGAATGGGACTGGACAGGTTAACTGGAGTAGAACCTGTAAGCAACTGGAGCCAGCAGTGCATCGTGATGGGAGTATCACAGATAACTGCAGGAGCTCAGATGGAATCTGTCAGCTAGGCTGAAGACAACAACATTGCACTGGCAACTTGCACCGTGCTTGGAATTTCCTTAAATACCCTGGGCTAGCCAGGGATTGGATGATGGAGTCAGGTGACAGCAGACTGGGATTCCATTGGTGAGGAGATAGTCACCTGATCTGGAACAACATGACTGTACCCAGCAGCAGGAGCCGGCGGGAAGGATTCCACCTGGGATGCCAGGGAAAGTGCGGCATGGCTACCTGTGGAGAGAAACAGGACTCTGTCCACGGGAGATCGGTGGTCGGCGCTCAGACTTGCCACTGCTCTGACTGATGACAGCCAGAGAATTGGGACAGCGGGGACCGCTGTGGCTGCAGATGATGAATAGGGACGCTGACTTCTCATGGCATGCCTGCACATACTCCTGACAGGCAAGTGGCGATGTTTGGTACGGAGGTTTCTGACATAGTTTGTGACACTCTGCATCCAGCCCTGAGTGTCAGTACCATGCTTCCAGGCCACATTATAGAAGTCTGCTTGTCCCAATACCCATTACTGAAGTTGAGATATTAGCTATGGATTTGGTTGGACCTCTAATAAAGTCTGCCTGGGGTCATCCGTATATTTTGGTGGGAATGGATTACGATACCAGATATCCGGTGGCGATACCATTGAGGAATGCATAAAGACAATCGCTGGGGAACTGGATATTGCAAAAGAGACATGGGAGGGACAACCCAGTCCTTATAAGATGGTTATTAAGCATGTTTCTCAGATGCAGGAAAGCATAGCTGCAATGGTGTTAGGCCTGTTCTAAGTGCAGAGAGAGCACTTGGAACAGGCCCAACAAAGGGTGCAAAATGCCAAAGAAGAAAAAAAGGGTCTTGTTTGGCGCACTAATTAATAAAATGTAACCTTTATTAAATACAATTACAATATGTAAGCTAAATCAGTGATATATTTACAAACAACGGTAAGTGAAAAAGGTGAATAAAGTGATTAAAAAACAAATTGACCCACTGTGTGTTTATTTGTTGTTGTACATTAGCAGCATCTGTTTTATATTGGGTGTTGATGAATTAAATGCTGGTAATCCAGTTCAATAATAATAAGTTAATATATTACACCCAATAAAGATTTGTTAATCATACGAGGGCTGGCTACATTACACGTTATATACTATTGTAGCAGTTTCTCCTCCAGCAATTTTCTCAATATAGGACAGTATTCAATTAGAAGCGAAAAGCCGAGATCCGCAAAAAAGTATTGCCGATTGCAACTTTTCGCCTGTTGGAAAAGTATTGTCGTATTCCATTCCATCCGCTTTTCGCGTACGAATAGGTGGAGAAAAGAGGTGCAAAATTTTTGTTTGGGGGTGCAAAGGTGGGGAAACCACTCGGATCCCTTGGGACAGCCGTCAATGGACAACTGCGTAAAAAAATTCTTGAAAAAACCCTAAAGAACACCCCAAAATAGTACCATTGAATTTGGGGGCAAAAAAGTGCAAACTGGGGGAACAAGTTCCGAGGGTGCACTAAGAAGGGGTCAAATGTTTTGGGGATTGCAGGTGCATTTTTGGGGGTGAAATTTCACTATATTTAAAAGTTCACTTTAGAAACATTAAAACATGCTTGCACCCATTGTCAGGTACTCCAAATTTGACAGGACTACTTATTTTTACCTAAAAATACTGCTTTATGCTATTCTTCTCCTCTTGTGCAAATACGCTAATTAGTGGCAATTGTATGAACTTACGTACCCCAAATAGTTTTATTAGGGCTAATTGGGTACTACTACATTGATCCCCAATGATTCTGCAGCTGATTGGGGGTTTCAGGGTGATTTCCCAGATTCTGACACCACTTTTCGCCTGTTTCCATTCTTGCGCCTTTTGGAATTGAATACGATGAATAGCGGGGACGCACACGATAAGTTTTTGCGGTTAAAATACGCAATGTAGGCAAAAGGTCCGGTAGGCAAAACTTTATCGTGGGTGCAAAACTAATTGAATACGGGCCATAGTGTCATGTGTAAACACCTTGTGCATATTAAGCTGGTTATCTGAGCACAGAAGAACAATCTGATATAATAAATCTGTACACTGTGTTTTAAAAGTATTTGTTATCTACCAAATACCTTCTGTTAAATCAGCAGTTGATTACTGCCACAGAACAGTGTTATGTTTCATAACATTGCAATCATTAAGCTCTTGTGGGCAGGTTAGTAGTCATAATTGTTTATTAATCTTATTCAGGGACATTGTAACTCTCTCTATGGGCCGTATTCAATTAGCCGCGAAAAGTCCTGACCTTTTCGCCTGCTGGACTTTTCGCCTACATCGCGTGTTTTAGGAGAAAACACTTTCTGTGCGCGGCCACTTTTTGCCCTATTCAATTCCAAAGGATACGAAAACGTGTCGTGGCGGATCTCAAACAAGCGAAAAGTGCTGTCAGATTTGGGGAAATCAGCCTGACACCCCCCAATAGATGCACTGACATGGGGGATCACTATGGATACCCCCGAATAGCCCTGCTGAATGTATTTGGTGTGCTGAAATGCTCTCAATAGCCACTATTTAGCGTCTTTGCACAAGTGGTGAAGAATTTAGCAGGTTTTTTTTACGAAAATAAGTAGTCCCAGCAAATTTGGGGTACATAAAAATGGGTGCAAGCATGGTTAAAATTTGCTAAAGTGAGGTTTTAAAAAATGTGATAAATGCATCTTCAGCATGCACCTGCAATGAAAAAAAAACAGCTTGGGCATACTTGGGGGACCCCCTAGAGTCTATTTAGCTAGTTTTTAAGTTGACCCCCAACTTTGGTTTTTTTTTTGCCCCTAAAATGAAAGTACTTTTTTGTGGTGACCTAAAGTATTTATTAAACTTTTTTTTGATGCAGTTTATTTTTGGGGGGCTGTCCCAAGGCTGCAGGGGTGTTCCTGCAACTTTGCACTTCAACCCCCCAATTCTGCACTTTTTTTCGCCTGCATTCAGAGGCTAATCTTTTCCGCTAGTTACAAGGCGCAGACTTTTCACACTGGCACCGGTAAAAAGTCTTTGGAATTGAATACGGGGATAAGTTCTCGCCTGGCGTAATGACGTCACTAGTGAAAACTAACCTATGTGGTTTATGGACTGCACCTGTTCTTAGGTAAAGCTAGTTACAAAGCATTAACACAGTGTATCTGCCTTTACTTAAACTTGTGAATGTGATATATCAAGTTCCTTCGTTAAGTCAGCAATTAATTACCGCCTGAAATTACTGCCTGAATTATGTTTCATAGCATTGCAATCAATGCGCTCTTATAGGCAGGTTAGCAATCACACTTGTTTGTTAATTTTATTCAAAGATGTTGTATATATCTCTCTATGTACTTTGTGGACTGCACCTGGTGTTAAATATAGCTAGTTACAAAGCATTACCAGTGTAGTTTGAATTCACTGGTGTTTGTGTGAGCAGTCTATGATCAGTTCTCATGGCACACATACATTAACAAATGCAGTCTTTTGGCCCCACCACAGTATAATAGCCACCTTCATTAGTAAGACACAATCTAGATGAATTGACACATATTAATTAATACTAGAGATGAGCGGGTTCGGATTTCAGAGATCTGAACCCACCCAAATTTAGCAGATCCGAGTCGGATCCAAGCAGGCTCGGGGTTCCCGCCTGTCTCGGAACTCAAAACCGAGGCAAAACCATAGAGTCAGAAATTTTGCGGTTCGCGAGCTTATGTCTCTATGATCAATGTAGTATATAGGGACCACGCGGCCTGACGCCATTTCACTCTAGCTGTGGAGACTGAACAGGGAGGGTGGGTAGTGGAGGGCTGGGAGAGTTGCTGGTGTTGTGCTGTCTGCTGTGTCCCGGGCTGGTGCACTGCTGATCCATTCTGGGCTGGTGCTGTCTGCTGTGTCCTGGGCTGGTTCTGCTGATCCATTCTGGGCTGTGCTGTCTGCTGTGTCCTGGACTGGTGGTGCTGTGCTGTTTGCTGTGTCCTGGGCTGGTGCTGCTGATCCATTCTGGGCTGTGCTGTCTGCTGTGTCCATCTGGGCTGGTGCAGAAAACATCTGGGCTCTGCTGTGTCCATCTGGGCCCAAGTTCTTGACTCAAAAAAAAAATATATATAAAAAAACAATAAAAGTGTCTTTTTGTGTAATATTTTTCTGTGTGTGCGTGCGTGTTAGGCTTAACCACACAAGATCCAGCCAGCAATACAAGTTGCAACCTAGTGCTGCCCGACTCCAGTCCTGATCAATCGGTGCTCTGGGCTCAAGTTCTGGAGATGAAAAAAAATGAAAATCAATTTTCTTTTTTTTTTATCTTTTACTGTCTGTGTGTTTGCGTGCATGTTAGGCTTGACCTCACAAGATCCAGCCAGCAAAGCAAGTTGCAACCTAGTGCTGCCTGACTCCAGTCGTGATCAATCGGTGCTCTGGGCTCAAGTTCTGGAGCTGAAAAAAAATAAAAATCAGTTGTCTTTTTTTTTATCTTTTACTGTCTATGTGTGTGCGTGCGTGTTAGGCTTAACTGCACAAGATCCAGCCAGCAATGCAAGTTGCAACCTAGTGCTGCCCGACTCCAGTCATGATCAATCAGTGCTCTGGGCTCAAGTTCAGGAGCTGAAAAAAAATAAAAATCAATTGTCTTTTTTTGTGTAATATTTTTGTGTGTGTGTGCACAACTGCACGTGTGTGAATTTTGTAACCGCACCTTGGCTACACTATTGGTGCTTGTGACACTGCTTCAAGACTGCAGAAAATATGGAGGGCTGTCACATGACAGGAGAGCAAGGCCAAGAACCACATGTTGTAGCTGTGCCAGCAGTGCAAGGCTGTCAACTTCCTCGTCCTCTATGAAGGCCCATGCCCCAGGGCTTAAGTCACGCCATCGATATGGTAAAGCTACTTGTACTGAAGTTAAGAAAAAAAAATTGAAAGGAATTTTTCCTTTAGATAAACAAAAAATTGGCAATATGCCCTTCACTACACGAAGTGGCAAGGAAAGGATAAGGCATTGGCCTTTCTTTAGGAAGACTGCTAACTCTGATAGCCCTTCGGAAAAAACAACTGTGTGCCCTGAGAAATTGAAATCACAAATCCCAGAGGAGAGTGCAAGTGTGTCCGCGGTTGCCATGTGTGAGCCAGACCTAAATACTAGTGTACTGGAGGATCCTCCAAGTTCTAACATTTGTGTGCCCTCAGTAAATGTGGGGAAGGGAAGTCAACATCTTGCAGATGTAGTCATTGAGGTTGTTTCTGTGGAAATATACATGGAGGAGGAGGAGGATATATTGGTAGTTAAAGGTGCTAAGGATGATGAGGATGTTGATGATGAAGATGTTGGTGATGAGGATGTCCTTTGTGTAAGTAAGGCGACAGCTGTTGCCCATGGATTGAAAAAGCCAAAGCCCATTGTTGTCATGCCGGGGCAAAAGACAAAAAAATCCACTTCTCACATGTGGAATTATTTCCACCCCAATCCGGACAACAGTTGTCAAGCCATACGTAACCATTGCAAAGCAAGAGTGAGTGGAGGGAGGGACCTAAACCACCTAGGAACCTCCTCCTTGTTATATCATTTGGAGCGCATTCATCAAATATCAAAGTGTATGTTACCAAGTTCCAAAACTCAAAATGTAACAAGTCCAGTTTCACCTACCTGCTCCCTTTCCATGGGATCTAACCGCCTTCTATCTCCGACACCAACACATGCATCATCAGCAACATCCTCATTCATGATCGGAAGTAATTTAAAAAAACAATTGACTATTAAACAGTCCTTTGATAGAGGAAGTAATTATAACAGCTGTCACACAGTTTCACAGCGGATCACTGACGCAATGGCGGCTGTGCTAGTATTAGATGGTGAAATAATAAAAAATGAGGATAGTGTGGAGGAAGTGCAAAGGAGGATGAGGGGGAAATTTGTGTCCTATCTGACGGTAATGTGGATGTTGATGATAAGGATGTAGTTTGCGTAAATCAGCCACCAGTGGCAGCAGTTCTTGCTAATGATAAAAAGAAAGCTAGAAAAGCAACGCCTTTGGTGTGGAATTATTTTAATCTAATTTCTGACAACAGTTGTGAAGGCATCTGTTCCATTTGTAAAGCCAAAGTTAGCAGAGGAAGGGACATTAACCATCTAGGCACCTCCTCCCTGTTACGTCATTTGCAGCGAGTTCATGCAATTTGTTTAAAAAAATTATAATATGTAAATGAATAACAAGCAGTCCAGTATCAGCTACCAGCAGTTTGGACCAGCACATGCAATCTCCACCACCAACACCCTGATCAACAACCTCCTCCTTAATAATTGAAGGTAGTCCTTCCAAAAAATGTTTTGTGGGGGCCCAAACAAACCAAGGAGTTCAGCCACGAAAGTATCAGTTCTAGTGGCTAAAGTGCTTGGTTTGTTAAACTGTGCATGTCCTTTTTAATATCCCACATAAGAGTGGTGGGAGGGACAATTCCATCTTGCACCTCTTTCCTTTACATTTGGCACAACTTGGGGCATTGGCGAATGACATTATTATAGTTTATTAAACTGCCATCCTCTCTGCCACTGCTGTGTGGCAATGTTTCATAGATGTCCTATATTTTATTAAACTGCCGTGCATTTGTGCTGCTGCTCTGTTGCTTACTTTAGCCAGCCAGCTCGCTGCAGCCTTTGGCCTGTATTGGTGAAAAATAGTGAAATCAATACTGTGAGGTGGTTAAAAATGCCTGAAAATGATTATTAAGGTTAATAATACTGTAGGAACTAAAACAGGCCCAAATTATGTGGTTTTAGCTGTTTATATTATTTTTTGGAAAAAATACAGATCCAAAACCTAAAAACAAAACACCAAGAAAAAAAAATCCAAAACCAGATTCAGATCCAAAACCAGGGGGTCGGCGCACATCTCTAATACCCAGTAAGACCATATTGCAAACACGTGTTTCACAATATTAGCTCCCTCAGGGCAAACAAGACTGCATCCTCCAGTGGGGATCGGTATGAATCAAATCCTGACGCTGGAAAACTGGCACCAGTGAAGATCCCGACAGCACCTAAGGTAATTGTTAACTAACCTAACCCCCCCTAACCCTAACCCTCCCTTAGGGGTGCCTAACCCTAACCTCCCCAAGTGTCTAACCTTAATCCCCCCTGTAAGTGCCTAAACCTAACCCCCCCTTCCCCGCAGCCTAAACCTAAGTCTCCCGGGGGGTGCCTAACCCTAACCTCCCCCCGAGGGTGCCTAACCCTAACTCCCCTTCCCCTAGCCTAACCCTAACCCTCCCTGGGGGGTGCATAACCCTAAGTCCTCCCCGGGAGCACCTAAACTAACCCTCCTTCCCCTGTGGCTGTCCGCGCCTGGCTTTCCTTCGATCGGGATGCCGGGCTTCAGGCTGCCGGAGTAGGTAAAATGACAGGCGTCAGGATTTCAACGCCTTTCATTAGACCCTTGCCATGATTAGACAGTCGGGATGCCGACGGTCGGCATTTCGACGGTCGGCATCGGAACTGCATACCCTCCAGTGGCCCGATATTAATTTCTCTGGCCAATCAATTTCTTCAGTATAAATCACATAAACATCTGAACCAATCAACGTTCCTAATCCATTACATCATCAGCTCTCATGGTCAGCCAGCTGCCTGGTCACGTGACTGTCCCAGCCTATCACAGGGCTCTGATTGTATTCCTGGCTCTGCATAGACATCAAAAAAAAAGCAGAGCTGCTCAATCAATCACTAACCAGACCTATTACATAGATCACCAAAAAGTGCATCCCATTACAATTAACATTAATAAATGAACCTTTGATAACCAATGTTGTTATTACTGTTATAATGTCCTTGATACAATTACATTTAGCATTCTTTTAATTAGACATGACAGGTATACAACAGCTAGGTAAATGTGTTTCTTCCCTTAAATGAGCATAGCAAATTACTATCGAAGTACATAAATTAATCCTTACTACACAAATAATAATAATAGTATAAGGATATTTATTGAATAATGCAATAGATTCCTACAATTGTCTAATCATCCTTAATTATAACTATGTATCCACATTAAATATAGTGATTGAAGTGTATAAGTGATGTAAAGGTGTTTTGAATATTAATAATAAAATTAGATCACTGTACCTGTGATCAAACTAGTAAAATAAATTATTGTGATATAGGGGTGTAAAGAAAGTGCCACACAAACTGTGTTATAGGTGATCCTCTTCATTACACCTATTTATACAAAAAATGTTTTAAAAAATAATATATAAATAAATATTTGCTGAAATTAGTGGTGAGTGAAAAATAAAAATACATTCTTAGGATCGTATTCAATTATCGGCGAAAATGGCCGTTTTTTTCGCCATAGGCGAAAACAGACTTATTTCGCCAAAAAATTGCGACATTTTGGCAAAAAAAAAAACAGGCGAAAATGCAATTGGCGAAAAAAGACTGGAGAAAAGTATTCTCCATCCCAGACCAGGTGAAAAAATGAAATGTGGGGATTTCTTTCAGTACCCTTCTGACACCCCCCTAATGATAAAATACTACTTTGGTGAAAAACAACCACGCAATTTTGGGTGAAAAAAAAAAAATGTTGAAAATGATAGGAAGCAATTTTTGTCCATGAAATTACTGTTCCATGTAATTTGGGGGTACGTTAAAATGGGTGCAAGTATATTTTTGTGTTGTAAAAACGCAATTTAAAAAACCGCAAAAAAACGCCTACTGCGACCGCAGTGCTTCTTTCACTACACTTCCCCAGCGGCTGAAGAAAGTAGCAGCCGCTGGGCATACACAGGAGCACAGTGGCTCCCTTCACTACATTATCCCAGCATCTGCTTCTCTCCACAGTTGCCAGTCTAGATGATCACTGTGCATAGCAGTGTTCGGCAGACACTGGGCTAGGAGCCGTGGGTGCAGAGGGGCTGGCTACTTTTTTTTTTTTTTTTACAATTTTGGTGCAGCACAGGCAGTGTAATGGTTAGCATTACTGCCTCACAGCACTGAGGTCGTGGTTTTGAATCCCACTATGGCCCTAACTGTGTGGAGTGTGTATATCCTCTCTGTGCTTTTGTGGGTTTCCTCCGGGTACTCTGGTCTCCAAAAATATACTGATAGGTGAATTGGCTCCCAATAAAATTAAACCCAGTGTGTATGTGTGTGAGCATGTGTAAGGGAATGTAGATTGTAAACTCCACTGGGGCAGGGACTGATGTGAATGGCCAAATATTCTCTGCAAAGCGCTGCAGACTATGGGCCTGATTCATTACGGATTGCTATTGCGATCGCAGCTCCGTAATCGCACGCAGTTTTGCTGTGAAAATATGAATGCCAGCATAGAGATGCCCACTGCCTCCCACTGCCGCTATCTCACATCTGTAATACCTTGCAGTCCTGCGTATACATCGGTAACATCGGCCAGTCATGCACAATTACAGCAGCTCTGACCTTATTTAGAAATTGCTGACCTTGTTGCACGCAGTAAGTACTCAAGCTGTGCATGCAGTCGCAATGGTTAACTTAGGCACGCCCATGTAATGGCGTTCAAATGGACAGGCACGTCTGTGTTTCTCCAATCACTCCCCCATCACCACCACCAAATGCTGACTGCCTTTGACTGACTCTGTGATGGCTTACCATGCTCTGCGTAATCGCAGTGCGCTCGCAGTGTAGCCTTCACGCACAAGCATTGCGATGCATGCGCAGTAGGCAACAATCGGGCAACTGAGTGCGCTGTTGCAGTCGCGATCCATAATGAATAAGGCCCTATGTGTGCGCTATATAAATAACTGGTAATAAATAAATAAATAAATAAATAGTACACAAATAGTATGTTAGGGTTTTATTTTTTCGCAAAGGAACTAGTATACAGTAATGTAGTAATGTGGCAGATTAAACAAAATAAGGCATGGCGCATGTTGCTCATTTCAGACATACACTGTTTATTTTTTCCTCAGACTTGCTAGTTTTTCCTTAATTGTGCTACTTTTTTTTACAATTTTGCATCTTAGTATGTAAATAGTATGTTCGGGTTTGAGGTTTCCCCCAGCCCAGTCCTCTCTAATGCAATGCACATACCACCAGTCCTTTCTCACTATTCACATACCCACAGTCCCATTTCACTCTATATACATAGGCCGAGTCTCTTCTCACCCACGTTCTGCTCAATCAAGTCCCCTCACATATCCACAGCTCTGATCAACCCTTGCACATATCCCTAGTCTCCTTTCCCCCTATGCACATACTCCCACTGCTACTCACCCCTTGCACATATACAAAGTCCCGTCTTTCTCTATGATGATTCGGTCTGCACTGCAGCTCACTTCCAGTTAGGTGTGGAGGGGAGCATGTCTTGAGGAGGAGGGGCCATGGGTTACAGCCCGGTAGGGGGGCAGGGTCGTGGATCACAACCCAGCAGGGGAGGCAGAGTCACGGGTTACAACCCAGCAGGGAGCGGGGTAGCGGGTTACAGCCCAGCAGAGGGGGGACACAGGTCACAACATGACAGGGGGCATGGCCACAGGTCCTTCCCAGTGACAGGAGCACCAGAGAGAGAGGTGGAATGTTCAGTGCTTCATAGGAATGGCCATCAGTGTGGTTACCATCGATGGCAAAATAGCAAGTAGCAATCAATGGTTACAAACTATGCATTGGATTACCATCGATGATTTCACCAACCGATGATCATCCCTGTTTTTTGACTGACTGGCCCGTGGGCCAATCAGAACCTGCGGGAAGGGCTTCACGGGTGCCGGTGCTATGCTCAGTGTCCCAGCACCTTGTAAAAAAACAGACAAACATATACAAATAACATTCGGTTATGCTTAGACATCGATGGAGGGAAACCATCTGGTTTTCTCCCATCGATGCAAAAGCATTCAACATCGGCCAGAAACCATCAAAGATTATGAATCATCGATGGTTGATGGACATCCCTAGTGCATCAGTAGGAACAGTAGAGGACAGACCAGAGGCAGCTATGGGCAGTAGACCGACACAACTGTAAGGGAGAGGAAAGTGTGCAGCATCTGGGGGTTATCAGGGAAAAAGCTGGGGGAGGGAGTGATCAGGGCTACTACAGTAGCAGGGAGCTGATTGGGGCTGCTGAAGGGGGTTTGTGTGATCGGGGCAGAACTGTCTGGAGGATGGGACATCTATGACAATAATGCCCCTTCTACACTGTGAAACAAGGCGCTGTGTAAATGCTAAATTATGTCACTCACTGAGCTTGTGGACTAACAGCAGCCTCTGGCACCGCACAGACATTATTCAACTCTTTAATTCGAGCTGTGCCAGGGATAATAATAACAAAGTGTGAACCCCAGCCAGCCCCCCAACCCTGTTATACAACTCATTATATTGGTAACTTCCCTCAGCTCACAGAATAAATTCTGTTAGAAAGGAGAAGTCGGACATATTTGTACATTCAAGTGAAGCCATTACTACACCCCCGGCAAGGCGGCTACTTGACATGCGCAACAAATTGAAAACTCCTATCTCTAAAATGGGGCTTTCGTAGGCTAGTAGTTTAAAAACTGTAACTTTCGCAAATACTGAAACAGGCGCTTTCTCACAAAACAAATCCCAAGTCTTATTTCATTCTCTATCCCGAGTTATGCCTCCCCAAAAATCCCTTATAGACTAAAGCAGAAAAGTGGCAGTTTTGGCCAAAAAGGAAGTGGAAGAAAAATATCTGACAGTTTAAACTTTAGATTACTCCCAATTACTCACTTTCTTGCCCTGCAATGTTGTATGCAGCTCCATGGGACAGTCCTACACGTCCATGCCAAATTTCAGCTTAGTATGTTCAATAACTTTTGAACTGTAGCTCCTCAAACAACATGCCCCTTCTCATGAATTTCCTATGGGACAATTCAGTTTCAGCCTTAATATAAGGGCCCGTCCTTATAATATATGATAGGGGTGTTCATTATTTTCCCTCCTTGTGCTTATTCTGTTTTTTTTTTTATCTGCCGGCAATTGCCTTCTTTAAACATAATATATCTGAAGCAAATAATCTATTTTTCATTAAATAACCTCAGGTTATACGTAATATATATATATATATATATATATAGATATTGACCACTGCCTAGACGGAAGTGGAATCCAGCCAGCACACCGTTTGAAAAAAGAATACTTTTTAATATCCCATAGTGGGGTGAAAAGCCATCACATTACACTGAAAAAATAAAGTGGTACGTAGCATCAGGTATCGATATGCATAGGGGGAGCCATGCTCTGAACCCCGACAATCAGAAGCCCCAACAGCTGTTTCAGATCCTCCTTCCTCAGGGGTCTGCTGTAAAATGCCCTTACCAACCAACAGCAAATATACCCAAAAAATCATTAGCAAAATAAATAACACATGAGCACTGAGACTCACCAAATAACCTGGCACACAAGGAACCCGCTCCCAACAGACACAAAGTCTGGACACAGCAGCCGCTCATCGCCATGCTGGACGCTGGCGGGTGGAACCAATGTGACCACGACCAAGTTCCGGGGAAAACAACAAGGTTCCTAGTAACCGGAAGTGACGCGGCGCCACTATTCTAAAGAAAATCCATAAAATACAGATTAAACATACATTATTATCAAACGAAACAAATGGTGATTGAAGCTGGGTCTTCTATCAGGCGCTAACACTCGTGTATATATTCAAAGAATATCAAGGCTTACTAGAACATATAGTCATAAATTATTGGTCTGTAGCCATGGCAACCATTTTTAAACACAGTAGTTGCTAAGTAATAACATGTACAAGCACCCATGATGCAGACATATGCACCATAATGACCCAGCCACAATCACTCAAAATAAAGAATAAAAAACAGACAAATATAAATAATAATAACGAACAAACAGATATATATACCATGGATAACAGTAGAGAACATATGCAAGCTAAAAGGTTAGGATTACAATAGGATAATTGAGGTTATAATGGTCGCAAAAAACGACCATGACAGGATCATAGATTGTACTCAAGTCTTACAAAAATGGAGTGAGTATAAACTCCTCATTCAGTCCACGGGGCACCATGGTTCTAAGCTTGTGAATCCACCTACACTCCAGTTGGAGTAGCAAATTGTGTCTGTCCCCTCCTCTCCTAATCGGAGGTACGTGGTCAATAGGCATGAAGACGAAATCACTAATGTTGTGTCCTAGCAATTTGAAGTGTCTGGCAACTGGCGGTGTACTCGCTTCAACACCAAAGTTAGCTTTTTTGATTGATGACCGATGCATAGCGATACGCTCTTTGAGCATTCTAATAGTCTTACCGACATAGAGCTTTTTGCACGGGCACATGATTATGTATATAACATACCGCGTGTCACAACTCATCCTGTGTTTAAGATGAAACATCTTCCCATCAATTGGGTGCGTGAACGTCTTGCCAGTCTGCATGAATTTGCAGTTAACGCAGCCAGTACATTTATATGCCCCACTTTGTAGATGCAGCCAGTTGTGGACTTGACTGCCCCGCGGGCTAATATCCGACCGACTGATCCGCTCTTTAAGGTTGGGACTTCTTCTATATCAAAAGAGGGGTGGTTTAGCACAGAATTCCCTCAGGGTTGGATCGGTTTGGACTATGTGCCAGTGTTTAAGGATGGCTTTTCTTAAAACCCCTGATGTTATGGAATAAGTGCTAGCAAAGGTCAATCTAGCGTCTCCATCAATCCTTGGAGTTGGCTTAAGCAGGTCTTCTCTGTTCAGTCCCAGACACCTCTTAATTGCATCCTTGACTTCACTTGGTTCGTAACCTCTATCCAGGAATTTTTGACCCATATGTTCCAATGCCAAAGGTAGCTTAGTCCTGTTAGAGGTAATCCTCACTACTCTGACTAACTGGGAATATGGCAAACCCCTTTTCAGGGGTTGTGGGTGAAAACTTGTTGCAAGCAATAAGGTATTCTTATCGGTAGGTTTCCTGAAGATTTCAGTACTAAAAACCTCCCTGTCCTAACTTGACACACACATCAAGGAACTCAATTTGCTCAGTACTGTAAGTACAAGTAAACCTGATTGATCCAGGCAATTCATTTAGACTCTCTACAAAAGCTTCAAGCGAAGCCACCCCTCCAGTCCAAAGCAAAAAAAGGTCATCTATGTATCTTGCATAGAAATGTATAAAATGTGAATATTGGGAGTCTGACAAAATATAAGTACTTTCATAAATGTGCATATAAAGGTTCGCGTAAGAGGGGGCCATATTCGACCCCATTGCAGTCCCCTTTAGCTGCAGGTAAAATGCATTATTAAACATGAAGTAGTTTTTATACAAAATAGACTCCATCAAAGATAGTAGAAATTCAACCGGTGGACCTGTGTACTTTGAACTGGCAGAGATGGCATCACGTACAGCTTTTAGACCCTTCTCATGTTCAATATTTGTGTACAAACTGGTTACGTCAAGCGTGACCAGAAGACAATCAGCCGTAGGTAGACCAATGGATGACAGTTTAACAAGAAAATCAGTGGTATCACGGATATAATGTGGCATATCCTGTACCACTGATTGCAAGTAATAATCCACAAATTGGGACACACTCTGACTAAGGGAACCCTTAGACCATATAATCGGCCTGCCAGGCGGCGCAATCAGTGACACATGAATTTTAGGCAAGATATACAACAGGGGGACCCTCGGGTAATCCTGCGTCAGAAACTTAACAGTATGCTCATCAATCCATAAATTAGATAATGTTAACTGGATTAACGCATCGATCTCCCTTTGAAACCGATCAGTGGGGTCATAGGCCAGCTTACAGTAGCAGGTGCAGTCAGACAATTGTCTATTCACCTCACAAATATAGGCATCACGATCCATAATGACAATCGCCCCGCCCTTATCGGCGGGACGTATGACAATTTGGGAATTGTCACGTAGACTCATTATAGCGGTGTTCTCTAATCTACTCAAATTTGAGTGGGTAAGTTTGGTTCTTCGAATAGCAGGTAATGCATCTAATTTCACTAAATGAATGAAAGTTTCAATAGAAGCGTTTTGGGTTGGGGGATCAAACGTACTCTTAATCTTGAAGGGACTGGGCTTTAAGTCCATCTTGTCTTTTTTAGCAAAAAAATCCTTCAGCCTAAGTTGTCTATGCAGGCTATACAATTCGGTTTCACAATTAAAACTGTTCTGTTTGAAGGTCTGTACAAACGACAGACCTCTAGACAGAACCGACATTTCAGCCGTAGTCGGCATATATTTAGACAAATTCACAATGGCTACCTCCTTGTCCCTCTGCCCTTTTTCCCAGCTAGCTTTCCTGTGTTTGACACCCCCTCTCCTGCAGGGTTTCTTGGCCCCTTGCTGCGTGTATGGATTTTCTCCCCTAAAAAAGAGGATCTACCACTCAGTGACTGATCCGAGTCGCTCTGTGAGGTATGAGATTCAATATTGGTGAATTGGATCTCACCCCTTCTCCTAGCCCCAAAACCTGGCGTCCACGGATGTCTGGCAGACTGATTGTTCATCCAAGGGTACACTCTCAATTCTTTATAGTCCTCCTTAACCCTGCGATATTTACTTTTTTTGAATGAAAGTAAATTAGTTTTAAATTCATGCACAGCCTCATCCAATTTGGTCAACCAATCAACACTGTTGTCAGTTTTTAAAATATCCAAACCTCCAGCCTCACAAGAAGCAATTTCTTTCTTAACAATATCGATATCAATATTGACTTGCTGCACCACCAATACCATCAAGTCTAGGCTACATTGATTTAATATTAGGCACCACTGCCTGCAAAAGTCTTTGTTGTTCCTATCCAAAGTGGGTTGGTTACGAATCCTGAACCCCCTTGGGATCAAGCCATCTTTGTGGTATTGAGATAATGTAAGCCCATGTAGCTCAAGTTCAATCAATCTCTTGCGTAATTTTAGTAAATCAGCATTAATTTCACTCTGACTATCTGTATCAAACGCAAGTTCAGTGGTATCAGCAAACAAGATTTTAGAAACCTCTTTTTCCAAAAAGCATTTAGTGCCTGTAATGTCTCCACATTCCTTATCCATGGTAAAATAAAACAGTAGCAGCAAATCCAGCAATATGAAGAGATTAGTATCCAAGCAGAAAAAATGTAAATGTTCATATCCAATCAATTAAATCCGTGGTGCAATTCCAAGTCCCATTGTTCATAGGATATGTATCAATGAAAAGGAACCGCACACAAAACATCAGTTAGAATACCATATGGGTGCAGGGCAGAAAAAACATAACAGGTATTGACCACTGCCTAGACTGAAGTGGAATCCAGCCAGCACACCGTTTGAAAAAAGAATACTTTTTAATATCCCATAGTGGGGTGAAAAGCCATCACATTACACTGAAAAAATATTGAACTTGAGCTACATGGGCTTACATTATCTCAATACCACAAAGACGGCTTGATCCCAAGGGGGTTCAGGATTCATAACCAACCCACTTTGGGTAGGAACAACAAAGACTTTTGCAGGCAGTGGTGCCTAATATTAAATCAATGTAGCCTAGACTTGATGGTATTGGTGGTACAGCAAGTCAATATTGATATCGATATTGTTAAGAAAGAAATTGCTTGTTGTGAGGCTGGAGGTTTGGATATTTTAAAAACTGACAACAGCGTTGATTGGTTGACCAAATTGGATGAGGCTGTGCATGAATTTAAAACTAATTTACTTTCATTCAAAAAAAGTAAATATCACAGGGTTAAGGAGGACTATAAAGAATTGAGAGTGTACCCTTTGATGAACAATCAGTCTGCCAGACATCCGTGGAGGCCAGGTTTTGGGGCTAGGAGAAGGGGTGAGATCCAATTCACCGATATTGAATCTCACACCTCACAGAGCGACTCGGATCAGTCACTGAGTGGTAGATCCTCTTTTTTAGGGGAGAAAATCCATACACGCAGCAAGGGGCCAAGAAACCCTGCAGGAGAGGGCATGTCAAACACAGGAAAGCTAGCCGGGAAAAAGGGCAGAGGGACAAGGAGGTAGCCATTGTGAATTTGTCTAAATATATGCCGACTACGGCTGAAATGTCAGTTCTGTCTAGAGGTCTGTCATTTGTACAGACCTTCAAACAGAACAGTTTTAATTGTGAAACCGAATTGTATAGCCTGCATAGACAACTTAGGCTGAAGGATTTTTTTGCTAAAAAAGACAAGATGGACTTAAATCCCAGTCCCTTCAAGATTAAGAGTACGTTTGATCCCCCAACCCAAAACGCTTCTATTGAAACTTTCATTCATTTAGTGAAATTAGATGCATTACCTGCTATTCGAAGAACCAAACTTACCCACTCAAATTTGAGTAGATTAGAGAACACTGCTATAACGAGTCTACGTGACAATTCCCAAATTGTCATACGTCCCGCCGATAAGGGCGGGGCGATTGTCATTATGGATCGTGATGCCTATATTTGTGAGGTGAATAGACAATTGTCTGACTGCACCTGCTACTGTAAGCTGGCCTATGACCCCACTGATCGGTTCAAAAGGGAGATCGATGCGTTAATCCAGTTAACATTATCTAATTTATGGATTGATGAGCATACTGTTAAGTTTCTGACGCAGGATTACCCGAGGGTCCCCCTGTTGTATATCTAGCCTAAAATTCATGTGTCACTGATTGCGCCGCCTGGCAGGCCGATTATATCGTCTAAGGGTTCCCTTAGTCAGAGTGTGTCCCAATTTGTGGATTATTACTTGCAATCAGTGGTACAGGATATGCCACATTATATCCGTGATACCACTGATTTTCTTGTTAAACTGTCATCCATTGGTCTACCTACGGCTGATTGTCTTCTGGTCACGCTTGACGTAACCAGTTTGTACACAAATATTGAACATGAGAAGGGTCTAAAAGCTGTACGTGATGCCATCTCTGCCAGTCCAAAGTACACAGGTCCACCGGTTGAATTTCTACTATCTTTGATGGAGTCTATTTTGTATAAAAACTACTTCATGTTTAATAATGCATTTTACCTGCAGCTAAAGGGGACTGCAATGGGGTCGAATATGGCCCCCTCTTACGCGAACCTTTATATGCACATTTATGAAAGTACTTATATTTTGTCAGACTCCCAATATTCACGTTTTATACATTTCTATGCAAGATACATAGATGACCTTTTTTTGCTTTGGACTGGAGGGGTGGCTTCGCTTGAAGCTTTTGTAGAGAGTCTAAATGAATTGCCTGGATCAATCAGGTTTACTTGTACTTACAGTACTGAGCAAATTGAGTTCCTTGATGTGTGTGTCAAGTTAGGACAGGGAGGTTTTAGTACCGAAATCTTCAGGAAACCTACCGATAAGAATACCTTATTGCTTGCAACAAGTTTTCACCCACAATCCCTGAAAAGGGGTTTGCCATATTCCCAGTTAGTCAGAGTAGTGAGGATTACCTCTAACAGGACTAAGCTACCTTTGGCATTGGAACATATGGGTCAAAAATTCCTGGATAGAGGTTACGAACCAAGTGAAGTCAAGGATGCAATTAAGAGGTGTCTGGGACTGAACAGAGAAGACCTGCTTAAGCCAACTCCAAGGATTGATGGAGACGCTAGATTGACCTTTGCTAGCACTTATTCCATAACATCAGGGGTTTTAAGAAAAGCCATCCTTAAACACTGGCACATAGTCCAAACCGATCCAACCCTGAGGGAATTCTGTGCTAAACCACCCCTCTTTTGTTATAGAAGAAGTCCCAACCTTAAAGAGCGGATCAGTCGGTCAGATATTAGCCCGCGGGGCAGTCAAGTCCACAACTGGCTGCATCTACAAAGTGGGGCATATAAATGTACTGGCTGCGTTAACTGAAAATTCATGCAGACTGGCAAGACGTTCACACACCCAATTGATGGGAAGATGTTTCATCTTAAACACAGGATGAGTTGTGACACGCGGTATGTTATATACATAATCATGTGCCCGTGCAAAAAGCTCTATGTTGGTAAGACTATTAGAATGCTCAAAGAGCGTATCGCTATGCATCGGTCGTCAATCAAAAAGGCTAACTTTGGTGTTGAAGCGAGTACACCGCCAGTTGCCAGACACTTCAAATTGCTAGGACACATTAGTGATTTCGTCTTCATGCCTATTGACCACGTACCTCTGATTAGGAGAGGAGGGGACAGACACAATTTGCTACTCCAACTGGAGTGTAGGTGGATTCACAAGCTTAGAACTATGGTGCCCCGTGGACTGAATGAGGAGTTTATACTCACTCCATTTTTGTAAGACTTGAGTACAATCTATGGGCCTGATTCAGACCCACTCGCGAGCGGCTGTCCGCTCGCAAGTGGGTCGATGTTCTGGACTGAGCATGCGCACGACGGAGGGAGCTCCGTCGTGCGCATGCGCCAGACGCGACGAGCGAAGGAAAGTCCTTCGCTCGTTGTGTCTGATCAAAGGGGGTGTGCTGTCGATGTTGATTGACAGCACGCCCCCTTTGGTGGGCGTGCCGGGGGGTGTGCCTCCCTGACGGGGGCATTCCCACGGGAACGCCTCCTGTCAGAAGCCGGCCCACTGACATCACTAGTGATGTCAGTGGGAGTGATTTTGGCTCTGATAGAGCCAAATTCACTCCGGAGCTTGCGGTTGAAAACCTCAACCGCAGGCTCCGGCTCGCAATTTCGATGGTCGCGATGGTCACGACCATCGCGGCCATCAAAATGCACGCTCGTATAGCCTGTGGGTGGTGACCCACAGCTATACGAGCGTCCAGGAGGACGCTCCATTTTCATGGAGCCCGGCCCTCATTCAGAGCGTGCGCTCTGCTCAGAGCGTACGGCTCTGAATGAGGGCCTATGATCCTGTCATGGTCGTTTTTTGCGACCATTATAACCTCAATTATCCTATTGTAATCCTAACCTTTTAGCTCGCATATGTTCTCTGCTGTTATCCATGGTATATAATCTGTTTGTTCGTTATTACTATTTATATTTGTCTGTTTTTTATTCTTTATTTTGAGTGATTGTGGCTGGGTCATTATGGTGCATATGTCTGCATCATGGGTGCTTGTACATGTTGTTACTTAGCAACTACTGTGTTTAAAAATGGTTGCCATGGCTACAGACCAATAATTTATGACTATGTGTTCTAGTAAGCCTTGATATTCTTTGAATATATACACGAGTGTTAGCGCCTGATAGAAGACCCAGCTTCAATCACCATTTGTTTCGTTTGTTAATAATGTATCTTTAATCTGTATTTTAAGGATTTTCTTTAGAATAGTGGCGCCGCGTCACTTCCGGTTACTAGGAACCTTGTTGTTTTCCCCGGAACTTGGTCATGGTCACATTGGTTCCGCCCGCCGGCGTCCAGCATGGCGATGAGCGGCTGCTGTGTCCAGACTTTGTGTCTGTTGGGAGCGGGTTCCTTGTGTGCCAGGTGATGCGGTTATTTGGTGAGTCTCAGTGCTCATGTGTTATTTATTTTGCTAATGATTTTTTGGGTATATTTGCTGTTGGTTGGTAAGGGCATTTTACAGCAGTCCCCTGAGGAAGGAGGATCCGAAACAGCTGTTGGGGCTTCTGATTGTCGGGGTTCAGAGCATGGCTCCCCCTATGCATATCAATACCTGATGCTAATTACCACTTTATTTTTTCAGTGTAATGTGATGGCTTTTCACCCCACTATGGGATATTAAAAAGTATTCTTTTTTCAAACGGTGTGCTGGCTGGATTCCACTTCCGTCTAGGCAGTGGTCAATATCTGTTACGTTTTTTCTGCCCTGCACCCATATGGTATTCTAACTGATGTTTTGTGTGCGGTTCGTTTTCATTGATATATATATATATATATATATATGAACTTGCAAAGTGTTAACCAGAATTATATACCTTTTAAATCATTTGGATCAGTAGAATAACAACATTGCACACAAGATGTGATAAAGTAAAGTGTTTTTATATTCATCAAGTCAATTCTCATATAACAGTATTAATTAAATCAATGCTTATATAATAGTATTAATCAAATCAGTGATGAGAGAGAGACAGAAAAAATTCTAGGTGGCTGCTGAGAAAGCATATTCAAGATGGCTTGGGGGGAAAGCATGGTGAGAGTGTGAGGGGGTTGGTATGGCCCATGTCCTATTGTCTAAATCTCATGGTCCCTAGACAAAAATCGGATTTTGGTACTTACTGGTAAATACTTTTCTCTGATTACACAGGGGACACTGGAGGTGCTTACGCTGGGGTATAGAGGCGTGGATAGCTGGAGCTGGCACTTTAATTAATTTGGAAGTGTGACGCTCCTACCCCCTCTGTTCCCCACCAGCCATCAGTTAGAAAATGAAGACTGAGAGGAGATGGAGAACAACAGGAGTGAAAGGGAGAAGAACATCACACAACAACAAAACCATACAACGTATGGAACAAACAGGCAGACGATGAGCGCTGAGGTGGCTGTCCAGTGTCCCCTGTGGAATCAGAGAAAAGGATTTACCAGTAAGTACCAAAATCCCATTTTCTCTTTCATCCACTAGGGGGCACTGGAGGTGCTTACACTGGGGACGTCCCAAAGTTTTCCCCATGGGGGGGAGCGCTCTGAGGAACCTGCAGAAAAGGGCAGCCAAAACTGGATGCAGAAGCCGAAAACATATCAAATCTGTAAAACTTCACAAAGGTGTGAACAGATGACCAAGTGGCCACACAGCACAATTGCAAGGTGGAGGCACCTCTACCGGCTGCCCACAACGCACCCACAGAACATGTGAAAAGAGCCAAAATGGACAAAGGAGGCTGACGAACCTTGCTGAGATAAGCTTGACGGATAGACAGTCTACTCCAACGTACCAACGTCTGCTTGGACGCTGGCCATCCCCTTTGAGCAGCATCATAGAGGATAAAAAGCGACTCCGAGTGCGGTGGGACGCCGTCCTATCAATATAAATGCAGAGAGCCCGAATCACATCCAGGGTAGAAGAAACACCTGAGTCCTCTACCAACAAAGGCACCACAACAGGTTGGTCTACTTGGAAAGCCGACACCACCTTAGGAAGGAAAGTGGCTACCATCCTGAGTACCGCCCGATCATCATGAAACAGAAGGTAAAGGGGTTTATAGGACAGAGCCCCCAACTCCGAAACTCTGCGAGCTGATGCCAAAGCCAGGAGGATGACCGTCTTCCAAAACAAATATGTAATATCCATCTCTTCAAGAGGTTCAAACATGACTGAAGAAACAAATGTACCACATGTAAGTCCCACGGAGCTATAGGTGGTACAAAAGGTGGCTGCACTTGCAAAACCCCCTGAAGAAATGTCTGCACCTCAGGTATGAGGCACAACTTGCGGTGAAAGAAACCTGCACTTTTAAAGATCCTAAATGCAGGCCAGAATGTAATCCTGTCTGGAGAAAAAGTAAAAAACGGGACAACTGAAACGCACTAGACGGAAGGTCCCGACCGGTACACCATGTCATATAAGAGTGCCAAATGCGATGATAATGCGCAGCCGAAACAGGTTTCCTGTCACGAAGCATAGCGGGAATAACCAAGTCTGGGATGCCTCTGAATCTTAAGATATTGGTTTCAAGAGCCACCCCATTCAACGCAGTTGTGCTAAACGGACCCTGTTGTAGAAGGTCTGGGCGAAGAGGAAGAGGCCACTGAACATGTGCCAGGAGGGACCGAAGGTCCGAGAACCAACTTCTCCAAGGCCAGTTCGGAGCCACGAGAATGACTGAGGGTGACTCATGTTTTATTCTTTTTAGTAGACGAGGAATTAGTGGAATTGGAGGAAACAGGTAAACCAAGTTGTAGGTCCACAGAACTGTTAGTGTGTTGACTGCCTCCGCCTGCGGATCCCGAGTTCTTGACACATATGCTGGAAGCTGATGTATTCAATCAAGACGCCATAAGGTCCACCTGAGGATGACCCCATCGATGTACTAGTGCGTGGAACACGTCTGGGTAAAGCTTCCATTCCCCAGGATTATGAATACCTAATAACCTTTATACCCAAATATCGTTAATTAGCGTTGCAATTTGCACAAGAAATAATTGCTTTCCAGACTTTGAGTGTTCCAAAGCACAAAAAGTTATTATTACAATTAAAGAGTATTACGCGCTTTGATCTAAACAATGAGCACAAAGGATTACTAAATACATAAGGTACAGTTGATACATATGCAAGCGCACCAGTCCCAGTTACAGACATCAATCCTGAGGTCTGTGGTCATCCATGAGAATGGCTACTAACTGGGACCGGGACACAGGCTATAAACCCTAACAGATCATGATAACAACATTGTAGACAGACAAACATAATTCCATTGGTTATTGCTCTTGGTCTTTGTAGTATGCTGTAGTTCATAGGACAGTTCACTAGGGGTATGTCCCAATTCCCCAGATTACATTGTCTTTCTTTAATTGATTTAAATTAGATAGAGACACTACATAACAGTGTATACATTCTAACCAATAATTTCCTATATTCCATGACCATCGAACGCAAGATGCGACTCCCTCGCTGATAAATTCAGATATCTGGAAATAAACAGTGTGTCAGTTTAGTATCAAACATGGCATGTCTATCATGTTGTATACCATTAATATCAAATACATACATTTTATATCATAATTAATAACTTTAATATAAACCATAATGTGCAGGAACCGTTTATGAGTGCATGTATATTTATGGTTATATGTAAGTATGCGTTGTGTGTCTACATGCAGTGTAAAAAGGTGTGCTGTATGTGTTTCTATTTACAATAGCAACTGTATATATGTGTGCATGCATTGTGGATGCACATGAGATCGTTTAAGTGTATATATACATATATATGTATTAATATCATTGATATCATAAGTATCTTGACGACGTTGATATCATAAGTATCTTGACTGTTACATGAACTGCTTTACATGCATTTCTTCAATGGATGGACAATATGCTTCAGTGATGGTGTTGTGTTTACTGGGTGGTGAATAAAAAACGTTTTGTGATAAGAATACTTGAAACAAGGAGTAGTGCCTTCACTTTGTGGACTTGTTTGTAGAGGTATCAATTGCGGATACTTCCATGAAAGAGCACACCCAGGATGAATATATAAGGATAGTGCATAAGCTCACAATTGTATATATATATATATATATATACACACAGCTTCAAACAGTCACTGGCTACTATCAATATTACTTCTGTCTGAGCTAAAAAATGACAAACAATGGAGTTTGTCCTGTTCATAGATGGAGCAAGCTTTGGCAAACAGTCTGACAATTTTAACAAAAGGCTTTCCTATGTTTATCCAGACTACAACTGTTAGTTCTACTTAACCACATCAGCACTGGACACAAGGCCTACAATTGTTAACGATAGCTAAATATCTGACCATTGTTTCCAAATCCACATTCAGAACACTCCTTCTGAGCATATCAGTATCTGTCTTATACTTCAATTGTCACAGACACACTGTATCTGTATGTGGAGCAAACACTCACAGTATCTTTGTGTATTCTTAATTATTTGTCACAAACATGTCCACAAGACTCGTCTGTCATCACTGAATATATGAAGTCTTTATAAATATATTTACATATTTGTATTGTGCGCATTTATTATATATCTTTTTAACAGTGTGCAGTAACACGGCAGATGTACAGAACACTAAAATAGCGCCGTTCACAATGATATTATACTGACTACGCCAGATGGCATCGTACAGACAACGCAAACATGGCGTCTTCAGATATTAATTTTACAATTTAGGTCTCAGCCAACCATCTGGCTTCAACAGTCTACCCTTTGATAGTAAACAATACGCTATCACACTCTGGTCTTAAAGTTTATTTAGTCATTGTCACGACCAGCTGGCCGATTCTCCAAATACCTCAATCTGAGAATCGCCACCAGTGACTTATGGTTACCTCAGCACGTGCGGTTACTCTAACACGGTTCTGCCACCACCAACGAAGTTAACGGGAGTCGTTAGGTTCTCCGCTCAAATCTCAATTTGCACACTCACTTACATATAGGTACGTAGCTTTGACCTCACAGGCTCGTGAATTCGACAAGAACACGGAGAATACACTGGATTAAGAATGTTTAATCCGAAAAATATTTCCAAGGTTATTGATTACAGAAAAAGGTAGTACAAATATGGACAATACAAATATATCACAAATAGGTTTCAGAAAGTAAAAGGAATTAAAAATGAAAAAGAACCCAGAGTCTTTACATCTAGACTCAGTCGTGAAGGAGACACAGGAGCATTGGATTCTGGCCAGTTGTCAGGACTCTCCTTGGGCACAAGAACACTTATCACTGAGGGAGATGCATAGTTATACCCTCACAGCTGCACTAGCCCCCACCTTTGGGTTTTTCACTCTTTCATTGCTGTACACTGGGCATTAAGAAATGGGCCACACCCTTCCATATTATCTATAGGAAGTAGGGGGACTTGAAACAGTGTTAAGGGGTCTTTAGAAACCAATAAGCAGGTAACATACCCTACATTCCTGTTATATCCCATGACCTGGCTTGACCAGGTCTGACCATCTGCATTAAGGATGTATCTCTCCCCAAACTTTATGGCCTGTAGAGATAAGAGATGGTTATCTAGATGCCTGGTTCCAGGAAGACAAATCTCCTCCAAGCTTTGTATTCCTACAGGTTAAATACAGGGCACTGCCTAGAATCCATGTTGATACACACATTTATATATATATATTTACATGACATCATTCCTGGCGATTATTCTCGGGAATAAACGCCACAGTCATACACTAAGAAATATTATTTAAAGTTATGTTATGGGATGGCACAATGTGGTCATTAAACCATCAATAATGTGTCTCTGGCAGGGACATAAAACTACCCTTATAATAATAATAATAATAATAATAATAATAATTTTATTTATATAGCGCTTTTCTCCTAAAGGACTCAAAGTGCTTTACATTTACAGTATAAAATATAAAACAAGCTCTTACAAGGGACATTAGTGAAATGCTTGGGTGAATAGGTGAGTCTTGAGTCTATTTTTGAAGGATTCTAGAGTGGAGGCCTCTCGAACTGTGCGGGGAAGTGAGTTCCATAAGGTTGGAGCCACAAAACTGAAAGCTCGACCCCCAGACGAATTCCGTGAGATTCTAGGTACTGTTAATAGTCCTTCGTCAACAGATCGCAGTAATCGAGTGGGACAGTAGGGAATCAGAAGCTGCTTCAGGTACCCTGGGCCATGGTCATGAAGGGCTTTGTAAGTTATTAATCCAACCTTGAAAACAATTTGCCATCTGACAGGCAGCCAGTGAAGGGAGTAGAGAATGGGTGTTATGTGGCTGGAACGGGGCTGGTTGGTTAATAGCCTGGCAGCTGCGTTTTGTACCATCTGCAAGCGGTGTAATTCTTTTGCTGGGAGACCAAGGTAGAAGGCGTTGCAGTAGTCTAGGTGTGATGATATAAATGAGGGAATTAAGTGCTTGATTCTGGCTATGTTCCTCAGATGAAAGAATGAGGATTTGATTGTGGCTGATACCTGATGTTTAAGTGTCAAGCCACTATCCAGGACAACACCAAGATTCCGCACATGTTTAGTGTTTTGTACTTCTGAACCCCCAAGCATAAGTCCTGTTGGTTGGCTATGCTGTAGCCCTGTCCTGTGACCTATCTTATGATCTTTTTATGATCTTTTATCAGGGTTCAGTCGCAGCCAACTGGCACTCATCCACTCCTGAAGCTCAGCTAGGCTGGAGCAAAGGACAGGTACAGTTGTGTATCATCTGCATAGCAGTGGTAAACCAGGCCATGATGTCTGATTATTTCACCCAGTGGCAGCATGTATACTGCAAAAAGCATGGGAGATAGTATAGAACCCTGTAGGACACCGCATGGAAGTGATACTGGTGATGAAGAGTTTACTCCAGAAGAAACTCTCTGTTACCTGCCAGTGAGAAATGATTTGAACCATCTAAGGACTGTGCCATCCAGTCGACTGAAATTTTTCAGGCGCTCAATTAGAATCCCAGAGACCCAGAAGGATTAAGATTGAACAATCACCTCTGTCTCTTCCCATCAGAAGATCATTAACCATACATACCAGGGCTGTTTCAGTGCTATGTCTTCTCCTGAATCCTGACTGGAATGGATCATAAACATCATGTGTAGACAGGTGGGTTTCCAGTTGCATTGCCACCACTTTCTCAATGACCTTTCCTAGAAAAGGAAGGTTTGATACTGGTCTATAGTTGGTCATGCAGTCGGGGTCTAAATTCGTTTTTTTAAGAAGTGGTTTAACCATTGCTTCCTTTAGTGGTTCTGGAAAAATGGCTGTTTGCAAAGAGCATTGAACTATTTTTGCAATTACAGGGCCAATAATGTCTATACACCCTATGAGAAGCTTGGTTGAGGCAGGGTCCAGATCACAGGTGGTGGGTCGCAACATTCTGATAATTTTAGTAATATCTTTTGCATCCATTATGTCAAAGCTGTTCCAGGGAGACAGGTGACTTACCTTGTCAGGCTTGGTAGTTTGGCACTCCTTTGATGGCACTGTGGGAATTCCAGCCCGGATGGAGGATACTTTATCTGCAAAGAATTTTGCAAACTCATTGCATCTTGATTGGGAGAGGGTTTCATCATGCTGCAGGCATGCTGGTTTGGAAAGCATCTCCACTGTATGGAAAAGCTGAGCCAGCCTATTGTTTCCTGCCTTGATCTCATTTGAAAGGAATTCTGTTTTCTTACGGGTGATTGTTGATTGATATTCTCTTATATGTTTGATTAGTGTTAACTTATCCTCTACCAGGTTCGTCTTCCTCCATCGTCTTTCAAGTCTACGCCCCCTTTTCTTGAGTTCACTAACACTATTGTCAAACCAAGGGGCTTGACGGTGTGGTATGAGGGGTCGTATATGCACAGGGGCAATTATATCCATTGCAGCTTTCACATCCCTGTTATAGTAATGGACAAGGGAACAAGGATCTTCACAGGCCCCCATTACCGCAGAAAGATCCAGGTTTGCTGCAAGAGCCTGGGGAATCGTGCCCCTCCTTGGACGATACCTTGTCAACTCCATGGGTAAAGTTCTATTTTGAGGGGTTGCAACTGAGAAGTGAATTGAGTGGTGGTCTCACCACGTGACTGGGTTTATATTTAGGTCAGAGACATCTAATCCAATCTGGAAGACAAGATCAAGAGTGTGACCATTTATATGAGTAGCCGAAGGGATGACTTGTGTGAGGCCCAGAGCATTCATTGTGCACAGGAGATCTTGGCCAAGGTGTGAGAGCTCATCATCAACCCATGCATTGAAATCCCCAAGGATCAGCCATCTTTGATGCTCCAGGACTAGTCCAGCAACAATATCTGCAAATTCTTGTAGAAATATCTTTCTATCTCCAGGGGGGCGGTAAATGAGAAGTACTCTGAATCCTAATTCTGTAGAACTCGAAGCAGCGATGCACTCAAATGAGTGAGTCATTTCCATTGGGTGGACCCTAAGTTTAAGTACTTTTCTAAAGCAGATGGCCACTCCCCTCCCCTGCGGTTAAGTCTTGGGTTGTGAATGACAGAATAATTTGTTGGAACTGCAGCTTCCAAGATAGGTGCTGCATTTTCATCTAGCCAAGTCTCTGTAATACAGGCAAGATCTGCAGATTCAATAAGGTCAGCAATTGTGGCAGTCTTGTTTCTTATAGATCTGGCATTACAAAGGACAGACCTGATTGGGCATTCCGGAGTGCCTGTAGTTTTCTTTATATTGAGTGTGGGAGCTCTGGGGATGTCAGTCACAGAGCGGGAGTTTGATGATCTGTTCTTCCAAGCACAGGGCCGTTTGATAGGTACCACTTCTATTTGTCTCCTATATGAGACTGGTGAACCTGAAGGCACGGAACTTACGTGGTTACAGCGGATAAGAGATTTTTGTTCTCACTTCCCACGACTGTCCCGTTGAGTTTTTTTGAAAATGCCAAGGGATTTAAGAATGGAAGCCTGTGCTGGATCAATAGGAACTGCTGCTCGTGGTGGGCGGAGTGAAAGCATAAAGCTGGAGGTGTAAAAATACATTGGGTCATCTATGAGAGAGCATGAATTACATTTGATGATGAGAGATACGCACACCGCGGATCTTGGCAGATCATGGGAAAGATGTGGGGATGCATCTATCCAATAAAGGAAATCTTGAAGGGGATAGGGACTTACATTTTATGCATGGCTAAATCTATACAGCATCTGATGGAACATTCTGAACATTCTAGTTCAGGATTGTAATGCAGTTCTTCATTTACCTTAGTATTCATATTATTACTACTAACCACCATCATAATTTCATTCTCTCCATTTACTCTAGCATTATATTTTCCACACTTCAACACAGCAGAAACACATCTGACACATAAGCCAATTACTAAGATGACAACCAATATGAGGATCAGGAGTTTACCTATACTAGCAACCATTTCCTGGACCCACTCTCCGAAACCGGAGAACCATTTTACAGGGTTCAACCACAAGAACCACTATTCTACCTTTTCCTCTACTTCAGCCACTGAAGCATTATGGTTCTACCGAAATTCCCATTTCAGCTGCAGAATTTCATCCATCTTCAGGTCTGTCACCTCCTTGGGGTCACTAGTATTATTTGTGATGTACGTGCAACACTTTACACCAAATTAGGTGGCTAAGGTCACACAGTACCCTCCAGTGACAGCTGTTAAATAATTTAACACTAGTCTATGTTGCACCAGTTCTTTCTTATAAGCCTGTAACTCTTTACCTGTGTATCTGAATGTGCCATCATACATCTCGGTGATATTATCTATTAATTTAGCAAGATCTTGGATGTATCTAAAATTTAAAGTACCCCGAGCAATCATGGTGGGATCCAATGCTACTAAAACTTGAAAGCCAGTTGTTTCGCTAATCAACTGTGTGGCTGTATGTACATCACCAGGTATCATATTTCTTTTGTCTCTGTGTTCATACTGTGTGTGAAGATATGGTGATGGTGTGTTTTTATGAATACCAAGCATTTCACCATGTGTAAGGGTCATAACTTCTGGGAGTACCCTTCCCAGGTAACATAAACCTTCTGAACCCGGAGAGAGCAACTTATACGCTTTCCTACCACATATGAAATACACATCATTGGGGAGAACATAAGGGATAGAATGTATCATAATCATCAAACACATTTCCCTAGCAAATGATCCTATCTCAGGTTCTCCCATCTGACTAATACACATTTCCGGTTGCATAACCCTGGCACAGTACCCTTCTGGTACTCTGCCAACCATTACCTTGGAAGAACTAAGTGTATATCTATACCGGAAGTGTCTCCCACCTAGTCTAATAGAGCGTAAAAGTTCAAAATTGATAGGTTCATTATCAGCTCTTAATGAGAAGGTCATCATCTGGTTATTCCCAGTCACTTCTCAAATTCCTGGTTTGTTGGAGTTGGTGATGTTCAAACATAAAAGTGATCTATCTACTCAGTATTGGTGGAGCTTAAAATGGGGTGGTTTGGACATAAGAAATTTTCAATCCAGTGCATCCCCTCTTTGCAATTCTAAAACCTCAGAGACATTCAATGGGAATGGCACTAACCCTACATTATGCTGTACCTGAGGCACCTGAGAGCACACCCAACAGTCAGTTTTGTTTAAAACTTTGCCCACCATGGTATGATAATCCTCTAAAGGATACCCACCCCAATACTGGTTATACTTAGGCTGGCACTGTTGGTTGCATTTCTCATCAGCTAGGGACCCACAAAACTCACAAATACAATATTCCTCAGATGATAAACCTTCACACTGTCTCCAAGTTTCCAAAATAACAGATCTCTTAGCAATTACTGTACTGAGTTTGGTCAGATACTCCTCCGATTGGTTTAGCACTCCTTTTTCCGACTCCACTCCATCGATATCACCATCAGCTCCTCTCTCCATCATCTGTCCTCTGTCACAGAAACCAGAAATCCCAAAACAAACTAGGATAATAAAAACTCTGGAAGAATACACAGACATAACCCCCAACACACCACTCCATTGCTGGAACAGTGATCTACAAATTTCTTTTTAGCTCAGGTGTCTCACTGCAACTTTTAACTCTCCCAGAACAAGCTCGCAATTGACAGGTCTATGTTATGTGTCTTGACTCCGCCTCATATCTCCACTGGTTGGTTGACCTTTTTCCAGTGAGTGGAATGGACCCAGGTATCTCTCTCTACTACTTTCAAGGAAGTTGTACTCATCAGCAACACTTGATACGGGCATTCCCACCAATTTGTCAGACAACCTGAATGCAAGAAATTTCTGATCATAACAAATTCTCCAGGTTCAACATCATGACAGTTTGTTTTAGGCATATCAGGTGACAACAATTTCAATTTCTGTTGCTGCTGCTTCAACTGTTTACTCATTGTTATAAGATACTTTACAGTTGCCATGTTGTTACTCTTCAAATCTTCCTGCGGGCTTATAATCAAATGAGGTTGTCTACCAAACAGTACTTCAAAGGGGGACAGATTGAGAGGGGGTCTAGTTGTCCTGATGCTATGAAGGACTTCTGGCCATCTCAGTCCAGTTTCTGCCATGATCTTACTCAATTTATTCTTAATAGTACCATTTACCCTCTCCACCTTGGCACTGGCCTGGGGTCGGTAGGGGGTGTGAAGTTTACTATTAATACCCATCAACTTACACATACTCTGGAAGACATCATCTGTAAAATGAGTACCCATATCACTTTCAATTATTCTAGGGATACCATATCTGCATACAAACTCCTGTACAATCTTTTGTTGCAGTGAACACAGCAGTATTAGTGGCAGCTGGATAGGCCTCTACCCAATTAGAAACTACATCTGCACAAACTAATACATACTTGAGATTCCTGCAGGGAGGTAATTGGATGAAATCAATTTGTATTACCTGAAAAGGTCCATCTGTCGGAGGGATGTGGGATGGCTCAGTTGGTATTGTTTTTCCAACGTTCTTTCTCAAGCATGTCAAACAGGACATTGCCCTCTTTTCAGCTTGGGAAAAGAAACCCTGTGCACACCAATACACCCTGAACAATTTGCACATACCTTGCTTTCCCAGGTGAGTCAGACTGTGCACTGCCTCAGCCAAGCTTGGGTAGCATGCCTTGGGTGCCACCGGCTTACCTTGTCCATCTCTCCAGATTCCAGAGGACTCCTGTCCACATCCCTTGGATATCCAGACTGCCTTTTCCTGAATGGAACACAAATTTTGCATCTCAATTAACTTCTGCATATCAATAGTATGAAAGCATCATCATCTGATCAATTGGTATATTCATTTTCAACCCTGCTGCCCATTTGGCAGCTTCATCTGCTCTATTATTTCCCAGTGACACCGGATCGTCCTCACATGTATGGGCTTTACAGTTAATGAAGGCCACTGCTTTAGGCATTTGAATCACTATTAGGTCAGTAGTCAGATGATATAGCCCCTTTCTTAGGCAGTGTCCCAACAATTTAACCCTGATCTGGCATGGCTGTAATTTGTCCTTTGCAACCATGTGCGCTGTTTGTGAGAGATGAAGCAATAAAAGTTTAGTATCATTTAAACATGACATAAATTAATCAGAGCACAACAACAAATCGTCCACATATTGTATTAAAACAGATCCATTGACAGGTTGAAAAGATTGTAAACAGTCGTGTAAGGCCTGGGAGAAGATACTGGGGCTGTCTATGAAACCCTGGGGCAATCGTGTCCATGTGTATTGTACCCCCTGTATTTGAAGGCAAATAGGTACTGACAGTCAGGATGAAGAATTTAACACTGATCTGGTCGCCCCTGTGTCTACAAGAAAAGAATGTTTGGTACCAGCTACATCAACTATCATTACATGTTCTTCCCTAGTATCCCCAGTTAACCTGACTGGCTGTAGACTGCGGGTGTGACCTGACCCCTAGAGTTGACTATCTTCTTCCAGCAAAGCATTCACTGCTACGATGTGAGCAGGTGCTGGCTGGAATTGTCCTGACTGTGGTGGGTGTCCCTTCTGTGGGTATCTCAGTGTTCCCTGGTTTAGTGGTTCCCACTGTCTAGCTTTACAAAACCTACTTATGTGCCCCTCCTTGTTACATCTATAATGCCTTCGTGGTTGATGTGTATTGATAGGTTGTTGTTGTGACGGTTGGGGAGTGTGGAAGGATTGTGGTTGTGTATGGGGATAAGGGTTTGGAGGTTGTATGGGGTGAGCGTATTGTGGCTGTGTGTGATAAGAGTGTTGCGGTGGTATTTGCATTCCTTCCAGAGCTTGAATACTAACAGCCATTAGTTTCTCGCTCTGCATTTCTCTCTTCCTAAGGATGTTTTTGTCATGTTCAATTGCAGATTCCCTGAGTGTGTCTACTGTAACTCCCCTCCAACCAGGAAGTGATGTCTGAACCCTGGCCTTTAGAGTGTCTTTAAGACCATCCATAAGCACCGTGACTGTCATTTCCCTGTGGTGTGTTGTCTTTTACATCCTCTATACCTGTGTATTATGTAATAGTCTGCAGCACTCTGATGAAATAATCTGCTGCAGGCTCACTCTCTTTCTGCTTAATTGTAAAAATCTTACTCCAGTTAATTACTACTGGGAAATATACGGCCAACTGGGTGACAATGCGGGCTATGTTGTCCTGATTATCTTCATCAGTTATGGGACTATCTCCATCCAATACACAGCCCGTGATAAACTTTTTCATGTCGGTATTGTGTGGAAGACAGGCCCATAATACCACTCGCCAATCTTTGTTGGTTGGCTCATGAGCATTACCTAAATCTTTTACAAATCTCTGGCACTTTGCTAGTTCTTTCCTAGGGTCAGGGAAATCTGTTATTATGGAATGTAGCTCTGCTCTTGTCTGGACTATGCATCGCTACATCCCTTGTGGCCACTACACCATGTGCACCCGGATTCCCATTAGGGAACAGTTATTGTCTGGATGGGATGGATGCCTGCCACACTGCTACCTTTGGCCTGATTACCTGGTTGAGGGTTCAGCCTACTACTACTACGTATGGTATTAACAACCTCCGCTACTGTTACAGCGGGTGTTAATACTTCCTGCACTGGTGGGGCTACCTCCATTTCTGGTACTAGTGGGACAGCTACCTGTGCTTGTTGTGATGATACATTTAACATTTGGGCAACATGGGAAAGAGCTGACATTACAACAAGTTCATCATCTGCATCAAAAACATGTTATAGTTGCTTAGGAGAGGGTACAAGTTACTTGTTACATTTTTATGATTTTTGAGATCTACTGTACCTTCACCCTATCCGCATAGGGCGGTGGTGGTGCGTGTGCAATACTAACATTACCTTCCACTATGCTACTTTGCTGTGCATGCGTGCTACTTTGCGGCATACACGCAATGCTATTTAGCGTTGCGTGTGCACTCCATTGCATCGTGCATGCGATGCTAGTTTGCGTCGCGTGCACACCGCTAAGCCACATGTTCCCCTCGTGCTGCCACAACTTCAAGCAATCATTAAACTTTATCCTTTTCTTTAGAGATTTCACTAAACATATACTCTCTCTAACATTATTCAGAACCTCCGAATCAAAGCTACCAATTCTAGGAAAAGGTGTTCTACATTTCTTGGTCATCTTGACCCATATGTCACAGTACGCTGTAGCGTACGCACCATACTTTTTAAACATAACATACCTGGCCGACCCAAGTGGCCCTTCCATCGGCAGCACATCATTGACCATTACTAGAGATTGCCTTGCACCCATCTGAGAAAACGCTTAGCAATTTCTAGAGGATTTTGATTGGTGAATGATTTTCAGAGAGCTACGTTCACGAACTCCCTGCCGTTATGCACAGTCGGCCCGCCGGGCATTACAGTCGGCTTGCACATCGAGGAGCAGAATAACCACCTATTGTAAATTATTCTACCTGCAGCGAATTCAAACCAAGCTTCAGCAGCTCGCTTCTTCTCGCTATCCACCACTTTCCCACTAGACGATATGGTCCATGTGCAATAACCGCCTAGTGAATTATTTTACTTGTGATGAATTTAATTCCAAGCTTCACCACTCGCTTCCTACTTTGAGTTTACTCCCAGCTGGTAGCATCTAGGAGTTCCAATAACTCCTAACCTTGCCAGCAGCTTCACTCCCACAACAACCCACTTCACAATCACAGTTTATATAACTATGTGGTTCGATCGCATTGCCCAAAGAACCTAACTGATCAATGGACTTTGCGATTAATGGGTGACGGACCAAGAAACCCCTTAGTTTCTCGATAACCACAATGTACCTGCTTTGTACACTGGCCCAGTAGTTTGTATGGCCCCGTCAGGTACCTACCGAGTTTCAATTAGGCTTAAGAGACAGTAGTCTCCACTTTACACTTAGGCTTAACCAAACAGTAGCCTCCACTTTACAATCACACGTTTCAATTTCAATTACATGCACCTTTTCTGCGCAGAAAACAAATAAAACCTTTTCCCTTAATATAGCAGTATAATTCAAAGGTTTTCACAAGCAATCACGCTATGCATACAATGACAGTTTGAACATGTGGCAGCAATACAGGAAGTATGCGTACACTATTGTGCGAATTACTCTCTAACACAAAATTTTAACAATGAAAGAAAACAACTCTTCCTTCCTTGTCCCTAGGTCCTAGTCAGTGCTCCTTTAACTCACACAATAACGGATAGCGGTCTCTCAGCATCAAGAGGTAGCAGGTTTTCGAAAGGCAATGGCGCCTTCACCCTTTGGTGAGAGACAGATAAACGTGTGTTACCATGTGAATTGTGGTAGCATGACCTCACTCTATGAGCCCCCAACTTAGAATACCTAATAACCTTTATACCCAAATATCACTAATTAGTGTTGCAAGTTGCACAAGAAATAATTGCTTTCCAGACTTTGAGTGTGGTTCCAAAGCACAAAAAGTTATTATTACAATAAAAGAGTGTTACATGCTTTGATCTAAACAATGAGCACAAAGGATTATTAAATACATAAGGTACAGTCGATATATACGCAAGCGCACCGGTCCCAGTTACAGTCATCAATCCTGAGGTCTGTGGTCATCCATGAGAATGGCTACTAACTGGGACCGGGACACAGGCTATATACCCTAACAGATCATGATAACTACAATGTAGACAGACAAACATAATTCCATTGGTTCTTGCTCTTGGTCTTTGTAGTATGCTGTAGTTCATAGGACAGTTCACTAGGGGTATGTCCCAATTCTCCAGATTACATTGTCTTTCTTTAATTGATTTAAACTAGATAGATACTACATTACAGTGTATACATTCTAACCAATAATTTCCTATATTCCATAACCATCGAATGCAAGATGCGACTCCCTCGCTGATAGATTCAGATATCTGGAAATATACAGTGTGTCAGTTTAGTACCAAACATGCCATGTCTATCATGTTGTATACCATTAATATCAAATACATACATTTTACATCATAATTAATAACTTTAATATAAACCATAATGTGCAGGAACCTTTTATGAGTGTGTGTATATTTATGGTTATATGTAAGTATGCGTTGTGTGCCTACATGCAGTGTAAAAAGGTGTGCTGTATGTGTTTCTATTTACAATAGCAACTGTATATATGTGTGCACGCATTGTGGATACACATGCGATTGTTTAGGTGTATATATACACACACACATATATATATATATATATATGTATATACAGCTTGAAACAGTCACTGGCTACTGTATTACTTCTGTCTGAGCTAAAAAATGACAGACAATGGAGTTTGTCCTGTTCATAGATGGAGCAAGCTTTGGCAAGCAGTCTAATAATTTTAACAAAAGGCTTTCCTATGTTTATCCAGAATACAACTGTTAGTTCTACTTAACCACATCAGCATTGGACACAAGGCCTACAATTGTTAGTGATCCACATTCAAAACATTCCTTCTGAGCATATCAGTGTCTGTGTTATTGTCACAATAAGGTGCAAGTGTTCCTCCGGAGGATGGTGAGCCAAGAGTTTCGCGTGCCTAGGGGAGTGACTGGACTAGGTCTCCTAGTTGCGGCCGAACCCAGGTTTGGCTAGACCAGCCCAGAGGCGTGGAGTCTAACTCACTTGGTGGTTTTTTCAAGCGACCCCTCCAATTGGGATTTGGTTTTCTGTTGCACCAAGTGAGCAGGTCGTGGCCCTCTGGACAGGTACCTGGGAATGGCAGAAGACCGGAAACTACATTACAAGTTATTGCTAGAACACTGGAGATAAACTGGAACACAATTAGAAATCTTGATCACCGGCTTGCTGAGAGAAGTACTGAGAATCACTGAGAAAACTAGAAACTGATTAGCACAGCAGCTCAGGGAGATGTGGACACTGGTAGGTACTGGAGTTTGCTAAATATGCAGGTGCTGGCTGCACAGACAAACACAGAGCAGAATGGACAAATGCTTATTCTGGGAAAACTAGAAATGCTGGTGCTGGACAAAGGCAAAATACTGGGAGAGCTAGAAATGCTGGTACTGGACAAAGGCAAATACTGGGAGAGTGCTGGGAGGTCCAGCTGTGAGCTAACTAGTGATTAGCACAGTGAGACACAGAGAGGTAGACAGGCTGGGAATGCTAAAAGGTGCAGCTGGGAGCTAATTGTAATAGCAGGTAATCCGACACCTCAGTGACACAGGGTAATAGCCATAGAACTAACAGCACTTAACAAGACACACAGACATAGAAAACATGAAAGACTGGATACTGGGAGAGAACTGATCTCTCAGACTGAGAATAGCATGGAAGCTAATACAGGAAACTGGAGAACTGTGAGCAGGCTGAAGCAACACGCTGAAGGAATTAGCACAGAGCAACAGTGGGAGTATCACAGGCACTGGAATAACAAAGTTGAACAGCATCTTCCTGAAGTTCTGGGGGCGGATTTATACCCAGGGGTAGCAGATTATTGGAGCACAGCATCAGCTGACTGAGATCATGCTACCTTTGGTTAGGAGGACTGTCACATGAAAGGAACTGTCATGGCGGCGCCCATGATGGGAAATCCGATCCCCAAAACACACAGCCGACCATGGAAGTCCGCAAAAGCACCTAAGGTAGAATACTCAGCATCTCACCCCTCACTGTACCAGGCATCTGACCACAAGGAAGTCAGGGGAAGCCGGCACGGAAGTAAGAGATAGCCAATCCTAGGCTGAACCCTGACAGTTATACTTCAATTGTCACAGACACACTGTATCTGTATGCGGAGCAAACACTCACAGTATCTTTGTGTATTCTTAATTATTTGTCACAAACATGTCCACAAGACTCATCTGTCATCACTGAATATATGAAGTCTTTAAAAATCTATTTATGTATTTGTATCTGTGCGCATTTATTATATATATTTTTAACAGTGTGCAGTAACACGGCAGATGTACACAACGCTAAAATAGTGCCGTGCACAATGATATTATACCGACTACGCCAGATGGCATCGTGCAAACAATGCGAACATGGCGTCTTCAGATATTAATTTTACAATTTAGGTCTCAGCCAACCATCTGGCTTCAACAGTATGGATATGCGATTTAGGTAATCTGCTTCCCAATTGTCCACTCCCGGGATGAATATTACCGACAGGATCACTGACTAACTCTTGGCCCACTTGTGAATCTGGGTTACTTCTTGCATGGCTATGCGACTTCGAGACCTGCCTTGTCAGTTGATGTAAGCGAAGGCCGTTGTGTTGTTTGACTGGAAGAGACCTTAGAAGCTGTGTTGCTTCCAGCAGGGCATTATATTTTTCTCTGAGTTCCAACACATTTATGGCCACTGTCTTTCCTGTGGGGACTAACGACCCTGAAAGTCATAGTCGAGGACCACTGCTCCCCATCCTCGGAGACTGGCATCTATTATCCAATCCCACACTCATCTTGAGCTTCAGCCCGCCAAGAGATTGTTGGATTGTATCCGCCAGAGGAGAGCCACTCTGGTAGCCAGGGCCAAACAGATCAGATGCTGTAGATGCAGATGAGACCCTGACCCCTGTGATAGCAGGTCTATCTGGAATACTCAGGAGTGGAATTGTCCGAATTGTATTGCCTCGAAAGCAGCTACCATCTACCCCAAGAAACGCAGACAAAGAAGCACGAACACCCTCTTCGGTCTGGGAGACCAAGGTAGAAGGCGTTGCAGTAGTCTAGGTGTGATGATATAAATGAGGGAATTAAGTGCTTGATTCTGGCTATGTTCCTCAGATGAAAGAATGAGGATTTGATTGTGGCTGATACCTGATGTTTAAGTGTCAAGCCACTATCCAGGACAACACCAAGATTCCGCACATGTTTAGTGTTTTGTACTTCTGAACCCCCAAGCATAAGTCCTGTTGGTTGGCTATGCTGTAGCCCTGTCCTGTGACCTATCTTATGATCTTTTTATGATCTTTTATCAGGGTTCAGTCGCAGCCAACTGGCACTCATCCACTCCTGAAGCTCAGCTAGGCTGGAGCAAAGGACAGGTACAGTTGTGTATCATCTGCATAGCAGTGGTAAACCAGGCCATGATGTCTGATTATTTCACCCAGTGGCAGCATGTATACTGCAAAAAGCATGGGAGATAGTATAGAACCCTGTAGGACACCGCATGGAAGTGATACTGGTGATGAAGAGTTTACTCCAGAAGAAACTCTCTGTTACCTGCCAGTGAGAAATGATTTGAACCATCTAAGGACTGTGCCATCCAGTCGACTGAAATTTTTCAGGCGCTCAATTAGAATCCCAGAGACCCAGAAGGATTAAGATTGAACAATCACCTCTGTCTCTTCCCATCAGAAGATCATTAACCATACATACCAGGGCTGTTTCAGTGCTATGTCTTCTCCTGAATCCTGACTGGAATGGATCATAAACATCATGTGTAGACAGGTGGGTTTCCAGTTGCATTGCCACCACTTTCTCAATGACCTTTCCTAGAAAAGGAAGGTTTGATACTGGTCTATAGTTGGTCATGCAGTCGGGGTCTAAATTCGTTTTTTTAAGAAGTGGTTTAACCATTGCTTCCTTTAGTGGTTCTGGAAAAATGGCTGTTTGCAAAGAGCATTGAACTATTTTTGCAATTACAGGGCCAATAATGTCTATACACCCTATGAGAAGCTTGGTTGAGGCAGGGTCCAGATCACAGGTGGTGGGTCGCAACATTCTGATAATTTTAGTAATATCTTTTGCATCCATTATGTCAAAGCTGTTCCAGGGAGACAGGTGACTTACCTTGTCAGGCTTGGTAGTTTGGCACTCCTTTGATGGCACTGTGGGAATTCCAGCCCGGATGGAGGATACTTTATCTGCAAAGAATTTTGCAAACTCATTGCATCTTGATTGGGAGAGGGTTTCATCATGCTGCAGGCATGCTGGTTTGGAAAGCATCTCCACTGTATGGAAAAGCTGAGCCAGCCTATTGTTTCCTGCCTTGATCTCATTTGAAAGGAATTCTGTTTTCTTACGGGTGATTGTTGATTGATATTCTCTTATATGTTTGATTAGTGTTAACTTATCCTCTACCAGGTTCGTCTTCCTCCATCGTCTTTCAAGTCTACGCCCCCTTTTCTTGAGTTCACTAACACTATTGTCAAACCAAGGGGCTTGACGGTGTGGTATGAGGGGTCGTATATGCACAGGGGCAATTATATCCATTGCAGCTTTCACATCCCTGTTATAGTAATGGACAAGGGAACAAGGATCTTCACAGGCCCCCATTACCGCAGAAAGATCCAGGTTTGCTGCAAGAGCCTGGGGAATCGTGCCCCTCCTTGGACGATACCTTGTCAACTCCATGGGTAAAGTTCTATTTTGAGGGGTTGCAACTGAGAAGTGAATTGAGTGGTGGTCTCACCACGTGACTGGGTTTATATTTAGGTCAGAGACATCTAATCCAATCTGGAAGACAAGATCAAGAGTGTGACCATTTATATGAGTAGCCGAAGGGATGACTTGTGTGAGGCCCAGAGCATTCATTGTGCACAGGAGATCTTGGCCAAGGTGTGAGAGCTCATCATCAACCCATGCATTGAAATCCCCAAGGATCAGCCATCTTTGATGCTCCAGGACTAGTCCAGCAACAATATCTGCAAATTCTTGTAGAAATATCTTTCTATCTCCAGGGGGGCGGTAAATGAGAAGTACTCTGAATCCTAATTCTGTAGAACTCGAAGCAGCGATGCACTCAAATGAGTGAGTCATTTCCATTGGGTGGACCCTAAGTTTAAGTACTTTTCTAAAGCAGATGGCCACTCCCCTCCCCTGCGGTTAAGTCTTGGGTTGTGAATGACAGAATAATTTGTTGGAACTGCAGCTTCCAAGATAGGTGCTGCATTTTCATCTAGCCAAGTCTCTGTAATACAGGCAAGATCTGCAGATTCAATAAGGTCAGCAATTGTGGCAGTCTTGTTTCTTATAGATCTGGCATTACAAAGGACAGACCTGATTGGGCATTCCGGAGTGCCTGTAGTTTTCTTTATATTGAGTGTGGGAGCTCTGGGGATGTCAGTCACAGAGCGGGAGTTTGATGATCTGTTCTTCCAAGCACAGGGCCGTTTGATAGGTACCACTTCTATTTGTCTCCTATATGAGACTGGTGAACCTGAAGGCACGGAACTTACGTGGTTACAGCGGATAAGAGATTTTTGTTCTCACTTCCCACGACTGTCCCGTTGAGTTTTTTTGAAAATGCCAAGGGATTTAAGAATGGAAGCCTGTGCTGGATCAATAGGAACTGCTGCTCGTGGTGGGCGGAGTGAAAGCATAAAGCTGGAGGTGTAAAAATACATTGGGTCATCTATGAGAGAGCATGAATTACATTTGATGATGAGAGATACGCACACCGCGGATCTTGGCAGATCATGGGAAAGATGTGGGGATGCATCTATCCAATAAAGGAAATCTTGAAGGGGATAGGGACTTACATTTTATGCATGGCTAAATCTATACAGCATCTGATGGAACATTCTGAACATTCTAGTTCAGGATTGTAATGCAGTTCTTCATTTACCTTAGTATTCATATTATTACTACTAACCACCATCATAATTTCATTCTCTCCATTTACTCTAGCATTATATTTTCCACACTTCAACACAGCAGAAACACATCTGACACATAAGCCAATTACTAAGATGACAACCAATATGAGGATCAGGAGTTTACCTATACTAGCAACCATTTCCTGGACCCACTCTCCGAAACCGGAGAACCATTTTACAGGGTTCAACCACAAGAACCACTATTCTACCTTTTCCTCTACTTCAGCCACTGAAGCATTATGGTTCTACCGAAATTCCCATTTCAGCTGCAGAATTTCATCCATCTTCAGGTCTGTCACCTCCTTGGGGTCACTAGTATTATTTGTGATGTACGTGCAACACTTTACACCAAATTAGGTGGCTAAGGTCACACAGTACCCTCCAGTGACAGCTGTTAAATAATTTAACACTAGTCTATGTTGCACCAGTTCTTTCTTATAAGCCTGTAACTCTTTACCTGTGTATCTGAATGTGCCATCATACATCTCGGTGATATTATCTATTAATTTAGCAAGATCTTGGATGTATCTAAAATTTAAAGTACCCCGAGCAATCATGGTGGGATCCAATGCTACTAAAACTTGAAAGCCAGTTGTTTCGCTAATCAACTGTGTGGCTGTATGTACATCACCAGGTATCATATTTCTTTTGTCTCTGTGTTCATACTGTGTGTGAAGATATGGTGATGGTGTGTTTTTATGAATACCAAGCATTTCACCATGTGTAAGGGTCATAACTTCTGGGAGTACCCTTCCCAGGTAACATAAACCTTCTGAACCCGGAGAGAGCCACTTATACGCTTTCCTACCACATATGAAATACACATCATTGGGGAGAACATAAGGGATAGAATGTATCATAATCATCAAACACATTTCCCTAGCAAATGATCCTATCTCAGGTTCTCCCATCTGACTAACACACATTTCCGGTTGCATAACCCTGGCACAGTACCCTTCTGGTACTCTGCCAACCATTACCTTGGAAGAACTAAGTGTATATCTATACCGGAAGTGTCTCCCACCTAGTCTAATAGAGCGTAAAAGTTCAAAATTGATAGGTTCATTATCAGCTCTTAATGAGAAGGTCATCATCTGGTTATTCCCAGTCACTTCTCAAATTCCTGGTTTGTTGGAGTTGGTGATGTTCAAACATAAAAGTGATCTATCTACTCAGTATTGGTGGAGCTTAAAATGGGGTGGTTTGGACATAAGAAATTTTCAATCCAGTGCATCCCCTCTTTGCAATTCTAAAACCTCAGAGACATTCAATGGGAATGGCACTAACCCTACATTATGCTGTACCTGAGGCACCTGAGAGCACACCCAACAGTCAGTTTTGTTTAAAACTTTGCCCACCATGGTATGATAATCCTCTAAAGGATACCCACCCCAATACTGGTTATACTTAGGCTGGCACTGTTGGTTGCATTTCTCATCAGCTAGGGACCCACAAAACTCACAAATACAATATTCCTCAGATGATAAACCTTCACACTGTCTCCAAGTTTCCAAAATAACAGATCTCTTAGCAATTACTGTACTGAGTTTGGTCAGATACTCCTCCGATTGGTTTAGCACTCCTTTTTCCGACTCCACTCCATCGATATCACCATCAGCTCCTCTCTCCATCATCTGTCCTCTGTCACAGAAACCAGAAATCCCAAAACAAACTAGGATAATAAAAACTCTGGAAGAATACACAGACATAACCCCCAACACACCACTCCATTGCTGGAACAGTGATCTACAAATTTCTTTTTAGCTCAGGTGTCTCACTGCAACTTTTAACTCTCCCAGAACAAGCTCGCAATTGACAGGTCTATGTTATGTGTCTTGACTCCGCCTCATATCTCCACTGGTTGGTTGACCTTTTTCCAGTGAGTGGAATGGACCCAGGTATCTCTCTCTACTACTTTCAAGGAAGTTGTACTCATCAGCAACACTTGATACGGGCATTCCCACCAATTTGTCAGACAACCTGAATGCAAGAAATTTCTGATCATAACAAATTCTCCAGGTTCAACATCATGACAGTTTGTTTTAGGCATATCAGGTGACAACAATTTCAATTTCTGTTGCTGCTGCTTCAACTGTTTACTCATTGTTATAAGATACTTTACAGTTGCCATGTTGTTACTCTTCAAATCTTCCTGCGGGCTTATAATCAAATGAGGTTGTCTACCAAACAGTACTTCAAAGGGGGACAGATTGAGAGGGGGTCTAGTTGTCCTGATGCTATGAAGGACTTCTGGCCATCTCAGTCCAGTTTCTGCCATGATCTTACTCAATTTATTCTTAATAGTACCATTTACCCTCTCCACCTTGGCACTGGCCTGGGGTCGGTAGGGGGTGTGAAGTTTACTATTAATACCCATCAACTTACACATACTCTGGAAGACATCATCTGTAAAATGAGTACCCATATCACTTTCAATTATTCTAGGGATACCATATCTGCATACAAACTCCTGTACAATCTTTTGTTGCAGTGAACACAGCAGTATTAGTGGCAGCTGGATAGGCCTCTACCCAATTAGAAACTACATCTGCACAAACTAATACATACTTGAGATTCCTGCAGGGAGGTAATTGGATGAAATCAATTTGTATTACCTGAAAAGGTCCATCTGTCGGAGGGATGTGGGATGGCTCAGTTGGTATTGTTTTTCCAACGTTCTTTCTCAAGCATGTCAAACAGGACATTGCCCTCTTTTCAGCTTGGGAAAAGAAACCCTGTGCACACCAATACACCCTGAACAATTTGCACATACCTTGCTTTCCCAGGTGAGTCAGACTGTGCACTGCCTCAGCCAAGCTTGGGTAGCATGCCTTGGGTGCCACCGGCTTACCTTGTCCATCTCTCCAGATTCCAGAGGACTCCTGTCCACATCCCTTGGATATCCAGACTGCCTTTTCCTGAATGGAACACAAATTTTGCATCTCAATTAACTTCTGCATATCAATAGTATGAAAGCATCATCATCTGATCAATTGGTATATTCATTTTCAACCCTGCTGCCCATTTGGCAGCTTCATCTGCTCTATTATTTCCCAGTGACACCGGATCGTCCTCACATGTATGGGCTTTACAGTTAATGAAGGCCACTGCTTTAGGCATTTGAATCACTATTAGGTCAGTAGTCAGATGATATAGCCCCTTTCTTAGGCAGTGTCCCAACAATTTAACCCTGATCTGGCATGGCTGTAATTTGTCCTTTGCAACCATGTGCGCTGTTTGTGAGAGATGAAGCAATAAAAGTTTAGTATCATTTAAACATGACATAAATTAATCAGAGCACAACAACAAATCGTCCACATATTGTATTAAAACAGATCCATTGACAGGTTGAAAAGATTGTAAACAGTCGTGTAAGGCCTGGGAGAAGATACTGGGGCTGTCTATGAAACCCTGGGGCAATCATGTCCATGTGTATTGTACCCCCTGTATTTGAAGGCAAATAGGTACTGACAGTCAGGATGAAGAATTTAACACTGATCTGGTCGCCCCTGTGTCTACAAGAAAAGAATGTTTGGTACCAGCTACATCAACTATCATTACATGTTCTTCCCTAGTATCCCCAGTTAACCTGACTGGCTGTAGACTGCGGGTGTGACCTGACCCCTAGAGTTGACTATCTTCTTCCAGCAAAGCATTCACTGCTACGATGTGAGCAGGTGCTGGCTGGAATTGTCCTGACTGTGGTGGGTGTCCCTTCTGTGGGTATCTCAGTGTTCCCTGGTTTAGTGGTTCCCACTGTCTAGCTTTACAAAACCTACTTATGTGCCCCTCCTTGTTACATCTATAATGCCTTCGTGGTTGATGTGTATTGATAGGTTGTTGTTGTGACGGTTGGGGAGTGTGGAAGGATTGTGGTTGTGTATGGGGATAAGGGTTTGGAGGTTGTATGGGGTGAGCGTATTGTGGCTGTGTGTGATAAGAGTGTTGCGGTGGTATTTGCATTCCTTCCAGAGCTTGAATACTAACAGCCATTAGTTTCTCGCTCTGCATTTCTCTCTTCCTAAGGATGTTTTTGTCATGTTCAATTGCAGATTCCCTGAGTGTGTCTACTGTAACTCCCCTCCAACCAGGAAGTGATGTCTGAACCCTGGCCTTTAGAGTGTCTTTAAGACCATCCATAAGCACCGTGACTGTCATTTCCCTGTGGTGTGTTGTCTTTTACATCCTCTATACCTGTGTATTATGTAATAGTCTGCAGCACTCTGATGAAATAATCTGCTGCAGGCTCACTCTCTTTCTGCTTAATTGTAAAAATCTTACTCCAGTTAATTACTACTGGGAAATATACGGCCAACTGGGTGACAATGCGGGCTATGTTGTCCTGATTATCTTCATCAGTTATGGGACTATCTCCATCCAATACACAGCCCGTGATAAACTTTTTCATGTCGGTATTGTGTGGAAGACAGGCCCATAATACCACTCGCCAATCTTTGTTGGTTGGCTCATGAGCATTACCTAAATCTTTTACAAATCTCTGGCACTTTGCTAGTTCTTTCCTAGGGTCAGGGAAATCTGTTATTATGGAATGTAGCTCTGCTCTTGTCTGGACTATGCATCGCTACATCCCTTGTGGCCACTACACCATGTGCACCCGGATTCCCATTAGGGAACAGTTATTGTCTGGATGGGATGGATGCCTGCCACACTGCTACCTTTGGCCTGATTACCTGGTTGAGGGTTCAGCCTACTACTACTACGTATGGTATTAACAACCTCCGCTACTGTTACAGCGGGTGTTAATACTTCCTGCACTGGTGGGGCTACCTCCATTTCTGGTACTAGTGGGACAGCTACCTGTGCTTGTTGTGATGATACATTTAACATTTGGGCAACATGGGAAAGAGCTGACATTACAACAAGTTCATCATCTGCATCAAAAACATGTTATAGTTGCTTAGGAGAGGGTACAAGTTACTTGTTACATTTTTATGATTTTTGAGATCTACTGTACCTTCACCCTATCCGCATAGGGCGGTGGTGGTGCGTGTGCAATACTAACATTACCTTCCACTATGCTACTTTGCTGTGCATGCGTGCTACTTTGCGGCATACACGCAATGCTATTTAGCGTTGCGTGTGCACTCCATTGCATCGTGCATGCGATGCTAGTTTGCGTCGCGTGCACACCGCTAAGCCACATGTTCCCCTCGTGCTGCCACAACTTCAAGCAATCATTAAACTTTATCCTTTTCTTTAGAGATTTCACTAAACATATACTCTCTCTAACATTATTCAGAACCTCCGAATCAAAGCTACCAATTCTAGGAAAAGGTGTTCTACATTTCTTGGTCATCTTGACCCATATGTCACAGTACGCTGTAGCGTACGCACCATACTTTTTAAACATAACATACCTGGCCGACCCAAGTGGCCCTTCCATCGGCAGCACATCATTGACCATTACTAGAGATTGCCTTGCACCCATCTGAGAAAACGCTTAGCAATTTCTAGAGGATTTTGATTGGTGAATGATTTTCAGAGAGCTACGTTCACGAACTCCCTGCCGTTATGCACAGTCGGCCCGCCGGGCATTACAGTCGGCTTGCACATCGAGGAGCAGAATAACCACCTATTGTAAATTATTCTACCTGCAGCGAATTCAAACCAAGCTTCAGCAGCTCGCTTCTTCTCGCTATCCACCACTTTCCCACTAGACGATATGGTCCATGTGCAATAACCGCCTAGTGAATTATTTTACTTGTGATGAATTTAATTCCAAGCTTCACCACTCGCTTCCTACTTTGAGTTTACTCCCAGCTGGTAGCATCTAGGAGTTCCAATAACTCCTAACCTTGCCAGCAGCTTCACTCCCACAACAACCCACTTCACAATCACAGTTTATATAACTATGTGGTTCGATCGCATTGCCCAAAGAACCTAACTGATCAATGGACTTTGCGATTAATGGGTGACGGACCAAGAAACCCCTTAGTTTCTCGATAACCACAATGTACCTGCTTTGTACACTGGCCCAGTAGTTTGTATGGCCCCGTCAGGTACCTACCGAGTTTCAATTAGGCTTAAGAGACAGTAGTCTCCACTTTACACTTAGGCTTAACCAGACAGTAGCCTCCACTTTACAATCACACGTTTCAATTTCAATTACATGCACCTTTTCTGCGCAGAAAACAAATAAAACCTTTTCCCTTAATATAGCAGTATAATTCAAAGGTTTTCACAAGCAATCACGCTATGCATACAATGACAGTTTGAACATGTGGCAGCAATACAGGAAGTATGCGTACACTATTGTGCGAATTACTCTCTAACACAAAATTTTAACAATGAAAGAAAACAACTCTTCCTTCCTTGTCCCTAGGTCCTAGTCAGTGCTCCTTTAACTCACACAATAACGGATAGCGGTCTCTCAGCATCAAGAGGTAGCAGGTTTTCGAAAGGCAATGGCGCCTTCACCCTTTGGTGAGAGACAGATAAACGTGTGTTACCATGTGAATTGTGGTAGCATGACCTCACTCTATGAGCCCCCAACTTAGAATACCTAATAACCTTTATACCCAAATATCACTAATTAGTGTTGCAAGTTGCACAAGAAATAATTGCTTTCCAGACTTTGAGTGTGGTTCCAAAGCACAAAAAGTTATTATTACAATAAAAGAGTGTTACATGCTTTGATCTAAACAATGAGCACAAAGGATTATTAAATACATAAGGTACAGTCGATATATACGCAAGCGCACCGGTCCCAGTTACAGTCATCAATCCTGAGGTCTGTGGTCATCCATGAGAATGGCTACTAACTGGGACCGGGACACAGGCTATATACCCTAACAGATCATGATAACTACAATGTAGACAGACAAACATAATTCCATTGGTTCTTGCTCTTGGTCTTTGTAGTATGCTGTAGTTCATAGGACAGTTCACTAGGGGTATGTCCCAATTCTCCAGATTACATTGTCTTTCTTTAATTGATTTAAACTAGATAGATACTACATTACAGTGTATACATTCTAACCAATAATTTCCTATATTCCATAACCATCGAATGCAAGATGCGACTCCCTCGCTGATAGATTCAGATATCTGGAAATATACAGTGTGTCAGTTTAGTACCAAACATGCCATGTCTATCATGTTGTATACCATTAATATCAAATACATACATTTTACATCATAATTAATAACTTTAATATAAACCATAATGTGCAGGAACCTTTTATGAGTGTGTGTATATTTATGGTTATATGTAAGTATGCGTTGTGTGCCTACATGCAGTGTAAAAAGGTGTGCTGTATGTGTTTCTATTTACAATAGCAACTGTATATATGTGTGCACGCATTGTGGATACACATGCGATTGTTTAGGTGTATATATACACACACATATATATATATATATATATATATATATATATACAGCTTGAAACAGTCACTGGCTACTGTATTACTTCTGTCTGAGCTAAAAAATGACAGACAATGGAGTTTGTCCTGTTCATAGATGGAGCAAGCTTTGGCAAGCAGTCTAATAATTTTAACAAAAGGCTTTCCTATGTTTATCCAGAATACAACTGTTAGTTCTACTTAACCACATCAGCATTGGACACAAGGCCTACAATTGTTAGTGATCCACATTCAAAACATTCCTTCTGAGCATATCAGTGTCTGTGTTATTGTCACAATAAGGTGCAAGTGTTCCTCCGGAGGATGGTGAGCCAAGAGTTTCGCGTGCCTAGGGGAGTGACTGGACTAGGTCTCCTAGTTGCGGCCGAACCCAGGTTTGGCTAGACCAGCCCAGAGGCGTGGAGTCTAACTCACTTGGTGGTTTTTTCAAGCGACCCCTCCAATTGGGATTTGGTTTTCTGTTGCACCAAGTGAGCAGGTCGTGGCCCTCTGGACAGGTACCTGGGAATGGCAGAAGACCGGAAACTACATTACAAGTTATTGCTAGAACACTGGAGATAAACTGGAACACAATTAGAAATCTTGATCACCGGCTTGCTGAGAGAAGTACTGAGAATCACTGAGAAAACTAGAAACTGATTAGCACAGCAGCTCAGGGAGATGTGGACACTGGTAGGTACTGGAGTTTGCTAAATATGCAGGTGCTGGCTGCACAGACAAACACAGAGCAGAATGGACAAATGCTTATTCTGGGAAAACTAGAAATGCTGGTGCTGGACAAAGGCAAAATACTGGGAGAGCTAGAAATGCTGGTACTGGACAAAGGCAAATACTGGGAGAGTGCTGGGAGGTCCAGCTGTGAGCTAACTAGTGATTAGCACAGTGAGACACAGAGAGGTAGACAGGCTGGGAATGCTAAAAGGTGCAGCTGGGAGCTAATTGTAATAGCAGGTAATCCGACACCTCAGTGACACAGGGTAATAGCCATAGAACTAACAGCACTTAACAAGACACACAGACATAGAAAACATGAAAGACTGGATACTGGGAGAGAACTGATCTCTCAGACTGAGAATAGCATGGAAGCTAATACAGGAAACTGGAGAACTGTGAGCAGGCTGAAGCAACACGCTGAAGGAATTAGCACAGAGCAACAGTGGGAGTATCACAGGCACTGGAATAACAAAGTTGAACAGCATCTTCCTGAAGTTCTGGGGGCGGATTTATACCCAGGGGTAGCAGATTATTGGAGCACAGCATCAGCTGACTGAGATCATGCTACCTTTGGTTAGGAGGACTGTCACATGAAAGGAACTGTCATGGCGGCGCCCATGATGGGAAATCCGATCCCCAAAACACACAGCCGACCATGGAAGTCCGCAAAAGCACCTAAGGTAGAATACTCAGCATCTCACCCCTCACTGTACCAGGCGTCTGACCACAAGGAAGTCAGGGGAAGCCGGCACGGAAGTAAGAGATAGCCAATCCTAGGCTGAACCCTGACAGTTATACTTCAATTGTCACAGACACACTGTATCTGTATGCGGAGCAAACACTCACAGTATCTTTGTGTATTCTTAATTATTTGTCACAAACATGTCCACAAGACTCATCTGTCATCACTGAATATATGAAGTCTTTAAAAATCTATTTATGTATTTGTATCTGTGCGCATTTATTATATATATTTTTAACAGTGTGCAGTAACACGGCAGATGTACACAACGCTAAAATAGTGCCGTGCACAATGATATTATACCGACTACGCCAGATGGCATCGTGCAAACAATGCGAACATGGCGTCTTCAGATATTAATTTTACAATTTAGGTCTCAGCCAACCATCTGGCTTCAACAGTATGGATATGCGATTTAGGTAATCTGCTTCCCAATTGTCCACTCCCGGGATGAATATTACCGACAGGATCACTGACTAACTCTTGGCCCACTTGTGAATCTGGGTTACTTCTTGCATGGCTATGCGACTTCGAGACCTGCCTTGTCAGTTGATGTAAGCGAAGGCCGTTGTGTTGTTTGACTGGAAGAGACCTTAGAAGCTGTGTTGCTTCCAGCAGGGCATTATATTTTTCTCTGAGTTCCAACACATTTATGGCCACTGTCTTTCCTGTGGGGACTAACGACCCTGAAAGTCATAGTCGAGGACCACTGCTCCCCATCCTCGGAGACTGGCATCTATTATCCAATCCCACACTCATCTTGAGCTTCAGCCCGCCAAGAGATTGTTGGATTGTATCCGCCAGAGGAGAGCCACTCTGGTAGCCAGGGCCAAACAGATCAGATGCTGTAGATGCAGATGAGACCCTGACCCCTGTGATAGCAGGTCTATCTGGAATACTCAGGAGTGGAATTGTCCGAATTGTATTGCCTCGAAAGCAGCTACCATCTACCCCAAGAAACGCAGACAAAGAAGCACGAACACCCTCTTCGGTCTGAGGACTAACTGAACTAGCAACCGGATATCCCGGGCTTTGTCTTCCAGAAGGAAAATCCTCTGTAATGTCATATCCAGAATCATCCCCAGAAACTGAAGTCTCTGGGACGGATCGAGATTGGGTTTCCTGAAATTGATTATCCAACCATGTTGGATTAGAGTCTGGTATGTCAGTGAGGCATGGTCCAAAAGAAGAGATTCCAATGGAGCCTTGATTAACAGGTCGTCCAAGTAAGGAATTATGGGCCTGATTCAGAGATGGACGCTCTGACCAGAGCGCTCGCTCTGAATCAGGGCCCTCCTACCTAAAAATGGTGACCACCCACAGCTTATGCGAGCGGCCAAAAAGATGGTCGCGATGGTCAAGACCATCACGACCATCGGGCTTGCGACGAGACCCTGCGGTAGGGTCTCACTGCCCCAAGCCCAGAAGTGCTTTTGGCTCTATCAGAGCCAAAAGCACTCCCACTGACATCACTAGGGATGTCAGTGGGGCCGGCCCCAGATGGTAGGCGTTCCCATGGGAATGCCTCCATCTGGGCAGCAACGCCCCGGCACGCCCACCAAAGGGGGCGTGCTGTCACTCACCATTGACAGCACACCCTCTTTGGTGCGAGACCCATAGCGACAGCTTGGCTGTCGCAATGCGGGTCTCGCGCATGCGCACGACGGAGCTCCCTCCATCGTGCGCATGCGCATTAGGGCACTATCGACCCACTTGGGAGCGTTCAGCGCTCGCGAGCGGGTCTGAATCAGGCCCTATGTTCACTCCTGAGGACCAAAGGTGAACAATCATGACTGACATAATCTTGGTGAAAATGTGGGAAGCCAAGGATAACCCGAACAGCAATGCCCAAAACGGATAGTGATTTTTCAATATTGCAAAACGCAGGAAAGCCTAGGCATCTTTTATATCCAGGGAGATTAGGAACTCAGCTGGTTCCAAATTCGCAATAACAGACTTAAGAGACTCCATTTTGAAATGATACATCTTCAGATACAGGTTTAAGAACTTCAGGTTTTAGATGGGCCTGACTGAACCATCCGGTTTGGGCACCACAAACAGGTTTGAGTAAAACCCTATTCCTCGTTGATGCACTGAAACCAAAACTAGCACTGCCGATTCTTGCAGATACTGGATAGCCTCCTGCAGCACCCTAGCCTTGTCTATAGGTATTGGCAGCCTTGTAGTGAAGAACCGATTTGGAGGAGGGACTTCAAAGTGTATTCTGTACCCTACTGAAAGCAGTTTGCGAATCCACGGATCTGAAGAGGTCTGGTTCCAAACCTGTTGGAAAGTCTGTAAGCGAGCTCCCACCACAGGAGATCCCAGGTGGGACGGAAGACCGTCATGCCACCTGTTTCTCAGCTGGCTTCTGTTCCTGTCGACGTGCAACTGTATTTGGACGGCCTCTGTCTCTGCCACCCCTTGCCTGCGTGGGGCCCATTGAAGCACGAAAGGAATGAAACGACGGACCAGTGTATGTTCTCCTGGGAGCTGGAGTAGTAGAAGGGAGGAAAGAAGACTTACTCCCATTAGTCTGGGGTATCCATTTGTGTAAACCCTCAACAGCACGTTTGGATTCTGCATCCACTTGCCAAGAGTGCAACAAGAGAGCTCTATGGGCAGAAATGGCAGAAGCGGATATGCGAGTACTGATCTGACTGGTATCCTTAGAAGCCTCGGCCAGGTAAACAGCAGACTCACGGATGTGTTCAGCTAGTAGACGCAACTTTGCTCTGGAAGTACCAGAGCCCAAGCCCGTAATCAACTGGTCCACCCAGCCAAATACCACCTTGTTAACCAAGGTGCGGTGCAGTATAAATAGATTGCAGTGTTGTTTCCAACCTACAATCAGAAGGGTCCATAAGTAACGTAGCACCCGGCATGGGAAGCGTTGTTTTTTAAGAAATACTTGAAACAGACGCATTCACAGAAGATGTCTCCCACTTTTCCATCATGGATGCTGGAAATGGATAACTTGAGGGAAAACGACATGGAATCTGGAACCTCTTATCTGGATGCTTTCAGGTCACGGAAAGCTGTTCATGAAGCTTCCTCAGGAAGATTTAAGACCTGCCTGACCGCCAGAATTAAAGGCTCCACCACTGTAGAGGCAGCTTCTAAATTCTGTGTTGCGGATCCATCTCATTCAAAACCTCTATCAATTAACCCTCCTCAGTATCCTCATGGCCGAATAATTCCTCATCCGACTCCTGTGACTGGAGGACAGTTGTCAGGGGACGCTTTTGAGTAGGTTTTTGATAGGAAGTGGAGGGTTTAGTAACAGCGGTGCTCATAACCTGTACCAGGGTGCCTAGAGATTTTGTTAACCCTGCCACCAAGGGAGGTTGAGACCTACGTGCCTCAGCCAACTCGAACATTAAGTCTGCTATAACTCCTACCATGTCAGTGGCCCATGGAGGAGTAGGTGAGGCAGTAATAGCCATAGGAGCATCTATTACTAAACAAGCATCACATAACGTGGAACGAGTGGCATGTGGCTTAGTTTGCTTGTTGTTACACTTGGAACAGACAAACATATTTTGAGAAGCCTTTGTTCCCATTTATACACACACTCTATGTCAGAAATCTATGTCAGACTCTATGTCAGAAATAGAGACAGATACAGAAGGCTTGTCTGGGAAACAGAGGAGGAGATCACACCACTCCCTACCCCACAGATTAGATTCCCTGCACCTGTACACACCCCAGTGTCTTTACTCTGTATAAGGGATGGTAGCCAGGAGAATCAGCCTTCTGTGTTAATGCTGCTGCACAATACCTATAGTGGAGAGATGCAGGCATGAGAGGATAACTGGCAGCCACGCTGTTGTAGCAGCTGCTGCCGCGAAAAGGAGAGAGTGCTTGCACTCTTAGGCTCCACCCCCTTTCTTCATGCCCTAAGGGCTCTAAAATGGCTGCTCACACTGGTGCTATCACCTCCCCGTGTAAGCCCCGCTGTGTAGGAGCTGCTTGCCACAGTAGGCCCCGCTCCCTTGTATCAGCAGGGAGAGGGGAGGTAGTGCAGATAAAGAGCAGTGCTGTAGTGCTATGCTGATCAAGCCAGCGTCAGGCAGTTGGGCAGGAGACGGGGGATGTGCAGCTGATATACTCACTGAGCTCCCCTGGGAGGCTCTCTCAGCAACTCACATCAGCACTCTGTTTTCTTTGTAGAGATGTGCTGTGTTGGCGATAAGGAGCTGTCAGTTGCTTTTAACATAAGCACTGGGCACTACTTCCTGATTAGAGAAATCAGGGCGCCAGGTACCCGGACCCCACCTTTAGATAGGTGGCGAAGGGTACCTAAATTGGTGTAAAAAATGTTAATAAAATAATAAAATATAATCATTTGTATTTGCTGGAACACAACAGTTAGTGACAAGCTCCTAAGGCACATTTTCTAAACTGAGGGCTGGTGGAGAATATAGGGGGAGTAGATTCACACTTCTAAATTAATTAAAGTGCCAGCTCCAGCTATCCACGCCTCTATACCCCAGTGTAAGCACCTCCAGTGTCCCCTAGTGGATGAAAGAGAAAATCCATTTTGAATGTAAGAGAAACCCTCATTGAAGACTCCCATAATATACTCCATTTAGAAAACTCACATGGTTTTGTTCTGTAATACTAATATAATGCATCCAGTAAATCACATATCTATCCACACATCTCCTCGATACTATCTCATACATATGCAAACTGGATATTGTCTGCAGATTGTTATACTATTTTCACACTTATTCATAGAAAACATTACATTATAGTATCACATGTAATGACATTGTCTAACCCACATGGTGGCAGACATATTTAACAAAACTGTAGACTCAATCTTGGTATGTGGGGGTCACCCTTATCCCATTCAAAGCTGTTATTAATTCAACTTCCATGATATAACACGTAGTACACAATCATATCCTAATACTGCCAGCATCCACCAACCACTTGGACAAACTGCAGTCTCCATTAAACACATGGTTCAATGGGGGGAGCACATGTTTCAAGGCCCATATCACAAAAGGGAACAGCACATGGCAGTGATAATGCTGATCTTAATAGACCCTTTATCCTCCACAGCTCACATACAGCGGGCAGCCACCAGTTAACACAATGCATTTTACGGCCAGAGAATGATGGGAAACAACAAGACCTGTGTGTTTCTAAAACCACTCTACCTTTATTTTGGACAGACAGATTATTTTAAACCACTCAAATTAACATAGAGACAAAGAAGTCTAGTCTGTACATGTGCAACACATTTTCTTATCTACCTAAATAAAATATATATGAATATATTTAGCATATTCAAATACATCGTCAGTAGATGGCAGTATTACCTAACTTATCAATAAATGCAGTGTTCTCCCCAGGCTGTTTTCTGCAAGCGCATTGCCCGGCAGAAACAGCCTGCCGCCTGGCACTTCCCCCACCGACCCCTGCTGTGGAACGCTGGCCTCTGAAGTGACCGGAGGCTAAAGAAACCTCCGATCGCTTCAGAGGCAAGCGTTCCCAGTGATGCCCCGCGCGCCTGCTGGATCTAGTTAGATCCAGTCAGCACGAGGCAATGGGAGTGGGAGCGGCCAGCAAGGTAAGTTCTAGGCTGGGTCTGGGACCAGGAAGGGTCTGGGGGCACTGCCTAAGGGGCACTATTTAAGCCTGAGGGCACTGCATAAGGGACCAGCCTGGGGGCACTGCATAAGGGACACTATTTAAACCTGGGGCACAGCATAAGGGGCCAGCCTGGGGGCACTGCATAAGGGGACAATCTGGGGGCACTATTTAAGCCTGGGGGCACTACATAAGGGAGCAGTCTGGGGGCACTACATAGGGGCACTACTTCAGCCTGGGGGCACTGCATAAGGGTAAAGCTAAACTACAGGGGCAATGCATAAAGAGGAAAACTACAGGGGTTACTGTATAAAGGGCACAAATACAGGGGGTACTGCATAATGGGCATTTTTGACTGAGAGCCAGTGGGGGAGCAGCCTGAGACCTGTCGGGCTGGATTGGTAAGGGAGTTACCCCTTTTCCTGGCGTACACATAATTGCAAAGACCCCCACCCGGCTACTTTTTGATACCACCCGGCTGGAAAAAATTTATGGGGAGAACACTGAAATGAATATTAGTACTACTATCTATAGCTATAAATCTATACAACATCTCTCAAGGGATTTATTAGCTATGTCTAGTCTTAAGGGGCCTATCCATTAGCAGATAAAATGAACGATTGAACGATATATCGTTCAATCATTCACTATATCTGCTAATGGATAGGCCTTGAATGATGACAGATGCGCACTCATGTGGCCGATAAATAGCATCTATCATCTCTCCAACATGTTGGTCAATTATCGCATATAGCTGTACGATATTAGCAATATTGTGCAGTTTATATGCGGTGAAATATATTAGCAGCAGCTACAGAGCACTGCAGAGAAAAAAATCCACTCCATGAATGACGTAATGCGATATCGTTAATCGTTTGCCAAAATCTGTAATGTACATGACAGATATTGTTCAGCACAGCCACTGGAATTTTCAAGGGATATCTTTTGTCTTTCATCGGTCAGAAATACATCTGCTAATGGATAGGCCCATTTAGAGACAATAAATCACTGGTATAAGGCAGTCCCTGACAACTTACATCACTGTTCTCAATAGAACCATAGAATCTCTTATCTTTCCTGTCATATAAATCAGAATTGAATACAAAGGATGAATACAGTCTACTATAGCCTTAATTGACTAACATAAGTTATTCTATATGAATACAATCCTAAGAGCTAGAATAATAAAAGACATGGTAAGAACTTACCCTTGTTATCTCTATTTCTACGAAGTCAATAGGGTTCCACAGGATACCTTGGGGTATAGGCGATAACGTCAGATATCGGGCACCACAGAGTTAAGTTTTCAGCCTCCCAGGATGCACTGGGATCCCCCTCCTATACCCCGCCCCCAAGCCAAGGCAATCCAGATACGTAACAATCCATAGGTTGGAGGAGAAGAAAGAGAGAGAAGAAAGTCTGGAACACACAAGAATCACATTATCATGACGAGACGGAAAAAACGGTGACCAGATGTAAGCCCGTCTGCAGTACAGGTGCGACAGGGTGGGAGTGCTGTGGAACCCTATGGACTTCGTAGAAATAGAGATAAAAAGGGTAAGTTCTTACCATATCTCATTTTCTACATCAGGGTCCATAGGGTATCCAAAGGATGCCTTTGGGATGTCCCAAAGCAGTATCCTTCAAGGGTGAGGATGCTCCTGTGCTGAAAGGAGAATCCACCGCACGAAGGAAGCATCCTGAGAGGCGAAAGGTGTCAAATGCATAATACCTCACAAAAGTATGGACAGAAGACCACGTGGCAGCCTTGCACAGCTGAACAGCAGAGGCACCACATCGAGCTGCCCATGAAGGACCCACAGACCTAGTGGAATGAGCCCTAACAGAGGATCAAACAGGAAGGCCTTCATGAATATAAGCTTCAGAAATTGACATGCAAATCCATCCTGCCAAAGTTTGCTTAGTGGCAGGCCAACCCTTCTTAAGGAAGCCATAGAGGACAAACAAGGAGTCCGACTTCCTAAAAGAATTGGTGCGGTCAACATAAATCCTTAGAGCCCGCACCACATCCAAGGTGGCCTCACCAACAGAGAGGTCTGGTGAATTAAAGGCCGGCACTATCATTTCCTTGTTGATGTGGATACTAGATACCACCTTTGGGAGGAAACTAGGGTGAGTAAGAAGCACCGCCCTCTCCCTATGAAAGATGAGAAAGGGAGGTCGACATGAGAGAGCTCCCAATTCTGAGACCCTTCTGGCCGAAGCAATGGCCATAAGGAATACAGTCTTAGCTGTAAGCCATTTCAAATCGACTGAGCCCAGTGGCTCAAATGGCGGTCCTTGGAGAGCCCTCAAGACCACAGCCAGATCCCAAGGAGCCACTGGTGGAACAAAAAAGGTGGGTTGAATACGAAGTACACCTTGCATAAAGGTGCAGATATCAGGAAGAGTAGCAATCCTATGCTGAAACCACATGGACAGGGCAGAAACCTGCACCTTCAGAGAAGCAAGGCAAAAACCGTGATCTAAGCCAGCCTGTAGGAAAGCCAACACTCTGGATATCCAGAACACCTGAGGATCATAACCTCTATGGTGACACCACTCAAAGAAAGTATGCCATATGCGATGGTAAATTCTTGCAGACGTAGGCTTCCGAGCTCTTAGCATGGTGTTAACTATAGAGCTGGAAAAACTGCAGGACCTTAAGAGGGCTGTCTCAACAGCCACACCATCAAAGACAGATGACTCAGGTCCGGGTAATGACAAGGACCCTGTGACAACAGGTCCGAACGTAGAGGCAACAGCATCGGAGTGTCTATGGAGAGACTCCGTAGGTCTGAGTACCAGTAACGTCTGGGCCATGCTGGAGCTATCAACAGGAGTGTGCCGCCTTCCTGATTGAATTTTCTAACCACTCAAGGAAGAAGGGAGAATGGAGGGAAGAGGTAAGCAAACTGAAAGGTCCACCAGACCGACAAAGCATCTACCAGAAGAGCCTCCGTGTCTCTTGTTCTTGACCCGTACACAGGCAGCTTGTTGTTGTGTTGGTAGGCCATGAGGTCTATCTCTGGAAGGCCCCACTTGTCCACCAGGAGTTGAAACACCTCCTGGTGAAGAGACCATTCTCCCGGATACACATCCTGACGGCTGAGAAAGTTCACTTCCCAGTTGAGGACTCCCGGGATGAACACTGCCGAGATGATAGGGAGATTGCCCTCCGCCCAAGTCAGGATGCGGGACACCTCTGCTGGCGCTGCCCGACTTCGGGTTCCTCCTTGGCAGTTTATGTAAGCCACCGTGGTGGTGTTGTCCGATTGTACCTGCAAGGGTTTTCCGTGGAGAACATGTTTTGCTTGCTGGAGAGCTTTGAATACCATGCAAAGTTCCAAGATGTTTATTGGAAGGGCAGCTTCTGCCGGGGTCCACCTGCCCTGGAACAAGTGTGGACCCGTGGCTGCTTCCCAGCCTCAGAGACTGACGTCCATCATCAAAAGGACACAGTTTGCCACCCAAAAGAGACGTCCCCTATTCAGGTGAGTCGTTTGCAACCACCAGGCCAGAGACAGATGAACCTCCGGAGAAAGTACCATGGTGTTTTTATCCGATGGGGCAACCCATTCCATCTGGAGAGGATCAACTGTTGCAAAGGTCTGGAGTGAAACTGGGCATATTCCACCATGTCGAAGAGAGACACCATGGAGCCCAGTAACCTCATCGCTGAGTGAATAGACTTGGCGATTCTGAAGGCAACTGCATACCCTTGCCTGTAATGCTCCTCCATCACAAAGATCCTCTGTTGTCTGCGAGGGAACCAGGGTGGATTTCTTCCAGTTTATTAACCAGCAGTGATTCCACAATACTGAGATTGTCAGTTGCAGATGAAGCTGGAGGACCGCTGGAGACCATGCTAACAACAGAAGGTCATCCAGATAAGGCAACAAGCGGACCCACTGCATCCGTAGGTGGGCTGCCATTACCGCCATGATTTTGGTAAAGACACGAGGCGCTGTTGCCAGAACTAAGGGCAGTGCCTGGAACTGAAAATATTTGTCGAGCACTGCAAACCTGAGGAATTGTTGATGCGTTAAGATAATGGGGACATGCAAGTAAGCATCCTGAAAGTCCGACACCATGAAATCCCCAGGCTCCATTGCCAGGATAATGGAACGCAGGGTCTCCATCCTGAACCGAGGCCCCATCAAGGACTTGTTGAGGGATTTGATGTTGAGGATGACTCTGTAAGACCCATTGGGTTTCTGCACCAGAAGAGATAGAAACCCATGCCCCTCTGGTAAAATGGAACAGGCACTTTAACTACAGCCTGGAGCATAGAGTGCACCACTTTCTCTAGTTCCAGGGCTTTGTTCTGATCGGACAGAAGGCCTGTGGTGGAAAACCTACTGGGGGGCCTGCACAGGAAGGAGAGGGCATACCCCTGAGAGACCACCTCATGTACCCAAGTGTCCTTGGTAGTCAGACACCAACACTGGGCGAACCAAAGCAGGCGGCCTCCCACTCTGGGATCCCCCAAAGGGAGGCCCGGTCCATCAGGCCAAAGGCTTATCGTCTGACTTGGGGGCGGGGTGTCTTGTACTCCTTGGGCTTGGCAGACTTCTTGGGCCTGGGCTATCTCAGAAAGGACTGCACTTTGGACTTACCCTGGGCCCTGTAGGGCTGAAAGGATGAAGTACCAGACCCCGATGGGACTGTAGCCAATGGCTGACATGCAGACTTAGCTGCTGCCAGAGTGGCCACTATCTTGTCCAGATCAGGGCCAAACAGGACCTGTCTATTAAAAGGCAAGCATTCCAATCCCTTCTTGGAATCTGCATCCGCTTTCCAAGAGCGCAACCATAGGGTGCGACAAGTGGCCACAGCTGCCGAGGAGATTCCGGAGGTGAGGAGACCGATATCCAAGGCTGCCTCATTAATGCTCCGCAGAAGAGTCAGAGTCCAGAGACGCCTCCAAACTATCAGCCCAGCGCTCCATGGCTCTGGCCACCCAACACACGGCCATAGCCAGTCTGGACGTCCCTCCAGCAAGGGAATAAATAGATTTCAGGCATATTTCAACCTTGCAATCCGTAGCATCCTTTAAGGAGGACATGTAGGGCATGGGTAAAGTAGCACTCCTCACTAGGCGTGTTATATGAGAATCCACATGTGAAGGAGATTCCCACTTGGAGAAATAATTATCCGCAAAGGGGTATGCAAAAGCCAAACATTTTTAAGGCTGGTACCGTTTACCCAGATTTTTCCACGCCTCCTCTAAATGATCCACTAGCTGACCAGATAGAGGAAATACAGTGGCATCACCATTAATATCCTTAAAGAAGGCGTATTTGGATTTAGCCATGGGGGATTTTCTTCCTCAATAACCAAGGCCGCACGGACTGCCCGTATAAGGCAGGTATATAGACTCTATACTTAGCCTCTGTCTCCTTAGTATGGAGGGTTTCCTGGTCAGAAAGGTCAAAAATCTCACCATCATCAGACGACACATCATCTTCATCATACTGAGCCGTCTGAGACACTAAAGGCCGCAACGTTGACTCCCCCTGTAAAATAGACAAGACAAGAAAGTTTCAGTGCGCTCCTAATGGGATTTGGATTTTTAGCTCTAAAGAAGTTACAATTTATATGTCCACAATAATTCTGTTTAAAACCAGTGATGATGTCACTATTCCATAGATCCACCTTGGTTGTTGTAACCACTGTGCTTTTTAGACAATCCTTATAATTTCTATGTCCAAAAAACGTGATAATTTCACCATTCATCCACCTGGATGGCTATAATATACTACTATACATGTGGGTGTGCGAAACAGTTCTTTTTCCAAAATATATCAAATAGTCTCTTTAAAAAGTAAATAAAAAGTTTATAACCAGTTCACTGCAGATTCCTCTTTCAAATAAATTTTCAATTATATTCCTCTTTCAGATGTGGCTCTTCTTTTGTGCAGACTTCTGGGTGATTATATTGGACGCATACCCAGACGGGGAAGATAACGCTCTATAGGGGGAGCAAAAATAATACCCCTATATGTGTTAAAGTGTACCTTTCTCAAAAGGTCATATATGGTATGCTTCCATTTCTATGTTTTAATTATATTCCAAATAAAGTGTAAAAGATTTTATGCTATTGTGGCTACCTCTTTTTGTTTTTCATGGACATACACCATAAGAAGTCTGCACAAAAGAAGTTTAAGGGCTTGTATAGTGAGGCAATGAACACTCTGCAACACCGCACCGCAAGGGCTTTAGCAGAGGAAGAACAGGAAACAGGATAGGAAAATGGCTGACAGTCAGAAGTGAAAGTACAGGCAGCAGCGCTAGCAGTAAGTCACATACAATGCAGAAAAAAATCCCTACACTATCAGCACTATGATCAACTACACAGACCAGAGCCTGGCAGGAAACAGTGCTACATACACCGACCTTAATCGAAAGAGAGATATGTGGGGGGACCCGGACCACAATGCCACCAGCATTCAGCATCCAGCATTTGCATACTCCTTAGAAATGGCCATCGAGGAGCAGAGATGAGGCTGTCCCGTGTCCCGGGGGAGGAGCGCTGACACAGCATGCCAGAATGCTATGGAGAGGCACTGTGCAGCGGGTTAGGCACCGGCTGTATACAGAGAAGGTGCGCTCCCCTGGCATGCAATTAATCCCTGGGATGCCGGACTTTGCCGCTCAGCGGCAGCCCGCTGTCCCTGATGTATAGTGGAAGCACAGGTTAATACCTGGCTCCACATGCAGAGTCCCGAGGGAGCCCCCTGCCTGGGGACTTAGGACTGTGTACAATGGCGGGTACCCTTCGCGGGACCCCGCCACTTACCTGCCCCCTTGAATCCGGCCACAGTCCAGGCAATCTGGGGTCACCACTAGCTGTGACCCCAGACACCCACCAGCATCCCCGGATCAGCACCGGCGTTCTGGTCTGGTGGAGAAGCGACAGCATAGATGTCAGTACTGACTGTCTATGCTGTGCAGCTCATTTTATGCAGCCACAGCAGCCTTAAAGAACTTCAGGGGCCATAACAGCCCCCCTCTGTTAAAGGTGATCCGACTCCAAGCCAGGCACCTATGAAACTGGATTGCCTTGGCTCAGGGGTGGGGTATAGGAGGGGGACCCCAGTGCATCCTGGGAGACTGAAAACTTAACTCTGTGGTGCCTGATGTCTGACATCATCGCCTATACCCCAAGGTATCCTGTGGATGCCCTATGGACCCTGATGCAGAAAGATAGATAAGGAATGAGGCCCTTCTCAGGCACAATGTCTCACACAGAATATAATTTCTTGTTAGCATTTCAATACAAAATGGAGTCTTGCTTTAACATGATTCTTCACTTTAACAATTCCCTTCTCTTTGTTCAAATCTACAACCTCTTTTGTCCAATTCTATATCCTGTATAATCTGCCTGTCTTTCACATTGATTGGCCCCCTGTATTGACCCGTATTTCACGGCCTAGGAACCCTAATGGGCCCAGGCAATGGGATCAAGAATCCATTAGTGTCACCACCACAGTAGCCAATCCTATCTACATCATGTCTACTGATATATATCAAAAAGAAGAACTATATATATCTATATAATTACACACACATTGTTAATCTCTAATAGAACCACACATGACTATAAAATAAGGTACTAATCATAAGATGCAAAATATATCTTAGAGTCCATGTTAAGAGTGGAATGCTGGTTTTTCACAATCAAGACATGTAGTAGTTCCTTGGGTTGTCTTGTATGGCACTTTTCATAATAATAAGTCTTTGGTACTGTCCAGAGCCAATCCAACTGTTGCAGGTTCTTTATAAATCTTTTTTTCTTAAAAAGAACATTTCAGTGTAAGAGCCGTTTTCAATATCAGCCGAGCCGCGCTAAGTTAACGCGGCTCGGACTTAACGCTGACTTTGCCTGTTTGACAAGCGGAAAAGTATCGTGCGTGTGCACGATACTCTCCGTATTCAATTTGAAAGTAGGCGAAAACGGCACCCGGCGATACTTGGATTGGCGAAAACAAACGGGAATTTTTGGGAAATAATTGTAGGATCCCCCTAAAGATGTCCAGACCTCGGGGATCACTATGGGTACCCCCATTTTTGCCTGCAGAAGAAAGTCAGGGTTTTTAAATAGCCACGGCTGGTGTTTTTTTCCCGACTTTGCAGAAGTGATGCAGAAGAGCATTTAGCTTTTTTGTTTGTTTTTAAAAGTGGTCCCATCAAATTTGGGGTACATGAAAATGGGTACTAGCATATTTTTAAGTCCCTAAAGGTAGTTTTATAAATTCTGCAAAATACACCTACCGCTACTCTGCGCAATAAAAAAAACACCTGCCACATACTTGGGGACCCCACCAGTATTAATTTCATTAGTTTGGCTTTTTGTTTGCCTTTTTTTTTTTTTGTCACCCCAAACATTTTTTTGTATTTTTTGGGGTGTCCCGATTTTTATTTATTTATTTTTTTTTTTGGAACATTTCGTTTTAAGGGGGCATTCCAAAAAGTACAGGCTATTTTTTATAAGCCTGCACCCCTAAACCCCAAATCTAAACTTTATTTCACTTGCTATAGTTAATTAAAAAATTATCCCTGTTTTTTAAAAATGACCGTTGACCCCATTTACGAAAAAAACGGGAATTTTCGGACAATATTCTAGGGACCCCCCTAAAGATGTGTAGATATGGGGGATCACTATGGGTACCCCCATTTTTAACTACTGAAGGAAGTCGGGGTTTCTAATAGCCGCGGCAGGTGCATAAATGCGGCTTTGAATAAGGTGATGCAGAAGAGCATTTAGAAGTTTTTTTAGGGCAAAACAACTATGGCCATCAAATTTGGGGTACTTGAAAATGGGGTTCAGCATATTTGAAAGTTGCTAAAGTGACTTAAAAAAATTGTGAAAAACCCACCTGCCGCAAACACCTGCAATCAAAAAAACATTTGGGGCATACTTGGGGACTCCAGAGTTAAGTCACAATAGAGAGAAAAAAGAAACTCTATTTTGTGAGCACTCTTAAATAGAATATTATTACTTAAAACATAACTTTAATTGGCATAATAATGCCTATATGACTCACAGTATGGACATACAACAATGAATAACATGATACAACATAAAACATATATATTTCCGAACATTGATTCATACTTATGCAATAATATGTAAGAACAAATAACTGCTGGTACAATTGTAACGAAATAAGTACAAGTGTGATTGTTTATTATGGTCTAAAAAATATAGCCAGTAGAAAGTAAAGAGAATATAATGATGTTATAGGCAATTACTGAACATAGGTCATAAAGCCTGTCAGTAATACATATCTAGAAGATATGTATGATACCGGGTGAATAAAGATAAATATGCTACCTAATAGTGAAATATAGGCTGATGTAAATAGGCCACTAGACAAAGTGACAGCACCTGTCAGACAACAGTGTGCTGTAGCGCCGAGTGGTCCGCCTATGTGTTGTATCACACAAAATAATGGTGGATCATATGGACATAGAAATGTAAGTAAATATATGCTAATATGTAAGGGCCACTTAGGCTGAATGAAACACTAATCAAACAGCAGTGTGCAGTAGTGCCAAGTGGTCCGTTTATACAGTGTAGCGTCCGGACTGACATGCGATAAATAGTAAAAAGTAGATATACAAACTAGTAGAGGGTGTGTCCTGTGCTGCGCAGACACAGGCACCCGTCCGTCCCGTCCAACGGGCGTTTCGCCAGCCAGGCTTGTTCACGGAGGTGAGAGCACTGTTTGAGAATCCCTGGACTGCCCGGGCTGATATCCTGTGTGGTAGCGTCTCATACGTTGTTGAGACGTGATTGACATGTGATCCGGCCTGTAAGCATCTATGCCAGGCTGAAGTAATCAAATGGATAATGAGATTCAGCCTAGACCTATTGTGATCTGGATTTGACATTGCACCTGTCAAAGTTCTGAATACAGCAAATTATCAGCCTACTGGTGTGACTATTGTTTAATATAAATAATTAGTGGATGACAGATAATGCAAATTGGTAAGTATATGTAAGTTACTGACCAAAATAAATAAAATTTATATCCTACTCTGCCTTTAACCCTGTGTAATCCTTACACAAGGATTGGGAATATTTATATTAAAACAATATAAATATATAAATATATAAATATATAGATAAATATGAAAAGGACAATAAATATGAAAATAAAAATTTAAAATTAAATTGGAACTGAATAAAGTTAAAAATAAATATTATAATAAGAATGTATTAATATATCAATGTATAATAATATGTAACAAATATAGTGAAAAGTGTTAAGGTGTGTATAATAATGTGCATACATATGAGAAAAATTTTATTTATGTTGATATAAGTTGATTAGTGAAATAAATTGTGCTGGAAGGTATGAAAATAAAGGAGGGCAAGATATGCAGTGATGTGTGATAATTGATGTGATTGTATGTGAAAGATAATCTAAATTAAGAAAACTAAATAAAAAACATGATAACTGTTATTACACAGTTATGATGGTATACGTGTAAGTTTAATATGTATAAAGTGAACTAGTGTAGGTGAATGTGTGAAAACTTTTCAATATCAGAGCTACTTAAAAAAATATATAATACAATTATTAAAAAGGCTTATGAGGATTACAAAAAGGGACTGTAGCTATTGTATTCATTCAGTCCATTTGGTGTCAGGGTATTAAGGCTAAAAATCCACTCAGTTTCTTTTCTGAGTAAGGTGGTGCTTAAGTCACCTCCTCTAATCCCCAATTTAACTCTTTCCAGGCATGTTGCTTTAAATTGCCTTGGATCACTTTGATGTTTAAATAGGAAATGCCTAGCTACTGAGGAGTTTCTTCATTTTTGTGGTGTCAGATTTCGCATTCTTGATGTTACTAATATGCTCCAGAATACGAGTTTTAAAACTCCTTGTGGTCATTCCTACATATTTATAGTCACACGTACAGATCAAACAGTAAATGACCCCTGTAGTATTACAATTGAAGAAGTCTCGAGCGATCACATATTTACCGTATCTGTTTTGTATTTTGTGATCAGTGCTGATATATCTGCAGGCCCTACACTTACCACATGGGAATGTTCCTACTGCCTTAGGTCTCCTTCTGGGAAGACGCTCATAATGGCTATGTGCCAAGAGGTCCCCCAGATTTCTCGCTCTCCTCCAGCTCCTTGATACCTCAGAACTAAGATGGGTTTGTAGGTCATTGTCCAACAAGAGGACTGCCCAAAGTTTCTGTATGATCTTTTTAATTTTTTGCCAGTCTCTACAGAAGTCACCTACAAATCTAATTTCTTGAGCATCTTTTCTAGATTTGGGTTTAGGGAAGATTAGAGTGTCCCTCTCAATTTTGGACACTGCAAATCTGGCCTTTTTGATACAACGATTACTGTAGCCTCTGTTCCGTAATCTTAGGGAGAGATTATCACATTCTCTCTTAAAATCTTCTTCATTAGAAGTTACGCCTTAGCCGTAAAAATTTGCCTTTGGGCAGATTTGATATTGTGGGTGGGAAATGACAACTTTCCTCATGAAGGAGGCTATTGGTTGCAGTAGATTTCCGATGAAGGCTGGTAACGATTTCCCCACCAATCTCTTTACGTATCTTAAGATCCAAAAATGAGATGCTCTCATTACTAATCTCCCAGGTGAATTTCAAATTCAATTCATTGGTATTTAAAATATCCATGAATTCTGCAAATTCCTGTTCACTGCCTCCCCAAATGACAAATATATCGTCAATATACCTCAGCCATTGTAAGATGTGCTGGCTATATTTGTCATTGGGTTCTGCAAAGACAACCTCCCGCTCCCACCAGCCTAAAAATAGGTTGACATAGGTAGGAGCACAGGTGGAACCCATTGCTGTTCCTCTTGTTTGTAAATAAAATTTGTCTTCAAAGGTAAAATAGTTGTTATGCAGAATGAAGGACAATAAATGAATCAATTCATTGAATTCACCATTGTTAGTCATCTCTAGAAAGTATCTTACTGCTAGAAGACCATCCTTATGTTTGATAGAAGTGTATAGCGACTCTACATCTATTGAGATTAGCAAATGATCATTTCCTAATTTAATACCATGGATCTTTTGAAGGACATCTCTGGTGTCTTTGAGGTAAGAAGAGAGAGTTAGGACATGATCTCTCAGATGCATGTCGACAAACTTACTCCCTTGTTCTGTAAGGCTACCTATTCCAGAGACTATTGGCCTGCCGGGAGGATTTTTTGCGTTTTTATGTACCTTAGGGAGTGCATAAAAAGTTGGTATCTTAGGGGTTTTGACCTGCAAAAACTCGAATTCATTTTTGGTGATAATGCCTACCTGTTGGGCCGCCTTAATCATCCTATTGTATAAACCGTGAAAATTTTCAGTTGGGTCAAACATAAGTTGTTTATAACAGGAGACAACCTGTAATTGTCTCAGGACCTCTTTCACATACATCTCCCTAGGCCAAAGGACGATGTTGCCCCCTTTATCGGATGGCTTAATAATGATGTGATCCCATTCCTGTATTTCTTTCAGTGCTAATTCTTCAGATTTTGTATTATTTTGGTGCTGAGTATATAGACCTTCTTTTAACATTTTATCCATATCCTTAGATACTAGTTCCATAAATATTTGGACTTGTGCACAGGTATTGTCAGGGGGAAAGAAGGTGGATTTCTTCTTACATGTTGGTCTAGTTCCAGTATCTGCAAATGGAAAAATAGATTCTCCAGCTAAATCCTCCAATATAGAAAGTGCCTCTGCATCCAAGTCAGTATCTAATGTTTGTGTAATAACTGAGGTGGAGTCTAAGTCTTCAGCAGCAGGGGGAATGGGGTTAAGTTCGCTATTTTTTAAGTTTGTACCCCCAACTTTTTTTTTTCACCCCCTTTTTCAAAGTAAATTTTTGGGGTGCCCTTAATTTTTTTTTACTTTTTTGACACAGATTACCTTTGGGGGACTGTCTGAAGGCTGCACAGGGGTTCCTGAAATGTTGCACCCCAAAACCCCAATTCTGCACTTTTTAACGCCTGCCATTCATAGGCGATACTTTACCGCCTATTACATTGCATTGACTTAACGCCTAGGCGGAAAGTCTTTCAAATTGAATACGGAAAACTAAAACAGGCGATAACCACGAATCCGGACTTAATGCCTCAAATTGAATATGGCCCCAAGTATTTTCTTAGTCAAATTAAAACTTCATTAAATGGCTAGTAGCAATAACAGTCCTTTCCCGTTTAACTGTAATATTCCCATAAACCAGCCACCTATGCCCTTAAACCAGTTTCCTGGTTTCAGCCATGAGAACCACCTAGAGAACCATTCTGTCAGGGTTCAGCCTAGGATCGGCTATCTCTTACCTCCGTGCCAGCTTCCCCTGACTTCCTTGTGGTCAGACATCTGGTGCAGTAATGGGCGAGATGCTGAGTATTCTGCCTTAGGTGCTTTCTGCAGACTTTCATGGTTGGCTGTGTGTGTTGGGGATCTGAGTTCCCATCATGGGCACCGTCGTGACAGTTCTTCTCATGTGACAGTCCTCCTAACCAATGGTAGCATGATCTCAGTCAGCTGATGCTGTGCTCCAATTATCTGCTACCCCTTGGTATAAATCTGCCCCTAGAACTCCAGGAAGTTGCCTGATCAACTATTGTCACTCCTAGTGTTCTAGTTGAGTTTTTGTTCCAGGTTCTCTTGGATTCCAAGCCTTTGTTCCAGTGTTTTCCAGCGAGCAGCAGTGTGATCTACATCTCTGCCTGTGTGCCTAAATTCCAGTGTTTCCCAGTGAGCAGCAGTGCTATTACATCACTGCCTGTGTAGGAGTTCCAGGGTCTCCTTTCAGCACCAGTGTGATTAACTTCCCTGCCTGTGCATGCTGTTTCTGTGATTTCAATCCACAAGCTTATCCTGAGTATCTCACAGCTGCATCACTTCTCTGTGATTACAAGCTACAAGTGTTCTCTGTGAGCAGCAGTGCTAAGTACATCATATGGGGGGTATCCACTAAGCGATTTAAAGAAGCGATTGCATGATAACGATGTCGTTGTCGTGCAATCACTTGCAAATCGCGCATGCATCGGGGATGTTTTGGACAGAAGCGACCCGCGATGCACGTGCCCGCGGGTCGCTTCCGACATCACCCGTACACGCAGGTCAACCTGACGATCTTGTCAGGCTCTGCATGTGCGGGGATGAGGGATGTGCCAGGACTGAATGAGTGAACGTTCAGTCTAGGCACATCACTAGCTATACAAACGACAGCATGATTGCAATGTCGCAATCGTGCTGTCGTTTGTATATTGCTAAGTGGATACCCCCCATTAGCCTGAGAGCTTTACTTTCTGTGACAGTGCTATAACATCACTGCCTGTGTATTACTGCCAGTGTTTTCTAGTGAGCAGCAGTGTGACCAACATCCCTGCCTATGCATTAATTTACCAGTGTCTCCTGTGAGCTACACTGCAATACTTCTCAGCTTGTTTATATTATCAGTGCCATTCCCTGTGTATCCTTTGTGTCTACCCACGGTGCTTAAGTGCGTCAGCACTCCTCTCCTAGTGTGTCCCTTGTGTGCCACCCCACAGTACAACAGTGCGTCCACACGCCATCTTCCTGTGTATTCCTTGTGAGTTTACCTGTGGTGCTAAAGTGCGTCTGCATGGCATTTTCAGTGAATCCTTCTAGTGTCATTCCCTGTGACAAGAGGGCATCCACACGTCACTCCCTAAGTCTTTTCAAGTGCTATCCAGTTGTGTAAAAGTGTATCGATACCTTATTCCTGGAATATTCTCAAGTATTAACTCTCAGTGTACTCCTAGTGTAACAGTGCCTTTGATAGGCACTTCCCTTGGGCCATTGATATCTTGAGCCTCCATTCCCACGGATCTTGGATAACTGGTCAAAGGACCGCGACCTGCCTGCAGGGTGCAGCTAAGCCCATATCCCACTTGGAGGGGTTACTGGCAAACACCTCAATGTAAGTTAGACTCCGGACCATTGACCAGGTCTGGCCAACGTCCAAGATCAGTGGACGAGGAGTTCTTGTATCCAGGCCTTTCACCCCGACTCTTTCCAAAACTAGATCACAACCCCTTAGTAGGGGATTCTACTCCTGCGAACCTGACACATTCATCTTCATGATGGTCTTTGGCAAACTGATTCTTTAACTCTTTAACTTTGAATAGGTGGTCCTTAATGGCCTCATCTATGTCATATGTATTATTAATATGATTACAACAGGCGGCTTTTACAATCATACAATTGAGCAATGTTATCTAACAATTTGGCTAAATCTATAACAAGTGATAATACTTTTTTATGCAGCACCTATTGATCCATGATATGTCTATTAGGTTCCTTGGGACTACTCTTCTCCTTGGTTGCAGCTTCTGTATATCATTAGATGATAGAATCTGCATAAAAGGTTGTAGGTATTAACTGGCCTAAAGTACTGTTACCATAACCACCACATGGAAGCCACTTGTATGCTTTTCGTCCACATAGATAATATATATTTCCTGGCAACATGTATGGAATATTATGCACTGCTGCTTAAAAGTTTATCAATGCATTTCACCCTACTTGTGGGTCTGGGGTTATACCTGTTTGATCTGGGGATTGTTCACATTTGTGAGTTACATTTAGCCAATTCCACCATTCATGGGCTGTGTCTGCTATCTGTGTTCGCATCCCAGTTAGTGGTGAAATTTTCCTACTACCATCATTATCATAATCACAACTAAAAACTTTATAACCTTGGGTCTGAGTAAAGTTTACCTTAGTATGGGCACAATTTACTTGTCCCAGTCGTAAGGGGGTTACTTTTAAACTTACAATCTCTTCCTTTATATTACCATTACCTCGTTCTGTGATTAATGTAACTCTTTTTAGTTATGGGTGTTTCAAAACAAAAGTCTGGATCTCGTGCCATAGCAATCATCATAAGAGGCACAGGGCCTGATTCAGAGTTGGGAATAGAGAGATATCTCTCTCAACTGATCATCTTGGTGAAACCATGCTGCACTGCAGGTGGGGCAGATTTAAAATGTGCAGAGAGATTTAGATTTGGGAGGGAGGTGTCCAAACTGACATCTAAATTGTAGAGTAATAATAAAGCTGTGCAGTATTTGTGGGCTACATGTAAAAGCAGCCAGTATTTACCCTACATGCAAAAAAAAATTATGTATTTACACCCCTTGCATTGCAACATGGTTTGTCCAGGTACACAGGTAAGTGCTATCTCTCTCTCTCTATTCCCAACTCTGAATCAGGCCCACATACCTCTTAGCAAATGCCTTACATAACTCTTCTTTTCCAAAATCAAGGGCTAATAATTCAGTCATATTAAGAGGGACTCCTACCCAATTCATGGATGTTGCTGCTATTGGTGAATGTGTGCAAATCCAACAGTTCTTTAGTCCTAGACTTTGGGCTGCTTTGTAATGTGACTGTACAAAAGAATTTGCCCAAGGTTCAGTAAGCTCCCTCTTAGCTCTACTGTCAGTATTTATCTCACGTGTACAATTTAGACACCCATCATATCTCATAGGATCAATTATCAGTGACCAAATAAAAGTCACAATAACCACCATTAGTATAGCACAACACATTATGCATGCCCAAAGGCCTTTATCAGACATAGAGGGGTATTCAATATGGAGCGAAAACTCAGTTTTTGCGATGTTTTCACAGCGATGATGTCATTTTCGGAGGTTTTGGTTTTACACCGTATTCAATTTCAAAGACTTTTCGCATGTTCAAAAAGTCTTTGAAAAAAAACGGAGATAACTTTTCATCACTGAATAGGTGGTGAAAAAAAGTGCAGAATTGGGGTTTAGGGGTGCAGGCTTAAAAAAAATAGCCTGCACCCTTCAGAATGACCCCTTGAAACGATCTGTCTCAAAAAAAAAAATAGGGACACCCCAAAAAAAGCACTTTGAATTTGGGGGCCAAAAAAAAAATGTTGGGGGACAAAGTTAAAAAATAGCGAACTTGACTCTGGGGCGGTCCCCAAGTATGCCCCAGGTGTTTTTTTCATTGCATCTGCTTGCGGCAGGTGGGTTTTTCATGATTTTTTCAAGTCACTTTAGCAACTTTAAAATATGCTGACCCCCATTTTCAAGTACCCCAAATTTGCTGGGCATAGTTATTTTTCCCCCAAAAAAATTCTAAATGCTCTTCTACATAATTTTCTTCAAAGTCGCATTTATGCACTTGCCGCGGCTATTAAATACGGGGAACAAAATGTGTAGGGTTCCACAGTATTTTAGAAACCAACACCAGGCTGCAGGGACTAGTTCTGGTTTTAAATATAGGGGGCAAAAAAGACGTGGGGTACCCCCTATATTTAAGACCAGCACCAGACCCAACTGACCGGGGTGTAATGCCACAGCCCGGAGACCCAATCACCGGGGCTCCAGGTCCAAAGCATTACAACCCAAGTCGATCAGCACAAGCCGGTGATCTCGGGGGAGTCGGGGACCCTCAACAAAGGGTCCCCCCTCTCCTGAGCACCACAGGCTTACGCTGAAGTCTGGGGCTCTTCCCTATACCCCCTGCTTGGTGGGTATGGGGGTAATAGAGGGGCCAAATAATGTAACACTATTGTACTTTACAGTGGAACTACAAGTGCCAGCAGACATGCGGCACCTGTAACTTCACTGTAAAATAGTTAAAAAAAAGACAGAACACACACACTGTGTCCAGTGTAAGTTTATTAAACACACCTACCCATTCACACATACTTACCTATACCAGATGTTCGGTCCCCTTGTCAAGTAGAAATCCATGATGAGTGGCCCTGCAAGAAAGATTTCATACTCACCTACATCCAGCGCTGGATTCCGTAGTAATCCATTGGTGTTTAAAAACAAAAAACGAGTTACCCGATCCACGGAACACAGCTATCTGTATGTGTGTTGCTACACATACAGATAGCTCCCGAATGCCAGCTATCGGCACTTCACGGGGCATTGCAGTCCAGAGAGCCAATCAGCTGCAGCGCTGACTGTAGAGCCCCTGCTGATTAGCTCCAGCAACAGACAGTTCCCACGTGGGCAAGTCACACCACGTGGGAACTGTCAGTTGCCGGAGCCAGTCAGCGGGCGCTCTACAGTGAGCGCTGCCGCCGATTGGCTCACAGGACTGCAAGGCCCGTGAAGTGCCGATAGCTGACATTCGGGAGCTATCTGTACATGTGGCAACACACATACAGATAGCTGTGTTCCGTGGATCGGGTAACTCATTTTTTTGTTTTTAAACACCCATGGATTACTGCGGAGACCAGCGCTGGATGTAGGTGAGTATGAAATCTTTCTTGCAGAGCCATATTTTTGGGAAATCCTACTGGAGAAGAGGACAGATTCATCTGGTACAGGTAAGTATGTGTAAATGGGTAGGTGTGTGTAATAAACTTATACTGGACACGGTGTGTGTTTTGTCTTTTTTGAACTATTTATTTTACAGTGAAATTACAGGTGCCGCATGTCTGCTGGCACTTGTAGTTCCACTGTAAAGTACAATAGTGTGACATTATTTGGCCCCTCTATTACCCCCATACCCATCGCTCCAGGGGTATGGGGATGAGCCCCAGGCTTCAGCATAAGCCTGTGGTGCTCGGGAGAGGGGGGACCCTTTTTTGAGGGTCCCCGACTCCCCCGAGATCACCGGCTTGAGCTGACCGACTTGGGATGTAATGCTTTGGACCTGGAGCCCCGGTGATTGGGTCTCCGTGCTGTGGCATTACACCCCGGTCGGTTGGGTCTGGTGCTGGTCTTAAATATAGGGGGTACCCCACATCTTTTTTGCCCCCTATATTTAAAACCAGCACTAGTCCCTGCAGCCTGGTATTGGTTTCTAAAATACGGTGGAACCCTACACATTTTGTTCCCCGTATTTTTAGAAACCACCACTGGCTGGCAAGCCTGGGGCTGGTTTGGCTTTTGGGGGGGGACCTTATGTCATATTTTTTGTACATTTTTGCAACTTTTTTTTACAGGTTCAACAAAAACGGGAATTTTCAGGAAATATTCTAGGGACCCCCCTAAAGATATGTAGACATGGGGGATCACTATGCGTACCTCCATTTTTATCTCCTGAAGGAAGTTGGGGTTTCTAATAGCGTGGCAGAGAAAAAGACTTGGCAAAGCTATTTAAAAACGCAACTTTATTTTGCAGGCAAAAACAGGGGTACCCATAGTGATCCCCCATGTCTGGACATCTTTAGGGGGGTCCCAGGCATATTTCCCAAAAATTCCTGTTTTTATTCCTTAATGGGGTTAAGGGTCATTTTTAAAAAAAACAGGGATAATTTTTCAAATCACTACAGCAAGTGAAAAAAAGTGCAAAATTGGGGTTTGGGGGTGCAGGCTTATAAAAAAAATAGCCTGTATTTTTGGGAATGTCCCCTTAAAAGTAAATGTTAAAAAAAATGTTTTTAAAAAAAAATCGTGAATAAAGGAAAAAAATGCCAAACTAACAAAATTAATTCTGGTGGGGTCCCCAATTATGTGGCAGGTGTTTTTTTCATTGAGCAAAGTAGCGGCAGGTGCATTTTTGCAGAATTTTTAAAAAATAACTTTAGGGACTTAAAAATATGCTAGTACCCATTTTCATGTACCCCAAATTTGATGGGACCACTTTTAAAAATGAAAAAAAAAAGCTAAATACTCTTCTGCATCACTTCTTCAAAGTCGGGAAAAAAACACCTGCCGCGGCTATTCAAAAACCCCGACTTTCTTCTGCAGGCAAAAATGGGGGTACCCATAGTGAACCCCGAGGCCTGGACATCTTTAGGGGGGTCCTACAATTATTTCCAAAAAATTCCCATTTGCTTTCACCAATCCAAGTATCGCCGGGTCCCGTTTTCGACGATTTCATATTGAATACGGGGATAAGCGGGGGCGCGCGCGATACTTTTTCACCGGCAAAAGCTCCGATGTGTTGCAAAATTTTCGACGGTGAGGTTAACGTTTCATATTGAATACCCCTCTTTGTGCCTATGAGGTTATATCTGTACATAGTATTAAATGATTACAGGATAATACTTCCTTTGTAACTTTCTTGCAATGGGAAGCGTGAATCCATGTATCCTTGCCAGACAATTTTACTGAGGTCACTGTAGTCAACATGACTTGGTAAGGACCTTCAAATCATGGGTCCAATCTTTTCCTCAGTGTTTCCTTACGACCACCCAGTCTCCAGATTACAGGTTTTTCCTAAGAAATTGGGACTGACTGAAAATCTCTAGGTCTGATAGTATACATCCTAGTATCTCCCTTATGAAATGTATACCTCTGTCATTATAAATTTACTTCTGGTATCCCAAATCTGCATACAACTTCTTGTAACAGTTTTTTTACAATTGTCTTAGCATTTGCTGCCCTACAAGGCCATGGTCAATTTGAAAACAGGTTTGTACATGCCAGAACATAAGCAGAACACTTGAGCTACTGGATGAAATCAATCTACAGTATAATCTCTGAAAGGGATAACATGTCTGTGGGGTACCTTCTTACTGGTTCCTTGACCACCTTTCCTGGTTTGTGCAAATCACTGTTTACACACCCTGCAACATAGGCCTGACGGAAACCTGGGACTATCCAGCGCTTCTTGGCTATTCTTACCTTAGCGTCTCTAGACTGGTGAGTGTTTCCATGAAGTATTTGGGCTAAGACTGAGAAAAGTGCATGTGGCAGACAGAGATGATGCTCAACCATCCATCCATCACCCTGAAGTTGTGAATCTAGTCTTTTCCAAGTTTCTACTTCTGTCTGTGGAGCCTGAGCCTGCAACTTTTTAAGAAGGTCCAGGTCCAATGTCTGTGGTCTTATAGCCACCAGTATTAAATAATCAGATAGGTGTTTTACTGTGGCCTGCTTGTCGGCTTGGTACTAAGGCATTTCCTTTCACCTATGGAGTAATTTCTCTGGTGTGTGCTTCAAACTTATTTAAAACTAAATTTTTAGGCAATTGAAAAGCAGCAAACAAAAATCCAATGCAATCTGCATAATCTGTGTGCAACTCACCCTTTACATAATAACATGACCTATCAAAAAAGGTTACATTAATACAAAACAATCATGGTCATGAGAGAAAAAAATTAAAAAGTAGGGTTGTTTTATTTTCCTATCCCATAGCGATCTCCTGCATTATCATCTGCATCATTATTTTTCCCCTCTTTTTGGACACAGCTGTAATAGAATAGCTGTGTTCAAACCTATACATCCTTTGATAGTGATATTAAATTAATGTTACTCCATACTTAATGAATCTGACAGCTAAGTGGTGTCTGTATTGTTTTTGTCGTCCATGTTTATAACATAGACACACTAAGGAGTAAATTTAGAACATTAAATACTGTTAAAAATTCTTATCTCTTTGGGCTCTACTAACTCAAACCCTTAATCTTTATGTCTGCAAAGTATTAAGTCATAGTAGACCTGTACTGATTAACTCTTCTCCATGTTCTATATGTGCAGGAACATTTTTATTCTGCTGATATCGCTGCAGCAAGTAAAATCAGCTGCTTCAAAAAAAATTTAAATAAAACATTAACTGATAAGGTATTGTCAGAGAGTACATTGGAATCTGAATTTCATTCCTATTTCACAAAACTTATGTTAGCTAATTACTAGTCAGTTTGTAAAACTGTACAACACTATGGGGGGTATTCAATTAGGCTGCGAAATGTCATTTTCGCCTATTTCAATTATCCCTGTATTAAATTTCAAAGACTTTTCGCAGGTTTGAAAAGTCTTTGAAAAAAACGGGCATAAGTTTTCACCATGTTTTACATGGCGACAAAAAGTGCAGAATTGGGGTTTAGGGGTACAGACTTAAAAAAAATAGCCTGCACCCTTGGGAATGTCATTTAATAATAAACTGTGTCAAAAAAAAGTAAAAAAAAAAAATAGGGACACCCCAAAAAAAATTTATAAAAAATTTGGGGTGAAAAAAAAGGGGAAACAGTGTTTAAAAATAGGGAAATAGGTTCAGAGCTATTCTGCAAGTATGCGGCAGGTGTTTTCTAGAATAGGCTATTAGCAGCAGGTGCATTTTTGCAGAATTTGTTAAAAATGACTTTAGGGACTTAAAAATATGGTAGTACCCATTTTAATGTACCCCAAATTTGATGGGACCACTTAAAAAAACGAAAAAAAAAAAACCTAAGTGCTCTTCTGCATCACTTCTCTTCGGCAAAAAACACCTGCTACGGCTATTTAAAAACCCGACTATCTTCTGCAGGCAAAAACGGGGTACCCATAGTGATCCCCCATGTCTGGACATCTTTAGGGGGGTCCCAGGCACATTTCCCAAAAATTCCCATTTTTTTCGTAGATCCAAATTCGCCGGGTCCCGTTTTCGCTCATTTTAAATTGAACACGGGAATAAAGCGGGCAAGCACCCGATACTTTATCCCCAGAAAATCTCAGATTTGGAGCGAAAAGTCCAGCATGGACTTTTTGCTCCCTAATTGAATACGGGCCTAAATGTGAAGACCCATTGTTTTTCATCAGTGTCAGTGTGCTTTTCACTGACCCCTCTTTTGGATAACTGAAAATCACCACTTCCACTTTTTTTTAATTTTCTTCTTATGTTACATTAAATCTACAATTACAGCTTGTGTCCCACACCATGAAAATTTAATTTTCTCACAGGCATCGTCTCCTGTCTTAGGGGCATGGTCTATGACTGCAATCCTGCCTACCTACCACCACCCCCTGGCTTTGGCAACTCCCATGTCTCATTGAGCAATGAGACAGGCATCAATTCCACCCCTTGTCGAAGCCGGATAATTGGCTGACAGAATCTGTTAAAATGTAAATCTGCACGACGCCATTTTGCGAATGGCCGCACAACGCCATTTTAGCGAATCCCACAATATCAGTACATACGGCGATGCTATTATTTAGTGTCATGCGATTCCCATGCAATAGAACAATGTTAAAAATCCTCATTATATAAATACATACATTTACTAAAACATATAATATGAACAACCCTGTAAAACACGTACCACGTTGTACTCCAGAAATACGTAGTCGCACAATGCTAACTAGCATCTTTCCTTAATATCCTTATACTTACACACTGCACACTTAAATAGAAGGTTCGCCAGCATTAAGGTTAATATCCAAGGTTATATTCATTATTAATTATGTAATAAAGCGACTGTATTTATGATCTCAGGTTTAATACATGATAAACAGACCGTGTTTGGTGCCATTCTGAACCACTGTTTATTTGCAGATTTCAGGTTCCATTGACAAGGAAATCACAACATGCGTCTGGGAATTATGGATCATAAAGAGATAGTCATTGAAATGTACTCTGTTCATGTAATGTAATTAGCCAGTTTAGACTTGTTCTTCGGCGGGAAAACAGACACAAAGAAGCTGTTGGAGGCTGAACTATTACAATACAAACTGACCTATGAACTGCATCGTAACAGGAGAAGCAATGGGATTATGCCAACTTGTTCTATTGTATTGCCTATCTCTACAAGGGTTTATATGCAAGCACCCGGAATCTGCTAGTAAGTCATATTTTCTTTGCTGTTGACGGAGGTTTCATAGCTGATACCGGGAATCTGGATTCAGAGCGCATGTGTATTTATTCGACTGTACCTAGTGATTGTATAATCTGTTTGCGCTAATTGTATTTAGATCACAGCGTGCAACGATCTGCTTTTTGGTGAATAATATCTTTTTGTGCTTTGGAAACACAATCAAAGTCTGGAAAGCAATTATTTCTTGTACGACTTATAACGCTAAATAGCGACATTTAGGGTGCATAGATAGGTAGGAATCAATAGATGGGGGATCATAGTGAAATCACGCTACCATTTACATGGTAACACATGGTTACCGATCTCTCAGCAAAAGGGTGGAGGCGCCATACGCAGGACAGAACGCATTGTGTCTTCGAATACCTGCTACCAATTTGTTGCTGAGAGACTGCTATCCGTTATTGTGTGAGTTCAAGGAGCGCTGATTAGAATCCAGGGACGAGGAAGGAAAAAGTTTGTGTTCCTTCGTTGACAGAATTTCATGTTAAAAGGGGACGTCGCACAATAATATAAGGGTAATAATACGTTTTGTGTAGCGGTCGCATTATTGTGTATGCGACTAGTCGCACAATAGCGTATACGTATTTCCTGTATTGCTGCCGTGTGTTTAAACAAAGCTGTTGAGATTGCATTGTGATATTGATAGCGTGATAGCATTGTTTTAAAGAGCTTAATCGGTGCTGCCATATCTGGGAAAATGTTTATATTTCTGCGCAGGAAAAGGGTGTGTAACAGTGAACATGTGTTGGTAGGGGTAACATGTTCCCTAGCTAGGGGTATCGTAGGACCCTTAGGGGCTAGGCGCCTGGTGTCGGCCTAGTGGCTCGGTAGTAGATACCGAAGTCTATACACACAGCAGGTGTAGTTGTTGTTTTGTGTTAGGTATCGGCTCTCAGTGTGATCACAACATCCAGTGATCAGTTAGGGTTATTGGGCATTGTTATTGAACCGCACAGTTGTGGCATATTGTGATTGTGAACTGAGTAGTGGTGGACGAAATCACTGAAAAGGGTAAGTGTTATTGGAATGCTTAAATTCTAGTAGTGCAAAGTACTGGAAAAGGGCTTAGGTGCATGGAAGTAGCCTGGTTATTCTTCCATAGGTGTGTGGGCGCAACCTGTTAATATCGTCCACAGGTAAGTGAAAGTAGCCTTGACATTCTTTCACCGATTTAAATCTCTATTGAAAAGTTATTTTCCCAAGATGGGAGCCAAGTAAATGGTAGAGATGTTAGATGATGTGCTGCTCTTGGAAGCGCCGATTGGTTCAGCACGACATATTATGCATACTAAGTACGGTGCATATGCAACTATGTACTGTGATGTATGGTTTAAAATGACGAGAATGAGTGTGAAACAGTTTCCCAGAATTGGCAGCTTTGACAAGGAGGTATTGAACAATGTCCGAGGTAGCATCTGTATGGTGCACTCTCGAAAGAAAAAGATAAAGTATAATGATTGTTTAAAGTTATGGCAGCACGAAGGGGCTTAAGGGTGCGCACACAACGCAATCCAGCGTCGCACGCACAATGCAGGGGAGTGCGCATGCAGCTCTAAGCAGCATTGCGTGCGCATCGCGAAATAGCGCTCATGCACAGCAAGGTAGCGTTGCGGAAGGTAATGTCACGCGCACCACCAATGCCCTATGCAGATGGGGGTGAAGGTACAGTTGATGTAAAAACCCATAAAAAATTAACATGTAACCTGTACCCTCTCATAAGTAATAATAAGGAATGTGTTGATGATGTAGATGATGACCCTGTTGTGATGTCCGCTCTCTCCCATGTTGCACAAATGTTAAATGTACCACCACAGCAAGCACAGGTAGCTGCCTCACTAGTACCAGAATGGAGGTAGCCCCACCCGTACAGGAAGTATTAACCCCCGCTTTAACAGTAGCGGAGATTACTAATACCGTACATAGTAGCAGTAGGCTGAACCCTCAATTAGGTAATTCGATCAAGGGTAGCATTATGGCAGGCATACACCCCGTCTGGACAATAATTGTTCCCAATGGGAATCCTGATGCAAATAGTGTGGTGCCCACAAGAGATGTAGTGATGCATTGTCCTTGGACAAGAGCTGAACTAAATTCCATAATGACCGACTTCCCTGACCCTAAGAAGGAATTAGCAAAATGCCAAAGATTTGTGAAAAACTTGGGTAACGCTCACGAGCCAACCAATAAAGATTGGCGAGTGGTGTTAAGGGCGTGTCTTCCGCACAATACCGATGTGAAAAAGTTTATCATGGCTTGCGGATTGGAGGGAGATGATCCCTTAACAGACGAGGATAACCAAAGTAACATTACCCGCATAATAACTCAATTAGGTGTATATTTTCCGGTAGTAGTTAACTAAAATAAAATTTTCACCATAAAACAGAAAGAGAGTGAATATGCAGAAGATTACTATACCCGAGCTCTGCAGACTATCACCCAGTACACTGGGATAGAAGATATTAAAGATAGCACTCATCACAGAGATATGGTCATCACGGTACTTATGGATGGTCTTAAAGACCCGAGTCCAGACCTCTCTACCTAGCTGGAGGGGAGTTACTGTAGACACACTCAGGGAGTCTGCTATTGAGCACGATAAAAACATCCTCAAGAAGAGAGAGACCCAGAGCGAGAAGCTAATGGCTGTTAGCATTCAAGCTCTAGAAGGAATGAATATACCATCACAGCTACCACACACACATGCACCTGCACAGCTACACGCCCTCACCAATCCTGCACTGCCACAAACGCAGACCTACCCCACTTATCAAACACAACCACAAAACCCATACTACCCGCAGCCACCATATTACCCTCAAAATTCTTACCCACACTCACAATCTTTCTCTACTGCCCAACCCACACAACTTTTTCCCCCACCTTATTCACGAAGGTGTTTTAACTGCAACCAAGTGGGAGATGTAATTAGGAACTGTAAGGTGAAGAGGGTAGGACCCCCTAACCACGGAGTACCTAGATATCCACATAAGGGATATATGCAGAATGCAGGGAATTCTCCACAGTCACATGCTCCAATTGTGGTCTTAAATGTTGTATAGGAGAGTGAGAGTCAACGCTAGGGGTCAGGTCATACCTGTAGTCTACAGCCAGTCAGGTTAACTGGGGATGTTAGAGAAGAACCTGTAATGTTAATTAACGTAGCTGGTACTAAACATTCTTTTCTTGTAGACACAGGGGCGACCAGATCAGTGATAAAATCTCCAGCTAATTTAGAGGTGACCAGCGAAACAGTACCATCAATGGGTGTAACGGGTAAAGTGCAACATTATCCTTTAACCAAATCCACAGAGGTTACTATCGGGCCATTGCATACCAGGCATTCTTTTCTCCTGGCAGCAGCGGCTCCTACTAACCTACTGGGAAGGGATTTGTTAAGCAAGATGGGATGTGTCATATATTGTACCTGATGGTATATTTCTAGATATCCCAGAGAGAGTTGCGCACGGGGTGAGGGATATATTGGACACTCCCCAAAGGTTAATGTTTCACTCTACTGTTTCAGATAAAAAACCATCTCTAGTAGAACAAATGTTATCTCAGATACCGGGGTCCCTCTGGACCAAAGATGGACAGGACACTTGTTAAGGGCAAACGTAGCTCCCGTAATGGTAAATTTAAAAAGTGGTAGGCAAGCTCCAAAAATTCCCCAGTATCCATTAAAACAGGAGGTAGAGATAGGGGTTTATCCCATAATTGAGCGTTTATTACAACAGGGAATTTTAGTCCATACAGCGAGTGTAGCCAACAGTGCTATCTTTCATGTGAAGAAAAGTGGTGGGAGGGGTTATAGGCTGGTGCAAGACCTTAGAGGGGTTAATAAGGTAGTAGAAAGCCAATTTCCAGTAGTGCCAAATCCAGCTGTCATCCTCATGCAGATCCCATCAAATGCAACCCATTTTACTGTCATTGACATACAGGGGTGTACAATACACATGGACACGTTTGCTCCAGGGCTTCATAGACAGCCCCAGTATCGTCTCCCAGGCCTTACACGACTGTTTACAATCTTTTCAACCTGCCAATGGATCTGTTATAATACAATATGTGGACAATTTATTGTTGTGTTTTGATTCGTTTATGTCATGTTTAAATGATACTAAACTTTTATTGCTTCATCTCTTACAAACAGGACACAAGGTTGCTAAGGATAAACTACAGCCATGCCAGTCCAGGGTAAAATACTTAGGACATTGCCTAACCCAGGGGTTATGAACTTCTGACCACTGACAGAATCCAAGCCATACAGACCGTGACACTGCCGCAGAATCAACAGCAAATCCGTACCTTCTTGGGAATGTGTGGATACTGCAGAAAGTGGATCTCAGGTTTTTCTATTTTGGCCTTGTAATTACAGGACTTAGGCCCTCATTCAGAGGCGCTCGCAAGAAGAGAGCGCTCATTCTGAATGAGGGCGGCGCTTGTGTTTTGTAGTGTGGCCTCCTGGTCGCTAGCTAAGCTGTGGGTTACCACCCACAGCTTTAGCGACCGACCAGGTTGATGGTCGCAATGGTCAAGACTATCGCGACCATCGGGGTTTGCGACAAGGCCCTAAGATTGGGTATCGGCAACCGCAAGCCCCAGGGAGCTTCCTGCTCTGATCAAGTAGGAAGCTCCCCACTGTCATCACTGTCTGCGGCCACCCACGCCTCCGTTTGTGAAACCACCCCCCCGCCTCGCCTACAAAACAGGGCGAGCTGTCGATCAGCCGCCCCTTTTGTAGTTAGCTCCAGAGAGAGAGAAATTCTCTAGCTCCGGGGCTTGCGCACTTGCAGTGCAGCCGCTGCACGTGCGCAAGGCCTAAACATCGACCCGGTTGCGAGCGCTCAGCGCTTGCGACCGGGTCTGAATGAGACCCTTAGTCTCTTGCTCAAAGCCCGATCATGTCATACACACAGAGGAAACAGTGCAGGCTTTCCTTAACCTTAAGGATAGTCTGACAAGAGAACCTGCATTGGGAATACCTGATTATGAAAAACCTTTCGATTTGTATTGTACAGAAGCTAATGGTTGCGCAGTGATGTCAGTAGGCCCGTAGCATACTACAGTGCACAATTGAACACTGTGGCAAGATCACTCCCAACGTGTTTAAGAAGTGTAGCAGCAACTGCTCTATTGGTCAGTAAGAGTGAGGATGTAGTATTAGGCCATGATATGATTGTTTATACACCACATGCTGTAACTGCTTTGCTGAATTCTGCCCAAACCAGAAATGTCTCCTCAGCTAGGTTCACAAAATGGGAACTAGCCCTAATAGCACCTGCAAACATCACCATCAAACTGTGCAGTACGTTAAATCCATCCACATATTTACTATGTGTGCACCAGGATGCACAAAGGGTGGAGAGAGGTGAGTTCCTGGCGGAAGGTGCGTTCTGCAGGTATATTGATGCACATGATTGTATGGAATATCTCAATCAGACCTTTACTGCAAGACCTGACATACGGGATACACCTTTAGAAAATGTAGATGTGACATTTTATATGGATGGGAGTTGTCATAGACAAACTGACACTGGAGAGTTATGTACAGGTTATGCTGTGGAAGATGACAAAGACATCATATAGGCTGAACCCCTTGGTCCACTTCATTCGGCCCAAGTGGCGGAGCTGGTGGCACTAAGAAGAGCGTGTGAATTATCAGAAGGTAAATCTGCTAATATCTACACTGACTCTAGGTACGCCTTTGGGGTGGTACATGATTTCGGTGCTCTATGGCGTCTGAGAAATTTTAGGACAGCAGCAGGCACACCAATCGCACATTCCAGACAAATAAAAAGACTACTGACAGTGATCCAATTGCCAAAGGCAGTGGCGGAAATTAAGTGTAAAGCCCATACATGTGAGGATGATCCGGTGTCACTGGGCAACAACAGGGCAGATGAAGCTGCCAAATGGGCAGCCGGGTTAAAAGTGAATGTGCCAATTAAACAAATGACGTTTCAAACAATTGACGTAGAAATTAATTGAGATGCAAAATTTGTGTTCCATTCAGGAAAAGGCAGTCTGGAGGTCTAAGGGATGTGGGCAGGAGTCTTCTGGACTCTGGAGAGATGGACAAGGTAAGCTAGTGGCCCCCAAGGCGTACTACCCAAACCTGGCTGAGGCAACGCATGGTCTGACTCACTTGGGAAAGCAAGCTATGTGCAAATTGGTGAGAGCATACTGGTGTGCACCGGGTTTTTCTTCCCAAGCGGAAAAGAGAGCAATGTCCTGTTTTACCTGCTTGACGAAAAACATTGGGAAAACAATCCCCACCGAACCATCCCACATTCCTCCGACCGACGGACCTTTTCAGGTAATACAAATTGATTTAATCCAATTACCACCCTACAGGAATCTCAAGTATGTATTAGTGTGCACTGATGTGTTTTCTAATTGGGTTGAAGCATACCCAGCTGCAGCTAATACTGCTGCGTTTACTGCTAAGAAAATAGTTCCGGAATTTGTATGCAGATATGGTATCCCAAGAATTATTGAAAGTGATAGGGGTACTCATTTCACAGGTGATGTCTTCCAAAACATGTGTAAGTTGATGGGTATTAATAGTAGACTTCACACCCCCTACCGACCGCAAGCCAGTGCCAAGGTGGAGAGGATGAACAGGACTATAAAAAATAAGTAAAATCATGGCGGAAACTGGACTGGGTTGGCCAGAAGCACTACCACTTGTCCTTCATAGTATCAGGACAACTCCTAGACCCCCTCTCAATCTGTCCCCCTTTGAAATACTGTTTGGTAGACAACCTCATTTGATTATAAGCCCACAAAAAGATTTGAAAAGTAACAACAAGGTTACTGTAAGGTATCTTATAACAATGAGTAAATAGTTAAAGCAGCAACAGCAGAAACTGAAATTGTTGTCACATGATATGCCAGAAAGAAACTGTCATGATGTTGAATCTGGAGAATTTGTTATGATCAGAAATTTCTTGCATCCAGATTGTTTGACAGATTGGTGGGAATGTCCGTATCAGGTGTTGCTGACGAGTAAAACTTCATTGAAAGTGGCAGAGAGAGATACCTGGGTCCATTCCACTCACTGTAAGAAGGTCAACCAACCAGTGGAGAGACAAGGCGGAGTTGATGCAGATAACATAGACTTGTCAATTGCGAGTCTGTTCTGGGAAGGTTAAAAGTTACAGTGAGACACCTGAGCTAAAGAAATTTGTAGATCATTGTTTTCAGCAATGGATTGGTCTGCTGTGGTTATCTTTGTGTTTTCTCCCAGAGTTCTCATTATCTTGGGTTGTTTCAGGATCTCTGGTTTCTGTGACAGAGGACAGAGGACGGAAAGGGGAGCTGGTGGTGATATCAATGGAGTGGAGTTGGGAGGAGTGCTAAACCAACCGGGGTAGTATCTGACCAAACCCAGTACAGTAATTGTTAAGAGATCTGCTATGTTGGAAACTTGGAGACAGTGTGAAGGTCTATCATCTGAGGACTATTGTATCTGTGTTTTGTGGGTCCATAGTCAATGAGAGATGCATCCAACGGTGCCAGCCTAAGTATAACCAGTATTGGGGTGGGTATCCTTTAGAGGATTATCATACTATGGTTTGCAAATCTTTAAACCAGACTGACTGTTGGGTGTGTTCTCATGTGCCTCAGGAACAGCATAATGTAGGGTTAGTGCCATTCAAATGAAATGTCTCTGAAGTCTTAGAACTGCAAAGAGGGGATGCACTGGATGGAAAATTTCTTAAATCCAAACCACCTCATTTTAAACTCCACCAGTACCAAGTAGATAAATCACTTTTATGTTTGAACATCACCAACTTCAATAAACCAGGAAGTTGGGATGTGACGGGGAATAACCAGACGATGACCTTCTCACTAAGAGCTGATAGTGAACCTATAAATCTTTAACTCATGCACAATTAGACTTGGTGGAAGACACTTCTGGTATAAATATACACTAAGTTCCACCAAAGAAATGGTTGGTAGGGTACCAGAAGGGTATTGTACCAAGGTATTACAGCCAGAAACTTGCATGAGTCAAATGGGAGAACCTGAAATAGGATCACTTGCTAGGGAAATGTGTGTGACTATAATGAGGTTTACTATCCCTTATGTTCTCCCCGTTGATGTATATTTTATATGTGGTAGAAAAGCGTATAAGTGGCTCTCTCCGAGTTCCGAAGGTTTGTGTTACCTGGGAAGAGTACTCCCAGAGGTTATGACCCTTACACATGGTGAAATGCTTGGTATTCATAAAAACACACTATCACCATATCTTCACACACAGTATGAACAAAGAGACAAAAGAAATATGATACCTGCGATATACATAAAGCCACACAATTGATTAGCAAAACAACTGGCTTTCAAGTTTTAGTCGCATTGGATCCCACCAGGATCGCTCAGGGTAAACTAAAGTTTAGATATATTCAAGATCTTGCTAAATTAATAGATAATATCACTGAGCTGTATGATGAAACGTTTAGGTACACAGGTAAGGAGTTACAGGCCTATAAGAAAGAACTTGTGCAACACAGATTAGTATTACATTATTTAACAGCTGTCACTGGAGGGTATTGTGTAACTTTGGCCACCCAATTTGGTGTAAAGTGTTGCACATATATTACAAATAATACTAGTGACCCCAAGGAGGTGATAGACCGGAAGATGGACAAAATTCTGCAGCTGAAATGGGATTTCGGAAGAACCATAATGCTTCAATGGCTGAAGTAGAGGAGAAGGTAGAGGAATGGGTTTCATGGTCGAACCCAGTGAAATGGTTCTCCGGTCTAGGAGAGTGGGTCCAGGAAATGGTTGCTAGTATAGATAAACTCCGGGTCCTCATATTGGTTGTAATCATAGTAATTGGCTTATGTGTCAAATGTGTTCCTACTGTGTTGAATGTGGAAAATGTAAAGATCAGGTAAATCGAAGGAATGAGATTATGATGGTGGTTAGAAGTAACAACATGAATAATGAGGTAAATGTAGGACTGCATTACAACCCTGAACTAGAATGTACCATCAGATGATGTATAGATTTAGACATGTATGAAATGTATTATGAAATGTTATTTTAAACATCTTAAATAATAGACATCTTAAATAAAGTCCCTATCTCCTCCAATACTTAATTTATAGGTTAGATGCATCCCCACATCTTTCCCATGATCTCCCAATATCCGTGGTGTGCATATAAGGGTAGTTTTATGTCCCTCCCAGAGACACATTATTGATGGTTTAAGAACCACCTTATGCCATCCCATAATATATCATTAATTAATATGTCATAGTGTAAGCCTAAATTAATTTTTAAAATCAGAGTGTGATAGCATGTTATTTGCTATCAAAGGGTGAACTGTCGAAGCCGGATAATTGGCTGAGACAGAATCTGTTAAAATTAAAATCTGCACTGAATAGGAACAGGTAATATATTTCTCAGTAGCAAAGGCAGTGTTATTGTCATTGTAGGTTGCTCTTTTCCTTTCAGTAAACACCATGTGGTAGACTCTGGTCAGAAATAGTATCAGATATAGCAAATTAACCTCACAGAGTCAGATTTGTTCCAGGTTAAAAAAACATACTTAGGGGTACTTAAGTATGGGGAACACAAAAAGTCATCCCTCGGGTGTGTAGATTCTCAGGACACCCATGGACATAATAAGTGTGTCCATGGTGAGGAATCTTTGAAGGGAATGCGAATATCATTTCAGTGAGTGGGTATCTTTAATGAAAGCACCCTTGACTTGGTAAGCTGAATAATATAAAATTAAAGCATCATGGGTATGTGATGTGCAAAGGACTGACCCAGAATCTGGATTTATTGATTGATACAAAGAATTGCTAGAGTATGAGAAAGTTAGAGAAAATGCCAGAACAAAGTTCAAGTATAGGATTTTAATGTCACTAACAATACTAAGACTACCTTCAAAAGGAAAAGTAGGAACTCCTAATACCAACACTGGGCTTGAAAAAAATTGCAGTCTCTGTAATTCACCAGATGATACTCTCTGACAGTGTGCAAAGCCCCTTGGTCAGTAGAATGTCTGTAGATTACAGAGACTTAGAAAGGCTATTAATGATTGGAGATGTCTAAATTGCGGATTTTGTAATGTGTCAGGAGATACCATATGTCAGAGTTGTGGTTTACCCTGATCTGAGGTTTGGCCCTTTTATAAAAGCAGTGACTGTTCTAAGAGAATTATATCAAAATATTAGACAGACTTAGGGGGTTCCAACCAGTTAAAATATACCTGGAGATGCAGGTATAACATCAAATCTGTTCAATGGTAAACTTGTGTTTTTATGAAAGTGTATTCCCATATTTCTTATAATAGGGAAATGTTGGGTTTCATATAAACTAGTGTTTTTTTTTTCAAATTTATTTTCATAAGTATTGCCACTGCTAAACCATTTGCATACATTTATTTACAGTTTAATTTTTTTCTTTTTTTATAGTAGTATTGCATTCATTTGTTTTGGTTTTTGGAATGCATCTTGTACTTTTTTGTTTATTTTTTAGAGTGGATAAATGCATTATGGATGGCTACAATAATTTTTTTTATTTTTTTATTCTAGTAAAAATATAGAATTTCTACTTAGCTAATTTGTCTTTGCTGATAATAATGGATTGTCTGAAATGCCTAGTGTTACATAGGCTGTAAGAATATGCATTTGTGCTGCAGAAAAAAAAAATGAATGATGTACTGTGTAATGGAATTGTTGTACGTATGTAAGAATGCTTATAATTGTGAAGAGTATGTTATGAAATCTCAGCTTAATCCGACATGTTTGGGAATGTCTATACAAAGTTGTGATGATGTTTTTAAAGGCAATTCATTTTGAATCAGATGATGACATTTTGTTACTGTGTGTTTCTGAGAATTCTGAGTGTCACTTTAAGAAATTCTGAAGGGAGGGGTACTGAGCTTTCACAAGTAAAAAGTTTAAATGTGAAGAGGTGATTTATACATAGGAGATATTTCAGAAATGATTTAGCTTGAGATACACAGGGAAGTGTGTGAAGTTACACAGATATAATTTCAGACTGAGATTGAGCAATGTAATCACACTACACAATATGTGTGTGATTGTGTGATGAAAATGTCTGATGATTTGAAAAAAAAATGAAGGAAAAAGGAAAATGTTGATACCCATTAATGCAGAGAATATATCCAGAAATCAGAGTAAACATTTAATGCAAGTAAGGTTTCTGACAAAATGCCATTGGTTTTTGATACTCCTGATATGAATGATGGTATGTCTGAATTAGAATTACCAAAGATTGTCCAGCTTGCAATATGTGGTTGACTGAATGAAAATCTGGAAGTATTTGGTACCCATTAAAAGAGGTGGAGTTAAGAGAAGGGTATTGATTCCTAACTATCTATACACTCTGCAGACAGGAAGATACGGAAGAGTAGAGTCAGAGCAAAAGTTACTCACTGCGCAGTTTTAGAGTCTGTGTCCCGTGTCCTCATATCTAGATGTCCATCAATAGGTACAATCTGTGGAATGACCTTCAAATTGATAACACTGATCTTAATAGACCCTTTATCCTCCACAGCTCACATACAGTGGTCAGCCACCAGTTAACTCAATGCATTTTACAGCCGGAGAATGATGGGAAACAACAAGACGTGTGTGTTTCCAAAACCACTCTGCCTTTATTTTGGATAGACAGATTATTTTATAGAACTCAAATTAACATAGAGACAGAGAAATCTAGTCTGCACATGTGCAACAAGTTTCTTATCTACCTTATTAAAATATATATGAATATATTTAGCATATTCCAAGCACTAGATACATCATCAGTAGATGGCAGTATTGCCTAAATTATCAATAAATGAATATTAGGACTACTATCTATAGCTATAAATCTATATGACATCTCTCAAGGGATTTATTAGCTGTGTCTAGTCTTAGAGACAATAAATCAATGGTATAAGACAGTCCCTGACAACTTACACCACTGTTCTCAGTAGAACCATAGAATCTCTTATCTGTCCTGTCATATAAATCAGAATTGAATACAAAGGATGAATACAGTCTACTATAGTCTTAATTGGCTAACATAATTTATTCTATATGAATACATTCCTAAAAGCTAGAATAGACTGTGAATTCCTAATAATCTCTATGCCCAAACTGTCGCTATTTAGCATTGTAAGTCGCACACAAAATAATTGCTTTCCAGACTTTGAATGTGGTTCCAAAGCACAAAAAGATATTATTCACATAAAATCATATAGTTATACGCCTTGATCTAAATACAATTAGCGCAAACAAATTATACAAACATAAGGTACAGTCGATACATATGCATGCGCTCTGGATCCAGATTTCCCGGCATCAACTATGAAACCTCTGCCAACAGAAAGAAAGAGATGACTAACTACCAGATCTAGAGTGCTTGCATATGTACCCTTGCAGAGATAGGCAATACAATAGAATGAGTTGGCATAATCCCATTGGTTCTTCCTCTTGATTCTTCTGTAACAATGCAATCCATAGGCCAGTTTGTACAGTATGGGTTCAGCCCTCCAATGGCTCTTTGTGTGTGCTTTCCCGCTGGAGAACAAGTCTAAACTGGTTAGCAAACATTACATTACAGAGTACATTTCGATGCCTAACTCTCTATGATTCATAATTTGCAGACGCATGTTGCGATCTCCTTGCTGATGGAACTGGAGATCTGCAAATAAACAGTGGTTTAGAATAGCGCCAAACACGGTCTGCTTATCATGTACTAACCCTTAGAATTCAATACAATCACTTCATAACATATTTAATAATAATTAAAACCTTGGATATTAACCTTAATGCTAGAGAACCTTTCTGTGTAAGTGTGCAATGTATAAGTGTAGGGATAGTAAGAAAAGACGCTAGTATGAGTTGTGCGTCTACATGTTTGTGAAGTACACTATGGTACGTGCTTTGCAGGGTTGTTCATATTATATGTTTAAGTACAAGTATGTATCTATATAATGAGGACTTTTAACAGTGTTCTATTGTGTAGGAAATGCACGACACTAAGTAACAACATAGCGACGCCTATTACTGATACTGTGTGGGGAACGCAAAATAGCGCTGTGTAGCCATTCACAAAATGGCATTGTGTGGCCATTCGCAAAATGGTGTTGTGCAGATATTATCTTTACAATTTAGGTCTCAGCCAATCATCCGGCTTCGACAAGATAGATAAGGAATGAGGCCCTTCTCAGGCACAATGTCTCACACAGAATATCATTTAGTTTTAGCATTTGAACACAAAATGGAATCATGCTTTAACATGATTCTTCACTTTAACAGCAGTCACCATTTTCCTTTACTACAATCACCAGCTGACATCAACCAGTTTCCATCTTAATCCTAACTGCACCAATCATTACAAATACCATAGTTCTGTTTCACAGAATATTACAAAAACTCCATTACAAATCTCTTTCCTGCATGTTGCCCATTAAACAATACTTTCTTTACCAAGTATAAACAGACTATTGTACACTACAGCATATTGCATGTTACATCACAGACTTACCCCTATAGCTTACTACTGTTACAAATCACTACATTATTAAATGTTAACACAGACTTACATCAATTTAACCAAAGCTTAATTAACCGTTAACCCTTAAAGCACATGCTTTCAACATCTTCCCTGTAAGCCATGTGTGGGTGGAGAGACAGATACTTATCCATCAGGCAGGTAAGACGAGCTTCTCCATTGAGGAGTGTTGAAATTTTATCCTCCTCGTCTGATTGCAACAGCCTGAGTGAACATGTCCTTCTGAGTTCTGCTCCAAGTGTGACTGCTCTGCAAGTGTTTGTTACATTCCTTTTGGCTTCCAACCCCCAGCTATTACCTGGGAGGTATCTTCAGAAGGGAATAGCCTATTGGGGGGTTAGTTCTCTGAACATCTTATTGTGTTACAACAGGAACCAGGCCTTTTGTGTTGAGGCTGACTATATGTATACAAATGCTAATTAGATTGTATTTTGAGCTGGCTATTCTATTCATCTGGAAAAACCAGCTCTGGGACAAGCAATTCATTTATATATTAATGCTGTAATAAGAATGTACTATTCATTTGTATACATATTGGTTGATTAATAATTCTATTCTACATTATAGTGATATTAATACATACACTGTTACAATATATATATAGAGAGAGAGAGAGAGTGTGTAACAGGCGGCCTGTCACCTTGATAAAATGGCTTCTTAGCCCTGAAATGTTGGAGAATTAAGGAATAAAACTTTTTTTTTCAAGTCTTCCAGTGCCGCTGCCTATACAGAGGCAATTAAATACCTAGCAGTATTTGGAGTGCCAGACCATTGGGTTGTATATCTCTATATATTTATAGGTGTGTGTTCATCTTTGTTGTATGTTTAGAAATATGTATGTGACAACCTAAAGTGGTAGAGTAAGCTGGGTCTAAACAAGAAAGAACAAAAATGAAATGCATAGATGTACATTAAAGTTACACTTATCAGGGCAATAATTGTAATTTACCTATCGCTGTTGTTCTGATCATCAAAGCATAGCATCAGAATCAGATATTCCTCCTTGACCTATGCTTGTCCACCTCCTTCCTCCAATCTACTTCTCTATTGTGTAAAATGCGTCCAAACCTGCATACTCATGTAAGCATAAGCATTTTTTGGTGCACTTGTTAAGTATAGAAATTTATATTTTACATTACATCCACCCAGAGCCGGATTTAGAGCTCATGGGGCCCTAGGCAAGATGCTGTCCTCTGACAGCAATCACTCAGCACACTGGCCTCCATCCCAACTCACTCATGTCCCCCATAGCACACACACTTAGGGCCATATTCAATTTGAGGCTAAAAGTCCGAGGTCGGACTTTTTGCAATCATCGTCGTTTTTTCTGGGATAAAGTATCGGGCGCGTGCCCGCTTTATGCCTGTATTCAATTAGGATCCGGCGAAAAGGTATCAAAAAGTCATGGGAATTTTCAGGAAATCATCCTGGCACCCCCCTAAAGATGGTCTGACATGGAGGATCACTATGGGTACCCCCGATTTGGCCTGCTGAAGGTAGTCAGGTTTTTTAATAGCCGCGGCAGGTGCATAAATGCGCCTGTGAAGAAGTTATGAAGAATAGCACTTGGAAGTAGTTTTTTTTGTAAAAAAAAAAAGCTATCAAATTTGGGGTACATGAAAATGGGTGCAAGCATATTTTTAAGTCCCTAAAGTGATTTTTGAAAATTCTTCAAAAATGCACCTGCCGCTACCACCCGAATTCTTTGAAATGAAAGGACACTCCCATGGCTGCAGACTATTTTTTTTAAGCCTGCACCCCTAAACCCCAATTCTGCACTTTTTTTTGCCATGTATTACATGGTGAAAACTTATCCCTTTTTTCTAACAAAGACTTTTCGCACCTGCGAAAAGTCTTTGTAATTGAATATGGGGATAAGTGAAATAGGCGAAAATGACGTCATCGGCTATAAATTATTGCCGATAACCCGTTTTCGTAGCCTAATTAATACGGCCCTAAGCCAGTTACTACCCATCTCACAGCAACGCATACTGCCCCCTTGACTGCCTGTCTCACAGCACAGCACCCCTCTCCCCTCAAAGCAACCGTCTCCCCTTTCAGCACATCACCTCTTTCCTCACAGCAAAAACACCTCTCAGCGCCTCTTTTCCCTCTCAGCACATAACTCTCTCAGCATAGTCCCACCCCACAGCACAGACCCCCTCCCCTCACATCACCCCTCTCCACTCACAGCACAGACCCCCACATCACCCCTTTCCACTCACAGCAGAGAACCCCACCCCTCACATCACCCCTCTCCACTCACAGCACAGACCCCCACCCCTCACATCACCCCTCTCCACTCACAGCACAGACCCCCACCCCTCACAGCACAGAACCCCCACCCCTCACAGCACAGCCTCATCTCCCCAGAGACACTTTACCCTCATAGCATAGACCCCCCCTCACAGAACAAACCTTCCCCTGCACAGCACAGATCGCTCTGCCTTCTTGGTAACAGCCCTGCCCTCATAGCACAGGAACTCCATCCTCTCACAGCATAGACCACATTTCCCTCTTGGCATAGACCCCCCTCCCTCTGCTCATTCAGCACAGACCACTCCCACCATAGAACCCTCTCAGCCCAGACCCATCTCCCAAAACCACCTAGATTGCGCTCCCCTAACAACCCCTAAACAAACGTCGCGACTGGCCGGCGTGTGAGAAAAAAGCTGCCGAGCCGTGACCAATCACATGAGAGGAGAGCCGGAGGGGCGCCTCTCATTGGGCCAAGCGGTGAGGGAGGGGGCTTGGCAAGGCGGGGCCTGGGAGAGACGGCAGACCAACCGCGTCACCGGGCTCGGGGCTGGTGGTGGTGATGCCCTTTGGCTGTGCCCACTTAGTGGTGCTGCTGCTGCCACCGCACGTGAGGCGCGGCAAGATCGGGGTGTCCCCGGGTGGTGCCCCCCGTGCCGGGCCCGTCACACATGAGGGGAGAGCGGAGGACGCCACACACCCGGCGTGGCCGCTCATGTGGGTGTCACTGGCAGCAGTACACAGTATCATTATTAGGGCCGGATTTTGGGAGGGGGGGGCCAACTATGGGCCCCTTAGGACCTGCTGGGCCCTAGGCGAATGCCTAGGTTGCCTAGCGGTAAATCAGCCCTGCATCCACCTCTACATGAGCTCTTTAACATGAACAGATTCCTACAGGAGTGTTATTTTTCATATATTTTATTATACCATCAGTAGCTTGCCCCTTTATGATCAAAAAAATATTTTCCATATTAGGGCTGCATTTGCTTCTCTGGGAAGACCTTTTTAGGGGTGTAGGTACTAATAATGGCAGACCAGCAGCGATTATTATGTATCCATATCACTGGGAATATTTAAAAAAAAAAATTAATTCAATAAATTTTTTATTGATTTTTACAAACAATTACAAACAAAATTGAAATAACATTGCTGAATTGTTGTAAAAACAGTATATTGACATTTGTTAATCCACAATAAATTTATATATCCTTTTTTTCAAAGAGGACATGGACTCATATTTTATAGTTTAAACTTCCAATCAATCAAGTCTCAAGTACATGTCGTTGGAATCACAGTTAAACTTCATACATAGGAAAAATGATTATATCAGACATTTGGAAATTATCATCAGTAAGCAATCACTAATCACCGACAGACCTTTAATTGGCATGGCGAGCATATGACAATTCAAGCCAGCTAGACCATATTTTAGAGTATTTTTTTTCTGATTTCCTGGCTATATATACATATTTTTCATATATCCACATATTAATGTTCGGGCCATGAGGTGCCATCCATTCCCTCGCTATGCACACTTTAGCGACCATGCACATATTGTTTACAAATAATTTAGGGTATTTACCAATAGAATCATCCTCATTGTTAGCTAAAACACAGGATACCGGAGTGAGGACATCCCATGGCACACCAGTCTCTGATATAATGCGACATACTTCTTGCCAAAAAGTGTTTATCTTTAGACATTGCCATATAAGGTGCCAAAAATTTCCCTCTGTTGACTTACATTTGGGACATTGTGTGTTCGCCCTACCCCCAATTGCATATAACCTAGTAGGTGTCATATATAAACATTGTATAAACAATTGCATCTGTTGAAATCTAGTAGATACTGTGGCACTGCGTGGACTGGCCATGGCTATATGCCATGCCTCATCCGAGAGTGCACCAACATCGTTTACCCATTTTTGTCTAACATGCGCTAGGTCCGAGTCATGATGCCCATCTAATAGTTTATTATATAAAATAGAAATCAGGTGGCGAGAACCTATGGACATCATCGTTATTTTAAGCGGTGAGTCATGAAGAAGCAGAGAAGCCCTTACGAACTGAGCATTACAGGCATGCCTGAGTTGAAGGAATCTATAAAAGTATTCCCCAGGGACTTTAAACTCATCTTGAATTTGCTGAAAAGATTTCAGATATCTCTCTCGATACAATTGCCCAATAGATGTAACTCCCCATTTTCCCCATATTTTCCCAACTAACAAATCAGAGAGCTCAGTAAGCGTCCTTGTGTGAGCTAACGGGGTGTCTGGATCTAATCCCCCCACCTTTAAAATCCACGAGGCCAATCTCCAAATCATTACAGCTTGTTGAAACAGAAGGATTCCGGCAATTATCAAACTATCACTAAGGAGTAGTTGAACTGGAGACAAACCCGTGCCGTTCCCGGCCATAATATATTTAATCATTGAATCTGCCTGTAATACTTGGAACCACTCCCATAAATGTGCCAGTTGCGTGGCATAATAGTATAATTTGAATGAGGGCAATGCCAGACCACCTGACTCTACGTCTGGTCAATGTGTCAGTTTTGATTCGAACTCTCCCACTAGACCAAATTAAAGAGGAAAGCAGGCCATCAATCTGTTTAAATATTCGCTGTGGAATATATATTGGGGAATGGTGTAGAACATACAGTAGTTTGGGTTGCAGGACCATTTTTACTATGTTAACCCGGCCTGTCATAGTGAGTGGTAGTTTGCCCCAAACAGACATTTGAGTTTTAATAAACTGAAGTTGGGGGTTGATATTAAGGGGCAGATACCGCGAGGGATCTTTTGAAATCCAGATCCCAAGGTATTTAAAAGAATCTACTCATTGTAACGAAAAACGCAACAGTGGATCGGCTGGACCAGGATCTACAAATGGAAGTACGTAGGACTTGTCCCAGTTTACACATAAACCAGAGTATCTACGAAATGTATCTATAGTACTTAAAACATGCGGCATGGAAACTGTATATTTTGAAATGAACAATAAAATATCATCGGCGTATAACACAATTTTATCTATTTTAGTTCCCACGGTAAGTCCTAATATATGAGGGCAGGCTCTAATCTTGCACGCCAAGGGTTCAATGGCCCAGGCGAACAAAATAGGAGACAGGGGACAGCCTTGCCTAGTACCCCGGAATAGTGGAAACTGGGAGGAGACAAATCCATTTACAGCGACTCTTGCCACTGGAGCTGAGTACAGCAATTTAACCCATCTTATATATCCCGGACTAATTGAAAATCTCTCCAGCGTTTCCCATAAGTATTCCCACTCCACTGAGTCAAATGCCTTAGCGGTGTCAGGAGACATTATGACAGATGTTGTGTCATCATCTTGGGCATTTGCAAATGGGTAAACAGGCGTCTGAGATTAATGGCAGTTGATTTGCCAGGCATAAAGCCCGTTTGATCTGGGTGAACCAGTTGTAGTATAACTTGGTTAATTCTGGTAGTTAGAATTTTTGCTATTATCTTTACATCAGTGGGTAGTAATGATATGGGCCTGTACGAATCGGTACGTGAGGCATCCTTACCAGGCTTGGGCAGAAAAATTATAAGAGCTTCTGACATGGAGTCTGGGAGCTTGTTATATTCATATATGTGATTAAAAAATTTGAGCAGGCAAGGTAACTAAAAGGCTTTGTGTTTCTTATACAACTCGAGAGGGATCCCATCCACCCCTGGAGCTTTTCCAGTGGGGAAGGAGATAATGGCCAACTCAGTCTCCTCTATAGTTATGGGGGAGTCTAAAAGATCACGGCCTTCTGGACTAATTGTTGGAAGAGAGACATCCACCAAGTATTTACGAATATCCTGTACCCCATCATTCAAACGAGAACTATACAATTGACGGTCAATAATTTTGGCTACATTTATAGATGATCTCTCGCCTCGCTAAATTGGCCAAATATGATCCGGGTCTATCCCCTGAGGCATATTGGTGGTGAGAAGAGAAAAGCAGTTTAAAGTTTGCCTTATCCTCCAAGAATTTTGTCCATGCCTTTTGCGCATCTACCCAATCCTGTCTGTTAGATTCAGAGTTATCAGAAAGGTATGTCAGCTCCAGCATTCTACACATTGTCTCCAATTCAAGCTCCTGTTTCTTAAAAAACGATTTAAGGCTGGCCACCCTCTGTATCAACGTACCTCTAAGGAATGCCTTAAAAGTATCCCACAAACTGGTTCGAAAAAATGGTTCACTATTTAAATAAAAAAATTCTGACCATGCAGCTTCCAGTTCAAGACCAGCACCCATTCGTATTAGCCAAAATGGATTTAGTTTCCAGAAGGATTGTCCTCTACGGCCCTCTAAATCAATGGTCAGAAGGAGTGGTCAGAAATGCCCCTAGTTTGATAGTGGATCTTCTGTATACGGGGCATAACATTTGGTGTTACCAGGGCCAAGTCAATTCTAGAGAATGATTTGTGAGAACAGGAGAAACAGGAGTATTGCCTTTCGTGTGGGTGCCTGAGTCTCCATGCATCTAGCAAGCCCATCTCACTCACCATGTTTGCAAAACCAGTCCCCCGGTCACTACCGGCTTGACCTGTGCCAACATGTCTATCTAATGACAAGTTCATTACGTTGTTGAAGTCACCAGCATACACTATTGGCAAGCCTGGGAACAAAGCTATAACGACAAAGAGTGTATTCTGCATTTTAGAAAAATATATCTGCCCCCACATCGGTTTGTATCTGATCTAATACAAAGGGAACTGATTTACGTACTAGTATTGAGAGCACCCTGGAAATTGATGTGTGTGTTGAATGATACGCCCAGCCCACCCAGGGTTTCTTTAATGACATCAGACGTCCTGCAACTAGGTGTGACTCCAGTAGACAAATAACATCCGTTGCATATTGTTTAATCTGTCTAATGACCAGCGAGTGCTTGATTTTGTCATTTAACCCTCTAACATGCCAAAATAAGAAGTTAACATTTAGTGATGCCATTTTAAAGTATTATAATGCTTATATATTAGAGAGGCCAATCGTCCAGCCCTCAAATAGTACAAACTTTGCCAATTCTGAAGGATACAAAACCAAAACAGCACGAAAACCTCCCAACAATTTACACTCCTCACCCACCCCCTACCCTGTATACCAGCCTGAACTACGGCATACCTCATCCCTAAACTAAACAAAACCCTCCCCCTCTCTTATTCTCTACGTCTTCTAGTAGTCAACTAAGGCAGTGCATTTATACCACTACCCCACTACATACACAATATAAATAGGGTAAAAAATATAATGGCCCTAAGGCATAACACAAATGAGGTCTCTAGGTCTATAAGTGTGTACCCGGGACATCAAAAAGAAAAACAAAAAAATGTAACTTTCCACTAGAAATGTTCTTTGTACCTTAGCATACAAAAGTTTAAATTAGCATATTATGTGTATTAGCAATACAAACAAGATTGGTCACATTTCAAATATTCGTATACATATGAACTTTCGATAGTTGTAACGATTCAAAAAGTCACACCAACAGAAAGGAGATATGCAAGGTTCAATCTTGGGCTATCAGGAGTCTCGCCGGCCTATGCCGGTCCAGCCACAGGGCTGCATCTCACGGGGTTGCAAAGAATTTTTGTCAGGACTGCGACTATTTCAGTACATAAAGATAGACTACCTTTGTCAAAGTTCCATTGTGGTCGTTGCAGGAGCTATCCTGATTGCTGGCATGCTTCTCATTCAGGGGATAGAGTGTTAAAGTAATCATCTGTTTCCCAGGTGTCGTCAGGTTGTGGGATTCCTAGATTGCTCATTATTTCAAACTTGATTCCATTTGGGTCACATGTTCTGAAACTTCCTATGGATCACAGACCTCTAGTATAAAGCCTATTACTAACTGTGTCTCAGTGTTTGTGCATCGTTGCTTTCAGGTTTTTTCTCAGTCACCCGCTGCACTACAGGGCCCACCATTCCTATTGCCTAAGTATTGCTTATAGCTCCATCACTGCAGTTTCACCATTTTGCTGCACTATTTACTTTGCCTGTTGTCTTTCCGTTCCAGTAGATATTGAACTCATCCTTGTTACAGTTGTCAAGTGCACCATTACAGTGTCATCTCTGCATCACGGGGCTCAACCCCGCTCCGAACCCTAGCTACACCACAGAGCCCAACCCTGCTACAATCTTCTCCGCATCACGGGGCTCAACCCACTACAATCTTCTCGGCATCACGGGCCTCAACCCCGCTGCAGTCCTCTCTGCATCACGAAGCTCAACCTCGCTTCGAACTCTAGCCTCACTGCAGGGCTCAGGGCTCAACCCTGTCCTGGGATCTCATTGCCTTACAGGGCTTAACCCTGCTCTGACTACACTACCCCACAAGGCTCAAGTTTGCTTCATCTCTCACTGCACTACAGGGCTCGGTCCTGTTCCGGAACTATATTATTCTGCAGGGCCCGCTCTTCTCTGGATTTCCATTACTACAGGGTTCTACCCTGGCAAAGGTCCTCAGTGTCACCCTGAGGTGTTGGCCTCATTCTGGACTCGGGCTTCACTACCACGTTAGTTCTTATATGTTAAAGACTGCATATATATATATATATTTGGGGATTCTCTCCTATACTTATTATTGCATATGTGAACCTCTGTGCTGTTTGAGACTTTATTTGAGACCTTGCTGATTATCATTCTTTTGTAAATAAATTATATTTTACTTATATCCTGTGCTACTGAGTTTTATGGAAAGGTCATTCCTAAGACCACCCCAGTTTATTGTGCCTAGTAGGCCTGCCTCCTTCCAGGAGTCTCAAGTGTCGGCAGCCATGACAGTTTGCACAGACCTAAAAATGAATCCAGATCTGGAACAGGCTACTGGGGTACAGGTCCTTCAGGGTTTGACTGCCCGTTTGGAAGTACAGGAAAATACTCAAGTTCAAGTTTTGCAATGTCTACAGGATCGTTCTACACGTCTTGATAAATTTAAAATTCCTGTTACAAGTACATCAGGGGTTTCTGCTTCTCATTTACGCCTACCGACTCCCACCTCTTATGATGGTAATCCAAAAACATGTAGAGGATTTCTCAACCAATGTGAAATTCATTTTAAATTGTTACCTCAGAGTTTTACCACCCCTCGTGTTAAAGTGGCTTATATTATGTCATTACTGTCTGGTACTGCTTTTGAGTGGGCCTCTCCTTTATGGGAGAGAAATGATGCCTTAATGTCTAATTACCAAGCGTTTGTTTCTACTTTTAAAAGGATATTTGACGAACCTGGAAGATCAGTGGCTGTGTCTGTGGACATCTTACGAGTAAAGCAGGGAGCAGCTCCAGTTGGTCAGTATGTGGTTCGTTTTCAAACTATAGCCACAGACCTTAAGTGGAACAATGAGGCATTAAGAGCAGCGTATTGGAATGGTCTCTCTGAGAGACTTAAAGATGAGTTGGTGACTCGGGATCTTCCTGAGAGTTTGGATGAGTTAATTTCATTGACCATTAAAATTGATCTGCGTATGCGAGAACGAGGGGTTCAGAGGAATCGCACTGAGTGTTCTAAAAATTCTCTTCCCCAGTCTCGCTATGTTCATGGTACATCTGATGAGCCTATGCAAATTAATAAAGCCAAATTGTCTGAAGTGGAGAAGCAACGTAGAAGGCATTCTAATCTGTGCTTGTATTGTGCATCCTCGGAACATTTTTTGGCTAAATGTCCAATAAGGCCAGGAAACGGTCGTCCCTAGTTGATGGAGGGGAAGTCAAACTAGAGGTTCTCTCAAGTTTTCCCCCAAAAAGATTGTTTAATTTCTGTAAGCATTCCTGACTTTGGGTCTTCATGTCAAGAGTTTTCTGCATTGCTAGATTCTGGAGCAGCTGGCAATTTTATTTCATTGTCTTTGGTTGAAAAGTTGAAAATTCCCGTTGTCAAATTAACTCGTTCTTTTTCCCTTTCTGCAGTAAATGGGACAAGAATTTCTAATGGATATGTTACACATCAAACAAAGTCTATGAAGTTGAGGGTAGGAGGTAGAGTTTTTGGTATTACCTATTTCTATGTATGATATAGTTCTTGGTTTACCATGGTTAACTCTTCATAACCCTCATATTGATTGGACTTGTTCTCAAATTCTTTCTTGGAGTCCTAAATGCAAATTAAATAGTTTGATTCCTGTGGTATGATTGGCTGAAGTGAAAGTAAATGTTCCACCATCTCTCCCACAGCCTTATCATGAATTTGGTGATGTCTTTTCTGAGCAGGCGGCAGACGAACTCCCACCGCATCATCCCTGGGACTGTCCTATTGAACTTATTCCTGGTAAAATGCCACCCAAAGGTCGAGTATACCCTCTCTCTGTTCCCGAGACTCAAGCCATGTCGGAATATGTGCAAGATAACCTACGAAAGGGGTTTATCAGGCCTTCATCTCCCGCTGGAGCGGGCTTCTTTTTTGTAAAGAAAAAAGATGGCGGTCTTCGTCTTTAGAGGTCGACTTTAGAGGTCTAAATGAGATCACGGTAAAAAATAAATATCCTATACCTCTCATTACGGAATTGTTTGATAGAGTTAAGGGTTCTCGACTATTTACTAAACTTAATCTACAGGGATCTTATAACCTGATCAGAGTTAAAGAGGGTGATGAGTGGAAAACTGCGTTTAATACGTGAGATGGCCAATACTGCGGTGTTCCAGGAGTTTGTGAATGAAATTTTCCGAGATATACTTTACCAGTTTGTTATTGTTTATATTGATGATATTTTGATTTTCTTCCAGGAATCTTTCTGATCATCGTACCCATGTTAAAGAGGTATTAAGTTGTCTTCGAGCTAATAAGCTTTATGGTAAGATCTCCAAGTGTGTTTTTGAAGTTTCAGTTATACTCTTTTTGGGGTATATCATCTCCGGTTCTGAGCTTCAGATGGACCCTGAAAAGTTAAAGGCTATTCAAGATTGGGTTTTGCCCACTTCGTTAAAGTCTATTCAGAGATTTTTAGGCTTTGCCAATTATTACAGAAAGTTTATCAAAGCATTTTCAACGATTGTAGCCCCAATTACTGCTATGACAAAAAAGGGGCTAATCCCAAAGTATGGTCCCCAGAGGCATTGAAAAGGGGGGGGGGTACTGTCAGGACTGCGACTATTTCAGTACATAAAGATAGACTACCTTTGCCAAAATTCCATTGTGGTCGTTGGAGTAGCTATCCTGCTTGCTGGTATGTTCTCATTCAGGGGATAGAGTGTTAAAGTAATCATCTGTTTCCCAGGTGTCATCAGGTTGTGGGATTCCTAGATTGCTCATTATTTCAAACCTGATTCCATTTGGGTCACATTTTCTGAAATTTCCTATGGATCACAGACCTCTAGTATAAAGCCTGTTACTAACTGTGTCTCAGTGTCTGTGCAACGTTGCTTTCAGGTCTTTTCTTGGACTCCTGCCAGATCCCTGCTGTGCCTGTGGATTGCTGTGGACTTTGTCATATTCCAGATGAACTTCTGATGTCAGTCACCTACTGCACTACAGGGCCCAGCATTCCTATTGCCTAAGTATTGCTTATTGCTCCATCACTGCAGTTTCACCATTTTGCTGTACTATTTACTTTGCCTGCTGTCTTTCCATTCCTGTGGATATTGAACTCATCCTTGTTACAGTTGCCAACTGCCCCGTTACAATGTCATCTCTGCATCACGGGGCTCAACCCTGCTCCGAACCCTAGCTACACCACAGGGCCCAGCCCTCCAAAAATTTCTCTGCATCACGGGGCTCAACCCCACTACAATCTTCTCCGCATCACGGGGCTCAACCCTGCTATAATCTTCTCCGCATCACGGGGCTCAACCCCGCTACAATCCTCTTTGCATCACAGGGCTCAACCTCGCTCCGAACTCTAGCCTTGCTGGAGCGCTCAACCCTGTCCTGGAATCTCATTGCCTTACAGGGCTTAACCCTGCTCTGACTTCACTACCCCACAAGGCTCAAGTTTGCTTCATCTCTCACTGCACTACATGGCTCGGCCCTGTCCTGGAACTATATTATTCTGCAGGGCCCGCTCTGCTCCGTATTTCCATTACTACAGGGTTCTACCCTGGCAAAGGTCCTCAGTGTCACCCTGAGGTGTTGGCCTCATTCTGGACTCAGGGTTCCCTACCATGTTAGTTCTTATATGTTAAAGACTGCATATATATATATTTGGGGATTCTCTCCTATACTTATTATTGCATATGTGAACCTCTGTGCTGTTTGAGACTTTATTTGAGACCTTGCTGATTATCATTCTTTTGTGAATAAATTCTATTTTACTTTTATCCTGTGCTACTGAGTTTTATGGAAAGGTCATTCCTAAGACCACCCCAGTTTATTGTGCCTAGAAGGCCAGCCACCTTCCAGGAGTCTCAAGTGTCGGCAGCCATGACAATTTTGTTTCTCCGTCATCCACCACCCTCAATTTGGATGGATAAATCATAGCATATGGTATGTTGAGATCTCTCAGGCGCCTTTTTATAGTTGAGAACTGTGCCCTCTCCTTCTGAATCTCTATGGCAAAGTCTGGAAACATGGAAATCTGAGACCCATTCCACTGCAGGGGGCCATTCGTACGGGCCAAATGAAGGATAGCATACCGATCTCTGTAGTGAAGGAGCTTTGCAATAAGCATGCGAGGTGGGGCCCCCAGTGGCAAGGGCCTAAAGGGAATACGATGGGCTCTCTCCACTGAAAATTATGGTGAAAACGAGTCTTTACCAAAAGTATCGGTCAGCCATTTTTCAATAAATTGCTCTGGATTACTGCCCTCTTCCTTTTCCGGCAGTCCCACAAATCTCACATTATTTCTTCTCAACCGACCCTCCATGTCTGACAGCTTTTTCTGGACCGCTGACATCTGTGCATTTAGGGATCCAACTCTGACACCTAGGGGTGTTATTTGATCTTCTAAAGTGGATGTACGGGTTTCAAGCTCACCCACTTGTTCTCTGACACATTGCAGACACTCTCTAAAGATTCCTCAGTTACTATTAAACCTGCGGACAAGGGTGGGGGGTTGTAGTGCAGGACTCTATCACTTATATTTTAGTAGCACAGAGACAGCTGTCAGATGAACGGTTTTATAAGATTCTCGCTTCAGATCCCACCAAAAACTTTCATGGTGATCTGAAAGTATTACTAAGTGATGCTGTTGCTAAGGGTGCTATATGTAGAGACGAGGTTGATTTCCTGTATCCTCTCCACCCAATCACTCCTGTTTATTATCACCTCCCTAAAATACACAAAACACTACACGATCCACCGGGTCGTCCCCTCATTTCTGGGAGAGGGGGTCTCACTTCTAATTTAATATCATATGTTGATTATTTTTTGCAGCCACATGCTGCCTCCCTGAGATCACATACTCGGGATAGCACACATTTTATCGCTAAAATTGAAGGGTTTAAATGGAAGCCCAGTTTACGATTAGTTACTTGCAATGTGCAAGCGCTCTATACTACCATACCGCATAAGCTGGGGATTGAAACTATAGAGATGTATCTATGTCAAGATGAGGGAGTCTCAGGGGCAGCGTGAATTAATTCTGTCTTCCATTGCATTTATTCTTTCTCACAATTATTTTCTGTTTGATAACGTGCATTATTTACAGGTCCTCAGTACAGCGATGGGGAGCCGATTCGCACCGAGTTTTGCAAATTTGTATATGGGCCACCTGGAACAATATCACATTTGGGACAGCCCATTCGATGCGAATATCGTGCTCTACTGTCACTATATCGATGACCTGTTTTTTATTTGGGATGGTGATGGTGATTCTGTCACTGCTTTTGTCGAATTTTTGAACACTAACCCTCTTGGTTTGTCCTTTACTTGAACACACGACCCCATTCACATACATTTTTTAGATATTTCAGTGGAGGTGATACAGGATGTCATTTGCGTTTCCTCTTTTAGAAAACAGGTTGTTGTATGCAATTAAATCCCTTTCTCCAGTAACCATAATAAGAGCTGGTTAAAAAATGTACCCAAGAGTCAGTTACATCGTATACATAGAAACTGTACATCTGATGAAACATTTAAGATACAAGCATTGGGTATTATTGAGGATTTTAATGAAAAAGAATATCCAAAGGAGATTTTAGATGAGGCAATGGAATAGTCCAGTATGTTGGAAGGTCATCCATATTGAAGGGGTCTATTAAAACTAAGATAGGAACAATGGTTTCACATGATTCAGGGTATATTATTCCCAATTCCTTTAATGAACCATCACGTTCTGGTTCCCAAGGTGTAGTGGATAGGAATAAAAATTATCATGCAGTAACTATAGGGGCTGAGGGAAATAGAGCCCAGTCCACTGTAGGAAACTCTGGAAATTCAGAATATGGTCTATCGTTTATTTCTAAATATAATATAGCAGCTAATAAGATTACAAATATAGTTAAGACTAACTACAAACTGTTATTCACTGACCCAGTGTTGGCAAAAAGCCTAGAAAATAAACCTAAAGTAGTCTTTAAAAGAGCAAAAAAATGTAAAAATATCTTAGCTCCCAGCTTCTTTGTTAATCCTTTGAACAAGAAGTCTGGTCCTAAACAAAGTACCATACCTGGTGAAGTGATACAGGGCTTCTTCAGATGTAATCACAATAAATGTACTACCTGCCTACACTACATGTGGTCAATAAGACAAAATCAGTGTTTTCAAGTGTCTCAAGAAAAGAATATCCAATAGAGTCATATATTAATTGTATTCTGAGTTATGTTATTTACATGCTTTGCTGCCCATGTAACATGTATTATGTGGGTCGCACCATGAGGAAACTTAAATATAGATTTATGGAGCATAGGAGAAATGTTCTAAATAAATGTACTAACCACAGTGTCCCCACACACTTTTTAGAGTTTCATGGAGGGGAGCCTACGAGCTTACATTTGATTGGATTAGAACACATATCCACCACGGTTACGGGAGGGGATATGTATAGAACACTGTGCCGCCAGGAGGCTGCTTGGATCTTAAAAATCCAATCCTTGCAGCCTCAGGGACTCAATGAGACAACTGATTTAGAATTTATCTGATGTGGGTCTAGAAGGGTGAGCATTGTTCTATATGTGATATGTCTTGTATATAATTATATGTTTGCTCCTAAAAGTGAGTTATAGAGGAGCAAATTAATAATGTATAATATGACTGAACTAACAGTTCATGTGCAGTGTACTTAGGTGACTTCTCTCATATACATCTTGATTGTCGTCTTCATGTTTATAATATCTGAGGGTCTCTTTCTCATATATGGTATGAGAGTTATAGCCTGTCTTTATCTGTCAGAACAGTGTGACATAGTATGGGGTTTCCCTATTGTCAAGTATCTCTCCGTCTACTTTGCATTTTTTAATTTTTAATGTATTAGGGGCCCTTTGGACTCTTTTGGTATATTCATATGTTTATTACTAATTTTATTATTAGTTTTATGCATTCTGGATAAATCTAGCACGTTAAGTTATGTTTATGCTTAAATGTTTGCATTTTTTATGGGAGTTAGCAGTAAAAGATGATCATAAATAAATAATATAAATAAACAAATAACATGTGTATGTTTAGCATAGATTAATATGTATACCTTGCTGATTGTTTATGGCTGTAGGGATGTGACCAGATAGGTCCTTGTTATGTACATATATGGTTAAGAACCATTTCTATATTGTTCTTATGGGCCAGAGTCTCACTAATTACAGACATCTGGAGTCAATCTATTAAGCTGATTATTTGAGCTATTTAGCTCTGACCTGACCCATAGATTCATACTTCCGCCTCTTGAAAAAGCCGCTGGTGTGCGGAGAAATTAGTTGAGTACACGGACCACTTGTGAGAGCTGAACCCAATTGCTGCCACAGACTCATCCCCTGTGACTATTTCCATATATATCTCCCGCTCATACATCATACACACAGCTGAAGCCCTGTGTGACCCACGCAGCCTCCTGTGAGTGAGACACTCGGAGGACTGCGGACGGATTTCTCCATCAGAATAGACGGTGGTTTTGTGTGCTATATATTTTTCATGCTGCTGGAGTCGGAGCTACCATCATCTGTAAGCCGCTGGAGAGGCGGGACCGTCAAGAGGGGAGTGAGTACAGCGGAGAACTGAGTTCTCTCATTCCGCATTATTACATTGGAAGCGCATATTCACAGCGCATTGTGGAACATTGTCAGCTATTTAGTTTTATTGGGCCATTCAGCTCTCAATTTACTGCTGTCTAGCAGCTTTTTTCTCAGTTACTGGACACGCTGTTGCTAATTGCTGTGGAACACTGGGCCTGATTCAGACCCGCTCGCGAGCGCTCGATGTTGGCCCAGTGCGCAAGTGCACGATGGAGCCGGCTCCATCATACGCATGCGCGAGACCCGGATAGCAACGGGCAAACCGTCGCTCCGGGCCTCGTACCAAAGGGGGAGTGCTGTCGATGTTGAGTGGACATGCCGGGGGCATGGCTGCCCAGACGGAGGCATTCCCATGGGAACGGCTACCATCTGGGGCCGGCCCCACTGACATCACAAGTGATGTCAGTGGGAGTGCTTTCGGCTCTGTTTGAGCCGAAAGCTCTCTAGGGCTTTCGGCAACGAGACCCTACCACAAGGGTCTCATCGCAAGCCCGATGGTCGCGATGGTCTTGACCATTGCAACCATATTCCTGGCCGCTCGCTATAGCTGTGGGTGGTCACCCACAGCTATACGGGCGGCCAGGAGGCCGCTCTAAAAATCAAGGACGGCCCTGATTCAGAGCGAGTGCTCTGTCAGAGCGTCCGGCTCTGAATCAGGCCCACTGTCAGCTACTTAGTTATATTGGGCCATTCAGCTTTCAATTCATTGCTACATGAAAACATTTTTTTTTCTCAGTGATTCAGAACATTGCTGCTAATTGGGTCATTTTCACTTGGCTCATTGAAGCATCAGAGCTCAGATGTTCAATCCATCAATTTGAGAATAGAGATATTTTATTGTGATTGTTTATCTTTTCATTGTAATTTTGTGCTTCATTTGAAGACATGTTATTCATTTAAATACATACTGTGTGTATAGAATTTTCTTATACTCCCGGGAGTTTTATTGAGATTTTTGAAAGTTTATATATACTGATATTTTAGCCTTCAATAAAGGTGATTTATAAATACACTCCCTGATATGTGTTCTTAGACGCCGCCTACTTTTTTTGTGTATTTCTTTATTGTTGTTGGTAGTGTGGCAAAAACTTCCTGTGGGCGTGCTGCAATCTACACAAGGAGGGGGGTTAACAGCACACCATTACTAGCGCTTGGGCTATCTATCTTTTTTAAACATTGCAGATCATGATGTATTAACAATAGATTCGACTGGACTTTACCAAGTTTATCAGAGAGTCTGGTTTCACATGCCGTAACTGCATCGATAACACGCTGCATTGCAAGGTCTGAAGGGGTATCTGAAGTTGAGGCCGCAGATTCAGTGAGGAAAAGAGGAGGGGATTCACTCCCATGATCAGCAGTTTTAGGTTGAGCACCAGAGCCTTTGGCGTATTGTACTATTTTGCAGCCGCAGCTGATTGATGCTGATGCTTCACCATATTTATATATGTAGATAGTACAGTCTGCACAAGTATGCACTTATGCACAGAAAGGGCACAGGGTGTTGGAGATGATTTATATAAAACACATGCAGGTCTATAGTGAGAAGTCTCCCCTGTAGCAACAAATACTGGCTTATGTTAATAGGATCAAGGCTTATTGTCACAGAGCCTGATTGTAGGGCACTGCAGGACTCCAAGGAGCATCAACAGATCACACAGGAGATAGGAATATAAGAATGAGCTACTCCGGATAGCTCACCTGTCACTAGTCTCCATGCAGAGCGTTCAGAGCGCATAGCCCAGTCTCCTGACTCAAAGGAAGATGGCACCAGCTACAAACGTGGTTAGGCTAGCAAGCCCGGAGTATGGAGGCGCCACAGACTAGGGTTCCGCGCCGCCCGTCTGCCCCGCTGCTCCCAGCAGAGTCCAGATGCTTCACCCAGGCAGCAGGCAGGACGACTTGCTGTCCAGATGTACTGCAGAGTGGGCAGCCCGACGAAGACGCCGCCAGGGTGTCACATGGCTGGTCCCGGTAGCAGGCCGCAAGACGCGGGCGTCCCGGCAGCACCAATAACGTGGCGCCGCGGCTCAGTTGTCGCTCAGGAGGATCCCCTCACCTTCCACCGCCAGCCGGTAAATGTTTAGGTCCCGGGGGAAAGCAGGATATTTAGTCAGGATAGTTGAGACCTGGAGAGCACTTCAACCTACCTGCTACTCCATGCGCTCCTAGGCCACGCCCCCAAATATTTTTATATTAATAAAAATATCCCCGCTGTGTACCAAGGGGAACTTTTATGGACAGTGGTTATAGCCCCGGCAAATTGTAGAAATCTTTCACAGAAGTTAAAAGACTCCTCCGGGGGAAGAAGACACTGCACAGTGTCAGCTTCCGGAGCCGGCCGGGGGCTGCGTGGAAGAGATCGAAAGATCTCTCTCCTGCACCTGGAGCCTCCATAGGCTTAAAGCAGTTTACACCATCTGAAGATGCTGTAAACTACCAGGGCTAAACTCCAAAAAGCTTTGATTTCTGGAGTTTAGTACATAGGGGTCAGATCGTAGTCCCTATTGATAATAATGGGGACTGCGATCTGAAGTGCTAATTAGCACTTTGCCGGAGATTTCTGTGAAATCTCCTGCATTGTGCTATTAGTTCATAGGTGCAAAACATAAAATTAAGCAGAAACATCCAATAAGTTTCTGATATTTTCAGCACTAAGAGATCAAAGAGTGAAAAGAAACTTACAATAATTAGCACAACATTCCTTTAGTTCTGTTTTGCATAGTGCTATTAGCTTGCTTGCATGGGAAGCTTGATTCATGTCTGATGTGTAATTAACAGAGTCCAAATATAGAACTCTAGTTTCTGAAAGTTAATTATTATAGCATTTTGCAATATATGTAAACTCCTGTTGAGACTAGAGACAATTATTTTTAACACGTGGTTGAAAGTTGCATTACATAGAGCAAGTTTTTACTATTCGTGAGAGTGGCTACAAAATTGTCAAGTCATTCTGACAAGGATTATGCCTTTTTTTGCTTGGATTATGTAAGGCATGAGAGCGATAGGCTAATCATGAATAAACAAGAAGAGCTTAACCAGAATGAATACAATCAGCATGACCGATTTATTGGGCCATTCCCACTGAAATATAAAGTGCATGCGGTTGTGTGGTACAGAATACTGATTTCTCTGACAAGAATTACATCTGAAGAGCGAGCTAAGCAGGTAAAACAAACACTTTGGGGCAGATTCTGAGTTGGGAGCAAAGCTAAAAAAAAGCAAGTAACTCTGCACCTTGGCAAAACCATGATGCACTCGGGTGGGGCAGATGTAACATGTGCAGAGAGATTTACAGTTCAGAGGGCCGCGTCCTAGCTCAAATCTAAATTGCTGTATAAAAAGAGAGCTACATGCAAAATCAGACAGTGTTATCCCTACATGCCGAAAAACCAAACAAAATTAAAGGTATTTTGATTGCATTGGAATGTGCTTTGTTCCAGGACCAAAGTTACTTGCTTTATTCCTTTTGCTCCAAACTCCGAATCAGCCGGTTTATTTCTAACTTTAATTCAAATCAACTTTTTTTTAGGAACTAAAGACAATATTTGAAAATATCTTTTGGTAGTATATATGGTAAAGGCGCATATCCACTACATGATAAAAATGACCGATTGAACGATTAAGACATCGTTATCGTTCAATTGTTCATTAATCATGCAGTAAATATGCCGGCAACAACCAGCAATGCGCTCTGATGCTGGTCGTTGCTGGCATTTATCGTCGCCTGAACATGCAGGCCAACCTGCCGATATCGACAGGTTGCGCATGTTCGGGGATGAGGGAGGGTGCCTGCACTGAACGGAATATCATTCAGTGTAGGCACAATATCCACTGCACATTATGATGAACGATTACGATGACGTAATCGTATAGTCATTCTACACTCGTGTAGTGGATATGCACCTTGAGACTAAAGGGAGGTATCCAATTAGTTGTGATAATGATAACTTTTCTCCGGAGAAAACTTTTCGCACCTATCGCCCGAATTTGCAGCTTATCGCATGTTTGCGTGCTCCCGTTTATCATATATTCCTATTCCAAAACCGGAGATAACCAATTCGCACAATATTTCTTGCATGGATAACAGGCGATAAGTACAAATGAAAATGGGGAAATAAGCCTGTACCCCCAAAAAAGGTAAACTAAGGTATGGTAATGGTATAGGAGTGTGCTAGTGGCCATAATCCATGGGTTTCGGGTTATTAACCACTTGCCTGGCATGGACATAAGCTTCTGGGCCTGATTCTGACCCGCTTGCGAGCGCTGAGTGCTTGCAAGCGGGTCGATGGTGCCCAAGTGCGCATGCACACGACGGAGGCGGCTCCGTCGTGCGCATGCGTGAGACCCGAATAACGACGGCCAAGCCGTTATGGGTCTCGCACCAAAGGGGGCATGCTGTCGATGGTGATTGACAGCACGCCCCCTTTGGTGGGCATGCCGGGGGCGTGGCTGCCCAGACGGAGGCGTTCCCATGGGAACACCTACCATCTGGGTCCGGTCCCACTGACATCACTAGTGATGTCAGTGGGAGTGCTTTTGGCTCTGATAGAGCCAAAAGCACTCCTGGGCTTGTGGCAGCGAGACCCTACCGCAGGGTCTCGTAGCTGTGGGTAGACACCCACAGCTATGCGAGCGGCCAGGAGGCCGCTCCAAAAAGGAGCAGGGACGACCCTGATTCAGAGCGAGCGCTCTGACGAGAGCGCTCGCTCTGAATCAGTGCCCTCCTACCTGAAAATGGAGCGGCCTCCTGGCCGCTCGCATAGCTGTGGGTGACCACCCACAGCATGTGCGAGCGGCCAAAAAGATGGTCGCGATGGTCAAGAGCATCAGAGCCAAAATCACTCCCACTGACATCATTACTGATGTCAGTGGGGCCGGCTTCAGACGGTAGGCGTTCCCATGGGAACGCCTCCGTCTGGCAGCCACGCCCCCGGCACGCCCACCAAAAGGGGCGTGCTGTCACTCACCATCGACAGCACGCCCCCTTTGGTGCGAGCCGGGTCTCGCGCATGCTCATGACGGAGCTCCCTCCGTTGTGCGCATGCGCATTCGCACAACATCGACCCGCTTGCGAGCGTCCTTTGCTCGCGAGCGGGTCTGAATGACCCCCTCTGTCCACACCAGGCAGTTCTTTATCTGTACTGTTTGTCCAGACAGATAAACATGAGGCCTGCTGCAGGAAGAGAATCTTTCCGCAGCTGCTGCTCTCAGAGGGACCTCCTGGTCCCTCTGCTTGTCAGCACCCTCTCCCCCACTGTCTGCTGTGCTGCCGATAACTTCTGATCGGTCAGCAAATCAGGACCCCCTACCCAGCGCCTGCAGAACTGAGCAGCCGCTGGGGAAAAGTAAGTTAACTGCCCCCCTCACTCCCCTTACGTACCTGGAGCCTGGATCCGGTCTCTAATTGAACATCACGATGGTCGCGATTTTCCGATGTTCCGGTATTTGAAAAAACGATTTTTTTAAAAAAAATCTTAAAAAAAAACAAAACTTTTTTTTGATGAAACCATTTTGAATAAGTTAAAATGGATGTTCCTCACCTAATTCACTAAAAAAAAAAAACCTGACAATTATGGAGCAGTTTTTAGAAAAAAAAATCATCATTTAAGTGGTTAAATTGTGTCCAATGGCTGTTATGTGCATTTTTCTCTAACAGTGAAAAAATTATAGGAAGCAAAATTGTTTGGTCAAAATAAATTCTGTACTTAAATTAGGGGTACATTAAAATGGGTGTAAGTTATCTTTGTGTCATTATAGGGCATTTTTTTTTTAAATGTTAAAAATAAACCTGTCACTTGCACATGCAATGTTTAAAACACGTGTCCCATCCATACAGCACCCCATATACCTGTTTCACTACTTTAAACCCATTTTCCAACACACATTAATTTTTCACCACATAAATGACATCATTATTGGCCAAATTAAGCTAAATAAAAAAATATTTTTACCTAATTAGTCATTAAGGATAGTGTCCCAGTGGTTCTGCACCAAGTCCTGACACTTTTAGCCAAAAATAAGGGTTTTGCACAACTTATCACCTGCTCAGAGGTGGTGAAAAGAAATTTGCGATAATTCCTATACCACTTTTCACATATGTGAAAACCGCGGCTATTAGGATAGCCCGATAACAATTTTTGGAGAAATGTTTTCACAGGTTTAATATTTTCAGAGAAAAACAGGTTATCGCAGCTAATTGGATACCCCTGTATATATTATTACATCCATATTTGCAAATGAAAGCCTCTAGGACAGGGGTATTCAACATGCGGCCTCCCCAGGGGCGCATCTTTAATGGGTGCAGGGTGTGCGGGGAACATGGGGGGCCCCGCACCGCACACCCTGCACCCATAGTATTACTTACCTCCCCGGAGTCTCACGTCGGTGCGGGGGTCCGGCGCTGTAAAACGACTGGAAAATGGCTGCGGCAGCCATCTTCCCGTCGTTTGCGCATGCACAGTACAGGGAAAATGTCCGCCGCGGCCATTTTCCTGGTGACCTGTGCATACACTATAGACTCTGGGCATAATCTAGTGCCCAGAGTCTATAACTCCGGCACTGGCCGCGCACAGCTCAGTGCGCTGCCGGCTGCTGGGCGGAGAGGAGGGGGCCCGTGTCGGAGACTGCACATGGGCCCCCTCCTCTCTAGATATGCCCCTGGGCCTCCCAGCTGCTGTGGAACTGCAAGTTCCAGCATGCCCTGCCACTTTAGAATGCCCTAATACAGGGCATTTCTTTGTGTGCTGAGGCTCGTAACAACGGCCCCCTACAAACCCTGCAGTGGCTTGGGGGTCCATTGCTACGCTACTGCAACTGTGAGCACAGGCCTCTGAAGCGATCAGAGGCTAAAGAAGTCTCTGATTGCTTCAGAGGCCAACGTTCCCAGTGATGCAGTGAGCGGGTGATGTCATGACTTCACCTGCGATGTGAGAAGCCTGCGCGCCCTGCTGGATCCAGTTAGATCCAGCAGTCAGCGGGAGTGACAGTGGGAGTGGTGCCCAGTGTGAAGTCAGGTAAGTACTGCATAAGAGGCACAACTACAGGGGGCACTGCATATGGGGCACAACTACAGGGGGCACTGCATAATGGGCACTACTACAGGGGGCATTGCATAACAGGCACTACTACAGGGGTGTGACACATGGTAATGCTCCTGCAAATGTCATACGAAAAGAGGGCCTGATTCAGAGCCGGACGCTATTTGCGCTCGCTCGTTCAGAAAAAGGGGCCGGCTATTTAAATTGAGCGCTCGCTCTTTGCGGTCTGTTGACGCCTCTATGTCTGAGCGAGCGAACGAAACATGCGCTCGTTATTTTGTAAAGACGCCCCTGGCCGCTCGCATCCTACGTCATCTCCGCTATTTATTTGATTAATCGAGTACATCGACAGGCATCTGAACTGCTCGCAGTGCTTGTGGTTGGATTTTCCTGCCGCAATCATGCGAACAGTTCAGGCTAAGAGACAACCAAGTGACGTGGCCGATGACGCTGCTTTGTTAATTATGCACACCCTTAAAACGCCCGTTTTGACCTTTTGGCACGCCTGCGTTCGGATCACCACTCCCCGTTTTCAAGCACCTTCCCCTGTTACCACCCACAAATGCCTCATCCTGTCACTCAAATTAGCAGGCACTTGCTATTTTGCGAGCGCTCGATTTCCGACCGCAATGACTGGTTGGCGCATGCGCATTACGACCCATATGCATGCGCAGATGTGCGAACATCGCTCGGAGCGAACGAGCGGCCGCTTACGAGCGGCTCTGAATCAGGCCCAGAGTGCGCACAAAAATGGGGCATGGCTTTGTGACAGCTAGACCATGCCCCATTTTTGAGTACGCAGCTTCGGCTCTTTAACTTGACTACATATATTTTTTGTCTCTTTGCCTCTGACTGGTTGGCTACCCCTGCCCTAATAGCAATACTGTGGCAGTGCATGCTGGGAAGTTCGTTCCATAGAAGCTGGAGGGCCATATGTTGAATACCCATGCTCTAAGAAGTACATTTATTTGATAATAACTGAAGTGCTAAAATGTTGCAAACAGTTGCTACTATAATATACAACTTATGGAGCGTACACACGGTCAGATTTGTCAGACTTGTCAGATTTGTCAGATGAACGACTGAACGATTAAACGATTTGAACGATTTGGACGATTTGACCAAAGTTTTGAACGATTTGAACGATTGAACGATTTTTGACTGCATTAAAATGAATGGAATCGTCCAAGTCTGACTGCAAACCCATCAGATGTCAGATATCGTTATCTGACAAACGGGAACGCGCATCGTTGATCGTCCATCGTTCAGGCATGTCAGATATGAACGATTTTCCATCAGATATGAACGACTTTTAAATCGTTATCGTCCATATCTGAAGAAAAAATCTGATCGTGTGTATGCACCATTAGTTTGGGAGACAGAATTCAGAGTATAATTAGACCCTATTGTGACAAAACCAAAGCAAAACTGACAACTGAATCCAGTCATTGTTTACAAATAAAGCGGCTCTGAATGGTAACACTGAACTTTCTGAGTGTATTAAATTTGGTTGTTGACTCTACATACAACCTTTGCCCAAGGCATGCAGCCCCGACAGCAACTCAAGCTGCCTTTTTATTACACCTACTATGGGTCCAGTACATACTGCTGTCTTCTTGGCACAGTGACCCTGATTCAGAGCCGGACGCTCTGACAGAGCGCTCGCTCTGAATCAGGGAGTTTTTTTGTTTTTATGGAGCGGCCTCCTGGCCGCTCGCATTGCTGTGGGTTGCCACCCACAGCTAATGCGAGCGGCCAGGATGATGGTCGCGATGGTCAAGGCCATCGCGACCATCGGGCTTGCGACGAGACCCTTGTGGTAGGGTCTCGTGGCCGCAAGCCCAAGAGAGAGCTTTCAGCTCAAACAGAGCCGAAAGCTCTCCAACTGACATCACTTGTGATGTCGCCCCCAAACGGTAGGTGTTCTCATGGGAACATCTCCGTCTGGGCAGCCACCCGCCCGGCCCGCCCACCAAAGGGGGCGTGCTGTCACTCAACATCAACAGCACGCCCCCTTTGGTGCGAGACCTGGAGCAACCGATTGCCCATCGCTGTCCGGGTCTCACGCAGACACACGACGGAGCCCACCATCGACCCGGTTGCGAGCGCTCAGCGCTTACGACCAGGTCTGAATCAGGCCCAGAGAACCTAGTGGTTTACCCTGTTATCAAACAGAAAAAAACATACACAGGCACTAGTTATGACATGATTAGCACATTTTATAGGAGATACACTTTTCTGCAGCAATCTAGTAGGGCAACTGACCCCTACATGCAAGGTAAACACTACATTAGTCAATGACCAAAGCACTGACAGGATCTACTATTAACAGTATTAATTTTGTTAAAATAAAATCAGTAATGTACATGTTAAGTACTTGTATAACACTTAAAATAACACAATTGGTTCAACCACTGGTATATGACGTTTTAGGGGTGTGACTGCAAGGGGACGCCCTAATACTTGTCATGCAGGGGGCTTGCCCAAAGCTTCGGGAGCTGCTGGGCAGCCCCCAGCCTCTCCCTGCACAATGTGGATGACACATGCATTCACTTCTGCTCTGCAGCTGCACTACTGTGTGGCGTAATGTGAATAAGGTTACACTACTGTGTGGCGTAAAAGTGAATAAGGCTGCACTACTGTGTGGCGTAAAAGTTAATAAGGTTGCACTACTGCGTGGTGTTATGTGAATAAGGTTACACTACTGTGTGGCATAATGTGAACAAGGTTGCACTACTGTGGCGTAATGTGAATAAGGTTGCACTACTGTGTGGCATAAAGTGAATAAGGTTGCACTACTGTGTGGCGTAATGTGAATAAGGTTGCACTACTGTATGGTGTAATGTGATTAAGGTTGCACTACTCTGTGGCATAAAGTGAATAAGGTTGCACTACTGTGTGTTGTTATGTGAATAAGTTACACTACTGTGTGGCGTAATGTGAACAAGGTTGCACTACTGTGTGGTGTAATGTGAATAAGGTTGCACTACTGTGTGGCGTAATGTGAATAAGGTTGCACTACTGTGTGGCGTAATGTGAATAAGGTTGCACTACTGTGTGGCGTAATGTGAATAAGGTTGCACTACTGTATGGTGTAATATGATTAAGGTTGCACTACTGTGAGGCGTAAAGTGAATAAGGTTGCACTACTGTGTGGCGTAATGTGAATAAGGTTGCACTACTGTGTGGCGTAAAGTGAATAAGGTTGCACTACTGTATGGTGTAATGTGATTAAGGTTACACTACTGTGTGGCGTAAAGTGAATAAGGTTGCACTACTGTGTGGCGTAATGTGAATAAGGTTGCACTACTGTGTGGCGTAATGTGAAAAAGGTTGCACTACTGTGTGGCGTAAAGTGAATAAGGTTGCACTACTGTGTGACGTAAAGTGAATTAAGGTTGCACTACTGTGTGGCGTAAAGTGAATAAGGTTGCATTACTGTGTGGCGTAAAGTGAATAAGGTTGCACTACTGTGTGGCGTAAAGTGAATAAGGTTGCACTACATGTGGCGTAAAGTGAATAAGGTTGCACTACAGTGTGGCGTAAAGTGAATAAGGTTTCACTACTCTGTGTCGTAATGTGAATTGGGGTACTATTGTGTGACCAAAATAAGGGGGGGCACCAATGCTTTTTCTGGCACAGGGCACCAAAATGTCTAAATAAGGCTTGGGCTGCGGGTACCACCTCCAGGAACACTTTGTAGTGCCTCATAAATAGTTATTAGTTAATAATAATAACCTTCAATTAAGCAGTCTAGCTGCATACATACACGATTTAGTAAATGAACGATTTTAGTAAATGATTTTCATTCATTTACTAAATGTAATGAACGATTTTTTTTTAACTACAAACGATTTTTGCATATTCCCTTACTGAAAATCGTTGCGTTGGTCAGTCTGACTGAACTACAAACTACAAATGTGAACGTGCATGAATGATAATCGTTCATCGTTTTAACTCAGAAAGTGAACGATTTTTTTCAACGATTGAACGATAAACTATATCATTATCGATAATCGTTAAAAAAATCGTTGAGTGTATGCACCTTCTGCCTTGGATACTGGGCCTGATTCAGACCCGCTCGCAAGCAGATCGATGTTGGCCCAGTGCACATGCGCGAGACCCAGATAGCGACGGGCAAGCTGTCGCCCCGGGTCTCGCTACAAAGGGGGCGTGCTGTCGATGTTGAGTGACAGCACGCCCCCTTTGGTGGGGGTGCCGTTGGCGTGGCTGCCCAGACGGAGGCGTTCCCATGGGAACGCCTACCGTCTGGGTCCGGCCCCACTGACATCACAAGTGATGTCAGTGGGAGTGCTCTTGGCTCTGATAGAGCCGAAAAGCACCCCAGGGCTTGCGGCAACGAGACCCTATCACAAGGGTCTCGTCGCAAGCCCGATGGTCTTGACCATCGCGACCATCTTCCTGGCCGCTCGCTATAGCTGTGGGTGGTCACCCACAGCTATACAAGCGGCCAGGAGGCCGCTCTAAAAATGAAGGACGGCCCCGATTCAAAGCGAGCGCTCTGTCAGAGCGTCCGGCTCTGAATCAGGGCCACAGTTAATATGAAATGCACAAGCAGCATGGTTAGCTGTGCTAGTAGCAAGCTCAAGAGGATAATATGTAACTCAGTTAATGCTTAAGCAGTAGGTTAGTGTCAGCACTGAACAACTTAAGGGGCCCATACATCTACAGCCCCAATTCTCCCTTCTGATGATTGACCCAATCCGCGCATCTGCGGTCATCGATGTTCGGCAAGTCTTGGGAAATTCAACTTGTAAAAAATCGAAGATGCTCTGATTCTGACCATTTTCAGGTCAGGATTGAGGGAATCGAGATTTTTTAACATGTTGAATATCCTAGGTTCCCTGCCAATGGCAGAACGGGGAATTGCAGCAATCAGTGGCAAATGTATGGGACTCATAACTTGTTATATTGGCCACAATAAGCTTCAATCTATAAAACTTCTAAATAATTTTTCACAACACGAGCAGCTTCTTTCCCACATAAAGCCAGTTCAGAAAGTAAATACTACTAAAACCAATTTAACCATCAGTGCATAGGAGTGTTGACACTCACTGACACGAGGCCATTAACTTCAGGAATTTCCTCCCCTCCTCTTGTTTCACTGCACAAATACAGATTGGAGTTGCAGGTCACTGTGTGAAGCTGTGCTGCTGCATTTGATTGCCTGGGTCTGTGACTGTGTAAGTGCTGTATAATCGATCCGGATCTTCATCTCTCGTAGACTCAGAGCAGTAGATCCAAGGTATTGTATGTAGCCCTTTGATTTCAGTGCTGATGATGCTAATCCATTTTTTACATAATTGAGACCATTTTTTGCTTAATTGAAGGCAACTTAATGAACCCTGCAAAGGACTGTGACCTGGTTTTGTCATAAAAACATTCCTGCTTTAAATCTTGTTGCTAAATGGCAGAAATCCATAAACTTATGCTGGGTACACACTAGACTAGACTATGGGGCCCATTTATCAAAGTGTATTTGAGGTAAAATCCTTGAAAACACTCGTTTAGGGGGGTTTACCTCAAATACTAAGTATCCCCCGGATGTGTTAAGGAGGGACCGCAGCAGATAACTCTGATACCTGCTGTGAACCCTTGTATGTCTATCTCCGTTAATTACCAGATTTTTCTCTCCAATATTTTTAAAACAAGCACCTTATGTGAAAACTGAAAAAAGGGTCTCAATATACAGCAGGCATGTTATGGACTACAATTATTTTTCCATGAATCAGTTCTAGATCTTTTTTAATATTTCCTTACTTTCAGATTCCCAATGGCTAACGAAGCACAACCATGTCCATGTGAGCTAGGAGATCAGTTTGAGTACAAAGCACTTGGACAAGAGGTACAGATTGAACATATAAAAGCATATGTAGCCAGACCACAAACAAGCACCGATAAAGCCATAATTGTTGTGCAAGATGTCTATGGATGGGAGCTCACAAACACAAGATATTTTGCTGATCTACTTGCTTCTCATGGATACACGTAAGCCATATGCAAATTGTTACTGACTTGATCACAGATTTATGGGAAACACACTTGTGTGACTTGGTGGAAATACACACCTAAGCCGTAAATGTATTTGTAATGCAAACAAAATTAATTTGCCCGCTCATCTCCCTATCCTGCCCTAGGAATGAACTATCTGAAAAATGCAGTTTGAAAACTAAAATGCATACATTTTATTGTGGTCGTCAATTAAAAATAAAGAATAGCACAGAAGTTGCACCCAGTATAACAACTATTTAGCAATACTGAATTACAATGAGACAACCATACTTCTAAACACAAAAATATTCATTTATAAAACAACATTAAGTAAGCATAAACTGGAACAAATACAGTTCAAGGATGGACACAGTAGCACAGATGCTTTTGTACACAGCTGCTGTGCTACAATATGCAAAAGCTGCAGGAGGCGTCTTCAGTAATAAGATGCCCACTGCCAGCATGATCCGATGCTGCGTCAGGAGAAGCTGCCATCAGATCTGCGTGAACATCGGTCATTTGAGTCACCCTCAGGTTACACAGGTTGGCTGTGTACTTTATGCTGCCAGGGCCAGTGAAGTTGCATTCAAGTATGCAGCCACTGACCTTGGCACGCCCAGAAACTGGGCCGACACCCCCCCTATTTTATGTAATGCTGGACGTCCCCACCTCCAAATGGCAACAGCATGTCAATCATGCTGCAGCATCAAATCATCTGCATGAACATTAGCAATTTGAGTAACTCTCAGGTTAATCTGGATGGGCGTGTATTTCACACTTCCGGGCCAATGTAGCTGTGTCCAAGGACGCTATGCCCCCGTTTGCTGTAAATCCGGACATTACCGGCTCTTCCCCTCCCCCAAACAGCGACTTAGGAGGTAGTGCGACTGTTATTGCAGACACAGATCTGCACATGCGTATAAAAGTTTCTGCGCATGTTCAGATCGCCAAATACAGATGTATGGAAACATTGGGTTTACCTACAATTCTGAATTAGGCCCTCTGTCACTATGATGGCCCGCCCTTCAATATATCTACATGTGGCCGTGGGGTCTCTGTACTAAGTCTTGGAGAGAGATGAATTGATCATAAATAAAGTACCAACCAATCAGCTTCTAACTGTCATTTTACAGGCTGTGTTTGGTACTTTATCTCCATCCACTTTATCTATTTACAAGGCTTAGTACATAGACCCCGGAGCAGTGGCGTAACTAGGGTATTTGGAGCCCAGGGCAAATTTGAAAACGGAGCGCCCCCCCCACCCCCCCCCCCCTAACACACCGATTTGGGTGCGCGCCGATGGCGCGCGCGCGGGAAAAAATTGGCGTGGTCACTTAAAAATGGGGCGTGTCAACATGACACACCCCTTTATTTTCACGCTGAACATTCCTATCCATATGCACCTTAACCCCAGTAGTACCCCTTATACAGTACCCCCAGTATGCAGTTGTGGTTCCTCTTATGCAGGCCCATAGTAGTGCCCCTTATACAGTACCCCCAGTAGCAGTCCCCACAATGCAGTGCGCCCAGTAGCAGTATCTCCTTATGCAGTGCCCTTTATATGGTGCCCCCAGTAGTAGTAGTCCCCCTATGCAGTGCCCTCTATATAGTGCCCCCAGCAGTAGTCCCCCCGCCCCCCCCCCCATACAGTTTTCCCAGTAGTGGTCTCCTTATGCAGGCACCCTGTAGTGATCCCCCCTATCCAGTGCCCCCTGTAGTGGCCCTTCCTATTATTGCCCCCAGTATTGGTCCCCCGAGTGCAGTGCCTCTAGTAGGCCCCTTTCATAATGCCCCCAGTGGTAGTTCCCCCCCAAGTAGTAGTCCCCAGTAGAGTAGGTGCTCCCAATGGTGCCCCCCAGTAGTAGCCACCCCTCCCCCAGTAGAGGTCCCCCCAGTAGTAGCCACCCCTCCCCCAGTAGAGGTCCCCCCAGTAGTAGTCACCCCTCCCCCAGTAGAGGTCCCCCCGGTAGTAGCCACCCCCCTCCCCCGTTGTGCAGATAGGTTACAAAATATATATATATATATATATATTTTGTAACCTATCTATAAAAATATACTTGCCTGAATCTCTGCTCCTGGTCCTGATCGCGACGCCGCTCCCGCCCGGGCGGGCGCGCTCAGCATTATGGGACAGACGTCATGACGTCAGTCCCATTACCCACTGCAGGAGCCGGACGGAAGTCCGGCTCTTGCAGTGGGTGCTGCAGCAGTCAATCAGAGTCTATCTGACTCTCATTGGCTGCTGTGTAACACACGCATCGCCGCCAGCGCTGACGGCGATGCGTGTGTTATGCACAGCTGGAGCCCGCCTCCTGGGGGAGGGAACGGGCTCAGGCGTGCAGCACAGGACCGGCGCTGGAAGCCTAGCAACGGTCCTGTGTAAATGTGTAGCGCTGACCGCACTCATTGCGGTCGGTGCTACACTGGCTAACTAGGGCGGGCCGTGGCCGGCGGCGCCCCCCCCCCCCCCCGCGCCGTCGGTCCTACGGCGCCCAGGGCACGAACCCCGCCCGCCCTGCCCTAGTTACGCCACTGCCCAGGAGTGAGTGTTTCTGCACACCATATAGGTCTGCTTAGCTGCAATGGTTTAAACTGGCAATTACACCTAGCTTCATATAGTTAGAAATACCAGACCTCATATGCAGGAGCAAATGGCTCCAGGTGTCTGACTCTAGTTCGTGAGGTTGTGCGTTTGAGTACCCAGTATGGCAGGGGGTGTATACATATACAGAACTACCCCCCCCCCCTCCCATCCCCTTGCATATCCTGCAATTGCCCTTTAGAGTTGTCAACTCAATTCAAATTGACAGAATGGATTAATTTCCCCTTAGTGTTGCAGGCCAAATATTGCATTTGTACTTTAGCACAGAAGGGAAAGGAATCAAACTTGTTAATTTACTGGCAAGTCTCTCACCTTTGCAGCCCTTGCTTTCATCAGACTCCTATGTAATCGGGGACTGTTTGTTAGTTGTTTGTGTCAAAAAGGTGAGAAAACCACTCTTCTGTTATTTTCCACAGTTCTTTACGTTTTATTTGAAACTAATATGTTTTGATGCACAAGCATTCAGTGAGCATACTCTTTTAGTATCACTGTTTCAAAAGTCAACAAGGTTTGTTTTAGCTAGATCTACGTAGAAGTAGATAATATGTGCATGTTAATGTGGACCTTCCTGTGTGCTCCGCTAATGACAAATCTGATAAATAATAAAAAATACTTCTTAAAGGGAGAGTAATTCTCAGACTGCAGCACACACTGCATGAATACTATTCATCAAGTACCATGATTTGGTCTGTAGCTAGGCGCAAGAATACTGAAGGACAAGGATTCATGATTGACGACATTTGTCAGACCATGGGGTAAATGTAATAGTCTATGCAATGCAGGCAACGGCAAAATTAGCCAATGATTTTAAGGGTTAATTATTTAAAAGTAAAAAAGATCTGGTTTTGCTATTTAAATTGTCCCTTTTATACATCGGCTATACTTGCTGGGAACTCGCTGATGCCTGCATTGCACAGACTGTTACATTTATCCCCATATCATCTATCATGTTTAGAAGGCTAATGCTGTACCCTTGTAATTGAGACAAAACATTTTGTTGTAAAACCCTGTGACAAAAATCTTGTTTGAACCAGAAAGATAAGATGTATGGCTTTACATGTCCTAATATTTAATATGTTGTTCTTTTTGTTTTACACTGTTATAGCGCTGTTGTTGCTGATTTTTTCGTTGGGCAGGAACCATGGAAATCAACCAATGACCAAACTCAATTTTTTAAATGGCTTGAAACTCGTCCAGCAAATAAAACATACAAGTAAGACTAATCATTTCTAAAATGATAACTTATAATTTGAGTTTACATTATGTCTCTAAATAGAGTTAGTGTCTACAGTCATTTAACTATCACTAACTTAGCCACCTACTTCTCTGATACTTCAAATCCAGGAGGCCTGCTCCCCGGTGATGGAGAGATTTGTTGGCTGGGACAGTAGTGCTAAGTTCCGATGGCATGATGAGAATGCTGTTGACCAACTTTAAACTACTGGTGTCCTTACTGTGATGAGTGACAGTCGCCAGGGCATTGCTATACTAGAGACTGACTCCACTATCTACCACCTTTCCCCCTCAGAACTATATAATTTTTTTCTTTACGCTCCCCATCTCTTTAAAGTGTGGCCAAGAGTTTACCAGGGACAACTGTAGACTCATAGATGTCTGGGTTTGAATACTTTGCCAATTTCTGCATTGCATACTGTTTTTATCACATGGGATATCATAAAATACAATGATGTATTTGAAACCAAAAAGCAAAGTATGGAAAAATGAAAAAATAACCATTAATAAACGAGTCCTTAAGTCTTCCTTCTGGGAACCTGGAAGCACTGTGCTGAGGTGGAGGATGCTCAGGCTAGCAAGTCCTCAGAAGTGCTTTGCTTGTGGATAATGGCCCTCATTCAGACCCACTCACGAGTGGCTGTCCGCTCGCAAGTGGGTCGATGGTCTGCACTGCGCATGCGCACGACGGAGGGAGCTCCGTCGTGCGCATGCGCGAGACGCGACGAGCGAAGGACTTTCCTTTGCTCGGAGTGTCTCATCAAAGGGGGCGTGCTGTCGATGTTGACTGACAGCACGCCCCCTTTGGTGGGCGTGTCGGGGGCGTGCCTGCCAGACGGAGGCGTTCCCAAGGGAACGCCTACCGTCTGAAGCCTGCCCCACTGACATCACTAGTGATGTCAGTGGGAGTGATTTTGGCTCTGATAGAGCCAAAATCACTCCTTGCCTTGCGGTTGAAAAACTCAACCGCAGGCTTTTGCTCGCAGTTTCGATGGTCGCGATGGTCAAGACCATCGCGACCATCATCCTGCACGCTCGTATATGCTGTGGGTGGTGACCCACAGCTATACGAGCGTCCAGGAGGACGCTCCATATTAATGGAGGTGGGCCCTGATTCAGAGCGAGCGCTCTGGTCAGAGCGTCCGGCTCTGAATCAGGGCCAATATCCCAATATGTTAGATTATAAATATGGTGTTACTTGAAAAGTTGGGAAACCAGACTGGTTTGAAAGCCATGAAATCTAATGCTCAGGACACTAAACTATTTTACACATAGACTGTCCCAGTGAAACCCAATTATTTTTCTGTAATAACTTGGGCTGAGTTTCCTTAAAGTGTTGTTGTTTGCTTGTTTTTTTACATGGGATAGAGGCGGTGTGAACAGTACATAATAAATGATACGCAGTAAAAAGTAGGAGACAAGCACTGTGCCTTAAATGTGTTACTATGAAAGCAACACTGACCCCAAGAAATGCCCCTGCAAACAACCCCTTCCAGAAGGGGCACACTCTTGGTTGTGTTTAATACATGGTAGCTGGGGCAGATCATTTAACTAATTTCTTGTTGTATTTTAAGATATCAGCAATGTGTCTATAAGCAATAAGATATTTTTTCATTCCACTTGATTGCATAAATTACACACTGCTTTCATAAATTATGCTTTTTTGTTTCAACAAGAAAAAAGCAGACTGAGAATAAATGAATGACAAATTAAACATTGTGAATACAAAAACCAACACACGTCCAGGGACTCATTTAGCAATGAACACATTTGTCCTGTGAATATTCCCAGAAAGATGCATGTATAAAAAAGAAGACACGTACAGCAGTAGCATTTGCGCCAGACGTCTGTCAGACCTATAAGTGTGTTTACTTACACCCCATGATAGCGTAGGCATGTGGCTTGATAGTGTTACTAGTAAATGCAAAGATCCTCTCATCTTTGTGCACAATATAATATAATGAAGCGTTATATACACAAGACGGTATTGATTGATGAGCCATATAATAAAGCCAACTGATAGTGGAAATGATGTCATCACGTTTGTGGGCACACTTAACACCTAACATGCACGGATACCAAATATATACATTTGGCTGGCTGTCCCCAAAAAAGAAGACTGGGGAGTACATATAATAGGGGCGCGATGGGATGTGGAGGAGTCAGAGTAGGGGTGACTGAGGTGACCTGGCAGATGCTGGGTTATTTACTAGTTAATATTAAACGTGAAATTCATATTTTAAATATAAAATGCCATTAAATACATAAAATCAAATAGAAACATCTATTTTTGCTTTTAAGATTCAAAAAGGAATCTTCTTTCCTGCTGTAGTCCAAATCAAAATGGCAAATAAGTTGTGTGAATAGACTTGGTATAATATAGTCACAACGTGATTTAAGTAATATCAGTTTGATGGGTCTTTATCATGTCTCATTGTACCAGCCCTCCAGCATCCACAAAGGATACGCACACTAAATGGTGTATCTTCCGATGCATGCATGTCTATTTTGTCACAGTCAATTGAACACACCATTAAACTACCAACATTCATAGGGTGCGCAAATCAGCATTATGCAAAAGCTTATATACAGATGCATGCATACACATGTGTGGAGTACATGTCACGTGGTAATGCATATCTTATAATGTATACTTCAACATTGGTTCTTTATTTTCCAGGGAAGTTGATGTTGTGCTGAAATATCTAAAGGAGCGATGCAGTGCAAAGAAGATTGGAGTTATAGGATTTTGCTGGGGCGGAATTGTAACCCATTATCTTATGCTGAAGTATTCTGAGCTGAAGGCTGGGGTGGCTTTCTATGGTAAAATAGACCTCTTCTATGAAATTACAAATGTACTGTACAGTATATAATAGGTTATGAGACCATGGAATTATTTATCAAACCTGTAATGACCAGGAACTATTGCAGAAAATTACTGCACTATGTACAATTTTCAAAGTGTTGCAGCAGATAGGGGGTAATTCACTAAAGAGTACAAATTTAATGATTCAGAAATGGCGTCTGCAATTTTAAGCAGTTCCAAAGCCCTTGGTACACCTTTCTCAATAAATAATAATGCACTTTGTCGGCATTTAAATAGAATATTTTGGCCAATAATAATTTTTCATGAGATTTTCTCAAGAATGCAGAAAAATGGGTTAAATAATGTGGGATTTATTTTGAAGTGTTCTACTGATGGGAAATGGGTATTTGAGCTTCCAAATGTGAGTTGTTAGTGCTTTTGCCAACTTTTTAAAGACCTGTATTTAAACAGACACAAATAGTAAGAGACGTACCCTTAATTACTCTAAACACTTGTATTTGCAGAAATACACTTGTTGGCTATATATCTTTTTCCATTTGATACCTTTTAACAGCCTCCAATTGTATGCTTATGTTATATTGTTTGCCACTTTTTGGGGGTTCAAGATGATTTCCCCACTTTTTCATCCACTTCCCCCAGCTTGCGCACTGTGAAAACGTTTGAGCTTGCTATGGTTGCCCGTGAATTGCCATTTACAATTGCATTACTCGATTATTGGGAGTGTGCTTTAATGACAGCTGTCATTTCGCACTACAGAACTACATTCACTCCTGAATGAAATGACCACATAAGGCTTCCTATTATATTTACCACTTTTCCACCAAAATAATGGGTCCAGCCCGGGACACTGAACACGGGTTTCAAGCCGTGTCACAGAGGCTTAAACCCCCTTTACACCGCAGGCTAGACCCGGGATATTGCCGGGGTTACCTCTACCAGTGCTTGGGGATTACATCATTTCCAAGCGCCGGGAAATCCGTCTCTCCCTATGCTGTGAACAGGACCCGGGTCGGATTACCCGGGATACCCGTTTCCACTGAGCCTTACCCACGTAGAACCCTGCTCGAGACCAGGGAAGGAATGCTGGTTCAGTTGACCCAGGATTTTTTCGTAGCAGCCTTTTCCATTGAGCCACGGCCCGGGTTGACACGGCAATAACCTGGGTTTTAGCGGCAGTGGAAAAGTGGTCAACTGTTGCTTATATGCCTAAATGCTTATATACCAGCGGTTCCAAAACTCAGTCCTCTAAGCACCCAGGGTTTTCAGGATATCCATACTTTAGTACAGGTGACTTAAATAGCACCTCAGTCAGTTCGATTATACCCAGGTGTGCCGAGAGGGGGGGTAGCGGGTACTAATTATCCCCCTCCCTCTTACATCACAGCAGCCCAGCACACGCTGCTGTGTGCTGGGCTTAGCTGGGAGACTGCTCGCGGCTGCTGAGCAGCCGTAGCAGTCTCCTATGCCTGTGGGGGAGGGACCACACTGATCGCTCCCCCCACTGTCTATGCGCTGGGCTGAGGGGCTCACAGCAGTGCTGCAAAAAAATTGGCCGCTGTGCAAAAACCATTTACACCCACTATGCACCTCAAGGCACATGGGTTTCTGGAGTACTTTAATGGCATTTTCAGAGAAGCAGAGGTTTGCACAGGTAGATGTCAGGAGTTGAGCAGAGAGAAGGCAATACTAGCAAATGCATGTGTGTTAGTGGCATAGGGCAGAAATCAGTTTTTTCTTTAATGAAGTAAAACTATTGTATTTATATAAATAGTTGAAGTAGCTCTCTTTAATGGGCCCATTTATCAATGAGTTTTATCATAAGCAACAAGTTTTAAAACTTATAATAAATGGTGCTGAAACCAAGCAGCTCCCAACTGTCATTTTTCAAACAGATGACCGTTAGGAGCTGATTGACTGAGGACCATTATCATACGAGTTTTAAAACCCGTTGCGTATGATAAAATTTGTTGATAAATGGGCCCCTAAGCGTCATTGTTTCCCATGCCAAGGGTTCACAGCCATTTCCACTAAATGAAATGTCTTCTGTTTTGCACCAATTCAGAATCTGTCGCCTAAGGGGGAAATTCAATTGCCCACGATGTCTTGTTTTTGCCTCAAAAAAAAATTATTACAGCAAGTTTTTTTCTCGGACAATTCAATTATGTATTTTCTGCATATAGGATCCATGTGTTTTCACGACCACAGGCTTCAAAAAATGGCACTTATCGAGGGTTTTATTACACCTGCCTTCGGGCCACACGCTGAGTAGCAGTCTCCTCTCCTCTGCGGTTCTACACCCGGCTTCAGCGCTGCCGTTGTTTTGTTTCTCTAAGGGGGGCATGGCCACACCTCCCACGATTAGACCATGCCCCAATAAGGTCCGAGTTTTCGGAGCTTATTGAATAAGCCTGGGGAATCAATTAGCCGGTGGTAAAGTACTGTGGCTAATTGAATTCCCCTCTAAGGGGCCTACTTATTAACATTATTTTTACTAAACTAAAGTGAAAAAAAGGTGTTTTCACACCCTGTTCACATTATTTTAGCCTCACCTAAATTTACTAAAGGGCAATTTGAGTAGAATTCGTAAAATTTTACTCCAAGCTCTAATTATCACATATTTTTAGTAAGCAGATTGCATTTCCCATAATTGTAATGGGAAATGTGATCTGGCCAAAGTTACAAAAAATATATAATTTAAATAATAACGCCATCTGGAGATGGTGTTATCCAGGATTTTCCCCATTTCCCCGACTCTGACAGGCAGAGCAGCTGTGTGGTCTACTCTAAACAGACCACACGCTGATCACTGTAAAAATAAAAAACTTAGCTGAGTCCAGGGCCGGTGATCAGTACTCCGGTGATGTCCTCCCTCCGGGGCTCCGGTCAGCTGGTCTCCTAGCTCTTGCACTGTGACCCTGGTCAGCTGCTGCATTAAACAGCTGACTGGGTCACAGTGCAGGATGGGAGACCAGCTGACAGGAGCCCCAGAGGGAGGACATCACCGGAGCACCGATCACCGGCCCTGGACTCAGCTAAGTGGTATTTTTTTGTTTGTTTGTTTTTCAGACTACACAGCTGATCACTGGGGCCAATTTTTTTTTTTTTTACAATATTTTTTTTTTTTTGCAGGCATCCGAAACACCCCTCTCTGGAAGAATTTGATAAATAGTAGAAAATAGGCTACTATAGGATAATACCATCTCCTAAAGATGGCAAGAAGGCCAAGCTCCTAAATGCTTCACAATATGCTGGTAGAAAAACTGGGCCACTTGATTGTGTTTGCCCCCCGGGTTGAAAGTTGCCAGCCAGCCCCTGGTTATACTGCAGGGGAAAATATTCTCATACTTCCCAACATTGGCCTGAAACTTGGGAAGTTTTGGAAGCGATTCAGAACCCCCATCCACTAAAAACACATTTTAAATACCATGCATTTGAGATCCATGTACGTTTAGAGCTCGATCACTACTGTGAACTTGGTTGAGTAAAATGACCGTAAGGAAGAAATTTAGAATGCATATTTGTACTATACCTGTGTATGCACACCCCTGTTATTTAGGTGCATTTGCACAAAACATTTGCATCTAGGGCCTGATTGAGAGATGGACACTAATGTGATCGCACCTGTGTTTTTCGTATGCAACGCAGCTGCGAAAATATGCTAATGTTTGCAAAGATCACCTGAGCATAAAGACGCCCATTGCTGCCTTCTTACCTGCGTGCGACGAAGCATACCTGCATAAATATCGATGCACATCGGCTGCCATCTTGCCTTTGCGGCAGGTCTGACTAGCCGCAGACTCGGGAGCTCTCCTCTCATGCAGAGAGTTCTCATGCTGCCTAACCATTTGCAGTATATAATTTATGCACGCCCATGTAACAGCATTGAAACGGACAGGCACGCCTGCATTTTTCTGACCACACCCCTGTCGCCACCCCCAAACTCTGAGTACCTGTCAATAACTGTGTGATTTATTCCAATGTGGATCCATAACCGCAATGCAAGTGCAGTGCATTTTATACGCATGCACAATGGTAAATAGTCGCTAGATCTGCATACGTAATCGCCATTGCGTTCATCTCTGAATTATGCCCTTAGTCTACTTTTTTTTATGTTTGTAAGTGTTCTACATTGTTTAAGTTACAGCTACATATGTGTCCACATACATCTATCCTCCGTACGCTACAAGTCGTGCTGCACATAACGTGGAAGCTCCATGTGACTCTGTAGCGCCGAGCGTCTTTTTGTGCGTCTTTTTATCTTCAAATGCATTTTATTCACACAGCGATGCAAAAGAATAGCACAACTTCTGCTGATGAAAATGATATGCAGCATGCCTATGTTCTGTGGGTCTCATTTAGACCCGCTCGTAAGCGCCTATGCGCTCACAAGCAGGTCGATGTTGAGGCCCTGCGCGTGCGCAAGCCCCGGAGCAAGAGAGAAATTCTCTCTCTCCGGGACTCACTACAAAAGGGGCGGCTGTTGATGTTGAACGACAGCTCGCCCCGTTTTGTAGGCGGGGCAGGGGGTTGGCTACACAAACGGAGCCGTTCCCGACGGAATGGCTGCCGTTTGGGGGGAGGCCCCACTGACATCACTCGTGATGTCAGTGGTGAGCTTCCGGCTCTAATAGAGTCGAAAGCACACTGGGGCTTGCGGTAGACGAGACCCTACCACAAGGGTATCGTCGCAAGCCCTGATGGTCCCGATGGTCTTGACCATCGCGACCATCAACCTGGCCGCTCGGTCAGCCACAATCTAGCGAGCGGCCAGGAGGCTGACTCTGTCCATAGAAGCGGCCGCCCTCATTTAGAGCGAGCGCTCGCATTTTGCGAGTGATTCTGAATGAGGTTCTGTGTGCGACTGCGGGTGTATCTGCATACAAAAAGCTACTTTACAGTGTTACAGCCGCTGACACTGTAACATAGCGTTTCGCATGCAAATACACCCGCAGTCGCACACAGAACATAGGCATGCTGCATATCATTGATGCATTTGAAGGTAAAAAGACGCACAAAAAGATGCTCGGCGCTACCAAGTTACACCACGGCATGGTGCGACTAGAAGGGCTGTTTAACGCGCAAGGAGGCAAGTTGTATGTTGACCCATCTGTATGATTCACTGTACTGCCAAACATCACAAACTGTAGTGATAGATCTGTAAAATACAAGACACACAAGATCTTATTTAGACTAATAAAAAAGATCTAGAACTGATTCATGGAAAAATAATTGTAGTCCATAACATGTCTGCTTTATATTGAGACCCTTTTTTCAGCTTTCACATAAGGTGCTTGTTTTAAAAATATTGGAGAGAAAAATCTGGTAATTAACGGAGATAGACATACAAGACATATAAAACTAATTCTAACAATTTCTTTATTAGGTTTAGTCCGTGAAGACATTGACAAGTATGGGTTACTAAATCCCACATTGTTTATTTTTGGTGAGAATGACCCATTTATACCTCTTGAACAAGTAAGTGCATTTTGTGATCAATATGATATTTGTTCAGAGCTAGTAGACCAATCTGCAAGCCTTCTGACACATGATATAATATAGATTTCTTAGTGAATATTTTGGGGTTCAGTAGAATCAGTAGCTACCTCAAAATAGGGGGTAGTTATCTGCGCTGTTCTGCAGCAGGTGTAGGAAAATACTGCCTCTTTCCGGAAATAAAAAAGGGGAGATTTCCCACCCTTTGGTGGTAGTAAAGACCATTAGAACAAGTAGTTTTCCCACAGTGGAATGTGTCTATATTGGGACACAATGGGGCATATATTCTAAATACAGAAATCACTAGAAACAAGTTAACTAAATTGGAAATTATGGGGCTATTTAATAAACATAACTATCTAATTTTTCCAGCATAATAGCTGGAAAATGTGATATTTCTGTTTTCTCCATATTTAAGAGCAGTGAAAAGTATGGAGATGTCACTGATGTCACAGACTTTCCACTGTTTCCTGAACAAGCTGCCTCTAGAATCTAATGGGGGTTTTCTCCTGGTGATATTTATATAAACTGCAGGAGAGATATTTATCTTTTTTTTTTTTCATAAACAAACTTCTCTCCATCTCCAGATAGTGATACAGGTATGTAGCCTTTCCCCTTCAGTGCTGAACTGTCAGCACTACATTTCCATACATATATAATGGGCCCCTGTACAGTGGCGGAACTAGCGGTGGTGTAGTGTAGTGCAGACCGCAGTGAGAGCGGTCTGTACTTCACAGTAACAAAAACACCGCCAGGTAAATTTTGTGGGGGGGGGTTTGTGTGTGTGTGTAAGTGCCAAGCAGTGCCACTGACTGTGGCACTGCATGGGGGGGATGCTACTGGGGGCACTGTATAGGGGGGTGGCCGCTATTGGGGGCACTGTATAGGGGGGGTCCCGCTACTGGGGACACTGTATAGAGGGGCTGGCCACTACTGGGGCACTGTATAGGGGAAACTACTACTGGGTGCAATGCATAGAAGGGACTACTACTGGGGACACTGCATAGGGGGGACTACTACTGGAGGCGATGCATAGGGGGACTATTACTAGGGGCACTGCATAGGGGGACTACTACTGGGGGCACTGCATAGGGAGGACCACTTCTAAGGGCACTGCATAGGGGGACCACTACTGGGGGCACTGGATATGGGGACCACTACTGGGGGCACTGCATAGGGGGTCCAAAACATATTCTTGCACCTGGACCCACCACTCTCTAGTTCAGCCACTGCCTCTGTACCAGATAGTGATAAGTAGCCTTTCCCCTCAGTACCATAACTGTCAGCACTATATTCCCATACACATATAATGGGTCTGATTCAGAGGTGGATGCAGCAACGATGACAGACGCAAACGTCCAATGTTTAACATCTGCACGTGCATCTGAGTCGCACTGCACATACTTCCCGATTATTACTGCCAGTGGACGCAGAACAAATTTGGATGCAGAAAGATGCAATTTTGGGGGCATTTTTGGGGTGTAACAGGAGGGTGGCTAGTCAGATGCAGGCGTGTTGTGGCCAGCAACTGCGTCCAAAGACGCAGTAACACTGGAATCAGCGTCTATGTTCCGATGGACATTCTGCTCCTCCATAGGGTTGTGTCCGATGTTGCGACCGATGGTACGCCAGTGTTGGATTTTGCTATGCAGCAGGTGGGTTGCTCAGTAGGAAGCCCATTGGTTGTGGCATTAGCATAAATTCCAAATAATTGCAAATTACGTCACAAGGCCACTGGTGTAGGATACATCACAGCTCGGAGTGGCTCCGGCACGGTGATACTTTCCAGGAGGTGTTTTGCAGTGAGTTAGGAGTACCTGGACAGAGCAGTGCAGGTGTTTGTCCCTACTGGTGCAGTATAATATATATCTAATTATATGGGTATATAGCATAACATACATAGGAAGGGATCCAGTCAATATCCTGGCATGCGGGATGCTGGCGCTTAGAATACTGGCACTGGATTCCCGACACCTGTCAGAATCCCAATTGCCAGCATCCCGAATGGAAGTAGCGTGGTTAGGGAGAGGGTTGGGCACTAGTGGGGGAGGTATCCTAAACCTGTCGGGATTTTGACTGCCGGGATCCCGAGTGCCTAGCAACCCGTACCCAACTCCATAGGATGACCCTATGGTATATTCTTGTGGACATATATACTTTTGATGCAAGTTACAGTTTTGAAATAATGTTTTGCACATTACTAATTTTTTATCATATATATATATATATATATATATATATATATATATATATATATTATAATATAGCGCTTTTCTCCCATAGGACTCAAAGTCGCTTTACAGACATCAGAAAACATGGTACATTGTACAAGGATTTGGTGTTGCAAAAAACCGCACTGATATAATTAAAATCAACCGAAACCTAGATAGCACAATAAGCATATTGTGGGGTTGGTGCAGACATTTTGGGAAAGTAACCTCCATGGGTTATATATTCCACCCACAAAAGGTACCAAATGAGGCAGCCGTCTTGGGCGCATTATGTGGGATTACCCTGGGTGGAATAGGGGAATAGGTTACGCCTAGAAGAGATGACACAAAATGGGTGGTTGCAGCTTCCTGATGCTAGGAGTAGGGTCCCAACATAATTGTCATGTCCATGTATTTTTCATCACATCCACGAGTGTACCAGGTGAGGCAGCCATGGTGGGCGCACTATGAAGGTTGCACTGTGGGTGATAAACCATACAAGGACCCAAGGCATATATGGGAAAACTGACACGTGTGTGGCAGTATGATATACCCTTTGTGAATAGATCCACATGAAGTACATCCTGCCCATGGAGGATGCACTTCAGTGGATATATAGCACACCAGTATAGCATACAGTGGGGTGGAAGTACATTTTACATAACCGGGATTAGTAAATACAGCAAACAGAGCTGCAGTTCGGGCATGAGCTTTACGGGTGACTGAAACACTTGAAATATGAAATGCACTGAATTAATAGATCCACGTGTTTGTGCATCCTGCCCAAGAATGAATCATCCGAGACAGTCATCTGAGGCGCACTGCGTAGGTTACATCTGGCAGGGTGTGCAAGTAGCGGAAATATATATATATATATATATATACATACACACACACACACACACACACATATACACACACACACGTTCAATAGTCCGGCACTCGTTCTGGTAGTATGCAACCACCTGGGTGCTCCTGCAATCAATAGTATAGCAGTGTTTTTCAACTCGAGACACACTACACAAGATTTTAAAATTGCCAAGGCACACTATCCGGCGATGCGGTGTGCGCGGACTATGAAAAAACACACTACGTTGGTTCCCACAGGAACAAAACACACTACATTTGCCCCCACAAGAATAAAACAATCCCATTGGCTGGCCTCCACAGAAAAAAAAAACCCACATTGCTCCCCACAAAAAAAAACAACCATACCACATTGCGCCCCACAGAATTGCTCCCCACAGAAAACAAGTTCCACATTGCTCCACACAGAAAAAGAAACCCATGGTTGGCCCCACAGAAACAAAAACAAAACACATTGCTCCCCACTAAATAGGCAAATATATGGCTGGATAACATATGGCTGGTCAAAAATGACATGACTGGTCCCCACTAAAAAATAAACTATGGCTGGTATCCACGAAGAAGAAAAAAAATATGTCTGGTCCCCACCGACACAAACAAAACCCACATTTCTTCCCCCCTTGTCACTCACATTGCAGCAGGATCGCGTGCAGGCTTCCAGGCAGGCTGCCGGGCAGGAGGTAAAGAGAGTGCATGCTGGCTGATTGGCGCCGGGCAGGTGGTAAAGAGAGACAGAGCGCAGGCTGGCTGATTGGCGCAGGGCGTTGGCTGGCGGAGCAGGCTGGAGGGCAGTGGACAACGCGGCGTGCGTGACCTGTGATGTCACGCCGCTGCGTCTTTGCAGGTAACTGCCCGGGCGTGCCTGAGTCTCCCTGAGGAGTTCAGCGGCCCGGGATGCTGAAGTACGGTTTAATGTGCCCGGTGGCTCTGACAGCCCCGCGGCACACTTCACAACCGGCCACGGCACACTAGTGTGCCACGGCACACCAGTTGAAAACCGCTGGTATAGCAGTCCAAGGTAAGTTCTAGAACCAGTACAAACCACACCAGTCACTCCAGGTTTTTATGAATTTATATTTTATGCAAAAAGCATTAGACCGACGTTTCAGGACTTCGCAGAGTTCCGTCTTCAAGGTAATAACTGTAGAAATGCAATGTAAATTGTGCTTACCTTATATCCCCTTGTGTACACAATTCTGTGACCTAGCAGCTCCACCATTTTTTGAGTGACCGCAATCTCACTCTGTGAGAGTGCTGAATCTGCAGTTAACCACAGGGTGTGATGGCATATCTGTATTGCGCAATGAACATGTCCATTAAGACATCAGCCTTAATGATGGGAATTTCATTGCTTTTTTAAGCTTGTGGCACAAATTCAGTAGGTTTTGTGAAATTTCAGATCATGTCCCATTAAGGCTTCGTAGACATGTGAAACCGTAAGGTTTTTTGTGTATGGAATTTCATTGCTTTTTTTATAATTTATTAGCCATCAGGGTTTTGAGGAGCAAACTGGGCCACCTGCAGGGCAGAAGGACAACAAATAGGTACACTAGCACGGATGGAGGAGCGGACAGCACACAGGAGGTGTTTTGGGGGTGCAGAGGGAGAGACAGCTGGGGGGGCCGGCTGCAGGTGTGTGGGGCAGTGGCAGCAGCGGGGGTGCGGAGCAGTGGCAGCAACAGCGCCGTGCACAGGAGCATCAGTGGGAGACAGGGACTCACTGGCGCTAGCCATGCACCTGAAAAAATCAAAGACACAGATGGATGGGCGTATATGTGAGATCCATCCATGCATCTGTTAAAAAATGAATGTGTAATATAAAAAAAGGGACATGCTCCCACAACACAACTAGCACCGGGCTTTGGAGCCCCAGTGCTGGTTGTGCTAAATACAGGGGACAAACGACGTAGGGGTCCCCTGTATTAAGAACAACCAGCACCAGGCTAATCGGAGCCAGTCCTGGTTGCCAAAATACAGGGGACAAACGACGTAGGGGTCCCCTTGAAAAAAATAAATTCTCCCATATAGAACTCCCGAGGAGGGGGCATGGTGTTTAAGGGTCAACACCTCAAAAGCTATTGGAGGTACCGAGCTGAAATGAGCATGGGCATGTAGAACTGTCGCTTGGTGCTACATGCCAAATTTCAGGGCAAAAATTTAAAAAATTAGGATTTGGGAGTAATCTAAAGTTCCAATTGTCAGTTATTTCTGACACTCTCAGTTAGGACCACTTTTCTGCTGTTCTCTTTGCAAGTTTTTTGGGAAGGCATAAGTCAGGGTACAGGTCTAATTTAGACTTGGGATTTGTTTTATTAGGTTACTATTGTTCCAGGGTAGGTACTTTTGGGGTTTGGGTAAATTAGAAAGTTGCAGTTTTTAAACTATTACCTCACAATATACAGATTGGAAGCTTCAACTTGTTGCGCAGCCTCAGTTGGTGCCTTCAGCAGGTGTATGCATTGTGGCTTTGCTTGGGTGCACAGAGATGGGCTGGCCAGTGCGGGCGCTAGCAGCGGTGGGACTTGAGGAAAGAAAGCGGGTGTCAGCTGTGGCCGGGAGCTGGGGGTGAGGGGGGGGGGGGGGAGTAGCGGGAGTTGGCAGACAGATGCATGTTCGGTTCAGGGATATCCGTGATGCCTGCATCTGTGTGTGATAAAAATAAACACAGATGCATGGACAGATCAGTGAGATCTGTCTGTGCTGCTGTGTTAAAAAAATATGAAAGTGTTAAAATAATCACCCCCCCAACAACAACCAGCACCAGGCTGTGCAGACCCAGTACTTGGTGTGCTAAATACAGGGGACAAACAACATAGGGGTCCCCTGTATTAATCACAACCGGCACTGGGCTATTCAGAACCAGTCCTGATTCCCAAAATACTGGGGAGAAATTACGTAGGAGTCCCCCGTATTCAGCGCAACCAACATTGGGCTCCGAGCCGGTCCTGGTTCTGGAGATATAGGGGAAAAAATTGCGTAGGGTTCCCCTGTATTATACAGACACTGCACCGGCCTTTTTCTAGTGGGGGGCTAATGCCACAGCCAGGGAAGCCCTATCACTGGGTCACCAAGCCGAAGCATCAACCCAGACCGCTAGTCAGCCCAGGCCAGGGATCCCTGGGGAGCAGGGGACCCCCCCAATAATGGGGTCCCCCTCTCCAGGGCACCCCAGGCCTAGGCTGATAGCCCGGGGTTATCCCCGGCACCCCTAGCCGGTGGGTGCCAGGTTGATTTGTGTAAAAGTGTAGTGCAAATGAAGGAGTTAAAATATTGCAGTAGAACTACAGACCCCAGCAAGCCTCCCGCAATGCTGGTATTTGGAGAACCACAAGTACCAGCATGCAGGGCATTAAGACAGTTTGTTTTAATATTTTATTGTTCTGCACCTTCACCTGGACGGCAGCCTTTAAGCTCTTTTACATGGCTGCCGCCTCCCCCAGGACTTCCACAAACTGCTTCACCTGGGGGGTGGCGGCCCTTGAGCTCTTTTGCATGGCCACCGCCCAACCAGGACTTCCCCGGTGTCTTCTTTCTTCGGCAGCTCTTCACTGCTGCCCCTCCGCCAACGGACTGCCGTGCCGCTGCCTTTTCTGGCTTATATAAGGGGTGAGGGGGGCGGGGCGATGACGCGGCGGCCATCTTTGAATTTCAGAAATGGCGCCATTTTTTAAATGGGCATGTGCGGTTCTCACCTCTCTTAGCCAGTGAGTGCTCCACACTGGGATTTCTGTAGTGAAATGCTGCGAAGCTGTAATTCGGGTAGTTCTGTCCTTAGAGGATAGTACTAAGGGCCTGATTCAGACCCGGTCGCAAGACTGCGTTCGCACGCGCTGGTCCGCATCCAAAGTATGCAAATCCTGCGATCACTAGCAAGACATTAGCACGCCCACTATGTATTGCCGTGCGATCGCGGTATGAAATTAGACGCCCACCAGCCTGACACAAGATGCCCACTTTCCCTTAGTAACATACGTCATCTCCAGGAGGTGTATTAAACAATTGGTAACATCGAATAACACGATGGTCAAGGCCATCACGACCATCGGGCTTGCGACGAGACCCTTGTGGTAGGGTCTCATGGCCGCAAGCCCCAGAGAGATTTCGGCTCTAACAGAGCCGAAATCTCTCCACTGACATCACTTGTGATGTCAGTGGGGCTGCCCCCAAACGGCAGGCTTTCTCATGGGAACGCCTTCGTTTCAGCAACCACCCCCCCCCGGCCCGCCCACCAAAGGGGGCGTGCTGTCACTCAACATCGACAGCTCGCCCCCTTTGGTGCGAGACCCGGAGCGAAGCATTGCCCGTCGCTAGCCGGGTCTCGCGCATGCGCACGATGGAGCCGGCCCTGTCGTGCGCATGCGCTGTGGGCCACCATCGATCCGATTGCGAGCACTCAGCGCTTGCGACTGGGTCTGAATCAGGCCCTGAGTTATGTAGGCAAAACAGAGAGAACTATCGGAGAGAAGATGGCCGTACATAGTGTTTATGTATTTGCTTTATCCTGATAACGAGACAATAAAATCTCGAAACGCCTTCATTCTATTGTATGTATATATGTATGTGTGTGTGTATATATATACAGATGTAGCCAGCCTCATCGCGCAGCAATCGCCAGGCTTTGAGTACTCGCAGCCGGCGAGTACCCCATTCAAGTCTTTAGTGTGCATGCGCACGCAATAGCCATAGCCGTGGACATGCTAATTACTGCATCCATGCCGCGAGCTCATCGCAGCATAGATGAGCGTGGCTACATCTGTATGTATGTGTGTCTATATGTATGTGGGTTTATACTGTGTGTATATATAATTTTGGAGCGGTTTTTGGAAAAAATATTTGTCAGTTAAGTGGTTAAACACAGAAGCACAGACGGATCTCACTGATCCATCCGTGCTTCTGTGTTTGTGTATTTATACACAGATGCAGGCATCACGGATCTGAGCCTGCATCTGTCTGCTGCTATCTCCCCTGGGTCCTGTAGCCCACACCACCGCCGCTCGCACTGCCGCTGCCGCCCGCTACCTTCCCCGGGTCCCGGCCACAGCTATCGCCCGCTACCTCCCACGTGTCCCACCGCCACTATCCCGCACTGGCCAGCCATCTTGGTGCACCCAAGTGAAGCCACAGTGAGTACACCTGCTGAAGGCACCTACCGAGGCTGCACAACATGTTGAAGCTTCCTATCTGTATAATGGCGCAATTGTGAGGTAATGGTTTAAAAACTGTAACTTTCTAATTTACCTAAACCCCAAAAGCACCTACCCTGGAACAATAGCTACCTAATAAAACAAACCCCAAGTCTAAATTTGCCCTGTACCCTGACTTATGCCTTCCCAAAAATCCCCCATAGATAACAGCAGAAAAGTGGTCCTAATTGAGAGTGTCAGAAAATAATGACACTTGGAAGTTTAGATTACTCCTAAATCCTAATTTTTTATGTATTTGCCCTGAAATTTGGCTTGCAGCACCAAGTGACAGTTCTACAGCCCGTGCTAATTTCAGATCCGTACCTCTAATAGCTTTTGAGGTGTAGCCCCTTAAACACCATGCCCCCCCCTCCGAATTTCTCTATGGGATCCAGCCTTAATATAAGGGCACAACTGTGCCCTTATAATATATATGGGTCCCGTACACATCAACTGCAGCGGCTGGCAACCCCTTCGTAACCTAGTACACTGCAGTCGTCGGATCCCCCACCCACCCCTGTCGCACACATATAGGCATAGCAGCCGTCGGATACCCCCACTGTACAGACATAGCAGCCATCGGACTCCCCATGCAGCACACATACAGCGGCCGTCAGTTCTCCTTCCCCTGTCGCACTACATACAGGCAGCAGCGTCTTCTCCCTCCCAACATCCCAGATCACAGACGCGGCTCCCCCTACCAACAACACATGACACACCTCACCCCGCTCTCTCCCGCAGCCAGGCACACAGCCAGCTCTGGGATCCCTGTCTGACAGCAGCCTCCGTACCACTACTGTAGTGAGTAACAACTCGCCGGGACAGCCCGTTATCGCTTTGGCTGTCCCGGCATCAAACTTTATATAAATATTGAGATATAGAAAATGCGATAGAAAGTGAAGAGTATGGGGAGAGAAAATTAAGTTTATTAAATAGCCCCTTAAGTACCTTAATGGATCTAATATGAATGATAAAGTTACAGAGGTCGGTGGTGGAATATAATTTGTGTGTGTAATAAATATATATATATATATATATATATATATATATATATATATACACACACACACACACAGTGGGGCAAAAAAGTATTTGGACAGCCACCGATTGTGCACTTTAAAAGATGAGAGACGTCTGTAACTTCCATCATAGGTACACTTTAACTGTGAGAGACAGAATCAGAACAAAAGATTCTGGAAATCACATTGTATGATTTTTAAACAATTTAGTTGTATATTCTTGCGGAAAATAAATATTTGGACACCTACCAACCAGCAAGAATTCTGACTTTCACAGACCTGTTACTTCTTCTTTAGGAAGTTCATCTATCCTCAACTCGTTACCTGTATTAATGGCACCTGTTTGAGGGTGTGGACAGGTGTCTTTTATACAGTTAACCAGTTCAAACAGTCAGACTGCAACCTCTCCACCATGGCCAAGACCAGAGAGCTGACTAATGACACCAGGGACAAAATTGTAGACCTGCACAAGGCTGGGATGAGCTACTCGACAATAGGCAAGCAGCTTGGTGAGAAGAGATCAACTGTTGGCACAATTATTACAAAATGGAAGACATACAAGATCACTGACAATCTCCCTCGACCAGGGGCTCCATGCAAGATCTCACCTCGTGGGGTATCAGTGATCTTGAGAACAGTGAGGGATCAGCCCAGAAGTACACGGGGGGACCTGGTCAATAACCTCAAGAGAGCTGGGACCACAGTCATAAAGGTTACCATTAGTAACACACTAAGTCGTCATGGATTCAAATCCTGCAGCGCCCGAAAGGTCCCCCTGCTTAAGCCAGCACATGTCCAGGCCCGTCTAAAGTTTGCCCGTGACCATCTGGATGATCCAGAGGAGGATTGGGAGAATGTCATGTGGTCAGATGAGTCCAAAATAGAACTTTTTGGCATAAACTTCACACGCCGTGTTTGGAGGGAGAAGAATGATGAGTGGCATCCCAAAAACAACATACCCACTGTGAAGCATGGGGGTGAAAACATGCTTTGGAAATACTTTTCTGCAAAGGGGACAGGACGACTGATCCGTATTACGGAGAGGATGAATGGGGCCATGCATCGTGACATTTTGGGGAAAAACCTCCTTCCCTCAGTAAGAGCATTGAAGATGCAACGTGGCTGAGTCTTCCAGCATGACAATCACCCCAAACACACCGCCCGGGCAACTAAGGAGTGGCTTCGTAAGAAGCATTTCAAGGTCCTGGATTGGCCTAGCCAGTCTCCAGACCTCACCCCAATAGAAAATCTGTGGAGGAGTTGAAAGTCCGTGTTGCCCAGCGACAGCCCAAAACATGACACATCTAGAGAAGATCTGCATTCAAGAGTGGGCCAAAATACCTGCTGCAGTGTGTGCAAACCTGGTCAAGAACTACAGGAAACGTTTGACCTCTGTAATTGCCAACCGAGGTTACTTTACAAAGTATTGAGTTAAACTTTTTGATTGTCCAAATATTTTTTTTCAGAAAGAATATACAAATAAATTGTTTAAAAATCATACAATGTGATTTCTGGATTTTTTTGTTCTGATTCTGTCTCTCACAGTTGAAGTGTACCTACGATGGAAATTACAGACCTCTCACATCTTTTAAAGTGCAACAACCTGCACAATCGGTGGCTGTCCAAATACTTTTTTGCCTATATATATATATATATATATATATATATATATATATATATATATAGGAACGTTGATATCCGCACTCAATGTAAATATAAGTCAGCAGTGTGGTGCTCCTCAAAGATCCAATAGGAATCCAAAACACAGTTTAACAGAGAAGGAGGGCACTCACCAGGTAAGGTAGTAGAATAAAATCACATCCTTATTACTTAACTTGATTAAAACATTGGAGTCGACGTTTCAATCCGCCTAGGGACCGTCTTCAGGACACAAACACACAGATCTCTCCACAGCTGTTCCCTCCTTCTCTGTTAAACTCCATATATATATATATATAATGTGTAAAATACGGAATAGTTTTAGCATGACTGAGAAAGTGAAACCTTTGCTTTCTGATGGTTCAATGCACACAAACTTTGTTTAAAGCATTATTAAAAATATTGTAGAAAATTACCTTCAGGCTGTGTGTATAAGGTGTATATGAAACATAAATGAATTTCATGTATGTACACAAACTTTTTTTGATGCACAAAATTATTAAAAATATAGTATAAAATGACCTTCAGACTTCATGTGTATAAGGTGTGTATAAAAAAAAATGCATTCTGTGTGTAGATTTGGGTCCCATTCCCAAGATATTTCATTATTTTATGCAAATATTCCAAAATACAGAATATTCTGCTATCCAAAATACCCCTGGTCCCAAGCATTTTGGATATGGGAGACTCAACGTGTGTGTGTGTGTGTGTGTGTATGTATGTGTATGTATGTATATATAGAACATGTAGAGGGGCACTCACTATTCCAATGCGATAATGCCGGGGTGCCTTCCTTAGGATAATATAGAAATGCGAAGTCTGTTAAAAAACAGCAACAGGCGGCACTCCATGGACTTTATAAATGAAGAAAAATGACTTTATATATATATATATATACACACACACATGGTTTCTGTACGTACTTTAGCCGCCTTGATAAAGGCGTATGTTTATTGCTGGCACGGTACCCCAGCACCTTTTTTAGGTTCAAGGATCACAAAGGTACTTATGAGCATGGTCTGGTACTGAATAATGGTGGAAAACCCAGCGTGAGGTCCCCCTACTAATGCTCTAAGTGATATGTTGCACACTTGCTAATATTGCTTCCTCACATGTTCTGGATTTATTTTCGAAAAACATACATGTGTGTCTGTACTAGTGAATTTAGACTATAAGTCTAAGTCTATAAGCTTATTAGTGCAAGCTAACCCTAATATTGTACATCATTATGATACCTTGACTAATTCTCTCCTGTAGGTTTCATTATTGGATAAAAAACTTAAAGAGCACTCCAAGGCCGACTTTAAAGTTAAAATATTTCCAAAGCAAAAGCATGGTTTTGCCCATAGGAAGAAGGAGGACATTAACCCTGAGGATAAACCATGCATTCTAGAAGCACGGAAAGACATGCTGGAATGGCTCAATAAATATGTTAACTAATTCAATGCATTATTTACCATACTGTTTTATTAATGCAAACAAGAAGTGTGGAAGCTGTGGTTTTGTTGTCCCATTTTAAATCAGTATGTAATCCATATAAAATAAATCTCTACACAACAGTTGTTAACTTTTATGTATCATAAATATGGCTTATTATGCACATTAGGAGAAAATGCTGATTTTTGTTTTATATAGTTTATGGAAAAGTTCAAACGGAGCATAACCGCCATAAACACATCATGCAGAAAATAAACACCAAACATTAAGCACAGTACAGATTTCCCAAGGTGTCATACCGTAATGGGGGAAAGTCATTTTTAGCAAGGAAACTGATCACCCTCCAACTAGTAATAGTGTATAGCAGGTAATGGTGCAGGGTATGGAGGGGCCAGTCATGAGCCCAGAAGTTCAAAGCAAGGGAATGCCAGTAATCAACATTGCCATATTGTACCAGGAGGTCAAGTGTACATTAGCTTTTAACAAGTTGACTAAAGCCAAATACGACAGCAAATCACATGTGAAACACAACTTCACACTCCAATACACGGCAATACACCATCGGACAAAACATTACATGATTAACATTGACAAGAATAGAAATCATGGATTTACTAAGAATCAAGTTAGTCAAATCAATCAAAATCATAATGCTATCGCAGAACAATGCCCCAAAAAATAGACCTGCCTGTGAGCAGCATGTTTGTCCAAAGCATTGCACAGATCAGTATGATCTATGCAGACTTAGGTGTTTCAATGATTAAATAAAGGGCACTTTTTTTTTTTTTTTAAGTGTGTGGGGTCCCCCCCAAAGCATAACCAGCCCCGGACCTCTGAGCCCAGTCTGGTACTGGAAAATCAGAAAAAAAAACGGCATGGGGTCCTCCTGCCATAATGTAAACCAGCCCCAAACTGGTCAGCCCAGGGCTGAAAATCCTCAAAAAGTGGGGACCCCAAAAATAAAATGGGGTCCCCCTCGTGAGGATCAGTCAGCACTGGGCTGAAAGCCCCAGGCTTTTCCCCACACCCCTGAGCATTGGGTGTGGATATAACGGTGTAAAAGGGTTGGGTACAGGATGCCGGCACTCAGGATCGCAGCGGTCAAAATACCAACGCTGGCATCCCGATATAGTTAGGATACCGACACCTGTCAGTAAGTATCCTACCCCTAAACCTAACCTTCCCCCCTCCTGCAGCCTAACCCTCCCCTAGTGCCTAACCTTAGCCCCTAACCATCCCTTTAACACCAATACTTTCTGTCGGGATGCTGGCACAGGGATTCTGATTGGTGTTGGGATTCCGGTGCCGGCTATCTGAGCTCCGGCATCCTGACAGCTGGGATATAAACTACATCCCATGTAAAAGATAGATTTAATATTGTTCTTTAGAGAGGAACTACAGGTCCCAGCAAGCCTGCTCCGGTATGCCGGCACTTGGAAAGCCACAAGTGCCAGCATGCCCAGACATTAAGGGCCCACTGGGACCTATAGTTCCACTGTAAAGAAAATATTACAAAAAAACGACAGGACACACACTGATTTCTGTAACACTTTATTACAACACTCACACTTCATACTTACCATCCATTGACTGTAAGGAAGGCCATTGGGTTACAAGGTTACAGTATAAAGTCTGAAAAATCCTAATAGAATCAGGAACAAAGCCTTGGTAATGCAAATCCTACAGTATATGTGAACACAACACACTGTCAAATGCCTTATCCACATCACAACTCCCAACAATATTGTATTTTTTAGCAGCTACTGTATATGTATAGAGTCATGGCTGCTATCAACTGTCTAGCATTGTGCACCAATGGTCTGCCACTCACAAACCCTGTTTCAGATGGGCAAAGTAAAGAAAAGGAATAAAGTCTGCAGTCTGAGAGCAACAAGTCTGGAAAAAAATCTATAAGTCCTGGTTCAATAAAGATATGTTTGTAAGACTGTACGATAGTGTGTGGAATTTGTATAATCTCCCTGTGCTTCCGTGGGTTTCCTCCTACACTGCAAAAATATACTGGTACGTTAATTGGCTCCCAAGAAAAATTAAGTGAGTGCATGTGATAGATTATAAGCACCAGTGGGACAGGGACTAATGTGCATGGCCAAATTTTCTCTGTAAAGCGCTGCAGAATATGTGCATACTATATAAATAACTAGTAATAAATCAAATAATATTTGGGTTACTAACCCAGTTTAGGTAGCATTATAATCTTAGTCTGGGGACCCTTTACCATCAATAATAGGATGTTACATGAGGAAGAAGATGAACAGATGTATAGTATGCAGCACAGACCATCGGGTCTTGGCCTTTTTACATTAGGAACACATTTAATAATAAATTGAACCTCCCAGTCAGTAACTGGTGGTGTCAGAATCCCTTTCAGACTCCCGAGTGTCACGGGAGACCTACTTCCCATATAAATTGCATACAAGATGCAGGAGTGACAGGAGTCACTGCATAAAGTGATTCCTAATATTTCACCAACAATTCTGATATATCACTAGAGTCCAGAAGTTGTGTGTCAGGGGTATGTTTCATTTTTCAAATAGAATCTCTTAACTATAAAAACTCTGCTTAAAAATCTCAGTAACGCTGCTAACATCTTGATTCCAACCCACTGGCGGTCACCCCTCCCCTTTCCATTCGGGAATGGTTTCACCACATAGTAATGTCGTACATGGACATGTAAAAGTCTATGTTAGTGGTGTACAGATTTTTCCTGAATTTTCTGCCACTTTATTCTCCTGGATGGAATTTAAAAAGTCTCCTTCCTACTCCTTTTTTTTGGTTGTTCTTCCTTGGGTGATGGCACCAGGTGATGAGTCTTTATAATGTGTAATGTTGCTATCCACATCCCTCCAAGATTTGTCATTATTCTCATAATTCGGAAACTTTGCAATCCCGTGGAGCCTATGTGCCTATTATTCCACCCTCATCCCTTCTCAGTTTTTTTCATTCCTAATAGTTATATAATAGTTTTCATGTCATGCTAGATCTACCAATTATTTTCTTCTGTAGGTGTATGTGTTGACCATTACACTTCTATGATATTTCACTTCCTATATATACACATACATACATATCTATTACAGATCAGCACTCACATTTAGTTTGATGATGGGCTAAATTTACTAAGCGGCGGTTTTGGTGTCATTTAGAAACCAATGGGGGAACGTGGCATGGAGTAGCAAGGAGTAAGCAGCTTTCTTTAGCTCTCCTGCACAAATATTGATATAATCATGTTTTCTTGGATATTTATGCTTCAAACTCGAAGATCTGCTGGATCACTCCCTCCTGTATGTCCTGGAGTGTTGTGGTTGCCTCCTGCTGTGTTATTTCTAACAATCTTTCCCAGCAATTTGTGGTGGCTATCTCCCTTTCCTGGTGGCCTGGAGTTTCCATTCCTGCTCCTCACTACTGCCTCTCAGGATAATACTTGCCTATTGGTTTTCTCTCTGTACCCGGGCTGTCGTCCCTAGTGTTCCAGTCCCTCCATTGGTGGCTGCTTGTCCAGTCTCCACTCCCAGCTGCCTTGCTTCGGCATGCTGAAGAAGATGGCTGCCATTTTGGGACTGCTCCTTACCTGAAGTAGCAGCGCTGATGGTCTTGTTGATACGCTGTTCTTGCCATTGCTGATCTTTTCTCTGTGGGTCTCTCCCTATTGTTGGTGCCTCCGATCTCCTGCTGTTCCCTAAGGAATTCTGGAGCTCATTCAGACCTGCTCGCTAGATGCATACACTCGCACCCCGTGTATGCAAATTCAGCAAAGTGACGGCATGGCAGGCAATCGCATGGCAAGGCATAAGCATGCCCACTATGTCTTGGCATGCGATCACTGTATACAGACGCCCACCAGCCAGTCTTAAGACGCCCACTTTCACACGTCATCTCCAGGAAGTGTATGCAACCATCAGTACATCAGGTACCATCAGATGTGATTGCAGCGCTTGAGGTTGACTATATACCCTGCCGCAAGCACTGCAATTACTCGAGTGTGAAATACAACCAGGTGACGTGTACAATATCAAAGATAAATAATTGTGAAGTCTGCTCAACTCACTTGTAGTTCCAAAGTCCAAAGGATTTATTTGCACAAAGAAATAAATAGCGTACTGCCCTTTACAATATGCATGCGCTATTGGCACAAATACAAGGCTTTGATTTCGGAATGCACTGACTTCCAACAGGCACTGCAGTACATTCAATACATTAGGGAATAAGATCATTGGATACAGGCAGGGATCTGTATATACTCGGCGTTGGATAGGTCAGTTCCCTCTTCTTTGTGTGTGTCATCATTAGCCAGAGGGCCCTGCTGAAACTATCCCAATTCTGGAGTTCCTTTATCTTACAGTATCGGGAGAGGGGGAAGTTTCAGGTTAAGCACATAACATAGCTTAACTGCACATAAACAGGATCTAAAACATTATATCAATAATATTACATTTATGTTTACAACAGAGATGCAGTATTTACCTATAATACACTACAGAGTAAAATAAGACTAAACATCAATATACAGTTATGTAACATTATAAATATACTAAAAGTATATTTAAAATAACTTTATTAATGATATTCCATAACCGCACGGAGTGATGGTTTCTGCAGGGTCACCAAAGTTATCCTATTGGAATACAGAACAGAACAAGCCCAAGGAATGGTGCAATATTATTACTCACAATAGCATACAATCAGATCTTATGCAAGCTGATCTCATACAATCAGATTGACCAATCAGTAATTTGTAACTTATATAAGTACATGCCTTCATCCAAAATATCTATCTTTAACAATCTACCCTTTGATAGTTCACAAAACACTGTCATACCTTCCTATGACATTTAGTCAGACATAATATTTTGTTTTATAAATATATATATATATATATATATATATATATATATATATATATACAGTTTAACACAAATCAGACATCGATCATTCACTTGAGTACTGGAGAAAAGGGTAAGACAACCCTTGTAAATACTCAGCGGATCTCCTAGGGACCATTGGTAGGATGTGGGAACTCATCTAACCTATAAAGGATGCTTTGGGGTAGGGTCTAAAGTTTATATGATGTCTGTGGTGTAACATTCACTATTCATATAATTATGTATGGCTAAACCTAATCACATGTCTTTTCTTAATAGAACCAATTTAAATATTTCAAAATATACATACATTTCTTTACCCTCCACCAATAAATACTAATCCTCTAAAGAATATTCAAATCACTATTAAGCCTACATAGACCTTTTTTTTTTCCTCATCAATTGTGGGCTCATAATATTTACAAACCCTTCATAGTGTTTCAAAATCTTAAAGTTTCATCAGGTCTATTTACTATACTAAAACTGAACAATGCGTTAAGCTGGACCAAATTTTTCTATCAATTTCCACACCTTCAGCACCACCACCAAACCCAATCTCCATCACTTGATTTCCTTTCCAAAAATAGATTGTCCTGTGGAAAAAACTAAATTTGGGAAAAGAGAGAGAGAAAAAAGAAAATAGGAGACAAAAATTAAAAAAGAACTGTGGTCTTCAATGCTGTAGAAGTAGATCTTTTGTTGGATCTTGATTTCAGGTGTTTAATGGCAATTGTCTCTTTAATGCTGGCCATACACCTACACGATTTCGGGCCGATAGCACAATTTTCGATGAGTCATAAGATGGATCTTGTGAAAATCATGTATTATTTTAGTAAGATACGATCTGATGCGCGCTCCCGCAGCTCCTATAATCGGATCTTATGATCAGATGTGCAGCACATCTTGTCCATCGTATCGTGTGCAGATCGTGCTGTTTATTTTGTTCATGCAATCCATCGTGTGGCAATTCAAGTCATTTCAATGACTGTATCCCAATGAGCGCGTGAAGCACAGGATCAATCATACGACAGATCATTTGCTAAGAAAAATAACAAACATGCTGCCAGGACTTGCAGGGATCTCTGGGGAATCGGATGGTGAGTCGTCTGTAAATGCTGGTCATGCAGGTGTATGGCCAGCATTAGTCTCATGGAATAGATTATCGGTGTAACATGTTCAATCTCTGTTTGGTCTGGAATCTTCTCAGTATTACTGACTTTCTTGCAGTGGGTGGCATGTATCCAAGTATCTCTTTCGGTTACCTTCAAGGCTGTGGTGCTGGTCATCAAAACCTGGTACGGTCCTTCCCACCTGTCTACTAAACTACCTGAACATAAGAAGTTTCAGATCATAACATTCTCCAGGCTCAATCTCATGGCATTTTGCTTCTGGCCTCTCAGGAGACAATAATTTCAAGTTCCTTTGTTGCTTCCTCAAGTGCTTACTAATTTTTTTATGAGGTACTAAACAGTCATTTCATTGTTGCATTTTAAATTTCTTAAGTATTCTTGAGGATCTATCATCTCATGGAGTTGTTTACCAAAAAGTATCTCAAAAGGTGACAGGTTAAGAGGTGGTTTTGGAAGTGGTCCTGATGCTGTGCAAGACTAGTGGCAATGCTTCTGGCCATGCTAACCCAGTTTCAACCATCACTTTGCTCAGTTTGTGCTTAATAGTCCCATTGACTCTCTCCCCACCTGTCCACTAGCCTTGGGCCTAGGGGGAATGTGCAACCTGCTACCAATACCCCTGCATTTACACATGTTCTGGAAAACTTCATCAGTAAAATTAGTACTTCAATCACTTTGGGAATACCAAATCTACACACAAATTCCTGAACAATTTTCTTATCAGTAAAAACAGCAGTATTATAGGCAGCTTAATAGGCTTCTGTCCAGTTAGAGAAAATGTCAATACAAACAAATACATGTAAATTCAAACTAATACATTTCAATTTAAATATCTGCAGGGTGATAATTGGATGAAGTCGATTTGTATTAACTGAAAAGGTCTGTCTGTAGGAGAAATATGGGATGATTCTGTATTGTTTACCCAGTGTTCTTTCTCAAGCAAGTAAGACAGAACATTGCTCTCTTAATAACCTGTGAAGAGAATCCTGGTGTGCACCAATATGCACCCACAAGCTTACACATACCTTCCTTACCCAGATGAGACAGACCATGTGCAGCCTCTGTTAGGCTTGGAAGATATGTCTTGGGGGCTACTGGCCAACCTTGTCCATCCTTCCAGAGTCCCAAGGACTCCTGACCACATTCCTTCACCTTCCAGATGGCCTTTTCCTGCTGGGAACACAAATCTTTCAATTCAATTAGTTTCTGTACACTTAGAACTTCAAACATCATTATCTTAGTATCACTTACAGGTAGGCCAGCTGCCTACTTTGTGGCTTCAGCCTGCTACCGTACTGTTGCCAAGTGACATTGGGTCTCTGTCATATGTGTGTACTTTGCAACCTCTCCTGGTAGTTGTATGGCTGTCAAAAGGGGAAGCAGTGCAGAAACCGACGGATGTAATCCCGACCACCGGCTTCCCGATTGCTTAATCCCGGCAAGGCACTAATGACAGGCATCAAAATCGCAACACTTGTTATTAGACCTATGCCGGGTGCCCGACACCCGGCTTACCGATCAAAGGTAAGCTGGGCGCCGGGCGCGGACAGCCGCGGGGGGAGGGTTAGGTTTAGGGTTCCCGGGGGGACTTAGGGTTAGGCACCCCCCGGAGGTTAGGTTTAGGCTAGGGGAAGGGGGGTTAGGCACCCCCGGGGGGACTTAGGTGTAGGTTGCGGGAAGGGGGGTTAGGTTTATGCACTTAGAGGGGGGTTAGGGTTAGACACTTGGGGGGAGGTTAGGGTTAGGCACTCCTAAGGGAGGGTTGGGGGTAGAATTAGGTTAGTACTTACCTTAGGACGATCAGGTTTTCCTCCTTTGTTGGGCTGCCACTGTCGGTAAATCATACTGATTCCATCAAAAGCCTTTGTATATGTCGTGCATGTGCCACTGGTGTGCCTCCTGCTGTCATAGGCATAAAACATGATTCTTATCTGTCATAGGACCCCAACTTTATATTATATGAAATCAACTGATATAAATGTTCCATGCAATCATGCGTATCTGTGTAACTGCTAATTCCTCGTCACTGTCCACCCTTTGTATCTTATGAGATACATACAGTATGGTAAATAAATTACAGGATTTAACATATTACATCTTTTGATGGTTATTATTTGATGATGCCATAAGGGACAACTTCCATCTTGTGCTCATTTGTATCAAATTTAGAATGAGCAGATACTGCATAGTGTGCATATAACAGATCACTCCCTTATATTGTGTTTTTTCTAAATCCTCTCCGGTGTCAAGTGTCTCGTCCCCTGGGTCCGATATGTTCCAAATATTTCTCCTTTGACCGATATGGCTGTAGCTTATCCTTATACCTTGTGTCCTGCTTGCAAGAAATGAAACAATTGTTTTAGCGTTAGACACAAAAAAATAATATCATAACAATAACTTATCCATATGACTAAGGATGGATACATATAGAGGTTATTAAGGATCTGGTCGCCCCTCTATCTACAATAAAGTTTGATTTTATACCAGAAATATAAAATTTTACATTAGGTTCATCATTGAGGTTTTCTGTCAATCTAACTAGCTGTAGCACACAGGTATGACCTAAACTTCAAGAGTTATTGACATACTCACGTGTAGTATTTGTGGCTATCATTTGTGCTTCTCTGGTATGTAGCTTGGGTATTCTCTGAATAATTCCCATGTGGTGGGCCTCTTTCTAATCCTTGATCCCTACTAGGCCAATTACCCTGTTCCTGTTTATGTATAGGGTAATTTCTCCCATGTACCTGAGAATAACATGAGTCTCTATTTTCCTTCTTGTACTGTCCCAATCTACCTGGCCATTTGTCCTATATGTAATACTTACCTGACTGTGGCTGCAGAGCTGTATCTAGACTTTTTGGTGCCCTGTGCCAGAGAGAGCATTGGCGCCCCCTCATTTTTCAAAGGGACATAATGCACCCAAAAAAGGGCCATGGCTTCATGGGGAAGGGTCAGGGAAGAGATAGGGGAGGCTAGGAGATGCTGGGGATGAAAAAAGAAGAAGCTACAAGCAAGAATGATAATAACCAGAAATTTGACAGGCCCAAACAGCGCCCCCTGACCTGCGGTGCCCTGTGCGATGGCACCGGTCATACTAGCCTAGCTACGGCCATGTGTGGCTGTCTTTCCTTACCATACCATCCAATGTACCTTTGCTGCTGTGGATGCTGTTCCTGTAGGGCCTGTATTCTCACAGTCATTAATTTCTCACTTTGCATTTCCTTTCTCTTGGTTATATTTTTAAAATCACCATAGACTTACATATGAACAACGCAAAATAGTAGCAAATTAGTGGTGTTTTCCCTGCATTCACATTAACACATACACGCGATGTTAAACAGTGCACAATGCAAAATAGCTAATGATTAGCATGAGAACACTTTTATTAATCCTTCTCAAAATCATACTGTCAGTAGTCAAAACACCTAAGAATAACATTCCAGCACACTGCAACACTTACGCAGCGCTAGTTAGCGCTATTCTCCCTGCACACTCAGTAAAACACCTAGCCGCGAGTTTAACACAAATCTCATAGCGCAGAGAGTGCAATATAGTTAAACTGTGCTGTGCATCTGAAACGCATTAGAACACTTTATACAATCCCTACACAACCAATACTGACTCAAAGATACCTTTTCAGCCTGGCGCTGCTCACTAAGTACCCCACAGACTCCCAGACACACAACGCTATTTAGCGTTGTTTTCCCTTGCAAACATACACTTAAAGCAAGAGTTCCGTAATGCAAAAGGGTTATTATGCGATTCATTCACAATGCCAGCATGTAAAGAAATGACTGTTTTCTGAAACTAAGGTGTCACGACCCTGTCTAGTTGTCACCTTTTTGCCTTGAGACTTACCCCTGTCAACTGTCCCATGGATCTGAGTTTGTAGTTCTCCTGGGGGATCTGCTCTGGCTTCTCTATGCATTCCTGTCACAATGATTATTGCACCTGGCCTCTCCTGTCTGTGAGCATTACTAGCCCTGATTGGAGTTGCAGGTGTGGTTCTGATTCTCAGTGCTGCAGAGATGAATACTCCCTCTGCATGTTGTACCTTCCACCACTCAGAATGCTACTGCCAGACCACCTGTCCGTATCCACCAATTGCTGCCAGACCCAGGGTATATATTTCCTCCCCTGATAGCATTCTGGGCCTGAACATCTCGTCTTCCCGTGGTGTATGGTTCATGCTGTTTCTGCATTCTAGTGTATCCCTGAAACCTGCTACAGCAACCCCTGGTGCAATCCAGAAAACCTGTTACAGCTATACCTGGCAATCCAGTAAACCTGCTGGCAGCAACACCCGATGCTTCCAGAAAACCTGCTACAGCTAAACCTGGCAATCCAGTAAACCTGCTGACAGCAACCCCTGGTGCATCCCGAAAACCTGCTACAGTAATACCTGGCATCCAGTCGTCCTGTTACAGCAATACCTGGCCTGTGCTCTGCTGCTAGTCCTACTCCTGGTTGGTCCCTGGCACTCTGTAAACCTGCATAGTGTCACCCTGCCTTGCTTCCTGCTGTGGATCAACTCCTGAACCTAAAATTCCCAAACCTACCCATTCCTTCCTGAAACCTGTTATTCCCAATTATCCTATCCAGCCTGCACCTGAGTTCCAACCTTGTCACAGCATTTCCGGATCACCCTGTTTAACCCTCATCTCAGCATTACCTGATTTCCCTTCAGCCATTGTCACGTTGTTCCAGTCCAGAGTCAAGTTCCAAGCTCATCAGTTCAGTCCATGTTGTTCCAGTCCAGAGTCAAGTTCCAAGCTCATCAGTTCAGTCCATGTTGTTCCAGTCCAGAGTCAAGTTCTTAGTTCATCAGTTAAATTCAACAAGTCTTCCTGCCGGCCCCAGTCCGGTCCCTCCAGTTTCTGTCATTTATCATCAAATGCAGTTTTCACTGCTACACAAGTCTTGTAAATAGAGCTATCTACATCATCTGTGGTTCCAGTCATGCTGGCCTCCATTGAAACCCGATCACCACCTGAGACAGGTAACTCGCAGACACCAATTGTGACAGAATGTTCAGGCCCAATGATGGTGGCGGACCAAGTACCTATTAAGGGACTAGATGCTTTCCGTAACCTGGTCACCCACTTGGATTCACAGGAGGCCGTACAGCATCAAGTGCTACAGCTTTTGAAAATCCTGAATAACCGGCTAGATGTTACCCAAACCTTACCTGAACCCCTAACTACCTTCCATCGACTGCTGGAACAGCTTCAGGCTCTACTCAGCAAAATTTTTCAGATCATTCCTGAATTTCTTAGAGCTGCCTCTGTCTCGACTAAAATCTCTGCCTTGGAATCCATAAGAAACGAGGATTCTTCCGAACCAAGTAATGTCAGACATCGTAGTTACCCACGCCCCAAGCTCTCTGTGGCTGAACGCCAGTGGCGCAAAGATTTACAGCTCTGCCTCTATTGTGGGAGTTCTGACCACTTCATTAAAGACTGTTTTCTTTGCAACTCCAGCAGTGGTTCCAAGTGTCAACGTCTCAGAGCCCGTTCCGGTCCCAGCCCAGATTCTGCCCATTCCGGTCCCAGCCCGGATTCTGCCTGTCCCGTTCCTGTCCCGGATTCTGCCTGTTCCGGTCCCAGCCTGGATTCTGCCTGTTCCGGTCCCAGCCTGGATTCTGCCTGTTCCGGTAGGGGACTCCAGTTGGCACCCCAGGAGGGGGTTTCAAGTCTCGCACCCCAGGAGGGGGTCTCAACTCTTGCACCCCAGGAGGGGGTCTCAACTCTTGCACCCCAGGAGGGGGTCTCAAGTCTCGCACCCCAGGAGGTGGTCTCAAGTCTCGCATCCCAGGAGGGGGTTTCAAGTTCCAGTTACCAGGGAGAAGTGTCTTGTAGTACAAAATCTGATCATGATTCCTGTTCAGCGTCTCCTGCAAATATCATTTCAGAAGATGATAATCTCTGTAGCCTGTTCTCAGCTTTGATTGTTGATGCTACTGTCTCTAGCTCCCCAGGACTCCTTCCAGTTCCATCAATTGGTCCGAATTCCGAACATGTCAGCTTCAGTTATTTTGACTCCTCATCAATCGGAGCATCCTCAAGTTTCCTCATGCCAGGCACCTGAAAGTGCTCCACAATCCTTGAACACACAGGATTCGTCGGATACTCCACCATGCATTTATTTTGATGGGGACTTATCTCAATACTATGCTTTATTGAAACAATTCTTCGGTATGATGAATTCTTCTTTGTCATGTGGTGTCAAGTCTACTAATATGGTTTATCTCATCTTTTCAGGGTAAAGCTTGGGACTGGGTTGCCCCTATTTACAACTCCAATGATCCAATGCTTCAAAATATAAAGACTTTCATTGAAGCTGTTGTCAAAGAATTTGGTCCTTACCCTGTAAACCAAACTTCTAGCGAAGTTCTCAGTTCCAAAATATTGTCCAAGCACTCTGTTTGTGCTACCAAGAATTCGTCCTCCACTCCTCTGAAATCTGAACAAGGTCAAGTTTTCAAGGGCCAGTGTGCCGAATTCCAGGCATCCCAAGAGAGCAGCACTTTTGAATCTGTAACCCAGAACATGACTTGTGCACACACCTCCTTGTCCCCTTTCTGCTACTGTTCCTCAGAAAATTCTGATCCTGTCCTTCCCAGCCACATATTTCCACAGGAGTTACCAGAGATTCCTTGTCCGTTGGTTGGCACAAAACGTTGGCCCCAGTCCGGTCCCTCCAGTTTCTGTCATTTATCATCAAAGGCAGTTTTCACTGCTACACAAGTCTTGTAAATAGAGCTATCTACATCATCTGTGGTTCCAGTCATGCCGGCCTCCGTTGAAACCCGATCACCACCTGAGACAGGTAACTCGCAGACACCAATTGTGACATAAGGTTTAGTACAAGATAAACAGACTGTGTTTGGTGTTGTAGTGATCTACTCTGTCTCAACAGATTTCCGGAACCATCGGTGAGAAGATCGGAACATGCATCTGCAAACTATGGACTATAGAGAGTTAAAACATTAAAATGTACTCTGTAATGTTAGCAGCTTAGATTTGCATGCAGCGGGAAAAATGAGACAAAAGGCTGTTGGAGGCTAATCTGTGTCCACATGAATTGACCTGTTAACTAGTCCTGTAACAGAAGCATCGTGATGGAGAACCAATGGAATCATGACAAACTTGCCTATTGTATTGCCTATCCCTGTAAGAGTATATATGTGCGCTCTCTGACCCCAATCAAGAGTCTTCTTGCTGTGCTGTTGACGGAGGTTTCTTGCTGATGCCGGTATCTGGGACCAGAGTGCGTGCGTATGTAACAACTGTACCTTGGGTCTGTATGATTTATTTTCGCTAATTGTCTTTAGATAACAGCGTGTAACCATCTGTTTTTATGGTGAATAATAACTTTTTGTGCTTTGGAAACACATTCAAAGTCTGAAGGCATCTATTTACTGTGCGACTCATTACGCTAAATTGCGACAACACTAGAAGGTATAGGCAGGATTTAGAAGGTATAGGCAGGATTGTATAAAGGTTTAGAAGGTATAGGCAGGATCGTATAGAGGTTTAAATTATGTATCGATAGTTGGGGGCTCGCAGTGTTAATCACACCACCGGTCACTCGGTAACGCTTGGTAGCGATCTCTCAGCAAAAGGGTGGAGGCGCCTAGCAGGAGAACACATTGTGCCTTCGAAATCTGTTACCACTGTTGTTGCTGAGAGTGCGCTACCTGTTACTGTGACTTTAGGAGCGCTGATTGAGAATCCAGGGACGAGGGAGGAAAAAGTTTGTTTTCCTTCATCGATAGGTTTTGTTTTGTGTGTTAAACAGGGGAAGTCGCATTATTGTGTATGCGGCTAAGTCGCATTAAAGCGTAAGAGTAATAATAGTGGTATGTAGCAGTCGCATTATTGTGTATGCGACTAGTCGCACAATAGCATATACGTATTTTCCGGTATTGCTGCCACGTGTTTTAAACAAGCCGTTGAGATTACATTATCAAGTGTTGCCAATGACTGGGTTAATGTGTATTTTTCTGCTCAGGAAAAAGGTGTGTGAGCATTTGTTGGTTTAGGGTGTAACACGTTTCCTAAATGTTAAGGGTATCTTAGGACCCTTAAGTGCCAGGCGTAAGGAGCAGCCTAGTGACTCAGTAGCAGCTTACCGTTTACTATACACAAAGCAGGTGTATGGGTTGTTATTTTTGTTAGGGTTCGGCTCTCAGTGTGATTACAGTATTCAGTAATTGGTTAGGCTTATTTGAGCACTGTAATTGAACCGCATAGTTTTGGCTAAACTGTGATTGTGAACTGATAAGAGGGTGGACAAAATCAACTGAAAAACAAAGGGTAAGTATTACCCCATAGCAGTTGAAAGGTAGTCAAAAAGGGATTTCTGCGTGGAAGCAGCTTTTCTTCCATAGGTGAGTGGAGGCGTCTAGAGGTCTTCCATAGGATTTGTGGATACGCCTTGTTTCAAAGACGTCCACAGGTAAGTGAAAGTGTCTTGAGTGTCTTTCACCGGTTTAAATCTTTATTGAAAAACGTAGGGGTCCCAAGATGGCAGCCACGCAAACAGTAGAGATGTTAGTCAATGATGTGCTGCTAATGGAAGCGCCGCTTGGGTCAGCACGCCGTATTATGCATACTAAATACGGTGCTTATGCAATTAGGTACTGTGATGTATGGTTTAAGATGACTATGAAGAGTGTTAGACAGTTTCCCAGAATTGGTAGCTTTGATAAGGATGTATTGAACAATGTCCGAGATAACATCAGTATGGTGCGTTCTCGAGTGAAAAAAGTAAAATATAACGAATGTTTAAAATTATGGAGCATGAAGGGGATGTGTGGCTTAAAGGTGTGCAAGCGACGCAAAGTAGCGTCGCAAGAACGTTACCGGAAAGTACACCCGCAGCGAGATAGCACGCACATGCAACAAGGTAGCATTGTGGAAGGTATTGCCAGTGGTTCACGCGCACCACTGCTGCCCTATGCGGATGGGGGTGCAGGTACAGTTGTTGAAAAAACCCATAAAAATGTAACAAGTAATTTGTACCCTCTCTTAAGTAGCCATAAGGAAAATGTTTATGATGCGGATGATGAGCCTATTGTTATGTCTGCCACTTCCCATGCTGTACACATGTTAGATGCTCCACCACGACAAGCACAAGTGGTGCCGCCATCTTCATCAGTGATAGTACAGGAAGTGTTAACATCCACTGCACCCATAGAGGAATTTGTTAACCCTATACATAGCAGTAATAGACTAAGGGCCTGATTCAGACCCACTCGCAAGCGGCTGTCCGCTCGCAAGTGGGTCGATGTTGTGCACTGAGCATGTGCACGATGGCGGGAGCTCCGTCATGTGCATGCGCCAGACGCGACGAGCGAAGGACATTCCTTCGCTCGTTGTGTCTGATCAAAGGGGGCGTGCTGTTGATGTTGATTGACAGCACGCCCCCTTTGGTGGGCGTGCCGGGGGCGTGCCTCCCTGACGGGGGCATTCCCAAGGGAACGCCTACCGTCAGAAGCCGGCCCACTGACATCACTAGTGATGTCAGTGGGAGTGATTTTGGCTCTGATAGAGCCAAAATCACTCCGGGCCTTGCGGTTGAAAAACTCAACCGCAGGCTCCGGCTCGCAGTGGCGATGGTCGCGATGGTCAAGACCATCGCGGCCATCAAACTGCACGCTCGTATAGGCTGTGGGTGGTGACCCACAGCTATACGAGCGTCCAGGAGGACGCTCCATAATTATGGAGGGCGGCCCTCATTCAGAGCGTGCGCTCTGCTCAGAGCGTACGTCTCTGAATGAGGGCCTAAATCTCCAGCCAGGTAATAAGGTCAAAAGTAGCAGTGCGGCCGGTCTGCATCCCATCCGGACAATAATTGTTCCGAATGGGAATGCGGATGCGAACGGTGTAGTGCCCACAAGGGAGGTAGCAATGCATTGTCCTTGGACAAGACCGGAGCTAAATTCCATAATGAATGATTTCCCCGATCCCAAAAAGGAATTAGCCAAATGTCAAAGATTTTTGAAAAATTTGGGTAGTTCTCACAAGCCAAGCAATAAAGATTGGCGAGTGGTGTTAAGGGCTTGTCTTCCACACAATACCGACATGTCAAAATTTAGCACGGATTGTGTATTGGATGAAGATGTTCCCATAACAGACAAAGTTAACCAAGGTAACATTTCCCGCATTGTAACTCAATTGGGTGTATATTTTCCAGTAGTAGTTAACTGTAGCAAAATTTTCACCATAAAACAAAAAGAGAGTGAATCTGCAGGAGATTATTGTAACAGAGCTCTGCAGGCTATCACCCAGTACACTGGGTTAGAAAATATTAAAGATAGCACTCACTACAGGGGAATAATTGTCACCATACTTATGGATGGTCTAAAAGAGAACCTAAAGACCCGGGTGCAGACCTCACAGCCTGGCTGGAGGGGAGTCACTGTAGACACCCTCATAGAATCTGCAATTGAACATGACAAGAACATCTGTAAAAAGAGAGTGACCCAGAGTGAGAAACTAATGGCTGTTAGTATTCAAGCTCTAGAAGGAATGATGGTAACATCACAGCCAGCAGGCACACCTACACCTGCACCTGAACAGCTAGACGTTCTCACTAATCCTACACCACCACAAACACAGCCCTATCCCACTTATCACACACAACCACAACTCCTATACTATCCACAACCCCCATATCTCCCTCAATATCCTTACCCATACCGACCACCTTTCCCTCCTGCTCAACCCACACAGCAATCCTTTCATCCACCCCACTCATGGAAGTGCTTTAATTGCAATCAGCCAGGACATGTAAGTAGGAATTGTACAGCAAAGAGGGTAGGACCCCCTAATCAGGGAGTACCTGGATATCCCCATAAGTGATATACGCAGAGACCAGCAAATGTCCAATAGACACCAGCTCCAGTTGTAGCAGTTAATTTAGAGAGGGAGTCAACGCTACGGGTCAGGTTATACCCATAGTCTACAGATAGTCAGGTTAACGGGAAGTACTAGGGAAGAACCGATAATGATGGTTGAAGTAGCTGGTACTAAATATCCTTTTTTTGTAGACAAAGGGGCGACCAGGTCAGTGATAAAATCTCCCGTTAATTTACAGATAACCAACGAGACAGTACCAGCAATGGGCGTAACGGGTAAAGTGCAACATTATCCTTTAACAAAACCCACAGAGGTCACTATCGGGCCATTGCATACCAGGCATTCTTTTCTCCTGGCAGCAGCGGCCCCTACTAACCTACTGGAAAGGGATTTGTTATGTAAGATGGGATCTGTCATATATTGTACCCTTGATGGTGTATTTTTAGTTATCCCAGAGAGAGTTGTGCACGAGGTGAGGGATGTGTTGGACATTCCCCAAAGGATAATGTATCACTCTACCAGTTTAAGTGAGACTCCATCTCAGGTAGATCTAATGTTGTCCCAAATTCCAGATTCACTTTGGACCAAGGATGGATAAGACACTGGATTAATGGCAAACGAAAGTCCCGTAATGGTAAATTTAAAAAGCGTTAGGCAAGCTCCTAAAATTCCCCACTACCCACTAAAGCAGGAGGTAGAATTAGGGGTTTATCCCATAATTGAGCGATTGTTACAGCAGGGAATTTTAGTTAGTACAGCTAGTGTAACCAACAGTCCCATCTTTCCTGTAAAGAAGAGTCGTGGGAGGGGTTATAGGCTGGTACAAGACCTTACAGGTGTTAATAAGGTGGTAGAGAGCCAATTTCCCGTAGTGCCAAATCCAGCTGTCATTCTCATGCAGATCCCACCAAATGCAACCCATTTCACTGTCATTGACCTATGTTCTGCTTTCTTCTCTGTGCCTCTTCATCCTGACTGTCAGTACCTATTCGCCTTCACATACAGGGGTGTACAATACACATGGACACGATTGCCCCAAGGTTTCATAGACAGCCCCAGTATCTTTTCCCAGGCCTTACATGACTGTTTACAATCTTTTCAACCTGCCAATGGATCTGTTCTAATATATGTGGATGATTTATTGTTATGTTCTGACTCGTTTATGTCATGTTTAAATGATACTAACTTTTGTTGCTTCATCTCTCGCAAACAGGACACAAGGTTGCTAAGGACAAACTACAGCCATGCCAGTCCAGGGTTAAATATTTGGGACACTGCCTAACTCAGGGGTTACAACATCTCACAAATGACAGAATCCAGGCCATACAAAACATGACACTGCCTCAAAACCAACAGCAAATATGTACCTTCTTGGGAATGTGTGGATACTGCAGAATGTGGATCCCAGGTTTTTCTATTTTGGCCTTGCCATTACAGGACTTAGGGCCTCATTCAGAGGCGGTCGGAGGATGCAAGCGGTTGCTCAGAAACTGGGTGGCCACTTGCATCCTGACCGCCCGCCTCTGTTGCGGTCGTTAGGCTGTGGGTTAACACCCACAGCTCTAACGACCACTCTGGTGATGGTCGCGATGGTCAGAGACCATCGGGGCTTACGACGAGACCCTAGTGTAAGGTCTCCCGTGTCGTAAGCCCCGGAGAGCTTCTGGCTCTGTCAGAGCCGGAAGTTCTCCACTGACATCACTAGTGATGTCAGTGAGGCTGCCCCCAAATGGTAGGCATTCCCATGGGAACGCCTCCGTTTGGGGTGCCACCCCCCCGGCCCACCTTCCAAACGGGGCGAGCTGTCAATCAACATCGACAGCTCACCCCCTTTGGATAAAGACCTGCTACGACCGGCGCTGTCAATTGTAGCGGGTCTCACGCATGCGCACGACGGCACCGGCGCTGTAGTGCGCATGCTCTGTGGGGGGCCATCGACCCGGTCTGAGCACATCGGCGCTAATGACCGGGTCTGAATGATCCCCCTAGTCTCCTCCTCAAAGCCTGACCATGTCATACACACAGAGGAATCAGAGCAGGCTTTCCTTAATCTTAAGGATAGTCTGACAAAAGCACCTGCATTGGGAATACCAGATTATGAAAAACCTTTCAATTTGTATTGTACGGAAGCTGATGGGTGTGCAGCAGACGTCCTCACACAAAAACATGGTGATGCCAGTAGGCCCGTAGCATACTACAGTGCACAATTGGACACTGTGGCAAGATCACTCCCAACGTGTTTAAGAAGTGTAGCAGCAACTGCTCTATTGGTCAGTAAGAGTGAGGATGTGATACTATGCCATGATATGATTGTCTACACTCCCCATGCTGTATCTGCTTTGCTAAACTCTGCCCAAACCAGACATGTCTCCTCAGCTAGGTTCACAAAATAGGAACTAGCCTTCATAGCACCTGCAAACATCACCATCAAAAGGTGCAGTACGTTAAACCCAGCTAGGTATTTACCATATGTGCAACATGATGCACAAAGGGTGGAGAGAGGTGAGCCGCTGGCAACAGGTGAGTTCTGCAGGTATATTGATGCACATGATTGTATGGAATATCTAAATCAAACTTTTACTGCAAGACCTGACATACGGGATACACCTTTAGAAAATGTAGATGTGACATTTTACATGGATGGGAGTTGTCATAGACAGACTGATACTGGAGAGTTATGTACAAGTTATGCTGTTGTAAATGACAAGGACATCATAGAAGCCAAACCTTTAGGACCACCACACTCGGCCCAAGTGGCGGAACTGGTTGCACTAAAGAGAGCGTGTGAATTAGTGGAAGGTAAATCTGCTAATATCTATACTGACTCTAGATACGCCTTCGGAGTAGTACACGATTTCGATGCCTTATGGCGTCTCAGAAAATTTATGACGGCAGCAGGAACACCAATTGCACATTCCAAACATATAAAAGGACTATTAACAGCAATCCAATTGCCAAAGGCAGTGGCAGTAATTAAGTGTAAAGCCCATACATGTGAGAATGATCCGTTGTCACTGGGCAACAACAGAGCAGACGAAGCTGCAAAATGGGCAGCAGGGTTAAAAATGAATGTACCCACGGAACAAATTATGTCTTTCCAAACAATTGATATGTTGAAATTAATTGAGATGCAAAATTTGTGTTCTACCAAGGAAAACTCAGTTTGGAGGTCCAAGGGATGTGGGCAAGAGTCCTCCGGGCTCTGGAGGGATGGACAAGATAAGTCAGTAGCTCCCAAGGCATATTACCCCAGCCTGGCTGAGGCAGCGCATGGTCTGACTCATTTGGGAAAGCAAGGTGTGTGCAAATTGGTGAGAGCATACTGGTGCGAACTGGATTTTTCTTCTCAAGCAGAAAAGAGAGCAATGTCCTTTCTGACCTGCTTGAGGAAAAACATTGGGAAAACGATCCCTACCAAACCATCTCACATTCCACCAACTGACGGACCTTTCCAGGTAATACAAATTGATTTAATCCAATTACCACCCTGCAGGAATCTCAAGTATGTATTAGTGTGCACTGATGTGTTTTCCAATTGTGTTGAGGCATACCCAGCTGCCACTAATACTGCTGCGTTTACTGCCAAGAAAATTGTACAGGAGTTTGTATGCAGATACGGTATCCCTAAACTTGTCGAGAGTGATAGGGATACTCATTTCAGAGGTGATGTTTTTCAAAATATGTGTAAGCTGATGGGTATTAATAGTCGACTTCACACCCCTTACCGACCGCAAGCCAGTGCCAAGGTAGAGAGGATGAACGGAACTATTAAAAACAAACTCCATCCCCCCTCTAAATTTGTCCCCCTTTGAAATACTGTTTGATTATAAGTCCAGAGGAAGACTTGAAGGGTAACAACGAGGTAACTGTAAGGTATCTTATAACAATGAGTAAACAGTTAAAGCAGCAACAGCAGAAGCTGAAATTGTTGTCCCATGATTTGCCTGAAACAAACTGTCATGATGTTGAACCTGGAGAATATGTTATGATCAGAAATTTCTTGCGTTCAGGTTGTTTGACTGATCGTTGGGAAGGTCCATATCAGGTGTTGCTGATGAGTACCACATCTTTGAAAGTGGCTGAGAGAGATACCTGGGTCCATTCCACTCCCTGCAAAAAGGTCAACTAACCAGTGGAGAAACAAGGTGGAGACGAGGCTGATAACACGGACCTGCTGATCGCGAGCTTGTTCCAGGAGGATTAAAAGGTGGCAGTGAGATACCTGAGCTAAAGAAATTTGCAGGTCCCTGCTACGGCGATGGACTGGTCTGCTGTGTTCATTTTTATATTCTCTTCCAGAGTTTCCATCATCCTGCTTTGTTCGGGGATTTTGGGTTTCTGTGATGGGGGACTGTTAGAGGAGATGGGAGCTGATTGCAGAATTGATGGAGTGGAGTCGAAAGGAGGAATGCTATGCCAATCAGGGGAGTGTTTGACCAATTTTAGTACTGTAATTGTTAAGAGATCTGCTATTTTGGATACTCAGGGAGTGTGAAGGTCTATCATCTGAGGATTATTGTATGTGTGAGTTCTGTGGGTCCGTAATTGATGAGAGATGCATCCAACGTTGTCAAACTAAGTATAATCAGTATTGGTGTGGGTATCCTCTAGAGGAATATCACACCATGGTGGGTAAAATTTTGGACCAAACTGACTGTTGGGTGTGCTCTCACATGCCCCAAGGACAGCATAATGTAGGATTAGTGCCCTTCCTGTTAAATATCTCTGAAATTCTAGAATTGCAAAAAGGGAAGACACTGGATGGAAAAATTCTTAATACCAAACCACCCATTTTAAGCTTCACCAGTACCAAGCAGATACAACACTTTTATGTTTAAACATCACAAACTCCAATGAACCAGGAAGTTGGGAGGTGACTGGGAATAATTAGATGATGACCTTCTCAAAAAGATCTGACCATGAGCCTAAGAATTATCAACTATTATGCAAAATTAGATCAGGTGGAAGACACTTCCTGTATAAGTATACCCTGAGTAACACCAAAGAAATGGTTGGTAGAATACCAGAAAAGTAGTGTGCTAAGATTATACAACCAGAAACATGTATTTGCCAGATGGGAGAACCTGAGATAGGATAATTTGTGAGGGAAATGTGTTTGATGATCATGATGCATACTATTCCTTATGTTCTCCCCGATTATGTATATTTTATATGTGGAAGGAAAGCGTATAAGTGGCTCTCCCTGAGTTCTGAAGGTTTGTGTTATCTGGGAAGAGTAGTCCCAGAGGTTATGACCCTCACACATGTATGAACACATAGGCAAAAGAAATATGATACCTGGTGATGTGCATAAAGACACACAGTTAATTAGTGAGACAACTGGCTTTCAAGTTTTGGTAGCACTGGATCCCACCAGGATCGCTCGGGGTACACTAAATTTTAGATATATCCAAGATCTTGCTAAATTAATAGATAATATCACCGAGATGTATGATGACACATTCAGGTATACAGGTAGGGAGTTGCAAGCGTACAAGAAAAAACTCGTGCAACACAGACTAGTGTTAAATTATTTAACAGCTGTCACTGGAGGGTATTGCATAACTTTGGCCACCCAATTTGGAGTAAAGTGTTGCACTTATGTCACAAATGATACCACCGACCCCAAGGAGGTGATGGACCAGAAGAGGAATGAAATTCTGCAGCTAAATTGGGAATTTCAAAAGAACCATAATGCTTCAGTGGCTGAAGTAGAGGAGAAGGTAGAGGAATGGGTTTCATGGTTGAACCCAGGGAAATGGTTCTCAAGTCTAGGAGAATGGGTCCAGGAAATGATTGCAAGTATAGGTAAACTCCTGATCCTTATACTGGTTGTCATCATAGTAATTGGCATATGTGCCAGGTGTGTTCCTACTGTGTTGAAGTGTGGAAAATGTAAAGATAAGGTAAACCGCAAGAACGAAATTATGATGGTGGTCAATAGGGACAATATGAATACTGAGGTCAATGTAGAACTGCATTACAACCCTGAACTAGGAAATACCATCGTATAATGTATTATATTTAGACATGCATAAAATGTATTATTAAAAATGTTATTTTAAAACACCTTAAATAATGTAAGTCCTTATCCCCCAACCAAGACTTCCTTTATAGGATAGGTGCATCCCCACATCTTTCCCATGATCTCCCAGGATCCACGGTGTGTGTATAAGGGTAGCTATATGTCCCCTCTTAGAGACCCATTTTTGATGGATTAAGGACCACCTTGTGCCATCTCATAATAATATTAAATAATATGTCATAATGTAAGCCTAAAAATTAAATTTAAGATCAGTGTATGATAGCATGTTGGTTGCTATCAAAGGGTGGACTGTTGAAGCTGGATAATTGGCTGAGACAGGATCAGTTTAAAATTAGATCGGAGCGACGCCATCTTGCGAATGGCGACAAGACTCCATCTTAGAAATAGGTCACACAGCGCCATTTTGTCAAATCCACATAGGAAAGAAAACACAATGCTAAATTGCTAATTAATAGCAATCCAAGACTTTTAACAATCTTCCCCAAACACATACCGACAGTGTTTAACATACATAAAAATGACTTTCCAACACATTAAAATCACCACAGACTTAAATATGAACAGCTCAAAATAGTAGCAAATTAGTTGTGTTTTCCCTGCATTCATATTAACACATACACGTGATGTTAAACAGTGCACAACGCAAAATAGCTAATGATTAGCATTAGAACACTTTTTTTAATCCTTCTCAAAATCATACTGTCAGTAGTCAAAACACCTAAGGATAACATTCCAGCACACTGCAACACTTACGCAGCGCTAGTTAGCGCTGTTCTCCCTGCACTCTCAGTAAAACACCTAGCCGCGAGGTTAACACAAATCTCATAGCGCAGAGAGTGCAATATAGTTAAACTGTGCTGTGCATCTGAAATGGATTAGAACACTTTATACAATCCCTACACAACCAATACTGACCTTTTCAACCTAGCACTGCGTGCTGAGTACCCCACAGACTCCCAGACACACAATGCTATTTAGCATTGTTTTTCCTTGCATACATACACTTAAAGCAAGAGTTCCATAATGCAAAAGGGTTATTATTATGCGATTCATTCACAATTGCCAGCATGTAAAGAAATTACTGTTTTCTGCAAATAAGGTTTAGTACATTATAAATAGACCATGTTTGGTGTTGTACTGATCTACTCTGTCTCAACAGATTTCTGGTACCATCGGTGAGAAGATCGGAACATGTATCTGCGAACTATGGACTATAGAGAGAGGTGTGATATGTATTACCGGCGGGCGCATGGCCGGCAGTTCAATTTCCTAATGTGGCTACCCGACAGCATTGGAAATCCCGATCGTCCTAAAGGTAAGTATCAACTAACCTAACCTAATTCCCCTAAACCTAACCCTCCTTAGGGGTGCCTAACCCTAACCTCCCCCCCTGTGCCTAACCCTAACCTTTCCTCTAAGTGCCTAAACCTAACCCCCCTTCCCCGCTGCCTAACCCTAAGTCCCTTGGGGGGGTGCCTAATCCTAACCTCCCCCTGGGGGTGCCTCACCCTAACCCTCCCTCCCCCTAGCCTAACCCTAACCTCCTGGGGGGGTGCCTAACCCTAAGTCCCCCCCCGGGAGCCCTAAACCTAACCCTCCCCCCCTGCAGCTGTCCGCTGCGGCACCCGGCATCCGCTCAATCGGGATGCCGGGCGCCGGTCTCCAGGCGTCGGGCAAATTACAGGCATCTACATTTAGACGCCTGTCATTTGTCCCTAGTCGGGATAAAGCAGTCTGGAAGCCAGCAGTCGGCATTTACACCGTCGGGTTCCAGACTACATCCGATAGAGAGTTAAAACATTAAAATGTACTCTGTAATGTTAGCAGCTTAGATTTGCATGCAGTGGGAAAAAGGAGACAAAAGGCTGTCAGAGGTTGACCTGTGTCCATTTGAATTGACTTGTCCTGTAACAGAAGCTTTGTGATGGAGAACCAATGGAATCATTGCAAACTTGCCTATTGTATTGCCTATCCCTGTAAGAGTATATAAGTACACTCTCTGACCCCAATCGAGAGTCTTCTTGCTATGCTGTTGGCGGAGGTTTCTTGCTGATGCCGGTATATGGGACCAGAGTGCGTGCGTATGTAACAACTGTACCTTGGGTCTGTATGATTTATTTGCACTAATTGTCTTTAGATCACAGCGTGTAACCATCTGTTTTTATGGTGAATAATAACTTTTTGTGCTTTGGAAACACATTCAAAGTCTGAAGGCATCTATTTAGTGTGTGACTCATTACGCTAAATTGCGACAATTCTAGAAGGTATAGGCAGGATTTAGAAGGTATAAGCAGGATCGTATAAAGGTTTAGAAGGTATAGGCAGGATCGTATAGAGGTTTAAATTAGGTATCGATAGTTAGATATTCCTGTATACTTGGCCATTTCCAACAAAGCTCTATGGAAATATTCTAAAGCATTTTCATTATCTTTTTGCTTTATGGAGAAAATGTTATGCCAATCAACAACTACAGGGAAGTACAGTTTTAACTGGGTATTAATGTGAATAATGTTCGTCTGACTATTTTCATCAGTTAAAGGTTTGTCTTCCTCAAGTTGACTATCCTCAATAAAATTTTGCACATTAATTGTGGGAGGAAGACATGCCCTTATTACTACTCTCAAATCTTTATTTGTGGATTCATGGGCATTACCCAAATCCTTAATACATTTTTGACAATTTGTTAGATCTTTCCTAGGATCTGGGAATTCAGTAATAATTGACCGTAATTCAGATCTACTCCACGGACAATGCATAGCTGCATTTCTAACAGGGATCACACCATCCTTATCAGGCTTACCATTAGGAACAGCTATTGTGCGTACAGGATGTAATCCTGCAGGTTCACTATTGTTTATGCTAATTGCAGGAACTATTGTTTCAGTAGCATGTATGCTCCTGGGTTTAGTAGCATCTGAGAGCACCTCATGATCCTCAACAATGGCCACTGGAGCAGAAATCACGACAGCGGCTGGCCGACATGGCTGAAAATCCTGATCGTCCTCAAGGTAAGTATTAACTAACCTAACCACCCCCCTAACCTTAACCATCCTTAGGAGTGCCTAACCCTAACCTTCCCCCCAGTGCCTAACCCTAATCAACCCTCTAAGTGCCTAAACCTAACCCCCCCTTCCCCGCCGCCTAACCCTGAGTCCCCTGGGGGGCTGCCTAACCCTGAGTCCCCTCCGGGGGTGCCTAACCCTGAGTCCCCTCCGGGGGTGCCTAACCCTGACCCTCCATTCCGTTAGCCAAACCCTAACCTCCTGGGGGGTGCTTAACCCTAAGTCCCCCCTGGGAGCCCTAAACCTAACCCTCCCCCCTCCTGTGGCTGTCCGCATCTAGATTTAGATGCCTGTCATTTAACCCTCACTGGGATAAAGCAGTTGGGAGGCTGGCTGTCAGGATTACGTCTGCCAGCTTCCCGACTGCATTCCTTCACACCATACTTTTTGTGCATAATATACCTTGCCAACACTACTGGTCCAAATTCGACCTGCACATCAGTCACAATTTGCTCTTGCCACCTCTGCTTTGCTCCCTAAGCAGAAAATTTTATTCCTGCCATATGCAAACAGACCGTGGTGTGAGTCCACAAGCTCACATTCCTTTTAGCGACGTGTCCTCCACTCTACACAATTGGGAACAAACCAAGCCAACCTCAAAGTGCTTTCCAGCGTGGTCCCTAACTCACCCTTTTGAAGACTGATACAGTCACTCAGTTTACTTGTCTCTGAGCCGGGCCAATCACCTGCTTTCGTTGGTACTATTTACCACAAGCTCTGAAGATTGTTGTAAACACCTCAAGCAGATTAAAACTCTTGCTTTAATCACTTGCATTTCTGAAATATACTTTTAAACTAATCTAACCTCACAACACAACAAAAATACTTATAATCCCTACAGTATCTTGTATATTTCAAAAACCTGAATACCTCTTACCTGGGCATTTAGCTTGGTACCTCGCACGAGTACCCCACGTTTCTAAAAGCGACATGACCTCTACTTTTAACAATATTTCCAACACACAATTCACATTCACACTTTTTTTCCTGTACAGGAATTTTTTCTATTGCTGGTAGTTTATTCCCAGAAACTCCTAACAATTCTTCAGTATACTATACTATAGCAAAACAAATACAAACATTTGAATTTAGTGGCAAACAGTAAATGTAGTATATACATAACTTAAAGACTCAGTCGCTTACGCTTGAACATAACCACCAATTTAAGTACACAATCTCTTTACATAATAAAAAAAATAAAAAAATCACAAGAGGACTTTTGTAGGATATCGGTTTATCAGTATGAATACCCTTAAATTGCTTGAGAGAAATAATCGCTGTCCAGACAATAATTGTGTTTCCAATGCACAAAAGTTCTTATTATAATAAAAGAAAGTTACACGCTTTCATCTAGCACAATTAGCGCAAAGACAATGAAATACAGAATACGATACAGCCCAATACATACGCGTGCGCACTGGTCCTAGCATACAGTCATCAGTCCAGAAGCCTGTGGTCATCCAAGAAAGAATGGCTGTATACTAGAACCAGCATGCAAGCTATATACCCTCCCAGAACAAAGAAACTAGTTAACAGGTTTCAATTGGATCTTACTCGTGGACATTCTGGTATGATGCGGGTCATTGGACCGTTCATATAGCATCACTAGGGGCATGTCCCAGTTCCTCACATGTTGCTTTGTGTGGTTTTCCCACGGAAGAACTGGTTTAAACTAGTAAAAAACACTTCATACATTTTCACATTCTAACCACTATTTTCATATTGTTCATATCTTGCGAACGCATGATGCGATTTCCTTGCGGGTCGAACCGGAAATCTGCAAACAAACAGTGCTTTAGAATGGTACCAAACATGATATGTTTACTAGCTTATGTACCTTAAATATTGCATACATTACATTTCACAATATAAATAACCTCTAATATTAAGCCTTTAATGTGGAGGAACCTTTTTATAAGTTTCGGTATATGTAAGTGTGAGAATATTGCGTATAGTCGCTAATATGCGTGGTGCATTTTATGTGTAGAGTGCTTTGATAAACAGCGCAACTGTGCGCTGTGTCTTGTATATTATATGTATGATTTAATGTGCGTATGGGGTATGGTAGGACTTTTAACAATATGCGGTATCAATGCAGACACACGATGCTAATAATAGCATATTAGCATCGCACACAATGGTTTCATGCTGATAATGCAAGATGGCATAGTCAGGGGCAACATAAGATGGCGTCCTCAGATATTAACTTGAGATCTGGTCTCAGCCAATCATCCGGCTTCGACACCAGCATCAGATGCACTGTAAAAGAACGATTTATGTTAAAGATGCTTCCACCCTTGTGCTGATAAAAATGAATTCTGGGGTGGTACCTTTTATTTAAAATCATTTCTATTTAAAACATATATTGACTTGATAAAACTAAACTATGAGCCAGTTTCAGTCTGTTAGAAGGCCACAGATTCTATTGTCTGTGTCTTGGCTCAATGTTTTCATATGCTAAATTAACTTGTCTAGCAAGTCTGCCCAGAAACAATAAATGGTGTAGTCTGAGCTACTGTATACAATTTAAATGATATGGCAATGTAACTATGAGGCAGAAAGTTATTTTAAAATACAGCAAATATCTATGCAGACTACGCAATTTATTTTACCTTTTCCCAAATTCTTTCTCTGCATCTTCTCAATTCATAAAATAGGAACTTGGTGTATCACCACAGACGGTGTAAGATATAGAACAAATTGTTCTTACCTTTTTGTGAGGCGTCTTCCAGCTTTGGTGATACCCCAAATTCTCATCCACGAATAGAGAAATGAGAGTACTCTCCAAGCCCCCAATGATCAAAGATAAATAATTGTGAAGTCTGCTCAGCTTACTTGTAGTTCCAAAGTCCATAGAATGTATTTGCACAAAGAAATAAATAGCGTACCACCCCTTACAATACGCTATCAAACCTTGGGCATTTGGAGTTCACTGCGTATTTTCCAAAGACTTGTTCTAAATTTCTAGGGCTCAAGGCACCAGGTCTTACCATTTAAGTTTTTCATGTTGTTTTCTATGTATTCTCGGGAGGAAGGACACTTTCAGGATACATTTTTAAAGTATTTTCTTTACCTTTCTATGTGTCATTGGGTGAATGGGGATGGAACTAAGGACCTTATTCAGAGACGCTCACAAAATGCGAGCGCTCGCTCTGAATGAGGGCGGCCACTTCTATGTGAAGAGCCGGCCTCCTAGCCACTCGCTAGGCTGTGGGTGACCACCCACAGCTTTAGCGATGGGCCAGGTTGATGGTCGCGATGGTCAAGACCATTGCGACCATCGGAGCTTGCGACAAGACCCTTGTGGTAGGGTCTCATCTACCGCAAGCCCCAGTGAGCTTTCGGCTTTCAAGCTGTCAATCACCATCGACAGCCGCCCCTTTTGTAGTGAGTCCCGAAGCGAGAGAATATCTCTCTCGCTCCGGGCTAGCACACGTGCAGTGCGGCCGCTGCGCGTGCGAAGGGCCTCAACATCGACCCTCTTGCGAGTGCATAGGTGCTTGTGAGCGGCTCTGAATGAGACCCTAAGTCTATAACTTCACTGGACCCCAAGGACTGGCCAGATTAATAATTTGAAGCCCCTCATTTTGCTTTCATGATTTGTCATTTTATATGTTATGTTGTTATTAATATCCATATATATATATATATATATATATATATATACAGTATCAGCATGTTGTCAAGCAATAAATCTAGGAAAAATGTTTCATCCTTATACGGTAGTGTGGGAGAGCTGGGTTCAGTCTAGCCTAGCTAAGGTCAACAATTTATTGTCCTAGTAAGTTACGTATTTTACTATCCTGTTTGTGTGGGTAGGGGGGATTTATGGGTTAGGGTATTGTAGGTTAGTAAGGGGAAACTGGGAACCAAGTATGCCTGGGTTGGTGTTAGGCCATACGGGGTCGGGGGGTTTTAGGGTGGTTTGTTTTGGAGGGATTTGTTTTGATTTTTAGTGTCACATTTAGCATCCTGGAGTCCTTCACTGAGGGGCTGGAAGTTGTGGTACTAGGTCAAGGAAGGAATCAGGAGCGAGGAGCCTGGATGTTCAGTCTCCTCATCCACAAGCATTGGATGTTGGTGAGACCTGACCTAGGGTGTGGAGTCTAACCTGCTGGGAGGTGTTCACCAGTGACCCCTCCAAGCGGGATATGGGTTTCAGCTGCACCCAGCAAGCAGGTCATGGTCCCCAGGTCAGGGATCTAATGGGAATGGAGAAATGCACACCACTTTGGCCCACTGAAAATATAATCTCTGTACCACTAGTATAGAGTAAGCATAATAGAAATGTTTTCTGAAGAATTGCTGTGGGAGACCAGAGAAAGGAAATCCACTGAGGAGTATGTTCTGTAGCTAACACTGGAGAATAAGGATATGCTGCTGACTCGAGGAGAAGGAGGATCTGTACTTGTACTCCACTGTTCATACCGAGTACACAGGCAAAGGTATTCTGGCGCACTGCTGCACCAAAAGGTGGCACTTGTAGTTGTACACAGACAAATACAAAGATATGGCACTTGTAAATATTACACAGGTAGAGGCACTTGAATAGCACACGCAGGCAAAAGGTGTTCTGTAGCTCTGCTGTACCAGGATATGGCACTTGTAAATAACACAGGTAAAGGCACCTGAAATAATCACTAGGACAGTACATAGGAGCTGTGCTGAGGATACACTGGAAATTCTACTGGGAAGAGTCTCTGGAAGATTGCATGTGAAGCCTGGAACAAAGCAAACAGCAACCATCTGGGAATAACGAAGTCGATTAGGCAATTTCCTGCTCACCTGGAGTCATGTTTATTCCCCCAGGTAGCTGTCCATTGGATGAGCAAGTCAGCTGAGAACTGACACAACTACCACTGGATAAGGATATATCAGGTGATTTAGCCAAGATGGCTGCGCCCATGACCATTGCCGCGGTAACTCGGATATGGAAATATGGCATGACAGCCACCTGGGCCCCTGGGAAGAATACTCAATAAGAAAAAGAATAAGCAAGTCACCTACTGCTGCACCTGACATCTCACTGCTCACACTAGCGAGGGGAAGCCGATGCTGCGGTAATTAATAGCCGATCCCAGGTAGAATCCTGACAGTACCCCCTCCTTTTAGGGTGGACTCCGGACAACAATAAATGTTCGGCTGGAACTTCTCAGAAAGACACGAACATCAGCTATCCACCATGAAAAGTGAATATCTTCCAGATAATTTTCTAAAACTCAATCCTCAATATGCGAGGAAGCTTCCAAAACCAGTAGAAATGACAAATGAGATTGAGGAATCAATTTTGCCACAGAAAGGTTGGTCCAATTATAAAGAACTCAAGGAAGTAATTGATATTTCTTTCTTCTATGGGATCGTTTAGGACCATTTGAAGGAGGAGAAGACTCAGTTTGAGGGAAAAACCTTAATGGGATCTACTGAAAATGGTATTTCATCATGATAAGGGTCATAATCAGAATCTGTATTGTAATTTAACATTTTAATCGAATTCTTATTTTTTGAATGAAGAATCTCCCGAGGTTCACCATCAAAAGTGGGAGCAGAGGATCTAATACATATCGTAGGCAGCCAAGGACCAGAGGGGTGAGAAGAAGTAAGATGAACACAACCCACCATTATAGGTATAATCTCATTCTTGATGTCTAAATCTAACCGAGGTTGAACTTGCTTAGAATTGATGTGCTATGGAGACAAAGAAGTGACATTCTTCATTGTGGTTTGTACATCCTTACTATGTAGTTTCTTAGTCACTTGTTTTTTCTTAGGTCGAGACAAATTGGAGGCCTGAGAAATAGCTGTATTCTTGGTGGATGCATGGGAAAAATGTTAGAAGGAGACCCTCCATTGGGAAGGGTGTCCAAAGGTGGATTCATAGGAGCAAACCTTTGTGGGAATGGGAAAAGACACACCACTTTGGCTCACTGGAAATATAATCTCTGTACCACAAGTACAGAGTAAGCACAATAGAAATGTTTCCTGAAGAAGTGCTGTGGGAGACCAGAGAAAGGAAATCCACTGAGGAGTATGTTCTGTAGCTAACACTGGAGAATAAGCATATGCTGCTGACTTGAGGAGAAGGAGGATCTGTACTTGTACTCCACTGTGCGTACCGAGTACACAGGCAAAGGTATTCTGGTGCACTGCTGCACCAAAAGGTGGCACTTGGAGTTGTACAAAGACAAGGATATGGCACTTGTATATTACACAGGTATAGTAGCACACACAGGCAAAAGGTGTTCTGTAGCTCTGCTATACAAGGGTATGGCACTTGTAAATAACACACAGGTATAGGCACTTGAAATAGCACACACAGGCAAAAGGTGTTCTGTAGCTCTGCTATACCAGGATATGGCACTTGTAAATAACACACAGGTAAAGGCACTTGAAATAGCACACGCAGGCAAGAGGTGTCCTGTAGCTCTGCTGTACCAGGATATGGCACGTGTAAATAACACAGGTAAAGGCACTTGAAATAATCACTAGGACGCAATACATAGTAGATGTACTGAGGATACACTGGAAATACCACTGGAAAGAGTCTCTGGAAGATTGCATGTGCAGCCTGGAACAAAGCAAACAGCAACCATCTGTGACTAATGAAGTTGATCAGGCAATTTCCTGTTCATCTGGAGTCCTGTTTATACCCCCAGGTAGCTGTCTATTGGATGAGCAAATCATCTGAGAACTGACACAGCTACCACTGGATAAGGATCTATCAGGTGATTCAGCCAAGATGGCTGCGCCCATGACCATTGCCGCAGGAACTCTGGTATGGAGGATTGCGTGACAGTCACCTAGGCCCCGGGGAGAATACTCAGCAAGTCACCTACCGCTGCACCTGACGTCTCACTGCTCACGCTAGTGAGGGAAAGCTGGTGCTGCGGTAGGTAACAGCCAATCCCTGGCAGAATCCTGACATTTGGCAGATTATTAGAATTGTTAATTTTATTGTGTATTATTATGTTGTGATTCCTTTATATCAGGCTTAAGATGCGGGATACTCCTGTACCCTTCTGTGCCTCTAGTACTAGTAATTTCTATTTAATAGTCGGTGTGCAAGCTCATATGGTGCCTGTGGACTCTTATTGCTAATCAATATACTGTGAGGGGCTTTCTATATTCTGCTATAATGACTATTTGTCTTTCACTTATATTTATCACTTAACTGTTTTTTCTATTTGTATATTATTTGCTTTATTATGTCTGCCGTTGTTATTTGATGTTGGATATATGTTTTAGGTTTTTTTCATTGGGAATTATGCCATTTAAGATATTGTCGAATATTACTCTGAGATTATGACTTTAATCTGTTCGCCAGAGTACATTTACTCTATATGTATATTCTAATGGTTTGTTATCTCATATTTGTAGATGAGCTGAATAGCTATTTTAATGTGATACAGGTTGAGTATCCCATATCCAAATATTCCGAAATACAGAATATTCCGAAATACGGAATATTTTTAGCATGACTGAGATAGTGAAAACTTTGATTTTTTGATGGTTCAATGTACACAAACTTTGTTTAAGGCACAAAATTATTAAAAATAAAGTATAAAATGACCTATAGGCTGTGTGTATAAGGTGTATATGACACATAAATAAATTTCATGTATGTACACAAACTTTGTTTGAGCCACAAAATTATTGAAAATATTGTATAAAATTACCTGCAGGCTGTGTGTATAAGGTGTATATAAATCATAAATGCATTCTGTGTTTAGATTTGGGCCCTATACCTTAGACATTTTAATATAATATGCAATTATTCCAAAATACGGAATATTCCGATATCCAAAATACCCCTGGTCCCGAGCATTTTGGATATGGGAGACTCAACCTGTATATTCTTATATATACTGTGTGTAATGTACCTTACACCTTACTAACAGTGTGCTCAATCTGCTTTGAGTCTGTGTTCTATATTGATGGTTTTGTTAGCCATAATTTGCTATGGAATTAATATATGGTCAATTGTATTGTTTATTTTATTGTAAAAGTCAATAAAAAAATTATTGAATTGAAAAAAAATAAAAAAGAAACCAATGGAAACCGCCGTCAATTGATGGTTGTTTCTATTTCTAATTGAAAGCATTTACTAAAGGTCAATTTTGATGTCTAAACTGAAACCCCAATCGATCCCCAGCGGTTTCTAAATGACAGTTGTTTCTAAATGACAACCCGCCGTGGAGTGTTTTATTTGGCAGTGGTTTCTATTCTATTTCACTGTGGTTTCTATTGAAAGCATTACAGATTTGAAGCTATTCTTTTTATATTAATTTAATAATGCTTTTATAAAAAGAACATTCAATTAACATCATATAAACTGACCCCTGTGAAATAGAAGGTATTCTATTCATATACATTTAATAGGGCTTTTATAGAAAGAACATTCAGTTGACATAATCGAAACCGACCACTATGAAATAGAAGCTATTCTATTCATATCAATTTATTTGTGCTACTCTATTTGTTATAGAAATCAGCATTCAATTTATATCATAGAAACGGGATCGGTATGGAATACCGCCGGACGCATGCTTAACCCTAACCTCCCCCCCCAAGTGCCTAATCCTTGTCGAAGCCGGATAATTGGCTGAGATAGATTAAGTTTAAAATGAAATCTGCATGATGCCATTTTGTGAATGGCAACAAGACGCCATTTTGCGACTGGCTGCCCAACGCCATTTTAGTGAATCTCGCCCATTATATGTACATACGGCGATGCTATTATTTAGCATTGTGCGATTCAAACGCAATAGAAAGAAGTTAAGTCCTCACTATATAAATACAGACAGTCATAAAATGAACAACCCTGCAAAACACGTATCATGGTGTACTCCACAAATACATAGTCGCACAGCGCTAACTAGCGTCTTTTCTCAATTCCCCAATACTGACACACTGCACACAAAAAGTTCCCTAGTATTAAAGTGTAATATTCAAGGTTTATTCAGTAATGATTAATGTTGTGAAATAAAGGTAATTTGATATCTAAGGTTTAGTACATGGTAAGCAGACCGTGTTTGGTGTTGTACTGATCCACTGTGTCTCAACAGATTTCATGTATCATCGTTGAGAAGATCGCAACATGTGTCTGCAAACTATGAACTATAGAGAGTTAAACATTAAAATGTACTCTGTAATGTTACAAGCTTAGATTTAGCATGCAGCGGGAAAAGGGACACAAAGGTTTGTGTCCATTCGAACTGACCTATGAACTATACTGTAACAGAAGGACCAGGAAGAAGAACCAATGGAATCATGTCAAACTGTTCTATTGTATTGCCTATCCCTGTAAAAGTGTATATTTGGGCTCTCTAAACTTGGATGCCAGTCTTCTTGCTGTGCTGTTGACGGAGGTTTCTATACTGATGCTGGTATCTGGGTCCAGAGCACGTGCGTATGTAACAACTGTACCTTGGGTCTGTATGATTTATTTGCGCTAATTGTATTTAGATCCCAGCGTGTAACCATCTGTTTTTATATTGAATAATAACTTTTTATGCTTTGGAACCACACTCAAAGTCTGAAAGCATTTATTTACTGTGTGACTCATTATGCTAAATAGCGACAATTATTAGAAGGTATAGGCAGGCAGGATTTTAAAAGGTATATACAGGCAGGAATCGATATCCTAACCCCCTGTAAGTGCCTAAACCTAACCCCCCCTTCCCCACAGCCTAAACCTAAGTCCCCCGGGGGTGCCTAACCCTAACCTTCCCCTGGGGGTGCCTAACCCTAATCCCCCTTCCCCTAGCTTAAACCTCCCAGGGGGGTGCCTAACCCTAATTCCCCTCCGGGAGCCCCTAACCTAACTTTCCCCCCCATGGCTGTCCATGCCCGGTGCCCGGCTTAGCTTCGATCGGTATGCCGGGCGCAGGCCTCTCGGCATAGGTAAAATGACAGGCGTCGGGATTTCGACGCCTGTTATTAGACCCCTGCCAGGATTAGATAGTTGGGAAGCCGGCAGTAAGCATTTCAACTGTCAGCTTCCTGACTGTCATTTTATTCCTATTCATTTAATGGTGGTTTTACAGATACAGCATTCACCTGACATCAAAGAAACAGTCAGCCGGCTACTTTCACTTTGTGGGTGTATGAGGAGTGTAAGTGGAGAAGGAGAAAGTTGTAGGAAAGTATAAGGACACAGATATAAAGTGAGTGCTTTGAGCTGTGTTTTCCATATAGTCTGTTTTGTTTTCAAGCCTTGTGAGTAATTGTTTTTGTGTGTGTGTGAGTGCAGTGTGATTGTGTGTTTGTGTTTTATTTTTTTGTTTCATATTTTCATAGTTTGTGTATTTATGATACATATCATTCATGTCTGGTGAGAGACATTCTAATCCTCCATAGCCCAACTGGATGATATTCCTGTCAATCAATTGTCTGTAAAAATCAATGAATTTACCTGCTGTTTCAGCAATTACACCTGTCTAAGGATAGTAATTTTTTTCGGTGTGTTTACTGACAGTTTCATGGCGATTTTCAAAACTCTTGCTTTATATATCCGGGGTTTCTATTCTATTCTTTTCTTTCTATGTATGAAATAGTTTAGACCTTTAGGGAGAGGTCTGTTTTAGTGAGGGCAGGCTGAAGCCATGTTTTGTGCAGTGCCATCTCATCTCCTCAAAAATCCCTATATTATCTATTCTTTCTATGGTCTACTCTAAAACATTGATGGTGCTTTGATGTTCAATTCTGTTTAATTCTATTCTAAAGTGTGCTTTGATGGTGGTTTTGCTGTAGTTTTGGCCTTAGTAAATCTGCGGATAGCAAAACCGCTGCCAAACCGCCACCAAACTGCCGGGGTTTAGAACACGTCACTTAGTAAATTCTACCCGATGTGTTTATTGAAGAAATTCACCAGAGGGTGGTTGAAATGGCTGTCAGGCACCTACATTTTCCTGTTTCCATGCTTGTTCCTCAATAAACATATAATCAGACTAAATGTCTGTGCTTTATCGAATGAATGGAGTAAGTTTACAGATAATACTTTGTGGAGCATCAGTCTGTTTGGCTATGTCTCTGCCAGTTTTGGACACCTACATTGGTAAATATTTGTTGAAGTTTATGGTGAGCAGCAATGGACTGCTCTCTTCAAGTCGAGCAACAGATTTTCTATTGGAATTAGGTCATGGCTCTGACTAGGACACTCAAGGACATTCATCTTCATATCTTTAAACCACTAAGCATTTTATTCTCTGTGGTATGCTTAGGGTCATTAATGTGCTGTAAGGTGGTCCCCCTGTCCATCTTCAGATGTCTAGCAGGGGGTCACAAGTTTTCCTTAAGAATTTCTGAGTACTTGGCAGCATCGATCTTCCCTTCAATCCTGACCAATTGCCCAGTCCCTGTTGAAGAGAAACACACTACAATATAATGTTGCCACCACCATGCTTCATAGTAGGTATAGTGTGTTTTGGGTTGTGTGCTGTGTTTGGTTTTCACCATAAATAGTGCTTGGAATTCAGTCCAAAAAGTATGTTCTTGGTCTAAAACAGCCAAGTGGTGGAGATGCCGATACCAGCCAATCAAATTCTTTATAATTATCTAGGATGCAATAGAGAAATGATAGCTAGAAGCTTATTGGTTGCTATGGGCAACACCACCACTTGTCTGTTTTAGAAGCTTTAGTAAATCCTCTCCATAGTGTATATGTTTGCTAAAGATGACAAGCGTACCCCATTGTTTAGCAGCCAAGGAGGCAGTAATCTCTTGTCGAAATATCCCGTAAAGCATTAAGGTCTCAGACATTTCAAATGGGATAGCACCTTTTTCCTTTTTTATAGGTGACAAACTTCACAGGCTTTTGGAAAGATAAAGCAGGTAATACAACATCCCATGTTAGCCAATAACCTCCCTCTCTATGCCTAGCTGGGTATAAGTAACCTGAGGTTTGCTGCCATCTGTCCCTGCAAGCAGAGAGAGCAAACAACCAATTAACCCCATGACACATTGAATAAACACTCAAAGAAGAAATACAACAAAGTAAAGAGAACTTTTCTTCTTTTTTCTAATATTTTACAGACCCACATGCATTGCCAGCAAAATATATAACACTGAAAGTAGCCGGTGTGCAAATGGGGGGAGGTAGACATGGGTACCTCTAGATAACCATATTGCAGAGCTATCAGGAGACCTTGGAAAGTAAAAAAAAAAAAAAAAAAAGACAGAAACAAACAAAAACTGCATAATCAGTCCATCATTAATGAATGATGTCAGAGATGAAAAGCAAAACCAGCCATATGAATTTAGGCCACTGCATCCACAGACGAAGTGGAAGCAGCTAGAATAGGGTCTTCATATGTTTCTGTTGTGTAAAGGCCCCCATACACCTACCGCCGGATCCTGCAGTGGGATTAGAAACAACGGTCGGAAATGCCGACCGGTGGTCATAGATATTCTGCAATCCATTGGTGGATCGGTGAAATTCTCCATGTTAAATTTCACCAATTTTCTAATCATGATCATATCCTGATCGTGATCGGCAAATCAGTGAAATCCAACATGTTTGATTTCACCGATCCTGAGATCCCGGGTTGCAGGATCACAACATTGCAGCGATCCATCGCTAGTGTATGGGCTCCTTAAGGTGAGTTAAAGTAGTAAGGTTTCCCTCTGTGAGAAAGATGCAGCTTTGTAGGGTATGCAAGTGCAAAACATAGTCCAGCTTGTAAAAATGGATTTACAGATTTGTATAAATTCCTTTTGTCTCATGGCATCTTGGTAAGGAAAGTCTTGTAATAAGAGAAAATTATCACCTTGATATGCAAACAATGTTTGTTAAAGGCCTCCAAAACGCTGACATTGTTGCATAATTTAAGATTTGCATAATGGTAGGCTGAGGTCTGCGTTAATCTGACTGGCGATCTAGTCCTACTCAGTGAGCACCCTCCACCACTAGAAGCACAAGAGAAGCAGAGCAACCAAGCTGTGTAGGTAGCCAGTGGGACACAAACTGTTCCAACTCTGGGCCTGATTCAGCAAGCAACGCAAAGGAGAGAAAGCATGCACCCGTCTGCTGTGAGAATATGGTAATCAATGCATACGCATGGAGACCGCAGCACAACATACAGAAGCCCAGCCCTATATGAAGCCACCATCTCCCTTTACTCAAAGCCTGATCTGTATGCAAGATAGCATAAACATCGGTAACAACAAGAACCATCGACCACATTTTCATAATTGTGGTTGACCAGACCTCATGCAGGATCTTGGCAACTTCTTGTGTGCACGGAGTCTCATCACTGCGTCTGTTGCTGCACTGGCTTAATTATGGCTGCCCCTAAAATGGCGTCCCAACGCACAGGCACGGGTCACCCCCCATCACCACTCACAAATGGCACTTCCTGTCAATCAATATCGGAAGGGGTCTGCGTACATGCTGCGTGTTGTCTGCGTGCGCTTACCTGATCACACTGGCTAGTTCGCGCACACGCAGTGCGATGCATACACATGCGCTGTACAAAAACATCGGCCATGTGCGTGCGTTCTCTCCTTTGTGTTGCTTGCTGAATCAGGCCCTCTATTGGTTTCACCGATTTAGATAGTCCAATAAGTCATAAATTGTTTCTCTTATTTTTGTTTTCCATGTCTTCCATTTTGTCTTGCATTGAAAGTACTGTGGATTCATGTGTGCAGATTAGTGTCTGATCCCCTGCCAACTCTTCATCCAAATTTGATATGTGCTGCTCTGCCTTATCAAAGTGACAGTAATGCTGTGTAGATTCTTTGAGGCCCAAAAATTTCTTGTACAACAAAGGTGAGATCAATTTAGAGAATTTTTGTCCTTTGGAGACAGAATGGGAGTTAAATATGGCTAGAAACATAGAAACATAGAATTTGATGGCAGATAAGAACCACTTGGCCCATCTAGTCTGCCCTTTTTTACCTTTTGGCAACCTAAACCCTATGTGATCTTCAGTTCTTTGTAAGGATATTCTTATGCCTATCCCAAGCATGTTTAAATTGTTCTACTGTCTACCACATCTGATGGGAGACTATTCCTCTTATAGAAACATACAATTTGATGGCAGATAAGAACCACTTGGCCCAAAATGGGTCAGACTTCTGCCAAATCATCCACACAGCTTGGGGAGGTAGGAGAGCTGGTAGGACCAGCCACAAGTGCAGGTTTGTCTTTCGATTTAGCCGAATGTCTCCCCTTAGGGCCACATACTTTTCCATGGTACAGATGGTATAGATGATGAACAAAAATAGTGAGAAAAACAGTGCAGGCTCCATGATATAACAGAAACAAATAACAGCAAGTGAAAGTATATTTCCAGTTCCAGATCAAATGGCCACGTGGAATCACAACAAAAGTCACTAGGGACCAGCAGAACAGTCACAGTACACTGCAAGGTGCGCCGCTATTGAAAAGCCAGAGTATTTGCTCTGGGCTTTGTTCTCTGTAAGGTAAGTTCATGTAGTCTGCTGTCAGTGGTTCTGCATCTGGAGGGGGGAGGCACTGGAATGCCTGGCAAATGCAGGGCTGGATTTTAGCAACTTCAACCTTTACAGGGAGCCATGGCAGGGTACCACACTTACAGGTGGCTACCCCTGACATGATCCAGATGGTGATGTTACAGTGGAACCTGTGGACCCAGTAGTAGTAGGAAGCTACATGTGTAATCTGGGGAGCTATTGTACACAATTTATGTTACATGAAATTCACATACTACTCTCTCTGCATCAGCGTGCTGTTAAGTCGGAGAACGCCGGTTCTCACGACTTAACCTGGGTATTTAGTCATGAAAACTGGCATTCTTCAACTAAAGTGGTGGCCACATGGCTGTTAGTGGTAAGCCTGAAAACAGCCGTGTGGCCGGAACTTTTGTCAGATTTATTCTCGCATCCCAGGAGGGTGCAAGAAGAAATCCTTTAGCAGCAACCAAACATTGCGTTGGGAGCTCCCTGCTAGGGCTATTCAACATCACATTGAATTGAATCACGGCTATTGAGTCACATATGCATAAAAACTAGACATGTCTGTCGACCCCCGTGTATTTTTTCTAAAAAAAAATCATAAAAACAGCTAAAATCACATAATTTGAGCCTGTTTTTGTTCCTACAGTATTAACCTTAAAAACATTTATTTCCAGTCATTTTCATTCAATTTTGACCACCTCACAGCTCACAATATTGATTTTTTTCATCTAGTTTAGGGCCAAAAGGTTGCATCCAGCTAGCTGGCTGACTAAGCTAAGCAACAGCAATGGATGGCACTAACATGTGGCAGTTCAGCTTCAAACATGGCACAGAGTGGCATTGCAGTGGTAGACAGGATGGCAGTTTAATAAACTATAAGACCCCTAGGGGTAAATTTACTAAGAATCGAGTCTGGGAGAGTTTGCTTTTTTTTTCAACTCGATTAGCTGCACCTAAACTCGGATGATTTGAAGCTCCTGAGACTCTCAAATTTACAAAGAAGGAAGTTTAGCTGAGAGTGAGATGGCCAATGGCAGGGCCGGACTGGGACTAAAAATAGGCCCTGGCATTTTAAAGCACACAGGCCCACCTCCGTATCAGCATCTGTTTCCTGGTACAGACTCCTCCCTTTACTATCCCTGACTCCTCCCATTGCTTAGTCTATGCTCTTACACATATAATTAATATTAGAACAACATAAAAGTGTACATTATGCTCTGTATTAAAATACAAACAAAAGAGCACATCCTGCAGGGTATTCATACATGTGCCATAGTCATACATTGATACATGTGCCATAGGCAAACATTTGATATTCGGTTGATTCTGTTAGGTAAAGCTGTCACTACATTGGTGTAAATCATACCCAAAGATATTCTTCACCCTCTTTCTCTGATCCCGCTTATTTGCCTCTTCCATCCCTTGTCCTGCTCTTTTTCCCCTGTCGCTCTCCTGTCCTTCTATGTCTATGTCTTTGTTTCCATTCTGCCCATCTTTCTTATTTGTTTTGTGTGATGGAGAAATCTGAGGGTGATGGTGTTACTTACACTGGGCATTTACTATACAATTATCTGGCTGATCCACCCAATATCAACTGATTGGCCAGATAAATGTACAGTGTTTGCACGCAGCCGATCAGAAAATATCGATTGGTCAGACATACCGGAAGGGGAGTTATGGGGAGGGTGAAGGGGGGTTACAGGGTAGGTGAGGATGGGGACACTAAGGGGGAGTTACAGGGAGGATGAGGGCTGGGACACTGAGGGGTGTTACAGGGACGGTGAGGGCTGGGACACTGAGAGGGAGAAACAGGAGGGTGAGGACGAGGACACTGAGGGGCAGTGTCAGATTAAGGTCCACATGGGCCTGGAGCTGAAAATTATAAAGGGTCTATTTTCTATCACCGCGGGAGATAAAGGGCCCCATTTACAAATGAAATATAACCCCTTTAGCGCTCGCTAAAGGGGTTATATCATCTTGCTGTATTTAGTAAACAGCGGTAATCTAAGATTACCGCTGTTTGTACAGCATCGCTCTCGCCATCTAAAAGATGGCGAGAGCGATGCGAGCCCCGTTGCCGGCAATGGAGACCCGGCGGTGCCTTTCCGGCTTCAACGAAGCCTTCCAGGCACTGCCAGGTCTCCCTGTCATGCACATGCGCAGACAGACCGTCGCGCATGCGCATGACCCTGGAGCCCCGTCGCTGGCAGCGTTAAGCTGCCAGCAGCCGAGCAGAAGACCTCGTTGAGGACGAGGATTCCGCTGGACTTCGCGGGACCTTGCCGGAGGGGTAACTATTACTAAATACCAGTGGAATTTTTGTTTGTATCACAGTGATACTAAACGAAGATTCCCGCTGGTATTTCCCTTCGTTTGTAAATGGGGCCCATAATTAGTGCTAACTCCCAACATTACATCCCTATATTATATCACTTAACTACCTCTCCACACTAAGGACCTCAGAGTCGGTCGAAGCGGCCGCGCGGTCGTACGGGAAAAGGGGCCGGATATGCAAATGATTCCCTCACAAGTTGCGTCCCTAAGTACGGATCGGTAGCTGGCCGACCAAGGGGAGGAAGCGGCCGGAACTAAAAAAAATACGCCCCCTTCTCGTACGCATTGCACTTCATCTCCGGGCAAATAAGGATTAATCGAGACCATCGGGAACCATCGGAACTGGTCATAGAGCTTAAGGTTGAACATACCCTCTCTTAAGCTCTACGATCATGTCAATGTAAAAACCTCCCATGTCACATGTGCCATGACGCTACTTTGTTAATTATGCACTCCCATAAAACGCCGTTCGCATAATTAGGCACGCCTGTGTTCGGAACTCAACACCACCATTTTCAAGCACCTTCCCCTGTTACCACCCACAAACGCCTCAATCTGTCACTCAAACTACCGACCTGGCTGTGTTTCAGGAAGCTCCCCACTGACATCACTGATGATGTCAGTGGGGACGACCCCAAATGGCTAGCGTTCCGGCGGGAACGCCTCTGTTTGGGCAGGCACGCCCCCTGCCCGTCTGCTTCGAGGGTGATCCGTCGTTAGCGGGGGCTCGCGCATGCGCACGACGGAGCTGGCTCCGTTGTGCGCATGCCCTGTGGACCAACATCGAGTCGGTTGCGAGCGCTCAGCGCTCGTGACCCACTCTGAATAAGGTCCTATATCCCTGCATTAAATCACTTGGCTACATGTCTGCACTATGTCACTATACTATCTCCCTACACTACTGTATATCACTATGCTACTTCCCCACACTACATACCCACAATACAGGCACTACCTCCCCAAACTACATCACTATACTACTTACAACACTACATGCCCACATTATATCTACTGTACCTCCCAAACTATGCTACCTACCCACACTACACCCTGCACTATATCACTGCACTACATCACTACACTACCTCCCCACACTACATTTCTGTATTATATCACTGCACTATATCACTGTATTACATTGCCATACTATAATATAACTACAATGCCGTCACACAGAATATCACTGAACTACCTACCCCCTACATTACTGCACTCCCTTCCCACACTACCTCTCCACGCTTCATTACTGCACTACCTCCCCACACTATAGTGCATATTTATTAATGATTGTGATTTCTTTGTGGTCTTGATGTGAAAATTCCACCACAATTTGCAATGTGATGTACTGAAAAACCATGGCTATGCATTACTGTGTCAATGCAGGGACAGTGGCTGTCCTTGTGAACTTGTACCTGTGCTGTGAACTGCTTTTCAGCTTGTCTGGGGAAAATGCAAAAGTCTTCCCCTTGTTCTTCTCGCACTACACATGCTCTCATGAAGGAACAGACAATCTTGAGCTTCTTGACTAGTTCTCTGGATGTTGGTGATCTTCTGCAAAAGGTAAGTATTTATTGTTTTCATTTAACGTTTTAGTTATTGATTTTTACATTTAATGAATTCTACACACCATGCGAGCTACCCCAAAATGACAGGCTTACAATCTAGTCTCCTCTGCAAGGGAGGCAGGTGGGGCTGCATAGAAAAAGGGGAGGAATCTGAAACCACTGCAAGCCTTACCACATATACAGATGGCATTCACTATGGTAGTGATCTGTCTGTCACCGACAATCTATCCCCACGCCATGAACAGTACATGAGAAAATGCACATACTGTAACAACAAAGTGTCCCCAGATATTATTACAGAATATATAGTAATAATGCTCTGTGTGTAGCAGCTGCACAAGGTTATATGCCAGGGGTTTTTACCTCCACACATTACATCACTACACTACATAACTGCACTACCACTCCCTGACACTACACTACATAAGTTTACTACATGATTACAATACCTCCCCATGCTACATAACTGCACTACCACTCCCTTACACTACACCGCTACACTACATCACTGTACTACATGACTACACTACCTCTACATGCTACATAACTGCACTACCACTATATTACTATACTATCTCCCCATACTACATCATACACTTACTACCTCCCCACACTACATGACTATACTACCTCCCCACACTACATCACAATACTATCTCCCCACACTACATCACTATGCTATCTCCCCACACTACATCATACACTTACTATCTCCCCACACTATATCACTATACTATCTCCCCACACTACACCATACACTTACTATCTTCCCACACTATATCACTATACTATCTCCCCACACTACACCATACACTTACTACCTCCCCACACCACATTACTAGGCACCCACCACACCAATTGACTTACTTATATAGTACTGGCCACAGCTAGTTTGCACAGAGCAGCCCACCCACCACACAATGGGGAATCAAAATTGTGCACACCCACTTTGACAGTGTGACTGCACACACGTTTCACTGGGGTCTCTGCTGCAGTCTCAGCTGGCGTCTGTGTCAGCAGCTCATGAGGTCCAAAGATGGCATCCAGTCCCCTCAGGTTCCCGCCCACGCCACTCTTTTTTGTCCCTGAGCTGGGCCGGCCGTGTCATGACATCACCATGGCGGCGGCCGCACGTAACACTCCAGTGGGTGTCGCACTGCTCGCGCACCACTTGGCCCCTCTACAGTCAGCTCACTGGAGGCAGGAGCTAATGGCGCCGTTTACCCTGGGCCCGCCCCCAACGCGCATCACCCGCAGCACATAACGCTGCCCGCATCCCAGCAAGATGCCAGCTCTCAGGAGCTGGCTAAATCTGCCCACATTCACACGTCCACCGTCCGCGTAATGACATCATGACGTGACCGCGTCATGACATCATTATGCAATGATGCAGCCACGGTGCATGGAAATAACAGGGGAAACGCTGATCACTGAAGTGCCGGCTGGGTAAGCCTGTGCTCAGCGTCAGCCACACCGGCCCATCTGTCCTTCTGGCATTTGCCAGAAGTGTCCGATGGCCAGTCCGGCCCTGGCCGATGGTGAAGCAGAACGAGATTTCTCTGCCGAGTAGAAGGGTTTGCAGGAGATTTCTCCCCCAAGTAGCAGGTTTTGCAGGAGATGACTCACTCGAGATTGCAGTGTCTTCTCTCTGCAAAACTCTCCAGAGCAAGCAGCCTGCACATATCAGTGAGATATGTGTAAGCTGCTTGTGTTGTTCCTGTTAATAAACATGTTAAAAGTGTTTTTAAAAAAATGACATAGGGCCCCCCCTAAAGCTTGACCAGCCCCAGGCTTGCCAGCCTGTCCTGGTTTCTAAGATTACAGGGAACTAAATGTGTAGGGTTCCCATGTAATTTAGAAACCAACACCATGCTGCAGGGTCAGTCCTGATTTTAAATATAGGGGGGAAAAAATTGCATAGGGTCCCCCCTATATTTAAAACAAGCACCAGACCCAAAATGGCTAGGCTGTAATGCCACAGCCCGGAGAAGCTTTCACCAGGGCTCCAGGACAAAAGCATTATCAGCCGATGCCGGGGATCTCAAGGATGGTGGGGACCCCCCAAAAAAGGGGTCCCCCCTCTCCCTTAATCCCAGGCTTGGTCTGAAGCTTGGGGCTCTTCCCCGCACCTCTGGAGCATTGGATACCGGGGAAATTTAACTAAACTATTGTATTTTAAAGTGGGACTACAGGTGCCAGCATGCCTGCCCTTTGGCACTTGTGAAACTACAAGTGCCAGCAGACGGGTGGCACCTGTACCACCACTGTAAAATAAATAGTTAAATAAAGACAAAGCACACACACCGTGATTAGTAAAGCTTTATTACACACACCTACCCATTCACACATACTTACCTATACCAGATGCTTTTGTCCTCTTCTCCAGTAGAATCCATAATGACTGGCCCTGCAAAAAAGATTTCATACTCACCTATATCCTGGCACTGGTCTCTACAGTAATCCATGAACTTTTTAAAACAAAAATACGGACTCCACCATTACAGGCGCTTCTGTATTTTTTTTACTTAATTGCCAGTAAAAGTCTTCCTCATGGAATTTGTAATTCATTTTGATGAAGATCATCTTTTCCACATTTTGGGGAAGTAACCACCTACGCCGATCACTGACAAGGTTCCTGGCTGCGATGAAAACTCTTTCAGACTATACACTGGAGGGTGGGCAACTTAAGTAAAGCAAAGCCAGTTTGTGTGTGTAAGTCACTGTAGACATGTTACTCATTGTAGGCAGTTCTTTCAGACCCAACCAGTTGTCATTAGGTTTTACTAACTGATCTGCATCACCACCAGAAATGGTTCTTTTAGGAAAAAATTTTTTTCTTGGCAACCACAGAAACTGAAGGAGGATATGCTGCCGTGTCACATTCTGCTTGAGCTGACAATTTTTTCACCAACAGCTCTTTGCATCTTTTCATATTTATGTCCATCAGAAAGAAAGACACAAAGTATGACTTAAACCTAGGATCACGTATGGTTGCCAAAAGTGATCTGATTTCAAGAGATTGATGACCCTTGGATCCTTGCAAAGTGAATGAAAGACTTGATCTAGAAGTCTGACATACTTAGCAGAATCACTCCGTTTCAGCTCCTCCTTCAGTTTCTCCAGCTGCTTTTGCAAAAGTCTGATTAGGAGAGTGACCTGACTCATGCTGGCAGTGTCTGAACTAACTTCACATGTAGAACGTTGAAAGGGTTTGATAACCTTGCACAACACGGAAATGATTCTCCACTGCGCTTGACTAAGGTGCATTCCTGCTCCGTTCCCTATGTCATAGACTGTAGTGTAGCCTTGGATGGCCTTTTGCTACTCCTCCATCCGCTGAAGCATATAGAGGGTAGAATTCCACCTAGTTACTACCTATTGCTTCAGCTAGTGGCAGTGCAAATTCAACAGTACTTGCTGGTGCTGCAATCTTCTAAACGCAGTTGCTGAATGTTGAAAATGTCCCAAAATCTTTAGGGCCACCTGTCATTAGGGCTACCCTGTCATTTTTAAAAAAATGTTGCACCACCAAATTAATTGTGTGAACAAAACATGGGATGTGTTAGAATTGCCCACATGTAATGCTCGCACAATATTGCTGGCATGGTCAGAAATCACAAATCCGAAGGAGAGTCCAAGTGGGGTAAGCCATTTTGCAGTGATTTCCCTGAGTTTTTCTAAGAGGTGCTCAGCAGTATGCCTCTAAGTATAACTGGTGATACACAGAGTAGCCTGCCTCGGAATGAGCTGGCATTTGTTATATGCTGCTGTTTGCACTGTTGGAGGCAACAGTCATGTAATCTTTAGTTTGCCCTGTCCCACTTGTCCACATATCTGTGGTAAAGTGGACAGTGGGCACAATCGCATTTCGGAAACATTAATAAGGTTTTTTTTAATGTCCTTATACAGATTGGGAATTGCTATTCTAGAGAAGTGGAATCTAAAAGGGACATGGTAGCAGGACACAGGACCTCAAATAACTGTCTAAAACCCACTGCATTACTGGCTGATACTGGACACACATCTAATACCAGCATAGCTGGTATTATGGTAGTTATGGCGTCAGTAATCCACTGTGCAACTGGGTGTCTGCTGTCATACAAGTTCCCCATTGCAAAAGATTGTTTGACAGTCAATTGTTTGGTTAAACTAAAAGTAGTCTTCTTCCTGGTCCCCTTCTGGGATGAAGATCCACTCACAGCAGCAGCAGCTGCAACAGGTGTAGCACTCAAGGATCCTTCTGAGGAACCACGGATAGGAGAGGAGTCAGTCATTCTTATGAAATTGGATGCAGGACTACTGTGATATCTATGTCGGCTTCTACGGACATGTTACAGCTACGTCAAGGTACCAACACTATGGGGAAGTATGTTGTTCAATTTCAGATGATAACATCAGAATTGTGATGGAATGAGGAAGCTCTTGTTGCCACATTCTGGAATGGAGTTTCTGAAAAAACTAAATATGAGTTGGCAACTCGTGATCATCAATCTAAGTTAGCAGATTTAATTTCCCTGTGTACAAATATAGACTTATGCCTTCGTGAATGTTCCTGTGAGAAAAATAAATTTAGGGGTCCTCTGTTATCCTCTGTTAAACCTCTGGCTGATGAAGAGCACATGCAAGTCGATAGATCCCGTCTCACTCCTGAGGAACATCAGAGGCAACGTTGGTAAAATGTATGTTTGTATTGTGGTGAAGTTGGGCATATGATATCCTCTTGTACTAAACAACTGGGAAACGGTCGCTCCTAATTTCACACAGAGGGAAAAGATTAGGAGGATTACTTCCCTCTCCCAAACAACCTGACTCTGTGATCTCCATGACTCTTGTTTTTGCTAAACAATGTAACACCCTTTCTGCTCTCCTGGACTCCGGTGCTGCTGAGAATTTTATTACTCAAAGCTATGCCATCAAACATCGTATACCCACTGAGACTTTGTCCCATCCAGTCTCACTGTCAGCTGTGGACGGCAGTTTGATTCAACATGGTTCCATCACTCACTGCACCTCAGCTGTGAAGCTCCAGGTGGGGGCGTTACACTCTGAAGAAATATCCTTTTTAGTTATTCCTAAAGCACTCTTATGTACTCGGACTTCCTTGGCTATGGAAACATAATCCCCAAATTGACTGGTCTACCATGCACATCCTGTCCTGGGGTGAACGTTGTTCTAACGCATGTTTAGAAAAGGTGGTACTCATCTGTTCTTCCGATGCTGCCCTGGCTAAGAATTTACCATTGCAATACCATTCCTATCTGGATGTCTTTAGCAAACAGCGAGCTGATCATCTGCCTCCAAACAGGGAATGGGATTGTCCCATAGACTTGATACCTGGTAAAATACCTCCTCGGGGACACACCTATCCATTATCTGTGCCTGAAACTACAGTAAGTCCATGTCTGAGTATATTCAAGAAAACCTAGATAAAGGATTTATTCGTCCATAGTCCTCTCTGCACTGGTGCAGGGTTTTTCTTTGGTAAAAAAAGATGGTGGACTTTGCCCCTGTATAGACTACAGGGGACTCAACGAAATTACAGTCAAGAACCGTTATCCATTGCCATTAATCACAGAGCTCTTTGATAGAGTAAAAGGATCCACTATATTCATAAAAATGGATTCAGGGGGTGCCGGGGTCATGAATGGAAAATGCCCTTTAATACGAGATATGGGCACTATGAATATCTCATCATGCCCTTAGGTTTGAGCAATGTCCCTGCTGTCTTTCAACATTTTGTGAACCTTGTATTCCGTGATCTTCTGTATCATTCCGTGGTTGTTTATCTAGCTGGCATTCTTATTTTTTCCAGTGACCTTGTCTCTCATCATGACTAAGTGAAGGAAGTCCTCCAGAGACTTTGTGCCAATCAGTTATTTTGCAAACTTGAAAAATGTGTCTTTGAAGTACCAGATATTCCTTTCCTAGGGTATATTGTTTCAGGTACCGGCCTCAAGATGGATCCTGAAAAAGTCCAAGCGGTACTCTCTTGGTCTGAACCCAACTCTCTAAAAGCTATTCAAAGATTCCTGGACTTTGCCAATTATTACAGAAAATATATTAAAGGATTCTCCACGTTAGCAGCGCCCATTGACTTGCAAAGGTGCCAACCCTATGTTGTGGTCTCTTGAAGCAAAGTCATAATTTCAGCTGTTAAAACATTCCTTTATATGAGCTCCTGTACTCAGTCAACTAGATGTCATGCAACCATTCGTCCTTGAGGTGGTTGCATCCTGAGAAGCAGTTGGGGCAGTTCTATCACAAAGATCTGAGGATAAGTTACACCCATGTAGATTTTTCTCTAAAAAATTCCTGCCTGCCAAGAAGAACTACCCAATTGGTAAGAAAGAACTCTTAGCCATCAAACTAGTCTTATCTGCTAGAGGGAGCTCATTTTCCATTCTCTGTATTCACTGACCTCAAAAACCTACTGTTTCTCAAACCTGCTCAATGCCTCATGCACAGAAAAGCCCGGTGGGCATTGTTTTTTTCTTGATTTGATTTTAAAGTTTCCTTTCGTCCAGGGTCTCGGATTTGCAAGGCAAATGCCTTATCTCGATACATGAATCCTGTGGATGAAACTGATGACTCTGAACAGTTCCACTGTGAAACCCTACTGTTTTTGCTGCTACTGATGTGGTCACACCTCCTACTGTAAAAACTTTTGTCTCTCCAGAACTTTGCAAACAACTTTTGTTATGGGCTCACGCCTCCAAGTTCTCTGGCCATACTGGCGTTAAAAAGACTCTGGAACTAATAAAAAGATCCTACTGGTGGCCTTCCATGTGTTCTAATATACAAGAATTTGTATCCTCATGCTCCCATGTGCCCAGCATAAAATTTCCCGCCAACTGCCTGTTGGACCTTTACAGTCTCTGTCCATTCCACTACAACCTTGGACCCATATATCAATGGATTTTATCACTGACCTCCCAGCCTCCAAGGGCTTTACCACCATCTGGGTTGTAGTCGACAGATTTTCAAAAATGGCACACTTTGCACCTCTAACTGGCTTATCATCTGCTCCACGTCTTTCTCAGCTCTTCATCTTTGAAATATTCCGTCTCCACGGGTTACCTAAAGAAATTGTCTCAGATAGAGGCTCACAGTTTGTGGCTTGATTCTGGCAAGCTCTCTGCTCTTCGTTACAGATACGGTTAAAATTTTCCACAGCTTATGATCCGCAATCGAATGGACATACTGACTGGACTATTCATCAACACTAAAATAACTTTTTTAAGGACATTTTCCTTAATTAACATTATTTTAGTATTCATGAACACACTTAGCACAGGAGATATCACTGATATCTACTGGTTAAGTCCCCCTGTGTTAATTTCCACACTCCCCATACAATAGTATGAGCAGAGGGGGGACACACACAAAATGACCGCAGCTGTAGGTAGTGCTGCACATGCACTGGGTTAACGAATGTAACAGCGCATGCGCAGCAGCGATTACAGCTGCGGTAAGTTAGAGTAGAGAGGGATAACTATCTATTTCCTGAAAAGTTGTCATCGCAAAAATGACAGCTTTTCGAAATAGATAGTTATGGGGAGGAGGAATGATGAATTCCTCCTGTAATTAGGTAGAACTCCATGCGAGTTCTAAACTTAATTACCTCCAGAAAAAGTTTAGGTATGATGAATAGGCCCCTAAGAGAGTTAACCAAGACCTGGAGACTTTCCTCCGTATGTGTATTACATCCTCTCAGGATGATTGGTCTGATTTCTTGCCGTGGGCCAACTTCTCCCATAATTCATACCATACTTCATCTGGAAGTACTCCTTTTCTGACAGTCTATGGACGTCACCCACGAATTTCTGAATTTCAGTCTCTTCCAGCGGCCAAAGCATCTCTTCAATATTTCTCGACTATCTGGAAGGAAGTTCATGCCACTTTAAAGAAATCTTCTCATTACATGATCTTTGCTTACAGAAAGAGGAGGGCCATTCCACATCTTAAAGTGGGTGATCGCATTTGGCTATCTACACGTAACATCAGACTTCGAGTACCATCAATGAAGTTTGATCCTCATTTCATCGGTCCTTTATCTTTTTTTTTTAAACATATTTTATTGTAAGACTGCAATGAACAGTACAAGCTAGCGAAGTAACATGACATCAACAGTTAGACAGCGATAATCCATAACAGAATTCATGGAGAACATAGAGTCACAAAACCACAAATCAATTATAATAAGGTTGTCAAGATCAAACAAAATAATTTTTCTGTGTAATCAGAGTACCATAAAAATTATAAAAAAAATTCTCTCTTTATTTTTTTAATCTAAAGGAGGGAGCACCTGTAGACAAAATTTCTTCATTATACCAAGCTGTATGTTGGACTGCAGCACGGAGTGTGTCTTTGACCCGAGAGGGCAATGAATGAACATAGGGGGGCCAAGTGTCAAAAAACTTATCTGCTCCTTTATCTTTATTAAGAGATAAATCCAAACAGTCCATATGGAACAAACACGATAGTCTAGGTTGTAAAAGAGTGAGTGTCAGAGTATCAGCAGAGATCCATTGGGATAGGATGGTTTTCTTTGCAGCTGCTGCAATTTTTGCTAATAGCTGACAGGCACCTTTAGGGGGACAAGATGATCCAGATGTTGGCATAATATCCCACATAGCCCACTCAGGTATTAATTCAAAAACCAATTCCCAACGTGTTAGATATATATGTGTGAACCAAGGACCAGAATCTCTGCACCTCCAAACAGGACCACATACAATGCATTAGATCCACAACGGGCTGTTTACACTTGAAACAGTTAGAGTCGGTGGAAGCACCTGTAAGGAATCTTAGTTTGGGGGTGAAGTAAGCACGTTGCAATAACTTATAATGCATTTCGGCGTAGGATGCCAAGATTAGTTGTTTGTTAAGTCTAACAAAAGATTTTAAAATAGTGGGTAAAGATATGGTAGGAAATGTAGAGCGCCATTTAGCGACTCCAGCTATCTCTACCTCCAGATTTATTTCCCGGCGTATATAAGTATATAGTATGGAAGTGGAAAACAACATAGAAGGGCAGCGAGACAGCACATCATCCAAACCACTTTTCTCAAATGAAATGTAGAGTCGAGGAACTAAAGTGACATAGCTACGTACTTGGAAGTAGACGAATATTGGGATTTGAAGGCGAGGGAATCTTTCCTGTAATTGGTTGTGAGAATAAATAGTCATGGTCAGGGCTGGATTAAGGTCTGTGGGGGGCCTGGCAACAAACGTGTCAATAAGTTATATATATAAAAAAATAAATATAAATATATATATATATACACATACCGGTCTATCTGCCTATGTCCAATGCCCCCTGTAGTTGTGCCCCTTCTGGAATGCCCCCAGTATTTGTGCCTTTCCACCAATGCCCCCAGTATTTGTGCCCCCTCCAATGCCGCCAGTAGTTGTACCTCTTCTTAAATGCCCCCAGTAGTTGTGCCCCTTCTCCAATGCCCCCAGTATTTGTGCCTTTCCTCCAATGCCCCCAGTATTTGTGCCCCCTGCAATGCCCCCAGTAGTTGTGCGTCTTCTTAAATGCCCCCAGTAGTTGTGCCCCTTCTCTAATGCCCCCAGTATTTGTGCCTTTCCTCCAATGCCCCCAGTATTTGTGCCCCCTCCAATGCCCTCCAGTATTTGTTCCCCCTGCAATGCCCCCAGTATTTGTGCCCCCTGCAATGCCCCCAGTAGTTGTGCCTCTTCTTAAATGCCCCCAGTAGTTGTGCCCCTTCTCCAAGGCCCCCAGTATTTGTACCTTTCCTCCAATGCCCCCTGCAATGCCCCCAGTAGTTGTGCCTCTTCTTAAATGCCCCCTGTAGATGTACCCCATAAAGTAGTGCCCCCAGTAGCTCTCCATACCCCCCCACACCCCTGTTAAAAAAACTTACCTGTCTTCGCTCCACGCCGTCACAGCTCCCGAGTCCCGCCGTCACTGCTGCTGCCACTGTTTGCTGGATCTGGTGCGCAGGCTCCTCTCCACTGCAGTGTGCGGGTGACATCAGGACATCACCCGTGCACTGCATCACTGGGAATGCTGGCCTCTGCAGCGATCAGTATTCAGAGGCCAACGTTACCACTTACCATAAGTTGATCGCGATCTACAGGCGGGAGCTCCGTGAGCTTCCAGTAGATCGTGATCAACCTTTTTGCCGGGCATGTGGCCAGGGCTCGGGGACAGTGTGTGGGTCCTCAGGACGACCGCCCCTGTCGCCCTGACCTTAATCCAGCCCTGGTCATGGTGGTTGGGTCTAATAATTGATATATGTAACGAAGTCCCTGTGAACTCCAGGTTTTAGAAACCTGTGTTAAAAACCAGCAGTGAACCCAGGGTTGTGACCAATGGGAAGAGATAAGGAGACACTAGGAAAGACTTTCACTTGAACTCTGGCGTGTCGCCAAGCCATGCATGTAGTGTGGAGTAGTAAGATTTGTGTTACATGAGGTGGAAAAGATGATGGGTGTGTATGTAATAAGCTAAATAATGGAATATCAGTGCTAAAAGATTGCTCCAAAACAGTGTCAGTAAATTCACCTGTGCCTTTGATCCAGTCAATTGCATAGTGATAATTTGACGCTATGGCATAAGATCTTAAGCAAGGGAGGTTGATTCCTCCTAAGGTGGGTGGTTGACTAAGCTTGAATAATGAGATTCTAGGTTTTTTTATCCGCCCAAATGAACCTGCTGACAGCCCAGTTTTAAATCAGATTCCAAGGGAAGCAAAGGAAGCATCTGAAAAAAATATAAAATCCTAGGAAAGGATATCATTTTGATTAGCTGACATCTACCGAGATATGAAAGTGGGAGATGTTTCCATTTTTCTCAATCTAGGAGTGTGCATTGTATTAGAGCAGGGAATTTAGCTCAGTACAGGGCTGAGGGATGTGGCAGAATATTAAGGCCCAAGTATTTCAAAGTTGTCCTAACCTATTTATAGAGAAAATAATCATTCCAATCTCTAGTGGCATCTGGGTATAAGGCCAAAGCCTGCGTTTTATTGTAATTTATAAGAAAACCGGAGATTACATGAAAATCCTTCAAAAGGTGAAGAAGTTTGGTATGGCAGAATCTGAAATATAATAGTAAGTCGTCTGCATATGCAGAGACTTTCATTGTGATATCTCCGATGTTTACTCCCTGCCATTGTTGACATAACAAAAAAGTATGAATAAGAGGGTCTATAGCCAAATTAAATAGGGGACATGGGGCAGTCCTGACGAGTGCCCCTATGCAGTCTAAAGCTGGCCACACACTAGAACAACTTACATCCAACCAGCCAACTTGTTGATTGGTTGGAATGAAAATCTGGTAAGGAGTGGGAGTAAATGATGATCAGAAATTTACTCCAGAATGCCAGAAAAGAGATGAAAATGGTCGTCAGACAAGTTTGTTAAATGTTTGATTTAAACTATTTGTTTTGGTCCATTTTTCAGCGTCTGGGAGCAAGTTGCTGATTGTATTCCTTACCAGATTTTCATTCCAACCAATCTACTAGTTGGCTGGTTGGACAGATAATCTTTAGATGTGTGGCCAGCTTAAGGGAGGGAGTATTCAGGCCATTTACTGTTAGGAATGCCATAGGAGTGTGATATAATGACCTAAATAGCGCAATGAATTCAGGGCCAAAATGCTGTAAATGAAAGATACGCAAAAGATGAGACCACAACACTCTATCAAAAGACTTGTCAGCATCACAGCTGACAAGGAGCGTATGATTATTTTTTATCTGGTGTGTTTTAACACTGCAATTAAATGATGCACATTATGCACCGAGGGCCTGATTCAGAGCCGCTCGTAAGTGGCCGCTCGTTCGCTCTGAGTGATGTTCACACAACAGCGCATGCTTATGGGTCGTAATGCGCATGCACAAACCAGTCATTGCGGTCGTAAATCATGCGCTCGCAAAACAGCGAGGGGCTGCTAATTTGATTGACAGAATGTACCGTTTGTGGGTGATAACAGGGGAAGGTGCTTGAAAATGGAGGAGTGGAGATCCGAACGCAGGCGTGCCTAACGGTCAAAAGGGCGTTTAATGGGAGTGCATAGTTAGTAAAGGAGCGTCATCGATCATGTCACTTGGTTGTCTTTTAGCCTGAACTGCTCGCAGTGATAGCGGTAATTAAAACCTACCACAAGTACTGCGAGCAGTTCAGATGCCTTTCAATGTACCCGATTAATCTAATAAATACCGGAGATGATGTGTCATGCAAACGGCAAAGGGGCGTCTTTACAAAATAGCGAGTGCATTTTTCGTTCAAGGCGTCAACAAACCGCAAAGAGCGAGCATTCAATTTAAATAGCCTCAGTGTCCAAATGGAGTCTATAATTGTGTATCATAAGGATTCACGGACTATTACTATCACCCCTCTTTTCTTGGATGTGAAAGACGCTGCTGTATAATTTCCTATCCAAAAATCTCGAAGGATTTTGGGATCACCCTGTTTCCAATGAGTTTCCTGTAGTAACGCTATGTCAGGTTTATATTTTTTAAGTTGCTGTAAGCAATATGGATGTTTAAGCCCTCTATGTTCCATGTTAAAAATGTAAGATTTTTCTGAACATTAGTGGAATCAATAATAGAGTGAGACATATTATCCTATACCTGTCCTATTAAATAAAAGAGTAACCAAACCTAGGAGAAATGTGACGCCCTCAGTCCCAGCGAGCAGAGAGAGTCTATAATAAATCACTAAAATTATTCCCGTAGGAAGATGCATAAAACAAAAACTGGACCAGCAGTAATATATGAAAAATAATAAACATAATGCAGCCTTACAAATGTTAAACATTTTAAGAACCAAAGAATGAGGCCCAGTGGGCCCGTTTAAACTAGGGGTGTGCACCGGCCACTTTTCGTGTTTTGTGTTTTGGTTTTGGATCTGGATCTGTCTTCGTGTTTTGGATCTGAATTGGTTTTGGCAAAACCACCCTTCCAGATTTTGGTTTTGGATCTGTATTTTTTTGGAAAAAAACATAAAAACAGCTAAAATCACAGAATTTTTTTTTTTTTTGTTCCGACGCTATTATTAACCTCAATAATATTCATTTCCACTCATTTCCAGTCTATTCTGAACACCTCACACCTCACTGTTGTTTTTAGGCCAAAAGGTTGCACTGAGGTAGCTGGATGACTATGCTAAGCGGCACACAGGGCAGCAGACCCCTACATAACACAGGGCAGCCCCTGTTAAAATTATTTGGATGAAGGGCAGCGTACACCACACAGGACAGCCCCTATAAAAATTATTTGGATGGAGGGCAACTTACACCACACAGGACAGCCCCTGTAAAAATTATTTGGATGAAAGGCAATTTACACCACACAGGACAGCCCCTGTAAAAATTATTTGGATCAAGGGCAGCATACACCACACAGGACAGCCCCTGTAAAAATTATTTGGATGGAGGGCAACTTACACCACACAGGACAGCCCCTGTAAAAATTATTTGGATGAAAGGCAATTTACACCACACAGGACAGCCCCTGTAAAAATTATTTGGATGAAAGGCAATTTACACCACACAGGACAGCCCCTGTAAAAATTATTTGGATCAAGGGCAGCATACACCACACAGGACAGCCTCTGTAAAAATTATTTGGATGAAGGGCAGCTTACACCACACAGGGCAGCCCCTGTAAAAATTATTTGGATGAAGGGCAGCTTACAACACACTTGACAGCCCCAGTAAAAAAATTGTGGATGAAAGGCAGCTTACACCACACAGGGCAGCCCCTGTACTAAAAATTATTTGATTGAAGGGCAGCCTATACCACACAGGACAGCCCCTGTAAAAAATATTTGGATGAAGGGCAGCTTACACCACACAGGGCAGCCCCTGTACTAAAAATTATTTGGATGAAGGGCAGCTTGAACCACACAGGGCAGGCAAATTATTTGGACTGAATATACTGTACAGGACAGCACCACTGGATGGGACTGGACTGATACAGCAGAGCAGGTCACCCCCAGACTGATACAGCAGCACAGAACCACTGGACTGGACTGATACAGCAGAGCAGGTCACCCCCAGACTGATACAGCTACACAGCACCACTGGACTGAACTGATACAGCAGAGCAGGTGACTCCCAGCCCAACTGATTCAGCAACACAGCACCACTGGACTGGACTGATACAGCAGAGCAGGTTGATGTGATACAGCAGAGCCACTTTCCCATAGACACTACACTACACGTCCTCTCACTACACTCTCAGGACTGGAATGAAGATGGACAGTGTGACAATATTTTTTACAAATACACCACTGCAGCCCCTGCCCCTGGATGGACACAACAGCCCCTGCCCTAGATGGACACAACAACCCCTGGGTGGACACAGCAACAGCAACCCCTGGATGGACACAGCAGGGATGGACACAGCAGCCCCTGCCATAGATGGACACAAAAACTCCTGGATGGACACAGCAGCCCCTGGATGTACACAGCAGCCACTGCCCCTGGATGGACACAGCAACAGCAACCCCTGGATGGACACAGCAGAGATGGACACAGCAGACCCTGGATAGACACAGAAGCCCCTGCCCTTGATGGACACAACAACCCCGGGATGGACACAACAGCCCCTCTTGGATGAAGCACAGCCCTGACAGCAAGCATATGGTGCCATTCCCCATGGGGGAGGGACTTTTATACAATCCAAAACCTGTGAGAATCCAACACATCAACATTTTGCCTCGCTTTGAGATGCAAGTAAGGTGGGAAAACCCGAGCTGGACTCTGATTTCACCTCAGATCTGCAAGTTCGGTTGGTCCCATTCTCTGAGAACTGGACCTGCTCATCTCTAATAAAAACATGTCTATATTAAAACTGCATGTTGAAAACTCTACACATTTTTTTTTTACTAATTTTAATATCTTAATTTTCAGTGTAATGTAACAACACATCCTTGAAAAAATAAGAGTTATGGTAGACTTACCATTGATAGCTCTTTTTTTTCGAGGACCATAGAGATACACAGGGATACCATGGGGTAATATGGTTGGAGAGATCTAGGCACTAAACAGTTAAAGCTTTCATCTCCCAGGATGCCTTGGGTCCTCCTCCATATATACTCTGCCCCCAGCCACAGGCCTTCAGATTTGTAAACAAGCCTAGGAAAGAGGAGAAGAAAGAACAATCATACACCAGAAGGACTCTCACACAAGATGAAGGAATCCTTGACCCAATGCAGCCAGGTGCATCAGGGTGGGTGCCCTGTGGACCCTATGGACCTAGAGGAAAAAGAGTTATCAATGGTAAGTCTACCATAACTCTTATTTTCTTCTTCAGGGTCCATAGGGATCCCCAGGGATACCATGGGGATGTCCTAAAACAGTTCCCCTAAGGATGGGGGACGCTCCTGAGCAGAAAGGACAACTCGTTGACCAAAGGAAGCATCCTGAGAGACAAAAGTATCAAAGGCGTAGAACCTAAGAAAAGTGTGGACAGAAGACCACGAGGTGCCTTGCACAATTGTTCAGCAGAGGCACCATGACTAAATGCCCACGATGGCCCTACAGACCGAGTAGAATGTGCTGTCACCATGTTTGGAACAGGGAGATCAGCCTGTGTGTACACCTGAGAAATAGTCACATGTAACCAGCCAAGGTCTGCTTGTTAGCTGGTCATCCTCGTTTGTGTAACCCATATAATACAAAAAGAGCATCTGATTTTCTAACAGAGTTTGTACACTCCACATAGATACAGAGAGCACAAACTACATCCAGGGAGGCTTCACCTACCGAGAGGTCTGGATCCTGAAAAGCTGGAACTACAATTTCTTAATTTACATGAAAACGGGACACTATCTCTCCCTCCCATGTATGAAGAACAGCTCTATCCTGGTGAAAAATCAAAAATGGGGAACAACAAGAGAGCACTGCCAAATCAGAGATGCAGAGTCTCTGATTTGGCAGTGCTCTCTTGTCGTTCCCCATTTTTTCTCCTTGCTATCTTGCAGAGTACATAAGAGATAGCGAGGAGAAAAAGTGTCTTCGCTGTCAACCATTTCAAGTCTACAGAGTCCAGAGATTCAAATGGGGGAGCTTATAGCCCCTTAGGAAACAAAGACAGATTACACGGTGCTACCGGTGGGACAAAAGGAGACTGAACTCGCAGAACTCCCTGAAAAAGTTTTTCTAACATTTGGTAATGAAGCAATCTTTCTCTGGAACCAGACTGACAATGCAGAAACCTGCACTCTCAAAGTGGCCAGGTGGAGGCCAAGGTCTAACAGTAGTTACATATAGAGCACCAATCCTGCACCAGCCATCTATTTTGTAATTAATAGTTTACAGTTTTGTTTGTCCTCTCTCCACTTAGCTGTTAATCAATTCATCTATATCGACAGAATAAGTATAAAGCTTGCTGAGGTGCTACCCACTATTTAAACATTATAGAAATCACATATACAAAGAAGAAAAGTAAGTAGCTTTAATGGGTGCACTGGACCCATGTTGGTAATTTAAAATGTAATATTTTTAATAGGTATGCATTAAAATCTCACTATATTAAATTTGCCAAGATGGTGAAATATAAAAAGATAGAATTGTGCAAAAGAGATGAAAATTAATGTGTACAATAAAATATGCAAAACAAAACCATAGTCAATTTGTCATTAGTTCAATATAATCGGTGTTTAGTAGCACAGTTGTTCATTACTTATTATAGTTTATTCTGTTATTTATGTTGCAAATAATTATTTCTTAAGGTTAAATGCCTTCATCAGCTCCTAGAAGGAAGTAGAAAATTGTATCAAACAATGCAGTGACTAATATTGTGTATAGTCAGTTTTCCAAACTGATACAATGTCTTCTCTTCCTATATTTAGATGCCTTATCTTTATGTATTGCCATACAATGCTTATAGTGAATATTTGTTAGTTATGCAGTGTACACAAATATATGTTGTAGTTCTGAGTCTCATAGCTATAAGGTTAAATCCCACACAGCAGGTATATGTTAGTATATAATTGGTCAACACACCTAGTATTAGTGGGTCTCCACTACATGTGAAATATAATAGTAATAGTTCCCATTATATCATGTATGTGTGAATCACATACCATAAAGAAAGATTTTATAGGTAAAAATGTTAACCTTTGCAGATCTGTGTATTCATGTATACAATAGTGTGTCACGTCCAGAATTTCTCGGCATAGTGGTCGACGGGTAATACCTGTGAGGTCAATGTGGCAGGGGGGCGACTGGCGGCGGTGCTGGTGTTTGGCGAGGGGCATTGGCTGTGCGTGGTTCTGTATGGGCATGTTGTCACTCTGGGCTGGTGAGACCTGGTGTTGCCTCAGTTCCGTTCGGCATGGGTGCCGCCATCTTGCCTCCGGCCATGTGATTCAGCTGTCCAGTCCTGGTGTGTCACGTGCTCTCTCTGGCCAGTCATGGTATGGCACTCAGTATTTAGGGAGGTCCAGAGCCTCTCTTCATTGCCAGTGCAACATGTTTCTCAGCATAGCTGAGAGAGAGTTCCCTGTGCTCACCACCTGTTTTCCTGTGATACACTACCAGCCTGCCTGCTTGTCTGCTCCAACCCCGCTGGACTACCCTGCATCCTCCATTACCTTCCCCTTGCCTGAGTACCTGACTCTGCTGTTCACCCTGCACCTTGCCTCCCCTGACACTCTGCTGGATAATCCTTCCTCAGCCTGCATTCTTCATTTCAGCCACCACACCTGATTTCTCCACCTGTCATCAACTGGACATTTCCCTATTAACCAGTCACTACCTGGACAGTTCCCATTGTCTGCCACTACCTGAACATTTTCTATTTTACTAGTCACTACCTGGACATTTTTCATTGTCTGTCTCTAACTGGACTTTTTCCCATTACTTCACCACCACTCCCAAGTGCACTTAGTGCTATATCTGGACTTTAGTTTTTGTCATATTCATGTCTATCAAACCACTCATTAAAAGTTCCACCTTTTTATTTAAACCTGCTTCAGTGTCTGCTCCTATCACCACCCCGGGCCCACAACAAAACCAGAACCTCACATAGTGCAGCTGAACCTTTAGGCAATTGCAATCATTCCCAGCACTGTGTATAGTACATGTATCATTTTATACATCAGTAGCTGGAGCATAGGCCTCATATATTTAGCATAGCTTTCACTAATTGTAGGCAATAGCAATTAGTCTCAGCATTATGTATAGTGCATATATCATTTTACTTTGACATCAATGGCTGGGATTTATATCCATTTAGCAACATATTTAACATTGAAGTTTAGTTATATGACATTGACAATCGGTTACAGATTGGTGACATGGTCGTAGGCTATCTGTAACCGATTGTCAATGTCATATAACTAAAATTCAATGTTAAATATGTTGCTAAATGGATAGAATCCCAGCCAGTGATGTCAACGTAAAATGATATATGTACTATACATTGTCGAAGCCGGATGATTGGCTGAGACCAAATCTTTTAAACTAATATCTGACTACGCCATTTTGCGTCGTCAGCACAATACCATCGGGTATGATGCTATACTTGGCGTCTGCTTAACTACTGCATATTGTTGAAAGTCCAATCAAAACCTATACACACATTAGATAATACATATAAAATATACAAGATGCACAATGCATACTAGCGAAAGTACACGATATTCTCACACATGCATGCACTTATAAAAAGGTTCCTTCATATTAGGCTTAATATTATAGGTTTTATTAGCAAATGCTTATGTTGTGAAATGTAATGCATATGATATTTAAGGTGCAGAAACTAGTAGACAAGTCATGTTTGGTACCATTCTAAATCCCTGTTTATTCGCAGATCTCCGGTTCTATCAGCAAGGAGATCGCATTATGCATCCGCAAGTTATGAATTATAGGGAATTAGGGATTAGAATGTATACCTCTGTATGTAGTGTCTTTTGGCTAGTTTAAACCAGTTCTTCGGTGGGAAAACCACACAAAGAAACTTCTGAGGAGCTGGGACATACCCCTAGTGACACTGTATGAACTGACCTATGACCTGTATCGTACCAGAATGTCCAGGAGCAAGAACCAATGGAAATATGTCAACTAGTTTCATTGTTAGAGCTGAACTCTATAAGGTATATAACCTGAGTACTGATTATAGTATGCAGCCATTCTCTTTGGATGACCACAGGCTTCTGGATTAATGACAGGATACTGGGACCAGTACGCACACATATGTATCGGCTTGTACCTTTGTATTACTTGCTGTTTACGCTAGTTGTCTAGATCACAGTGCGTTATACTTTTCATTGAATAATATAGCTTTTTGTGCTTTGGAACCACAATTGGATTGGAAAGCAATTATTTCTTATGCGACCCATAGCGCTAAATAGCGACATTTAAGTATAGCGATTAATGGGTATCAATAACATAGTACTGAGACTAATTGCTAATGCCTACAATTAGTGAATGCTATGCTAAATATATGAGGCCTATGCTCCAGCTACTGCTGTATAAAATGATACATGTACTATACGGAGTGCTGGAAATGATTGCAATTGCCTAAAGGTTCAGCTGCACTATTGTATACATGAATACACAGAGCTGCAAAGGTTAACATTTTTACCTATATAATCTTTCTTTATGGTATGTGATTCACACACACATGATATAATGGGAACTACTACTATTATATATCACATGTAGTGGAGACCCATTAATACTAGGTGTGTTGACCAATTATATACTAACATATACCTGCTATGTGAGATTTAACCTTACAGCTAACAGACTCAGAACTACAATATATATTTGTGTATACTGCATAACTAACAAATATTCACTATAAGCATTGTATGGCAATACATAAGGATAAGGCATCTAAGTATAGGAAGAGAAGACATTGCATCAGTTTGGAAAACTGACTATATACAATATGTCACTGCATTGTTTGATACAATTTTCTACTTCCTTCTAGGAGCTGATGAAGGCATTTAACCTTAAGAAATAATTATTTGCAACATAAATAACAGAATAAACTATAATAAGTAATGAACCACTGTGCTACTAAACACTGATTATATTGAAATAATGACAAATTGACTATGGTTTTGTTTTGCATATTTTATTGTACACATTAATTTTCATCTCTTTTACACAAATCTTTTTATATTTCACCATGTTAGCAAATTTAATATAGTGAGATTTTAATGCATACGTATTAAAAATATTACATTTTAAAATTACCAACGTGTGTCCCAGTGCACCCATTAGAGCTACTTACTTTTCTTCTTTGTATAGGAGACCAAGGTCTAACCTAGGCTGTAGAAAAGCCAGTACCTGGGAAACCCTAAACACCTAAGGGTCATACTTTCTATGGGAACACCATTGACCAAAAGAATGTCAAACCCTGTAATAGATGCGGGCAGAGGCAGGCTTCCGTGCTCTAAGCATCATTTGAATCACAAAGCTGGTCAAACCTTTGGCTCTTAAGATGGAACATTTAGGAGCCATGCCATCAAAGCCAGACGAGGTAAATCCGGATGCCAGCAGGGACCCTGCATTAACAGATCCTGCCATAGTGAAAGAGGATATGGACTGTCTATGGATAGATTCTGTATGTTGGTGAACCAATGACGTATGGGCCAAGCTGGAGCCACTAGTATTACTGTTCCACCTTCCTGCTTGAATTTCCTGAGGACTATTGGGAGAAGGGAAATTGGAGGAAAGAAATACACCAACTTGAAGTTCCATCTTACTGCCAGTGCATCCATGAAGGCTGCTGATGGGTCTCTGGACCTGGACCCATACCTGGGGACCTTGTCTTTGTGATGTGATGCCATGAGGTCTATGTCTGGTAGACCCCATTTGTTCACCAAGAGCTGAAACACTCCCAGGAGGAGAGACCACTCTCCAGTGTGTATGCCCTGGCAACTTAGGAGGTCTGCTTCCCATTTGAGGACTCCCAGTATAAATATTGTGGAGATGGCCAGAAGATGATGCTCTGCACAAATCAGAACCTTTGTCGCTTCCTTCATGGCTGCATAACTTTGTGTGCCTCCCTGATGATTGAGATAGGTCACTGTAGTCACATTGTCGGACTGGATCTGGGCTGGCTTGCTTTTATGATATAAAGGTATATTCAACTACAAGTCCTGCAACAGCAGTAAGGACTGGTAAACTTGGCAAGCTGCGGCCATTAAACAGCCTAGAGGGCTGATGAGGTGTAGCAGCTTTGAGGGCTGGTAAGCCTTAGCAAGACATGGCCTTTGGGCCGAAAAGCAAGATGCGACCTTTCCACTGTGTGGCAGCCTTGAGGGCTGGTAAGCCTTGGCAAGTTGTGGCCCTTGGCCCATGAAGCAAGATGCAGGCTTTGGGCCATGTAGCAGCCTTGAGGGCTGATAACCCTTGGCAAGATGTGGCCTTTGGGCTGTGAAGCAAGATGCGGCCTTTGGGTCAAATAGCAGCCTTGAGGACTGATAAACCTAGGCAGGATGTCACTGTTGTGGCAAGCTGTGGCCATTAAACAGCCTAGAGGGCTAATGAGGTGTAGCAGCCTTGAGGGTTGATAACCCTTGGCAAGTTGTGGCCTTTGGGCCGTGAAGCAAGGTGCGGCCTTTGGGCTATGTAGCAGCCTTGAGGACTGATAAACCTAGGCAGGATGTCACTGTTGTGGTAAGCTGTGGCCATTAAACAGCCTAGAGGGCTAATGATGTGTAGCAGCCTTGAGAGTTGATAACCCTTGGCAAGTTGTGGCCTTTGGACCGTGAAGCAAGATGCTGCCTTTGGGCTGTGTAGCAGCCTTGAGGGCTGATAACCTTTGGCAAGTTGTGGCCTTTGGGCTGTGAAGCAAGATGCAGCCTTTGGGCCGTGTAGCAGCCTTGAGGGTTGATAACCCTTGGCAAGTTGTGGCCTTTGGGCTGTGAAGCAGATGCAACCTTTGGGCCATGTAGCAGCCTTGAGGACTGATAAACCTAGGCAGGATGTTGCCATCATGCGACTTGTGCCACCAGGTTGACACAAGCAGCAGTACAATTGATTGTGTACACTGAATGCTGATGTGTGACTTGTGCCGCCGGGTTGACACAAGCGGCAGTACACTTGATGCGCACACTGGACGCTGATGTGTGACTTGTGCCACTGGGTTGACACAAGCAGCAGTACATCTGATTGCACACACTGGATGCTGATATACGACTGGGCACTGGAGTGTGGTCTGTGCCACCTAGATGACACAAACGGCAGGAGACTGGAATGTGGACCATGCCGTCTGGATGACAGAAATGGCAGGAGACTGGTAATTGGACCATGCTGCATGGATGACACAAACGGCAGGAGACTAGAATGCAGACCATGCCGTCTGGATGACACAAATTTTCAGGCGCAATACAAAGCAGACCGGAGAACTGGATACTCGACTGAAACAGGAGACCAACACCCTAACTGGAAACACATGAAAATGCTATCACTGGTATCTGAGCAGCCTTCGCACCAGAAGGAAATAGCCACAGGAGCCAATCCAGATCAGACCAGGGATGACGGACAGCTGATAGGAGGAGTTCAGTGAGTGATTGCCTGGTGTTCAGTGGCTTGTGACACTTGCCTTGGAACAGGTCCTGTGCCATGATAAGTGCTTTATGTACTGCTCGCAGCTCTAGAATGTTTATTGGCAGATGACTTTTGTGATTTGTCCATCTTCACTGAAAGGTGTGATGACCTGTCACTGCCCCCCATCCATGAAGACTGGCGTCCATGATGCGAAGCACCCAATTTGGAACACAGAATGGTTGCCTTTTGTCCAGATGATCCTTTATTTTAGCCACCACAGGAGGGAGAGATGAATCTCTGGAGTGAGAAAGATCCTCTGGGACCTTATTAGCTGATACTGGGCCTGATTCAGACCCGCTCGCTAGCAAGTGACCGGTCATTGCAGACGATGCTCGCTAATATGCGCATGCATGTAGTTTGCAGTGCATGTGCGCAAACTAGTATGAGTGATCGGACTGTGCTCCCTTGCCCTGCCAAGACAGCCCAGTGGAATGAGTGACAGGAGAGGCCGTTTGTGGGTGGTAACGGGCAGGGCAGTAGTAACGGGGGAGTGGAGTTGAGGATGCAGGCATGCCAGAGTGTTTCAACGCCGTTTCAGTGGCATGCATAATTAACAGGCAGCGTCATAGTACACTTCACCTGGTTGATTTTTACACTGAACTGCTCGCAGTGCTTGCGGTAGGGTACAGTCAACTGCAAGCACTGCGGTCTGATTCGATGGTTCCCGATGTACCGATGGTTGTATATACTTTCTGGAGATGACATATGCTAGTGGGCGGCTAAAGACATGCTGGTAGGCATCTGGAAACACAAAGTGATTGCTTGCCAAGACATAGTGGGCGTGCTTATGTCTTGCTGTGCGAGTGCCTGCCTTGACGTCACATAGATGAATTTACATACGCAGGGAGCGAGTGTCCACATCTAGCGAGTGGGTCTGAATCAGGCCCACTGTCTGTTCCACTTGAAGAGAATCAATCTTTGCAGAGGCCTGGAATGAAACTGAGCATACCCCACTATGTCGAACGTGGATATCATTGATCCCAGGACCTGCATCGTTGATAGAATGGATACCCTTCGCTTGTGTAGTAGTTTACATACTCGCAATGATAGGGCTGCAATCTTGTCCTCTGGTAGAAACACCATTTGTACCTGAGAATCCAGAAGTGCTCCCAGATGTATCATCTGCTGTGTTGGAGAAAGAGAGGATTTCTTCAAATTGATGATCCAGCCATACTTTTGTAGGCAGGCTATGGTCAGTTGAATATGGTATTGTAAAACAACTGTAGTTGTGCCAATATCAAAAGATTGTCCAGATATGGTAGTATTCTGATTCCCTGACACCTGAGATAGGACGTCATGACTGCCATTATCTTGGTAAATACCCGGGGGGGCATTGATAGGCCAAAGGGCAGTGCCTGAATTGGTAATGTTGTTGTAGAACAGCAAACTGTATAAATTGTTGGTGGGATGGCATAATAGAAACATGCAGATACACATCCTGAATGTCCAGGGAAACCATAAAGTCCTCAGGCTCCATTGCCAAAATAATTGACTGGAGAAATTCCATACAAAACTTGGGTACATGGATAAACCTGTTGAGGGTTTTTAGATTTACTATAGGGCGATAAGCCCCATTCAGTTTCTGAACCAGAAACTGATTGGAATAATAACCCCTTCCCTGTTGAGACACAGGAACTGGGACCATTACCCCTGCCTGTAACAGAGAGTGAATGGCTTCCTGAAAAGCTAAGGCCTTGCCTGCATCTGACGGAGGATCTGTGCAAAAAAACTTCTGGTGGGGATGTCACCTGAAAGCAAGGGCATACCCCTGAGAGACCACTTCTCAGACACAGGCATCTGTTGTTGTTTGATGCCAGTAATCTGCAAACTGAAGAAGTCAGCCTCCCACCCTGGAATCCCCCAGGGCTGAGGCTGAGGGTTTGTTGCCCGGCTTAGAAGCTGGACGTCTGCCAGCCCAGACCTCTTACTTTGTTGCCTGGATGTCCTGCAAAAACTAGACGGTTTGGAGGAAGATTGTTCCTTTGCTCATCCCTGAGGATGAAAGTACCAAAAAGAAAACTGTTTAGATTTTATTGTACCCGTAGATGGCAGACATGCAGTCTTTGAACCCGCCAGAGTAGCTATTATCTTATCCAACGCTGTTCCAAAAAGTATATTTCCATAGAAAAGTAATTTTTCCAGAGCCTTCTTTGATCCTGTATCAGCTTTCCATGATCTTAACCAAAGGACCCTGCGTGCCACTACTGAAGATGCTGATGCTTTAGAAGCAAAAATTCCAACATCTACTGCAGCTCCTCCCAATTAGGAGTCTGCTTCCCGTATGTGGGAGATATACATCATCTGTTTTCTGGTAGCATCTGGTAGAGAGTCTTCCAATGCCCCTGCCCATTCTTCAACAGCTTTGGCTACCCAGGCTCCAGCCATAGCTGGATGAGTAACAGCTCCCGATAATAAAACTATTGCCTTAATATATGTTTCAATTTTCGTATCTGTAGAATCCTAAAGAGAAGATGCTGACAGAATAGGCAACGTAGCATTTCTGACTAAGTGCATCATCTGAGCATCCACAGTAGGAGGTACCTCCCATTTAGTACATTCAGAAGCTGGGAAAGGATACAACGATGTTAATCTTTTATTCACATAAAACTGTATACCAGGTTACCCCATGCCTCCTTTATAAGCTCAGTGAGACGCTCAGTTTTAGGAAACTCCATTTTGGCCACCTTCCAGTGTTTAAACACTGGAGCCTTCTTACTAGGGGCTGGTTCATCATTCTGAACAGTGGCGACTCCAGAGGTTGTTCTGCAGCGCAGTCCAAAATTCAAATAGGGGAGCCACACCAACTGTCCTTCCATACGCTGCAAAAACATCCCTTGCTAGAACTCACTGGCAGTTAGTGTGGCTCCCCTATTTGAGTTTTGGACTGTGCTGCAGCACCACCTCTGGAGCTGCCACTGATCCAGAATATCTAGGATTGATTTTTACCACCTTTACCAAATAAGGAACATCCAGTGTGGATGGATGGTCCTCCTCTCCCGAGCTAGATCCTGGAGAAGAACCCTGAACATCATCTGATTCCTCTGATGATGCGTCTGAATCCATATGCTGAACAGACCAATAAAAAGATAACTTTCGCTTAGGCACCTTAGTACTGTAACTACTGGTCTGCTTGCAGCAGCTGACTGAACCATAATCTGACTTGAGCGGGCATAAGCATCCATTCAGAAAGGATGTATAGGTGCAAACATAGCATGCTGTGAGCACCCCATACAAGGGGGCAGTATGAGAGTAGCCATACGATCCATAAATTGCTTCATAACCTGAGACAAGGAGGACACCCAAGATGGCTCTTGTGCAGGGACTGATATACTGGACTGGTGAGGTGGTTCTTTATAACAGACAGCACACAAACCAACTTTTTTTAAAGTAATGAAAGGACAAGCTCGCCAAACAGGCTTTACATGAAACCAGCACAGGGGCCTCCCCCTCCTGATTTCCTTTACATTTTGACATATCAATTATAAAGGTAACAATGCAATGTAATGTAAAAATAACAAATATATGTGAAGTATAAAGCAAAAACCCCACACACACCTGCAGCTGATGGATGATCATTATAACTGACAGTCAGAAATAAAAGGCAGTATGAACACAGTAGCTAGCAAGCAGTCACATACAATGCCTATACAAATTTAGTTGCACTGGGCTCTGAATCAACTACTCAAAACACGATACTTGGTAGGATATACTGCACTATATAGCTGGCCCATGGGAGAGGTATACACAGAGACTGACACAAAACCTCCTAAGACCAACAGCTTCAGCAGCGCACCAATAATAGACTGTGAGCGTGGGTAGGAGGAGTGACCCATACACGTGAAAACCTTTGAAGGGACTGCATCTGGGTCGGGGCCAGAGCTGCCGGGGGAGTGCCTACCTCCCCTAAGCTGCATCAACCGTCCGGGTACAGTGGCCTCGTGGCAGCAGAAGCATCTTCTGCCGATCCCCAGCTTCAGACAATAAGGCCCCGGTGGTCTAGTGAGGACATGGATGCTCCGGGCCCTGACTGCAGCGGCTCTCTGAGAATCTCCTGCCCTGTAAGTGAGGAATCGCCTTACCTGACATCTCCGTGCGTCCAGTTGCATTGCTGCTAGCAAGCTCAACCAAGACCCGCCAAAATCACCAGCCCTGTTACTGGTGTTGCGGCCCGGCAGAGGTAGTCGCAGTACATGCTTCTTAATTCAGACGCTCAGTACTGCCAACCCAAAAACATAGAAAATAAAATAAAACATAAAATAAAAGCTTAGGACTCTCTGAGCAGTCCCCGTTACAAAGGTGCATCTGAATCCTGCAGCACCAAATGAACAACTGAAGGCCTGAGGCTGGGGGAAGGGTTTATATGGAGGAGGAACCGAGGCATCCTGGGAGCTGAAAGTTTTAACTGTTTGGTGCTTGGTTTGTACAACCACATTACCCCATGGTATCCCTGTGGATCCCTATGGACCCTGAAGAAGAAAGCAAAATTTGTGCATTAACTGTTTAGCTATTAAAAATGAGCAGTAAAACTTAAATGTCAAAATATTAGGATAAAGGTTCTGGATATGAAGGACACTTCAGCTACCTTGTCAAAAGTGGCCAATAGGCACAGATGATCAAAAATTCAATAAAAGTAGAAGTTTTCCTTTATTGATAAATACTCTTCTGCCTGTTGCACTGTATTGGTTTGGAGCTGCAGCTCATTACACTTGGGGAGTGCATTTGTGTTTGTCACACATGTCTGCAATGTATATACAGCGTTATTTAAAAAAGTATATAGTATATATATATATATATATATATATATATATATATATGTATGTAAACACATTCCACGAGTCTTGCACTCTCACCGTTGTATATGTCACCAGGGGGGTGCCACTAAGATCAGTTAGATCAAAATATAGTTGTATAGTCCCGAATCTCCGGACAAGGGCACTCTCCTAAATTTCATTATATATTTTGTATTATTCTTTTTTTTCTTATGATGTCATTATTCATTCATGTATTTATTTTTCATTTAGTGCTTTTAGTGTTGTTGAATTATTGGCATCTACCGTGACTAAGCGCCTTGTTTTGGGATACAGTGTATATGAAGTTTTTTTTCACACTGATCCCTTGGATCGCAGGTACATATTCTCAGGCTTCTTTACCACATTAAATGCATGCATTGAAACACTATTATAATCCCCAGTGTCATTTGGTTGCCACTGAATGCCTGTATTTTCATACAGCTGTCCAAGACACATGCCGCGCTTGTCACGTTAGTTAAGTTTGTTGGCACGCAAGTGCTGTGTTTCCTAGGCACGGTGGAATGCAAGCTGCTCAGCCGTGCTTTGTTTGTTTGTTATGTCAGTGAGTTGACACGCAAGCGCTGTGTTACATAGACATGGCGGAACGCAGGCCTCCTAGTCGATGACGCACTTCCGTCCTGAGGCACACCTTCCATTAAAGCTTATGGGTCTAATGAGGAGTAGCCACTTGTGATGGCACCTTTCCGGCGAGTCGGGTTTAAAGTCTGGGCAGTTGCCGCAGTGAATTGTCAGCTGTTATTTGAGTGGGTGTGTGACTACACTCACTGGACGTATGCAGGCTGTTCGTTGATCTTCAAGTGGTAAGTCCCCGTCATTGGTTGGCTTTCTATTGGCTTTGCAGTTTTACATTATGTTGTGCCATATAAATTTATTTTGGCATTTCATTACTGTGAGTTTTTAGTATATTTATTCACTATATGCCATTTGTGCGCAATTATATTCACGGACCAGTGGACCCTGCAGGTAACCATGTGGCACTGTTTATAGAAGTAGCAGCATCATGTTGGCTTTTTTCCCACATTTTTCCCACATTTGACAGGTACTTTACTAGGTATGGCATACATTCAGTTGTTCATTGAGCCTAGTCGAGAGTTGTTACATGAGTGTTAGTATGATGACATTTAGATTTTATTATGTCTAATCACTTGTGTTATTCTGAGTGCTATTTCCTGTCGACAGCAACATCATCTGTATTTTATTTGACATGCGTTTAGTTTGATTAAGTAGATACTGTGACCGGATGGCTTACAGCCCTGACTCCCAATCACAGGTTGAGGTTTTGGTCCCCCTTTGAGCTTGGGGTATCAAGGATTCCCTTAAATGTTGACGTAATTTTCTTAGATGAGATATACTAAAATTTGTTATCTTCTACAAGCATCTCAGAATCCACAATGTTATATGTTGAGCAAGATATTTTGCTGAACCAAAATCATCTAAGGGGGAATAGCGTACCAAACTCACTTTTCCCATTCATAGATGAAAACACATAAAGGTATCTTTGATCAATCCTTCTAGTCAGATGCCATCCATGATGATATACACAATTTTTCCTATATGGTAGTGATGGTGCATTAAAAGAGGGCGTTTATTAATGTATAGCGTACCCCAACTCACAAAATGTTGTGGAAATTACTTCGCATCAAGGTATCTTTATATAAAAATGATGGATTCATACCCCAACTCACATATAGTGGTATGATGACACTCCTATAAAGGTATCTTTATCCAATAATCTCTGCTGCTGTAGTATGAATCTTCCACCGCATAATTCCAAAATGTATTACTATATAGATGAATTGTGTCATCCAAGCCAATACTTTAACAATGTCAAAAGAGTCATTCCAATGTAGAAATAGCAGCAGCGTAAAAGTTAATACATAAAAATTTAAAAATGTTCCATATGAAGATACAATGAAAAAATGCAATAAAAAAATAAAATAAAATGATCAGGCAAGTGATCCCAAAAAAATATATAAAGGTCCAAATGTTGAATTACTCACACCTGTAGCTGTCAACGCGTTTCGGTCTCCAGGACCTTTTCAAAGACATGCTGTTGGTGTGAGGAACTCACTATTTGTGTGAGAGTGAGCCTATCAACTCCTCACAGGAAGTGGTAAAACAATTAATATCGTTATTCTTAACAGGTGCGTGCAGTATTAAGAGAAACTTGCTTTATATCAAACATATGTCTATTTTAAACATATCTCTATGGGATAATCCGTGTTAACATTTGCTCCAAAAAATAACATATTATACATAAAAACCTAGATGTAAATAAAGTGAAGATGAAGACCGGACTTCTACTGAAAAGCATCATGGGAGATGCAGTTCGAACGGCTAAACTTGCAGAATACCTGAAAAAAACTAAAAAAAAATCTAATGGAAGGATTTCTACCTAGGGAATCCTGGTTAGAATATCAATAAGCAATAAGTTCTCAGAAACCCACTGATCCCTTGGGGCTTTTCAGTTCTCCGTTATGATGCGATCATCAGACCCGGAAGTTCCATAGCGCTGTTTAGAAGCCGGAAGTTCATTATCCCAAAGCATGTTGGGATATGTAGTCCAAAATGTGTAGCACAATTTCTTCTGATTGGGTAGCATACATAGGAATAAGGGCGGTGTTAGCAACGTTGTTATGCCAATTCTAGCGTTGTTATGGTTATCCCAAAACCGGATCCAAAATATGTAACGCAGTTTCTTCTGATCGGGTAGGAATGAGGGTGGTGTTGGCAACATTGTTATAGTGATTCTGGCATTGTTATGGTGATCCCAAAACCGGAACTCGAACCACTGGAATGCTGGGAAATGTAGTCTGCGCGGTTAAACGGAATATCTGCCAGTTTTTTAATGTAGACGGAAGCCTAGACAGCATTTGCCGCATTGCCATGGTAACTTTCACATGTCACTGCCCGACCCTCATATTTCACCCAAAGTGGGGCGTATATGTGGAAACATATAATACAACCGTTAAATGTAATTGATAACATAATAAAACATATTGATGTGCAAAAATCATCCTAATATGAATAAAAACATGTAAAGGTGTTCGTTAGAAATATGAGAATGGAGGTAAAAATACCCATATCTCTCAACACCATATTACTCTCCCCGGACAATAAAAATGCCCTTAAAAAGGGGCTAAGATTTTGGTTTATAAAAACCATTTTAATTCAAAGTCACTGTTTAATCCTTGAGGCGCAAGAGTTTTATATTCAAAAATAGCACTCATTTCTGCCTTGGCTAATTTCAAGGCAATATCTTTACATCTTATGTTACCTTTAATCTACCTAATACCATAAAACCCAGAGATTTCTGAAACCCGACAATTATGGACACTTTTGAAGTGTGATGACAACGAATGGGATTCTAAACCCTTTTTTACATTTCTAATGTGTTCCCCAATTCTAGTTTTTAACATTCTTGAGGTGCGTCCAATATAAAATAAGTCACATGTACATTTGATCGCATACACCACATTTGGTGTGGTACAGGTTATGAAATCTCTAATTTGTATGTGTTTATCCTTGATCTGGATTTTATCTATTTTGCTATTCCCATCACCTTTGATCATCCTACAGCTACTACAACTTCCACATCTAAAAAAACCTTTAGACCTAACAGTTGATATATTTGATTTAGACGGTAAAGAGCTGGAAACAAGTTTATTTTTTAAATTGGGGGCTTTTCTGTATATATGGATGGGACTATCGGGAACGAGAGTGTCTATTACTGGGTCTTTCTTAATAAGTCCCCAATGTTTCCTTATAATCTTTTCAATGGCTCTATATTGGTTGTTGTATTCTGTAATGAACACCCACTCAAATTTTGTATTCTTGTTATCCTTACATGTGGTCTGTAAGAGATTCTTATGTTCAAGATTATCTACCCTCTCTATGGTTTTACTTATTTTGTCTTTTCTGTAGCCGTTACCTATGAATTTATTTGTCATTTCTTTAGCTTGTATCTGGTATATTACATATTCTGTACAATTACGCTTTAATCTAATTAATTGGCTAATAGGGATGGAGTTAAGCCAGTTTTCATGATGACAACTATCCACTGATATATAAGACCCTGAGTCTGTTGGCTTTGTATAATTCATTGTTTGAATTTTTCCTTCCTGGATATATATTGAAATATCTAGAAAATTGATAGTTTTATCATTGATATCAAATGTCAAGATGCTATTTTTGTTGTTATTATTAAGGAACGTACAAAATTCTGACAGAATCTCTCTATTGCCTTTCCAGACAAAGAAAATGTCATCTATATACCGCGCATAGGACACCAGGTTCGCCTCAAAGGGGTTGTTGGACCAGATGGTCTCGATTTCCCACATCCCCATAAACATGTTGGCATAACTTGGGGCAAACCTGGTGCCCATTGCTGTCCCTGTTTTCTGTATATAGAAATTATCATCAAATATCAAAAAATTATTCTTTAGAATAAACTCAACCCCTTCTAATACCAATTCTTGTAGATCATTCTTAATATTGGATCTGGATAAAAAATATTCTACAGCCTCTATACCTGATTTATGGTCTATGATGGTATAGAGCGAACTCACGTCCGCAGTGACCAATAGGTAATCGGCATCCCATGTTATGGTGTCTAATAATGATAAAAAATCTCTGGTGTCTTTCAAGTGAGATTTATTTAACAAAACTAGTTTGGAATCTAGAGAGGATCATTTATTACCAGTCCAAAAATCCCCAAATAAAATAAACCATCGACCTTTAAATAGGTAGGCTATAAAATATCGTATACCTACCAAGAAACAAAGAAGACCTTCTTATTACTACGAGACTAAAAAAGAGAGAGAGGAATGGACACCAACAATTAAGCACTATACGCCATTTAAATCACGAAATGACTATAGATTTCATCAAAATAGATACGACAGAGAAAGTAATTTTCTAGACTCAGAATCGTTAGAATGGAGGAATGTTCCATCTAGGAACATGAAAAGGAGAGGATTTAGTCCAGATAGAAAATCAAGATGGACCTATAATCACTTTTCTCCATTAATGGAGGATTCAAAATCACCTCTTTTTTTAGAGAAGGATCTCTCTCCCAACAGATACAGATAAACTATAAGACCAATAGAGGCAAGAGGGCAGGACGTAAAAAACCCAGAAAAAATTCTAGAAATAAAAAGAAATGAAAATTAAAAAACTGGAAAGAACGGTGTTTATATGCAAGAAAAAAATGTTGAACAAATCAATCTAAAGACATAAATTTTTAATCTTAGTTCCCATGTACTCACGCAAAGTGAATCGTCTTTGTTGGAAAAGGGATTAAAATATGCTCCAACAAACCATATCAACCCTTTTGACATTTATTTGGATACTCAACGTTTTATACGTAAACTAACTCTTAAAAAATTCTTTGCTAGTCAAGATAACATAGATAACACCCATATGGGGATAATTCCATCTACCCCGTTTCATCCCAAATCCATTTTCTTTCCTAAATACATCCAAGTTCATTTCATTAAAATGTTTGGGTCTCTAATAGAGGAAGACTTAGAGAAATTAGTCAAAAAGAATAGTAAAATCACAAACCTCACATTTAAAGAGAGGAAAGCTTTAAAAGATCTCCAACAATCAACTAGCATCATCATTAAACCAGCGGATAAGGGGGAGGGATTGTGTTGATGAACCGAGAAGAATATATAAAAGAAGGACTAAGACAGTTAAATGACCCTTTCACATATAAAAAATTGAGGAATGACCGAACAATTTCCACACAAGAAAAATTAAAAACTTTAATAGATAAATATGAGAATAAAGGCACATTAACTAGCAAAGAAGCAAAATTTATCAAAATTGAATCTCCTAATACTCCTGTTATGTATCTTCTCCCAAAGATCCACAAAAGTCTTGACAATCCTCCCGGGAGACCGATCATATCGGGAGTTGATTCCATTTCTTCCAACTTATCACAATTTATTGATTATATACTCCAACCTCTAGTTTTGTTAAATAAATCTCACTTGAAAGACACCAGAGATTTTTTATCATTATTAGACACCATAACATGGGATGCCGATTACCTATTGGTCACTGCGGACGTGAATTCGCTCTATACCATCATAGACCATAAATCAGGTATAGAGGCTGTACAATATTTTTTGTCCAGATCAGATATTAAGAATGATCTACAAGAATTGGTATTAGAGGGGGTTGAGTTTATTCTAAAGAATATACATGTGGTGTATGCGATCAAATGTACATGTGACTTATTATATATTGGACGCACCTCAAGAATGTTAAAAACTAGAATTGGGGAACACATTAGAAATGTAAAAAAGGGTTTAGAATCCCATTCATTGTCATCACACTTCAAAAGTGTCCATAATTGTCGGGTTTCAGAAATCTCTGGGTTTTATAGTATAAGGCAAATTAAAGGTAACATAAGATGTAAAGATATTGCCTCGAAATTAGCCAAGCCAGAAATGAGTGCTATTTTTGAATATAAAACTCTTGCGCCTCAAGGATTAAACACTGACTTCGAATTAAAATGGTTTTTATAAACCAAAATCTTAGTCCCTTTTTAAGGGCATTTTTATTGTCCGGGGAGAGTAATATGGTGTTGAGAGATATGAGTATTTTTACCTCCATTCTCATATTTCTAACGAACACCTTTACATGTTTTTATTCATATTAGGATGATTTTTGCACATCAATATGTTTTATTATGTTATCAATTACATTTAACGGTTGTATTATATGTTTCCACATATACGCCCCACTTTGGGTGAAATATGAGGGTCGGGCAGTGACATGTGAAAGTTACCATGGCAATGCGGCAAATGCTGTCTAGGCTTCCATCTACATAAAAAAACTGGCAGATATTCCGTTTAACCGCGCAGACTACATTTCCCAGCATTCCAGTGGTTCGAGTTCCGGTTTTGGGATCACCATAACAACGCCAGAATCACTATAACAACCTGTTAAGAATAACGATATTAATTGTTTTACCACTTCCTGTGAGGAGTTGATAGGCTCACTCTCACATAAATAGTGAGTTCCTCACACCAACAGCATGTCTTGAAAAAGGTCCTGGAGGCCGAAACGCGTTGACAGCTACAGGTGTGAGTAATTCAACATTTGGACCTTTATATATTTTTTTGGATCACTTGCCTGATCATTTTATTTTATTTTTTTATTGCATTTTTTCATTGTATCTTCATATGGAACATTTTGAAATTTTTATGTATCAACTTTTACGCTGCTGCTATTTCTACATTGGAATGACTCATTTTTGACATTATTAAAGTATTGGCTTGGATGACACAATACGTCTATATATTAATACATTTTGGAATTATACAGTAGAAGATTCATACTACAGCAGCAGAGATTATTGGATAAAGATACCTTTATAGGAGTGTCATCATACCACTATATGTGAGTTGGGGTACGAATCCATCATTTTTATATAAAGATACCTTGATGCGAAGTAATTTCCACAACATATTGTGAGTTGGGGTACGCTATACATTAATAAACGCCCTCTTTTAATGCACCATCACTACCATATAGGAAAAATTGTGTATATCATCATGGATGGCATCTGACTAGAAGGATTGATCAAAGATACCTTTATGTGTTTTCATCTATGAATGGGAAAAGTGAGTTTGGTACGCTATTCCCCCTTAGATGATTTTGGTTCAGCAAAATATCTTGCTCAACATATAACATTGTGGATTCTGAGATGCTTGTAGAAGATAACAAATTTTAGTATATCTCATCTAAGAAAATTACGTCAACATTTAAGGGATATATTAATGTCATACATTTTGTGTAGATACAGCGCCGCATATTTCGTCCAATAACCATTCTGTATGCTACATTGTTGTTTAGAATCAGGGTGAGATTCTTGTAGGTATTTGGATATTATTAGTTGCAGCATATTTGTGCGCCCTAAACAGTCATCTCCTCGCTCTGTCTTTAACATATCAGGGATTCCCGCTTGCCATCAGTGACCGTCTGTCACTGACTCCACCCACTGCGCTGTGGGCATAACGATGCTGCCACCACCAAACTGTACCATCGGCATTTGAGACCGCTTCTTAGGTACACTCAGGCTCCTACCTCAGGCGCCTGGAACCGCTCTGCTGTGTATGCGTGGACTACCTGCGGACACACCTCCTGTTAGGTGGCAGCTGTTCCCACCTGATCCCTTGCAATGGACCAGGTCTGCATGGTAGCGGGCAGAGGGCTTGAGTTTTGGAGATGCCTGACTCAACCCAGAACAGTAGGAGAACGGAATAGCATTTGGCGCAATTCTGTTGGTCGCAGGGGACAGATGCAGTCGAAGTAAAGGCAAAAGGTGTTTATTGCTCAAAGTCTTAAAAAAGACCCTCCCATCGGATTGAAGGGGAATAATCAGCATACAAGAAATCTTATCAATCAGCAGTTTTTCTCCACAAAGGATTTTCAAAGATATACAATTTTACCAGGCATGAAGCCTTCTTTTATGCTACTCCAATACACATTACCACAGGGGTAAGTCCGCCCTGGGTTCCTCTTAGAAAATCAGGCTATCTCACAAAACATAAATAAATACGTCTTACATTTCACAGAAATTAAATCAGTTAACTCGATACCACCCAAAAAGAGTTGGCTTTCCTAAGCAAAAACTGAGTTAGCATATACTTTCTGAAAAGGTAAATATAATGCAAATTTCTGTTGCATTCGTCTTTTCACATGTCTATGACTAAACCAGTTTTGGCTTTTGGAGTCTACTACACATTCTAGGTTCTTACACAAAATAGAAGTTTCCTAAACACAAACAACTTGCTTTCCCCAAACTTGCTGGGTATTGTACACAGACACACACTGGAGACCTCTGCTTTGCATTTCAATGAAAGTGCTGTAAACGAAGGTTTGGTCACTACATCAGGATAAATTAACATATCACTACGAGGTGAGAATGTCTCAAAACCATTTGACTTAAATGTTACAGCCTTCTAAAACAAAATAACATAAACATTCCTTATAAGTGCATAGGCTAAACATTTAAAAAGTACATTTCCACAACTGTGCACAGCACATAAAATATGACATGTTCAAACACATTACATACACATTCACAGTACATGGTGCACTGCGCCTAAAGGTCCTTTTAAAAATAGTGCCGTGGCATGAGGGTTAATCTCTTCAGTGCCATGAAAGCCATTTTAATCATGTGTGGTCGGCCTCCATCCATAGATACTTTAACTACTTAGTCTACTTTTACGTTATCATGGATTTATTCATATATGATTGAGTATATAAGCACATGTATTGTTTGTGGTTTATGAAGCCTGAGATACTTATGCTGCCCATCCAATAGACTATTTAGTTGAGCAATTGAACAATAATGATCGTTCAATCATTTGCAAATCATTTGCAAAAATGTCTAAAACGACCAGCGATGTGCGTGCCCACTGGTCGTTTAGACATCTATCATCGTGCAAACATGCTGGTCAACCTGACGATAGCGTCAGGTTCAGCATGTTGCCAGGTGATTGATGAGCCTGCACTGAACGACTGCTCATTCAGTGTAGGCTTATCACAGACATAGAAACGACTGCACATTTACAATGTCATAATCGTGCTGTCATTTCTATGGTCTGCTAGCAGATGGGCAGCATTAGTCTACTTTATTTGTATTTGTTTGTTTGTTTCACAGATCATGTTGTACATATTATCATTGGTCTACTATTACCTTGTCGCTGTTGATTAATGTCCTGAGGAAGGTCCTTCAAGGACCGAAACATTGACAAACAAATGGATGACACATTGTGAACTGAGTATAGAAAGTGGTTGTGGCTATATGAAGCCCTAATAAAATATATTTTTCCTAAAGTGACTTTGGTGCCCTTGTACGGAGATTCGGGACTATACACACACACACATTTTATATATATATAAAATATATATAGGGGTACAAAAATACCCCTAACTTGCACTAGAATGTGTGACTTATAACAATTTGTAGAAACAACCACACTTTGGGTATTAGCTGCACCTTTCCTGACCGCCTGTTAGACGGGTCTATTGAATGACATAAAAAGGAATGAAAAATGCTGCTAAAGAATTATAATGTAATAGTCTTATTAAAAATCATTAAATTTTTATATAACAAAACCAAATAACAGTTAATTTGTGTATAAAAGTCCAGGAAAATCAATCAGTTCCGGATCGAAGTCAATGAGATTCCTTTCCTGCAGATGGACCAGGTAATTCCAGAAATTCTTTGTATGATGGGAAAGTGACACACTGCTCCTCCAAATATTTAATTGTCCACTTGGCTTATACTGCAATAAACCCTCACACCAGAAAGTCACTCAAAACACAGCCCAAAGGCCTCCGTTAGTAAATCTAAAAATATTTATTCCATATAAGAACAAATTTAAAAGAATTTGACAATTCAACTTACAATAATTGTATTCCACAAAGAATGATACAGTGTAATCACAATCGTAGGATATCCACATCCATGCTTTTTAGTGAGGTGGATTTAAGGACTCCAATTAATACAAGCCGATGCATTTCGTCCTTATAAGGATTTCCTCAGGGGGTATTTTTAACCTTAAAAAATGAATACATAAAAATGGGTGCATAACTATAAAGTGCGAGGACTAAAACATTCAGTCAAACCATTATTTATATAGACTCCAAACATAGAGTACTTAGATACATATCAAGATTTATATATTTACCAGAAGGTATCGTATGTATCTTATTGGATTACTGGATCTGCTCTCAAACTTCCATGTTATAATGTGAAAAAATTCCAGTCCATGACCAGATTAATTGACCAACCACCTAAAAGATTTTTTCACAACATTTGTTCAGTGATTGATTCAAGTCTATATATTTATTAGAAAAACTTAAAAACATACTAATTCCTTATAATGGTCCTGTTCCTTTACCAGAACATTATTACAAATGGACCTTATTTCGATCACCATCTATGGCCATCCCCACAGTGAAAATCCAAACTAGTAAAGTTTATAGGGACATATACTTTTAATACCTTGCTATATTTCAATAGGAAATATAGGAACTACCCCATCATACAAAGAATTTCTGGAATTACCTGGTCCATCTGCAGGAAAGGATCTCATTGACTTTGATCCAGAACTGATTGATTTTCTTGGACTTTTATACACAAATTAACTGTTATTTGGTTTTGCTATATAAAAATTGAATGATCTTTAAAAAAACTATTACATTATAATTTTTAAGTGCCCTTTTTCATATATATACATATATATATATATAAAGTCAGAAGTAAGATCTGCACACATACACTACAATTGTAATCCATCCACTGGGGTGCTTCTCAGTGTTCACCCAGCAGGGGCTCAATGCATAAATAGTAAGTAGAAAAAATGAGTGCACTCACAAGATTCTAGTAGACATAACAGATAACAATTTATTCAATATTTACATGAAGTCCATAGCAAAATAATACGATGTTTCATTCTACAGGAGACCTTCCTCAGGTAGAAATACATAACCAACAGACTGCATAATCACCATAGTGACTACCAGTCCCTCCTATATACCCACTTCACTCAAGTCCAAATATCCACACATGTGATGTTGGATACTTGGTAAACTGAGGTTCTCAAGTGAGTAACTTTAAACAATTTGCATAACTCCTTCATAATTCTAGCCATAAAGGGGGTAGCTTGGTCAGTTAACATATCTTTTGGTTTTCCCACCCTGGTAAAAACATGCACCAGCTCTCTAGCCATACCCTTCGTTGACATATTACGCAAAGGGATTGCCTTAGGATATCGAGCAGCATAATCCACTATTACAAGGATATACTGATGTCCCCAAGCAGACTTTAACAAGGGCCCAAACAAATCCATAGCTATCTGTTCAAATGGGACCTCTATAACAGGCATGGACACTAGAGGACTCTTGAAATGGGGTCTAGGAGCATGATACTGGCACTCATGGCAGAAAGAACAGAACTCAGACACATCTTTATAGACCCCAGGTCAAAAGAACCACTGCAAAACCCTCTCAATGGTCTTTTCAGACCCTAGATGTTCTGTGGTGATATGACCGTGAACAAGGTCCAACACAGTTCTTCTATATGTTTGGGGAACAACAAGCTGTTCTACCACATCCTCACCCCTTTTTGTCACTTGATACAAAGCTCATTATTAAGGGCCATATGTGGAAACATAAGCCTGCTATCAAGCTCTAATGGGTTCCCATGAACAACTTTCAAATTTTCTCTGGTTCTTATCAAGGTAGAGTCCTTTAACTGTTCAGATGCAAACAAATCCCTTCTCACTTCAAAAGGAAGTATGCTTTCAGCCCTGTCTATCACCTCTGCTTCCTCTGGAGGAGGTACCTAATTTTGTTCCTCATCATCTACCACTTCCCCAGCCATAATAGGGCAAGGGTCTGAGGGTTCTGGGGTCATGCCTGTGGCCAGTATATCACCAGGATGGTCTACTGGCTTTACGCTGTTAGCCTCTGTGACCACACAGGACTTCAACAAAAATGGGGAAAGTCTCTCCCTATTATAACATCATGTACTAAGGAAGGGATCATTCCCACAATAACCATAGCTGAACCATAAGGGGTCTCAATTTTCACTTCAGCAGTATTATAATAACGGGTGTCACCATGTATGCAAGTATTGATTCCTACCTATCTATACACTCTAAATGTTGCTATTTAGCATTATAAGTAGCACAAGAAATAATTGCTTTCCAGACTTTTATTGTGTTTCCAAAGCACAAAAAGATATTATTCGCAAATAGCGTCCGGCTCTGAACCAGGCCCTCTGTCTCAGCCAATTATCCAGCTTTGACAGTCCACCCTTTGATAGCCAACAACATGCTATCACACTTTGATTTTAAAACTTTAATTTAAGCTTACATTATGACATATTATTTAATGTTATATTATGGGATGGCACAAGGTGTTCTTAAACCATCAATAATGTGTCTCTAGGGAGGGACATGAAACTACCCTTATACGCACACCGCGGATCTTGGGAGATCATGGGAAAGATGTGGGGATGCACCTAACCTATAAAGGAAGTCTTGAAGGGGATAGGGACTTACAATATTTAAAATGTTTTAAAATAAAATTTTAATAACACATTTCATGCATGGCTAAATTTATACATCATCTGATGGTACAGTCTAGTTCAGAGTTGTAATGCAGTTCTTCATTTACCTTGGTATTCATTCTGTTACTACTGACTACCATCATAATTTCATTCCTTTGATTTATAAAATATACATCATTGGGAAGAACATAAGGAATAGAATGCATCATGTTCACCCAACACATTTCTCTAACAAATGATCCTATCTCAGGTTCTCCCATCTGGCTAACACACATTTCTGGTTGTATAACCCTGGCACAATACCCTTCTGGCACTCTGCCAACCATTTCTTTGATGTTACTTAATGTATACCAATACTGGAAGTGTCTCCCGATTAACCTAATTGTGCGTAACAGTTCAAAATGTATAGGCTCATAATCAGCTCTTAGTGAGAAGGTCATCGTCTGGTTATATCCAGTCACCTCCCAACTTCCTGGTTTATTGGAGTTGGTGATGTTCAAACATAAAAGTGATTTATCTACTTGGTACTGGTGGAGATTAAAATGAGGTGGTTTGGTGTTAAGAAATTTTCCATACAGCGTCTTCCCTTGTTGCAGTTCTAAAACCTCAGAGACATTTAATGGAAATGGCACTAACCCTACATTATGCTGTCCCTGGGGCACATGAGAACACAACCAACAGTCAGTCTGGTTTAAAACTTTGCCCACCATAGTATGATCCTCTAAAGGATACCCACCCCAATACTGGTTATACTTAGGTTGGCACTGCTGGATGCAATTCTCATCAACTAAGGACCCACAAAACTCACAAATACAATAATCCTCAGATGATAGACCTTCACACTATCTCCGAGTTTCCCACATAGCAGATCTCTTAACAATTACTGTACTGGGTTTGGTTAGATACTCCTTCTCCCAACTCCACTCTATTGATATGACCACCAGCATCCCTCTCCGTCCTCTGTCCTCCGTCACAGAAACCAGAGATCCCGAAACAACCCAAGATAATGAGAACTCTGGGAGAAAACACAAAGATAACCACAGCAGACCTCTCCTTTGCAGAAAACAATGATCTACAAATTTCTTTAGCTCAGGTATCTCACAGTAACCTTTAACCTTCTTGGAACAGACTCGCATTTGACAGGTCTTTGTTATCTGCCTCGATTCCGCCTTGTCTCTTCACTGGTTGGTTGACCTTCTTACAGTGAGTGGAATGGACCCAGGTATCTCTCTCCGCCACTTTCAATGAAGATGTACTTGTCAGCAACACCTGATATGGACATTCCCATCAATCTATCAAACAACCTGAACGCAAGAAATTCCTGCTCATAGCAAATTCTCCAGGTTCAACATTATGACCATTTGTTTCTGGCATATCATGTGAGAACAATTTCAGTTTCTGCTGTTGCTGCTTTAACTGTTTACTCATTGTTATAAGATACGTTACAGTTACCTCGTTATTACTTTTCAAATATTCCTGCAGACTTATAATCAAATGAGGTTGTCTACCAAACAGTATTTCAAAGGGGGACAGATTGAGAGGGGGTCTAGGAGTTGTCCTGATACTATGAAGGACAAGTGGTAGTGCTTCTGGCCAACCCAGTCCAGTTTCGCCATGATTTTACTTAATTTATTTTTAATAGTCCCATTCATTCTCTCCACCTTGGCACTGGCTTGTGGTCAGTAGGGGGTATGAAGTCTACTATTAATACCCATCAGCTTACACATGTTTTGAAGACATCACCTGTGAAATGAGTACCCATACCACTTTCAATAATTCTAGGGATACCGTATCTGCATGTAAACTCCTGAACTATTTTCTTAGCAGTAAACGCAGCAGTATTAGCTACAGCTGGGTATGCCTCAACCCAATTAGAAAACACATCTGTACAAACTGATACATACTTGAGATTCCTGCAGGGTGATAATTGGATGAAATCTGAAAAGGTCCATCGGTCGGAGGAATGTGGGATGGTTCAGTAGGGATTGTTTTCCCACTGTTATTCCTCACGCAGGTCAAACAGGACATTGCTCTCTTTTCCGCTTGAGAAGAAAAACCCAATGCACACCAGTATGCTCTCACCAATTTGCACATACTGTACCTTGCTTTGTGAGTCAGACCATGTGCTGATTCAGCCAGGCTTGGGTAGTATGCCTTGGGGGCCACTGGCTTATCTTGTCCATCTTTCCAGAGTCCAGAGGACTCTTGCCCACATCCCTTAGACCTCCAGACTGCCTTTTCCTGAATGGAACACAAATTTTGCATCTCAATTAATTTCTGCATGTCAATCATTTGAAACGTCATTTGGTTAATTGGCAGATTCACTTTTAACCGTGCTGCCCATTTGGCAGTTTCATCTGCCCTGTTGTTGCCCAGTGACACCGGATCATCCTCACATGTATGGGCTTTACACTTAATCACAGCCACTGCCTTAGACAATTGGATTACTGTCAGTAGTCCTTTTATATGTCTGGAATGTGTGACTGGTGTGCCTGCTGCTGTCATAAAATTTCTCAGATGCCACAGAGCACCGAAATCATGTACCACCTAGAGTCAGTGTAGATATTAGCAGATTTAGCTATTGATAATTCACACGCTCTTCTTAGTGCCACCAGCTCCGCCAATTGGGCCGATTGAGGTGGACCAAGAGGTTCGGCCTCTATGATGTCTTCATCATTTACCACAGCATAACCTGTACATAACTCTCTAGTGTCAGTCTCTCTATGGCAACTCCCATCCGTGTAAAATGTCACATCTACATTTTCTAAAGTTGTGTCCCGTATGTCAGGTCTTGCAGTAAAGGTGTGATTCAGATATTCCATACAATCATGTGCATCAATATACCTGCAGAACTCACCTTCCACTAGCGAATCACCTCTCTCCGCCCTTTATGCATCCTGTTGCACATATGGTAAATACATTGCTGAATTTAATGTAATGCACTGTTTGATGGTGATGTTTCCAGGTGCTATTAGGGCTAGTTCCCATTTTGTGAAACTAGCTGAAGAGACATGTCTGGTTTGGGCAGAATTCAGCAAAGCAGATACAGCATGGGGTATATAAGCAATCATATCATGGCCTAATACTACATCCTCGCTCTTACTGACCAATAGAGCAGTTGCTGCTATACTTCTTAAACACGTTGGGATTGATCTTGCCACAGTGCCCAATTTTGCACTGTAGTATGCTACGGGCCTACTGGCATCACCATGGTTTTGTGTGAGGACACCTGCTGCACAACTATTAGCTTCCATACAGTGCAAATCAAAAGGTTTTTCATAATCAGGAATTCCCAATGCAGGTGCTTTTGTCAGACTGTCCTTAACATTAAGGAAAGCCTGCTGTTTCCTCTGTGTGTATGACACTATCGGGCTTTGAGGATGAGACTAAGTCCTGTAATGGCAAGGCCAAAATAGAAACACCTGGGATCCACACTCTGCAGTATCCACACATTCCCAAGAAGGTACGGATTTGCTGTTGGTTCTGCGGCAGTGTCATGGTCTGTATGGCTTGGATTTTGTCAGTAGTCAGATGTCGTAACCCCTGGGTTAGGCAATGTGCCAAGTATTTAACCCTGGACTGGCATGGCTGTAGTTTGTCTTTAGCAACCTTGTGTCCTGTTTGCGAGAGATGAAGCAATAAAAGTTTAGTATAATTTAAACATGATGTAAACGAATCAGAACACAACAATAAATTGTCCACATATTGTATTAGAACAGAACCATTGGCAGGTTGAAAAGATTGTAAACAGTCATGTAAGGTACTGGGGCTGTCTATGAAACCTTGGGGCAATCGTGTCCATGTGTATTGTAACCCCCTGTGTGTAAATGCAAATAGGTACTGATAGTCAGGATGAAGAGGTACAGAGAAGAAAGCAGAACAGAGGTCAATGACAGTAAAATGAGTTGCATTTGGTGGGATCTGCATAAGAATGACAGCTGGATTCGGCACTACGGAAAATTGGCTCTCTACTACCTTATTAACCCCTCTAAGGTCTTGTACCAGCCTATAACCCCTCCCACCACTTTTCTTCACAGGAAAGATGGGACTATTGGCTACACTTCCTGTACGGACTAAAATTTGCTGTTGTAATAAACGCTCAATTATGGGATAAACCCCTATCTCTACCTCCTGTTTTAATGGGTACTGGGGAATTTTTGGAGCTTGCCTACCGCTTTTTAGATTTACCATTACGTGAGCTACGTTTGCCATCAATCCAGTGTTCTGTTTATCTTTGGTCCAGAGGGAACCCGGTATCTGAGATAACATTTGTTCTACTAGAGATGGATTTTTATCTGAAACAGTAGAGTGAAACATTAACCTTTGGGGAGTGTCCAATATATCCCTCACCTCGTGTGCAACTCTCTCTGGGATATCTAGAAATATACCATCAGGGGTACAATAAATGATACAATAAATGATGCATCCCATTTTACATAACAAATCCCTTGCCAGTAGGTTAGTAGGGGCCGCTGCTGCCAGAAGAAAGGAATGCCTGGCATGCAATGGGCCAATAGTAACCTCTGCAGATTTAGTTAAAGGATAATGTTGCACTTTACCCATTACTCCCATTGCTTGTACTGTTTCACTGATCACATGTAAATTAGATGGAGATTTTATCACTGATCTGGTCACCCCTGTGTCTACAAGAAAAGAATGTTTAGTACCAGCTACGTCAATTAATTTACAGGTTCTTCTCTAACATCCCCAGTTAACCTGACTGGCTGTAGACTACAAGTATGAACTGCCCCCTAGCGTTGACTCTCACTCTCCAATACAGCATTTAAGGCCACAATTGGAGCAGGTGACTGTGGAATTCCCTGCATTCTGCATACATCCCTTATGTTGATATCTAGGTACTCCCTGGTTAGGGGGTCCTACCCTCTTCACCTTACAGTTCCTAATTACATGTCCCACTTGGTTGCAGTTAAAACACCTTCGTGAGTGGGGTGGAGGAAAAAGTTGTTGTGTGTGTTGGGCAGTAGAGAAAGATTGTGAGTGTGGGTATGAATTTTGAGGGTAATATGGTGGCTTAGGGTAGTATGGTTTTGTGGCTGTGTGGGATAAGTGGTGTAGGGCTGTGTTTGTGGTGGGGCAGGATTGGTGAGGGCATGTAGCTGTGCAGGTGCATGTATGTCTGGTGACTGTGATGGTATATTCATTCCTTCAAGAGCTTGAATACTTACAGCCATTAGCTACTCGCTCTGGGTCTCTCTCTTCTTGAGGATGTTTGTATTGTGCTCAATAGCAGACTCCCTGAGTGTGTCTATGGTAACTCCCCTCCAGCCAGGTAGAGAGGTCTGGACTCGGGTCTTTAAGACCATCCATAAGTACCGTGATGACCATTTCTCTGTGATGAGTGCTATCTTTAATATCTTCTAGCCCAGTGTCTGCAGAGCTTGGGTACAGTAATCCTCAGCAGATTCATTCTCTTTTTGTTTTATGGTGAAAATTTGACTCCAGTTAACTACTACCTGAAAATATACACCCAATTGAGTTATTATGCGGGTAATGTTACCTTGGTTATCCTCATCTGTTAAGGGACCATCTCCCTCCAATATGCAATCAGTGATAAACATTTTCACGTCGGTATTGTGCGGAAGACATGCCCTTAACACCACTTGCCAATCTTTATTGGTTGGCTCGTGAGCATTACACAAGTTTTTCACAAATCTTTGGCATTTTGCTAATTCCTTCTTAGGGTCAGGGAAGTTGGTCATTATGGAATTTAGTTAATCTCTTGTCCAAGGACAATGCATCACTACATCTCTTGTGGGCACCACACCATTCGCATCTGGATTCCCATTGGGAACAGTTATTATTTGGATGGGATATATGCCTGCCATAATGCTACCCTTGGCCGAATTACCTAGTTGAGGGTTCAGCCTACTGCTACTATGTACGGTATTAGTAATCTCTGCTACTGTTAAAGTGGGGGTTGATACTTCCTGTATGGGTGGGGCTACCTCCATTTCTGGTACTAGTGAGGCAGTGTGTGGCACATTTAACCAGTGCTTGCTGTGGTGGTACATTTAACATTTATGCAACATGGGAGAGAGTGGACATCACAACAGGGTCATCATCTACATCATCAACACGTTCCTTATAGTTACTTAACAGAGGGTACAGGTTACATGTTACATTTTTATGGGTTTTTACATCGATTGTACCTTCACCCCCATCTTCATAGGGTGGTGGGGGTGCACATGAACTACTGACATTACCTTCTGCAAAGCTACCTTGCTGTGCGTGTGTGCTATTTCGCAGCGTGCACGCAATGCTGCTTAGCACTGTGCCCTCTCCCTTGCATCATGCATGCAATGCTGGTTTGCGTTGCATGCACACCCCTAAGCCACGTATCCCCCTCGTGCTGCCACAACTTTAAACAATCGTTATACTTTATCTTTTTGAAAGAATGTATTGTAATAGTTCAGCCTCCAACAGCTTCTTTGTGTCCATTTTCCAGCTGAAAAACAAGTCTAAACTGGCTAATTACATTACATGAACAGGGTACATTTCAATGCCTATCTCTCTATGATCCATAATTCCTAGACACAAGTTGCGATTTCTTTGCCGATGAAACCGGAAATCTGCAAATAAACAGTAGTTTAGAATAGCACCAAACACGGTCTGCTTATCATGTACTAAACCTGAGATCTTAAATACAGTCGCTTTATTACATACTTAATAATGAATAAAACCTTGAATATAAAACTTAATGCTAAGGAACCTTTTTATGCAAGTGTGCAGTATGTAAGTGTAAGGATATTAAGAAAAGATGCTAGTTAGCGTTGTGCGTCTACGTGTTTGTGAAGTACACCGTGGTACGTGTTTTGCAGGGTTGTTCATATTATATGTTTTAGTACAGGTATGTATTTATATAATGAGTACTTTTAACATTGTTCTATTGCATGGGAATTGCACAACACTAAATAATAGCATCACCGTATGTACTTATAATGTGTGAGCTTCGCTAAAATGGTGCTGGACGGCCATTCGCAAAATGGTGTTGTGTGGCCATTCGCAAAATGGTGTCTTGCAGATTTTAATTTTAACAGATTTTGTCTGGCTTCGACAGAAGTTACACCAACAGTTGTTCGCTGGCCCTTTAAAGCACTTACTAACCCATCTTTCACAAGGGTGATTACACTCTCTGAGTCCAACAAAGCCTTTACAGAGTTACATCCCATAACAATCTCACACATTTGTTTTTCGGACTCAGCCGAAGGTGCAATCACTCAGGCTAACCTGGCAAAGAAAGACATTCATGACCTGGCATACCACACCTAAAACACTTAATTACATAACTGTCAAGTCTTTTAGGCATGTGAGACCTTTCTGGCCCCACTGACCCATCTTTAAACCGAGCACTCACAGTCTCTTCAGTTTTAAGTTCTCTTAAATGCCCAGGACACTTTTCCCGCGGAACAGTCTTACCAGGTTTTACCAAAGTGCGCTGTTGTGGATCTAGGGACCGCTGAGGTATATCCAATAGTTCATCTGCCGCCAGATACCTTTCTACCATCTCCACTATCTGGTCCACTCTCTTAGGATCCCTCTAGCTCACCCATTTGCATAAAACCATGGGCAGAGACCTCAAGTAACGGTCTCTTTTAACCATCTGGGGTCCAGTTAAAGTCTCTGGTTGTAACCATTTTTTGGTCAGGTGGATTAGGTCATGCATTTGTGAGCGGGCAGGTTTGTCCACATAGTACACCCAGCGATGCACACATTGTGCTTGGACCGACAATGTAACTCCCAGGCAAGTCAGAATTTCTGCTTTTAGCTTTTCATAGTCCAAAGCTTCTGCCACACTTAAGTCAAAGTATGCTTTTTGAGGCTTATCGGAGAATCCAGCCCACTGATCCTTAGGCCAACTCTCCAGCTCGGCAGTCCTCTCAAAGGTAGTCAAGTATGCCTCCACATCATCAGTTTCTGTCAATTTTGGAAGGAAATAGCTTGCCCTTATGGAGCTAGAAGTGTTTTGAACATTTGAGGAAGCATTTCCAGGCCATGCCGCAAGATGCTGCACCATCTCTTTTAGGACCTCACGGTCCTTGTGCTGTTGCCACTGTTTCTCCTCAATCTCCAGTTGCTGTACCCTGGAGGCTTCTTGCTGTACTGCTGTCGCTTGTAGCAAGGCCTAGACAATATCCTCCATGTTGTTGGGTTTTTCCAGCAACTTTGTAGCCACTTTCACCCAGGACATGTATCAGTACTGGTTTCCAACAAAAAGGAAGGTCTGGCCCTTTAACTGAACCAGATTCCACAACTCTGCAGGCAAATCACCACTTGGACTTGCTTCTGTGTATGAAGCACCAAAGCTCCCAGCCTGTCACACTGTAAACAAGCCTCTGCAGAGTATTGCACCTACAGTTAAACTCTGTGCCACATTTAATTTCAGTCCAGACAGTCACAGACCTGCTTTCTGCAGAACACTCAAATCTGCTGCTTTCTTCACCTATTCGCAGACGACTAATGCCAATGGTACAATCTCCTGGGGTAGATGGCAATGCGCAGCAGCTGAGAAACCACACAAAGGCCCTCATTCAGAGCCGCTCATTAGCAGAAGTACGCTCGTAGCGTTCCGATGTTGTGCAACCACGCATGCGCCGGTGTTACACAGCGCATGTGCGTACGGCTGATTGTGATCTTTTTTAAGTCGTTCGTCAAATAGCGAACAGGAAGTGACATGTCAAATGTGATTGACAGAACAGGCCATTTTTGGGCGGTGACAGGGGTGGAGATGAGAAAACGCAGGCGTGTCGAGGCATTTTGTGGGCGTCCCTAAATTATCTCATGCGAACGGCAAATGTGATCGGAACGAGTCATACGTCACTGTCTGATCCACTTTCCGTTCAAACTGCTCGCACAGCTTGGGGTCTGGTATACTCTACCACAATGTAGATGGGCTCGGCCCCCTCCCCGTGCCTCCTCGATGTTTCATCGATGTTTCATTTTTACCCAGAAAAGCAATCAACTTTGATTACAAAACTTGCTTGTAATGTGTTTAGCAACTAGTTTTTTTTTTGGAAGCACAAAACCGTACGCAGGTGAAATACTCAGCTGCTAATTTCAGGATTAGACAATCAATTAGCGTACCATTTTTTAGCCCAAAATTTTTTTCAGAATTTTGATTTTGGGTTTATGTTATTGCAACAATATTGTCATCATGTTTGTGTTTTTTCTCCATTTTTAATGTTCACGGAAATTTCACAGGCATTTTTTTAGGGAAAAGTGTTCCTTTTTTTGGGGCCGGGATTACCTAAAAACCATTTTTGGAATAATGTCACAATACAGTGGTGAAGATTTAGAATGTTTTTATTTTTTTACACACATTTTTTGTTTTTTAAGGCCATTTGCCAGTTTGCAGGTCTGGATAACGTCACAAAAAATGACAATGAAATAAAAAAACAAGAGTGGCATTTGTCCAAAATAAAATAATGGAGCGTACACACGGTCAGATTTGTCAGACTTGTCAGATTTGTCAGATGAACGACTGAACGATTAAACGATTTGAACGATTTGAACGATTTGACCAAAGTTTTGAACGATTTGAACGATTTGAACGATTGAACGATTTTTGACTGCATTAAAATGAATGGAATCGTCCAAGTCTGACTGCAAACCCATCAGATGTCAGATATCGTTATCTGACAAACGGGAACGCGCATCGTTGATCGTCCATCGTTCAGGCATGTCAGATATGAACGATTTTCCTTCAGATATGAACGACTGAACGATTTTTAAATCGTTATCGTTCATATCTGAAGGAAAAATCTGATCGTGTGTATGCACCATAACACACATTAAAAACAATTCACAAGAAAGGAGAGGGAAGTTTTGGCCCTTAAGGAATATGGGTCAAGCACAGAAGGATTGTGGGAAAATTAGCCAGTGCTGTCATTGCTTTTTGCCCCGTTTGGCTGGGGTAGGGTGGGAGCCTGACCGGGTCCGGATATCCTTTGGCTGGTCTCTCCAAAGGCAGATGTTGTGGCCTCTGGACTAGGCAGAGGGCTAGGCACATTTGGAGGGATGGCTGTTGTTGTGCCAGAGTTGGAGGATCCTGATGTTCCGGCAGGAAGGGAGGCCGGCTCCACCATGTGCTGGCGAATGAGCTGCTCCAGGACATTGGCAATTCGGATGTTGGCCCTGGTATTTTCCGCCGGGGCCTGACCAATGGTCACGTTGGCAGCAGCATTTTGCTCCATGGCCTCCGCCACCCGTAGCAGACTGGCGTCCATCCTCAGCAGAATCTCCGTGTAGTGATCCGATTTAAAATTGAGATCCGTGAGGAGGGCCACTGCCTGCGAGGGGGATTGCCCTGGACTGGCTTCTGCAGGGTCCCCAGCCGGATCTACTGCTTCCTCCCCTGCAGAGCCAGCAGAAATTCTGCGGCCATGGCTCCCCTCTGGAGCAGACTCATCCACCTGTGTCTCTGTGAGAAAAATGAGAAAAGAGGGACATTACAATCTACATATTGTCACAAGCACATTTCTGAGTTGGTAACATAACAACATTTACCTGGGACAACATGAGGAGCCGCAAAGACTGGCATGTCCGTATCCATGTTGGACACGCCAAACACCTCCTCATACTGCACACACCCCTGTGCCAGCTCTTCCAAGTCATTCAGCTCCAATGACACAGGGGTTGGACCCCCACCTGTCCCCCTTGCATGCCTAGCCCTCTCTGCCAGTTTTTGTTTCAGCCGATATTTTTAATCGGTCCATCTGGGGGTGAAAAAAAATGCATTATTCCTGCAGTATTTGGGCCTGTAACCACTTATATTAAAAATGTAGTTTTTACGTACCGGCGTTTGACATCCCGGGTTAGACGTTCAAACTCACCCACCCTATTGACAGCACTGGCTATCTCCTCCCACATTTTCCACTTCTGGCTTGAACCCATATTCCGATCTGCCTGTGGCAGGGAGTCAACATACCTTTGTACCAAAACCTCCATCTCCTTTCTTGTGACTTGTGGCTGCCTTTTTTTTATGGTTTCTTTGGTTGGCATACTCGGCCCAGCAGCCTCTTCCATGGCATCCTCCACACCTTTTAAACACAAAATTTTTATCATTTACATGTCCAACTGTCTCTAAATTCGGGGTCTAATTAATCCTTTAATCAGAAAGAGAGAAGCACTTACTGGGCGCCTCTTGGCCATCGTTTTGCTGGTCTGTAGCCATTTTGATCCAAACAACTTGAACTACACCAGACCGTTTTGGCTTTTCCGTGACGTATTTATACATGCGTCCTTATTTTTGGTACGCATCATTGATTGTGCGCTCCTATGATCCGTCCTTAATTTGAGAGGGAAAATAAAGACTATTTATGGATATGGGCGACTCGAGTCGAGGTGGCGGGCGTTGATTGTTGGAGGTATCGTGTGTAGTAGTGGATTGTTGGCGGGATTAGTGTTTGTGAGGCATTTTTTTGGAGGTGGAGTTGTTGATTTTTTTTTTTTGGCTATTTTCCGTTCGTTTTTTTTTTCTAGCGGATATTTTGTTTGTTGGTTTTTTTTGGAGTAAGTATTTTTTTCATGTCCTTTTAAAAATAAGGGATCTACAAACCGAATTTCTTCATTTTTATATTTAATTTTGTTTTTTCCAGTTATTTTGGCTTGGCCCCAGAGAAGTTTTTGGACTGTGACTTATTGTTCGACTTTTGGTAAGTTTGTATTTTAACATTATTTGAAGAATTTGATGTGTTGGTCTTCGCATATATTTGGAACATTAATGTCTTATTTATATTTGTTGCTATCATGTATTAACACTAAATATAGCGTCAGTTATTGGCAAATATTTTTCCTTGGTTTTTCAATGTGAAAATGCGAACTATTTAGCGCAATGTTTCCTTATTCTCCTTCGCCAAATGCGAACTATTTAGCGCACTAATGTTTCCTTATTCTCCTTTGCCAAATGCGAACTATTTAGCGCAATAATGTTTCCTTATTCTCCTTCGCAAAATGCGAACTATTTAGCGCACTAATGTTTCCTTATTCTCCTTCGCAAAATGCAAACTATTTAGCGCACTAATGTTTCCTTATTCTCCTTCACCAAATGCGAACTATTTAGCGCAATAATGTTTCCTTATTCTTCTTCGCCAAATGCGAACTATTTAGCACAATAATGTTTCCTTATTCTCCTTCGCCAAATGCGAACTATTTAGCGCAATAATGTTTGTTTGGTTATAAATTTGCCCATGCTTTTTTGTCCTCTCAATGTAGGGTTAATTTTCTAAATAATGTGTGCTCCCCGTATCTTTTAACGCATTTTTGTTGTTTGTAAAGAATCAAATATGGCCCACAAAAAATCTAACCTGAATTTCAATTTTGGAAATGTAGGTTGTTGCACTCATGACAATACCCCGGCATGTAAGCATCTTTGGATTTTTAACCTAAGATAAGCATATTTTTGGCTTTACATTTTATTAAAAAAATAACTACCTGGCTTCCCATTTCAGGTTGATGTTGGTCGTATTGTTATGGCCATGCTTCCAGAACCCAACCAACCTCAATCTCAGCCCAGGCGTAGGCATCGTAGGCGTGCAAGGCCCAAGATATTTAGAACACGTGTCACCCTTTTTGGAATGCCTGATGATGAGGTTTTATGACGATACCGTTTTCCTCCAAAAATCATCATAGACACTCTCTCATTAATAGAGAGTGATCTTGATCGGCAAATTGACAGTCCTACAGCAATACCACCACTTACGCAATTAATGGCGGTGTTACATTTCTGTGCCTCAGAATCCTTTCAAACCACGGTTGGAATAGTGGCCGGAATCTCACAATCCTCATTTTCAAGGATCCTGAGGGCATTGATGGAGGCCCTGTTCAAGCACCTCCATCATTTTATTAACATGCCATTGGATATGGGTTCCGTTAGTGTGGTGAAGGCCAATTTTTACCAAATAGCTGGCTTCCCACACATCATAGTGGTTGTGGATGGTACTCACATACCACTTCAGCCTCCAGCACAGCTGGAGGCAATTTTTAGGAACCGAAAGCACTATCACTCACTTAATGTAATGGTGGTATGTGATGCCTCCCTCCAGATCCTGTCCCTGAATGCAAAATTACCCGGGAGTGCACATGACTCATTCGTCATCCGGCAATCAGGGATTTGGCATAAATGAAACAACCTACAAGCTGGTGATGCGTGGCTTCTGAGTAAGTGGAGACCTTTAGTTGTATACAATGCAAAGCTTGATACACAGTGATCCTGATTGTTTGTTTTGTTTTTTCACAGGAGACAGTGGCTACCCTTGCACGCCCTGGCTGCTCACTCCTTATTTGGCTCCCACACCAGGGCCACAAAGTTAGTATAATTCCGCACTTACAGCCACCAGGCAGGTGGTGGAGCGCTGTATCGGCCTTTTAAAAGGCCGATTCAGATACCTCCACCGCTCTGGTGGCGAACTCATGTATTTGCCGGCTATGGTTTCGAAAACAAGAGATATGGTAAGAACTTACCTTTGTTATCTCTGTTTCTACGAAGTCCATAGGGTCATCAGGGTTGACCTTGGGGTATAGCTGGATCTGGATCCATGGGCACCATGCAGTTAAAGCTTTTCTACTCCCAGGATGCACTTGGGTCCGTCCTCCTCTATACCCCGCCCCCGAGCCACAGCACATCAGTTGGTAAGCAGCCAAGGCCGGAGGAGGAGACTAAACAGAGAGAAGGAAGACTGGAACACACAAGAAACCATACTCACAGAAATGGGAGACGGAAAACCGGTGACCAGCCACACAGCCCATATGAAGCCAGGTGCGTCAGGGCGGGCGCCCTGTGGACCCTATGGACTTCGTAGAAACAGAGATAACAAAGGTAAGTTCTTACCATCTCTCTTGTTTTCTACTCAGGGTCCATAGGGGGTCCACAGGGTTGACCTTGGGGATGTCCCAAAGCAGTTCAACTAAGGGCGGGGACACTCCTGTGCTGAAAGGAGTACCTGGCACCCGAAGGATGCATCCTGAGAGGCGAAGGTGTCAAACGCATAGAACCTCAAAAACGTTTGAATGGAAGACCAAGTGGCCGCCTTACACAGCTGAACAGTGGAGGCGCCACGTCTAGCAGCCCAAGAGGGACCCACAGAACGAGTGGAATGAGCCTTAACAGAGGCTGGCACAGGTAAACCCTCCTGTGCATAAGCCTCACAAATAACTGAACGAAGCCAACGGGCTAACGTCTGCTTGTTGGCAGGCCAACCCCTCTTGTGAAAACCGAAGAGGACAAACAAAGAATCTGACTTCCTAACCAAAGCAGTCCAATCCACGTAGATTCTAAGTGCCCGGACTACATCTAAGGAAGCCTCACCAGCGGAAAGATCAGGTGACTGAAAAGCTGGCACGACAAGCTCCTGATTAATGTGGAACTTGGAAACCACTTTGGGCAAAAACTCAGGACGAGTGCGGAGCATCGCTCTGTCCTGGTGAAAAATCAGAAAAGAGGGGCGACAGGAAAGTGCCCCCAACTCTGACACCCTCCTGGCAGAAGCAATTGCCAGGAGAAAAATGGTCTTGAACGTCAGCCACTTGAGCTCCACCGACTCAAGAGGCTCAAACGGAGGACCCTGCAGGACCCGCAGAACCACCGCCAAGTCCCAAGGAGCCACAGGAGGCACAAAGGGAGTCTGGATCCTGAGAACACCTTGGAAAAAGGTGTGAACATCCGGCAGTATTGCAATCCGCTGTTGAAACCACACGGACAAGGCGGACACATGAACCTTCAGAGATGCAAGGCGTAAGCCGAGGTCCAATCCTGATTGAAGAAATTCCAAGATCCTAGAAACTCGGAACACCTGAGGATCATAATGTCTGGCCTCACACCACTGAAAGTAAGTGTGCCACAACCTGTGATAAATCCGTGCTGAAGCAGGCTTGCGTGCCCTGAGCATGGTACCAATAACCGAACTGGAGAAGCCCCGAGATCTCAAGACGGCTGTCTCAAGAGCCACGCCATCAAAGACAGCTGACCCAGATCCGGGTAAAGGCAGGGCCCTTGAGACAACAGGTCTCGACGCTGAGGAAGAAGGTACGGAGCGTCGATGGAGAGACACCTCAGATCGGAGTACCAAGGACATCTGGGCCACACTGGAGCCACCAGCACGAGCGTGCCGCCGTCCTGCTTGAACTTCCGCAGAATCCGAGGAAGTATAGATATCGGAGGAAACAGATACGCCAGGTGAAATGTCCATTTCACCGACAGCGCGTCTACCAGACTGGCGCCTGCGTCTCTTGTCCTTGACCCGTAAACGGGCAACTTGTGATTGTGACGGGAGGCCATCAAGTCCAGATCCGGCAGCCCCCACCTGTCCACGAGTAGCTGAAACACCTCTGGGTGAAGCGACCATTCCCCAGGATGCACGTCGTGATAGCTGAGGAAGTCCGCCTCCCAATTGAGGACTCTGGGAATGAAGACTGCCGAGATTGCTGGAATGTGACACTCCGCCCAAGCAAGGATGCGAGACACCTCCGACATTGCTGCCCGACTGCGAGTTCCTCCTTGGTGGTTGATATACGCCACCATGGTGGCATTGTCGGACTGCACCTGAACCGCCCTTCCATGAAGAGCGGGACCGGATGACTGCAGGGCCCGGTATACTGCCCGCAGTTCCAGAATGTTGATGGGAAGAAGAGCTTCTTCCACAGACCAATGACCCTGAAGTGTCAACGAGCCGGTCACTGCCCCCCAACCCCGAAGACTGGCATCTGTCGTGAGTAGGACCCAGTCCGGGATCCAAAAGGGGCGCCCCTCGACCAGATGAGCTGTTTGAAGCCACCAAGCCAAAGACTGCCGAACCTCTGGGGACAACACCAGCAACTGAGAGCGGATCCGGTGAGGTAACCCGTTCCATTCCGATAGAATCAGCCCCTGCAGGGGCCGGGAATGGAACTGGGCAAATTCCACCATGTCGAATGTTGACACCATGGAGCCCAGAACTCTCATAGCCGAATGGACCGACAGGTGGCAACTGCTCAGGCAACTGTGTATCCTCAGCTGCAGGGAGGAGACCTTCTCCGGGGTCAGGAAGATCCTTTGCTGACGAGAATCCAGCAGGGCTCCCAAATGAACCATCCGCTGAGATGGAATCAGGGAGGACTTTTTCCAATTTATCAGCCACCCGTGCGCTTGCAGGCAAGCGATCGTCAGGTGGAGATGTTGAAGCAGTACCTCCGGGGAGCTCGCCAGCAACAGGAGGTCGTCCAGATACGGCTGCAGCCGTACATTCTGGTTCCAAAGATGTGCGGCCATGACCGCCATAATCTTCGTGAACACCCTTGGTGCCGTGGAGAGACCAAAGGGTAGCGCCCTGAACTGATAATGGTGTTGAAGGATAGCGAACCTCAGATACCGCTGGTGCGAAGGTGCTATCGGAACATAAAGGTAGGCATCCTGGATATCCAGGGACACCATGTAATGCCCCGGTTCCATCGCCAGAATGATGGAACGTAACGTTTCCATCCTGAACTTGGGAACTCTGAGGAATCTGTTCAGAGACTTCAAGTTGAGGATAGGGCAATGAGAACCATTGGGTTTCCGCACCAGAAACAGAGAAGAATAGTACCCCTGGGAGACCACTTCTCGAACCCAGGCATCCGTGGTGGTATTGTGCCAGCACTGGGCAAATAGAAGAAGTCAGCCTCCCACTCTGGGGTCCCCCAGAGGGAGGCCCGTCCCATCAGGCAGAAGGTTTATCTTCCTGCTTGGAAGAAGGGCGCCTGGCACTCCAGGCCTGTTTCTTGGGCTTAGAAGCGGCCTTGGTCGTCGACTGCCTCGGGAAGGACTGACCTTTGGCCTTGCCCTGAACCCAAAAGGACCGAAAAGCAGAGCTCCGAAGCTTGGTAGGTGCAGAAGCCGAAGGGAGGAAGGCTGATTTAGATTTAGCCAGAGTGTCCACAATTTTGTCCAAATCTGGACCAAAAAGCAACTCCCCATTAAAAGGTAAGGCCTCCAGCCCCTTTTTGGAGTCAGCGTCAGCTGTCCAAGACCTCAGCCAGAAGGACTGACGCGCCGACACAGCTGCAGCCGACACCTGAGAGGTCAGCAGGCTTGCATCTAACGATGCTTCCCCAATGTAGGAAGCCGCATCCCTCATTTGACCTATGAATGCTCTCTGGATCTCCGGAGCATCTTCCGGAAAGGTATCCTCCAAAGCATTTCCCCAGCTCTCGATGGCCTTAGCCACCCAAGAGATGGCCATGGACGGACGGGCCACCGCCCCCGAGAGAGAGTAGATAGACTTCAAACAAGTCTCCACCTTCCTGTCCGTGGGATCTTTCAGGGAGGAGATCGACGGCAAAGGCAGCGTAGCATTTTTAATTAAGTGGGTAACGTGGGAATCCACCGCGGGAGGAGTTTCCCACTTCCTGCAATGAGCCTCCGGAAATGGTTAGTTCGAAGCCAACCGCTTCTGCGGTTAGAACCTCTTGCTAGGCAACTGCCAGGCCCCTGCCATATGATCCGTCAACTGATCGGACAGGGGAAAAACAGTCGAAGCTACTTTGGCCTTTTTAAAATTTGGGTACTTTGCCTGGGGGCCGGCACATCCTCCTCAATGTGAAGGATGGCCCGCACCGCCCTAACCAATGCTGGCACATTAATGGAGGACTTAGCCTCCACCTCCTGGGCCCCGGCATCCGAGTCAGAGTCTTCATGGATCTCCCCGTCATCTGAAGACACGTCCGTGTCCGTGAACTGAGCCGCCAGTGAAACCGGAACGGAACGCTTGGACGCCCAAGGGGGCAAATCACTGTGCAACATAGATTGAAAAGCCGATGACGAAGCCGCCAGGCTCTGACCAGAGCTGGAGAGGACGTCCACCCAAGGCGGGGGTACTGCCTGAGGATAGCCCTGAAAAGGTACCATCGACTGCTGCGGCACCGTGGGGGATTGCACGTAGACTGGCAAACCCGCATAAGGACCCACAGTCTGAGACCCGGGAGGAGACTGTACCAGACGCGTCACACCCGGGGAACGGGGGATGGTAGGCTGGGGCAACGCCCTAGAAGGGGCCGCAGTTGGGACCACACGTCGGTCCGCGATCGACGCCAGCACTTGCGTAAACATTGCCCACGGAGGATCCTGCACCACCGGGGGTTTAGAAGGTCCAGGTACCAACTGGCACCGCCCACACAGACCGTCCTGAGACAAATCCGCCCCATCAACTCCTGCCGAACAGCGTCGGCAGGAAATCAACTCAGGAGCCACGGAGCGCTCATTCTCCTCATCAGACATGACACAAACTTTTTTGCAATAAAAGTGTCTCACCGAAACGAGGTAAGGCGTATAACACCCACGCACTCCCAAGTATGCAACACAAACAGCCCACAATCTGGTACTGAGTAGCACACCGCTGTATGTGACGGACCTCACAAATACGTAGATCTATATAAGTGAGGTACACAGAAAGAACACCCCTCCCCCACGCACCTGCTGGCCGTAGGAGAAGCAAAGGGACAGGTAAAACGCTGACAGTAAGTAGAAAAACCACAGACAGCAGCACTAGCAATAGTCACATACCATGCAGGAAGATATACTCACTGCACCTTCAGCTACAATCAACCTCCCAGATTCAGTGTCTGGGAGGGCTATAGCGCTGCGAACACTGTCCTGATCAGGGGAGAGGTACGCAGGGGGACCGGTCCACTGGAAGCCTGCCTGGGAGCTCTGCGTTGCTGCCTGGGAAGATGGCCGCCGGAGAGCTCTGAAGGAGGAGTGGCCGAGAGCACAGCCCAGCGACGCCAGCACGCTTGAGAGAAGGCGCGCTGGGCTGAGGGGAGGAGCCGCTCAAGCAGGGAAGGCTACCTCCCCTGCTAGTATGGAACCCCAGGGATGCCGTTCCCTGCCGGCCTTACACCCTGGTGGTCCAGCGGACACACGGGGTAATCCACAGAGGGGGGAGCCCACCGCCGCTACTAGTGCCGCCGGTCTGTCCCCAGAGACCAGCGGCATAAAGACTGCATAACTTCCCCCGTGTGCAGCACTGACAGTGCTGCACGCAGCTTACCTGGCCCCTTGAGTCCGGCAGCAGTCTGTGGGAGGTCCCGGAGCCACGCTAGCACTGACTCCGGGGTCCCGTTGCAATCCCTGTATCAGTACCGGCGTTGCAGCACCAGCATGGACGTCCAGATGGACAGTCTTATGCTGCCGCTCTGAAGATAGTAAAAAAATAAAATAATAAAATCTTCTTTTAAAAAAAAAATTAAAACAAAGCTTAGGGGCTGCTTATGCAGCCCCACTGCTCCAGGGTGACCCAACTCCGGCCGGGCACCAGCTAAAACTGAGGTGCTGTGGCTCGGGGCCGGGGTATAGAGGAGGATGGACCCAAGTGCATCCTGGGAGCAGAAAAGCTTTAACTGCGTGGTGCCTGTGGATCCAGATCCAGCTATACCCCAAGGTCAACCCTGTGGACCCCCTATGGACCCTGAAGTAGAAAATTGTGGTCCTGTGTGGGATCTTTCACAACATCGCCATAAGGAGTGGTGTCCCAATGCAGCCAGAGGATGCCTTACCTGAGGATGGCCCCCCCGCGGTTGGTCGGAGGTCAGTATGCAGGGGGGCCATACGCGATTATGTGGTGGCCCGATTTTTCAGGTAATTATTGACAAACATTTACTTAATTGTCCCAATGTCTACATGTACGATTGTAATGTGCCTTTTTAATCTTGTTTTTCATTTATTTTTCTTGTCTTTCTTTTCAAACCATGTAAAAACGATGCCTACTACCTGATCCACTAAATTGTCTACATGTGGCCACATTGGAACTAACTTGTTGAAAAATTATTTCATCGCCTCATTTGTGGATTCATGTTGGCCTGCTACTTATTTCAACAGTTCTTGAGTGTTGTTTGGTTTTTTTGCGTTTGGTGTAGGTTGTTTTTTGTAGTGTGTTTTCACTGTGTGAATTGCTTGTCACAATTCACTTTCTGTTTGTGTTTCCTGTGTATTAAAGTTTTCTTTTCCATTAAAAAGACTGTTTATTTACACATTACAAGCACGTGTAACCTGTCTCAAAAAATGCCACCTTTCATAATGCCGAATCCTGTAATGTGTGAAATTGTTAAGTCTTTGAACATGCTTTGTGGCTTAGAAAAAACAACAAAGGTATTAGGGTGAATCAGTAGTTTGTTAAAAAAGAGGCCTAAGCAGGTTTCAGTTTCTATTTACATTACCCACCACACGAAAAACAACAAACTGTTGGTTTAGCCACAAACCTATTGGCATGGTGAGGTGTTTAATGTGGCAGCTTACATACTTTCTAGCGCTTTGTACAATCTAATTTACCTTATTTTAAAGAACATGACCAAATAATGGACTTATGGAAGGTTAAACAATGTAATATTTTCAGTCAAGAAATGAGACTCGTTAACATACAACGCTATTTTATTTTGACAAAAAAACATAACTAAATTACAAACAAACAAAAATCAGCTCCGAAGGAGCGCCGCCACGTGGTCGAGAACCACGAGCATGGAAATGACGTGGCCACGCAAGGCGGCCAAGCCCTCCTGCATACCATGCATCCGCCTCTGGTCCGCTGTTGGTATAAAAAAAAAGGGATCCTTAATGAAATGACACCTTACATTATAAGTTGAATAAACAAACTAAACAAATAAATCTTGTTGCAAACAAGATCCAGTTTTGTGTTAAAAAAACAAGTACTGGCAAATGCCAAGATGGTATCAATACTAAATTATAAATGAACACACAAAAAGGCGACCCAAAAAGGACAAAGTACCCTTGTTAGGGTAAAGCACAAAACCCCAAGAATGAGTGTTTTCACATGTGTGATATGTATCAGTGGAAACTATCCAAGACATTGTATATCCAATTCAAAATGAATTTTTACAAAAAAGAAAGGTAAACATACCGGTCATTGGGCTGGATGGTCTGGGAGGACCTCCATCCTCCTCCTCCTCGGAGGTGGGCCAGTGCTGGTGGGTTGAGGGAGGGGAGAGGTTGGAAATTGTTGATGGCCCGGAAAATCTAGGGGGTGGTGGAAGGGAGGGTGAAGAAAAGAGAGGGGCGGTTGGAGGGGAGGGTGAATTTTGGGGGTGGGGCATATTGGGAGAGGGAGGGGCCTCAGCTATTGGCCGGGCAGGGGTGGAGGGGGAATTGGGGGAAGTTTGGGGAGATGGGCTCGGACTGGTCGTCGGCGGCAGGGGCCGAGCTCGGCGCCGAACTCTGCGGAGAGTCCGGATTCTGCGTTCAGCCCCTAAATGATGAAGGAAAAATGTTTTAATTTTTTTTGGGAAGGGGGGTGTGGAAGCCAAAATTACAACACCAAAAAAATAACAAACATTCTAAAAAAGGAAAACATGCACACACAGACATGTGTAAAAAAAAAACAGGGCTAGACTGAAAACAAACATGCACACACAGACCTGTCAAAAAACAAAAAACAGGGCTAGACTGAAAACAAACATGCACACACAGATAGGGCCGCAACAAACAATGCGATACTGAAAACAAACATGCACACGCAGATAGGGCCGCAAAAAACAAACAGGGCTATACTGGAAACAAGCACACGCAGATAGGGCCGAAAACAAATCCTACAAAAAAAAAAACACTTACTTGCAGCGATCCGCTGCCGAAAACATGCCAGCAAGCGGGAGGTGCGGCACCGCAGATCAGACCACCTGCGCTCTAATTGGCCTATATTACGGCGTGAGCGAACCTCCGCATAGGCCAATCGCTTGGCCCGGTTGGTGATGGGGGAAGGCTGGCTGGTGATCCTCCGGTCCATGACCTCTGTGAGGACCAACAGCTCCCGTGTTGTAAATGTGGAGGCTCTCATGATGGCAATGATTTTTTTTACAACAAACAGTTTTAATAAAGGCCAGAGAAAACTTTTGATTGGCTAATGTACTTTGTAAATTAACAGGAACCATTGTATTGGTTATTGTATGAGTCATGTGTCCTACAGGCTCCAAAATATAATGTGAGTTATGATAGGCTTCATGCAGTGACATGCGTAAGCTAATTTAAATAAAGAAATTTAAATCTGAAAATAGGAATATCCTAAACACAGGAAAACAATAGGATAATTGGTTACAACATGTTTTTTTGATAAAGTAAACCATTGGTGAAACCGTACGTATTCTGCGGGTAAAATGACACACACGGACAACAATAAAGTTTATTGAAAAAAAAAAAAAACGGATGGCAAACATGTGAAGAGCAATTAAGCTAATTAATAAATTGATTGGCATGATACGATTAAAGTATGTATGCAGAATGAACGAGCAGGTAATCCACTTCGGTTTGGACTTGTGCAAGCGTTCCTTGCAACCAAATTGGGAGATGGCCGGTCGCAATTTTGCTCGCTCGTTAGCTAGAGGAGGGGTTGGGAGACTTTGGGGCGAAAGATTAGATACGAGCAAACTTTCGAGCGAGCGCAGGAATTTACATTTTCTCGCTCGTTCGGTGAACGAGCGTACTGCCGCTAACGAGCGGCTCTGAATCAGGCCCAAAGTCCTTTGGTCTGGTGCAACTGGCCTCAGCCAGTTTTATTATGCAGCAAAACAAATATAAACAGAAACAAACACCTTGCCGTCTGACCCTAACTAAACACAAAAGTGATCCTAGCTCACTAATAAAACAAAGTACAAGAAGTTTTACCAGACGTAGTTTACCTGGTCTCAGTGACCTGTTTCCCTCAGAGAGACACAAAGAGACTGTCCTTTCCTCGGGCAGTGTCTCTCCATACTGATCAGCCTGACAGCCTTAAAACACAGCCACACAGCTGAAAGCCCTAATTAGCCTCCTGTGAAGCTAACAGCCCAAAAAGCTCCTAACACAAATATCTTCCTGAGGTTTCAAAACACATAGGTCAGGAATCTAGGGCAAATATACCTGCCTTTCACTATGGTGCTAGTGACCTGTCACAATATGTCACAATATATATATATATATATATATATATATATATATATATATATTTAGAGTTGTGGTAGACTTAACTAGATAACTCCTTTTCTTTGAGGTCCATGGGGTCCACAGGGATACCATGGGGAAGATATTATGGTTGGAAGACCAGGCACCAATCAGTTAACGCTTCTGCTCCCAGGATGCCCTGGGTCCCCCTCCATATATACCCTGCCCCTAGCCATAGGACTTCAGTTTAGTTAACAAGCCTCAAGGCAGGAGAAGAAAAGAGGAGAAGGAATGAACAATCGTACATCAGAAACACTCTTACATAAGATGAGGGAATCTGTGACTGAAAGAATAAAACCAAATGAAGCCAGGTGTGTCAGGGTGGGTGCCTTGTGGACCCTATGGACCTCAAAGAAAAGGCGATATCTAAGTAAGTCTACCAAAACTCTAATTATCTTCTTCAGGGTCCATAGGGATCCACAGGGATAACATGGGGATGTCCTAAAGCAATTTCCCTAGGGTGGGGGATACTCCTCGGCAGAAAGAAGAACTCATAGCCCAAAGGAAGCATCCTGAGAGGCAAAGGTTACAAAGGCATAATACCTAAGAAAGGTGTAAAAAGAAGACCACATAGCTGGCTTGCACAATTGCTCAGAAGAGGCGCCAAGAGAAAATGCCCACGATGGCCCTACAGACCAAGTAGAATGTGCTGTCACCATGTCCGGGATAGGGAGATCAGCCTGTGTGTACAGTACACCTGAGAAATAGTCATAGGTAACCATCGAGCCAGGGTCTGCTGGCCATCCTCGTTTGTGAAAACCATATAATACAAAAAGAGCATCTGATTTTCTAAGAGTTTGTATGCTCCACATAGATATGGAGAGCATGAACTACATCCAGGGAGCCTTCACCTACAGAAATGTTTGGAGCCTGAAAAGCTGGAACAACAATTTCTTCATTCACATGAAAATAGGACACTACCTTAGGAAGGTAACTCTCCCTTGTATGAAGAACAGCTTTATCCTGGTGAAAAATCAAAAATGAGGTGCGGCAAAATAGCGCTACCAAATCAGAGACTCTGCAAGCAGAAGAAATAGCAAGAAGAAAAAGTGTCTTTGCTGTTAACCACTTCAAATCCACAGAGTCTAAAGGTTCATATGGGGAAGCTTGTAGTCCCTTAAGAACCAAAGACAGGTCCCACGGTGCTACCAGTGGAACAAAAGGAGGCTGAACTCGCAGGACTCTTTGGAAAAAAATTCTAACATCAGGTAATGAAGCAATCTTTTCCTGGAACCAGACTGAGTGCAGAAACCTGCACTCTCAAAGTGGCTAGGCGGAGACCATTGTCTAACCCTGTCTGCAGAAAAGCCAGTATCCTGGAAATCCTGAGCACCTTAGGATCATATTCCTTATGAGAACACCATTGACCAAAAGAATACCAAACTCTGTAATAGATGCAGACAGAGGCAGGCTTTCTTGCCCTAATCATCGTTTGAATTACAGAACTGGAAAAACTATTCACTCTTAGGATGAATGGTTGAAGAGCCAGTCGAGGGAAGTCCAGATGTTGGCAGGGACCATGCGTTAGCAGATCCTGCCACAGAAGAGGGTATGGACTGTCTATGGACAGATTCTGGATGTCAGTGAGCCAATGATGTCTGGGCCAAGCCATAGACACCAGTATTACTGTTCCACCTTCCTGTTTGAATTTTCTGAGAACACTTGGCAGTAAAGAAATTGGAGGAAAAAGATACGCCAGCTTGAAGTCCCATCTTACTGCCTGGACCTATACCTGGGGACCTTGTGGTTGTGGTGTGATGCCATGAGATCTATATCTGGTAGATCCCATTTGCTTACCAGGAGCTGAAACACTCCTGGATGGAGAGACACCTCTCTGGCATGTATGTCCTGGCGACTTAGGAAGTCTACTTCCCAATTAAGTACTTCCATAATGAATTTTGCCGAGATGGCCGGAAGATGACGTTCTGCCCAAATCAGAACCTTTGTCACTTCTTTCATGGCTGCATAACTTCTTATGCCTCCCTGATTATTGAGGTAGGCCACTGTAGTCACATTGTCAGACTGGATCTGGACCAACCTGCCCTGGAGCAGGTCCTGTGCCATGACAAGAGCTCTAAATACTGCTCGTAGTTCCAGAATGTTTATGGGCAGATGACTTTCTTGATTTGTCCATCTTCCCTAAAAGGTGTGATGACCTGTCGCTGCCCCCATCCACAAAGGCTGGTGTACATGGTTAGAAGCACCCAATATTGAAATCCAGAACAGGCACCCTTTGTTTAGTTGATCCTTTCTTAGTCACCATAGGAGGGAGTGACAAACATCTGGAGTGAGAAGGATCCTCTAAGACCTTATAAGATGTGTCACAACCAGGGGTTCTCGGCATGCCGGCCGGCAGGTATTACCTGTGAGGATGCTATGGCGAGGGGCATCTGGTGGTGGCACTGGTATCTGGTGGGGTGCATTGGCTGCACGTAGTCCTGTGCAGGCATACTGTCACTCTGGTCTGGTTAGGCCTGGTGGTGCTTCCATTCCGCTCTGGCATGGGCGCCACCATCTTGCCTCTGGTCATGTGACCTAGTCGCCCTCTCCTGGTGTGTCACATGCTCTCTCTGGTCAGTCACAGTCTGGCACTGGGGATTTAAGGGAGTGCAGAGCTTCTTTTCATTGCCAGTGCAATGTGTTTCTCAGCGAGAGCTGAGAGAGGGAGTTCCTGTGTTTTCACCTGTCTGTTGGGATCATTGTCTAGCCTGCTTCTCCCTGCCTGCTCCAGACCCCTGGATTCCCCTGCCTCCTCTATTGCCTCTCCCTTGCCTGAGTACCTGTGTCAGCTGTTACCCTGCACCCTGCCTCCACTTGCCTTCTCCCTGCAAATTCAATTCAGCTTGCAACTTCACTTCAGCCTGCAAATCATTTCTGCCTCACAAAACCTGGATTACTGGACTACTTTCTGTTATCACTACCTGGACTTTTTCCCATTGCTTCACTACAGTTCCCCAAGTGCACTTTAGTGCTATACCCAGACTTTTTGTTTTGCCACTCATTAAAAACTCCACGTTTATTTTTTAATCAGCTTCAGTGTCTGCTCCTTTTACCACCTCGGGCTCACAACAAAACCAGAACCTCACAAGATGATGCTGTCTGTTCCCCCTGGAGAGAATCAATCTTTGTAGAGGCCTGGAATGGAACTGAGCATACCCCACCATGTCAAAGGTGGATACCACTGATCCCAGGACCTGCACTGCTAACAGAATCAATACCCTTCACTTGCATAGCAGCTTGCATATTCACAATGATAGATCCACAATCTTGTACTCTTGCAGAAACACATTTTGTGCCCGAGAATCCAGAAACGCCCCCAGATGTACCATCTGCTGTGTTGGAGAAAGTGATGATTTCTTCCAATTTATTGTCCAGCTGTGGCTTTGTAGCCAGGTTATGGTCATTTGAAGATGGTTTTGTAGCATAACTGGAGTCTGGGCCAATATCAGAATGTAATCCAGATATGGCTGAATTCTGCCTCCCTGATACAATAGATAGGCCGTCATGACTGACATGATTTTGGTAAGTCAGCACCATCCAAACTGACTAAAAGGGATACCAAAGAGCCAGTTCATCCGCATGAGGAGGAATTGTAGTGATATAGAGGAGTTCCAATTCCAAGCCTCTGATATGGAAAACAATTTCATATCACAAGGCTATGATGAAACAGAACTTGAGGTGAAAGTTCAAAGTTCTGAAAATGGAACGTAAAAATCTTCTCATAAATAATTGTACTGATAAAAAGAATGGGAATCTGTAAGACTTTGCTTTCATCACCACGTACAATTCCCAATATAAAGAAATAGAGTCGGTCATAAAAAGACATTGGCATCTCTTAAAAAAGGATACCATATTAAAAGATCTTATCCCTGATATTCCCAGATTCATTTATAGAAAAGCACCAAACATCAAAGATCATTTAGTAAAAAGTGTCCTCCCTTATGTAACCAAAATATCAATTAGAACTAAAGGTTTTCATCTGTGTGGCACATTCACCATGTGCAAACTAGGGGTGAGCGGGTTCGGATTTCTGAAATCCGAACCCCCCCGAGCCCCCCCGATCCAAGACAGATTCGAGTCAGGCTCGACTTTTCCCGCCTAACTCGGATCTGAAATCGAGGCAAAACGTCATCATCCCGCCTTCCGGGTCTCGCGGGTTTTGGATTCTATATAAGGTACCCGCTTCGGAGCCATTTTCTCACTCGGCTGTGGACAGTGAAGAGGGAAGGTGGGAGTAAGGGCTGGCTGGCTGGCTGGCTGGGCTGTGTAGTGTAGAGTAGTGCAGTGTTGTGCTGTGCTGTTGTTGTCCATAGGGGCTGTGTCCACTCCTCCAAAGTCCATAGGGGCTGGCTGTGTTGTGCTGTGCTGCTGTTGTCCATAGGGGCTGTGTCCACTCCTCCAAAGTCCATAGGGGCTGGCTGGACTGTGTTGTGCAGTCAGTTGTCCATAGGGGCTGTGTCCACTCCAAAGTCCTGTGCAGTGTCCCAGTCCTAAAGGAGTGCTGTAGTGCTGTCCAGGGGGTGCTCTGTCCATCAGGGGTGCTCCCCCCAAGTGCAAAAAAATAAATATTTTTTCTGTGTTTGTGAATTGTGTGCGCAGTAGCTGCACGTGCATCAACAAAGTAGCGCCAAGTGTGCGCCTGTGTCATAAGTAAAGGGCCGGCTGGCATGACCGTTAAAGAGTGATGTAACCCCCAAAGTGCACTCCAAACAAAATAAAAAAATATTTTCTGTATTTGTGAATTGTGTGCACTGTGGCTGCACGTGCATCAACAAAGGAGCAGCGCCAAGCGTGCGCCTGTGTCCCATAAGTAAAGGGCCAGCTGGCTTGTCCGTTAAAGAGTGCTGTAACCCCCAAAGTGCACTCCAAACAAAATAAAAAAATATTTTCTGTGTTTGTGAATTGTGTGCACTGTGGCTGCACGTGCATCAACAAAGGAGCAGCGCCAAGCGTGCGCCTGTGTCCCATAAGTAAAGGGCCGGCTGGCTTGTCCTTTAAAGGGTGCTGTAACCCCCAAAGTGCGCTCTACAAAGAATAAAAAATTCTTCTTTTTTTTCTGTCTTTGTGAATTGTGTGGGCTATAGCCGCACCTGCATCCTCAAAGCAGCAGCGACAAGCGTGCGTCTGTCTGTTAAAGGGTGGTGTAACCCCCAAAGTGGGCTCCAACAAAAATAAAACATTTTCTTCTGTGTTTGTGAATTGTTTGCACTGTACGTGCATCCTCAAAGCAGCAGCGCCAAGCGTGCGTCTGTCTGTTAAAGGGTGGTGTAACCCTCAAAGTGCGCTCTACAAAGAATAAAAAATTCTTCTTTTTTTTCTGTCTTTGTGAATTGTGTGGGCTATAGCCGCACCTGCATCCTCAAAGCAGCAGCGACAAGCGTGCGTCTGTCTGTTAAAGGGTGGTGTAACCCCCAAAGTGGGCTCCAACAAAAATAAAACATTTTCTTCTGTGTTTGTGAATTGTTTGCACTGTACGTGCATCCTCAAAGCAGCAGCGCCAAGCGTGCATCTGTCTGTTAAAGGGAGGTGTAACCCCCAAAGTTCACTCCAACAAAAATAAAACATTTTCTTCTGTGTTTGTGAATTGTCTGCACTGTACGTGCATCCTCAAAGCAGCAGCGACAAGCGTGCGTCTGTCTGTTAAAGGGTGGTGTAACCCACAAAAAATAAAAAATTCTTCTTTTTTTTCTGTTTTTGTGAATTGTGTGCACTGTAGATGCACGTGCATTAACAAAGGAGCAGTGCCAAGTGTGCGCTTGTGTCCCATAAGTAAAGAGCCGGCTGGCTCATTTCTTAAAGGGTGGTGTAACCCACAAAGTGCACTAGTCTCTATAACATAAATGGAGGACCAAACTTTCTCCGATAAAAATAAAATAGGGAAAGATCAAGAACCACTTCCTCCTAGTGCTGAAGCTGCTGCCACTAGTCATGACATAGACGATAACATGCCATCAACATCGTCTGCCAAGGCCGATGCCCAATGTCATAGTAGAGGGCACATACAATCCCAAATGACAAAGTCCAGGAAAATGACCTTCAAAAAAACATTTAAATCATCTGAGGAGTAAACTTGCCAATATGCCATTTACGACACGGAGTGGCAAGGAACGGCAAAGGTCTTTCCATATGTTCATGACTAGTGGTTCAGCTTCACATGACGATGGAAGCCCTCCTCCCGCTAAAAAAATCAAACGAGTTAAGCTGGCAAAAGCACAGCGAAGAACTGTGCGTTCTAAGAAGATATCACAAATCCCCAAGGAGAGTTCAAGTGTGGTGGCGGTTGCGATGCCTGACTTTCCCGGCACTGGACAGGAAGAGGTGGCTCTTTTCACCATTTGCACGCCCCCTGCAAGTGCTGAAAGGAGCACCCACAGTCCACTTGCTGATATGCAAATTGAATATGTCACTGTTGAAGTACAACAGGATGAGGATACTGGTGTAGCTGGCGCTGAGGAGGAAGTTGGCGAGGAGGATTCTGATGGTGATGTGGTTTGTTTAAATCAGGCTCCGGGGGAGACAGTTGTTGTCCGTGGGATGAAAAAGCCCATCACGGTCATGCCTGGGCAGAAGACCAAACATTCCACCTCTTTGGTCTGGCAATATTTCTATCCAAATCCGGACAACAACTGTCTTGCCATATGTACCATATGTAAAGGTGAAATAAGTAGGGGTAGGGATGTTAACTACCTAGGAACATCCTCCCTTATACGGCACCTGCTGTGCGTTCATAAAAAGTTACTGTCAAGTTCAGAAACTTTGGCTAAGACCGTAAGCAGTCCAGGGACACCTAAATCCTGTTGTCCTGTTGTATCCAAACGCCTGTAAACCACACCGTCAACTCCCTCCTCATCAATTTCCTCTTTAGTCAGGATCGGAAGTAGTCCTGCAGGCCATGTCACTGGCATGACTGACTCTCCTATCCGGGATTACTCCGGAGGATCCTGCATTGCTATGCCTACTGCTACCACTGCTGCTGTTGCTGCTGCTGGGAGTCGTGCATCATCCCAGAGAGGAAGTAGGAACACCACTACTGTTACTAAACAATTGACTCACCAACAGTCCTTAGCGAGGAGGATGAAGTACGACAGCAGTCATCCTGAAGCAAAACGTATAACTGAGGCCTTGACTGCTATGTTGGTGTTAGACGTGCATCCAGTATCCGCCATTAGTGCAGTGGGATTTAGACAATTGATGGAGGTAGTGTGTCCCCGGTTCCAAATCCCGTCTAGATTCCACTTCACTAGGCAAGCGATACCGAGACTGTACAGAAACGTCAGAAAAAGTGTCCTCAGTGTCCTGAAAAATGCGGTTGTACCCAATGTCCACTTAACCACGGACATGTGGACAAGTGGAACAGGGCAAACTAAGGACTATATGACTGTGACAGCCCACTGGGTAGATGTATCACCGTATGCAGCAACAACAGCAGCGTCACCAGTAGCAGCATCTCTGAAACGCCAGCTCGTTCCAAGCTAGGCTACGCTGTGTATCACCGGTTTCAGTAAGAGGCACACTGCCAACAACCTCTTAGAGAAACTGAGGGAAATCATCGCCCAGTGGCTTACCCCACTTAGACTCTCCTGGGGATTTGTGATATCTGACAATGCCACCAATATTGTGCGGGCATTATAAAAATCTGGGCAAATTCCAGCACGTCCCATGTTTTGCTCACAATAAACTTGGTGGTGCAGAATTTTCTGAAAAGTGACAGGGGCATGCAGGAGACGCTTTGGGTGGCCCGAAAACTTTCTGGTCACTTTCGCCATTCAGCGACTGCGTACCGAAGACTGGAGTGCCAGTAAACACTCTTGAACTTGCCCCGCCATCACCTGAAGCAAAAGGTTGTGATGCAGTGGAACTCAACCTTCTATATGCTTCAGAGGATGGAGGAGCAGCAAAAGGCCATTCAAACCTATACATCCACCTATGACATAGGCAAAGGAGGGGGTATGCACCTTACTCAAGCGCAGTGATTTCTGTGTTGTGCAGCCCTTCAAACTTGACACACGTGAAGTCAGTTCAGACACTGCCAGCTTGAGTCAGGTCATTCCCCTCATCAGGCTTTTGGAGAAGCAGCTGGAGAAAGTGAAGGAGGAGCAAAGATGGAGCGATTCCGCTTGGCATATGGGACTTGTGGATGAAGTCCTTCATTCGCTTTGCCAGGATTCCAGGGTGGTCAATCTGTTGAAATCAGACCACTACATTATGGCCACTGAGCTCGATCCTAGGTTTAAAGCCTATGTGGTGTCTCTCTTTCTGGCCGACACAAGCCTGCAGAGGTGCAAAGACCTGCTGGTGAAAACACTGTCAGCTGAAGCGGAACATGACACGTCAACAGCTCCTTCTTCATTTTCTCCCGCAACTGGGGCTGCCAGGAAAAAACTTAGGTATCCTAAGCAACCCACTGGCGGTGATGCAGGACCAAGTTTGGACATCTGGTCCGGACTGAAGGACCTGGCAACAATTTCTGACATGTCTACTGTCACTGCATATGATACTGTCACCATTGACAGAATGGTGGAGGATTACATCGGTGACAGCATCCAAGTAGGCATGTCAGACAGTCCATACCTGTACTGGCAGGAAAAAGAGGCAATTTGGAGGCCCCTGTACAAACTGGCTCTATTTTACCTGAGTTGCCCCCCCTCCAGTGTGTACTCCAAAAGAGTGTTTAGTGCAGCCGGGAACCTTGTCAGCGAAAGGCATAGGAGGTTGCTTCCACAAAATGTGGAGAAGATGATGTTCATAAAAATTAATTATCAACTCTTCCAGGGAGACCAGCCTCCAGAATGTACAGAGGGACCTGTGGTGGTGGATTCCAGTGGGGACGAATTAATACTCTGTGAGGATGAGGATGTACACTACACTGAAGAGGGTGAGGTATCGGTGGATGAGGAGGATGAGGACGACATCTTGCCTCCGTAGAGCCAGTTTGTGCAGGGACAGATTAATTGCCAGCTTGTTTTGTGGGGGCCCAAACGAACCAATCATTTCAGCTACAGTCATGTGGCAGACCCTGGTGCTGAAATGATTGCTTTGCTAAAGTGTGCATGTCCTGTTTATACAACATAAGGGTGGGTGGGAGGGCCCAAGGACAATTCCATCTTGCACCTCTTTTTTTTCTTTGCAGTATGTACTGTTTGGGGCCTAGTTTTTCAAACTGCCATCCTGTCTGCCACTGCAGTGTCACTCCTAGATGGGTCACGTGTTTGTGCCGCCCACTCGTGTCGCTTAGCATAGTCATCCAGGTACCTCGGTGCAACCTTTTGGACATAAAAACACTATTGTGAGGTGTGAGGTGTTCAGAATAGACTGGAAATGAGTGGAAATTAAGGTTATTGAGGTTAATAATAGCATAGGAGCAGAAAAACCCACAAATTCTGTGATTTTAGCTGTTTTTATGCTTTTTTTAAAAAAAATACAGATCCAAAACACAAAACCCAGAACCCAAAACATGGAAGGGTGGTTTTGGCAAAACCAATCCAGATCCAAAACATGAAGAAAGATCCAGATCCAAAACACGAAAAGTGGCCGGTGCACACCCCTAGTGCAAACTGGTACACAGTGAGAAGTCAAAACGGATACATTTTAAAGTAAAGGATAAGGAATTTTATATTAACAATTTTATCACTTGCCATACTAGCAATGTAATTTATTTGATAGAATGTACGTGTAATTTATTATGCAGGAAAAACATCCAGATCTTTGAAGACGAGACTGGCCGAACATGCCAGGAATATAAAAAAAGGCAGAGAATCTCACAATTTATCTGAACACTTTGAAACTGCACATAAAAGTTGTACTAAGGGAATAAAGCAATTTTTGGGAATGAAACATATCAAAGGGAATTGGAGAGATAGGGATGAGGAAACAATGTTAACCCAGGCAGAAATGTTGTTGATTTATAAGCTAGACACCATTTCTCCAGCAGGTTTAAACAAAAAATTTGAATTAAGATGGTGTTGTTATGAAACTGTTAGAATCTGCGGTTATGTCCGAGCAATTTAGCCCTGCTACAGCTTTGAGAATTGGAGTTCTTGACAATTTGTGGCCTGTGTAGCAGCCTTGAGGACAGATAAACGTGAGTAGATGTGGCCTTTGGGCTGAGTAGCAGCCCTTGAGCTGTGTAGCAGCCTTGAGGGCTGGTAAACTGGACTAGATGCGGCCTTTAGCCCCTGTAGCAGCCATTGGGCTGAGTAGCAACCTCTGGGCTGAGTAACAGCCTTGAGGTCTGGTTAACTTGGCTAGATGCGGCTTTTGGGCTGAGTAGCAGCCTTTGGGCTGTGCAGCAGCCTTGAGGGCTTGGTAAACCTGGCTAGATGTGCAAAGCGCTCCCGGAATGACACTAGTGGCAGTACACAGGATTGCGTATTTAGGATGTTGAGGTGCACTTAAGTGCACCGGGATGACAGTAGCGGCAGTACACAGGATTTTGTACCCAGAATGCTGAGGTGCGCTAAGTGCCACCGGGATGACACTAGCCGCAGTACACAGGATTGCGTACCCAGAACGCTGAGGTGCGCTAAGTGCCGCTGGGATGACACTAGCGGCAGTACACAGGATTGCATACTCAGAACGCTGGGTGCAGTTTGTGCAGCCTGGATGACACAAACATCTGAGAGCTGGTATGCAGACCGTACTGCCAAGATGACACAAATGGCAGTGATAACAAAGCTGACTGGAACACTGGGAGCTTGACTGGATACAGGAGACAATGCCACAACAGGAAACACGTGAAACGCTATCACGGGCACGAGAGCAGAGTACACACCAGGAAGAAATAGCTGCATGAGCCAATCCAGAACAAGCCAGGGATGATGGACACTTGATGGGGAGGTGTTCAGCGAATGACTGCCCGGCATTCACCTCACCCTGCATTCGCAGTGCAGCAACTTCTGACAGTCCCCCCCCCCCTAAACCCCTAAACCCTGGATTGTCAGGAAAATTCTAGAAAAACCTCCTTTTCATAGTGGGAGTGTGTAAAGAACCTTTATGAATCCAGGAGAACTCCTCTGGTCCATATCCCTTCCAATGGACCAGGAATTAAAGACAACCTTGAGAAATTCTGGAGCCAAGGATCTTTTCCACAACAAATTCCTGTCAACCTTGAATGAGCACCAGTGGAGGCCTGACTGGGCACCTCATGGAAAATCTGGAGGAAAGGAACACCGGTTTCAGGAGAGAACATTGGAAAGTGTTGTTGATCCTGAGTGTCTGAGGTAACTTCAGTCGAAAGGCCACAGGATTCACTTGAGAAGTAATTTTAAAAGGGCCTATGAACTTGGGACCGAACTTTTGTGACCTCTGGTGCAGGTTAATGTTTTTGGAGGACAGCCAAACCAAGTCTCCCACTTTTAAATTACAGGGCCTACAATGTCTGTCAGCTAAGACCTTGGAATGACCAGAAGCTTGAATAAGAGAATGGTGTACTTTCCTCCAGACAGATTGTAACCTGGAAACAGATGAAGCAGTGTGGTAGGTGCAGTCTCGAAGGAATTACTCCTTGGATGAATCCCAAAACTACAGAAAAAAGGAGACATTGCTGAAGCAGAATAGCAGGAGTTCCTGTATGCAAATTCGGCATATGGCAAGAGCGTAACCCAGTTGTTTTGGCACTTGGAGATGAAGCAACAGAGGTACTGTTCCATTGACTGGTTGGCCCACTCCGTCTGTCCATTGGACTGTGGGTGGTACTCTGATGACAGACTGACATTGATGCCACACAGAAGCACCTCCAAAACCAAGCAACAAATTGGGAACCACGATCTGAGACAATGTCTGAAGGAAGTCCATGAAGTCTAAAAACATGTTGGATAAAGAGTACTGATAATTCTTTAGCTGAAGACAATTTGCTGAGAGGAACAAAATGCACCATCTTTGAAAACCGGTCCACAATGGTCCAGATGACCGAACAGTGAGAAGGTGATGGAAGACCCACCACTAAGTCCATTGCGAGTCCAGGGTTTAAGAGGAGTGGGCAGTGGACATCACAGGCCAGAAGGAGTAGTCCGAAGAGTCTTGTTTCTGGAACAGACTTCACAAGCCACCACAAACTCACAAACATCACGAGACATGGACTGCCACCAAACAGAATGGGAGAGTAGTTCAACAGTCCTCATGATGCCTGGATGACCAACAGCTTTGGACAAGTGGAAATAATTCAGCACTGCCTTACAAGATCCCTCCAGGACAAACATCAACCCTGGAGGCATTTCAGGAGGAGCTTCGGATTGATACTGCCTAAGAGAATCAGCCACAGTTCTTTTCAGAGCTAGATGAATTCAGGAAGCCGGAATGATGGTCTCTTCTTCAACACTAAGATAAAAATCAATGGGAAAGTTATGTGAAAGGGCATCTTCCTTCATGTTCCTGGAACCCGGTCGAAAGGAGATGATAAAATTGAAGCGGGTGAAGAACAGGGCCCATAGTGCTTGTCTAGCATTCAGCCTCTTGGCCGTCTCAGTATAGGCCAGATTTTTTGGGGCCAGATTTTTATGGTCAGTCAGAACAGAGACAACATTGTTAGCCCCATCTAGCTGGTGTCTCCAATCTTCAAATGCCCACTTAATGGCCACATCGTAATTTCTCTCTGCCAAATCAAATTTCCAAGAGAAGAAAGCATACAGGTGTAGTTTGTTGTCCTCCATATCTTTCTGAGAAAGGGAGATCTGGATTAGGGTGTTGAAGTACAGGATCTGATAGAAAGCCGTCTTGAGGGAGTTGAACGCGTAAATGGCGCTGGCAGATCAATTAGCAACATCACCCCCTTTCTTAGTCAATTCCACGATGGGTGAGACAATTGAGGAGAAGGATCTGATGAACCAGCAGTAATAGTTCACAAACCCAAGGAATCGCAAAATGGCCTTTAGTGATGTGGGTTGTTCCCAATCCAGGATAGCCTTAACCTTATTAAGATCCATGGAGAAGCCATGAGAGGAGATGATGTAACCCAATAAGTAGACCTCTTCCACCTAGAACTAGCATTTCTCCAACTTGGCATACAAATTATTTTCCAGGATTATCTGCAGCACCAGTCTCACGTGCTGTCAATGCTGTTTCACGGACTTAGAATAGATGAGGATGCCATCTAGGTAGAAAACAGCAAAGACCTCGTTAATAAAATCCTGGAAGATGGCTGGGGCATTGGAGAGACCGAATGGCATAACCAGATATTCAAAATGCCACGAGTGGGTGTTGAATGCCGTCTTCCATTCATCTCCTTTCCGGATGCAAATGAGGTTGTATGCTCCCCGCAGGCCAATCTTCAAAAAAACAGAAGCTTCCCGCAGTTGATCAAAGAGGAATGAAATAGGCGGCAGAGGATACACATTCTTGACTGTAATCTCGTTCAATCCTCTAAAGTCGATACAAGGTCAAAGTGATCCATCTTTCTTTTGAATGAAAAAGAAACCTGCTCCTACCGGGGACTTGGATGGCCTAAAAATCCTTTTTCCAGGGCCTCCTGGATATAACCTGCATAGCTTTACTCTCAGGAACAGATAATGCGTAGAGCCTGCTTTTGGGGAGTCTGGTGCCCAGTAAAAGATCAATGGCTCAATCGAAGGACCGATGAGGTGGTAGAACATTGGCCTTCTTCTTAGAGAACACTTCAGCCAAGCCAAGGGAGTGGGGATTGCTGGAGACTCTGATGGTATGGCCGCTGTTAGATGAACAGGATGAGACAGACAACAGGCAAAACAAGAGGACCCCCACTGCAATATTTCACCTGTTTGCCTCTGGATCACAGGGTTATGCTTTTTCAGCCAAGGTAATCCTAGTACAACGGGAGCCAGTGGACATTGGAGAAGAAGAAATGAAAGCTTTCCCCAATGCAGAGCTCCAATGGTCAAGTGAAATGGTGGAGTCCGGAAAGCAATTGGGACGTTGGAAAGATTTCTGCCATCTAGACCAATGACTTTGACTGGACTACATAAAGGTTCAGGAGAAAGTCCCAATGTCTCAAAGAATGCCAGGTCCATGAAGTTATCCGCAGCTCCACTGTTAACAAAGGCAGAGACAGAAACTTGAGCAGTCAGTGACTTGAGTATGGTGGGAAAAAGGACAGAATTTTCCAGATAGATGGATGCAAGGCCTAAATGCAACTCTCCACTACCACCTAGACCTTTCCTTTTCCCTACTTAATGGGACAAGCTGAGCCACATGCCCTTTACCTCCACAGTACATATGAAGATCCAGTGTGTGTCTCTTCCATCTCTCTTCTGCAGGATGATGAAAAGCTCCCAATTGCATAGGCTCTTCCTGTTCTGCTGGAGACACCCAAAGAGGAGAGTGAGGAGCCAGAGAAGGCAGATTCTTTTCCAACCTGCATTCTCGGAGACACTGGTCAATGTGGATGGTCAGACTCATCTGATCATCCAGGGTTTCAGTCAAAGGATTTTGGACCAATATGTCCTTTATTTGATCCGAGAGTCAACTGTCCATTTATGGAATTCTGTACAGTAGTCCTCTGCTGCTCTGTTCTCCTGTTTTAGAGACCGGAGGCTAGCCTCAGTCATGGCTGCTTTGTTCGGATCATCATAGAGTAATCCCAAGGCATTGAAAAAGGTGCCCACAGTCTGAAGAGCAGTCGAGGTGGAAGGAAGGCCGAATGCCCAAGTTTGGGGGTCTCCCTGTAAAAGAGAGATTACAATGCTGACTTTTTGGACTTCAGAACCCAAAGACATGTGTCTGAGTTTAAAATAAAGTCTACAGCTCTCCTTAAAGTTAAAGAAGTCTTTGCGGCTCCCTAAAAACCACTACGGCAAATTCAATTTGGGCTCTGTTACCATTGGACAAGCAGGTGCCGCCCGAGTTTCCTCTACTCAGAAGGAAAGTTCTTGCACTTTCTGGGTCAGAACCGGAATCTGGAATGCCAGAATTTTCATAGGATTCTGAGCAGTCACCATGACAATGTCTCAACAATTTAATCTGGCCAGTGATAATGTTATGAATCTGTTAGAAATTAAGGTTATGTCCAAGCAATTTAGACTTGCTACAGCTTGAGAACTGGAGTTCTTGACAAGTTGTGGCCTGTGGGCCAAAGAACAAGATGCAGCCTATGGGCTGTGTAGCAGCCATGAGGGCTGCTTAACTTGGCTAGATGCAGCCTTTGGGCTGAGTAGCAGCCCTTTTGGCTGTGTAGCAGCCTCTGGGATGAGCAGCATCCCTTGAGCTGTGTAGCAGCCTTGAGGGCTGGTAAACTTGACTAGATGCGGCCTTTCGGCTGTATAGCAGCCTTTGGGCTGTGTAGCAGCCTTGAGAGCTGGTAAACTTGACTAGATGCGGCCTTTGGGCCGTGTAGCAGCCTCTGGGCTGAGTAGCAGACTTTGGGCTGTGCAGCAGCCTTGAGGGCTTGGTAAACTTGGCTAGATGTGCAAAGTGCCGCCGGGATGACACTAGCGGCAGTACACAGGATTGTGTACTCAGGATGTTGTGGTGCGCTTAAAAGCTGCCGGGATGACACTAGCGGCAGTATACAGGATTGTGTTGCAACTCTCAACATGGATAGAATGTGTAGGCTAGTGGGTAAGGTCTATGTCTTGCAACTTGCGGTTTTGGGTTTGAATGATGGAAGGGGAGTTTTCTTTTTTTTCTTCTTCTTTTGAATCTTCATTACTAGATAAAAAATAAATCACTTGGTGGTGTGTGTGAATTCTGTTATGGCATGGCATGACTCGGTAGTGCGAGCGTCTTTTATGCAACTTTTTACCTTGAAATGCTTCTGAATCATACAGCGAATCAAATTGATAGCAGAAGCTTTTTACCTTCAAAACGTTATGTTACACTAATAGCGACTATAACACTTTAACGTAGTGATTTGCTTGCAGATACACCCGAACTGGCTAACAGAATATAGGCATGCTGCATATCATTTTAATCAACAGAAGCTGATTGTGCTAAAAAGATGCATTTTTGGGTAAAAAGACGCATAAAAGACGCTCAGCGCTACCAAGTCACACAGCACTCCTATGACCTTAGACTCAAAACATTTCTCTCGACATCCCATCACTTGGCATTTCTGCTATACAGTAGACATTGTATTGTACACATACAGTAACAGAGGGCAAGTTTTTCATAAATAGAGTTTTATACTTTTAAAATACACTACTTTGCACTTCCTTTCTCCCTTCCTCTCTGTGTATGGCCACCCAAGTTCCTTCACCATCTCCCCCATCATCACACAATTACTATTCATCTCCAATGAGCTCATTGTATGGCTCACCACCACCCCCACCATCATTCACTTCTAATGAAGTGCCGCATGCTGAGCCCGCTATTGACTTTGTACACATTGCCTGGTTTAATTTGCACACTTCACATCACATACATGACAGGTGCAGCTCTCAACATGGATAGACTGTGCAGGCTAGTGGGTAAGGTCTGCACTTTTAATATCTAGAAGGTATAGTGTATAACCAGGTGCCCAAAGATACTTTAAGCTGCACCCCTATCCTCAACGAGAGTTGTACCCTTAGATAACTCCAACAAAATATATAACACCAAAACAAAAAGGGGTGAGGACAGAGTGCGCTAGTATCAATGTGAAAACAATATATATATATTTTGTGGAAAGGAAAAAATCGAATAAATACTTTCCTTAAGTATGAGTGGTTCTACATCTGTGTACTTCCTGTCTTCTCATCCAGTGTCATAAAAGATATAAAAACACGGGGAACCATAGTGTAATCCACTTAAAATATAATTTATTCACACAGAAAAATTTTAAACTGCACAAAAAATTAATCCAGTATTCTATACTTCAATGAAAGGAACAAGGTTATCAGGTGTATAATTACCAGATATCCCCTTGCATACAGGCTTGTAATAAATCACAAGATGGAAGCCTCCGGATGCTTCACTGTTGTTTTTAGATGCTGGGGGTAATCCAGGAAATGTCCACAGCTGACACCTTTAATCTGCACCACAGGCCAACGCGTTTCGAGAGTCTAAGCTCTCTTCCTCAAGGCTATGTAGCTCAGACTATCTCAAGCATGCTATTTATTCTCCTCTCTATATTTACTTCCAGGTCAAATGTTATCTGACCTTTCAACATACGTGTATATAAAGTGCATTCTTATAACTAATTGTTGCACTTATTGTAAATATATTTCCATTTAAATATGAATAATCCACTTTTAAAATGTCCACAATACATACACAGAAGCAAACAAAAATAGAAAATAAGAATCATTGCGCCAAAACCGGAAGTGTGCATCCGAACTTCCGGTTTTGCCGCGTGTACTTCAAAGGCATCTCCTCTTTAGTTCCGGATCTCCCTGCTCTGCCGGATGTTTACACCACACACGGTGGTCTCTCCCTCATGCAGCCGCACGTCAGTCCCCTACCCAATACGTTGTGATCTCCGACATGCGACCACTTCCGGTTCCGCCTCTTCCGTTTTTGGCGACCATCTTACTCGGGGCTGAGGTATGTTTGTCAATAATGGTCCTTTTAAGCAGCCATCATACTAGGGGCAGTATCCTCCATATCTCACATAGTTTGTCCATAAGAGCGGCCATATTTGATTTTAGCACTTTCCATATCGCAACACAATATCTACAAAGAGAAACAAAAAACTAAATAGACACTATAAATCAGCCGATGATTATCAAATAATAATACTTAGGAAGTCTAATAATAAAAACACCATAAATAATAAAATGGGATAAAATAATAAATTAAAATATTAACATCAATAAATATCAAGGGCCAGATATGAGAATATAAATAGTGAATCTAAAATCAATGTATGTGAAGTAAAATATCAATAAAAGAACGATATGAAAAAGGAAAACAAATAAATATGGTCTATAAAAACCACTTCAACTCAAAATCTGAGTCGGCTGATTTATAGTGTCTATTTAGTTTTTTGTTTCTCTTTGTAGATATTGTGTTGCGATATGGAAAGTGCTAAAATCAAATATGACCGCTCTTATGGACAAACTATGTGAGATATGGAGGATACTGCCCCTAGTATGATGGCTGCTTAAAAGGACCATTATTGACAAACATACCTCAGCCCCGAGTAAGATGGCCGCCAAAAACGGAAGAGGCGGAACCGGAAGTGGTCGCATGTCGGAGATCACGACGTATTGGGTAGGGGACTGACGTGCGGCTGCATGAGGGAGAGACCACCGTGTGTGGTGTAAACATCCGGCAGAGCAGGGAGATCTGGAACTAAAGAGGAGATGCCTTTGAAGTACACGCGGCAAAACCAGAAGTTCGGATGCACAGTTCCGGTTTTGGCGCAATGATTCTTATTTTCTATTTTTGTTTGCTTCTGTGTATGTATTGTGGACATTTTAAAAGTGGATTATTCATATTTAAATGGAAATATATTTACAATAAGTGCAAAAATTAGTTATAAGAATGCACTTTATATACACGTATGTTGAAAGGTCAGATGACATTTGACCTGGAAGTAATTATAGAGAGGGGAATAAATAGCATGCTTGAGATAGTCTGAGCCACATAGCCTTGAGGAAGAGAGCTTAGACTCTCGAAACGCGTTGGCCTGTGGTGCAGATTAAAGGTGTCAGCTGTGGACATTTCCTGGATTACCTCTGGCATCTAGAAACAACAGTGAAGCATCCGGAGGCTTCCATCTTGTGATTTATTACAAGCCTGTATGCAAGGGGATATCTGGTAATTATACACCTGATAACCTTGTTCATTTCATTGAAGTATAGAATACTGGATTCATTTTTTGTGCAGTTTGAAATTTTTTTTGTGTGAATAAATTATATTTTAAGTGGATTACACTATGGTTCCCCGTGTTTTTATGTCTTTTATGACACTGGATGAGAAGACAGGAAGTACACAGATGTAGAACCACTCATACTTAAGGAAAGTATTTATTCGATTTTTTCCTTTCCACAAAATATATATATATTGTTTTCACATTGATACTAGCGCACTCTGGAGCTTATTCAGAGGCGGCCGTATGGTCTATGACCGCACGGCCGCCTCGATGTTTTGCCAGTGCGCATGCGCATGAGGGAGCCGGCTCCCTCGTGCGCATGAGTGAGACCCACTACGACCGACAGCGCTGGTCGTAGCGGGTCTCTTTCCAAAGGGGGCGAGCTGTCGATGTTGATTGACAGCTCGCCTTGTTTGGAAGGCGGGCCGGGGGGGTGGCAGCCCAAACAGAGGCGTTCCTATGGGAACGCCTGCCGTTTGGGGGAGGCCCCACTGACATCACTAGTGATGTCAGTGGAGAGCTTCTGGCTCAGACAGAGTGAGACCCTACCCTAGGGTCTTGTCATAAGCCCCGATGGTCGCGATGGTCTCTGACCATCGCAACCACCACCCAAGCGGTCGTTAGAGCTGTGGGTGTTAACCCACAGCCAACGACCGCAACAGAGGTGGGCGGTCAGGATGCAAGTGGCCGCCCATTTCTGAGCGACCGCTTGCATCCTCCGACCACCTCTGAATGAGGCCCTCTGTCCTCACCCCTTTTTGGGGTTTTTTAAGGTCTGCACTTTGTATCTTGAGGTCTGGGATTCGAATCATGGAAGTGGAAATTTTTTTTTTCTTCTATTGAATCTTCATTACTAGATTAAAAATAAATCTCTTTGTGGTGTGTGTAAATTCTGTTATGGCATGACTCAGTAGCGTGAGCGTCTTTTATTCAACTTTTTACGTTCAAATGCATCTGAATCATACAGCAAATCAAATTGATAGGACAGCTTTTGCTGATTAAAATGATATGCAGCATGCCTATATTCTGTGAGCCAGTTCGGGTGTATCTGCACGCGAAACGTTACGTTACACTAATAGCGACTATAACACTTTAATGTAGTGAGTTGCTTGCAGATACACCTGAACTGGCTCACAAAATATAGACATGCTGCATATTATTTTTATCAGTAAAAGGTCCTTTTGCTAATAAGATGAATTTTAGGGTAAAAAGATGCATAAAAGACGCAAGGCGTCAAACAGCACTCTTATGACCTTAGACTCAAAACATTTCTCTCGACATCCCATCACTTGGCATTTCTGCTATACAGTAGACATTGTTTTGTACACATAATATTGGGCAAGTTATTAATAAAGAGAGATCATGTTAGATTCAATACTTTTAAAATACATCACTTGGTGGTGTGTGTGAATTCTGTTATGGCATGGCGTGACTTAGTAGCGTGAGCATCTTTTATGCGACTTTTTACCTTCAAATGCATATGAATCGTGCAGCAAATCAAATTGATAGCACAAGCAGCTTCTACTGATTAAAACGATATGCAGCATGCTTCTATTCTGTGAGACAGTTTGGGTGTATCTGCACGCGAAACGTTAAGTTACACTAATAGCAACTATAACACTTTAATGTAGTGATTTGCTTGTAGATACACCCGTACTGGCTCACAGAATATTGGCATGCTGCATATCATTTTAATCAGCAGAAGCTGCTTGTGCTAATAAGATGCATTTTAGGGTAAAAAGATGCATAAAAGATGATTAGCGCTACCAAGTCACATAGCACTCCTGTGACCTTAGACTCAAAACATTTCTCTCGACATCCCATCACTTGGCATTTCTGCTGTAGAGTAGACATTACATTGTACACATAACAGGGGGCAAGTTTTTCATAAAGAGAGATCATGTTATGTTCAATACTTTTAAAATACACTACTTTGCACTACCCTTCTCCCTTCCTCTATGTCTATGGCCACCCATGTTCCTTCACCACCTCCCCCCACCATCACACAATTACTATTCATCTCTACTGAGCTCATTATTGTATGGCTCACCACCACCACCATCATTCGCTTCTATTCAATGCTGCAGCATGTTGATGCTTGCTATTGACATTGTACACATTGCCTGCTTTAATTTGCACACTTTACATAATATACATGACAGGTGCAGCTCTCAACATGGATAGACTGTGTAGGCTAGTGTGTAAGGTCTGTGCCTCACAACTTGAGATTTGGGGTTCGAGTCATGGAAGGAGAATTTTCTTGTTTTTCTTCTTCTTTTGAACCTTTATTACTAGATTAAAAATAAATCACTTTGTGGTGTGTGTGAATTCATTTATGGCATGGCGTGACTCGGTAGAGCGAGTGTCTTTTATGTAACTTTTTACCTTCAAATGCATCTGAATCATACAGCAAATCAAATTGATAGCACAAGCAGTTTTTGCTGATTAAAACAATATGCAGCATGCCTATATTCTATGAGCCAGTTCGAGTATATCTGCATGTGAAATGTTACGTTACACTAATAGCGACTATAACACTTTAATGTAGTGATTTTCTTGCAGATACACCTGTACTGGCTCATAGAACATAGGCATGCTGCATCTCATTTTAATCAGCAGAAGCTGGTTGTGCTAATATGGTGCATTTTAGAGTAAAATAGATGCATAAAAGATGCTCGGTGCCACCAAGTTACATAGCACTCCTGTGACCTTAGACTCAAAACATTTCTCTCGACATCCCATCACTTGGCATTTCTGCTGTATAGTAGACATTATATTGTACACATAACAGGGGGCAAGTTTTTCATAAAGAGAGATCATTTTAGGTTCAATACTTTTAATATACACTACTTTGCACTTCCCTTCTCCCCTCCTCTCTGTGTATGGCCACCCAAGTTCCTTCACCACCTCCCCCCACCATCACACAAATACTATTCATCTCCATTGAGCTCATTGTATTGCTCACCACCACCCCATCGTCATTCACTTCTATTCAATGTTGCCACATGCTGATGCTTGCTATTGACATTGTACACATTGCCTGCTTTAATTTGCACACTTCTCATCATATACATGACAGGTGCAGTTCTCAACATGGGTAGACTGTGTAGGCTAGTGGGTAAGGTCTGCGCCTCGCAACCTGAGGTCTGGGGCTTGACTCATGGATGGAGAGTTGTCTTTTTTTTCTTCATTAGAATCTTCTTTACTAGATTAAAAATGAATCACTTGGTGGTGTGTGTGAATTTGTTTATGACATGGCGTGACTCGGTAGAGCGGGCATCTTTTATGCAACTGAATCACACAGTGAATCAAATTGATAGCACAAGCAGCTTTTGCTGATTAAAATAATATGCAGCATGCCTATAATCTGTGAGCCAGTTCTGGTGTATCTGCATGCAAACATTACGTTACACTAATAGCGACTATAACACTTTAACATAGTGATTTTCTTGCAGATACACCTGTACTGACTCATTGAACATAGGCATGCTGTATATCATTTTAATAAGCAGAAGCTGCTTGTGCTAATAAGATGCATTTTAGAGTAAAACGATGCATAAAAGACACTCGGTGCTACCAAGTCACATAGCACTACTGTGACCTGTCGAAACCAAATAATTGGATATGATCGATTTTATTTTTTATCTGTCGATTCTGTGTCAGCGCAATTGCGATATGCATAAATATGTTGGTATTGCTACAGAGTTTGTTCAGAGCGTTTAAAACAGGTTTTTGTGTCTGTGGGTGTTTTTAGAAACTCTGAATACTAATACAATTTGTGTCTATATTTGTGTTTATTATTGTGTGCAATGCTAAACAGCGACTTTAGGGGTATAGAGATGAATAAGAATCCATAAATGGGGGCTCGCAGAGTTAATCACGCTACCGGTCACACGGTAACACATGGTCAGCGATCTCTCAGCAAAAGGGTGGAGACGCCATAAGCAGGAAAGAACGCATTGTGCTTTCGAATACCTGCTACCACTTTGTTGCTGAGAGCCCACTACCCGTTATTGTGTGAGTTCAAGGAGCGCTGATTAGAATCCAGGGACAAGGAAGGAAAAAGTTTGTTTTCCTTCGTTGCTAGAATTTTCATGTTAAAAGCTGAAGTCGCACAATAGCGTAAGGGTAATAATATGTTTTGTGTAGCAGTCACATTATTGTGTATGGGACTAATTGCACAATAGCGTATACGTATTTCCTGTATTGCTGCCACATGTTTTAAACAAAGCCGTTGAGATTGCATTGTGATATTGATAGAGTGATAGCATTGTTGTAAATATCTTAGTCGGTGTTGACAAAATCTGGGAAAAAGTTTATTTTTCTATGCAGGAAAAGAGTGTGTAACAGTGAACGTGTGTCGGTAGAGGTAACATGTTCCCTAGTTAAGGGTATCGTAGGACCCTTAAGTGCTAGGCACCTGGTGTTGGCCTAGTGGATCAGTAGTAGATACCGCAGTCTATACATTTAAGCAGGTGTAGTTGTTGTCTTGTTGTAGGTATCGGCTCTCAGTGTGATTGCAGCATTCAGTGATCAGTTAGGGTATTGGGCATAGTAATTGAACCGCACAGTTGTGGCATATTGTGATTGTGAGCTGAGCAGAGGGTGGATGAAATCACTGAAAAGGGTAGGTGTTATTGGAATGCCTACATGCTAGCAGTGAAAGGTAGTTGAAAAGGGATTAGGTGCGTGGAAGCAGCCTGGTTATTCTTCCATAGGTGTGTGGGCGCATCCTGTTAATATCGTCCACAGGTAAGTGAAAGTAGCCTTGACATTCTTTCACCGATCTAAATCTCTATTGAAAAGCTTAGCGTTGTTTTCCCAGGATGGGAGCCAAGCAAACGTTAGAGATGTTAGATGATGTGCTGCTGTTGGAAGCGCCGCTTGGGTTGGCACGGCATATTATGCATACCATGTACGGTGCTTATGCAACTAGGTACTGTGATGTATGGTTTAAAATGACGAGGAAGAGTGTGAAATCATTTCCCAGAATTGGCAGCTTTGATAAGGAGGTATTGAACAATGTCCGAGATAGCATCTGTATGGTGCACTCTCGAAAGAAAAAGATAAGGTATAATGACTGTTTAAAGTTATGGCGGCGGCATAGCATGTATACACGGCAAAGTAGTATACCGAAGGTACAAAGTAGTGTTGCCGAAGGTACAGGCATTAGCACAGGCAAAGGTACAGCCAATCTCAAAAATAAAAAAATAATGTAACAAGTAATATATTTTTTATTTTTTTCCCTTGTATTAAGGCACTTTAATGTAAATGTTTCTAAGGAAGAAAATTAATCCACTGTAAATTCAGCCATAACTGAACTTGGTGAGATTAATGTAAGAAGTAATGGTTTAAGCAAAATAATTTATCATTGTTATAAAAGAGAATTATTAACATTTTAAGATACTTAGGTGGTTTCATGTATTAATCCATGTGCATTTCAGGAAAGTAAAATGTTTTGTTTACAGTAGATATTGGGATTGGGAGTTCAATGCAGAATGGTTACTATATGCTAATAAGAACAGGTTTTTTTTTCCTTTGAAACTTCTTAAGATGTCTAGACAGTAGATTCTTTTGTTGTGTTCATAGGAGATTTACTGTGGCCTAGTATTAACAAAGATTGGGATTCTAAATTACAATAGATAAAATGTTAACTTAAGTTATAAGGTGGCTGTCCCAATAAGAATATCACTCCAGCATTGAATTCTCATAGTACTGATTGAAAACTTACATATGTTAATTTTTTATGGTTATACAAGATAATAGTTTCCTTTCAAAAGAAGTGTTTTTACAGGACTAGAGTCGCACGGAAAAACAAACTATTGTTGAAGAAATGGTAATTCCTGGTTATTCAAAAGGTATCTTGTATTAACCCTGTTTGTAAGTGCCTATATCATATCTATAATAACACACTCCCACTTGGTACAGTAGACCTCTTTATACCTTCATGCCTTACCATTCCATTCAAAACAACACAAATCCATGCACATCCATATACCAATAATTATTTTCTCTGATAAATTTTTCTCCAAGATTTATCTAGAGACCAACAGTAAGGCCGGAAGTGCAGATGAATAATTTACAGTCCCTTAAACATGTACATAGAGTATTTATCCCCCATACATACACACATGAACACTTCTCATACATTCATTCACGGCACATCACTACATTTATTCTGTTTAGGTCACCTGGCAGCATATCTACAGTGAAAATTGGGCATTAAAGTCACATATGTACAATGTTTGTTTTGGAGAACTGGGGAATTCATAAGTAATGGCAGCCAATGTAGATATGACTAATTTTTATATATTTGAAGCAAATGAATGTAGCTGGAAATTCATTTTTTTTTAGTGAAGGAAAAATTATTTCGTATTGAATGTTGGAATGTGATATATATTTGGGGTTGTTCTGGTGTGGGGTGTGCTGGGGATGTCACGGACATTATAGTTGGCAAGTTTGGGATATTTGTTGTGTATAGCCATGGTTTGTGCCGGAGATGGAGTGCGGCACTGGTGTGAGTTGTGATTTGTATGGGTTTGTGCGCAGTCTTGGAGGATAGGGATCTGTGTGATGTGTGGAGTTTCTGGGCACACACATGCAGTGCAGAGGTTTGTGGTTTGTTTGTGCTAACATGATCTTGGTTTTCTGTGTATGTGATTGTATGTGCTCATCTGTGTGGAGTCTGTATGTACTTCTGAGGGTTTCCTTGTAAATACAGCAGTTTGTAGATTTGTTTTAGGTTAGGGAATTCAGTTCTGAATATGATCCAAAGGGTTGCGGAGATGTGCATGGTGCTGTGTTTGGGATGATCTGGTTGCTGGAGGTGTCTTGCCAGGGAAATGGGGGCTGTTATGGGCCCTATGAAGGCTGATAGGTTTGGTTTATGGGAAGCTTTGATTGCTGTACACATGTGGTGTAGCAAGAATGACCCAGTGTCTGGGGTCTGTGGTGATGCAGGATATCTGAGATGTAGCGGTAAAAGCACTTATTGTTGTTATATAGGATATTCTGTTGTTTCAGTTCTAACCCTTACTTTCTATAGAGGCATGTCTTTCATAGTTTGTATACACTCATAATAAAGTAAAGTTAAGTCAAGGATAGACTGTTGTTAGTAATTGATAATATGAACCTGATGTAAGTATAAGGGTAAAAATAGTTATAAGATCCTTAAGAATATCTGAAATATCACGGGTCTCGTAATTTGTCGACGTGATAATTAGCAATTATTATTTTTTATCATTGGAGGCATTCTATTGTTATGCACATATTTGAAAAGGTTCAGGTACTTGATGTTTTTATATATATATATATATATATATATATAGTAGCAAAAGGCGGCACTCACGGCGACTAATGAAATAGCCAAAATCCCAATGATATCGTCAACGTTTCAGGGACCTTTATTATCCCTTTCGTCAGGACATAGAAAACATAAGACAATGAGAAGCATCCTACCTTAAATAACATCACCCACGAGTGAACAGATGCGAGAAGCCCGTCGCAGATGCGGCTACAGTGTGACGTCATCATGCTGTGACTCACCCATCACCAGGGAAACAGACAACACATACATAGATGGAAGCCTAAGAGGTACAAAAAATGATCCAATTAGGTGCATAATAGTCGTATTAGAAAGAATCTATTTAGACATACTTATTTGATATTATAGTTGTAAAAATGTATAGTTACATGATACTTCTTTAGCACCTTGATGTATATATATATTAGGACAACCTGTATATGCAATAAATTATATTAAAGTACAGAAAAAGCTCAACTTCTTAGTAAATCAAATTAAGCTATATCCACACCATATAACAAAACTCTCTACCTGATGAGGATCAAAGAACCTAATGCAAATAATCACAGAAAGCATTGTAGTCCTAGCTGTTCATTTAATCCCTTGGGGGCCAGTGTATCCAATAAAAAAATCCACTTGGATTCTAATTTCAATAGCTGACGTGATCGATCACCCCCTCTAAGACTGGGTGGGACATGGTCAATAATTTTATATCTAATAGAGGCCAAACTATGTTTTGCCTCCAAGAAATGTTTGGCCACCGGTTGATCACTCGATCCCCTCTCAAGTGCCAATCTAATTGCACTCCTATGGAGTGCCATCCGCTCCTTGAACATCCTGTCCGTCTTTCCGACATAGTTCCTACTGCACGGACAGGTTATCAGATAAACTACATATTTGGTGGTACATGTCAGAAAATATCTGATCGTGAAGGATTTTCCTGTCAGAGGATGATAAAACAGGGAGCCACTGGTCATATATCTACATGTTATACAATTGACACATTTAAAGCACCCTAATTTTTTAGTACCCAAAAAGTTACTTGGTGAAATCTGTGATTTAGAGGTGACATCTGATTTGACCAGTAAATCTTTTAAATTTTTACCCCTCGTATAACAAGGCATAATTCTTTTGTCTCGGATGTTGGATAAATTCTTATCACTTGAAACAATGGGCCAAAGACGAGATGTAGAACGTTTGATGTTGTTACTTTCAGGGCTATAATGGTTAACCCAGGCTATACGGTTCTCAATTTTTTTATTCACTTTAGGGGTGAGCAATTGCTCTCGAGATAATTTTAATGCTTTATTTTTCTGATTAAGTAGTTCACTCAAATTATAACCTCTCTGTAAAAACTTATTGATCATTTTGTCCAATTCGGGTTCTACTTCTTCCCTATTGCTGGTAATTCTACACACCCGTAAAAATTGGGAGTACGGAAGCCCCTGTTTGAGGCCTATAGGATGGAAACTTTTTGAGTGTAACAAGTTGTTCCTATCAGTTGTTTTGACAAACAGATTGGTCTTAACCTGTCTGCCATCTTTCTGAATGTTTACATCCAAAAAATTTATCGACCGAAGATAATATTCAAACGTAAACTTAATTGGATGTAAACTAGCATTCTGGATCGTAAATATGTCACAAAATTTATCCAATGGACCATCCCAAAAGATCAGTAAGTCGTCTAAATATCTCAAATATAGACGCAAATACTGACTGATCTCTTTATTGGCAAAAAATAAATCCCTTTCCACCATAAACATGTAACTGTTGGCGTAAGACGGTGCCACTGCTGACCCCATGGCACAGCCCCTGAGTTGAAGGTAATAATTGCCATCGAAATAAAAATAGTTTCGTTTGAGCGTCAATTCAAGTAGTGTAATCACTAGGTTAATATCTGGACCCTTGTAGCAGGGATTATTAGTCAAAAGTTGTCTTACTGCCAGTAAGCCACTTTGATGGGGAATGCTCGTATAGAGGCTTTTGACGTCTGCTGTACACAGAAATAACGACTCAGGTAAATCCGGTAGTTCCTGTAATATCCGTAATAATGTTGTAGTATCCTTAAGGAACGACTTCTCATTTTGGACACAGGGTTGAAGCAAACTATCTAAATAAATAGAAACCGGCTGAAGCAAGGAACCCCTCGCCGAAATAATCGGTCTTCCTGGTGGCTTAACAAGCGATTTATGAATTTTAGGAACCGTATATAACAACGGCGTAATAGGGAAATCTTGAGTCATTGCTCTCTGCAATTCTGAACTGAGTTTTCCTTCATCCACTGCTTGTTTTAAAATGCCATCTATTTCCTTTTTAAATATAGATCCAGGATCACCTTGAAGTTTCCTATACGTTAGATCATCTGATAGCTGACTGTAGATCTCCTCCTTGTAATCAGTAGTATTTTGCACAGTAATAGACCCGCCCTTATCAGACGGTCTGATCACTATATCATCATAGTTCCTTAATTCCTTAAGTGCTTCTTGGTTCTTTTTGGTCAAATTATGACATACCTCGGCTCTATGTTCACTTGGAATAGAATCTTTCAAAAGTCTGGAGAAAGTTTTTATGGAATGATTGTTGGATACGGGGTCAAATTTTGAAGCTGGTTGTATTGCTTTAAGCTTGCAATTGCTTTAAGCTTGCAATTTATTGCATATACAGGTTGTCCTAATATATATATACATCAAGGTGCTAAAGAAGTATCATGTAACTATAAATTTTTACAACTATAATATCAAATAAGTATGTCTAAATAGATTCTTTCTAATACGACTATTATGCACCTAATTGGATCATTTTTTGTACCTCTTAGGCTTCCATCTATGTATGTGTTGTCTGTTTCCCTGGTGATGGGTGAGTCACAGCATGATGACGTCACACTGTAGCCGCGTCTGCGACGGGCTTCTGGCGTCTGTTCACTCGTGGGTGATGTTATTTAAGGTAGGATGCTTCTCATTGTCTTATGTTTTCTATGTCCTGACGAAAGGGATAACAAAGGTCCCTGAAACGTTGACGATATCAACGGGATTTTGGCTATTTCATTAGTCGCCGTGAGTGCCGCCTTTTGCTACTATATCATTTGTGTTCACCGGTTCACGGTGTTTCATACGGAGGGCACCAGGCGCAAGTACCGTTTTTTAGCACGGGAGTGCCAGCATCAGCTACATTTTATATTTGGTTTACTGCTGTTATACCCGTTACAGCGGCACACCAGCGAGGCACCCAGCTATTGATTACCTACATTTCAATACATCAACAGGATTTGAAGTGTCTTTTTCTTCTTTTCTCCCACTATCTATATGGACTTGGGTTTCTTAGCCCGGAGGCTTTTTAAAGGAACCATCAGTCTTTTTTCTACTACAGACTGGTGATAAAGTTTTTTCAGCTACTGAATAGTTATTTATTGCCTGGAGGCATAATTATATTTAGTTGCTGATTTGACCCATATTGATCTAGTGTGTATATTTCTTTGTGAGAATCATGGAAGATCTAATGCAAGGAATCCAGTTGCAAGTTGGAGACATCCACAGCTTTTCTGATGTGGAGGCGGAATTAATCTTATTTAAAGAACATTTAACCGACAAAGAGGAAATTACCTGTGAGGATATCTACAGGGATCTGTGGAAATTGAAAAAAAGAGAAGTGGATTATCTCTACCACGGAATAACATTATCCGATTATTTTAAAAGTAAAAAGATTCCTAGAGGTTTCCGAGTCAAAAATATACCAACAATAAGTAGAAACAATGTCATGTTCTGTAAAAAATGGGTGGCAATATTAAATAAATGCTCTCTAGACCTCATTCTATTAGTGATAGAGGAGGCTACCAGAGAGCTGAACATCACCAAAGAACATATTGTGGAATTGGAACTTCGTCATAAAGAAACCCTAATTAATGATATTTCTAACCAATGGCTAGATAAATTAGAAAAACAAGTTGGTCAGTATACACGGGATTTAATCAAATTTAAAAAATCCAAACTGGAAAAGGTTAATCAGGATTATGACAAACAATATGTCTATTCATGGTTAACAGGGGCCCAACAACCAAGACGTGTTTTTAGACAAAATAAAACACGCATGTACCGATTTGATACAGAAACGACTGGTGAATCTAATAGCACAGCAAGTGAAACAGAGGGTGGTTCTACTACTTCCAATGTGAATACCTTCCCTTTAGGCATGTCAACCAGAGCCATAGCCTCTGGACAAAGAGAACCCCCACGAGGCGGGGCAAGCAAAATCAAAGGGAAAGGAAGAGGAAAGAAACCACCAACTGTCCCGAGAATTTAGTGTTTAATCTCTCGGACAGAACCCTCACTGAAGAAGAATTGGAGGTTTTAAATTTGGGTCTGTCTTTTGTACCAACTACAACATTCAACCACTTTCAATGGCAGATTGAAAACTATAAACTAGAAAGAACTCTCAATATTAAAGATTTTTTCAAAGATAAACCTCCAATTCCAAACATTGAGGACCACATCCCTTGCAAGCTTAAAGCAATACAACCAGCTTCAAAATTTGACCCCGTATCCAACAATCATTCCATAAAAACTTTCTCCAGACTTTTGAAAGATTCTATTCCAAGTGAACATAGAGCCGAGGTATGTCATAATTTGACCAAAAAGAACCAACAAGCACTTAAGGAATGAAGGAACTATGATGATATAGTGATCAGACCGTCTGATAAGGGCGGGTCTATTACTGTGCAAAATACTACAGATTACAAGGAGGAGATCTACAGTCAGCTATCAGATGATCTAACGTATAGGAAACTTCAAGGTGATCCTGGATCTATATTTAAAAAGGAAATAGATGGCATTTTAAAACAAGCAGTGGATGAAGGAAAACTCAGTTCAGAATTGCAGAGAGCAATGACTCAAGATTTCCCTATTACGCCGTTGTTATATACGGTTCCTAAAATTCATAAATCGCTTGTTAAGCCACCAGGAAGACCGATTATTTTGGCGAGGGGTTCCTTGCTTCAGCCGGTTTCTATTTATTTAGATAGTTTGCTTCAACCCTGTGTCCAAAATGAGAAGTCGTTCCTTAAGGATACTACAACATTATTACGGATATTACAGGAACTACCGGATTTACCTGAGTCGTTATTTCTGTGTACAGCAGACGTCAAAAGCCTCTATACGAGCATTCCCCATCAAAGCGGCTTACTGGCAGTAAGACAACTTTTGACTAATAATCCCTGCTACAAGGGTCCAGATATTAACCTAGTGATTACACTACTTGAATTGACGCTCAAACGAAACTATTTTTATTTCGATGGCAATTATTACCTTCAACTCAGGGGCTGTGCCATGGGGTCAGCAGTGGCACCGTCTTACGCCAACAGTTACATGTTTATGGTGGAAAGGGATTTATTTTTTGCCAATAAAGAGATCAGTCAGTATTTGCGTCTATATTTGAGATATATAGACGACTTACTGATCTTTTGGGATGGTCCATTGGATAAATTTTGTGACATATTTACGATCCAGAATGCTAGTTTACATCCAATTAAGTTTACGTTTGAATATCATCTTCGGTCGATAAATTTTTTGGATGTAAACATTCAGAAAGATGGCAGACAGGTTAAGACCAATCTGTTTGTCAAAACAACTGATAGGAACAACTTGTTACACTCAAAATGTTTCCATCCTATATGCCTCAAACAGGGGCTTCCGTACTCCCAATTTTTACGGGTGTGTAGAATTACCAGCAATAGGGAAGAAGTAGAACCCGAATTGGACAAAATGATCAATAAGTTTTTACAGAGAGGTTATAATTTGAGTGAACTACTTAATCAGAAAAATAAAGCATTAAAATTATCTCGAGAGCAATTGCTCACCCCTAAAGTGAATAAAAAAATTGAGAACCGTATAGCCTGGGTTAACCATTATAGCCCTGAAAGTAACAACATCAAACGTTCTACATCTCGTCTTTGGCCCATTGTTTCAAGTGATAAGAACTTATCCAACATCCGAGACAAAAGAATTATGCCTTGTTATACGAGGGGTAAAAATTTAAAAGATTTACTGGTCAAATCAGATGTCACCTCTAAATCACAGATTTCACCAAGTAACTTTTTGGGTACTAAAAAATTAGGGTGCTTTAAATGTGTCAATTGTATAACATGTAGATATATGACCAGTGGCTCCCTGTTTTATCATCCTCTGACAGGAAAATCCTTCACGATCAGATATTTTCTGACATGTACCACCAAATATGTCGTTTATCTGATAACCTGTCCGTGTAGTAGGAACTATGTCGGAAAGACGGACAGGATGTTCAAGGAGCGGATGGCACTCCATAGGAGTGCAATTAGATTGGCACTTGAGAGGGGATCGAGTGATCAACCGGTGGCCAAACATTTCTTGGAGGCAAAACATAGTTTGGCCTCTATTAGATATAAAATTATTGACCATGTCCCACCCAGTCTTAGAGGGGGTGATCGATCACATCAGCTATTGAAATTAGAATCCAAGTGGATTTTTTTATTGGATACACTGGCCCCCAAGGGATTAAATGAACAGCTAGGGCTACAATGCTTTCTGTGATTATTTGCATTAGGTTGAGCTTTTTCTGTACTTTAATATAATTTATTGCATATACAGGTTGTCCTAATATATATATACATCAAGGTGCTAAAGAAGTATCATGTAACTATAAATTTTTACAACTATAATATCAAATAAGTATGTCTAAATAGATTCTTTCTAATACGACTATTATGCACCTAATTGGATAATTTTTTGTACCTCTTAGGCTTCCATCTATGTATGTGTTGTCTGTTTCCCTGGTGATGGGTGAGTCACAGCATGATGACGTCACACTGTAGCCGCGTCTGCGACGGGCTTCTGGCGTCTGTTCACTCATGGGTGATGTTATTTAAGGTAGGATGCTTCTCATTGTCTTATGTTTTCTATGTCCTGACGAAAGGGATAATAAAGGTCCCTGAAACGTTGACGATATCAATGGGATTTTGGCTATTTCATTAGTCGCCGTGAGTGTCGCCTTTTGCTACTATATCATTTGTGTTCACCGGTTCACGGTCTTTCATACGGAGGGCACCAGGTGCAAGTACCGTTTTTTAGCACGGGAGTGCCAGCATCAGCCACATTTTATATATATATATATATATCAAAGGTGTTTGATATCTGGATAAAAGGCTCAGTCAAAGGGTGGAGTCACGTGGGTCACTCCTACGGATTTCTGGGTGGGACGCATCATGTGTAACAACTGGGACTCTCTGTCTAGTTACAATGGTAGTAGGCATAACTTATAGATAACAGATTCTTGAGAATATCTGAGGAAGTTACGGGTGTGTGTGTATTCAACGTGGCTGGAATTGTGGTGATTAACAATTATTTTTTTTCTTGTTGAAGGTATTCTGTTATTTAAATATGTCTTTAAAAGATGTCTTGCGGGTCACTTGCTTTGGCGACGCAGTAGGAACTATTAGCAGACCATGCGCAATGGTTGCCTGGTAACACCGGAAGTAGCGATTTTGGCGGGGTCAGAAAACCAGGTCTGTAAGATGAGTTCACCAGTCCTGTAAGGGCCGAGGATATCTCCATGCAAAAGGCAGAGGGATATCACACAGATTACTAACACAGTCAATGTACATCATAATGTCACACTAAAATGTGAATTTTTCCCTAGTTTAACCAACTTGCAAAAAGAGGTATATGTGTTTAATCCATTTGTTCAGTTCTGTAACAAATATAGGTGACACCGGTGTGAAGCTTAAAATCAGGTGATGTATTGCTGGGCAGGGTGTGATTGATTGGATCATGTGGCAGGTTTGCAAAGAGTCCTGTGGTGGTCGTTCTGTGTATGCTGGTGGGCAGAATGGAGTTGGAAAAGACTGCACCGCAGGTAAACCGGTCAGTTGGTAAGTATAGATGACTATGACTGCGAGAAGTATGACGTAAATATTATGGATAACCAAAGGGTAGAGGTTTCATCCACCAGAACAGGAGGATTGTCATAGATCATAAAAATATGCATATGATCGTACTGTTTTTAAAGGGTTGTAGTGACAATAACTCACCGGAATGTAAGTTTTTCTCAAAAACACCTGTTTTAATTTTGATGTTTTATCTCTTGTGACCAGTAGTGACACTCACAGGTCCTAGAGGAAGGAGTATTAGAAGGAGAAATATACATTGATTTCCCAGCAGAGGTGATAAGGTCTGTAATTACTGGGGGTTTTAAATAAGAAAATACATAAGATTGTTTCAAGATTGGTTTTATATTTAAACAGGTTTCACATGATAACTTTCTGTTATTGCTAAATGAACTGGGTATATCTATTAATAGTTTGTATGTCTAGAATAGATAAGAATTAGTTGCATATTGAAATACCTGTATTATGTATACTAACACTTCTTTCTAGTTCCCCAGAACATCGGAATACAGGTCAAAGTGTATTTAGAATTTCCTAGATTAGGGAAAATTGTTTGGAGATTTTCATAAAAAAGTGAGAAAGGAAAAGGCATTGTAGGATCTTGACTGCCACCTACTGGAGAAAACGAGGTAAAGTTGAGTCTGTAAACACCTGTGAATGTCAATAGGTTGTGGTTTTTTTTTTGGAAACTCCAATAATAGACAAAATTCTAAATTGTCACAGGGAGGGAGGGAACCACTAACGCCCGTAGAATCTGTTTTTCATCCATGCAGGCAAATCAAGTCAACAGCAGGATATCTGAAAACTGCAGACGGATCGGGTGAAGACGCCAGATTGGGTAGGAAAGATAGAGACATTCTAGAGAACTGATATCTCAAATTTCCTATTCTGGATGTTGACAAGGCCCAGCTGCGGACAGATGATATTCTTGGTAGATGACGAAGACAACCGGACGAGACACAGATTGGAAGAATTGAGATCCAGATTATCCCGAAGCGTGCCCTCACCCCATTGGGCAAAGATAACAGAATAAGAACAATCATAAGTTTTTCTATTTTTAGAACTGTGAAAAATGACATTGTTATGATTCTCTCCAAATTGAATTTTCTCTCATACCACCTGTATGATCAACATACATTAACACACACCCAAATATAGTGAAGGATTGCATTACAACCCCGACAATGAATGTGCCTACAGATAATAATATGTGAACAGGCAAAGTCATGTATAATAATAATTATTGTAAATGTTTCTTTAAAACATCCTAGATAATGTAGTCTTATTTCCCGAGACTTCCTTTATAGGTTCGATGAGATCCCACATCCTACCCATGGTCCCTTACAGATCCGTTGAGTGCGTATAAGGGTTGCTCTACCCTTTGGAAATGCATTATTTAATGGTTCAATGACCGACTTGTGTCATATTGTTTAGAACATTGAATAATACATTATTATGCATGACTGGAAAGGTTAAGATCAGAATATGATAGCGTCTTGTTTGCTATCAAAGGGTGGGCTGTCAAAACCAAATAATTAGATATGATCACTTATAATTTTTATCTGACGATTCTGTCAGAGCAATTCCGATATGCATAAATATGTTGGTATTGCTACAGGGTTTGGTCAGAGCACGGAAAACAGGTTTTTGTGTCTGTGGGTGTTTTTAGAAACTCTGAATACTAATACAATTTGTGTCTGTAATAAATTTATTAAAATGTACACAAGAGACTAGTATGCTCAAAAGAAGTTATCTAAATGTAAAATTAAGGGTTATTGTCAAGAACCTGCAAGTCATTGGCACTTGTTCAGTACTCACTTGTTCAGTACTCTTTGTTCAGTACTAGTCTGGTCCAAAGGAACTGGCATTTAGACTGTGAATAGGTAGAGGAAAACCATTGAATTAGTTAATTAGAATGTGACACCTTCAAGCAGCTGTGGCTCTCTCTTCCCCCCCATTTACAAATAAGAAGTGGACTCCCATTTACACCTCACACTGTAGTTTTAAAATATGTTAGAAATGGGTAAAATATATTAATTCATCACAAAATACATGGAATTACATAAACGCACAAACATAGACACATATTTACATATAATCATAAATATACACACATTGATAATTATATATATACTTATTTAAGTACCCATGGATGCACGTGAGCTTACTGAGGTATATACACATTGTTGAGCATCCACTATCATATACATGTATTTACACTGCACATTATGGTTTATATCAAAGATATTGGTTATAATATGAAATGCATGTATTTGATATTAAAGGTATAGAACACTGTTATACATGTCATGTTTAGTATCAAACTGATGCACTGTTTATTTGCAGATTTCCGGTTCCATCAGCAAGGAGATCGCAACATGCATCTGCAAGTTATGGATCATAGAGAGATAGGCATTGAAATGTACTCTGTAATGTAATGTAAACTGGCCAGTTTAGACTTGGTTCTAGGGAGGAAGACTACATAAAGGAACAGCTACAAGATCAAGCCATCCCCCTAATGATACCATATGAACTGACCAATAAGAAGATCAAGCTGGAACAAGAGCCAACTAAACAGTGTTTGTCTGTCACCATTGTGTTGATACATCTTGTTAGAGAATATATGTTTGTGCAATAAGCTAGGCTAGTAGTCATCACCTGTTTGATGACCACAGACATCTGGATTGATCGGCTAGGACCTGGTACTGGGGCACAAGCATATGTATTTGGCTGTAACCTTGTATTATAATTGTATTTACACTCAGTATCCAGATCAAAGCGTGTATAATTTATTTTTGTTGAATAATATAACTATTTGTGCTTTGGAAACACAATTGGGCTGGTCTGCAATTATTGTTGTGTGCAATGCTAAACAGTGACTTTAGGGGTATAGAGATTAATAAGAATCCATAGGCCTTAGACTCAAAACATTTCTCTTGACATCTCATCACTTGTCATTTCTGCTATACAGTAGACATTATATTGTACACATAACAGGGGGCAAGTTTTTCATAAAGAGAGATCATTTTAGGTTCAATACTTTTAAAATACACTACTTTGTACTTCCCTTCTCCCTTCCTCTCTGTGTATGGCCACCCAAGTTCCTTCACCACCATCACACAATTACTATTCATCTCCATTGAGCTTATTGCATGGCTCACCACCACCCCACCATCATTTGCTTCTATTCAATTCTGCTGCATGCTGAGCCCGCTATTGACATTATTCCCATTGCCTGCTTTAATTTGCACACTTCACTTCATATACACGACAGGTGCATATCTCAACATGGATAGACTGTGTAGGTTAGTGGGTAAGGTCTGCGCCTTGCAGCTTGAGGTCTGGGAATCGAATCATGGAAGGGGAGTTTTCTTTTTTGTTTTCTTCTTTTGAATCTTCATTACTAGATTAAAAATAAATCACTTGGCATTGTGGGCCTGATTCAGAGCCGGACGCTATTTGCGGACGCTCGTTCAGAAAAAGGGGCTGGCTATTTAAATTGAGCTCTCGCTCTTTGCGGTCTGTTGACGCCTCTATGTCTGAGCGAGCGAACGAAAAATACGCTCGCTAATTTGTAAAGACGCCCCTTGGCCGCTCGCATCATACATCATCTCCGCTATTTATTAGATTAATCGAGTACATCGAAAGGCGTATGAACTGCTCGCAGTGCTTGTGGTAGCATTTTCCTACCGCAATCATGCGAGCAGTTCAGACTAAAAGACAACCAAGTGACGTGGTCGATGACGCTGCTTTGTTAATTATGCACACCCTTAAAATGCCCGTTTTGACCATTTGGCATGCCTGCGTTCGGATCTCCACTCCCCGTTCTCAAGCACCTTCCCCTGTTACCACCCACAAATGCCTCATCCTGTCACTCAAATTAGCAGGCATTCGCTATTTTGCGAGCACACGGTTTCCGACCGCACTGACTGGTTGGCGCATGCGCATTACAACCCATACGCATGCACAGATGTGCGAACATCGCTCAGAGCGAACGAGCGGCCGCTTACGAGCGGCTCTGAATCAGGCCCTGTGTGTGAATTCTGTTATGGCATGGCATTACTCAGTAGCGCGAGCATCTTTTATGCAACTTTTTACCTTCATCTGAGACATACAGCGAATCAATTGATAGCACAAGCAGCTTTTGCTGATCAAAACGATATGCAGCATGCCTATAATCTGTGAGCCAGTTCAGGTGTATCTACATGCGAAATGTTACATTACACTAATAGCGACTATAACACTTTATTGTAGTGATTTGCTTGCAGATACTCCAGAACTGGCTCACAGAATATAGGTATGTTGCATATCATTTTAATCAGCAGAAGCTGCTTGTGCTAATAAGACACATTTTAGGGTAAAAAGACACATAAAAGTTGCTCGGCGCTACCAAGTCTTATAGTACTCCTGTGACCGTAGACTCTCGACATCCCATCACTTGGCATTTCTGCTATACAGTAGGCATTGTATTGTACACATAACAGGGGCTAGTTTTCCATAAAGAGAGATCATATTAGGTTCTATACTTTTAAAATACACTACTTTGCACTGGCCTTCTCCCTTCCCCTCTGTGTATGGCCACCCAAGTTCCTTCACCACCTCCCCCCACCATCACACAATAACTATTCATCTCCATTGAGCCCATTGTATGGCTCACCACCACCCCACCATCATTCGCTTTTATTCAATGCTGCCGCATGCTGAGCCCGCTATTGACATTGTACACATTGCCTGAATTAATTTGCTCACTTCACATCACTTACATGACAGGTGCAGCTCTCAAAATGAGTATGCTAGTGGGTAAGGTCTGCGCTTTGCACTTTGAGGTCTGGGGTTTGAATCATGGAAAGGGATATTTTTTTTCATCTTCTTTTGAGTCTTAATTAATAGATTAAAAATAAATCACTTGGTGGTGTGTTTGAATTCTGTTATGGCATGGCGTGACTCAGTAGCGCGAGCGTCTTTTATGCAACTTTTTACCTTCAAATGCATCTGAATCATACAGCAAATCAAACTGATAGCACAAGCAGCTTTTACTGATTAAATTGATATGCAGCATGCCTATATTCTCTGAGCCAGTTTGGGTGTATCTGCATGCGAAATTATACGTTACACTAATAGCAACTATAACACTTTAACGTAGTGATTTGCTTGCAGATACACCCGAACTGGCTCACAGAATATAGGCATGCTGCATATCATTTTAATCAGCAGAAGCTGCTTGTGCTAATAAGATGCATTTTAGGGTAAAAAGATGCATAAATGACACTCGGTTCTACCAAGTCACACAGAACTCCAATGACCTTAGACCCAAAACATTTCTCTCAACATCTCATCACTTGGCATTTCTTCTAAACAGTAGACATTGAATTGTACACATAACAGGGGGCAAGTTTTTCATAAAGATAGATCATGTTAGGTTCAATACTTTTAAGATACACTACTTTGCACTTCCCTTCTCCCTTCCTCTCTGTATATGGCCACCCGAATTCCTTCACCACCTCCCCTCGCCATCACACAATTACTATTCATCTCCATTGAGCTCATTGTATGACTCACCACCACCTCCACCATAATTTGCTTCTTTTCAATGCTGCCACATGCTCAGCCCACTATTGACATTGTACACATTGCCTGCTTTAATTTGCACACTTCACATCATATACACGACAGGTGCAGTTCTCAATATGGATAGACTCTGTAGGCTAGATGACAAGGTCTGCACCTTGAGGTCTGGGGTTTGTATCATGGAAGGGGAGTTTTAATTTTTTTTTCTTCTTCTTTTGAATCTTCATTACCAGATTAAAAATAAATCACTTGGTGGTGTGTTTGATTTCTGTTGTGGCATGGCGTGACTCGGTAGCGCTAGCGTCTTTTATTTAACTTTTTACCTTCAAATGCATCTGAATCATACAGCAAATCAAAATGATAGCACAAGCAGCTTTTGCTGATTAAAAAGATATTCAGCATACCTATAATCTGTGAGCCAGTTTGGGTGTATCTGCATGCGAAACGTCAGGATTTTGTGGTGCGCTTAAGTACCACCAGGATGACACTAGCGGCAGTACACAGCATTGCGTACTCTGGACGCTGAGGTGCGCTTAAGTGCTGTCAGGATGACACTAGCGGCAGTACACCGAATTGCGTACCCAGAACACTGAGGTGCGCTAAGTGCCGCCGGGTTGACACTAGCGTCAGTACACAGGATTGTGTACCCAGAACGCTAAGGTGTGCTAAGTGCCACCGGGATGACACTACTGGCAGTACACAGGATTGCGTACTCAGAATGCTGGGTGCGGTCTGTGCTGCCAAGATGACACAAACGGCAGAGATAACAAAGCTGACTGGAACACTGTGAATTCGACTGGATACAGGAGACAATGCCAGAACCGGAAACACGTGAAACGCTATCACCAGCACCAGAGCAGCGTACGCACCAGGAAGAAAAAGCCACAGCAGCCAATCCAGAACAAGCCAGGGATGATGGACACTTAATGGGGAGGAGTTCAGCAAACGACCACCCTGTATTCGCCTCGCCCTGCATTTGCAGTGCAGTGGCTTGTGACAGGTGTTTATGAATTCTTCAATTTTATAATGATGGACCCATCATATAATATATGTTAGAAATTAAGAACCTGTAATAATAACCTGCCTTATTTTATGATTTTATGGATCTATTTCTTAAACCCCTATGACCTTTTAGTATTTTTTTTTAGTGCAATGTATTTGAGTATTAGTATTTTTATTTATGTCTGAAATCCTGAAGTAAACAAACATTTTAATTGTAATTTTAAATTTGGACTTCTCCAAAATGGCGAACGGCTTCAGTTATATAAACCCCAAGTAGAAAGGAGATAAACAAATTTGGAGTCTGGTCTATTTCCGGTCCATGATGCACTGACTTCCATAAGTCTGGCACAAAATCTGTCTACTTCCGGTGTTGTGTGGTAATGTCCACTTCCGGTGGCTTTTTGTTTGCTCCGATGACTTTCGGTAAAGGAATGGGGCTTCTAGTACAAACAAAAACTACTTTGGTAATACTTCATATAGTTAACTTCTATACGCTTGATTGGAGGTGGATTAACCTTCGGTGGCTGGGTAAGATGATTTGTTGACTTCCGATTCAGTGATTCATCACTTCTGGTTGTCGACTTTCCATCTTCTTGTATTAAACTGGAAAGTTTTTAATGAAGGATTTTGGATGTTTTTAAAATATGTTATTTAATGAATCAGCGCATAATATATGTATGTCTATATTTAGAGCATTTTTTCTGTAATATCTGTTATTATGTATATGCAAGTCATACAGGATGTCATTAGTACTTCCGGGTTAAACACCCTTTAAATAGAAGGTAGTTGCACAGATAAGGATATCCATCCCTGAGGAAGAATCTTTGATGTGAAACCCGTTGGCTGAATGGATACCTATCTGTGACATTAAAGAAGGACACCAGGTGGACACTCCATTGACTTGCTTGCAAAGGGAGAAGGAGGAATTTCAGAAAACTCCTTACCCCTATGCTTGCTCCTCATTTTGGAGCTCCACACTGTACGGTTCCTCATATTACTATAATTGTGGAACACCATTTTAACAGAAAGTTTGTTGTATTTAAAGTGAATAAATTGACATAGTTTTCAAATATACTACACTATATGAGCATTTTATTATTTTCCTATAAGAAATCCCATGTGAGGTCCATCAATCTGCCTTGAGAGGACATCTCACAACAAATAGAGGAATTCACGGAAAAACTTTCTTTTAAGAGACTTTATTGACTGAGGTAATTGAGACTTGTTTCAACTTGAAAATCTAGCAGCGCCTGAGCTTTATTTTTTCTTCTTTTTTTTACTTTGTTTGGTGGTGGGGTACCACCAGAAAAACACCTAGGCCGCTATACTAGAGAGCGCCCCTGAATATTTAAAAAAATGTTTTCATAGCCTTGCACAATTGTTCAGCAGAGGCACCATGACTGAATGCCTATGATGGCCCTACAGACTGAGTAGAATGTGCTGTCACCGTGCTTGGGACAGGAAGATCAGCCTGTGTGTACACCTGTGAGATAGTCATGCGTAACCAGATGGAGAGACCACTCTCCGGTGTGCATGTCCTGGTGACTTAGGAAGTCTGCTTCCCAATTGAGTACCCCCAGAATGAATATTGCCGAGATGGCCGAAAGATGACGTTCTGCCCAAATTAGCACCTTTGTCACCTCCTTCATGACCACATAACTCCTTGTGCCACCCTGATGATTGAGGTAGGCCACTGTAGTAGCATTGTCGGACTGGATCTGGACATGCCTGCTGTGGAGCAGGTCCTGTGCCATGATAAGTACTTTGTATGCTGCTCGCAGTTCCAGAATATTTATTGGCAGACAACTTTCCTGATTTGTCCATCTTCCCTGAAAGGTGTGATAACCTGTCACTTCCCCCCATCCGCGAAGACTGGCATCCTGTGGTGAGCAGCACCCAATTTGGAACCCAGAATGATCACCCTTTGTTGAGATGCTCCTTTTTTAGCCACCACAGAAGGGAGTGACGAACCTCTGGCGTGAGAAAGATCATCTGGGACAGTATTAAATTATGCTGTCTGAGCCACATGGAGAGAATCAACCTTTGCAGAGGCCTGGAATGGAAATGAGCATACCTCACCATGTCGAAGGTCGATACCATTGGTCCCAGCACATGCATTGCTGACAGAATAGATACTCTTCGCTTGCATAACAGCATGTGTATCCACTTTGATAAGGCCCCTATCTTGGACATTATTTTGGTAAATACCCGCGGAGCCGTAGAAAGGCCAAAGGGTAGAGCCTGAAATTGGTAATATTGCTGAAGGATAGCAAATCATAAATATTGCTGGTGGGATGGGATAATTGGAATATGCAGATACGCATTCTGAATATTCAGGGAAACCATGTAATCTCCCAGCTCCATAGCCAAAATAATAGACCGGAGAGTTTCCATGTGGAATTTGGGAACATGGATAAACCTGTTGAGGGTTTTTAGATTTAATGTAGGGCGATATGCCCAATTCGGCTTCTGGTCAGAAATAAATTTGAGTAATAACCCCTTCCTTGTTGGGGCACAGGAACTGGGACTATTACCCCTGCCTGTAGTAGGGAATGAATGGCTTCCTGAAAAGCCAAGGCCTTGTCCACATCTGATGGAGGCTTTGTGGCAAAAACTTCTGGCGTGGATGTCTCTTGAAAGTGAGGGCATACCCCTGAGACCACTTCTAGGACCCAAGCATCTGTAGTTGTTTGATGCCAATAATCAACAAACTGAAGAAATTGGTCACCCCCATCCTGGGATCCCCGCTTCATAAGGCCGAGGGCGTGTGTTCCAGCTTTGAAGCTGAACATCTTGCATTAGTTTGTCGTTTTGACTTACAAAAACAAGTCGGCCTAGAAGAAGTCTGTACCTTATCTCTCCCTGAGGACGGAAGGACTGAAAAGAAACCTGCCTAGCTCTACTATTTGACATAGATGGCAGACCTGCTGCCTTTGAAGCCGCCAAATTAGAAATTATGTTATCCAACTCTGCTCCAAAAAGTACTTTTCCATGAAGAGGGAAAACTTCCAGCTGTTCCTGTATCTGCTTTCCAAGATATTAACCAAAGGTCCCTGTGTGCTACTATGGATGCTGCTGATGCCTTAGTAGCTAAAATTCCATCATCCACTGCAGCTCCTCCCAGATAGGAAGCCGCTTCCTATATGTGGGAGATAATCATCATCTGTTCTCTGGTAGCATTTGGTAGAAAATTTTCCAATGCCTCAATCAAGTCTTCAACAGCCATGCCTACCTAGGCTACAGCTATAGCCAGACAGGTAACACCTCCAGATGATATTGCCTTAAGACAGGTTTCAATCTTTTTATCTGTGGAATCCCTCAGAGCAGATGTTGATGGATTAGGCAATGTAGCATTTCTGATTAAATGCATTACATGAGTATCCACAGTAGAAGGTACCTCATACAGAAGGTGGGAACAGATACAGAAGGTGGGAATGGATACAATGATTTTATCCTCCTATCTATATAAAACCGCTTATCAAGGTTACCCCATGCCTTCTCAATAAGCTCAGTGAGCTGTTCAGACACAGGGAACTCCATTTTGACCACCTTCCGGTGGTGATTAAACACTGGAGTCTTCTTACTATGAGCAGGTTCATCATCCTGAATAACTAGGACTGATTTAACCACCCTCCCAAAGAAGTAACATCCACAGTAGATGGATAATCCTCCTCCCCAGAAGTAGATCCTGGAGAGAAATCCTGTGTGTCACATCTGTAGCTGACATATGGGATGCTGTGGGCCTTAGTTGTGGGAGGAAGCGGAGACTGGGGGCCTGGATATATGTTCTCCTCATCCACAGATCTTGGGTGTTGGTGAGACCTGGGCAAAGGTGCGGAGTCTAACCCACAGGATGGTGTTCGCCAGTGACCCCTCCAAACGGGATTTGGGCTTAGCTGCACCCTGTGAGCAGGTCATGGTCCTTTGACCAGGTACCCAAGCCCCGTGGGAATGGAGACACTGGTAACCGTGACTCTGGGAGAAAATGCCTGGAGCAAGGCACTAAACAATATTACCAATAATGAGGTTAGGACGTAGGTGAAACACTTGACACGGAGATCACTAGAAATGTTAGATACACAGGTAGAGATGTAACTCAAAGTTGCACGGGGGGTCACCAGGGATGTTTGGGCACACAGGTGGAGGTGGTAACACACTGCTGCACGGAGAATTCACCAGAGACGTTCGGGCACACAGGTGGAGGTGGTAAAACACTGCTGCACGGATAATTCACCAGAGACGTTCGGGCACACAGGTGTAGGTGGTAACACACTGCTTCCCAGAGAATTACCAGAGACAGGAGGCACACAGGTAGAGATGGTAACACACTGCTGCACAGAGAATCACCAGAGACGGGAGGCACACAGGTAGAGATGGTAACACACTGCTGCTGACATGATGGAGCAAGAACCTGGACCGGGAACTCAACTATAAGGCACTAGGAGACAAACATTGTTCAGGCAATTTCCTGTAAACAACACAAACAGAATTCAGGCGCATATATTAGAATTACTAAATTGATATGAAGTTGGTAATAATCTGCAATTAGTATCCAATCAGAACCTTCTGCTACTCCTACAGAGTATATCTGTAATACTCTAGATATATATACATAGAATTGTTATTTAACAAGAATAAGGAGTGCATAAAGATATAGAAATATATCACACAATTTTTAATATATATAATATATCTATAAACATATCAATATAAAATATTTAAACGATTTGCACAATAAGTATTAGCACACATTTAAAAACATAAACATAAACAATAAAGTCCGAGCGCTTCCTCCTAGGCCAATATAAAATGTAATTCCCTCCTGTAGGTCCTTTAGAATGAAAGTCCCTTTATAAGTGGTTCTTCTTTCTTGTTCCACATTAATTGCCACCAGTCATATATTTCAGACGTATATAAAAGAGAAAAAGATTGCCAAATATAGTGAAGTACAATCTATTTATTTGAAAAACAATTTTAAAACATATTATCCTCCAGCACGTGGGGGTTTAGGTAACGTACCAGATGGAGAGGTGTATATGTACACCGGCAAACATAAGTGAATCAAGAAGCAATCTCGGAAAAAGCCCCTGTCTATGATCATAGAGTTTTGTGACCTCTATTTATTGTTCTAGCTGCATCCAATATTGAAGCGCATTGTTATATCAATATATATAATTTTTGTACACATTTAAAAACAGACTATTGTATTTCCAATGATAATCGCATGGAAAGAACCTGTGTGAATTTAAGAATAACTTTGTCTGATTTAATCCCAGTTGGGGAGCAGCTGGTTAATGTCCTTAGAGACAAAATAAAGTTCCATTGCCTTTGGAAATAGTATAATATGATTTCTCTCTCCAGAGAAAAAAATCAATAATGACACCAGTTAAATTAAGAATCCACTTCTTTAGTGAATCGTGTCCTTCAGTTAATCCAAAAAAGCAGTCAATGTGGACAGGTAAATTAGGGTCATAAGTCTCTTAGGAGAGCTATCACATTCTCCCCATTTGCATATTTTACCACTGCCGGTGTTAGGAGCAGTGAGAATTCTCCTGGAGCAACTGCCACTGATCTGTGGAATGCTGACTGCTGCTATCGGGAGCGATGAAGGCTCTACTTCAGACGGCTAGCGCTGTTCCACAAGGCAGGCTGATGGTGTGAACACGGCACACTTCACAGGAGACAGTAGATAGCTGAGCACATTAAATCTGTTTCTGCTCAGAACAACCTGTCAATCCAATAGAGTTCCATCTATAAACGGCTGCTTTCAGGCAAAAGTGTCCCCGTTCCTTGACGCGTTTTTCCGCTATAGGGGGTAGCGGTTTCCTCAGAAGGTAAGTGTGAACACTATAGTATTCCTCATGGGTATTTCAAGGACTTGTGTCCAATCCAGGTATTTGATTAATTGTGTACACCTGCAATCAGGTAATTTAACACTTGAAGGTAATGTCCGTTTTTGTTGTAAAAAAAATATCTCCATACAGAGAGAACAATAAAACATAATACACATTAATAAAAACAAGATAATACATCTATATTAATAAGAAACAGATAAATATCTCTGAACAATGGCAAAATATTTTGTTTATTAAATTCTTGAGTCTTTTGCTGCATTAGGACTCACTCTTATAAAATCATATAGTGTCCCCAAGGAATATATCCAATATGTTTCCCTTTTACAAAGAGTGGTGAACCTATCACCTCCTCTTTCTGTGGGTTTAACCACCTCAATACCTTGAATGCTGAGCATTTTTACATCCCCATCATGATTGTTCTTGACATGTATCGAAACACTGTGTTTAAGATTCCCCTTGATAACATTCCTCCTGTGTTCCAGAAACCTTGTGTTAAGAGTTCTAATGGTGCGGCCTACATACTGTAAGCCACATTTACATGTAAGTAAATATACCACATATGTAGATTGACAGTTAATTAAACTTTTGATAGGAAAAGATGTTCTGAGGGATGTGGATACAAATTCCTTACTTCTATTTTTCATATAGCCACATGTCAAACAGTGATTTCTTCCACACTTGAAACATCCTATATTTTTAAGCCAACTAGACGAGTTAGTTGTCCCCAAACTAGTACTTCGAAAATGGCTTGGTGCCAAATTTTCTTTAAGGGTGGTAGCCTTTCTAAACACTATCTTGGGATTTTACGCCCAGATAGTCAGTCAAAATTAGATCTAGTTTTAATGTTTGAAAATTCCTCTTTATAATGTGCTTGATTTCTTTAGACCTAGAATTAAATTTAGAGATGATCATCTAAATGTGGCTTACAGTATGTAGGCCGCACCATTAGAACTCTTAACACAAGGTTTCTGGAACACAGGAGGAATGTTATCAAGGGGAATCTTAAACACAGTGTCTCAAGACATATCAAGAACAATCATGATGGGGATGTAAAAATGCTCAGCATTCAAGGTATTGAGGTGGTTAAACCCACAGAAAGAGGAGGTGATAGGTTCGCCACTCTTTGTAAAAGGGAAACATATTGGATTTATTCCTTGGGGACACTATCACCCTCAGGGTTAAATGAATGTATGGAACTTAATAACATCTGAGAAAAAGTGGATCAGTTATTTTGGGCACCTATTTGTCTAGGATACTTTTATCTGTGCTTGTATATGTATGTTTCACATACATTTACACTATGACTAATTTCTGTTTTGGTCGCTTAGATCCTGTGCTTTTCTTTTGGGTATTTTTTTGCTATCTGTTTAGGGTCTGTTAAATATATGATTGGTGAATTAAGTCTGTGTTAGATAAAATACTTAACATAATATGAAAGATCTTCTGAATTAATAAAATCATTGTTATGTAGGTTATAAAATAATTATTCAAATGATATATTCCTGCTAATATTAAAAAACAATACTATAGAACTTTTTATACATGTGCAGTGAATAATAGCAAATTCCTTCCTAACCTGGGTCTAGAACCGGGGACCTCAAAAGAACTTGATATACTTATGATTTTATAAGAGTGAATCCTAATGCAGCAAAAGACTCAAGAATTTAATAAACAAAATATGTTGCCATTGTTCAGAGATATTTATCTGTTTCTGATTAATATAGATGTATTATCTTGTTTTTATTAATGTGTATTATGTTTTATTGTTCTCTCTGTATGGAGATATTTTTTTTACAACAAAAATGGACATTGCCTTCAAGTGTTAAATTACCTGATTGCAGGTGTACACAATTAATCAAATACCTGGATTGGACACAAGTCCTTGAAATACCCATGAGGAATACTATAGTGTTCACACTTACCTTCTGAGGAAACCGCTACCCCCTATAGCGGAGAAACGCGTCAAGGAACGGGGACACTTTTGCCTGAAAGCAGCCGTTTATAGATGGAGCTCTATTGGATGACAGGTCATTCTGAGCAGAAACAGATTTAATGTGCTCAGCTATCTACTGTCTCCTGTGAAGTGTGCCGTGTTCACACCATCAGCCTGCCTTGTGGAACAGCGCTAGCCATCTGAAGTAGAGCCTTCATCGCTCCCGATAGCAGCAGTCAGCATTCCACAGATCAGTGGCAGTTGCTCCAGGAGAATTCTCACTGCTCCTAACACCGGCAGTGGTAAAATATGCAAATGGGGAGAATGTGATCGCTCTCCTAAGAGACTTATGATCGTAATTTACCTGTCCACATTGACTGCTTTTTTGGATTAACTGAAGGACACAATTCACTAGAGAAGTGGATTCTTAATTTACCTGGTGTAATTATTGATTTTTTTCTCTGGAGAGAGAAATCATATTATCCTATTTCCAAAGGCAATTGAACTTTATTTTTGTCTCTAAGGACATTAACCGGCTGCTCCCCAACTGGGATTAAATCAGACAAAGTTATTCTTAAATTCACACAGGTTCTTTCCATGTGATTATCATTGGAAATACAATAGTTTGTTTTTAAATATGTGCTAATACTTATTGTGCAAATCGTTTAAATATTTTATATTGATATGTTTATAGATATATTTTATATATTAAAAATTGTGTGATATATTTCTATATCTTTATGCGCTCCTTATTGTTAAATAACAATTCTATGTATAACTTCCTGTAACTTGTGGGATAATTATATACCAAGGGGAACCCTGTGATAGGTGCACATCATCAGTTGACCACTCACCTATCCAGGGATGAAGTTACTGTCACATGGGCCGACTGTCATGGCGGCGCCCATGTCAGGAACTGCGATCCCCGACACTGGACCACCCGCAGACTACTGCATGCGGGGAGAATACTCAGCTTCTCCCCCGATGCCGCACCAGCCACTCGACCGCCCAGGATGTCAGAGGAAGCTGGCGGGACGGTAAGAGAGAGCCAATCCCCGGCTGAGCCCTGATACTGTGCATCATCAGATTCCTCTGATGATGCGTCTGAATCCATATGTTGGACAGACTGAGATAAAGACAACTTGCGTTTAGGCGCTTTAGTCACTACTGGTCTGTTATCAACATTAGATGGTGCCACACTCTGACTAGCATGGCCATCAACATCCCATATCGTGGAATGCATATGAGGTGAAAACATATGTGGACACCCCATCTAAGGAGGCATCGATGGAGTAGCAAACCTATCCACCACCTGCATCATAACCTGGGACAAAGAGGTAACCCAAGATGGCTCTTGTCCAACAGCAGGTAAACCAGACTGGTAAGGTGGTACTTTATAACAGTCAACACACAAACCCTCCTTTATGTCCTGTGAGGACACCCAAGCCGTACATGATTTACATGAAACCAGCATAGGTGGTTCCCCCTCCTGCTTCCCTTTATCTTTTGACATATTCAAAGTAAAGGCACAATCGCAAAATTATGTGACAGCCTTCACAAAATCTCAATGAATGTGAAGTACTTCAGAAAGAAATATCAGTGATAGTTATAATTGACAGATAGAAATAAAAACAGTATCAGTCAGCAGCTAGCAAACAGTCACATACAATGCATATGTAATATAATTACAATCGGCTCTAAATCAACTACAGCAATGCAAAGGAATGGTAGGACATAGAGCACCGTATACTTTAACCAAGGGAGAGGTATACAGGCAGACTGACCCAGACCCTCCTAAGACCAACAGCTACAGGGCACACTAAACGTGGACTGTGAGCATCTCATATACACGTGGAGGGTAGGCGGAGCAACCCAGATGCACAAAACCCTCGTAGGGACTGCATGTGGGTAGGGAGAGGAGCTGCTGGGGGAGCTCCTACCTCCCCTAAGCTGCATTAAACAGCCGTGTACACTGGCCTCATGGCAGCAGATTGTGCCTGCTGCCTATTCCTGGCTGGTGTAGTAAGGATGCGGACAATGCCTGGTCCTTACAGCAGCGGCTTCTGGTGTATCTCTGACAGGACTGCCACACGTGGTTCCCCGTAAGCGAGTTGTCGCCTTACCTGACATCACTAAGCATTCGGTGCAGTCCAGGTCACAGCCTCGCTGCTCAGCTCAGCCACGACCCGCCAAAATCACCAGTAGAATGACTGATGTTGCGACCCGGCGGAGGTAGATGGAATCACAGTGCATGCATCTTAATACCTGGCCTGGTACTGCCAACTCAAAAAACTTATAATAAAATTAAAACTTAGGACTGCTCTAAGCAGTTCTCCTGTTACAAAAGTGCATCTGACTCCTGCCGCACCAAGCAACAAACTGAAGTACTATGGCTAGGGGCAGATTATATATATGGAGGAGGACCCAGATCATTCTGGGAGCCAAAGCTTTAACTAATTGGTGCCTGGTCTTCCAACCATAATATCCCCCCATGGTACCCCTGTGGATCCCTATGGACCCCGAAGAAGAAAGATAACTTGCACTTAGGCACTGTGGTAACTACCGGTCTGTTATCAACATTAGATGGTGCCATACTTTGACTTGAATAGCCATAAACATCCGTCCATGAAGGATGCATAGGAGGTGCAAACATAGCATACTGTGGACACCCCATCCAAGGAGGCATCATAGGAGCAGCCATATGATCCACAGCCTTCATCATTACCTGGGACAAAGCAAAAACCAAGATGGCTCTTGTCCAGGGACAGGTAAACTGGACTGGTGAGGTGGTTCTTTAGAGACTACACACAAACCATCCTTTATGTCTTGAGAGGACACATAAGCCGTACATGATTTACATGGAACCAGCACAGGCTGCTCCCCCTCCTGTTACCCTTTATCTTTTGACATGTTCAAAATCAAGGCAATAATTGCAATGTTATATGACAGCCTTAGAAACATAGAATTTGACGGCAGATAAGAACCACTTGGCCCATCTAGTCTGCCCCATTTTAAACATATTGTTGCCTCAACCTTTATTGATCCTTACTTCTTCTGAAGGTTATCCTTATGTCTATTGCATGCATGTTTAAATTGCTCTACTGTCTTAGCGTCTACCACCTCTGATGGGAGGCTATTCCATGTGTCCTCTACCCTTTCTGTGAAGTTATTTTTACAAAAAATTCCCCCTGAACCTACCACCCTCCAGTTTCAGAACATGTCCTTTTGTTCTAATCCTTCTCTTTCTTTGAAGAATGTCTCCTTCCTTTACCTTGTTAAAACCCTTTATATATTTGAACGTTTCTATCATGACTCCCCCTTTCCATTCTCTGCTCCACATTAAGATCTTTTAGTCTTTCCTGGTACATTTTGTGGTGTAGACCTCACACCATTTTAGTTGCCCTTCTTTGTACAGTCTCTAATGTATTAATATCCTTCTGGAGATATGGCCTCTAGAACTGAACACTGTATTCGACATGAGGACGTACCAATGATCTATACAGTGGTATTATCACTTCTTTCTTTCTGCTACTGATTCCTCTCCCTATGCAACCAAGCATCTCACTTGCCTTCCTCATTGCTTTCTTACAATGTTTGCTTGCCTTTAAGTCACCAGAAATAGTGACTCATAGATCCCTTTCCTCTTCAGTAGTTTCAAGTATAGTGCCATTAATACTATTAGCCATTGGATTTTTGAGACCCAAGTGCATGATCTTGAATTTTTTTGCATTAAACTGTAGTTGCCATGTTCTTGACCATTCCTCTAGTCTACCTAGATCATCAATCATTTGTTTTACCCCTCCTGGTGTGTCTACCCTGTTGCATACCTTTGTGATATCTGCAAAAAGGCATATTTTCCCTTGAATACTATTTGCAATGTCACAAATAAAGATATTAAAAAGCACTGGTCCAAGTACAGATCCCTGAGGTACTCCACTGGTAACATTTCCCTCTTGAGACTGCACTCCGTTTACTACAACTCTCTGATTCCTATACTGCAGCCAAGATCTTATCCATTCAACTATCATTGTATCCAATCCCATGCTTTCCAGTTTATTTAACACAAATAAGACTGCGCTCTAATGTCTATGTTGGGACACCAGCATAACACATCAATTAAAAGAAAAACATGTTTTAATGAAGAAAGCTAAATAGCCACACCCATGTAGTACAATAAAATGATATTAAAATTACATATAGCTATATAACTATATATTGCAATAGAGTTGATCAGACTCTCAATAGTGTTAACAATGTACCACTAAAATGACAAACACACGAAAAAATTAATAGTCAGTCTTGGATTGATTTATATCTAGTAGATGGATACACTAGAAAGTAGCAATATAGTATCCCTGTGGATCCTTCCAAAACGGGTCAATGTATCAGTATTCCTTCAATAAAATTATAATATAGAAATGGATAAATGTAGTAACCAGGAGAAGGGAGGGAAATGATCCCTCAGTTGTTAAACTGTATAATAAATGTCTCGTATTGGTTAAGTACAAACAGAGATTATGGATTATAAAATCAGTTGTTAAATCAAGGTAGTTCCTAGATATCACCCAATACTGGGTTACATATATCCGGCTCTCTGTATAGTACAAACAAGTCCCGTGAACAAGTAAGTGCAATGGGTATGTCACAAAGATAAAACTGACATCCCTTATCTTGGATATAACTAATTGTGAACTTATACACTGCATAAAAATGAGCTGTTCATAGTGGAACTCACTTGCAATATGAAACGCCAGCTGTGTGCCGTCTCCAGAAAGGCAGCTGTGTCTCTAGAGCTGGTAGATAACCGGGACATTGCAATGTGAGGCGCCGGCTGTGGGTTGTCTCAAGCAGGCAGCTGTGTCTCTAAGAGCTGGTTAGTGACCGGAACGCTGTGGAAAGAAGGCCGTAGCGGTGTAATCACTTGTATGAGGTGCGCCCGCTGACAGCCGCCTCAGGATGGCAGCGGCGTGGATGGTAAATGTGAAGATTACCGTCCTTCTGATCCTAGATTGCCAGTCAAACCTCCGCTCCTTAGGCAGTATAAGTCACAGTGGACAGGGAGCTGGTTTGGGCAACTGGCAACAGCTCTTAATGAGAAAATAGATGGAATGAAGCACTGTAAATGAGTAGGATCTCCAGGCACCTGTATAGGCAGTGCAGCTTCCAGCGGCCCTGAAAGTGTCTTCCCAGAGTCACTGCCCCCCATCCTCACAGACTTGCATCTGTGGTGAGGAGAATCTAATTCCACTCTCTGAACCGCTTGCCCTCCAACAGGTGGGAGGATTTCATCCACCAAAGAAGAGACGTCCGAGTTCTGTGTGCCAATCATACTCGTTGGTGAAGGAACAGATGGGACCCTGACCACTGAGAGAGGAGGTCCAATTGAAAAGGCCTGGAGTGGAACCTGCCATATGGTATGGCCTCGAAGGTCACAACCATCTTCCCGAGGAGTCATATGCACAGGTGTACGGACACTTGGCGATGTTGTAGGATCAGTCATACCATCTGTTGAATGGAGGTTACTTTCTCTTGAGGAAGCAAAACCTTCTATACTACCATGTCCAAAATCATTCCCAGAAATGGAAGCCTCTGAGTAGGCTGCAGATGGGATTTCGGAGAATTCAGGATTCAACCATGTCTTATGAGGAGACTGTGTGTTACCAATATGTTTTGTAACAACTGATTCTTGTAAGAAGCTTTCAAGAGGAGATCATCCAAATAAAGTACAATAGTAATTCCTTGTATGTGAAGGAGGTCCATCATTACAGCCATGACCTTCGTGAACACTCTCAGGGCCAAAGAAAGACCGAAGGGCAAGGCCTGAAACTGAAAATGAGAGGAACACCTGGTGAGGTGGCCATATAGGAATGTGGAGGTAGGCATCCTTTATGTCCAGGTATATGAGAAACTTGTCCTTCTCGAGTCCTGCAATAACAGATTGAAGAGACTCAATTTTTAACTTGAATGCATGCAGATATGGATTGAGATCCTTCAGGTTCAAAATGGGTCTCACCGAACCGACCAGCTTGGGAACTACAAACAAGCTGGAGTAGAATCCCTGTCTTATCTGATGGGTGGGATCACCCAAGAAGACAGAAGCTTGTCTATAGCTTCTTGAATCACAACTCGTTTGTTCTTTGAAACTGGTAAACCGGTTGTGAAAAACCGAGGAGGTTGTTGGACCTGGAAATCAAGTTTTAACCCCTGAATAATGATGTCCCAGACCCATGCGTGAAATCTCGAAGATGAGCTCCCACCCTGGGGTACCCCAAGTGAGAGGGAAGCGTGCCATGCACTGGGGTTTGCTGATGGCTTACTGTCCTGGTGAGATGAGGATGCAGTGGCTCTACCTCTACCTCTGGAGCCACGGGAGATAGTAGGACCTCCTCTGGAACATCCTCTGAATCTTCCCAGGACATGAAAGGATGAAAGGATGGTCCTTCAGAAGGCTTACGAGGAGGTGGAACAGCTGAGGGGAGATAAGTGGATTTGCCACCGTGAAAGGAAGTGTTTCCACTGCTCTCTTTGATTCTGCATCAGCCTGCCATTGTTGCAGCCAAAGGGCTCTGCGGGCCGAGATAGCTAGAGCCGAGGTCCTAGAGGAGAGATTACATACATCTTTAGATGCCTCCCTAAGAAAAGCAGCTGACTCACCAATCTGTTCCACTAAAGGAATAAGATCCTCAGCCGGGAGTCCATCCCTTAACCCCTCTGAAAGCTAAATAGCCCATGCTTCAACTGCCTTGTTGACCCAGCAGCTCACTAGGTCAGGGCGAAGAGTCACACCAGCTACTGTGTATATGGACTTCAAATTATTTTCCAATTTTCTGTCGGAAGATTCCCTTAAAGAAACAGCTCCTGGAACTGGGAGAACAAGACAAAATCTTACGTGATACTTGGAACTTTTTATCTGGGTGCTTCCATGCAGAGGTGAGGATATCATCCAGCTCCTCTGAAGCTTGAAAGGTAGCAGCCTGTCTCTGCTTTTTATTAAAGATAGACGACAGTCTAGTAGAAACTGGGTCTATGTCCCCAACATTTAACACCTGGAGGATTGCAATAAAGGTTCCGGCTCCTCTGGGACCATCTCTTAGTGGGAACCTGTGTCAGGGAGGGCAGACGCCTGAGATCTAGAAACCTCTCTTTCTTTGCGAGAACCTTCAGGCTCCACAGACATGTTACATAACAGAAGTGAACTGCTTTGCCCATGTAGGTTGTTCCTGAGGTGATCCAGGAGTCTGAGACTCTGAAACACACTTGTCACACAGCAGGAAACTAGAAAATGATCAATGTGTAAACTTTTGTGCACAGTTCTTGCAAGAAAAAGACTTCTAAGCAGCCTTAGACCCTCTTGAAGCCATTATAAAAAAAAACACTGACACACACACAGAGAGAGAGATGTAAAGGACAGTATAATAATAGAGACTGGTAGTCATTAGGAGACTATAGAGGGAGTGAACCAAACCTGCCCAACTAGCGCTAGTACAACTATAAAAACGCTCTTCAATCACAGTAACTCAAATATATATATATATATATATATATATATATATCCTATATAGAGATTTATTGAGCTCCTAAACAGCCTAACCCCACTGATGCACTCATTAATCCAGTGTAGGCGAGGACAGTCTCAGTGCTGGCAAAATGGCAGACAGCACTTCTTCTGGAAGCAGCTGGGAGGAAGATGCAGAACTGCATGTTAGGCTAATCCCCCCCCCACCACCACCACCACCCACACCCGCTATGGCGCCCGATTTGTTATATGGTGCTGCACCGCCTATCAGACACATGGAAACCCTGCTACTCAGGGTGCCAGGATATACTTACAGCGATGATGTCAATTGCTGCTGGCGGCGGGGAGGCTAATGGGGAACCGCGATGTGCGCCGTATGCAGCGCATCTAGGTATACCCCAGAGACAGTGGTCTCTGTAGCCGAGGACCCCAGCGCACACCGCAAGCAGCTGCAATAGGGTCCCCCCGGCAGCTCCAACATGGCAGACAGGCAGGGTCAGTGGCTGCCTGTCATCTCCTCAAGCTGATCAGCAATCTGCAATTTCTATTAGGAGAGCCCTGAAGCATAGTACCAGCTCCCTGGGCACAAATGTAAGACTGACCTGTAGGGGGGTATAGAGTGGTAGGAGCTAGCTACTATTCTAAATTTTTAAAGTGCCAGCTCCCGGTAAGCACACATCTATACCCCACTGTTCTGAGACTCCAGTGTCCCCTAGTGGATGAAGGAGAAAATTCAATAAGATTTGTTTGACATGATCTCCCCCCAGTAAATCAATGCTGTTTGGGATCCTGCAAATTGCTGGATTTGAGATAATCTACGACTATTTCTTTTAAGAGTGTTTCCATCAATTTCCCTACTACTGATGTAAGGCTTACTGGTCGGTAGTTGCTTGCCTCTTCCTTGCTTCCACTTTTGTGCAGTGGGACGTTTGCTTTTTTCCAGTCCTCTGGAATTACTCCAGTAGCTAGTGACTGGTTGAATAATTCTGTTAATGGTGTTACCAGCACCCCTTTGAGCTCTTTTAGTATCCTTGGATGTATCCTATCTGGCACCATTGATTTATCCACTTTCAGTTTTGAGAGTTCTGATAGGATCTTCTCCTCTGTAAATGTGTTTTTCCTACCTCATGATTACACCTGCAACTTAACTGTGGCCCCTTGCCCTCTCTTTCAGTAGTGAATACTCAACAAAAATAATTATTAAGATGATCAGCTATTACATTGTCTCCCTCAACAAGACTCCCTCTTTCTGTCTTTAGTCTTTTTATTCCACCTTTTGTTTTTCTCCTTTCACTTACATACTTAAAAAACGTTTTGTTCCCTTTACCCACTGACTGTGTCATTTTCTCCTCAACTTTTGCCTTTGCACATCTGATTACTTTCTTAGCCTCTTTCTGTTTTACAAGATACACCTCTTTGTCCTCATTATTTTGCATCTGCTTGTATTTCCTAAAGGCCATCTTTTCTGCTTTCACAATACTTGCTACCTCTTTCCCATACCACACTGGCTTCCTTTTCCTTGTGGGTTTCCTAACCCTTTTGATACAAAAGGTCTGTTGCCTTTAATATTGCACTTTTTAAATTTTCCCACCTCTCCTGCACTTCTTTCAAGTTCCTCCACTCTGCCAAAGATTCGCTTACACATCTTCCCATTTCTGCAAAATCAGCCTTCCTAAAATCTAACACCTTTGTTTTTGTATGGGGTGAGTCAGTATCTGTCTTTATTCTGAACCATACTGCTTGATGATCACTGGATCCAAGGTTTTCACCCACTTTTACATCAGATATTCTGTCTCCATTTGTAAGCATTAAGTCTAATATTGCCTCTTTCCGAGTGGGCTCCCTCACCAATTGCTGGAGGGAGGCTCCCTGCAATGAATTCAGGATGTCCCTACTTCTAGTGGAACTTGCCACAGACACCTCCCGTTTTAAATCTAAATGAATGTGAAGACTCAGCGAGAAACCTCCACCCCAAGAGGATGGAGAGAAAACAGTGATAGTAATAATTGACAGATTTAGAAATAAAAGACAGTGTCAATCAGCAGCTAGCAAACAGTCACATACAATGCATATGTAATATAATTACAATCGGCTCTAAATCAACTACAGCAACGCAAAGGTATGGTAAGACATAGAGCACTATATATCTTAACCAAGGGAGAGGTATACAGGGAGACTGACCCAGACCCTCCTAAGACTAACAGCTACAGGGCACACTAAGCGTGGACTGTGAGCGTCTCATATACACGTTGAGGGTAGGCGGAGCAACTAAGCCACGCAAAACCCTTCGTAGGTACTGAGTCTGGGGAGGAGCTGCCGGGGGAGCTGTGTTAACCAGCCAGGTATGCTGGCCTCGTGACAGCAGATAGCATCTGCTGCCGATCCCCGGCGTCAGACGAAAAGATGTAGTGAGGACCCGGATAATCATGGGTGCCGACAGCAGCAGCTTCTGGTGCGTCTCTGACACCAAAAGCAAGGACTGCCATGAGGAACTGCCTTACCTGACATCGAGCATCCGATGCAGTCCAGGTTGCAGCATTGCTGCTAGCTAAGCTCAGCCATGACCCACCAAAATCACCAGCGCAATTACTGATGTTGCATGAGTGATCTTGTTGCAAGCGTTGCATACAGATATATCAGACCATTCACCAACTTTTAGACAGACCTTGTGTGTGTAGATTATTTTTTTTTTACACATTTTTCTCACTTGTTTTAAGTTGTCTTTAGAGTAATATCTACATTCTTGTTGCACCTACAGAGCAATTGTAAACTCTAATATTATTTGGACAGTGGACTTTATTTCTAGTATTGCCATATACAGTTCACGTTACCACTAATTTGAGGAACAGCAAGAATTGGCAGAGAAAATACATGGCCACTACAGTGCACTGAGGAATATTGCCAACTGCACAACTGGTGTACATATTCTGAATCAATACATTCCCCTTGTACAAAATAGTTTAAGCACCAAAAAAGAGGTGGTGGTTACAAAGAAAAAGAAGCAGCAAATGTAGTGGCTGTAAGCATGGCAGGAAGGCATTGCCACACTACCAGGGAACCTTACCTGTGTTAAGGAAAACATTTTCCCAGTGCAGGTGTTCCACCTTACATGTCCATAGGGAATCTGTATGATATTCCAGCTGTCGGGTTGCCTCCTGTAAGTATACAGACAGCGACATCCTGTTGGTTGGTATCCCGACAGGGTTCAGCTAAGTATACTTACCCTCCCCTCTCTCCCCCCCTACCATAACTCTCAGTTGGTTCCTGAACCTAAGTCCCCCTCTTTCATGACTAAACCTAACCCGCCCCCAATGGTGCCTGACCCTAACCCACCCCCTAGGGGTGCTTAACACTAACCTTCCCCCAAAACCTAACACTAACTGCTCTAACATCCAGGGCGCCCCAGACTTACCTCATTTGGGCATCCGTCCATCTGTTTTCCGGCGTTGGCATTTAGACTGGCAGCCGACTACATCCCATCCATATGTGCAATGAGTCGCTACAGGGCTGCATGCCCAGAGCTCAGGAAGTAATGTCTAGAAAAGCTTCCCACGTAGGAATTCAAGTCCTCTTTGCATAATGCTTACAATTCTAAGTAAATACTTATCTTCTGAAGAAGCAGGCTGTCATATTGGAGAAACGCATTAAGAATTATCCACATCAAAGTTTTGTTATCACTGGAATGAGAGACTGATTTCTGCTACCACCCGAACAAAGCTTCTGCAATAGGATCACTGCAGTCACTGGACCTCATCCAGACAGGTGCCAAATCAACCAGAGACTACTTACCTATCAGCACCCTCAACATCCAAATAAGGAATTTGAGTATAAGGGGCTCATTGGGATCTATTATTATGATTAAGGCCGAGGTCATATAATAGCTGCAGCGTGAAATCCCAACTATCTTTTCCGGGACTAGTTGTGTCCCCAACTACAGTCTATGACATTGAAGTACTTTCAACCTTTAAAGTCCAGACCTGAACAACTGTACCTGGAAGTGGTGAGCAAGAATATTTATTTATATCTTTCAGCAGATTTTTACCTCCCATTTACCGGAGTTACACTAGAGAGCAACATCTGTATGCTATGCAAATATTTTTTGCTGTCGCTCTGTGGTTCGTGAAAATTTTTGCATTTCTCTTGTACATTTGGATTGCCAGGGTTGAGGTGTGAATTTGTGAGTGTGAGTAGTGATCGCCAAAGCAACAGAGTCCAGTGCAGAAGTAAGGGAGGCATTGTATAGGGAAGTAGCTTGTTCAGGGCAGGAGAGAGGATAAGGGAGAGAAGCGAGTCAAGTAGGGAAGAAAAGAAAGCAGTGTTGATAGTTTCAATTACGCTTATTGATGGTGGCTTTTGGAGGTAGAGGAGGGAAAGGAGAGAGGGATAGTTTAAAAGAGAGAAGTTGATGGTCAGAGAGGGGGACTGGGGAATTGGAGTATGCAGAAATATCACAACGGTGAGTGAATACCAGATCAAGCAAATGCCCACTTGCATGGGAGGGTGAGGAGGTCCATTAGGAGAGGCCAAATAAGGAAGTGACGGTGAGGAGTTTGGAGGCAGAGGAATCTGTGGGGATATCAATTGGAATATTGAAGTCACCTAGGATAATAGAGGGAAGGTCTGTGGAGAGAAAGTGAGTCAACCAGGAAGCAAAGTTGTCAAGGAACTTGGAGGGAGGGCCAGCTGGACGGTAAATGACAGCTACTCGGAGGTGTACTGGTTGGAAGAGGCGTATAGCATGAACTTCAAATTGTAGAGAATGTAAGGGAAGGTTCTTAGGGTATGAGTTGGCATGAGTAACCAGAGGGCAGAAGGACCCCAACACCACCCCCATGGCGACCCTCAGGCAGGGGGATGTGGGAGAATGTGAGGCCCCCATAGGAGAGAGCTGCAGGAGAAGTGGTGTCAGAGGGTAAAATCCAGGTTTCAGTAATGGCAAAGAGATTCAGGGAGTTGGAGATGAAAAGGTCATGGGTGGGGGCCAGTTTGTTACAGACTGATCTGGCATTCCAGAGGGTACAGGATAGAATGAGGTCAATAGGATAATGTGTGTTACATTATCTTGAACATTAAGGGGAGATAAAGCACTAACCAATCAGCTTCTTACTCATTTCACAGGCTGTATTTGTAAAATTACAGGAGTTTGTTGGTTAGTGTTTTATTGCTCTCCATGCTTTGATAACTACCCCGCTAAATGGATACACAGACTAGCTTTTAGCAGTAGGGTAACATTTCTCCAACTAAGACCACACTTGTTAGATCCATTCTTTAATTAGTGCATATGCTGATAACACTGATCTTTTGAAAAGATATTTAAATAAAGATGCCTGTTCATATAGTTAAAATATATAAATTTTATAAAATCAGTCAGTGCTCCAGAAGAATTTCTCTTTTTCTTATAAATGTTTGCATTTAATACATTAAATGTATTTAATTTTTTTAACCAATGTTAGTGCTGTACCCCTCTGAAAGATATGCTTAAATGGATGATTAATAAGAAAGTAATACTTTAATGCAGTGGTTCCCAAACTTTTTCTAATCACGGCACCCTAGAGTATCAGCATTATTTCCCACAGCACCAATGGGCAAGATGCATCTTATTGAGAAATGTAGCCAAAATTAAATGAAGCAAAATTGTGCTTATATGTCACTCTTAGGTTCAGTCATATGGTGGTTGACAGAGCTGTGCTTTTTTTGTCCACATTTTTTGATAGGTAAAACAATAATTGCTGCCAATCACGCCAAGTTAAAATCATTTTACTTGGTACTGGACCACCAACCTGAGGCACCCAGTTTGGGAACCACTGGTTTAATAAGTTTGCCATATGTATTGATTGTCAATTTATTTTCTCATGCAAATGCTTAAATTTGTATATGCCTATGATTATGAATTTTCAGTGATTTATCTTCTGGAATTTTGAAGACATAAAGGCCCATATTCAATTTGAGCCGAGCTGCGTTAACTTAACGCGGCCCGGACTTAATGCTGACTTTGCGTGTTTTCCAGGCGTTGAAGTATCGCGCGCGTGCCCGCGTATCCCCGTATTCAATTTGACAGTAGGCGAAAATGCAACCCGGCGATACTTGGATCGGCGTTAAAAAAGGGGAATTTTCGGGAAATAATCCTAGGACCCCCCTAAAGATGTCCAGACATGGGGGATCATTATGGGTACCCCCGTTTTTGGCTGCAAAAGAAAGTCGGGTTTTTAAATAGCCGCATCTGGTGTTTTTTTTTCCCCGACTTTGGTCCCATCAAATTTGGGGTACATGAAAATGGGTACTAGCATATATTTTTAAGACCCAAACCGCATTTCTGTAAATTTCCGAAGACCCTAGTTACGCCACTGCTATGGGGGTATTACTACTGTATATGGGCACCACTACAGGGGCATTACTATGGGAGTACTACTATAGGAGCATTACTATGGGGGTTTTACTACTATATATGGGCACTACTACAGGGGCATTACTATGTACATGTGTGTGTGTGTGTGTGTGTGTGTGTGTGTGTATATATATATATATATATATATATATATATATAACGCAAATATGGTCCTGCACTCAAAATAAATCACCAAGGGTTAAATTGCTGCGGTGCCCTCTTAGGATGTTCCAGTCCATCCAAACAGTGTACAGATAAAGCGGCACTCAGCAGACTGCTCAAATGAGTATAAACTGATAGGTTCTTATTCCAACGTTTCGAGGACGGCCCCCTGTCTTCAGGGATACATAACATACAGTCTGCTGAGTGCCGCTTTATCTGTACACATTATTTATTTATATATATATATATATATATATAATGTGTAGGGGTAGGGGGCACCAGTCAAAATTTTGCCTAGGGCACCAAATTGGCTAGGGCCAGCTCTGGGTGCTCGGGGGGGGGGGGGGGGCCTTCTTCGGGGGGTCCCCGACTGCCCCAAGATCACAGGCTTGCGCTGACCGATTTGGGGTGCTAATGCGTTGGACCTAGAGCCACGGTGATTGGGTCTCCGGGCTGTGGCATTACACCCCGGTCGGTTGGGTCTGATCTTAAATATAGGGGGATCCCCATGGTTTTTTTTTACCCCAATATTTAAAACCAGAACAGGTCCCTGCAGCCTTGGGTTGGTTTCTAAAATATGGTGGAACCCTACACTTTTTGTTACCCATATTTTTAGAAACCACCACTGGCTGACAAGCCTGGGGCTGGTTTGGCTTTTGGGGGGGGGGGGAACCTTATGTCATATATTTTTTTTTTACTTCTTTTTTTTTACAGGTACAACACAATGGGAATTTTCGGGAAATATTCTAGGGACCCCCTAAAGATGTGTAGGCATGGGGGATCACTATGGGTACCCCCATTTTTAACTCCTGAAGGTAGTCGGGGTTTCAAATAGCTGTGGCAGGTGCATTTTTGCTGAAATTTAAAAAAAATGCATTTTGGGACTTAAAAATATGCTAGCACCCATTTTCATGTACCCCAAATTTGATGGGACCATTTTTAAAAATGAAAAAAATAAGATAAGTGCTCTTCTGCATCACTTCTTCAAAGTCGGGGAAAAAAAAAACACCTGCCGCGGCTATTTAAAAAACAGACTTTCTTTTGCAGCCAAAAACTGGGGTACCCATAGAGATCCCCCATGTCTGGACATCTTTAGGGGGGGTCCCAGGATTATTTCCAGAAAATTCCCGTTTTTATAACGCCGATCCAAGTATTGCTGGGTCCCATTTTCGCCTACTTTCAAATTGAATACAGGGATACGTGGGCACGCGCACGATACTTTAACGCCTGGAAACCACGCTAAGTCGGCGTTAAGTCCGGGCCGCGTTAAGGTAACGCGGCTCGGCTCAAATTGAATACGGGCCTAAGACTTAAGGATTTTTTTACCAAATCTCCTACAGTTCCACCTGATAAAATTACCTATAGCATCAACTAAATTGTTACCCAAATCGAAATTCGATCCCCCCCATTATCAAATCCAACCATTAAAACTTTTATGAGATTACTTCACCAGGAAGTGGATATACAAGTCAACAAGTCTGCACAGTTGAGAAATAATTTTACCAAAGCTGAACAACAAGCTCTCAAAAAATTGGCACAGATTAAAGATTCAATTTATTTTTCTTCGACCAGCCGATAAGGGCGGTGCCCTGGTTCTACAGAATACTTCTGACTATTTGTTAGAAATAGAATGCCAATTAAGTGATTCTTTTACATACAGAGTCTTGGATAAAGACCCTACGAATACCTTTAAGAAATCTCTCATAACAATATTACAACAAGCTGTAGATGTAGAGTTGATTACTGCAGAGTTGAAATATGCACTTATACCATCATATCCTACTCCTAAAGTGCACAAATCTTTGCAGAGACCTCCAGGGCATCCTATAATTCTTGCAACAAAGTCCTTATTTCAATCTACAGCTGTCTATTTGGATAGTTTAATGCAACCATGTATACAAGCTCATCCCAGGTATTTACTGGATACTATCTCTTTGTTGCGGCAGTTAAAGGACCTACCTAACTTTGACGAAAATATTTGGTTATGCAGTGTTGATGTCGCTAATTTGTATACCATCATCCCTCATGACATGGGTCTTAACAGTATGCAGAGATTTCTATGTGAACATTCTTTATATAAAAAGTCCTTGCATAGATTTGATTATGAGCCTTATGACGGAAATGCTTACTAAAAATTATTCTTTTTGACAATACTTTTTACCTCCAAAATGTCGGATGTGCAATGGGGTCAAGTGTGGTCCCATCGTACGCGAACATTTTTATGTTTGAGGTTGAGAAAGAAATATTTTTTTACTGATTAGGCTATATCTTGCAATATTGTATACTACACGCGATTTATTGATGACCTCATCTTTTGGAAAGGCAGTAAAATACAATTTGACAAAATCATTAGTGATCATAATTGTAATCATCCAGTAAAATTAACTTACACTATTAGTGACACCCAAGTAAACTTTCTTGATGTGCAAAACAAGAGATATGGTAAGAACTTACCTTTGTCATCTCTGTTTCTACGAAGTCCATAGGGTCCACAGGGTTGACCTTGGGGTATAGGTTGGGAACCAAATCCGGACACCACGCAGTTAAAGCTTTCAGCTCCCAGGATGCACTGGGTTCACTCCATCCCCAAGCCAGAGGGTAAGTAGCCAAAGGCCGGAGGAGGAAAGAAAGAGAAGACTGGAACACTCAAGAACCATACTCACAGAGAAGGAGACAGGAAACCCGTGACCAGTAACACAGCCCACATGAAGCCAGGTGCGTCAGGGCGGGCGCCCTGTGGACTTCGTAGAAACAGAGATAACAAAGGTAAGTTCTTACCATATCTCTTGTTTTCTACTTCAGGGTCCATAGGGGGTCCACAGGGATGACCTTGGGGATGTCCCAAAGCAGTCCTTATAAGGGTGGGGACACTCCTGTGCTGATAGGAGAATCCGTCGCCCAAAGGAAGCATCCTGAGAGGCAAAGGAAACCAATGCATAGAACCGTAAAAAGGTGTGGACAGAAGACCACGTGGCCACCTAGCAAGGCAGAACAGCCGAGGCACCACAGCGAGCCGCCCAGGAGGGGCCCACAGCCTGAGTCGAGTAGGTATGAACCAAAACAGAAAAGGCCTAGCCTATGTGTAGGCCCCTGAGATGTGAAGTCATCTAGTCAATGTCAATTTATTGGCCAGCCATCCCTTCCTGTGAAATCCAAAAACCACAAAAAAGTAATCTAATTTCCTGAAGGAACTTGAACGGATCACATAAATCCGGGGAGGCCGGACAATGAGGCCACACCAGCCGAGAGGAATGGTGACTGAAATGTCAGTACCATAAGTTTAATAAGGAATACTATGGAACTTAAAAACCACTTTAGGAAGAGACACACGGCGAGTGCAACTCACAACCCTGACATGGTGGACTAACCAGAAGAGGGAGCCACCCGAGAATGCGCCCAATTCCGATACTCTCCTGGCAGATGCAAACGCCATAAGAGAGAGAGAGAGCCTAAGCAATAGATCAAGTAATGGCTATCACAGCCAGTGGTTCACTGAATGTCCCAGGAGGGCACGAAGAACCACTACTAAACCCCAAGGAGCCCCTAGGGGGGGAGAAAGGGAGGCATAATCCAGAAAACACCCTGAAGGATGAACCGGATACCAGAGACTGGAGCAATTCCACATCCGAACCATACTGACAGTGTAGAGATTTGCACTGTCAGGAAGGCCAGGCGGAGGGTGAGACCCAAGCCAGCTGGAAGGAATGCCAGAATTTCTGGAAATCCTAAACACCGGAGGATTGAAGCGACAGGTATGATACCATAAGAATTATGTATGCCACAGTTTGTGGTAGATCCCAGCAAAAGCTTGTCTATGTGCTCTAAACATCTCAATGATGACAGAGCCAGAGAAGCCTTAGGACCACAGTAGGGACGCAGCCAAAGACGAACGATCCAGGTCCAGGGCAAAACAAGGACCCTGAGACAACAGGTCCAGATAGTGAAGCAGCAGGAATGGAGTATCGATGGGGAGACTCCAAAAATTGAAGTACCCATGATGTCCGGGGCAATCAGGAGCCACCAGGAGGACCGCACCTCCGTCTCGATTGAAAAGCTTCCGAAGACCTCGAGGAAGAAGGGAGACCGGAGGAAACAGTTACACAAAGTGGAAGAACACTTCACTGACAATGCGTCACTGAAGGTTGCTTCAGCACCTCAAGAGCTGAACTCTAACACCGGCAGTGTGTGATAGAGTCAGAAGGCCATGAGGACCCCCTCTGGGAGGCCTGCTCTGCTCACTAGGAGTTGAAACCTCTCTTGGAGAAGAGACCAATCCCCGGGATGCACGTCGTGACGGCTGAGGAAGTCCGCTTCCCAATGGAGAACTCCCGGAATGAACACTGCAGAGATAGCCGGGAGGAGACTCTCGGACTATGTCAGAATGTGTGACACTCCCGTCATTGCTACCCAACGACCAGTGTCTCTTAGATGTAAGCCACTGTTGTGACACTGTCGGACTGAACCATTTCAGGTTCACCATGAAGCCTGTGTTAGGCCAGAGTGAGGGCCCAAGACAGCTTAAAGTTCCAACAAGGTAATTGGCAGGGCGGAAGCGACAGACGTCCAACAGCCCCAAAAAGGAGTACGGACCGGTCACAGCACCTCAGAAACTGGCGTCCGTAGTAAGGATAACCCTAAATGAGATGGCTATAACCACCCACATAGAGACAGACACATCTCCGGAGAGAACATCTCTAAACAGTGATCCGATGGAGAAAACAGTTCCATCTGGAGAGGAGCTGTCTTTGCAAAGGCCTGGAATGGAACTGAGCATATACCACCCTTCTGAAGGTAGACACCCTGGATTCCAGAACCCACATGACCGAGTGTATAGACACTTGTCAACTGTGGAGACATCTGCGCACTCGTAGTTAAATAGTGGAGATCTTGTCTGATGTTAGAAAGGATTCTCCGATTCTGAGAATCCAGCTGGGCTCCCAGATGAATCATATCCTATGAGGAATTCAGGGAGGATTTTTCCCCAGTTGATTAACTCTTCGTGCTAGTGAAGGGAAGCAATGGATAACTGGAAATGCCTTCAAAGAATCCTGGTGATCCTGTAAAGAACAGTAGGTCATCTGAATACAGGAGCAGTCGGATACCCTGAACAGGTGGACTGTCATAAAAGCCATAAATCTGGTAAAGCCCGGTGGGGCTGTGGACAGTCCAAAGGGCAGAACCTGAAAACTGGAAGAGTTGCTGTGGCTCAGCAACCCTGAGCTATTGCTGATGAGAGGGCTCTATAGGTACCTGTAGGTACGTTTCCTGAATAACCAGCGATACCATAAAGTCCCCAGGATCCATAGCTTGGATGATGGAGCATAGGGGTTCCCTCCTGAACCTAGGCACCTTTAGGAATTGGTTCAGGGATTTCAGATAGAGGATAGGCCAATGAGGACCCTTCGGCCTCTGCACCAGAAAGAAAGGTAGAATAACCAGTCCCTCGCTGAGATAGCGGGGCTGGCATAATTACCCCTGCTTATCGCAAGGACTGTACAGCTTTCTGGACTTGTAAGGCCTTGTTCGGGTCTGAAGAAAGGCCTGTGTAGCAAATTATGTGGGGAGGCCATCTGAACAATGAGAGGGCGCACCCGTGAGAGACTTCACCTCTTACCCAAGCGTCCGTGGTGACTTGACACCTGCATGGGCGAACTGAGAAAATTGGAATCTCAATCTAGGATCCCCCAGATGAAGACCTGTCCCGTCAGGCTGAAGGTTCGTCCTTCAGTTTTAGAAGCAGGGCGTCTGGATGACCAGGTCTGCTCGATACCGTGTATGGCGGCCCTCGTGGAGACAGACAGCCTAGGAAAAGACTGGCCTTTAGGCTGTCCCTGAGGACAAAAAGACTCAGATGTAGTCCGAGGCCTCATAGTAGGAGTAGTTGAAGGCGGAAATTTGCCGAGTGAAATTGCCAACGTTGCTACAATCTTGTCAAAGTCAGGACCAAACAAGATCTCCCCAAATAGTCAATTTTAAGGCCCATCATGGAGACTACCTCTGCCGCCCATGAGTGCAGCCATAGGGTATGGTGGCGGATACAGTCGCAGCCGAAACCCTGAAGAGTAGGAGACCGGCATCCAATGTTGGTGCTCCAACATATGAAACTGCATTTTTAAATGTGAGCAACAAAATACGTCTGATCCCCACAAGTTTTTTTATTTTTTTAAGGGCCCAGTACTCAATAGCATTATCCACCCCTGCGATAGCCATGGTTGGATGGGCAACAGCCCCTGAAAACGTGTATATTGTTTTCAGGCAAAGTCACCACCTACGGTTCTGTAGAATCCGTCCGGACAAGGATGGGAGGCATAGTAGCACTCTTAATCAGACGAATAACATGAGGATCCACCCCAGGAAGTGATTCCTATTACTTGCAATGACCCTTAGGGAATGGGAAACATGAGGCCCCACGCTCGTGATACCTCTTATCTGGCATTGCCTGACCTCCGCCATGTGATCCACCCGCTGGTCAGAGATGGGGAAAACAGCCGAAGACACTTTAATTGCTTAAACTGAGGGTGTTTTAATTTTAAGTGCAGGTCCAACATCCTCTATAACCAGAATGGACATGACCACCAGCACCAAGGCAGGGATAAACAATACTTGATTTAGGCACCCCCTCGTGTGAAGGAGTCCGACACCACATCGAGTGCACCCTTGGCTGACGATCTGTGTTAGACAGCAGTGCAAACTGGGTAGTAACTACAGGGAGTTTATTATGCCATTTTGTGTACCGTAGAAATGACATCCACCCAGGGTGGCTGTTGTGGTAGTCCCTGCCAGGGAAATGACAGTGTTACCTGAGAGAATTTTAAAAACCCCAGTAGGGAGCAATAGTCTGTGTCACAGGGTTAATTGCAAGAACTGCAAGATACCCCAAGAGGGAAGGGTAGCATGTTGAAGCAACCAAAAGTGGGTTGCAACTAAGGGGGCCGTCAGGTGATCCGCAAGGGAGGTCAGTGTCCAGAGAAAACTGCCCATGGGGGATTCCTCATACATAACCCTTTCCGAGTTAAATCCTCCACATTCACACCTGCAGCACATGACAGGCAGGATAGCAAGAAGGGGTGCAGTATCGTGCTCTATTCCCTAGTCAGACATATCTGACTAACACGCCATCGTGGAAAATCAAGCAGCGCTATACTGGTACTGACTAACGCTAAGACTAGCTGCAGGTACCCATCATCAGCATATGCAACACACAGTTCCATCTAAAATATGGCAATGTGCAGCCCGCAACAGTATGTGACAAAACCTCACAAATATATATATATATATATATATATATATGGGAGGTCTCAGAACCACCCTAGGTACACCTGTATCCGGGCAGTATCTGGGAAGCCTATAGCGCTGTGTACACTGACCTAATGGTGAGGTACGCAGGGGGACTAGACCAACTGTCATCCTCAGAGATTTCTGCTGCACCATAGAGATAAACTGGCCACTGGAGACCTCAGAGGAAGCGTGGCCCGCAGAGGAAGCAGCTCAGTGACGCCAGACTATAGACACTGAAAGGAGCGCTGAGGGGAGGAGCCTCTACCATACTGAAGGCTTCCTCCCCTGGCCGGCTATTAACCCCCAGGACGCCGGCTCCCTGTGCCGATCTATAAGTCCCTGGCGGTCTAGTGGCCACGCGGGGTATGGGGGGCCCGCCGCCACTGCCAGCGCCTCCGGCCTGTCCCCAGAGACCGGAGGCATCGGACTGCATTTTAAATACGCGGATCACCGCAAGTGGTGATTCGCAACCTTACCTGCTCCCCATCGATCCGGCAGCAGTCCTGGGCGCCCACAGGGTCCGGCTAGTACAGACTCTGGGGTCTTGCTGAGATCCCCAGAAGCTTGGACGTCCTATGGACAGTACGACGCTGCCGCTCTGAAGAGTCCAAAAGTAAGAAAAAACTGAACTCAGAAAATAAAAATAAAGCTTAGGGGCTGCTACTCAGCCCCCCTGCGATAAGTGACCCGACTCAGGCCAGGCACCAACTTAAACTGAGGTGCCTCTGGCTTGGGGGTGGGGTTATAGGGAGAGTGGACCCAGTGCATCCTGGGAGCTAAACGTATACCCAAAGGTCAACCCTGTGGACCCCTTATGGACCCTGAAGTAGAAATATCTATTTCTGACGGCCATATCCAAACATCTTTATATACAAAGCCAACAGACCGTAACAAGTTACTGCATTGGCACAGCTTCCACCCACCTGCCTCTAAACACGGGGTACACTATTTGTAACTATTGAGAATCAGGCGAACAACATTGGATCCTGAGCTTGCCGAAATTCAGATGAATAAAATGATAGACAAATTTCTGGTGAGAGGTTATAGTAAGGATTTACTTATAGAATCGAAAGAGAGGGTAGTTATGCTGGATAGAGACCAGCTACTATCTAAAAAAAAAAACCTACACATTTCTCAAACTACCCTGTTTCCTTGGGTTACACAATATAATTCCACCAGTCAAGTTGTTAATGGAGCATCCAAAAAATTGTGGTCCAGGATACAAACAGATGCGGAGTTGGGCCTTTGTGAAGCGAAACTCATGGCAAGTTATAACAGAGGACGTAATCTTAGAGATTCTCATTAAGACCCATATAACTAAACCTAAAGGAGGAACATGTTGGTAATTTTTTGATTGGCAAGAAAGGTTGCCATCAATGCCCATGTACTACATATGGCTTCATGATTCCAGGAGACACATTCCATCACCCACACTCTGGGAAACCATACTCTATTAGACAGACTTAAACCACGTATTTAGACAAACATGTATCAAATTACTTGCCCCTGTGGGTTGTCATACATTGGGAAAACAGAACGCATGTTCAAAGAACGTATGACAGCCCACAGGACGGTGTTATAAGAAATGTAATGGAGGGGTATGGTGCGCAATTAAGGTCCAGTAAGAACAAATAAAATTAATTGATTCTTCAAAGCTGCTACAGTTGGGGGGAACTGCAACCCACCAGTTAATAGAGACAAACAAAGAAGAAATACTGTAGCGCTAGTAGAAACAATAAATACAATTTAATATCAATTGTGACAATATATAAAACAATGTAACAAGTACATATACAACAATACACTGTATCTGATAAAAAGTGTATGCAAAAATTCTTTCAAGAGTAGTAGATATTTTCCAAGGTAGTTTATACAAATAATGTAATATCAGGGAGAACTTTGACTTAGATGTGACCCCAATGGGTAAATTCTCACCATGAGATAGGTTGGTATATTGTTCTCCAAGATAACTTCAATAGTGGGTTTCTTATAGGAGGCGTGGTATATATAAACTTTATCTTGCGGCTCACCTGGTTCTCATACAATGTTTGGTCGGAGAAATCCAATGACGTGTGGCTAAAAAAGCTTGGTATCCACGGCTGTTAAGCCAGAAGCGGTCCTAGACCGATGTGCCATCTGTGGGGAAGCTGCCACTGTGTAGGTACAGCCAGTGGAGTGAGTAACATGCTCTCATCCGAGGAAATGGATGCAGCTGCTGCCGAAATATTTTCGGGTCTCAACCTGAGAGAGCTTGCGCAGTCTGAGTGAGGCAATTGTGATTTGTATACCATGGTCTCACTTAGAATATATAGCACCTAGTATATTACTAGATGATGCATATATAATATATAGAATCCATGTAATTAAACAATGCATGTTGAAATGTAAAATAATACTAATAAAAACTAGGAATAATATTACTAAACTTAATACGCTAATGATATATAAAAGATCTATATAAAGGGAAACTAATGTGCTCATAAAGTACAATATGGTTGAGCAAATTTTTTTTAAAAAATAGACATATATCAAGAGTAAGTTGTTATATTACCAAGCTTTTTTAGCCACACGTCATTGGATTTCTCCGACCAAACATTGTATGAGAACCAGGTGAGCCGCAAGATAAAGTTTATATATACCACGGCTCCTATAAGAAACTCACTATTGAAGTTATCTTGGAGAACAATATACCAACCTATCTCGTGGTGAGAATTTACCAATTGGGGTCACATCTAAGTCAAAGTTCTCCCTGATATTACATTATTTGTATAAACTACCTTGGAAAATAACTACTACTCTTGAAAGAATTTTTGCATACACTTTTTATCAGATACAGTGTATTGTTGTATATGTACTTGTTACATTGTTTTATATATTGTCACAATTGATATTAAATTGTATTTATTGTTTCTACTAGCGCTACAGTATTTCTTCTTTGCTCGGTGCTATAAGAGCAGTAATAGTGAACAGCTGGTTGCAAGGGATTTCACTATAGCTAAGCATCCCCTATCATCGCTCTGTTATAGGATGATAATGAAATAATGAGGGAATAGCCCACACCTGTTCATGAAATAGCTTTTGAGTTAATAGTCCCATTACTTTTGGCCCCCTAAAAAGTTCGAGGCACATATAGAAACTGTTGTAATTCCTACGCCGTTCATCTGATTTGGATGTAATTACCCTCAAATTAATCTGAAAGTCTGCAGTTAAAGCACATCTTGTTTGTTTCATTTCAAAGCCATTGTGGTGGTGAATAGAGGCCAAAATATGAAAATTCTGTCAATGTCCCAATATTTATGCACATGACTGTATAAATACTTACATCTTAACTAATAAATACATAAGTGTTAATCAAACTATACCAAAATTAGTAAATATATGAAAGCCATAACTAAGCAATGTATCCTGCATGATGTTACTAACAGAATCCAAAGATCCATATACCTAGCTAGCACAACTAGCCATTATACTTGTATACCTAGATTTTAATAAGGGTAATACATATATATCATAAATAACTCTATCCTGAAGCTATACTCCACCTCCAAATACGTAATTTTCATAAAAAGTACTGGAAACCTATTTGTTCATTAAGCCCCTTGACAACAAGGGTCCCTAATTTATGGATCCATTTGATTTCAGTCTAACAATTTTAATCCCCTATTGCCTCCTCGTATATCCACTGGGATATGATATATATATATATATATATATATATATATATATATATAAATATACTGGGATATGATATATTTATATATTTATATATATATATATATATATATAAATATATTGCAAAAAAACACACAACACCTGAAGTTCTGATAACAGGTGCAAGGCCAAACAAATGTCAATATAGCAAAACCGTCCACTTGTAGATCCACCAGGGGCTCAACCAGAGACGAGGCCAGCACTCAATTAGTATCATGAATTTAATCCACGAACAAGGCTTTATAGCAACACTGTAGTGAACAGTAGATACATCTTATTCAGCATATCATACATTACAGCAGGTACGAGCATCCACACATCAAGGCTCCTTCCCCCACTGTCAGATCCCTACAGCTGTTTCGGTGTCAACCGTCATCAGGGGATATCAGAGAAAAAGTGAACAGTGTAACATATAAATACCTGTTCCGATCAGCTAAAGAACACGTCTCACCTGTGTAAACAATCATGCCATGCCCGCAAACAAAGCCGCGTGCAGCCGCGGAGAACACAGTCGCCTGTCAGTGACGCAGATCGGAAGTCCCGATGCCTGTCACCCGCGACCACGCTGCCGCACAATCAGCCAGATGGCTCAGGAGACGCCCACAATCACCCTGGAAACCAGCAAAACAGGAAGAGGGTCTAGCAGCAACTGACAGATGAAAAAACATCTACACGCTGTTCATAATATAGTTATCATCTGCCATTGACTCCCATGATAGTCAATTTAACAAAATTGCTCAATACCAGGGTTAAATGTAACAAATTAGAAGTTATCCAAAAGAACATATATGAAAAAGCCGAATACAACAAATACCAAAAAACACTGATGTGTAAACATAGCGCTAGAGACCATAATAGAAAAATATTTTTTCATGAAATACTACAAAAAAGGCGTAAATGATAACTCCTCATTCAGACCCATTGGTGCCATACTGGCGAGTTGATAAATCCAACGGCACTCTTGTTTGAGCAATAATTTACCACTTAAGAGGCCTTGCTTTCTCACAATTGATACTAGTGATGCGTATCACGTCTGAAGCGGATAAAGTGCCAGGGGCTCTGGAAAAAATGGGTCTGAATTTCATAGATCGTGGCTATGACCCAGATGAAGTCCATCAGGCTATTGAACGCTGTAAGAGATTGGATCGTGATGCTCTTTTGGAGACTAAAAAAGATCCTAAAAATGAGAATCGATTGGTGTTTTCAAGCACTCTCTCTATTTCTTCAGGAGTGATTAAAAAAGCAGTTCTTAAGCACTGGCATATCATACATACAGATCCTGTGATGAGTGAATTTTGTGTACACACCCCACTATTTTGCTTTAAACGCAGCAGCAATATTGGAGATATGATTGTACATTCTGACATCAGCCCGAGAGTGAACTCTACTACAGGCTGGCTTAGTTTGTAAAAGGGTGCGTATAAATGTGGTAACTGTGTCAATTGCAGATATATGCAAGCAGGAAAAATTTTCACACATCCTACCAGTGGAGTCTCTTACCAACTACGACACAGGATGACATGAGACACCAAGTTTGTTACCTACGTTATTCGATGTCCGTGCCTAAAGCTACATTATTCGATGTCCGTGCCTTAAGGAACGAATAGCGATGCATCGCTCCCTCAATAAAGAAGGCTGCAACATCAATTGAGGCCAGTACTCCACCGGTTGCGAGACATTTTTCATTTTGTGGACATACCATCAAAGATTTCAGATTCATGCCCTTGGCTCATATACCCCCATTGCGACGTGGGGGTGATGGGAGTAAATTATTGCTCAAACAAGAGTGCCGTTGGATTTATCAACTCGCCAGTATGGCACCAATGGGTCTGAATGAGGAGTTATCATTTACGCCTTTTTTGTAGTATTTCATGAAAAAATATTTTTCTATTATGGTCTCTAGCGCTATGTTTACACATCAGTGTTTTTTGGTATTTGTTGTATTCCTCTTTTTCATATATGTTCTTGTGGATAACTTCTAATTTGTTACATTTAACCCTGGTATTGAGCAATTTTGTTAAATTGACTCAATATTATCATGGGAGTCAATGGCAGACAATAACTATATTATGGACAGCGTGTAGATGTTTTTTCATCTGCTGTCAGTTGCTGCAAGACTCTCTTCCTGTTTTGCTGGTTTCCAGGGTGATTGTGGGAGTCTCCTGAGCAATATGGCTGATTGTGCGGCAGCGGGGTCACGTGGTCGCGGGTGACAGGGATCGGGACTTTCGAACTGCGTCACTGACAGGCGACTGTGTTCTCCGCGGCTTTGTTGGCGGGCATGGCCTGCTTGTTTACACAGGTGAGACGTGTTCCTTAGCTGATCGGAACAGGTATTTATATGTTACACTGTTCACTTTTTCTCTGATATCCCGATGACGGTTGACACCAAAACAGCTGTAGGGATCTGACAGTGGGGCAAGGAGCCTTGATGTGTGGATGCTCGTACCTGCTGTAATGTATGATATGCTGAATAAGATGTATCTACTGTTCACTACAGTGTTGCTATAAAGCCATCTTCATGGATTAAATTCATGTTACTAATTGAGTGCTGGCCTTGTCTCTGGTTGAGCCCCTGGTGAATCTACAAGTGGACGGTTTTGAATATATTAAAAAAATATATATATATTTTAAACCAATGAAAGATTAATCAGCGCCTCCTGGATGTAATCTATACACTCATGGAATAATCTTAATCAATAGCACTCTCCCCTTAACTACTAGGTGTCAGCTATAAAACAAGAGATATGGTAAGAACTTACCTTTGTTATCTCTGTTTCTACGAAGTCCATAGGGTCCACAGGGTGACCTTGGGGTATAGCTGGATCCTGGATCCTCGGGCACCACGGAGTTAAAGCTTTCAGCTGCTCCCAGGATGCACTTGGGTCCAACCTCCCCTATACCCCGCCCCCGAGCCACAGGCACCTCAGTTGGTAAGCAGCCCAGGCCGGAGGAGGAGACGAAACAGAGAGAAGGAAGACTGGAACACACAAGAACCATACTCAAAGAAACGGGAGACGGAAAACCGGTGACCAGTCACACAGCCCATATGAAGACAGGTGCGTCAGGGCGGGTGCCCTGTGGACCCTATGGACTTCGTAGAAACAGAGATAACAAAGGTAAGTTCTTACCATATCTCTTGTTTTCTACTTCAGGGTCCATAGGGGTCCACAGGGTGACCTTGGGGATGTCCCAAAGCAGTCCAACTAAGGGCGGGGATGCTCCTGTGCTGATAGGAGAACCCGGCGCCCAAAGGATGCATCCTGAGAGGCAAAGGTGTCAAACGCATAGAACCTCAAAAAGGTCTGAATGGAAGACCAGGTGGCCGCCTTACAGAGCTGAACAGCAGAGGCGCCACGTCTAGCAGCCCAAGAGGGACTCACAGACCGAGTGGAATGAGCCTTAACAGAGGCTGGAACAGGTAAACCCTCCTGCATATAAGCCTCAATAATAACAGAACGAAGCCAACGGGCTAGAGTCTGTTTGGTTTTCACAAGAGGGGTTGGCCTGCCAACAAAGAGGATAAACAAAGAATCCGACTTCCTCACAGAACTAGTCCGGTCCACATAAACCTGGAGTGCACGGACAACGTCTAAGGAAGTCTCCCCAGCCGAAAGATCAGGCGACTGAAAGGCTGGTACAACAATTTCCTGATTAATGTGGAACCTGGAAACCACCTTAGGCAGGAAATCAGGACGAGTGCGAAGCACCGCTCTGTCCTGATGAAAAATCAGAAAAGGGGGACGACGAGAAAGCGCCCCCAAATCTGAAACCCTCCTGGCAGAAGCAATTGCCAAGAGGAAAACAGTTTTAAAAGTTAGCCACTTGAGCTCCACTGACTCCAAGGGCTCAAAAGGCGGACCCTGTAAGGCCCGAAGAACCACCGCCAAATCCCACGGGCCACAGGTGGCACAAAGGGAGGCTGGATTCTCAAAACTCCCTGGAAAAAGGTGTGTACTTCCGGCATAGCAGCGATCCTGCGCTGGAACCACACCGACAGAGCAGACACGTGCACCTTCAGCGAGGAAAGACGTAATCCTAAGTCCAAACCCGACTGAAGGAAAGCCAGAATACGCGAAACCCGGAACACCTGGGGATCATAGTTTCTGGCTTCGCACCACTGAAAGAAAGTGTGCCACACTCTGATAGATCCTCGCGGAAGCAGGCTTGCGCGCCCTCAGCATGGTGGTAATAACGGAGCTAGAAAAGCCCCGAGACCTCAGGACGGCTGTCTCAAGAGCCACGCCGTCAAAGATAGTCGACTCAGATCCGGGTGAAGACAGGGCCCCTGAGACAACAGGTCCCGCCGTTGAGGTAGGAGGAACGGAGCATCGATGGACAAGCTCCGCAGATCGGAGTACCACGGCCTTCTGGGCCACGCTGGGGCCACCAGGATCAGTGTGCCTCCGTCCTGTTTGAACTTGCGCAGGACCCGAGGCAGCAGAGATATTGGAGGGAACAAGTAAGCCAGCTGAAACAGCCATCTCACCGACAGCGCGTCTATCAGACTTGCGCCTGCGTCCCTTGTCCTTGACCCGTACACGGGCAGCTTGTGATTGTGACGGGACGCCATCAGGTCCAGCTCTGGCAGCCCCCACTTGTCCACGAGTAGTTGGAATACTTCTGGATGAAGCGACCATTCCCCGGGATGCACGTCGTAACGGCTGAGGAAGTCTGCCTCCCAATTGAGGACTCCTGGGATGAAAACTGCCGAGAGAGCTGGAAGATAGCGCTCCGCCCAAGCCAGGACGCGGGACACCTCCGACATCGCAGCTCGACTGCGAGTCCCTCCCTGGTGATTGATGTACGCCACCGTGGTGGCGTTGTCTGACTGCACCTGAACAGCCCTTCCGTGAAGAGCGGTGCCGGACGACTGCAGGGCTCTGTATACTGCCCTCAGTTCCAGGATGTTGATGGGAAGAATCGCTTCCTCCGCCGACCAACGACCCTGAAGTGACAAGGAGCCTGTCACCGCCCCCCAACCCCAAGACTGGCATCTGTCGTGAGCAGAACCCATTCCGGGATCCAAAAAGGGGCGCCCCTCTAGGAGATGAGCTGTCTGCAGCCACCAGGCTAGGGACAGACGCACCTCCGAGAACACCAGCATCTGAGAGCGGATCCTGTGTGGCAATCCGTTCCATTCCGAAAGAATTAGCCCCTGCAGGGCCTGGAATGGAACTGGGCAAACTCCACCATGTCGAATGCCGACACCATGGACCCCAAAACTCTCATCACTGAGTGCACCGATACTCTGCCACTGCTCAGACAGCCGTGAATCCGCAGCTGTAAGGAGGAGACCTTCTCTGGAGTCAGAAAAATCCGTTGCTGACGAGAGTCCAGCAGGGTCCCCAAATGAACCATCCGCTGTGATGGGATGAGGGAGGACTTCTTCCAGTTGATCAACCAGCCGTGCGCCTGTAGACAAGCGACCGTCAGGAGGAGATGCTGGATCAGTACCTCTGGGGTGCTTGCCAGCAAGAGGTCGTCTAGATACGGTAGCAACCGTATCCCCTGGCTCCGAAGGTGAGCCGCCATGACCGCCATCACCTTGGTAAATACCCTTGGTGCCGAGGAGAGACCAAAGGGTAGAGCCCTGAATTGGTAGTGGTTGTGGAGAATAGCAAACCGCAGAAACTGTTGGTGCGATGTTGCTATAGGCACATGGAGGTAGGCGTCCTGGATATCCAGGGAGACCATATAATCCCCCGGTTCCATCGCCAGAATGATGGAACGCAAAGTTTCCATCCTGAATTTGGGAACCCTGAGAAACCTGTTCAGGGACTTCAAATTGAGGATGGGGCGATGAGAGCCATTGGGTTTCTGCACCAGAAACAGCGTAGAGTAATACCCCATCCCACGTTGAGACTGTGGTACGGGTATAATGACCCCCGCCGTCAGCAAGGCCTCTATGGCTTCCTGAACCTGCAAGGCCTTGGTTTTGTCCTGAGAAGGACTTGTGCAAAAAAAAAAAACTGGCAAGGCGGCCTGTGCCGAAAAGACAGGGCGTACCCCTGGGAGACCACTTCTCGCACCCAGGCATCCGTGGTGGTATTGTGCCAGCACTGGGCGAATTGAAGTCAGCCTCCCACTCTGGGGTCCCCCAGAGGGAGGCCCGTCCCATCACGCAGAAGGCTTGTCTTCTGGCTTGGAAGAAGGGCGCCTAGCACTCCAGGCTTGCTTCTTTGGCTTTGAGGCGGTCTTGGGTGCGGACTGCCTCGGGAAGGACTGACCCTTTGCCTTGCCCTGAACCCGAAAGGAACGAAAGGCCGAGCTCCGGACCTTAGCAGGTGTAGTAGCTGAAGGGAGGAAGGCTGACTTGGATTTCGCCAGGGTATCTACTATTTTGTCCAGGTCCAGACCAAATAGTAATTCTCCATTAAAAGGTAAGGCCTCCAAGCCTTTCTTTGAATCAGCGTCTGCTCTCCAAGACCGCAACCACAAGGATCTACGAGCAGACACTGCTGCCGCCGAAACCCTAGAGGTCAACAAGCTAGCATCCAAAGATGCTTCTCCAATGTAGGAGGCGGCATCTCTCATCTGTCCTAACAACGCCCTCTGGACGTCCGGAGCTTCATCCGTAAACGCGTCCTCCAAGGCGTTGGCCCACCCCTCAATGGCCTTGGCCACCCAGGAGATGGCCATGGACGGCCGGGCTACCGCCCCTGAGAGAAAATAAATAGACTTTAAACAAGTCTCCACCTTCCTGTCCGTAGGATCCTTCAGCGAGGATATAGACGGCAATGGCAAAGTAGCACTCCTGATGAGGCGTGTTACATGGGAATCGACTGCAGGCGGAATTTCCTATTTCTTACAATGCGCCTCCGGGAATGGATAATTGGACGCCAAGCGTTTCTGTGGCAGGAAACGCTTACTGGGTGTCTGCCAGGCTACCGCCATGTGATCAGTCAACTGATCAGACAAGGGGAACGCTGCAGAAGTAACCTTAGCTCTTTTAAAACTAGGATACCTCGACTTGGGAGCGGGTGCCTCATCCTCAATCAGAAGAATGGCCCGCACCGCCTTAACCAGAGCCCGCACATTGATGGAAGACTTAGTGTCTACCTCCTGGACTGAGGCATCTGAGGCAGAGTCATCCTGCACCTTACCATCATCCGAGGACACCTCAGAATCCGGAAGATGCGCAGCCTGCGCCATGACTGAGCGTTTAGACGCCCTGGAGGGCACGTCACTGCGCAACATCGACTGAAAAGCCGAAGATGTTGCCGCCAAATCTTGGACAGTGTGGGAAAGCGCATCCACCCAGGTTGGAGCTGCCACAGGAGCCTGAAACGGCACCACAGCCTGCTGTGCCACAGGGGTGGACTGAATATACATTGGCAACCCCGCATAGGGACCAACAGGCTGAGACCCCGGGGGAGTCTGCAATAATTGTGGGACACCCGGGGAATGGGGGATGGCAGGCTGGGGCAACGCCCTAGTAGGGGCGGCAGTCGGGACCGACAGACGGTCCGCGATGGACACCAGCACCTGGGAAAACATCGCCCATGGTGGCTCCTGCGACATGGGAGGTTTAGACATACCAGGGAGCGCCTGGCACCATCCACACAGGCCGTCCTGTGACAAATCCTCCCTATCCACTCCTGCAGAACAGCGCCTGCAGGAGAACAATACCGGAGCCCCGGAGTGCTCAATCTCCTCCTCGGACATGACGTTGGAAGAAAACGTGCGCACTCACCCGTGTGCTGGACAACAGCCCACAATATGGCACCGTGTAGCACACAACTGTATGTGACGGACCTCACCAATACGTGATCTATATAGGTGAGGTCAGTAGAAACACCCTTCCCCCGCACACCTGTAGGGCTTGTAGGAGAAGGAAAGGGATAGGTATAGGCTGACAGTAAGTAGAAAAAAGACACAGACAGGCAGCACTAGCAAAAGTCACATACCATGCAGGAAGATATACTCACTGCACCTTTCCACTACAATCAACCTCCCAGATTCAGTGTCTGGGAGGGCTATAGCGCTGTGTACACTGTCCTTTTGCAGGGGAGAGGTACACAGGGGGACCGGTCCGCGTGCTCCCTGAGAGTATCCACGCTGCCACAGAGAAAATGGCCGCTGGAGACCTCAGAGGAGGAGTGGCCGAGTATCTGCAGCTCAGCGACGCCAGACTCCGAGCTGAAAGGCGCGCTGAGCTGAGGAGCCGCTAGACAGGGAAGGCTTCCTCCCCTGGCTAGCATATTAACCCCCGGGTTGCCGGCATCCCGCTTGCCGCGATATTAACCCTGGTGGTCTAGTGGTCTGGCGGGGTATGCATGGGACTGCATTTACCTGATCTCCCCGGCGTCTTCCGGCAGCAGTCCCGGGGGAAACCAGAGTCCGGCTAGTACAGACTCTGGCTTCCCCCGCCACGATCCCCAGTTCAGTGCTGGCGTCGCGGCGCCAGAAGGGAGGAGCGGCAGCGTGGGAGTCTGTACAGACAGCCCAGCGCTGCTGCTCTAGAGAAAAAACTTATAGTAAAAAATAAATAAATTTAACTAAGTTAAATAAAAAATTAAAAGCTTTAGGGGGCTGCTCCTGCAGCCCACCCCGCAGGGTGACCCGACTCCGGCCGGGCACCATCTAAAACTGAGGTGCCTGTGGCTCGGGGGCGGGGTATAGGGGAGGTTGGACCCAAGTGCATCCTGGGAGCAGCTGAAAGCTTTAACTCCGTGGTGCCCGAGGATCCAGCTATACCCCAAGGTCACCCTGTGGACCCTGAAGTAGAAACAAGAGATATGGGCATAGCAGTGGTATACTGCTATTGAATAGAAAAAATTATTAAAGAGCGAGCTTGATAGACAGCGACAATAGTGCTAATAAAAATAATAATGAAGGTAAAAAATAATATATAAATAATTATTATTTTTTACCTTCATTATTAATATTTTTATTAGCACTATTGTCGCTGTCCATCAAGCTCACTGGTATATATATAAAAAAAAAATTATATCATTTATTTTCCTATACCACACACACGAAAGGAAGTGGAATGAGGGCACTCACCGCATGTTGATAAATCAGCTTGTTTAATCAAATAGATCAATTTTCCTGGTTGCTACATAAGCAAAGTTTACCGACATTTTGGTCTACACAGAGACCATTATCAAGGTACAGCAATCCAATGTTAATAGAACAGCTTAGGTCCAAACGAGCCATCAAGTACAGGAACCAACACAGCACATCATAGGAGTACACCATGCAGTCTCTCCGGGCCCCCGTTATATAGCACTCCTACATAGAGGCAATAATCAATTAGGCAAAATGATTGGCCAGCCACTTACCCGAATGCATATAACAGGGGCCCGGCGAGACTGCATGGTGTACTCCTATGATGTGCTGTGTTGGTTCCTGTACTTGATTTATCAACATGCGGTGAGTGCCCTCATTCCACTTCCTTGTGTGTGGTATTGGACTATATGTATTACTTGGTCTTTGACCTGAGAGGAGCACCACTTTTCTTTACAAGTTGGCTTTAATGATGATGTGAGTGCAGAGATAGATATAGATATATATATATACACACACATATACATACACACAGCTTGGTATCATTAGGAGTGGTGACTGATCAGGATACCCACTCTCAGGATAGGAGTAACCTATCAATACGACTAGGCACTGTTCTCCAAACCCCATCCACCAGATAGACTTCAGAAACTACTGTTACAGGAATACAGCATCTGCTAAATTGTGGTTATAAGAGCCTAAAGGCTGGACAGACACCTGGGCAACCCAGGTACCTGCAGACCAAAGGGCAGATTTATAAATACACACTTACCAATCTGCTGCTTGATGTGTCTGCGCTGACATCACAACTGGGTGGCCATTAAAATTTGCTCACCAAGTTGAGATATCAGCAGGTCACTGCAGCAGTGTACAGGAAGTCTGCAAATGTGGCCATATATCAGCATCGGCTGGGCTGCAGGGCCGCTGTGATGTCTGAATGACGTACTTCACAGACGTCATCTGTACACACCTACAGATGCACCATGCCACACGTCGTTCGTCGGCTGATTGAACATATTGCATAGTGTATCCAGCATAAAAAATAGCCTGTTATTTGCACATCCCAACCACACCCCACCAGGCCTGACACTTCCAACATTTATAAGTTGCATTGCATTCCAATAATAAGCAGCACATTTTTAGTGCAAGAGTGAAGTAGTAGGAGAGGACTTCCTAAAATGCAGATTGAGATGGTGGAAGAACATTGGCCTGCAATCAGATTTTCTACTTTTTTAATTTTCACATGGACAATTGTAGGCTGTACATAAGAAAGCACCCAGAGGGTAAAGTCTGCAAATATGTAATGACCCAATTCTACCCAAGTAATTTACAAATCAAGAGAGCAAGAGGTGAAAGAATTGCTCTTTAATGTAGAAGTCAGTAAACAGTATGTGAAACAAATTGAATGAAACAATAAATAGCATTGAGACCAGGCTAAGTGGAATTGGCTTCTAGTAGGATATCTTCCAGTACAGATGTCACTCCTCTGTTTCACCAGGTCGGCGTACGTCATCAATCTTCAAAATCATTTTGACCACTTGTGTAGCTAAGGAAATCTGTTGTTTTTTACCAATCAACGTTTCTATCACATGCTGTTGCTTCATGTCTGAGAAAGGAAACAAATATATAAAACCCCACCAAAGTCAAAGAGAAGCAGCATGTTATAACTTCTGGGGACCATTGCAGTGTAATATTGTTTATGTCTAACTGCTATTAAGCTATTAACAAGCCCTCCCACATGTCTTTCACATTTAGATGAGCTTTGGAAAACCCAGTGATCTTGAAGAAAGTTATTTTGCACCCTCCCAGTTAACCTACAGACGTGTGCTCATACATCTAGCCTCCTTGCACATTAGTCGTGCCACGCCGTTGAGTGATTTAGTAGCGCAGTCTCGTTTCCTGCAATTTTTTACCTTGAAATGAGTCTTATTCACACAGATGTGAATATGACCCACAAGCAGCTTCTGGTGATTAAAATATGCGGCATGCCTATATTCTGTGTGCAACTGCAGGTGTTTCTGCATGCGAAATGCTACGCTAGTGTGTTAGCGGCTGTAACACTAATGTAGTGTTTCGATGCAAATACACCTGCACACAGAACATAGGCATGCTGTGCGAACAACACTCATTTTCACAACAATTATAAGCAGCTCCCACGTTGTGTAGCGCACAGAGAATAAATGTATGTGGACACATCGGTAGATAAAAAAAATGTTTTAGTTTTGTATAAGCAATCATTTAAAAAAAAAAGAGAAGCCAAGATTGTATACTGTTGTTAGGCCTACCTTATTACCATACAAATACAGAAGAAGAGGAGAAAATACTCAAGGGACATCCCTTCTGATTCTGAATACATTTATATTTAGTATAGCCACCCATTACCCCAAATATTACAGCTGTCTTCTAACTGGTCATGTACAAATATTGGCAGATGTAATGGACATTGATTGTTATAACAGCACGAGTGGCTAGAGCAGCAGATCAGAGACAACAATATTGTGGTAGGTGATGTAGTCCAAGGATATCTAGCGTCAGGCTACATTAACCCAGAGGGTGTTCTCAACTAATGAAATCTCAGGTTATAATCTTTGCAAGACCAGGTGAAATACTTAAAGAATAAGCAGCACTTAAAACGAAGGCACCAATGTTGAATCCTTACACATACAAAGAAAAAAAAAGAAAAAAATTCTTACTGAAGTGACTCCACCTTATTAGCTCCCCTGACTGGGAGCTATTCAGTTTTTTTTTTTTTCTTGCCTCAATAGCCAACATGCATTAAACAGTATTTCTTTTATTACATTTTTGTTTACATAATATAGGTTTTGACACCAGTGTGGCTTTGTATGAAACTGTTCTATGAACAGGTGAATATGCACTAAAAAGAACCTAATTACTTCTAACTTTTGTGATCCCCCCTCACCCATCTATTAACCTTTAACTTTGTCACCCACTTCACATCCAAAATAAAATGCATATAGACAAGCTCCCACTAGTACCTCCATGCCCCACCCTTTCTCCCCAAACTCCTCCCTACAAGTCTGACTTCCTACTTCCGTGTTTCTGGAGATTAGTTTCTGGTCTTAGGGGTACGGTGTAGTTTTAACACTCAATTTTAATAGGCCAGTTAAAAGTTTCTATCAACAAACTGCGCTTTGAATGAATTTCACAACTGTATTCAACTTCAGAATTGGTAAATATAGCAATACTGTCAGAAAAAAAAAAATAGTAGCTCATTATAGCTTACCATTAGTGCCCTTTTGCAAGCAGTCAATGCCAAGTGCAGGGTTCTTTTCTTTAACTTGCTTTGCACGTATTTCAGTCATGTTTTGAATAGGGCTCCTACCACTGTTCTCTGCAAGTGACATTGGAATAGTTTCCAAAGCATCAGCAAAAGCTCGCATAGCATACTGCTCCAAGGATGGACACTACACAGGAGAGGGTGGGAAAGAAAGAAACAAAAAAAAAAAAAACAAGTTCAGACAAGACGCTACATCCATATCTTCAATTCCATTGGGGTGGTGGGGGAGGGCACCAAGGTCACTGACACAGAGACTGGTCCAGGAGTTGGGCACTTACTGTCAATTCTGCGCAAAGTCACAAACTCTAGATTCCCTCCCATCAGGGAAGCTCAATTAACTAAACCAAATAGTAGAGATATCACCACACATGAACAAGAAAAGTTTGGAAAAATGTAAAAACTGTAAAATGAAAATAAAACAGAGAAGAGCATAAAGGAAGGGAGTGCGGTGTTCAATGGAAGCGTAGAAATGGATTTACCATAAGTACTAAATCCCATTTTTCCTTTCATCTAGTTGGGGGACACCACAACCAAGGCAATGTTCCATACCTGCCCCTTGAGGGTTTGCCAGGGCTCGACAAATCCCAGGTCACCATGGTGACCAGATTTTGCTGCCTGGCTACCAGGTTTTACAGGGAGGGAGGAAGCAGATCTTTGTCAGCCCCAGTGGAGATACGTGAGCATGCCTGTAGTATTGTGGCGGGCATTTCATGCACAGGAGTGCATGTGTTGAGTGTCGCCTGCAGTGACTGTTGTGCCTGTATGTCCCAGCCTGCGTGGACTTCTGCTGTCCATCCCAACTGTCTGCTGTCACCTAACTACGGCTGCATAGCAGCTCTCCGGCAAGAGGGTCTATGCGTGGCCGGGGATTGCGGCTCCGGAGAGGTATTGATGTGGCCCAAGGGAGGATGGTGTGGAGGCATGTTTTGCCTGAGCATACCCCCTTAGTTTTGGTTGCCGTGGGGGTTGTTGGTTTCAAATGTGGCCTGTTATTTCTATTTCTGGAAGGGGAGGAGCTTTGCACAGCGAGAGGGGTCTCCAGTTTACTACATCAATTCAGCTGTGGCCATTTTGTGGACTAGTATAGTGTGTGTAACAGAGCTGTGCTCCTTAATCCTGTATTTTTTTTTTGGTGCGGGCCAGGTGCAGTGGTCTGGCTTCTACAATTTGTCCCTGGCTCCAAGATTTTAGAAAAATTTGTCAAGCCCTATGGTATGCCATGAAGTTGTGGATTGCCAATCTTTCAATCCAAGCGTGGCCTCTTTGGACACAATCACACACTGTAAAACATTTGAACAAATTGACATAGAACCAGGACATTACCCAACATATATGTTTCGCCAATGCCGTGTACCGCCACCAGGAGGCATTCACTGGTCTGGCAGAAAGCATTAATTTTTTTTTTTTTTTTTTAAGGAACTGGTTATCCTGTGCAAAATACATGTCTGTCTAGCAAATAACAGAAGTAACCTATTTTGTCAGATTAAGTCACTGGCCAAATACTCTGAGTGTCATATCCTAGTAGCCGATTTCCCATCCACAAAAAGCCAGAGGCTCTGGACCACTTCCAACAAAGCGTAGGAACCCTCGTCTTTTGTAGAGGGTCTCCATTAAAAGAATGAGAATGCCTGGGGTTAAAAAAAGGTTTAATCATGTAGTATATTCCTGTACTCCAAATAATTTAGGGAAACCTATACAAAAAACCTCAGTTATGAAATTTCTAGTAAAAACAGTTTTTCAAACTCAGCCGTCAGGACCCCAAAGAGTACATGTTTTCCAGGTCTACTCACAGAATCACAAGTAAAATAATTAGCTCCACCTGTGGATCTTTTAAAATGTGTCAGTGAGTAATGACTACACCTGCGCACCTGTTTGAGAACCACCACAGTAGAAGATAAATTGACAAAAGCATCATAGTATCCCAAGTGAGGAATTCAATTAAAGTGTCTCTAAATGGAAGATGCTATAAAGTTGTGAGGATCAAATTACAAAATGGTCCCATAAACTACTGGAAAAACAAATGGAGGCTACACATGCAATACTCCAAAATGAATAGGGCCGACATCTGTACCTTTAAGGAACCAAATACCAAACCACTGTAGACTTATGCAAAAAAAAAAAATACAATAGGCAGCCATTTTAAAAAAAGGGAAGAGGTATGAAATCCTTCTCGCACTAACAAACAAATCTTCTATACCCTTCTAGTCTAGTCCAATCAAGATGTCCAGACCTTTAGCTTTAATAATCATAGCAACACCTTTAAAAAGACAAACCAAACTATATCCTGATGAAGAACATTGGGGCAGATGTATGAAGCTCTGGAAAGTGATAAAGTGCAGAGTGATAAATGACCAGCCACTCAGCTCCCAACTGTCATGTTACAGGCTGTGTTTGAAAAATGTCAGTTGGGAGCCGATTGGTTGGTCATTTATCATTCTGCACTTTATCACTTCCCAGAGCTTCATACATCTGCCCCAATACACCTTAACGAAGGTGTAGTTTTAGAGGAAATCGTGAAAATGGAGCCATCTACATCTTTTAAAGGGACTGGGAATAGGACCTCCTTGTCCCGTCCGGCTTCCCTAGATTGACCAGACCACCATCCATCTAATTAGGATTTGAGAACCCAAAGAAACACAGCAATTAAAGGAAAATGTTAAAGGGGCTTACTTGGTATTCACGAGAACCTTTCCCCAGATCTGGAGCAAAAATTACCCACTTTGTGGCTTAATCAAGATGCCACCTTACCGACATCTGACAAAGGTTAGCAGATCAACCAAGTAGGGAACTACTGTCACTGCCTTGAGCTTTGTGTAAGCTTTTGGCGCATTAGCCCAAGTGATACAAAGAGTACAGAAAACAAGAGATATAAGAACTTACCTTTGTTATCTCTGTTTCTACGAAGTCCATAGGGTCCACAGGGTTGACCTTGGGGTATAGCTGGATCTGGATCCACGCAGTTAAAGCTTTTGCTGCTCCCAGGATGCACTTGGGTCCATACTCCTCTATACCCCGCCCCCGAGCCACAGGCACCTCAGTTGGTAAGCAGCCAAGGCCGGAGGAGGAGACTAAACAGAGAAGGAAGACTGGAACACACAAGAAACCATACTCACAGAAATGGGAAACAGAAAACCGGTGACCAGCCACACAGCCCATATGAAGCCAGGTGCGTCAGGGCGGGTGCCCTGTGGACCCTATGGACTTTGCAGAAACAGATAAAGATAAGTTCTTACCATATCTCTTGTTTTCTACTTCAGGGTCCACAGGGTTGACCTTGGGGATGTCCCAAAGCAGCTCAACTAAGGACGGGGACGCTCCTGTGCAGAAAGGAGAACCCGGTGCCCGAAAGATGCATCCTGAGAGGCAAAGTTGTCAAACGCATAGAACCTCAAAAACGTCTGAATTAGAGGACCAGGTGGCCGTCTTACATAGCTGAACAGCAGAGGTGCCACGTCTAGCAGCCCAAGAAAGACCCACAGTACGAGTGAAATTAGCTTTAACAGAGGCTGGAACAGGTAAACCCTCCTGTGCATAAGCCTCACAAATAACAGAACAAAGCCAACGGGCTAACGTTTGTTTGTTGGCAGGACAACACCTCCTGTGAAAACCAAAGAGGACAAACAATGAATCAGGCTTCCTAACGAAAGCAGTCCGGTCCACAAATTCTGAGAGCACGGACTACATCCAAGGAAGCCTCACCAGCTGAAAGATCAGGCGACTGAAAAGCTGGCACAACAAGTTCCTGATTGATGTGGAACTTTGAAACCACTTTCGGCAAAAACTCAGGACGAGTGCGAAGCACCGCTCTGTCCTGATGAAAAAATCAGAAAAGGGGGGCGACAGGAAAGCGCCCCCAATTCTGACACCCTCCTGGCAGAAGCAATTGCCAGGAGAAAAAAAAACGGTCTTAAACGTTAACCACTTGAGTTCCACCGACTTAAGAGGCTCAGAAGGAGGACCCTGCAGGACCCGAAGAATCACCGCCAAGCCCCAAGGTGCCACAGGAGGCTGGACTCGGAGAACACCTTGGGAAAAAAAAAAGTGTGAACATCTGGCAGCGTAGCGATCCTTCGTTGGAACCACACGGACACATGCACAGTCAGGGAGGCAAGGCGTAAGCCTAGGTCCAAACCTGATTGAAGAAAGTCCAAGATCCTAGAAACTCGGAACACCTGAGGATCATAGTTTTTGGACTCACTACTGAAAGTAAGTGCGCCACACCCTGTGGTAAATCCGTGCGGAAGCAGGGCTTGCGTGCCCTGAGCATGGTACTAATAACCGAACCCGAGAAGCCCCGAGACCTTAAGACGGCTGTCTCAAGAGCCACGCAGTCAAAGACAGCCGACCCAGATCTGGCTAAAGGCAGGGCCCTTGAGACAATAGGTCCTGACGCTGAGGAAGAAGGTACGGAGCGTCGATGGAGAGGCTTCTCAGATCGGAGTACCAAGGACGTCTGGGCCACGCCGGAGCCACCAGCACGAGCGTGCCGCCATCCTGCTTGAATTTCCGCAGGACCCGAGGTAGCAGGGATGTCGGAGGAAACAGATACGCCAGGTGAAACATCCATTTCACCGACAGCGCGTCTACCAGACATGCGCCTGCGTCTCTTGTCCTTGACCCGTAAACGGGCAACTTGTGATTGTGACGGGAGGCCATCAAGTCCAGCTTCGGCAGCCCCCATCTGTCCACGAGTAGCTGAAACACCTCTGGGTGAAGCGACTATTCCCCGGGATGCACGTCGTGACGGCTGAGGAAATCCGCCTCCCAATTGAGGACTCCGGGGATGAAGACCACCGAGATTGCTGGAATGTGGCACTCCGCCCAAGCAAGGATGCGAGACCACTCCGACATCGCAGCCAGACTGCAAGTTCCTCCCTGGTGGTTGATGTATGCCACTATGGGGGCGTTGTCGGACTGAACTTGAACCGCCCTTCCCTGAAGAGCGGTGCCGGACGACTGCAGGGCCCTGTACACCGCCCGCAGTTCCAGGATGTTGATGGGGAAAAGTGCTTCTTCCGCAGTCCAACGTCCCTGAAGTGACAACGAGTCTGTTACTGCCCCCCAACCCCGGAGACTGGCATCTGTTGTGAGCAGGACCCAGTCCGGGATCCAAAAGGGGCGCCCCTTGACCAGATGGGCTGTAAGGAAGCCACCAAGCCAAAGACTGACGAACTTCCAGGGAAAACACCAGCATCTGAGAGCGGATCCAGTGAGGTAACCTGTTCCATTCTGAGAGAATCAGCCCCTGCAGGGGCCGTGAATGGAACTGGGCAAATTCCACCATGTCGAATGCAGACACCATGGACCGACAGGCGGCAACTGCTCAGGCAACTGTGTATCCGCAGCTGTAGGAAGATCTTTGCCGACGAGAATCTAGCAGGGCTCCCAAATGAACCATCCTCTGTGATGGAATCAGGGAGGACGTTCTCCAATTTATTAACCACCCATGCGCTTGCAGACAAGCGATCGTCAGGTGGAGATGTTGAAGCAGTACCTCTGGAGAGCTCGCCAGCAAAAGGAAGTAGTCTAGATACGGCAGCAGCTGTACATTCTGGCTCCAAAGATGTGCGGCCATGATAGCCATCACTTTGGTGAATATTCTTGGTGCCGTGGAGAGGCCAAAGGTTAGCGCCCGAAACTGACAGCGATGCTGCAGGATAGCCGAACCTCAGATACCGCTGGTGCGAAGGTGCCATCGGAACATGGAGGTAGGCGTCCTGGATATCTAGGGAGACCTTGTAATCCCCAGGTTCCATCGCCAGAATGATGGAACGTAACGTCTCCATCCTGAATTTGGGAACTCTGAGGAATTTGTTCAGAGACTTCAAATTGAGGATAGGGCGATGAGAACCATTGGGTTTCTGCACCAGAAACAGTAGAGTAGTACCCCATCCCTCGTTGTGATTGAGGAACGGGAACAATGACCCCTGCTGGGGTGGTCTGTGCTGAAAAGACAGGGCGTACCCCTGGGAGACCACTTCTCTAACCCAGGCATCCGTGGTGGTATTGTGCCAGGACTGGGCAAATTGAAGAAGTCTGCCTACCACTCTGGGGTCCCCCAGAGGGAGGCCCGTCCCATCAGGCAGAAGGTTTATCTTCCTGCTTGGAAGAAGGGCACCTGGCACTCCAGGCCTGCTTCTTGGGCATAGAGGCGGTCTTTGTCGCCGACTGCCTCGGGAAGGACTGACCTGTGGCCTTGCCCTGAACCCGAAAAGACTGAAAAGCGGAGCTCCGCACCTTAGCAGGTACTGAAGCCAAAGGGAGGAAGGTTGATTTAGATTTAGCCAGAGTACCCACTATTTTGTCCAAGCCTGGACCAAATAGCAACTCCCCATTAAAAGGTAAGGCCTCCAGGCCCTTTTTAGAGTCTGCATCAGCTCTCCAGGACCGCAGCCACAAGGACTGACGCGCAGACACAGCCGAAACCCTAGATGTCAGCAGGCTGGCATCTAACGATGCTTCCCCAATATAGGAAGCCGCATCGCTCATCTGTCCTATTAACGCTCTCTGGATATCCGTAGCATTGTCTGGAAAGGTATCCTCTAAAGCGTTAACCTGGCTCTCAACGGCTTTAGCCACCCAAGAGATGGCCATGGACGGACGGGCCACTGCCGCAGAGAGAAAATAAATAGACTTTAAGCAAGTCTCCACTTTCCTGTCCGTGGGATCCTTCAGAGAAGAGATAGACGGCAATGGCAACGTAGCGCTTTTAATTAAGCGGGTGACATGGGAGTCCACCGCCGGTGGAGTTTCCCCATTTCCTGCAATGAGCCTCAGGAAAAGGATAGTTGGATTCCGCTTCTGTGGTTGGAATCTCTTACTGGGCGACTGCCAGGCCCCCGCCATATGATCCGTCAATTGGTCAGACAGGGGAAAAACATTCAAAGTTACCTTTGCCTTTTTAAAATTAGGATACTTCGACCTAGGAGCCGGCGCATCCTCCTCTATGTGAAGGATGGCCGCACCGCCCTAACCAAAGCCGGCACATTAATGAAGGACTTAGTCTCCACCTCTTGGGCCATGGCATCCAAGTCAGTGTCCTCATGCACTTCTCAGTCATCTGAAGACACTTCCGTGTCAGTTAACTGCACAGCCAGTGAAGCCGTAACGGGGCGCTTGGACGCCTTTGGGGGGATGTCACTATGTAACATCGACTGAAAAGCCGAAGACGAAGCAGTCAGACTCTGAACAGAGCTGTAGAGTACATCCACCCAGGGTGGAGGAACCACCTGAGGATACCCCTGAAAGGGCACTATGGACTGCTGCGTCACGGAGGGAGACTGTACGTACACAGGCAACCCCAAATAAGGACCCACAGTCTGAGACCCGGGAGGAGACTGCAATAAATGCGCAACACCCGGGGAATGGGGGATGGTAGGTTGGGGCAACGCCCTAGTAGGGACTGCAGTCGGGACCGCTAAACTGTCCGCGATTGACGCCAGCACTTGCGAAAACATCGCCCAAGGAGGATCCTGCGACGTCGGGGGTCTAGAGGGGCCAGGTGCCAGCTGGCACCGCCCGCACAGACCATCCTGTGATAAATCCTCTTCATCAACCCCTGCAGAACAGCGTCTGCAGGAAAACAACACAGGAGCCACAGAGAGCTCAATCTCCTCATCAGACATGACAGTAAATTTGCAATAAATAAGTATCACCTAGAAGAGGTGAGTCACACACAACTGTATGTGACTGACCTCACAAATACTCGATTTATATAAGTGAGGTACACAGAAAAACGCCCCTCCCCCACACACCTGCGGGCCGTAGGAGAAGGAATGGGATAGTTATAAGATGACAGTCAGCAGAAATTAGCACAGACAGCAGCACCAGCAAAAGTCACATACCATGCAGGAATATATACTGACTGCACCTTTCGCTACAATCAACCTCCCGGATTCAGTGTCTGGGAGGGCTATAGCACTGCGAACACCGTCCTTTTGCAGGGGAGAGGTACGGAGGGGGACTGGTACCAAGCACCGCCTGTGAGATCTGCGTCTGCCACTGAGAAGATGGCCGCCGAGAGCTCTGAGGAGTGGCCTTAGGAGGAGCAGCTCAGTGACGCCAGCACGCATGAGAGAAGGCGCGCTGAGCTGAGGGGAGGAGCCGCTAAACCAGGGAAGGCTGCCTCCCCTGGCTAGTAATTAACCCCAGGGACGCTGGTTCCCTTCCAGCACTTATTCCCTGGTGGTCCAGCAGACACAGGGTATTTCTGAAGAGAGGGAGCCCGCGGCCGCTACTAGTGCCGCCGGTCTGTCCCCAGAGACTGGCAGTGAGAGACAGCATTTTTCCCCCACGTGCAGCGCAACCCTTCGAATCCGGTAGCAGTCAGTGGGAGCTGCCGGAGCCCTGCTAGTACTGACTCCGGGGTCCCGCTGCGATCCCCAGATCAGTACTGGAGTCGCAGTGCCAGCGAGGCTGGTGGAGCGGCAGCGTGGACGTCCAGATGGACAGTCTGATGCTGCTGCTCTGAAGAGTAAAAATAAACATCTTTTTAAAAAATAAAAAACTTAGGGGCTGCTTATGCTGCCCCACTGAGCCAGGGTGACCCGACTCCGGCCGGGCACCAACTAAAACTGAGGTGCCTGTGGCTCGGGGGCGAGGTATAGAGGAGGATGGACCCAAGTGCATTCTGGGAGCAGCAAAAGCTTTAACTGTGTGGTGCCCGTGGATCCAGATCCAGCTATACCCTATGGACCCTGATGTAGAAAAGTGAAAATTGAAGAGATGTAGGACTGCAAAACTGATAAAAGCACAGATCCCTCTTCAAGAGTGGTACTTGTTGATATGTATTACAGGTAAAAACTCAAAGCCATTTATTATTGATCTTAACAGACCATCTGAAGATGGGAGTTTACGTATTTCCAGGATCAAAAGAGATGAAAAAGGTCCTATCTGGCTTCTTGTCCAAAAATAGAATGGAACATTCTAAACCCCCTTTACTCTTCAGGAACTAGGATCACCAATCGAGGAAACTGAGGCTACATCAAGGAGGTAATTTATTTTGCAATCTGTTACTTCTCGAACAGATGAAGCCACATTGTTGCTGTATAGCTGACCCAAAGGAGAAGGTGGTGCCTAGCACCATATCTGTTTGGGCATAATGATATTAATGAGACGGTTTGCATGCTATCGGGCCCATGGGTTGTGCTGGCTGCAATATGATGTGTCGACAGTTATGTAAACAGTAATTTAGTTGAATATGGTCACTGTCAACAATTCGACCACGCCGACAGTCACTGGTGGCCCAGTGGTCACTTACGTTCTACCAGCAGAAGTGTCAGCTCCAGCATCTTCTTCCGGTTCCATGTGACAGTTACTTCTGGTGCGGATCTGTGATGCTCCAGCGTTCAGGCAAGAATTCCTCCCCTTATCCCTAACAGCAGTGCCCAACTAATAGTCTGCATACTAAGCATGTCGACATTTCACATAGCGACAGTTCGGTCAACATTGTGACCATGTCAACATTGAGGATGAATGTCAAAATGGTTACCGACAACCTTCTGACCAGACAACGCTGTGCTCCACGTGTAAAGAAAGCATGTTCTCTACATTTGGGAGTCCCAGACTCCCCTAAAAACTACATTATTGCCATTTTCAGCCTCCAGTGCTTGAAACGTTAAGAGGAAGCCTGACTGGACTTGAATTGGATAAAACAAAATAGGACAGTAACTGTAAAGTGCAAGGATTCAAAAAGATACTGTCGGATTCTTGCTGTGTCCCATGATCTCAGAATGTATACTGTGTTGTGACCACGAAGGCCAAAACTCTGGCATCAAGTATGCATGCATTGAGGGCAGCCTCAACCAAATAGAGCCTTCTCTGATGTGGTACACCAAAGTTAAATAAGTCAGACGGATTTTACAGGTGGTAATGCCTCAGAAATAGGTTCTATTTCTCCACCGATTAATCCAGGCCAACTATAAAAATTAGTGCAAGAGCAGCAACAGTTGAACATAAATGGATTTTAATATGACTTAATGGGGTTAATGTAATAGCCTATGTGATGCAGACACCCACATTTCCAGCAAGTCTGGCCTATGTGGATGGTTTTGCCTTTTCAATGATCGCCTCTTTAGAAGATCAGCAAGACTTGGCGATGCCTGCATTGCGCAGCTATTTACATTCACCCCAAGTTGTCTAACTTTGCTGTCCTTAGGTGAGGCAGTGTTCAAATTGGAATGCTGGTAGATCTTGATAGATACGCGAAGAGATGTATCCCACCTTCGGCGAGGATTGCCATTTTCTGGTATGCTCTTTAGATACAGTAGATTATAAAAAACACATACAGCAGGTGTGTAATTTGAAATCTCTTTACCGGTCTGGTCCGGGATTAGTTCAGTATCTCCAATCAAGATGCCAAAACAAAATTTTTTTCCTCTTAAGGAAATATCCAGAACCCATGTTTTTTTTTTGTGTTTATTTAATTGTCCTGTATGTCACACAGATAATAAATCATCAACGTTGTGCCTACTTAATGGATCCTCAATATAGAGGACTCATCAAGTTCTTGACCTGCCAATCAATTTGCCTCACAGATGTTCATCCTCACAGATTTAAAAATGTCCAGTAACTAGACTAAAATCCCATCCCATGGAAAAAAGAAACAATTTAGCCAGACTATGCTATCTCAACCTGTACCCCAAGCTTTGGAAACCTAGTTAACAGCAATATGTACAGTTAGCACTAAAGCATACATAAACATGTGAAGCTAGGTAAATACGCAAAAATATCAGCAGACCATGGTGTAGGAACACCAATATCCCTAAATAAGTCATTAGGAGCAGCGCAACAAATAACTGACATAAGCATTTAAAGAATGTAATTGAAAATATATATATTTTTTTTATTATTATATATTGTGGTCACACTTGCTAGGGCACCCTGTTTTTCAAATGTAAAGCTGGCCACACATCTAAAGATTATCTGTCCAACCAGCCAACTAGTTGATTGGTTGGAATGAAAATCTGGTAAGGTATAAAAGCAAATGACAATCAGCAATTTGCTCTCAAACACCAGGAAAATGGACCAAAACTGTTTGTTAAATGTTTGATCTAAACAATTTGTTCAAACTTGTCTGACCGATCATTTTCATCTGTTTTCTGGCATTTAGGAGCAAATTGCTGATCATCATTTACTCCTATTCCTTACCAGATTTTCATTTCAACCAATCAACAAGTTGGCTGGTTGGATGTAAGTTGGTCTAGTGTGTGGCCAGCTTAAGACAAACTATTTTTCTTTTTTCAGGTGCTTATTAACTGATATCCCTGGGTCTGGTCCTGTCTCTTTAAGGCAGGACCCAGTTTCATGTTTCAAATGTACGCAAGCTTGAGCCAAAGGTGTCAGATCAAGTTCATTTATCTGACAATCAGTGTAGGGACTGTCCAGATGGGAATGACAGTGAAGCAGTGGCCAGCTTAACAAGTTATTGCTATAAAATAGATATATATCTATCTCACACACCTCTTTTTTTTATATTACACCTACAATTTTTTCAGATTGTTTACACAAGTTAAAAATGCATTAAAAGGCCTGTAGGTTAAGAGGTGTCGAAGCTGGATTACTGGCTGAGACAAGATCAGTTTAAAATTGAATCGCAGCGACACCATCTTGCGACTGGCCGCAAGACACCATTAAGCGAAATGGCCGCCTAAGCGCCATTTTAGATAAACTCACATTTTAGTACATGTGGCGATAATACAATTAGCATCATGCAAATGCATCTGTGACCATTACCATAGGTTGCAGCGATTCACTAAAAGCCTATTTCATTACTTTACGTATTATAAGGGATATATTCCAGAAATGGCTTTGCAGTATTGCATTAAGCAACTGGCCAGGTGACAACTGGCTTGTGTAGATAAGCTTCCTGCATAGTGTTTGCCCACAACGGGTGGTCTGGCTAGAATAAATAAGCAAGCTTCCTGCAATGACACAGGAAAGGTGGGAGGGCCTGCTGACAGGACATGCAGAACTATCTGGCCCAGCATGCTAAAATGTTAGAGACAAATGCACTCATCTTCATACACACATTAAATGTCTTTATATCAAACCCTGAATACCCACACATTTCATATTCACTCATAAGGTTCAATAAGCATCAGAATGTATGATTTAAGTTGGTTTAGGTAGTTTAAATGCTGAGAAATAAAGGTTTTTGATAACGAAGGTATTATACATAAGCAAGTTGTGTTTGGTCTTGTTCTGATGCGTACGCTTTTTACAGCATTCTGGTATTATCGGTGGAGAGATTGCATCCTGCAAACTCAAGTTATGGATCGCAGAACCTACAAGCAACAAAATGTTTAAACTGTTGGAATGTACAGAAGGTGTTACAAGAAAGATTTCCCTGCTGTTATAGGCAGGGAGAGTCTATTTGAAGCAGCCTGTTAAATGTGCTGTAACATATGCTTCTCCTCTGGGAACCAATGACATCAGCAAGAAACTTCCCCATTGTCCTGCTTTAGTCTGAGGGGGATAAATATGTGTGCCTGAATACTGGTTTTTTAGTCCATGCTGAAGGTTGTATGAACTGAGGGTCTCTAGTCTGAGGTCTATCTCTGGGTCCGGAGGCGCAGCGTATGTATACTGTACTTGGGTCTGTAATATTTCCTTTTACGCCTAAATTGTGTATGTATCAATTGCGTGTAACTGACTGTACTTTTACCTGAATACTACTTGTGCGTTGGAACCACAGATTCCACTCCTGTCTATTTGCGGTCAGACTGCGTACGCAAATTAGCGTTATTCTTAGAGGTTTATAGGAAGGATATTTAGAAGGTATAGGCAGGAGTATATAAAGGTTCTGATCCAGTTTCGTTAGAGGTGTCTTTAAATATTAACCATAGAAAGAGAAAAAAAAAAAGTTTGCCCAAAAGTAAGACTTAATTACCTTGTCAGCAGCTTGACTGACAGCTAAGGCACAGGATATTTCTGCAGCTCCACCACCATAGACAATGCGACTATCACGTACCAAGTTGCGTATGACACACAGTGCATCGTGAAGTGAACGCTTAGCTTCTTCGATGATCTTAAAAAAGATAAATAAAAAGGCTTTGGACATCTCATCTATGCCAGTAATGATCAATGGTAAATCTTCTATATTCAAGTGGCTCTCCTTCAAACCCTACAGTACAGAAAATACACAGTACATCCCCTGCTATTGTACCTGACCAGCTCTTCCAAGTTGACAGTCACTATCTTATGAAATAAAAATATATTTAAACAAAAAAAACACAAGGACTTAAGTCAAGTAGACCAAAACAGCACAACAGTAGTCTAAATAAAACGGTTCACAAGTCTAAAATGTATATTTCACAGCAGGGGGTCCATAAGATAGAAAATTACATTGATAAAGCGCTGTCTGCATCCTCGTGGTCACGATGAAACTTCATATACCATTTTTGCCAGTAGGGGAGTGTATGATATAATGAGAGATCTAATAAGAACGTACCCTTGTTATCTCTCTTTCTTCGAAGTCCTTCGGGTCCACGGGGTTGACCTTGGGGTATAGGTTGGGAACCAAAATCGGGCACCACGCAGTTAAATCTTTCAGCTCCCAGGATGCACTGGGTCCACTCTCCCTATAACACCACCCCAAGCCAGAGGCACCACAGTTTGTAAGAAAGCAAAAGGCCGGAGGAGAGAGAAGACTGGAACACAAGAACCATACTCACTGAGGAGACAAGAAACCGGTGACCAGTAACAGCCCATATGAAGCCAGGTGCGTCAGGACGGATGCCTTGTGGACCCTATGGAATTCGAAGAAAGAGATAAGGGTAAGTTCTTACCATCTCATTTTCTTCAGGGTCCATAGGGTCCACAGGGTTGACCTTGGGGATGTCCCAAAGCAGTCCTTATAAGGGTGGGGACGCTCCTGTGCCGAGAGGAGAATCAGTCGCCCAAAGGAAGCACCCTGAGGAACAAAGTAATCCAATGCATAGAACCTTAGAAAGGGCTGGACAGAAGACCACCTTGCAAGGCAGAACAGCCGAGGCGCCACAGCGAGCCGCCCACAGCCCGAGTAGAATAAGCATCAACAGAAAGGCCTTCATATGTGTAGGCCCCTGAGATAGTCATACGAAGCCATCTGGCCAATTTCTGTTCATTGGACAGCCATCCTTTCCTGTTAAATCCATAGACTTCCGGAAGAAACTTGAACGGACCACGTAAATCCTGAGGAGGCCGGACCACAGTCAATGAGGCCACCCCAGCCGAGAGGACCGGTGACTCAAATGTTGGTACAACAAGTTCCTGAATAATATGGAACTTACAAATCACTTTAGGAAGAAACACAGGGCAAGTGCGACTCTCAACCCTGTCTTTGTGAAATATCCAGAAGAGGGAGACACATGTGACCGCTCCCAATTCCGACGGTCTCCTGGCAGATGCAAACGCCATAAGAAAGCGAGCCTAAGCTAAAAACCATGCAAGGGCTATCAAAACTAGTGATTCAAATGGAGGCCCCAGGAGGGCACGAAGAACCACTGCCAAAGGAGCCTCTAAGGGGGGGTGGGGTGGGGGGGGTAGAATAAAAGGGAGGTAGAATCCAGAAAACACCCTGAAAGAGGGTCTGGATACCAGAGAATGGAGCACTTCCACATCCGAACCATGCTGACAGTGCAGAGACCTGCACTTTCAGGGAGGCCAGGCAGGGGGCTAGACCCAAGCCAGCTGGAAGGAATGCCAGAACTTCTGGAAATCCTAAACACCTGAGGATCATAGCTACAGGTACGATGCCTTAAGAATTATGTATGTCACATTCTGTGGTAGATCCCAGCAAAAGCTGGCCTACGCGCTCTAAACATCCTGATGATAACAGAGCCAGAGAATCCTTAGGACCACAGTAGGGATGTAGTCAAAGACAAGCGATCCAGGTCCAGGGAAAGGCAAGGACCCCGAGAAAACAGGTCCAGATATTGACGCAGATGGAACGGAGTGTCGATGGAGAGACTCCGAAAATCTAACTAGCAGTGACGTCTGGGTCAATCTGGAGCCACCAGCAGGACAGTACCTCCATCTCTAACAGGTACACAAATTGAAAGGTCCACTTCACCGACAATGCGTCAGCGAAGGTTGCTTCAGTGCCTCTAGTTCTGGACCCCAACACCGGCAGTGTGTAATAGAGTCAGGAGGCCATGAGGACCACCTCTGGGAGGACCCCTCTGCTCACTAGTTGAAACCAGTCCCCGGGATGCACGTCGAGACGGCTGAGGAAGTCCACTTCCCAATGGAGAACTCCTGGAATAAACACTGCAGAGATGGCCGGGAGGAGACCCTTGGTCTATGTCAGAATGTGACATTCCTGTAATTGCTGTCCAACTTCGAGTGTCTCCTAGAGGTAAGCCACTGTTGTGACATTGCCGGACTGAACCTTTACAGGTTTACTGTGAAGTATGCGTTAGGCCAGAGCGAGGGCCCAAGACAGCTTGAAGTTCCAATAAGTTGATTAGCAGGGTGGAATCGACTGACGTCCAACTGCCCCGAAAGGAGTGCGGACTGGTCACTGCGCCCCAGAGCCGGCCATCCGTTGTAAAGATTACCCACAGTTTGGGATCCAAAAAGGAGCAACCCTTGGTTAGATGAGGTGGCCATAGCCACCCAGATAGAGACAGGCGCACCTCCGGAGAGAGCATCATCGTCTGAACAGTGATCCGATGGAGAAACCCGTTCCATCTGGAGAGGATCAGTTCTTGTAAATGCCTGGAATGGAACAGCTCATATTCCACCCTTCCGAAAAAAGACACCCTGGATTCCAGAACCCGCATTACTGAGTGTAATGACACTTGTCGACTGTGGAGACACCCGCGCACTCGTAGTTGAAGAGTGGAGATCTTGTCTAACGTCAGAAGGATTCACTGATTCTGAGAATCCAGCAGGGTTCCCAGATGAATCATACCCTGTGAGGGATTCAGGGAGGACTTTTTACCAGTTAACTATTCGTGCTTGTGAAGGAAAGCAATGGTTAACTGGAAATGGATTTAAAGTATCTTGGTGATCCTGCTAAGAGCAGGAGGCCGTCCAGATACAGGAGCAGTCAGATACTCTGAACAGGTGGGCTGTCATAAAAGCCATAAATCTGGTAAACCCCGGTGGGGCTGTGGACAGTCCAAAAGGGCAGAGCCCAAAAATTAGAAGTGTTGCTGTGGCACAGCAAACCTGAGCCAACGCTGATGAGAGGGCTCTATAAGTACCTGTAGGTACGAGTCTTGAATATCCAGCAATACCATAAAGTCCCCAGCTTCCATAGCTCGGATGATGAAGCGTATGGGTTCTGTCCTGAACCTAGGCACCTTTAGGAATTGGTTCGAGATACAGGATAGGACAATGAGGACCATTCGGCATCTGCACCAGAAAGAAAGTAGAATAACCAGTCCCTCGTGAGATAGTGGGGCTGGCATAATTACCTCTGCTTACCGCAAGGACTGTATAGCTTTCTGTATTTGTAAGGCCTTGTTCGGGTCTGAAGACTGGCCTGTATAGCAAAATATGTGGGGAGAGAGACTGAGCAATGAGATGGCGTACCCGTGACAGACTTCAACTCTTACCCAAGCATCCGTGGTGACTTGACAACAGCACCGGGCGAACTGCAAAAGTCGGTATCTCACTCTGGGATCCCCCTGTCCAGTCAGGCTGAAAGTGTATCCTCAGGTTTAGAAACAAGGCATCTGGAGTTCCAGGTCTGCTTGATTCCGGGTATGGCAGCCCTCATGGAGGCCGACAGCCTAGGAAAGGACTGGCCTTTAGGCTTTCCTTGAGGACAAAAGGACTAAACAAATGTAGTCCGAGGCCTTGTAGTGGAAGTAGCTGAAGGTGGAAATGTCGTTTGTGATACTGCCAACGTGCTACAATCTTGTCAAGGCCAAACAAGATCTCCCCATTATAGGGTAATCCATTTTAAGGCCTATATTGGAGTCCACCTCTGCCTTCCAGGAGCGCAGCAATAAGGTATGGCAAGCAGATACAGTCGCGGCCAAAACCCTGTAGTTTAGGAGACTGGCATCCAATGTTGTTATTCCAACTTATGAAAACAACATCTTGAATGTGAGCAGAAAGACATCTGATCCCAAGAAGTTTTTGAGGGAAAAAAAGTCTACAAACGCATCAACCCATCCCTCAATAGCATTAGCCACCCAAGCGATATCCATGGTTGGAGGGGCAACAGCCCCTGAAAGCAAGTATATTGATTTCAGGCAAAAGCTACCACTTATGTATCCGTAGAATCTGTAAGAGCAGGGATGGGAGGCGTAGTAGCGCTCTTAATCAGACGAGTAACATGAGGTGACTCCTATTACCTGCAATGACCCTCAGGGAATGGGTAACATGAGGCCAAACGCTTTTGTGATACCTCCTATCTGGCGATTGCCAAACCCCCGCCATGTGATCCACCCATTGGTCAGAGAGGGGGAAAATAGCCGAAGACACGTTAATGTTTAAACTGAGGGTGATAAGATGCAGGTTCAACATCTTCTATAACTAGGATGGACTTGACCGCCAGCATCCAAGCAGGGATAATACTTGATTTATGCTCCCCCTCGTGTGAAAGGGATGAGTCAGATACATCATCCAGTTCACCCTTGGCTGACGATCTAGGTTAGACAGCAGTGCAGACTGGGAAGTAACCACAGGGTGTTTATTACGCCATCTGGTGTTTCTTAGAAACAACATCCACCCAGGGTGGCTGTTGTGGTAATCCCTGCAAGGGAAATGACAGACTGTTGTGGTACCTGAGGGAATTGCATGTACTGTGAAAAACCCCATTAGGGAGCGATAGTCTGTCACAGGAGTAAACCGCAAGAACTGCGAGATACCCTGAGAGGGAAGGGTAACATATTGAAGCAAGCCCAAGTGGGTCACAACTATGGGGGCCGCCAGGCGATCCACAATGGAGGCCAGGGTCTTGAGAAACAAACCGCCCAGGGGGGTCCTGTAAGGGGCCTGGCACCTTATACATAACCCTTCCTGAGTCAAATCCTCCGTACTCACACCTGCAGCACATTACTTGCAGGATAGCAAAAATGGGTGAAGTATCGTGCTCTATTTCCTGGTCAGACATATCTGACTAAATCTTCGTGGATTATATCAAGCAGCACTATACTGGTCCTGACTGACACTAAAGATTAGCTGCAGGGACCCATTATAAGTGTATGCAACACAGGGACTGGACCAACTGTCATCCAAGGAGATCTGTGCTGCACCATAGAGGAAAATGGCCGCCCGGAGACCTCAGAGGAAGCGTGGCCCACGGAGGAAGCAGCTCAGGGACGCCAGACCTTAGGCTGGAAAGGCGCGCTGAGCTGAGTGCAGATGCTGCTGAACAGGGAAGGCTGTTCCCTCTGGCCGGCTATTAACCCCCGGGATGCCGGCTCCCGTTGCCAATCGTTAAGTCCCTGATGGTCTAGTGGACACGCGGGGTATGGGGGCGCCAGCGCCTCCGGTCTGTCCCCAGACACCGGAGGCAATAGACTGCATAAATGCGTGGATCACCGCGACCTTACCTGCTCCCAGTTGATCCGGCAGCATCCTGGGAGCCCGCAGAGCCCGGCTAGCACAGACTCTGGGGTCCCGCCGAGATCCCCAGATCTGTACTGGCGTCGAGGTGACGAAGCGTCAGCTTGGACATCCTATGGACAGTCCGACGCTGCCGCTCTGAAAAGTCTACAAGTAAATACAAAAACCTTCAACTCATAAAATAAAGCTTAGGGGCTGCTAATCAGCCCCCCTGCGCAAACAGTGACCAACTCCGGCCGGGCACCAACTTAAACTGAGGTACCTCTGGCTTGGGGGCGAGGTTATAGGGAGAGTGGACCCAGCGCATCCTGGGAGCTGAAAGCTTTAACTGCGTGGTGCCCGGATTTGGTTCCCAACCTATACCCCAAGGTCAACCCTGTGGACCCCCTATGAACCCGGAAGAAAATATGCTATTTTGATGAGAAAATATGCTATTTTGATGACTTAAAAAGCTATCAAAGTGTGAATGATATGCACAAGAGAGCAAGCCTTCAAACTAATAGACAAGCTTACCATCTTGTTTCCTCCTCTGATGAAAATGGTTGCAGCTCTTGAGTTCTTGCATTGCTCAATAACAAGCATCTTATCCTTGGTTGTTCCAAATGATATTTCTCTAACTATTCCAGAATAACCAAGTTTCTCAGATGTTAACTCACAAAATCGTGGAACAATACGGCCTCCTGTAGCAATAGCAATTAACTAGAAGAAGAACAAAGCATATTGTAAAACGGTTGTCATATAGCAAACTGAAGGGATGGCAGAGGAGTCCACTACTTACCTCAATTTCAGGTCCTCCAACCCAACGGACAGCAGGTAGCTCATTTTGTAGCAATAAGTGATTTGCTTCATCATCAAAGCCCCACTGACATATGGCAAGATTAGCACCAGTGTCTTTAATCTAAAAGTCAGAACACATGCACAGGAGTGTGAAAAAGTGAGCAAAGAACAAGTTTTAAGCCTGCATTAAATCTAAAATGACTTGATTGACATTTCACAAGCAAAAGCGCATGCGTGTCATCTTCTGTTCTAATTTGAAGCAGAGAAGGGTCTTATCAATATGATAAAACAGGCAACAGTCTTAAAATCAGATTGTATGACTGACACCAGGCACTATATACAAAGCTTTCCCTATTCTTTAAACTCTTCATAAAAGTGTTGTGTTATTCAGGCAGCAGGGATGCAATGTTGATTTACAGTCCCTCTTCTGGGGTCCCATTCGGTTAGAGGGGCATCTCGTACAAATGGTGGCTCCAGTTTAAAAGGGAGCAGCCACAGTTTAACAGTCTCTGCTATGTCTGTGTATTTCCTTACCGCAAGTGGGTGATTAGAGTAAAGCCGCATACACACTAGATTATTTTTATGAACGATCTGGACGATAACGTTCAACGATTTATCCGTTCAGGGTGTATGCAGTGAATGACCAATGATGTGTGCTCCTGCGGGTCGTTAACGATGTCTTGTCGTCCGTACATGCAGGCCAATCTGACGATATTGTCAATTGCCTCTTCAGAGATGTGGCAGGATGACATCACTGATAGATATCTTTTAAAGATATCTTTCAGTGTGTACACCCAATATAGTTTGTCCTGCACTACAGAAAGTGTAAGGGAAATCTTTCACCAATATCGTTAATACAGCACATAGTCTAGAGCAGTGGTGTCAAACTCGGGCCCTCCAGCTGCCGTGGAACTACACATCCCAGCATGCAGTGCTACAGTTTTGCTATTAGGGCATGCTAAAACTGTGGCAGGGCATACTGGGATATGTAGACCCACAAAAGCTGAAGGGCCTGAGTTTGACACCACTGGTCTAGTATATGCGGTTTAAGAGGACATGTGAAAGGATCTTGCATTGCACGCTAAGGGCTTTGAGCAATTTCACATTTAACAAATGGACAGGGTGCAGCACCATGTCTCAGAATGATCAAAAGGCACGCTCAAATACAAAACCATGAAAATCATTGAGATGTAGTTTTGTATTGAATAGCTCCCGTCAATTTAGACAGAGGCTGCAGCCGCACAAACATCAAATTATACTTACCGATAATTCAGTTTCTTCGAGAGACTCCATGGCAGCCACACCTTGGGATATAAGGCCTGTTCCCCTTAGTATAGATAGTATTTTTCAGGGAATTCCCCCCTCACTGTATATAATCCAGCCCCTTCCTCTTTTCCCTTGTTTTTTTGAGTGTTTCCTTATAATCTGATCCTGCAAAAAAACTCAAAGGAGGGCATCTTTGGGCTGCTATGGAGTCTCTCAAAGAAACTGAATTATCGATAAGTATAATCCGATGTTTTCATATTCGTTCCTTATATTGATATTCAGCACCTTATCTCCAAAATGAGCACTTGACAAGTCCAATGCATAATTAGTGGTAAATGAATGTACAGATAACCATGTTGCCGCTTTCCCAATCTCTTCTACTAAAGCCTTTGCCCAAAGAAGTAGCTGCTGCCCTAGTCGAGTATGCTTTAAGGATTTCAGGTGCCTTAAGCCCTTCTTTCTTGCAAACAGATTATAAACTTCTTATCCATCTAGCAATGGTGTTTGGTAGGACTATAGCCTTGTCTTGATTCCACTTGGTGGGACAATTAAATGCTTTGTTTTTCTGCATTCACTTACTCCATGTAGATAGCGCTAACCAGATCCAGTGTATGTAGTTTTTTCTTTGTCATCTTTGGCCGACAGAAAAAAAAAACTGATAGTACAATATCTTGATGGAGGTGAACAGATACCACCACTTTTGGCATGAAATTCGGCTTGGTCCTCATTATTACTCTGTCTGGTCTAATGTTCAGGTACGATTCCTCTGCCCATAAGGTCTGTACTTCACTCACTCTTCTTGTTGAGATTATTACAATTAGGAAAAACAAGAGATCTGGTAAGAACTTACTTTTGTTATCTGTTTCTACAATGCCCATAGGGTCCACAGGGTTGACCTTGGGGTACAGCTGGATCTGGATCCACGGGCACCACGCAGTTAAAGCTTTAGCTCCCAGGATGCACTAGGTCCATTCTCCACTATACCCCGCCCCCGAGCCACAGGCACCTCAGTTGATAAGTAGCCAAGGTCGGTGGAGGAAAAACAGAGAGAAGGAACGCTGGAACACACAAGAACCACACTCACAGAAAGGGAGACGGAAAATCGGTGACCAGCCCATATGAAGCCAGGTGCGTCAGGGCGGGCGCCCTGTGGACTTCGTGGAAACAGAGATAACAAAAGTTCTTACCATATCTCTTGTTTTCTACTTCATGGTCCACAGAGTTGACCTTGTGGATATCCCAAAGCAGTCCAATTAAGTGCTCCTGTGTTGAAAGGAGAATCCGGCGCCCAAAAGGAAGCATCCTGAGAGGCGAAGGTCTCAAAAGGCATAGAACCTTAGAAAGGTCTGGATGGAAGACCACGTGGCTGCCTTACACAGCTGAACAGCCAGGGTGCCACGGCTAGCAGCCCACGAGGGGCCCACAGACCGAGTAGAATGAGATTTAACAGAGGCTGGAACAGGCAAGCCCTCCTGAGTATAAGCCTCAGAAATACAAAGCCATCTAGCTACAGTTTGTTGGCCGGCCAACCCCTCGTGAAAACCAAAGAGGACCAACAAGGAATCCGACTTCTGAACAGAACTAGTCCGGTCCACAAATTCTGAGAGCACAGACCACATCCAAGGAAGCCTCACCAGCCGAAAGGTCAGCACAATATCATCTTGATTAATGTGAAACGTAGAAACCACTTTAGGCAAAAAACTAGGGCGAGTGCGAAGCACTGCCCTGTCCTGGTAAAAAAATCAGAAAGGGAAGACGACAGGAAAGCACCCAATTCTGAAACCCTCCTAGCCGAAGCAAATCGCCAGGAGAAAAGAGTCTTAGTAGGTAACCACTTGAACTCCACAGACTCAAGGGGGTTCAAATGGAGGCCCCTGGAGGGCCCGAAGAACCACCGCCAAATCCCAAGGAGCCACTGAGGGCACAAAGGGAGGCTGAATCCGGAAGCACCCTGGAAAAAGGTGCGGACATATGGTAAAGGAGCAATCCTATGCTGAAACCACAGACAGTGCAAAGACATGGACCGTCAGAGAAGACAGGCGTAAGCCAAGGTCCAAGCCAGACTGAAGGAACGCCAAAATCCTAGAAACACTTGGGGATCGTAAGGTCCGAGGGACACCATTGAACATAAGAATGCCACACTGTGGAAAATCCTGGCAGAGGCAGGCGTACACGCCCGAAGCCTCGTGCCAATGACAACCAGAAAAAATCCTTGGACCTTAAGATGGATGTCTCAAGATCCACGCCGTCAAAGACAGACGACCCAGGTCCGGATGAAGGCAGGGACCCAGAGACAACAGGTCTGGAAGTTGAGGCAGAAGGAACAGAGCATTGATGGAAAGACTCTGAAGATCTGAGTACCAAGGACGTCTGGGCCACCAGCATAAGTTTACCGCCGTCCTGCTAGAATTTCCGAAGAACCCGATGGAGAAGGGATATCGGAAGGAAGAGATACGCAAACTGGAAGGTCCACCTGACCACCAGCGTGTCCACCAGACTTGCTTGTGAGTCTCTTGTCCTGGACCTGTACACGGGCAACTTGTGATGGGAGGCCATGAGGTCCACCTCCGGCAGGCCCCACTTTTCCACAAGGAGCTGAACCACCACTTGGCATTCCTCGGGATGCACGTCGTGACGGCAGAGGAAGTCTACCTCCCAATTGAGGACTCCTTGAATGAACACTGCCGAGATGGCACTCCGCCTAAGACAGGATGCGTGACACCTCTGTCATCGCTGCCCAACTAAGAGTGCCCCCTTGATGGTTGATGTACACCACCATGGTAGCGTTGTCGGACTGAACAAGCACAGCTCTTCCGTGACTTTACAATTGGAAGGTCAGATACACAGCCCGAATTTCCTGAAATGTCGAACGGAAGAATTGAGTCTTCCGCTGTCCAGAGGGGAGTGTGAACCTGTCACTGCACCCCAACCCTGGAGACTGGCATCCGTTGTCAGGAGAACCCAGTCCGGGATTCAAAAGGGGCGACAGTTAGTGAGATGAGATGTCTGATACCAGCATCTGAGTCTTGATCCGGTGTGGCAACCTGTACCATTTGGATAGAATCAGCCCGTGCAGGGACCTGGAATGGAACTGGGTATATTCCACCATGTCCAAAGTCGACACCATGGACCCCAGAACCGACACTCTGCAACTGTTCAGGCAACTATGCACCCGCAGTTGCAGGCAGATCTTTTCTGCAGTCAGAAAGATCTGCTGCAGAGAATCTAGAAGGGCTCCTAAATGGACCATCCTTTGTGAGTGAATTAGGGAGGATTTGTTACAATTTATTAGCCACCTGTGCGCTTGCAGACAAGCGATAGTCAGGTGTAGATGTTGTAGAAGTACCTCCGGAGAACCGGCCAGCAACAGGAGGTCGTCGAGATACGGAAGAAGCCATATACCCTTGCTCCGAAGATGGGCAGCCATGACTGCCATAATCTTGGTGAATACCCTTGGGGCCGTGGAGAGGCCAAAGGGTAGAGCCCGAAACTGGAAGTGGTTCTGCCGTATAGCAAACCGCAGATACCGCTGGAGTGAAGGCGCTATGGGAACATGAAGGTATAAGTCCTGGATGTTCAGGAAAACCATGTAGTTCCCAAGGTCCATAGCCAGAATGATGGAACGCAAAGTTCCCATCCTGAATTTGGGCACGCTGAGGAACTTGTTCAAAGACTTCAGGTTGAGAATAGGCCGATGAGATCCATTGGGCTTCAAACCAGCAACAGAGTAGAGTAGTAACCTGTCCCGCATTGAGAAGGCAGGACTGGAACACCCCCCCTGGGGGGAGGACTGCACCCTTGGACTTTCCTTGAACACGAAAGGACCGAAATGCAGAGGTCCTAGTCTTGGAAGGCGCAGTAGCTGAAGGCAGAAAAGCAGACTTAAGACTTTGCCAGGGTGTCTACAATTTTGTCCAAATCAGGATCAAGCAATAACTCCCATTAAAAGGGCAAGGCCTCCAGGCCTCTCTTGGAAACAGCACCCGCCCTCCAAGAACGTAACCACAAAAGGGCGGCGGGCAGACACAGCTGCGGCCGAGACTCTGGAGGTCAGCAGACTGGCATCCAAAGCAGCTTCTTCAATATAGGTAGCCGCATCTGTCCCACCAGAGCATTCTGGACCTCAGGAGCTTCCTCAGTAAGGTTGTCCTCAAGTACATTAGCCCAGCTCTCAATGGCCTTAGCTACCCAGGAGATACAAAAACAGACAAATCTCAGGTGCACAACTCCAAATTATTAATAATATATAAATGCAATAGAATTTTGCAATCAATAGAGGTTTTTAGCATAATCTTGGCCAAGGTTATGGGCCTACCCACCATATCCAGGTAACCTCTTTACGGTAGGTCCCTAACATACTAGGATTCAAATCCAGAGCGCAGGACACCCCCAAACTGGCCCAGCTAAGCCACCCCAGGGCACCGCCATAGTAAGAAAAGTGCAGTGTAAAGAGATAGTTAGGAGCAGCTGCATATAAAGAATGAAAATAAAAAAGTGAGGTACATGTATATTAAACAAACAGTGAAGGGTTAAAATGTGTTATAAAAGAAAAATGTGTTATAATGCGGTGCCCTGAAACAGATCAACCAAGGCAATCCAGGGGGACCCACGCCCCAAAAATGAACCAAAGTTGCACTACAGTATATAAAACTTGTAGGACTTACCTAAAATTGTGCCTAATACCAGTGTGCATATCTATTACCAGACTCCATGCTTTTAAACCAATAAGGTAGGGGTGCTACTGAGGGCGTCTCCTTTCCCTGCTCTTAACTATCTCTTTTACACTGCACTTTTCTTACTATGGCTGTGCCCTGGGGTGGCTTAGCTTGGCCAGTTTGGGGGTGTCCTGCGCTCTGGATTTGAATCCTAGTAAGTTAGGGATCTACCCTAAAGAGGTTACCTGGATATGGTGGGTAGGCCCATAACCTTGGCCAAGATTATGCTAAAAACCTCTATTGATTGCAAAATTCTATTGCATTTATATATTATTAATAATTTGGAGTTGTGCACCTGAGATTTGTCTGTTATTGTGCCTGCAATAGTCTCATCAGGTAGCACCTCCCATTATATATATATTACAGGGTGTGCAGTCCAGAAATCTTTCCCACTACCCAGGAGATAGCCATAGACGGACGGGCCATAGCCCCCGAGAGAGACTAAGTTGACTTTAAGCAAGTTTCCACTTTCCTCTCCGTAGAATCCTTTAGGGAGGAGATTGAGGGTAAGGGCAGCGTAGCACTTTTTTTCTAGTTCAGTCCAAAAACATCCACCCAGGGTAGCTGCCCCCCCTGTGAGAGGCCCTGAGGTGGCTGCACATATAGCGGCACCCGTGGATAGGCATTAACAGCTTGAGGCCCAGGGGAAGACAAACAATTGCGGGATAGTCTGCGACAGGAGAATAGCAGTTTGGGGTAACCCCATTTGGGGGTGCTGGGACCACCAGGCGCTCCGCTAAGGAGGCCAGCACCTGGGAAAACACCGCCCAAGGAGGGTCCTGTCGAATATTTGGTGGGGCCCAGGCAACTGAAAGCACCTCATACACAGCCCATCCTCTGATAAAACCTCCTTAATTACTCCCGCAGCGTCTGCAGGAGAACAGAGTGGGAGCAGCGGAGCACTCTACTTTGTCAGACAATACTGGAAAAACCCACAAGCGTGCAACACACCAGTCCACAGATATGGCACCGTGTAGCAAGCAACTGTATGTGACTGATCTCGCATATATAAATTCAATTATTTTTGTGAGGTCTGAGAGAAGCCCTTCCCCCACACACCTGCCAGGGATGTAGGGGAAAAAAGGGATAGGTATAGACTGACAGTATTAACTAAATAAAGCACAGACAGTCAGCACTAGCAAAAGTCACATACCATGCAGAAGAATACCCACTGAATACCTACAATCAACCTGCCCAGATTCAGTCTGGGAGGGATATAGTGCTGTGTACACTGACCTTTAGCAGGGGAGAGGTACACAGGTGGACCGGACCACAAGCTGCCTGAGTGATCTGCGCTGCCACCAGTAGAAAAATATGGCCGCCGGAGACCTCAGTAGTGGCCGCAGGAGGATGCAGCTCAGCGACGCCAGACCCGAGCGGAGAGGCGCCCTGAACTGAGGGGGGAAGAGCCGCTAGACAGGGAAGGCTCTCTCCCGACTAGCATTTAAACCCTGGGACGCCAGTTCCTGCATGTTACTCCCTGGTGGTCTAGTGGACACGCGGGGTATGCAGTATACAAATGGAAATAACACCGGCGCTGACAAGGTTGTCTCTCTAAGCAGCTGCTAAAGAAATGGGTAGTTAATCCCTTGAAAGAGCTAAAAACTGAAAAGCAGCGCTAAAAATTTTACTCATTTATTACATGATATCACAATCACATTAGAACATAAAAGATGAAATGACTAGGTGTCAGTCTATAGACAATACTTGTAAGTAAGAAAAAATCATAAAGAAAATAAAAATTTTTTTTTTTTTAGAAAAAGGCACTAATACATTAAAAATCGACATGCATGTCAAAAAGTCATGATGACTAGATAACCTCTTGAATAATCAGTACAGGCACTACACGTGTGATGCACCATGGAATAGATAATTCAGTTCTCTTGGTAATACCCAAAAAAACAATTAGCCAAGGATAAAAATCCAATAAGGGACTGAGCACATATAGTCCTCACCGTTGGGACCCTCCTATATGGACAAATATTACCTCTGTAAGTCTCTTAGGAGTGGTCCAATGTACAGTGGCGGTGGTCTGAAGAGAGGTGCTCAAAGTCACAAATCAATGTCCATAGAATCCTGGTGCTGAGCTGATGGTCATGGGGGCTTCCAATGAAGAGAAATCCACAAATGTTGAACTTCCAAAATGAAGTGCAGAGATGAGTAGGTGCTGGTAGTGCCTGAGTCCTGGTAATACACCAATGCGATTCACTGCTCCTCTGGCAGCTTTTTCAAGGTGTTTTAGACTCTCTCAAGTGCCTCTTAAATAGTGCCTTTCATTAAAGTTAATTGATTTCCATTGCGTGTAGTCACATTGTTTAATGTGTTGTTTTAAACGATGTAAGCAATCACATGTTCAAACTTTAATAAACCATACATATAAAAAATACTAATATATAAATAAATGTAGGCAAACCGATCCCTTATATATTAGAAAAAAGGAATAGTGAATCACTTATATTCCAAATCGTGCAAACAATTCTTCCATCCTAGGAAGAAGTATCTGTTTATCATTCATTGGTGTATATGGACCACGTGTTCTATAGCAGGGAGAGATCAATATGGCAAGGGGCGTCGTCCAAATGACGTTGCGTCTCAAGCCTCACCTTGATCCTCCAACCGCTAACAGAGGACAGATCTTAAGGGTACGAATACTGCGGGTCAATCCGGGCGGCCCATGGAGCGCAACGCAAAACAACGTCGCGTTCCACTCGGACCTCTCCTGGACAGCGGTGTGAGATTCAATCGTGATATTCCACGTTGAAAGAGGCATAATCTGTGGAGCGCAGCGTAATTGCCATCGCGGTCCACAGTATTCTCCTCTGTCAATGCCTATAAATGGAAAGTAACAATTGTGCCTATTCTGGATCCCGGGTAACATAATTAACCAATTTAGATATAGAGCCATAGTGTGCCATGCTTGTATTTAGACCTAACTATATCGGAGTAGGTGAATACTATAATATTCAATAGGACCACGTATATTCAAACCTTCCATTTTTCCAACAGAATCAGAATTTCAGAGAGAATGGGAGAATACTCTAGATCAATGTTCATTATCCCTTATGAGAACGGTGATTAAATATAAAAATATGAAAGTGGAACAATTGATAAAAGAAATTGATGTTATTAAAATTAAATTAGAACCTATTCGTAAAAGATCCGATTTTTTGGAATATGATACTAAAATAACCGAGAAAATACTAAAATTTTAACAAAATATTACAGAGAATAAATGTAAAAAATTTAAAAGGGATTTGGATGATTACAAAAATGGACAAGTAAGATCCTTTAGGACAGAACAAAAATAGACACTCTTCTAATCATAAAACGACAGTTCATACTGAGAGGGTCCGCTTTATGGACCCTACCATTCAGTATTAACCCATCAATGATCGGAACACTAGACGGAGAGTTCTCTCCGATAGGTATCGGTCTGACACTCAGCCGAACCTTTTCGATGGTGGTAAGACGGAAACTTTTCCCCTCCAGGAAAATCTATCATCTAAAAAGGAGCCTAGGGGCACGTCCAAAGAACAATCATTCCAGAACATAAGAACATAGAGAGCACCAGAGGTTTTTTTTTTTAGAGAGAATGTACCCACCCCCTCAGGATCAAACGTGGAGAAAAGATCTCCATCCTTCCACACCAAAGAAAGGTCGAGCGTCAAGTATAGAGGTAGAAGAGGTGGGGAAAAAGGAGAAACTTAAGAGAATGAAATTAAGAGGACAACATAATGCAACTAGTAGTATCTTTAACTTATCTTCTAAAAAAATTATCTAAAGATGAACTATCTTTGCTCAACAAAGGTCTAAAATTCGCTCCCTCCACAGAACCAAATATCTATGATCTCTATGTAGATCTGAATAAATTTGTCCGTAATCTCTGTAGACAGAGATTTTTTTGCTAAAAAGAAAATGTCTCAAGACCCTTTAGAACCTGTTCCCATCCTTTTGGATTCAACTGATGATCCCATTATAGAAATCCTGCAGGAGCTACAAAGCGAATCCAATCCCAATGAGGAGAAAGAGAAACTCCACGAAAAATATTTGACATTGACAAAAGCGGGCCGAAATCCAAATCAGAGTTTTTTTCCTATCAGTTTCAAGAGTAATAACAGAGATATTTTATAAAAACAACTTTGGAGAGTTTTAGAAGCTTATGTACATCCAAAAAATCTAGAAAAAAAAAAACAATCTCACTAGACATGAAAGGAGGGCCCTTAAGGTGTTGACTGGGGATCCATCTCTTGTGATTAAGGAGGCGGATAAAGGTGGAGGTGTAATGATACAGGATAAACTAGATTATATCAAAGAGGCACTCAGACAATTGGAAGATAACAAATTTTATCGTGCGTTTCCAAAGGATCCTACTAAAATTCTCAGAGTTAGAATGCCTTTTGTCAGATGCCCATGAAGATGGGGTGATTACTAAGGAAGAGTTTAGATTTCTCTTACCACCACATCCCACAATTCCAGTCTACTATCACCTCCCCAAAATCCACAAGTCCCTCACCTCACCCCCGGGACGTCCCATTATTTCGGGTGTTAATTCTTTGACCTCTTTTCTTTCTGCTTATGTGGATGTTTATCTTCAGCCACGTGTCTCTCGGTTACGTTCACACATACGTGATACCACACACTTCTTACAACTAATAAAAGAAGTGAAATGGAAACAATCATATGCATTCCTGACACTGGATGTGCAGAGTCTCTACACCAATATTCCACATCAATTGGGTGTGGAGGTAATTAAGAAGATTCTTGTACGTGATGGTGACTTAAACAAGAGACATATACAATTCCTTTTGGACAGCATCCACTTTATTTTATCACATAATTATTTAATTTTTTCAAACACCCATCTACAATCGATGGGCACGGCCATGGGGACCAGGTTTGCGCCGAGCTACGCCAATCTCTACATGGGCCAGGTCGAAGACGAGCTCGTGTGGGGTGGCAGGCTCGGCGACAGCCTGGTCCTTTATGGTCGATACATCGATGATCTATATTATTTGGGATGGGGGTCTAAACACGGCTACAGATTGTTAATTTTCTCAACACTAACACTTATAATTTAGTCTTTACCCACTCATTTAACCACACAAAAATCAACTATTTAGATATCACACTTGAAATTTTTAATAATCAAATTGTGACTTCAAATTATATGAAAGAGGTGGGCAGCAATGCCTACTTGCATTACCACAGTGCCCACTATTTGCCGTGGAAAACAAACATACCAAAAGGGCAACTTTTGCGTTTGCGACGTAATTGCCCCACTAAAGAAGGTTTTTTAGAACAGGCCACGACTATGTTAGAGTCCTTCAGAATGCGAGGATATCCTGGATATATTTTGGATAAAGCTCTGAAAGAGGTGACAGACAGCAATAGAGACTCCCTTCTGGTATCCAGTTCTGAATGCAAAACAGATATGCACAACAGGGCAATTAGCATTTATTTCTAAATTTAATAACCGTTCAACTGAAATTAAAAACATTATTAGGTCTAATTATCATATCCTTAAGAATGACCAGATACTTAGGAATATTCTTCCGTTGAACCCCAACTTTATTTTCAGAAAGAACCGCTCTCTCAAAACATTTCTCGCCCCAAGTTTGATGAAATGCGACAAGCCTGAAAATGTCAGGAAACCTACTTGGCTAGATACTAAACCAGTTGGTTTTTTCAAATGTGGGAATGGGAGATGTATAACATGCAAACATGCTCAAAATAAAACTAAAAATATTGTGTCCGTGGCAGGGAATCGTCTATTACAGATATCTAGTTTTATAAACTGCAACACCAGTTGGGTAGTGTATCTTCTCAAGTGCGGTTGTGATTTAAAATATGTGGGACGTACAACAAGACCTTTGAAAGTGCGATTTTTAGAACACCGCAGGAACATCTTAAATAAACTGCTTACCCACAGTATTCCCAAACACTTTTTGTTATACCATCAGGGGAATCCAATTTCCCTACGAGTTTTAGGTTTAGAATATATACAGCCTTCCATGAGAGGAGAAGGGGATAGATTTGGGAGGTTGTGTCAACAGGAGATCTATTGGACTTTTCAGTTGGACTCACTTTTTCCTAGTGGATTAAATGAGACATTAGAACTAAACGCCATTAGATATTCACTTGTTCCAGTCTTGGTATAGCGTTATCTGGATTTTTGCTAAACCTTGATGGGCTACTGGAGTGTGGATAGATGATTGTCCAATTGACACCAGAGTCAATGTCACACTCCATTATCAGGACGATGGATCACTCATGTTATCTTTTTGACGTCATATTTATGACCGATTGGGGGATCTTCTCACAGCCTTTTTCTTCCCGTTTTTCCTCCCCCCCCTTTATAGTTGGAAGTCATATTTGTAGTTGTATTTATTTAGACCAGTATACCATAAGAGACATCGAATGCCAGTTATTATATCTTACTTCCACTTAGATCCTATTGAATATTATAGTATTCACCCACTCCGATATAGTTAGGGCTAAATACAAGCATGGCACACTACAGGTCTATATCTAAATTGGTTAATTATGTTACCCGGGATCCAGAATAGGCACAATTGTTACTTTCCATTTATAGGCATTGACAGAGGAGAATACTGTGGACCGCGACGGCAATTACGCTGCGCTCCACTGATTATGCCTCTTTCAACGTGGAATATCACGATTGAATCTCACACCGTCGTCCAGGAGAGGTCCGAGTGGAACGCGACGTTGTTTTGCGTTGCGCTCCACGGGCCACCCGGATTGACCCACAATATTCATACCCTTAAGATCTGTCCTCTGTTAGCGGTTGGAGGATCAAGGTGAGGCTTGAGATGCAACATCATTTGGACGACGCCCCTTGCCATATTGATCTCTCCCTGCTATAGAACACGTGGTCCATATACACCAATGAATGATAAACAGAGACTTCTTCCTAGGATGGAAGAATTGTCTGCACTATGCCTTTTTTCTAATATATAAAGGGATCGGTTTGCCTCCATTTATTTATAGATTAGTATTTTTTATATGTATGGTTTATTAAAGTTTGAACATGTGATTGTTTAATGTGTTGTTTTAAACGATGTAAGCAATGTGACTACACGCAGTGGAAATCAATTAACTTTAATGAAAGGCACTATTTAAGAGGCACTTGAGAGAGTCTAAAACACCTTGAAAAAGCTGCCAGAGGAGCAGTGAATCGCATTGGTGTATTACCAGGACTCAGGCACTACCAGCACCTACACCTACTCATCTCTGCACTTCATTTTGGAAGTTCAACATTTGTGGATTTCTCTTCATTGGAAGCCCCCATGACCATCAGCTCAGCACCAGGATTCTATGGACATTGATTTGTGACTTTGAGCACCTCTCTTCAGACCACCGCCACTGTACATTGGACAACTCCTAAGAGACTTACAGAGGTAATATTTGTCCATATAGGAGGGTCCCAACGGTGAGGACTATATGTGCTCAGTCCCTTATTGGATTTTTATCCTTGGCTAATTGTTTTTTTGGGTATTACCAAGAGAACTGAATTATCTATTCCATGGTGCATCACATCGTGTAGTGCCTGTACTGGTTATTCAAGAGGTTATCTAGTCATCATGACTTTTTGACATGCATGTCGATTTTTAATGTATTAGTGCCTTTTTTCTAAAAAAAAATTTTTATTTTCTTTATGATTTTTTCTTACTTGCAAGTATTGTCTATAGACTGATTGACACCTAAAGTCATTTCATCTTTTATGTTTTAATGTGATTGTGATATCATGTAATAAATGAGTTAAATTTTTAGCGCTGCTTTTCACTTTTAGTTTTTAACGCAGGGTATGCCTCCTGAGAGGGGGAGCCCGCCGCCACAGCTAGCGCCTCCGGTCCGTCCCCAGACCGGAGGCTGAAGACTACATATACAAGCGGCTTACCTGTCCCCCGGCGATCTGGTAGCAGACCAGGGATACCCTCCAGAGCCCGGCTAGTACAGACACTGGGGTCCCGCCGCGATCCCCAGATGTGTACTGGCGTCGCAGCACCAGCAGGGTGGAGGAGCGGCAGCTTGGACATCCAATGGACAGTCCGACGCTGCCGCTCTGAAGAGTAGCAAAAATAAAATTTTAATTTTAAAACTCAAAAAATCAACTAAGCTTAGGGGCTGATCAGCCCCCCCCCCACACTAACAGTGACCTGACTCCAGCCCGGCACCAACTAAAACTGAGGTGCCTGTGGCTCGGGGGCGGGGTATAGAGGAGGATGGACCCAGTGCATCCTGGGAGCTAAAGCTTTAACTGTGTGGTGCCTGTGGATCAGATAAAGCTATACCCAAAGGTCAACCCTGTGGACCCTGAAGTAGAAACTACTTTAATGTTAGATGTTTAAGAGGTTTGAAAGGAGTCACCATTAAGGCTCTCAAATCCTTCATAGCTTATGGGATATGAATTTAGTTCTAACTTTTGGATGTACTCTTAATTGCTTGACAAAATTTTTCTACCAATTCATCTCCTGTTAACGTCCTATCCAGAAGTACACAGAGCCGATATTTGCACTTTGTTGAAACTGACAAACTGTTAATAAATCCCTCATGTAAGAATCTGATATTTGCGCCTTCATGGCCTCAGCTTCATTTCCCATGAAAGAGAAATGTTTTCCAAATCCTGTAGTAGATCTGTGAAGAATTCTTCTTTAGAATAGCATAGAATCTGTATTACTTGTTTTGAAAGCCACTTCTGCTTTAATATCCTCCTTTCAATCTCCAGAACGCTAAATTGAGTACTCTCGGGTTCTGATGTAGTAACGGACCCTGTGTTAACATGTCCGGTCTGGTTGGTAGTAACCAGTTCCTCAATTGCCATCTTTTATGCCGTTGAAAACCAGGCTCTTCTGGGCCAATAGGGTAAGATTGCTATTACCTCTACTTGTTCCCATTTAATCTTTTTCAATACCCGGTATATATTAGCGGGTAAGACGGAAAAACATATGCCAGGTGAAAGTTACATCTGCCAGAAGACATTTATGCCCTTTGTCCCAGGTATATTATTCCATGAGAGGTAGTTTCGTGTTTACATCTGTTGCCATTAGGACCACTTCCAAACCTCCTGATTATTGCTCGAAATAAGTGTTTGCAAAATATGCGCTATAGCAATTTTTTACGTGTTTTAGGAAGTTGGGGGAACAGTTTTTAAAACTCAGCGGGTGCAGGACCTGCTGTGTGTGCTGCCTGTGTGCGTTGCCAAAAAAAAAAAAAAAAACAATCACTGCCGGCGGCTTCTTCTCATTCAATCGCCGCCGGAGGTTTCTCCTCACTACAACTCCCAGAATTGCCCTGGAGCCTGCGGCTCCTCCCTCTGTCCACCCTCTGCTGCTGCCCGCTCCTCGCTTACGCAGAGAGTCTCAGCCACTCTGCTCCTGCCTCAGCTGCAGCCACTCTACTGTCACTCAGCCTCCGCTGTCGGACCCGGGTGGTGGAAATGACGGCAGTACTGGCCTGGAGGTGTCGGCCTCGTGGTGCAGAAACACACCTGGAAGATGGTGCCGCTGCTGCTGGCAGAGGGCTGCGACGCCCCAGCCTCCCTGGGGGAATCTCTAGAAGAAAAGAACACCCTGGAGCAGATGAAGTTCCTGTCTGACCCTCAGGTGCACACGGTGCTGGTGGAGAGGAGCGCCCTGAAAGGTAAGGGCATCTGTCCCTGGCTGGCCGTGTGCCCCCTGGCTATCCTTGGTGTTATTGGCCGGCTGTGTGGTCCCTGGCTGTCCCTGGTATAATTGTCTGGCTGTGTGCTCCCTGGCTGTCCCTGGTGTTGCCGGCCGGCCATCTGTGGCCCGTCCCTGGTGTTGCTGGCTGTGTGGCCCGTGACTTGTGTTTATTGGCCATCTGTGTGGCCCTATCCCTGGTGTCATATGCCAGCTGTCAGGCCCGTTCTTGGTGTCACTGGCCAGCTGTGTGGCCCCTTCTCGTATGCGTGTTCCTTCACAAGCCCTGACTGTGTAGCTGTGTGTATTTCCCATTTACCCTGTTAACTGTGTGCATCCCACACACCTTACCCCCTGCCCATAAACCTCCTCCTTGCCCCCAGTACTGTCCCAGCTGCTATCTACCCTTACTCCCCCCCCTACCCTTAGTACTGCCTCCCCTAACCCCTTCTTTGCCCAAGCTGCTAAATACCACTACCACCTTCCTACCCCCAGCACTACCTGCTCCTAGCCTAAACCTTGCCCCCAGCTCGGTCACAATTACTGTCTCCACTTACCCCGAGCTCTGCCTGCCCCTTCGCCCCTTCTCCCCTCTAACCCCAGCTTCTCCCTGCCTTTACCCCCAGCTCTACCCCAACTGCTAACTACTGCCTGCCCCCACCCCCCAGAATATGTGATGGGACACAAAACCAGTGGAGTAGGACCCCAAGTTTTTAAAGTGAGGGATCCCTGGGACCCACATTTTCCGCTCAGCGGAACCACTGAATATATCAGTTTTCAATCCCCATTCTCCCTGGAGAATTTGTTTCCTGCTCAAGTCTGCTACCACATTATCCTTGCCTTTTTCATGAGGGCCTAATGGTGCCACCCTGGCGATTTATGCATGTTTTGGGTCCAAAGGGTTCTTAAAGAAATCCCCACATTTTCAGCCAAAAATAGGGTTTTCGCATTTTCATTTCGCCTGGTCTGGAGTGGTGAACTTTTCTCCAGATTTATTTCGCCAATTGCATTTTCGCCTGTTTTTGGGATAAAATATCACCATTTTTTTGGTGAAAAACGTCAGTTTTCACGAATGACGAAAAAAACATCAGTTTTCGCCGCCAATTGACTACGGCCCTTAGGCCCCCATAAATGTTGCTCCAGCCAATCAGCTCCCCAACTGTCAGTTAGAAAAATTACAGTTGGGAGCTGATTGGCTGGAGCACCATTTACCATACACAGTGAAATTTATCACTCGTTTTGGTGATAAAACTAGTTAGTATATGGGGGGCCTTAGTTTCTATTAAATCATCATCTTTTACAAAAGGCTACGAGCTGCAGGAGGTATACAACATGTAACCTCCAGATTTTTATTTACCAGAAAGGAGGTAAATAGAACAGGTTTCCCTTACTACAGTAGGTACTGGTTTTACTGCTTGAAGGAAAGATTTTGCCACTTAAATACAATTTCTTCACTTTGTGAACAGGGAACTTCTACCCCACTATACTCTGTCCTCAAACTAAGTCTTGCTCATTCTTTTATTCTGGAACCTCTTTATAATTCATGGTGTTATACATTTTTCAATCATTTCAATATTAAAAGCTCTCACATCTCTCCAGACTCCTCACTGGACAAATCACTCCCCTCTAGACCATATTCAGGAGAAACAACATCATGTTCATAGTCAAAGACCTTTTAGACATATGCACAGTTTGAAAAAAAAAAAAAAAAAAACTTTACATACAAAATTCTTTTTTCCACATCCAGCTTATTAGCTCTTGAAGCTGGGTAGGCTGCTGAGTAATTATAGGTGTGGGACTCTTGAGCACGTTCTTCAAATATCATCCCTTGCCTGGAAAGGTTTTACAGGCACTTTAAATGCTTTTCCTTATTCAATATCGTCTAGTTCCAACAGTAATTACAGTTAAATCCTAGATGCCCACTAAAAGGTACTTTCCTTCGGCTGGGCACTATTTGGATGTTAAAGAGAAGGCTCTGCTTCCATTTTGTGGCACACCTGCAGACTGCCACTGCCATGGATCCTCTGAAAAAGGTGTAAGGGAGACAGACAGACTCCTGCTTCCGGTGTGCAGCGCCATATTATAGCCCTATGACCTTAGCTCTGAGGTCAGTCGCATGCACTCCTACACAGGCTGGTGTTCCGGTGAGTCATCAGGTTGTGTCTACGCACACCGGCCAGACACTCCACGGTGCCTTGTCCCAGCGCTTCGCTTGTAGAGAGGGTGTAAGCCGCCGGATCCCTGGAGACTTCCCCGGGCGTCACTGTTGCTCCGGATTCATGGTATCGGCACCTCTGCACACCAGCCTCCATGCCGTCCCTCTGGGGAGCCACCCTGCCTCAGACTGCGGCGCTAAGGGCACTTTGGGCAAAGAAAGACGCAACCCCATTCTATAGAAAATAAACTTCCCTACTATGCCTCTATACTGCTAGGAGACAGAAAAAAAAAAAAAAGTATTTTCTATACTAAGGGGAACAAGTATTATATCCCATGGTGGGGCTTGTATGGAGTAACGAAGAAAAAAATAATGATTTAATTCTTCCAAGACTCTACATTTCTGAATGTAGGCACTTTTAAGAGTAGGGGTAAAACAATGCATGCATCTATAACAAGATCATGACACCAACCTGTTTAATCATCTCAAGGAACTTTTCTTTCTCATATTTCTGAAGTGCTTTATAGTCATCAACAGAGGTCACATCAAGCTTATGCTTAGTCTTGGGTTTAGGTGGCTCAAAGGGACAGGTGAGAATAGCGATTTTAGCATCCTTTACTTCCTGGAATTAAATATAAGCTATGTTTTAAACCTTATCTAATGTAGACAAATGTAACTCATAATGAATATACATTGAAAAACATCCCCTCTGATCAGCATAAATGAAATCTTCTGCAAATACTGGTAATCTGAAATTCAGATTGGAAATCCACCCTGCAATCATACACTACATGTATGCATTAAAAGTTAACTAAATTGCATCGGTGGATGGACTTTTAAAAAAAGGACCGATTTTTTTTCACACACTTCATCACTACATATCTAATGGCTGAACCCAGTGCTGCCAAAGTTTGTACAGGGCTAAAGTGAGAAAAGCTGCTGGTGCAACTCAAAGTCAGGTTGTCCGAGAATAGCTGTTCTTAATGAACGTCCAGCTGTGTCCAATCTTCCCAGAGGGCTGAGATGTCTGCTTTGCTTTAGCAGCTTAACTCCTGTACCTACCATTTTCCCTCTCCTATAAGTGGGAAGTCTTAAGTTAATATATTGTAGAAAATATAGAACATAAGTAATCCTGTAACTTAATTTCCCTCCAGTTTCATAAAAGCTACTACACAGGTAGCATAAATAATTTTGGTGCTCCCGGCTTCACTTTGTCAGCTGCTTTCTGAAATTTACCTTTGGCATCTGTGGGTGGCTGAAGTCCTTGTCTACAATCACTCCTTTTATTAACTTCGTATCCTCAAGCTTCCCTCCAACTTTACCCTCAACTTTTATCAACTCAAAATCCACATCTTTACGGTCCATATCAGCAACAGTCAGAATAGCATTCACAGCAATTTCTGCCATGTGTCTGTGGCAGCGGTTAATTCTGGAAAAGATGGGGGAGGGGGAAAGTTAACATTTTAGAATGTTATATGACAGACAAAAGAGGTAACCTAGTGTTCATTCTAGCACTCTGCACCTGTCACAACCAATGCAGTTACTCTTTCCTGTCTGGGGTGTCGCTCTGCTCTGGTGCTTCTACCACACACTGGTCTGTATCTCAGCAGTATGTGCATCAGCAAACTGCGTTAGAGTGACACCCCCGGCAGGAAAGAAACTGCACGGGTTGTGCCAGGCGCTAGAAACAACACTAGGGTAACCCACCATATGTAAACTAAATGATTTTATATAGTTCAATATTAACATGAGATAGTAAGGTGCATAAATATTGGGACATTGACAGAATTTTCATATTTTGGCCTCTATTCACCACCACAATGGCTTTGAAATGAAACATACAAGATGTGCTTTAACTGCAGACTTTCAGATTTAATTTGAGGGTAATTGCATCCAAATCAGGTGAACGGTGTAGGAATTACAATGGTTTCTGTCATATTTATGCACCTGACTGTATATTAAGACTGTCCCAGGCTACTAGTCAGTCAAGAAGAATTTGAAGTGCAGCTATTACAAATAGTGGAGGCAATCATTGTGTTGTCTGAACCAATATACAAGTTGCAGCTTATCAGTTTATTAGCAACCAGCCAAGGTTGCTAGCTGTGCACCTCGACATTTTAGGAACGTTTGCTCAATAGATATTTATGTTGCACATTCCACATACTAGACTGTAAGGTACAAAATATAAGGTTTTAAAGGTGCCTACACACTTAGCGATATTTTACACGACTTGCCCGATTCCGACGCATCGTGACAAATCGTATAAAATATGCCCAAATCGTGTCTCCCCGCAGGTCGTACATCGCATCTTCAGATCTGCCGTGCTGTAGGGCAGATTTGCCAATCTGGGACACGATGCACTGGAAAGAATTAAGGATGCACGATAGATTGTCATATTGGACACTTTTTACACCAAATCGTGTGCAGGACTGCCGGGGGAGCGTTCAAGGGAAATCATACACAATGTCGGATTGTGAGCGGCACCTTAACTCGTTTCCAAGGTTACTTTCCAAAAAATCCTATTCCAAAACCATGAGAATTAATATGGAGTGGGTCTCCCCTTTACCACTTTCTGCTAGTCTGAGGATTTCCACTATATTTTGGATTTGCATCAATTCAGTCACAACAGTATTACTGAAGTCAGGCACTGATAATAGGTGAACAGGCCTGGCTAGCAATCTATTGCAACTCATCACAAAGCTGTTTAATGGGTTTAAGGTCAGGGCTCTGTGCAAACTTAAACTTTTTTTATTTTTTTTTATTTTGGTGGCCTTGAAGCTGGGTACACACACCTCAGATGTGCCGACCTAGCAACACAATGTAACTATTTGTTACATGCTTAATGTACTACACTACGTCGTCCGTCGCACTATTCCATCTGATGTGCAGTACATCAGATGTGAAGATGCGACCACTCAAATCATCAAACAATGAATTGGTTGGATTTGGTGGTACACACTAAACTAATCCATTGTTAAATCAGAAAAATCGGCCAATATATCTTATAGTGTGCACCCAGATTTACTGAGTGCATGAAAGCACTGTCATGCTGAGGAAGGAAAGAGCCTTCCCCAAACTGTCATATGGAACACACAAAATACATGACAATCCCATTGAATGCTGTAGCATTTCAATTTTCCTTAACTGGAACTAAGGGGGCTAGGTCATATCATAAAAACAGTCCACCCCCTTATTCTTCCTCCACAAAACTTTACAGCTGGCCATATGCATTAGATCAAGAAGCTTTCTCTTGCCAAATCTAGATTAATTTGTCAGATTACTATATGGTGAAATACTATTAGTCATTTCAGAGAGATGCAGCACAGTATTGCTTCACAGCACTGGGGTGGAGAGTGATTCACAACCAGGAATTCTGGTTTCCTCCCACAATCCAAAAACAGACCGGTAATTTACTAACTGCTGACCAGTTTGTGGGCAAGTTAGGGAAATTAAGCTACAAGCTTCAATGGGGCAAGGTCTGATGTGAATGATAATATGGTCTTTGTATAGCAATGACCAAGTGGAGGCAGTATGTATCTAAATTGTATTTAAAGGAATTCTGGCAATCAAATATAATCTTACACTTTTGACCCAAGTGTGGTCATTGCAGTTTGAATAAGCGGTTCCACATTCTCAGGATCGACAGGAAAATGGTCACTGATCTTATCTAGGTTCTCAATAGCAATTTTTGCTGCTTGTTCATATCCATCTGCAATCCTGATAGGGTGAATACCACGATCCAACAATTGCTCAGCTTGTTCAAGCAATGCTCCTGCAAGAACTGAAGACAGAATCACACAATAAAAACATCATAATGCTCAGTAAATAATCTTTGGTATCTGCACATCTTAAAGATGAGCTTAACTATGGTCACAGCACTTTGTTTCCTTAACTAGAATATCTCACATGGAAAATATATAAATCAATGTAACACAACAGGTAAAAAAAAAAAAAAAAAAAAAAAGTCAAATTTATCATATGGTAAAGGTTAAATAGATTTAACCACCTATAGCAAATAGAGTGCATACAGGGAACAGAGGGCCTGATTCAGAGCCGGACGCAATTAGCGCTCGCTCGTCCTGAAAATAGGGGTGGCTATTCAAATGAACTGTTCGCTCTTTGCGGTCTGTTCGTGCCTCTAGGTCTGAACGAGCGAACAAAACTTGCGGTCGTTTGTTGTCGCTATTCTTGTGGTTGGTTTTTGCTACCACAATTTTGCGAGCAATTCTGGCTAGAAAAAAACCCAGTGACGTGGTCAATGACGCTGCTGTTTTAATTATGCACACCCATAAAACGCCCGTTTTGACCTTTAAGCACGCCTGCGTTCGGATCTCCACTCCCCGTTTTCAAGCACCTTCCCCTGTTACCACCCACATACGCCTCTTTCTGTCACTCAAATTATCAGACATTCGCTATTTTGCGAGCACATGAATTTCGACCGCACTGACTGGTTCGCGCATGCGTACAACGATCCGTACGCATGCGCAGTTGGGCAAACATCGCTCGGACCCAACGAGCGGCCGCTTACGAGCGGCTCTGAATCAGGCCCAGAGTTCCAAAAGAAGTATGAAAACAGCCAGCCAAAATTAAGGCATACAAATTATCAAAAATAAAAAAGGGATAGGCAACAAGTTGCACTCCAGCATGGGCGATGTTCTCTGCGGGACGTTTCACGGGAGCACCACCCAGCTGTCAATCCGGTCAAGTGTGCATGATTCTTTCCTAATTGGATCCCTCCCACTCAGTGGGCCATTGCATTAGAGCAGCAGGAATATTTATGTGCAGAAATGCTCTCCATACCTCAATGTAAAGCACTTTTCAGTGCTAATACAGATTAGATCAGCGATGCCACGCTATTACTGTCCTCTCAGATTTTCTGTACATTATTCCACTATACACTTTGTGACACTATTCACAATATTTATGGACTGGCAGGGAAATATGTCAAACCTTCTAAAGAGTGAAACTCTCCCAATTATTTTTTATATTATATTTCATAAACGCGAACAAAGCCGATTTGTTGCTATAGGCTCGAAAAGGTTTGATACATTGCCTGCTAAACTGCCGTTTGGCTGACAGATGAAGCAGGGAGAACCAACAACTCAACTACGCAAATTTAATGTGCTCTTCATCATAGCTGGTAATACCATTTTCTTTATAATATAAGTGTGTTCAGTCTGCCCCCACCCAACTATTTCATAATACCAACCGGCTGACAAAGTTTCTGGGGAGAACACGGTCCACCTGCATATCCCAGCATGCCCTGCCACAGATTTGTTTGGGCATTCTAAAAATATTGTAGGGTGTGCTGGGGATATGTAGTTCTACAGTTGGAGTGCCGCACGTCACCCTCTTCTCAAAAAAAAAAAAATTTTTTTTAAATGTATATACAGACATACTCAGAACTTGCGCTCATTCACAGGGGATTCAACAAAAGGGGTGTTCATGTAACTGCATGTTTTATCCACAATCAAAGAAGAGCAGGGCACTCACCAGAAACACTTGCAAAGATTTCCTTTAATTCAATTCAGACCCATAACAAAGTCGATGTTTCTAACCCATATGGGATCTTAATATTGAAGGGAAGAAAACTAGCCATTTTATTATGGAGATTGATCGATATAAAGTACGTTTTAGGCAATGTACATACACTAGTAAATAAAAAAAGAACCAAAAACTGCCAGCCCACCTTTATTATACTGTTAAAAAAAACAAAAAAAAACAACACCACCCCACTCTAAATGAAAAACACATGTACATTACATGTGCTAGTACCTTTGTTGTACAGAATGCTGTACACGGATTGCATAAAACACTGTTCAACATAACACACCCCATAGCAGTTTCAATGGAACTCAATTATGTTTTAGGAGTGCTAACTGGAGGTGGGAATATATAGAAACATTTTATGATGCAGTCCACCACCAAGCAAAGGTATGCGTAATATTGGCTTTGATGGCATATTTGCAAGTTTACAATATTCCACTCACAATCTCAGCAACACATTCTAGCAAATTAAATATAGATTTTCAAAATATTTATTTATTTATTTTTAAATTCTTACCAACAACTCCTGTGGTCCCGTCACCAATTTCATCATCTTGAGATTTGGACAATTCAACCATCAGTTTGGCAATCTGATGATCAACATCCATCATGCCAAGGATTGTTGCACCATCATTAGTCACAGTTACCTGACCATCCTTATCCACCATCATCTTATCAAGGCCTGAGCATAAATGAACAAATAATCAATGATCAGTAAAATAAAAAGTGTGCAAGCTAAAAGCTATAGATCAGATAATAAATGTACTCACCATTGGGTCCCAGTGAAGTTCTTAGGGTGTTAGCAACTGCTTTGGCTGCCATTATGTGAGACTGAAATATAAAAGGATTGTAAACTTACTGAACCAGCAATACTTCAGCATCATTCCATATGCCAATATGTTGAATACTCAAACAGATCAGAAAACAATTGTTTAATTTATGCATTCATATTCTCCCAAGAATGAGTCTTAAATACATCCATCGGCAAAAAAAATATTTCATTAGTGTTTTATTATGCCTTATAAAAAAACTACACCAATATATAGATTTTTCTTCATGTTGAGATTGAGCAGTCAATTTCTGAATCATTTAATCTTCTTAAAAACTGTCCAAGAGACACACAGATTGTCATCAATAAACCAGTGAGGTCTGTGTGACTTGCGTACATATGACACAGATGAGACGCTCTCATTTTATATTTTGAATCTTATTGGGAAGCTAGTACATATGACACAGATGAGACGCTCTCATTTTATATTTTGAATCTTATTGGGAAGCTAGTACATATGACACAGATGAGACGCTCTCATTTTATATTTTGAATCTTATTGGGAAGCTAGTACATATGACACGCTCTCATTTTATATTTTGAATCTTATTGGGAAGCTAGTACATATGACACAGATGAGACGCTCTCATTTTATATTTTGAATCTTATTGGGAAGCTAGTACATATGACACAGATGAGACGCTCTCATTTTATATTTTGAATCTTATTGGGAAGCTAGTACAAACTAGCAGAGCACATCTGATCTACCAGATGAAAACTAGGAGTTTGAAAGAACAATGCACAGTTTATTGATTGTGTCTAGACCTACCCTTTGGGTCACCCCTGGGGAGGAGTAAATAACCAAAAATGTACCATAAAACTTCTATTTTGTACATAATTTTAACAGGTTTGGTATGGGATGCCGACGCTCCAGATCCTGGCAGTTAAAATCAGAGCAACAGTAAAAAGTACACAAATTGTCCCCGCAGCATACCTGGTTTAGGAGTGTTCCCCAGGCACAGATACAAGGAGAAGAGGGTGAATAAATGCAATAACCGTTCACAAGACTACACCACGCCCACGAACAAGAGACTAGAGCAGTGGCTCCCAAAGTATGCGCCGTCTACGCAGGTGCATGATCCAATGACAGTCCGCTGGTCAGGCCGCATGCTGCTTCTCTTAAGGCCCCCACACAAGGTGCAATTTTTTACCAGATTTGGTCTTTTTCGATCGATTGGAACGACCAATCAAGTCCTGACATTTTCAATTCAAAATAAGTATTTTCCCTAATTGGTATTAATATATGTGAATGTATTAATATTCACGTTTATCTATTAAAATATAAAGGATGCCAGTGTTAGCCTTCTCACCCACTCCCCTATTCCAGCTATATGCAGCTTCCTCCTCTCCCCCCCATGCCAGCGACCTCACCCACTGCCCTTATTTATGCCAGCCTCAGCCTCCTCTTTCTCTCCTATTCCAGCAGCCTCTCACCCACTCCCTTTATGCCACTTCTATATTCCAGCAGTATGCAGCCTCCTCTCCCCTATACCAGCCCTCATTCCTGCAGCCTCCTCCTCTTCCGATACCAGGCTCCACATCCACTCCCCTTATGCTATCAGCCTCATTACCCACTTCCCTATTCCAGCAATAAGCAGCTTCTCCTCTCCCTTCATGCCAGCCTCCACACCCACTCCCCAATTCCAGTATGTCTCCTCACAACTTCCCTTATTCCTGAAGCATCCTCCACACCCCTCATGTCAGCCTCCATACACATTAACCCTCCCCTTATGCCAGTCTCAGCATACTCATTCACTCCCATTCCAGCAGCATCCCCACTCTCCCCTAATTTGCCAATCAGCCTCCTCACCCACTCCCTGGCTCATGGGAGTCTTTGCCAACTCACCCACTCCACATGCAGCCAGGCTCCTCTCCCTAGATTCCGGTCTCCAAGTCCTCTTCTCCCTCTGCTGGCTTCTCTCCCCCACACGTCTTGCTTGGCTCCTCACCTCAATCTGGTCTATAGTCAGGTGTTGGTGCCTATTTCTCTCAGGCGCGGTGCCCTCCTGGTGATGTGGCTTTCTGGGCGTCTTTACAAGTCCGGGCCTCACGGTTGGGCGTACGGTACAGCGATGCTCCTCATGGTGACCACGTCTACTTCCCTCCTGTCTGTCCCGGTAGCTGCATGCCAGTTGCTACTGCTGGGCTCCTCTACACTGCACAATGTCAAGTGCGTGCAGGGAGCCAATCAAAGATCACCTGCTGTAGGCGGAGCTGGGCTAATCAATCATATTTGCATATACGGCAGCGGCAATATATAGTAAAAAGTTATATATATTCTGCGCTAGGGTTGAGAAGGATCCGCTTCTCCTCATCCTGGATTACCTGGTCGCCAGGTAGCAAAATCTGGTGAACATGGCCCCCAGGATTTGGCGAGCCCTGCCTGTAACCCATCGGTCCTCTTCTCCATATAGTAAATACATAGGGTACGTGTAAAAAAAATAAAAAAAACCATACTCACCTACTCCTATGTGTGAATCGGGTCCTCTTCAGGCCAAAGTAGGCAATCCCCGGCTTGGGGGGAAAAAAAAAAAAAAAAACAACAAATACACGAGCTCCCAGACACAGTACCGTCCTCTACAAATGGTACTTCCCCGAATGAGAGCTTAGCGACAGAATTTCACTATGGAAACTCTGAGTGCTCATTGGCTGAAAGAGCTGAGCCTTCCGCCCCTCGGCCAGTGAGCGGTTCCCACCATTGACTTACTGATCCCGTAGATGGTTCTGTGTCAATGACACAGATGCATGTAGTGCGGATCTCCCTGATCAGTGCTATGCAACGGTCATTGACATACAGATGCTTGTAGCACGGATCTCTGATTCGTTGTATGCATCTGTCATATCGCACATTAGTGTTCACTCTAGGTCCAGCACCAGGCAGGGCGACGGACCTAGAGAAAGGGCACTTTTGCGCGCGTACAAAAAGGGGGCTTGGCCAATTAAAAGGTGGCGGGTCTTTATGATGCATCCCCTTTCCATCATTCTTGGGGGCGTGCCTGGCACTTACGGACATGCCGGGCAGTCCCCAAACACTGAGGTCACAGAATGGATGCCGGATGCATGCGCCCGGCATCCATTCACCAGCGGTGACCACTGCACCGCCATTTTCCCCACCCACGCGATACTTCGGCCGGCGGGAGGGGACGGAACCCGCAGGTTGTTTCAGCAGGGTGCCGCACCGGAGGGCAGGGTGCATTCTGCCCTTTAGAAATAGGGCAGGGCGCAGCGCCCCGATGAAACAGCCTAGCGGGAACACTAGCACACGATCTAATGAATATGCAAATCATTAGATTGTGCACGATAGATTGCATGAACGTCGTGCAGCTTTTGTTGCACATAGTCCACTGGAGCTGCCGGGGAGAGTTCAAGGGAGAATGCAAACGACATTGGATCGTTTGTAAATTGCGCAGTGGGTGGGGGGCCTTGAGCACTACACTTTTTAGAGTCAAGACATGATAAAAGAGGTTAAAATCCTCTGAAACGTTGGCATACACAAGGAGTGTTAATGTTTTATTTACCTATCCGTCTGAGAGAGCCTTTCTAAATTCTGCCATGGATATTGTTAAGGTCTGAGGACTGTTGGAAGGAGCACCCAGCATCTATTTATCTAATAGGAGTGGGGGGGGGGAGAGACAAAGATATAACCAAGGTCAGGTACACATCAGAACAATGTATTTTGGCCCATGGCACGAGATGATGGTCGGCCGTACACTCTGACCAACATAGCGCTAAATTGTTCAAGCCCGCATTCAGCTGTTGGACACCAGGTTGTCTCATCAGCCGTGCAGTTTGAACGACCCTGATGTTGGCAGGCGGAAGCACGCAGTAGTGCGTACATTATCAGTATGATATGGTGCTCCAATCCGCAGGATTGGACGACATATAGTCTGATGGAGTCACCCTAAGGGGGTCGATCCAATTCCTCACGGGGCACGAGTGTTGATGTTGCAACGGCATTAAAATGCACACCCCTCTCGGCCGGTTCCAAGCCCGAATTCGCACAATTTTGTTCGGAGCCCTATGGGGCTGCAAGCACTTTTATGCGAACGCGGGCTGCCGTCAAGTACATCCCGTTGACCCCGTAGGGTGCAGTGAAGTGAAAACATTTGGTAACCACTGGGCTAGAGTAAACACTTTGTGGGTTTCATCAAGGTACTCCAGTTTCCTGCCATACAACAAAAATATGCTGATAGGTGAATTGGCTCTCAACAAAAAAAAAATGAATCATAGCATGTGTGCACACCTGTAGTAGAGAGCATAGATTGTTAGCTCCCCTGGTACAGGGACTAATGTGAATGGCTACAATTTTCTCTGTAAAAGCATTACAGAATGTGTGCACTATATAAATAATACACCTCTTACACCGACATAAAAATCCCAGGTTTTTGCACATGAACGTACATCACCCTGGGATTTTCATCAGTGGAAATGGATCAACCCGGGTCCAGTGACCAGAGGATCAAACACGGGTAGCTTGCATGGTTGGACACGAGCCATTCCGGTGTCATCCTGCAGTGTAAACGGCACGATTACCAGAGTCATGCGTATGCTACCTGATCGGCCAGCTTCATCCCCAAGCATCCACTGCAACGCCATAAGACCAAGTCATTGCAGACCTGGGTCAGTGTGAATGGCAGACCCGGGAATAACCTAGGTCAGCACCACAGTATAAAAGGGGTCATGTCCCAGGTTGAAACAGTGTTCCAAATCCCAGGTCAGACCCTGGACTTTGGTATAAAAAGGGGTATAACTGGTAATAGCAACAGCAAAAATGTTACATATATGTAGAAAAAAAAAAAAAGTAATTTACTCTACCACAGTAACTTAATACATGTGAATGCTCGAAGTAAGGGTAAAATTGCACTGGACCAAGCACATTTGACACTTACCACCCATATTTTATAGCTCCCCCTATATGTACTATACGTTGTACAGGGCCAGCAGAGGGTTTTACACCACAAATTATGGTGGCATGCAGATATCAGACCCCGCTCCTCTGGTGGACAGCCGTTTATTTCATTGTACTTCATCTGTCAGTATTTGCACCCCATGCATTTACTGATTTAGAGTAGAAGTATACAGTAGAATGGGAAGAGAGCCTTAGTAACCAGCCCTAATGTACTTTCACGAATAATCCTAATATCCAGTGACAGTGTGATAGTAATAAATCATACATGAAAGCATTAGTGTAAGTACGCTAGATACAGATACAAAGGCGCCTCCACAGGCCCCGTTACAGCCACTTCCAAAGCACATGGGCCGCCAGCTCTCTCCTACCTTAAGAGCCTCCAATCCAGACAGACGGGATTTACGGTCCTGATCCTTGATGATAATGAATGGCCGCCCATATTCGTCGAAGGCGAGCGTGCCCAGCGAGGACATGGCGGTGGCGATACGGGAGGATGATGCAGAAATGACCCGGAGAGCAGACGCTGGCCGACTGCACGCTGTTACTACTACTGCTGTCTCACCCCGCCGGCTTCCGCACAGCGCATGTGCAGCCAACGGTCACCGCTGCCGTCTTCGCTTTACGGCAGATTCTGGAAGCATCCACAGTGGGTTATACCACCAGGTCATAAATGATGTGCGGGAAGGGGGCGGACAATAACGTTACTATTTTGTGTATTACTTTTATTGATTAAAAATATTTGTTCGTGTTATTTGTTTAGGTAGCGTAATTGCATGTTGTGCTACTGAAAAACGACAACTGTAATAAGTTTCGCCATGTTATGCGGAGTGGTTTGATCTAACATCGTTGGGCGTTCCCTTATATATATAGGTGCCCGGGTTCGTAGCGAACCATGTTTCTTTTCTATTTGCCAGTAGAACACACTCAGCGCATAGTGCCGCGTTATGGTTGGTTGCCAAATGAAAGCAGTATCTGGTGTGTAATCCTGTCTCCGAGTGCCCACCAGGCGGCGCTGTGTGTGTGTGTGTGTGTTATTGTACGGTGACTGATTGTGCCGGTGCTGTTCATGTGCTCTCTATGCGCCTCATCCGGTCACCTCGCTCAGCCTCACTGCTCTATGGTAGCTGCGCCAGCTACTGCTTTGCGAAAGGTCAGTTATATCATCACATACCAACAACGTAAATTCAGAAAAAAACTAATAGGCCTTTATGTGTAGTGTATTATGATACCTCTCCATTACACAGCACTCATCATTTAAATAGTATGAGATTTCTCAAGTGTTTGAGAGAAGCGGAGAAGTTGCCCAAAGCAACCAATTGATAGACTGCTAAATAAATGATCAGAAGAAGCTTGTTGCTGTGGGCAATGTCACCACGTTATCTCTCGAAGGTTTAATACATCTCCCACTAAAGTGCGATATATATAACTGAAAATCAAAATTTCCCGGCCTGGTACAGATCGCAAAATCCGTATGCGTACTCAATGTACAAATGCTTAACTGGCTAATATTTTTTTTTTAAAAAATGTCCCCAAAATTGTCGAATCCCGACAGGCGGCTTCCCGAGTGAAGGGAAGTGGGGACAGAGTTAGCGTTAGCCGCAGGGGGAGGGAGGGTTTAGACACTCCTGTGGGGTCTAAAGGTGCGTACACACGGACAGATATATTGTTACGATATGAACGATAATGATACTGTTCAACGATATATCGATCATATTGTTCATTTTTTATTCAGTGAACGACCAATGATGCGCGTTCCCACATGCAGGCCATTCTGGACGATATCGTCAACTTTGCCTGTTCAGAGATGTGGCAGGATGACTCACTGAAATATATCCTTGACCGATCTATGGGCCTGATTCAGACCCGCTCGCAAGCGGGTCGATGGTGCCCTAGTGCGCATGCGCACGACGGAGGGAGCTCCGTCGTGCGCATGCGCGAGACCCGAATAACGACGGGGTAGCCGTCGTTATGGGTCTCGCACCAAAGGGGGCGTGCTGTCGATGTTGATTGACAGCACGCCCCCTTTGGTGGGCGTGCCTGCCAGACGGAGGCGTTCCCATGGGAACGCCTACCGTCTGGGTCCGGCCCCACTGACATCACTAGTGATGTCAGTGGGAGTGTTTTTTTGCTCTGATAGATAGAGCCAAAATCACTCCAGGGCTTGCGGTCACCTAGACCCTACCGCAGGGTCTCGTCGCAAGCCCAATGGTCGCGATGGTCTTGATCATCGCGACCATCTTTTTGGCCGCTCGCATATGCTGTGGGTGGTCACCCACAGCTATGCGAGCGGCCAGGAGGCCGCTCCAAGTTTAGGTAGGAGGGCCCTGATTCAGAGCGAGCGCTCTGGTCAGAGCGGCCAGCTCTGAATCAGGCCCTATGAACGATATCTTTGAAAGATATCTTTCAAGTCGTTGGTGGTACAGATCGTTCCGGGTGCATTCCCCAGGGAGGGTTAGGCACCATCTGGGGGAGGTTAGGGTTAGACACCCACCCTGGTAGGTTTAGGGTGCGGGAAGGGGGGTTAGGTTTAGGCATCCCTAAGGGAGGGTTATGAGGGGGGGGGGAACGGTAAGGTTAGTATACTTACCTGCCCTGTCGGGGTTCCGGTATGTCTGGCTTCTGGTGTTGGCATTTCACCCGGCAGCTGAACAGCCGCAGGGATATCATACCCAACCCTATATTATATGTATGTGTGTGAGTATATATATATATAAATATATATATACACAGCTCCCGCCGAACCGCCCGCGTACCTTGCCGCGGATGCCACAGGACCCCCGCACTGCAAGCCGAACCCATGCACCTCCACCTTCGCTGCTGTAACCTCGCACCTCCGCTTAAGCTGCCGAAACTCCCAGGTATTCTAAATACCGAAAAAATCCCATATTTGTAATGCTGCTGGTGTCGAGAATTTTGGATATGGGAGACTCAACCTTTGTATATAAACCCCCTCCTCCACTGGCAGTTAGGCACTTAATCCAACGGTTAGGGTTAGGCACAAAGGGGAAGGTTAGGGTTATGCTGATGATTAGGGTTAGTCCCTGTCGACCTTTTGACTGCCTACCATTTGGGGTCTATCTAGACATTGTCTTTTTACTGTAAATCTTTTATACCAAACCCACTTTGGAAAGGTGGAGAAGTTTCCCATAGCAACCAATCAGATTTTATCTCTTTTTAGAATATACTTGATAAATGATTGCTAGCAGCTCATTAGTTGCTATGAATAAATTCTCCTCTTTAGAAAGTTTCATTCATCCCACTCCTCTGCATGGACACATTTCATGTGCTTATTTGTGTGATGGAGCAGTGGGGATCGGGGAACTCAGGGGCCCATATATCAATGATCGCTTTTGCACCGCGATCAGGGCATGCCAGTAACGCCCCTTATCGCTTTGCAAAAGGCGATCCTATCGGCCGGATGTATCATCCGGGACATGCAGGGACACGGGCTCCGAAAGGCGCCAGTGCAGGGGGTGGTGCACATAGCAGTCCCGTGGACTGCACATGCACATCCGCCATAGCCGAGGAGAGTACTGGTGGATCCCTCCGCCGGCCAATAGTGCGCGGTGTAGCCCATAGGCTACAGTGGCTAACGTCATCTTCAGATGGCATTAACTGCTGGGGCAAATATCTGGAATGCATCGCATTCCGGATATTGGTAAATTTGACAGCATCGCTTCATCATTTACTCCCATACATTACCAGATTTTCATTCCAACCAATCAACTAGTTGGATGGTTGGACAGAAAATCTTTACGTGTGTATGCAGCATTAATCTACTGATTGTTTTCTGTTACTATTTATTAACTCCCGTGAGCTTATAGTTTTATGTGTATTTATCATTAAATGCCTTTTTATTTATTCTGTTTGTGGATTCAGAGCCGCTCGCAGTTTGCAAGTGCTCGATGTGAATCAGGGCTGGCATTTTTTTTTCTGCCCTCCAGGCCACTCGCTAAGCTGTCAGTGACCACCCACAGCTTTTGCGAGCGGCCTGGCGATTATCGCGACCATCGTGCTTGCGAGGAGACCCTGTGGTAGGGTCTCAGCTCTCGCAAGCCCGAGTGGACTTACTTCCTGCTCTAATAGAGCAGGAAGTCCACTACTGACATCACGAGTGATGTCAGTAGGGCCGCCCACAAACTCCAGGTGTTCCTAAGGGATCAACATCGACAGCCGCCCCGTCTTGTAGCGAGATCCGTTGCGACGGAGCTGCCGTCGCAGTACGGGTCTCGCGCAAGCTCACGCCGGAGGCAGTTGGGGACCATCGACCCGCTTGCGAGAGCTGTGCGCTCGCGAGCGGGTCTGAATCAGGCCCACAGTGTTCATAAAGAGGGGAGAAGTGGAAGATGAGGGGGAGAAGGTGTGGTGCAGTGGGCTACGAATGCAGATGGGAAAAGAGGAGGGAGAGCAATGGAGAAACAGACAGGTACATACAGGGTGGAGAGGGATGTAGTCGGCACCAGAATCCCGACAGCAGTCAGAATCCTAACCTCTAATATTCTGACAGTAAGTGTTAGGGTACGGGTTAGGCCTTGGGGGAGGGGTGTTTGGATAAGGGTTAGGGTACTTACCTGCAGGCATCGGGATTCTGACAATCGGGATGCTGCTGTCAATATTCTGACTGCCGGAATCTCGTACCCAATCCAGTGAAAATAGGCTAACACAGATATGGTGACATAGGGTAAGATTCAGTTATTTTTTGCATGTCCAAAAGTATTGGGCACCCTATAGAGCTATTCAATTGTTCCGGCGGGTGCTGAGTGCCGTGGTCGAACATTATCGCTGTCAAATGCACCAGGTTTAGCCGCGTAAAGCAGCTAAATACGTCTAAACTATAAGGCATGCTGCTGAAATGGCAGTTTGGTCACTCAAACGGTCGTCTTTTCGTACGTTTCTGCTCGCCACCTATGGGGAGTGCAACCAGAAATAATGTGCGCCCATATCACTCACACCTGATCGGAGCAACAATTGAATAGTTCTGTCAGACGCCCAAAAACAATTGAATCGCCGCTATGGACAGGACCAGAGGCACAGGCAGAGAATGAAACAAATGGGAGAGTAGAGTGATCTGGATAAAATGGAATGGGGTTTGCACTTGCTTAATGTTAGAGTATGGGGAGAAAACAGGGAATAAGGTGTTGCCAGGATATATACGGGTGCCAGGGTGTATTACACAAATGTATATTTAAATTTTGAAGAGGTGCATCCAGCACAAAAATTGGGTTGATGGAGAAAAACACAGGGTCAGATCAATAGGGGGCACTAACCTTTATGTGTGAAATGCATTCACTGATACTATATTGTATCTTTATAAGATATGACAACAATGAATGACGTGAATCAAAATTGGCTGATTTATTCAATACAAACATTTCCCCGTAGTGTATTTTTAAAAGCTATTTCTTCTTCAGGGTCCAGAGGGAGACAATGGGGTGTAGGTGGGACCCGGAGTACTGGACACCAACCGCAAAGCTTTTCAATTCCAGGATGCCCAGGTCCTTCCCCCCTATACCTCGCCCACAGCCTGAGGGCAACTCAGTTTCGTTGGTGTCCGGCAGGAGTTGGATCTCCATTTTTAACAGTGGGGCTGCTTCAAGCGGCCCAAGCTTATTCTTATGATTTATTTTTATTTCTAGTGTTTTAACTACTGAGCAGCAGCAAAAGATTGTCCCTTGGACGTCTGTGCTGCTGCTCCATCACCCCTCCGCGGCGCCGTGACACCAAGCCCCAGCTTGGTACTCCGGCGGGGCTCTGAGAAGGAATAGCTAGCAGGCTCCCCAGGCTGCAGCCCAGAATTCAGGAGACAGGTAAGGCGTACCCCCACTTGCGGGGGCCCACATCTTTATGCAGTCTAGCCTCCGGTCTCAGGAGATGGACCGGAGGCGCTGATGTGGACACTGGGGCGCCCACGACTGGGCATTAATATACTGGCGCAGGGCATATTTAGAGGCCAGGGGACCTGGTGGGGAGAAGGCGCTCTCCCTGCAGCCCCTCCCCCAGCTCAGGGCGCCATTCCACTGTGGTCTAGCTGAGCTTCTCCCTCACCCTCCGCCCACTCAGATGCTCGGCAGCCATTTTCTGCTTCACAGGTCTGCTGGAACGCTGGGTCCAGTCTCCCTGTATACCTCCCACGGACCAGGTTAAACAGGGTTCATAGCGTTCCCGATAGGCTGTTTCAGCGGGGCGCCGTGCCCTGCCCTATTTCTGAAGGGCAGAAAGCACCCTGCCCTCCAACGCGGCGCCTCGCTGGAACAGCCCGCGGGTTCTGTCTTCCACCCGTGGGTGGGAAAAACGGAAGAGCAGCGGTCACCACCGGTGAATGGATAGAAACATAGAATTTGACGGCAGATAAGAACCACTTGGTCCATCTAGTCTGCCCCTTTTCATGTATCCTTTAGGCAACTTCACCCTATTTACTCCTTACGTCTCTCAAGGATATTCTTATGCCTATCCCAAGCGTGTTTAAATTGTTCCACTGTTTTAGCTCCAACCACCTCTGATGGGAGGCTATTCCACTTATCCACTACCCTTTCTGTGAAGTAATTTGTCCTCAAATTTCCTCTGAGCCTCCCTCCCTCCAGTTTCAGTGCATGTCCTCGTGTTCTTGTACATCTCTTCCTTTGCGCCCGGCATCCATTCACAGTGACTGTGGCGCTTGGGGGCTGCCCGGTATATCCATAAGTGCCGGGCACGCCCCCAAGAGTGGCAAAAAGTTGACGCGTCATAAAGACACGCCCCCTTTTCGGGGGCCTGCCTGCCACCGGACCTCGAGTGAACACTAGATTCATTGTACCTCACATTTCCTATATATTTGTGAAGGCTATCACATACTTTATAGTGCGGTTGCACACTACGCTGTGCCATATTACACATACTGCTGGGTGTTCACTGCACTGTATCATACTGTGTATTTTATTCTCTCTGGTGTCTTGTAAGCTCTGCTCAACGGGCTTAGCCCCAGAACACCTCATTCAGGATGGTCTTTGTACTAATTGTTACACAGCCTCAGGCACCTCACCCCTGGTATCTCCTCTTCATGACCCTGCCTGGGCTGCCTTTTCTCAGGTGCTGGCAAAGATTGCGGACCACTTTGCAGTCCCCGTGGTAGCCCCCCCTGTGGGATGGCCACAGCAGAGGGGAATACAAATCCCGACAGCGGCAGGCCGACACGGCTGAAAATCCGGATCGTCCCCAGGCAGGTATCAACTAACCTAACCCTCCTTAGGTATGCCTAACCTTCCCCCCAGTGCCTAACTCTAATCCCCCCTCTAAGTGCCTAAACCTAAGTCCCCCCACCTGTCATTTCACCCTCGCCGGGATAAAGCAGTCGGGAAGCCGGCTGTCGGGCTTACGTCCGCCGGCTTCCCGATTGCATACCCAGCAGAGGTACTCCCTGCAAATCCTTTGCCTCCCCATGGGTAGATGTACTGTCTACCTCAGTACAGAGTTTGGCTAATACCTCTTTAGTAAATGCTGCAAAAGGAAAAGCCTTTACCTACTAAACGTGCTGTGTTATCTTCCCAGTCCACCCAGTTATCTGATTTTGATATATCATCTGGGGAGGCAGAAGATGCAGACCTCTCTCACGCTGACTCCATCTCAGGAGACAAGGAGCCACCCTCTAAATTAAATATACCTTCTCTTGTGAGAGCTGTAAAATCTATTTTACAAATAGAAGAGGAAGAACCCACTCCTAAGAAAAAACAACCACTTTTTAAACGACAAAAAATTGTTTTACCAGAGTTCCTTCATTCGGACCAGCTACCTAATCACATGAGAGAAGCATGGAATATGCCCGGTAAAAGGTTTCAAATTCCAAAATGTTTGAGTTCCTTTTACCTTTTTCCAGCTACTGATTGCACTAAATGGGAAGTTCCGCCAGCAGTGGATTCTCATGTAACACGTCTAGTTAAAGATGCCACCTTACCCATCCATACTGCAACCTCCTTGACAGAGACTACTGATATTCATATAGAAGCTTGTCACAAATCCATATACTCCCTTACAGGAGTTATTAACAGTCCTGCTAGGGCTATGTCCTGGGTGGCAAAAGCCATTGAGAGTTGGGCAGAGGCCCTAGAAGAGACATTTCCCCCTGATGCTTCAAGGGAACAACTATCCTACATATCTCACATTAGAAATGCAGCCTCCTACTTGGGAGAAGCAGCTATGGATATGGCTCTCCTTGCCTCCAGGATATCTGCCACTTCGGTAGTGGCCCGCCGTATTATTTGTCTCCGTTCTTGGAAAGCAGACTCAGGCTCAAAAAGGTCTCTGGAGTCTCTTCCATATTCTGGAGATATCCTATTTGGTCCAGAATTAGATAAAATTGTGACTACTTTGGCATCTTTCAAGATGGTGTTCCTGCCCTCTGCATATAATACAAGCCTCAGACGTCATCCTTTCGCCCTCAAGGAAAAGCTAAGGATCAGTCCTTTCCACGGCAGCAGCCAAGGCCTCCAAGCCTAGGGCCAAACAAGCCTGGGCTACTAGACGTCTACCTGCCAAGTCCGAGGACAAGGCTACAGCTTGACGGGGCGGGCCTTTCCCTGGGGGCTCCCAGGGTGGGAGGCCGACTTCTTGAATTCACCCAGTTTTGGCGTCAGATCACATCAGACGTCTGGGTAAGAGAACTTGTCTCCCATGGATATGCCCTCTCCTTCCTAAGGCAACCCCCCAAGCAGTTCTTTTGCACATGACCTCCATCGGACCCAAGCAAGGCCCTGCTGCTCCCAAAAGCCATTCAGTCCTTACTGAATTCGCCAGCAATAATTCCGGCCCCCTCCTCACAATGAGGCAAGCGCTATTATTTTACCCTTTTCCTGGTTCAGAAGCCCAACGAGTCTCATCGGCCAATCCTTAACCTCAAATCTCTGAACATGTTTATCAGGATGCCCAGGTTTCGTATTTAAACCCTCTGCTCTATTTTCCTAGCTATGGAGCCTGGGGATTTTATGGTGTCTCTGGACATTCAGGACGCTTACCTACATGTACCTATATCTCCTTCTCATCAACAATATCTCCGGTTTGCTATCCTGCAGCAGCATTACCAATTACAGGCTCTACCGTTTGGCATCTCAACGGCTCCCTGGGTCTTTATCAAGATCATGGCAGTTATGGCAGTTTACCTTCCTCGTCAAGGGTCAGACTACACCCGTAGTTGGACGACCTCTTGCTGTTGGCCAGCTCCCCAGAGATTCTTAACCGCTATCTGCAGGTAACAAATGCCTTCCTACAAAGCACGGTTGGCTGGAAAAAGTCTTCCCTGACACCTTCTCAAAAATGGTACATTTAGGAGCCCTCTTGGACTCTCAGGTTCAGAGAATCTTTCTAACAACAGACAAGATCTCATTAATACAACACCGAGTGCGCAGACTGCTTCGCAGTCGCCGAATGTCAATTCACGCTGCAATGCTGACATTGGGATCAATTGTGTCCACCTTCGACATGGTGGAGTTCGCTTAGTTTCACTCTGGGCCCCTACAACAGCTCATCCTCTCCAGGTGGAACGGGCTACCCCATCTACTTCAATCCCAGCCTGGTAGCTACAAACATTCCATTTAGACAAGGGTTTCCCCCTTTTGGATCCTGGACTGGGCTTTCCTCACCACGGACGCAAGCCTCCGAGGGTGGGACGCAGTGACCAGCCACCACTCCTTCCAGGGCCGCTGCACCCCAGTCGAGGCAGGGTTACCAATCAATGTTGAGCCATCTACAGAGCTCTCACTCTGGCCCTGGATATTCTTCAGGGCAGGCCAGTACAAGTACTGTCTGACAACGCCACGGTAGTGGCCTATCTCAATCACCAAGGAGGCACTCGAAGTCGGACAGCAATGGCAGAAGTGTGCCAGATTCTCACATGGACCAAACGCCATCTCCCAGCCATCTCCGCGGTATTCATCCTGGGAGTTCTCAATTGGGAAGTAGATTTCCTCAGCCATCACGACATGCATGCAGGAGAGTGGTCTCTATATCCAGAAGTCTTTCGGCTCCAGGTGGACAAATGGGGTCTGCCGGATGTGGATCTCATGGCCTCAAGACACAACATGGAACCAGGACAAGAGACCCCGACGCAGCCTTTGTGGACGCATTGTCAGTGAGATGGACCTTCCATTTGGCAATGCTGTGCTCCGAGAAACTATGACCCTCAAGTTTTTAAGGTGTCTAGAATTCTTGCCTTTCTTCAGGTTGGATTGGATCTAGGCCTCTGCCTGGCATCTCTGAAAGTGCAGGTTTCTGCTTTGTCCACAGACTTGGTCCTATACCAGATGTTCACACCTTCCTGCAAGGTGTTCTACGTATACAGCCTCCCTTTGTCCCTCCTGTGGCTCCATGGGATTTGGCAGTGGTGCTCCAAGCACTTCAGGAACCTCCATTCGAACTCCTGGATTCAGTGGATGTCAAGTGGCTCACTGCGAAGACTCTGTTTCTTCTGGCTATCGCATCTGCCCGTAGGATATCGGATTTAAGGGTGCTTTCATGTCGCTCCCCCTTTTTAATCTTTCATCAGGACAGGGCTGTTCTTAGAACATGACCGGGCTTCCTTCCCAAGGTGGTTTCTCGTTTCCACCTAAATGAGGAAATTATGGTTCCGGCCTTTCAATCACCAGACCTCTCGGCAGGTGTGGCCTCTTTAGAAGTGGTCCGTGCTCTGAAGATCTACGGGCATAGGGTTCTCCTATCAGCTCAGGAGCGTTCCCGCCCTTGAACAACTGCTTTGGGACATCCCCATTGTCTCCCTGTGGAGCCCTATGGACCCCGAAGAAGAAAAGGAGAGTTATGGTAAAACTTACCTTTTTGTTAACTTTCTTTCTGCGAAGTCCATAGGGTCCATATGGCATCCACCCTGACGCACTTGGCTTTTATGGGTTTCTTCTCTTGGTCACTTGTTTCATTCTCTGTGTGAGAGTGTGATTCTTCAGTGTACCAGTCTTCCTTCTCTCCTGTCCTGCTCCTGCCTTGGGCTTGTTAACAAAACTGAGTTGCCTTCAGGTAGAGGGGGAAGGACCGGAGCATCCTGGGATTGAAAAGCTTTGCTGTTGGTGATCGGTTCTCCAAGGTCCAATCTACACCCCATTGTCTCCTTGTGGAGCCCTATGGACTTCGAAGAAAGAGAGCTAACAAAGGTAAGTTTCACCAACATAACAGACAGGGTTAACACATTAAAATAAATAGTAAAATTAGTTATCTGGGTGGCAGTTGTGCATAGATCTTTAGCACTAAGGGGTATATTTACTAAAGTGAGAGTTTTTAGAAGTGATGTTGCCCATAGCAACCAATCAGATTCTAGCTTCTAGATTATCTTCTAGAAGGTGCTAGTTAACAGTTCAGTAGAATCTGATTGGTTGCTATGGGCAACATCTCCACTTCTAAAAACTCTCACTTTAGTAAATATACCCCTAGGAGTCTGCAAACATAGACGTATCCCAATAATTGTCTAATAAATCCATTCATGAGAGATTTAGAAGCAGTAGTTTTAATGTGTTTTCTTTACTAGACCCTCAGGAAGATTGTGGATTATATAGTGTTATGTGATAAGCCTGTTTTTTTCAGATTTTGGTACGCCTGCAATTTTCACCTTTCTATATCCTATTAATAACTACTTAAACTACTACACTATTACGCAATAGTATCCTGTCTTTTTCACCCATCACACAAATTCTTTGTTATTTTGTAATAGTTTTGGTCCATTTCAGTGTTTGTTTTTGACAGTCAATGTTTTAATTCACATCAAGTTCTCAATTCTATATGCTCAACTGAATAAATTAGCTAATTTTCTTCTCTTTCAGGTTTGTCATATCTTAGTAAGATGCATTATAGTTCAATTATCAATGAGTGCAAAACATCATCTCATGGTGGCATCAGGCTTCAGGTAACTGAAGGGTTTTCAGGACAGGGACACTATAATTGTGCTACATGTGGTAAACATAGCATACGTAGACCTTGTGCCAAATTGGACTTACCGTTTAAGATAGTAGTGCCAACATTTTTTTTAAATTGTGCTGATGCATGATGGACTGCATTTTTCCCCTGATAAGCATATTCTCCGGCAATACAAAATTATTTATGTATTAATTATAAGGGCACAGTCGTGACATTATATTAAGGCTGCATCTAAAAAACTGCAATTCTTCCATCGAGAATTCCGGAGGGGGGACATGGTGTCAAAAGCTATTGGAGCTACCGAGCTGAAATTTCAGGGCATAAACATAAAAAATGAGGATTTGGGAGTAATCCAAAGTTCCAACTGTCACTTTTTTCTGACATTCTCAATTAGGACCATTTTTCTGCTGTTGTCTATGGGTCTTTTTTGGGAAGGCATAACTCAGCGTAGGGGGCGAATTTTGACTTGGGGTTTGTTTTATTAGGTAGCTATTGTTCCAGGGTACGTGCTTTTGGGGTTCAGGTAAATTAGAAAGTTAGGGCCTGATTCAGACCCACTCGCGAGCGGCTGTCCGCTCGCAAGTGGGTCAATGTTATGGACTGAGCATGCGCACGACGGAGGGAGCTCCGTCGTGCGCATGCGCCAGACGCGACGAGCGAAGGAAAGTCCTTCGCTCGTTGTGTCCGATCAAAGGGGGCGTGCTGTCAATGTTGATTGACAGCACGCCCCCTTTGGTGGGCGTGCCAGGGGCGTGCTTCCCTGACGGGGGCGTTCCCACGGGAACGCCTCCCGTCAAAAGCCGGCCCACTGACATCACTAGTGATGTCAGTGGGAGTGATTTTGGCTCTGATAGAGCCAAAATCACTCCGGAGCTTGCGGTTGAAAACCTCAACCGCAGGCTCCGGCTCGCAAATTCGATGGTCTCGACCATCACAATGCACGCTCGTATAGCCTGTGGGTGGTGACCCACAGCTATACGAGCGTCCAGGAGGACGCTCCATGAAAATGGAGCCCGGCCCTCATTCAGAGCGTGCGCTCTGCTCAGAGCGTACGGCTCTGAATGAGGGCCTTAGTTTTTAAACTATTACCCATTGAATAGATAGGAAATTTCAACTTGTTGCGCAGCCTCAGTAGGAGCCTCCAGCAGGTGTACTCACTGAGGCTTCACTTGGGTGCACAAAGATGGTCGTTTGCGGGCTTTAGCGGTAGTGGGCTTGGGGGAAGGAAGCTGTCGTTAGCAGTAGCGGGACGCTGGGGAAAGGCGCGGGGAGGTAGCGGGCGTTAGCTGCGACCAGGACCCGGGGACGGTAGCTGGCCTTAGCAGTGGCGGCGGTGGGGCAGGCATTAGGACCCAGAGTTAGCAGCACACAGATGCAGGCACGGATCTGGAAGATCCGTGATACCTGCTTCTGTGTTTACGAAAAATTAAACAAATGGCATGGCCCCGCCACCCAAAAAACAATCAGCACCGGGCTTTGGAGACCTAGTTCTGGTTGTGCTAAATACAGGGGACAAATGACGTAGGGGTCCCCCGTATTAAGCACAACCATAACCAGGCTTTTCAGAACCAGTCCTGGTTGCCAAAATACGGAGGACAAATGACGTAGGGGTCCCTCGTATTCGGCGCAACCAGCACTGGGCTCTGAGCTGGTTCTGGAAATACAGGAGGAAAAAATGCGTAGGGTCCCCCTGTATTTACCAGAACCAGCACCGGACTCTTTCTAGCGGGGGGGGGAGGGGTGATGCCACAGCTAGAGGAGCCCTTTCACCGGGTCCCCCAGCTGAAGCATCAACCCTGACCGCTAGTCAGCCCAGGCCAGAGATCCCTGGGGAGCTGGAGACCCCCCAATAAAGGGGTCCCCCTCTATCCCCGGCACCCCTGGAGCGGTGGGTGCCGGGTTGATTGTGTAAAGTGTGGTGCCAGTAAAGACTTAAAATATTGGCTTTTGCTGTGGAACTACAGTTCCCAAAACAAAAAGTATGGTGGTTGCTCAGATCAGCTTAATGACTTAGCACAGGTGCTTGTAAAGGGCGGGGTTTACACTGAACACAGAAAAAAGGGATTTGCCCTCCAGAACTACAGTTCCCAGCAAGCCTCCCCCGCATGCTGGTACTTGGAGAACCACAAGTATCAGCATGCGGGGCATTACGGGCCTGCTGGTACCTGTAGTTTCACAGCAAAAGCAATATTGAAAAATCACATAACACACACAACCATAGAAAAGTAAAATTTTATTAAAACATACATGCACACACACATGTACTCACACATGCGCACACTATCTCACATACTCACTTAGTATCCCTATAGATAATTTGTCCTCTTCTCCAGTAGATAATCCTATGGATTACCTGTAATAAAAAAATCAATTTTTTTGATTTTACACATTCAATTTTTAACATAGATGCGTAGATGGATGTCACTGCTGCGTTTGTGCATCTGTGACTTATTGATTTCATTTTCTCAGGTGCATGCGCACTACCAGTGAGTCCTCTGTCGCCCGCTGATGCCCCCTTTGCACTCACCGCTGCCACTGCTCTGCACCACCGCTGCTGCCGCTACCCCGCACTTCTACAGCCGTCTTGTACACTGCACCTCCAAAACCACCTTCTATGTGCTGTCCCCTCTTCCACCTGCGTTAGTGTACCATTTTGTAGCCCTTCTCCCCTGCAGGTGGTCCGGTTTGCTCATCCAAACCCTGATAGTTAATACATTTTAAAAAAGCTATGAAATTCCATAGACAAAAAACCTTACGGTTTCACATGTCCCATTAAGGCTTCTTAGACATGATCTGAAAATTCACAAAACCTAATGAATTTCTGCCACTCAAACTCCAAAAAGCAACGAAATTACGATTATTAAGGCTAATGCCTTAATGGACATCACAAGGGGGGAAAAGAGAAGAAAAGAACTCTCATCTTTTTTGGGGGACACACTTAGTAGTTAATGTAAAATCTAACTTTTATTAAATTATGTTTAAAAATAATAAGTCAATACTAAGACAAACAACATGAAAATAGAAAAGATATAAAATTTATAGGCGATAATACAGAAAATATTGATAAATTATTCAAGTCTCAATACTTCATGATTAAAGCAGCAGTCTTTATAGTCTATATACACAGGAAATAATTGTATATAAGGCATCCATAGTATGGTTTAGAAAAATTATACGTCGTAAATTAGTGAATAATTTATATATCACTATACATACTAGTGCTTGATGCAAATGTATATAGATTGGTGTGGATGAGGAATACAGACTAGCACAATGGGAGAACACACAACAGTAGGGATTGTGGAAGACAAATTGGTGCGGATAGGTGGGGAAAGACAGAGTGGCATGGTTGGGGGGACAGAGTAGTGCAGATGGAGGATGAAAGAGTGGCAGAGATGGGTGGAAGACAGGGTGACGTGGCAGGGGGCAAGGCAATGGTGCAGATGGAAGGAAACAGTGGCACACATGCAGGAAGACAGGGCGGTGCATATGGGGAAAGACATATTGGTATGGATGAGGTCATGCAAACTAGCACAGTTGGGAGAACACACAGCTTTAGAGATTGGGGAAGTTATAGCGGCATGGAGGTCGAAGAAAGTGTACATGCATAGACAGTACGATAGTTTTAGCAATTAGGGAGCTGAATGTGTATAATGAATGAGATGGATGTATGGAGTGTCAAGGATGTTGGAACCCAGTGGGATTGTTGTGGTGAACGAATGGGAAGATTGTGGGCACTGAGTGGGATGTGTGTGCCACATAACTGTTCAGACCTCAGTTGCATAGACTGCATGTGTGTATTCCAATGAGTACACAATTCTGTGAATTAGCAGCTCCACCATTTTGTGAGTGACAACAATCTCACTCTGTGAGAGTGCTGAATCTGCAGTTAAGCACATGGTGCTTAAAAAAGCTATGAAATTCCATAGACAAAAAACCTTACGGTTTCACATGTCCCATTAAGGCTTCTTAGACATGATCTGAAAATTCACAAAACCTAATGAATTTCTGCCACTCAAACTCCAAAAAGCAACGAAATTACAATTATTAAGGCTAATGCCTTAATGGACATCACAAGGGGGGAAAAGAGAAGAAAAGAACTCTCATCTTTTTTGGGGGACACACTTAGTAGTTAATGTAAAATCTAACTTTTATTAAATTATGTTTAAAAATAATAAGTCAATACTAAGACAAACAACATGAAAATAGAAAAGATATAAAATTTATAGGCGATAATACAGAAAATATTGATAAATTATTCAAGTCTCAATACTTCATGATTAAAGCAGCAGTCTTTATAGTCTATATACACAGGAAATAATTGTATATAAGGCATCCATAGTATGGTTTAGAAAAATTATACGTCGTAAATTAGTGAATAATTTATATATCACTATACATACTAGTGCTTGATGCAAATGTATATTATACCAGCATCCCCTGCAGCCAGCATAGAATAAAATAAACACATTATCTGTGCAAAGAAAAGCAGATAAAACCAAACTGTGTTTCCATTAAGTGATCTATAGTCATCTGCTGATTTCCATAGACGTTCATATACCACAAAATAGAGTAATTAATTATCACACTCCAGTGTGTGCAATATGTGGTTCAGACAGATTTGGAGGTGACCAGAGGAAATTATTGGTGTCTGTCACAGAGTATTTAAGCACATTATCTGTGCAAAGAGAGGCACATAAACCAGTTCTACGTGTTTTCATTAAGTGATCTATAGTCATCTGCTGACTTCCACCAATGTTCATATACCATAAATAGAGTAGTTAATTATCACACTCCAGTGTGTGCAATATGCGATCTGTGGTTCAGACAGATTTGGAGGTGACGAGAGGAAATTATAAGTGTCTGTCACAGAGTATTTAAGGTGTATATAATGTGTCACACAGAGGCAGTGACAAAAAATCTTTGAGATGATGTCAAAAAGTATTAAACAACGCCACAGCGTGACGCATATACTATAGAACACTGTCCATCATTGCCAGCATTCAAACACACATAGTACATTGAATGTTAGTATTGAACATTAATTAAAATTAATGTGATTGAGGAATCAGCATCCCTAATGGACGTGTTCCTTGCGTAATACAGATATGGTATGCCATGACACCATTTGGTTAACTGCAGATTCAGCACTCTCACAGTGAGAATGCTGTCACTCACAAAATGGTGGAGCTGCTAATTCACAGAATTGTGTGCTCATTGGAATACACACATGCAGTCTATGCAACTGAGGACTGAGCAGAACATAGAGCTGCGCAGATGGGATAAGATTATGGTGGATGGGGGGAGAAGACAGACTGGTGTGGATGGGGCAGACAGAAATGCGTGGAGAGGGGAAGATGAAGCAGTACAGATGGGGCGAGCCAAGTGATGCAGATGGGTTGAAACAGTAGTGCACATGGGGGGAAGACAGAGTGGCATAGTTTGGGGGAAGAGAGCAACATAAATGATGCGGGAAGACAGCAGCGCAGATGTGTAAAGATAGATTGGTGTGGATGAGGAATACAGACTAGCACAATGGGAGAACACACAACAGTAGGGATTGTGGAAGACAAATTGGTGCGGATAGGTGGGGAAAGACAGAGTGGCATGGTTGGGGGGGACAGAGTAGTGCAGATGGAGGAGGAAAGAGTGGCAGAGATGGGTGGAAGACAGGGTGACGTGGCAGGGGGCAAGGCAATGGTGCAGATGGAAGGAAACAGTGGCACACATGCAGGAAGACAGGGCGGTGCATATGGGGAAAGACATATTGGTATGGATGAGGTCATGCAAACTAGCACAGTTGGGAGAACACACAGCTTTAGAGATTGGGGAAGTTATAGCGGCATGGAGGTCGAAGAAAGTGTACATGCATAGACAGTACGATAGTTTTAGCAATTAGGGAGCTGAATGTGTATAATGAATGAGATGGATGTATGGAGTGTCAAGGATGTTGGAACCCAGTGGGATTGTTGTGGTGAACGAATGGGAAGATTGTGGGCACTGAGTGGGATGTGTGTGCCACATAACTGTTCAGACCTCAGTTGCATAGACTGCATGTGTGTATTCCAATGAGTACACAATTCTGTGAATTAGCAGCTCCACCATTTTGTGAGTGACAACAATCTCACTCTGTGAGAGTGCTGAATCTGCAGTTAAGCACATGGTGTCATGGCATACCATATCTGTATTACACAAGCAACACGTCCATTTTCTACTTCAGGGTCCATAGGGTATCCACAGGATACCTTGGGGTATAGGTGTGACGTCAGTCATCGGGCACCATAGAGTTAAGCTTTCAGCCTCCCAGGATGCACTAGGGTCCCCCTCCTATACCCTGCCCCCATGCCAAGGCACCTCAGTTTAGTTTGGTGCCCTGCCGGAGTCGGGTGCACCTGTTGGAGTGGAGGCTAGAAGAGCCCCTGAAGCTTTTTCTTCATGCAGCTGTGGCTGCACATCTGGATGAACAGCATGGACAGTCAGTCCTGACGTCCATGCTGTCTTCCCTACACCCCCGCCGGTACCAGAACGCCGGTACCGATCCGGGGATGCTGGTGAGCATCTGGGGTCACAGCTAGCGGTGACCCCAGATGTTCCGGACCATGGCCGGATTCAAGGGGGACAGCAGGTAAGCAGCGGGGTCCCGCGGTGGGTCCCCGCTGTCACATGGTCCAGAGTCCCCAGGCAGGGGGCTCCCTGGGGACTGGCTGCAGCGTGGAGCCAGGTATTGAACCTGCGCTTCCATTACCCCCTGGGACAGCGGACCGCAGCAGAGCGGTAGCGCTGCCGCGTCCCGGGGGTTAAATGCATGCCAGGGGAGCGCGCCTTCCCTGTCTCACAGCCGGCGCCTCCCCCGCTGCACACAGCCCTCTCTGCACACTGCCGACTGGTCCTGTAGCAGCGCTCCTCCCCCAGGCCAACCTCCTCTCTGCTCCTCGGCGGCCATCTTTCCAACGCATGGTGAACGCTGCTGGAAGCGCTGGACGGAAGCATCGTGGTCTGGGTCCCCCTGCATACCTCTCCTCCGATTTGGGTCAGGTCTGTGTATGCTGCGCTGTGTCCTACCAGGCCCTGTGTCTGCGTAGTTGAGTGATCAGCGCTGTTAGTGCAGAAATTTATTTTTCTTTGCATTGTATGTGACTGTGCTAGCGCTGCTGCCTGTAACTTTTCTTCTAACTGTCAGCTTTATTACTGTCCCTGTCCTTTCTGCTAAGCCCTTGCGGTGCGGTGCTGCAGGGTGGTCTCTCGCCTATTTAATATATAATTGGTGAGAGGGGTCACATACTTGGTGCCATCATGTCTGAAAGTGATTTTCCTCTCCGACTACAGTGTGCTACGTGTAAAGTACCGTTAGCGGAGGGGGAGGGTAGCGCGGAGGGCCTCTGCCGACAGTGTTTGTCTATGGCGCGGCCTATTACGGTTACAGCACCGGTACAGGAGCCGCCCTGGGCTTGTTTCGCTCAGGCGCTTACAACCTTAGTGGGCCAGTTAGCTCCGCAGCCCGCGTTTCCGCCGATGGGTTTGTCCCAGCAGTCAGTGGTGTCGTCACCCATGCAGGTTTTCCACGACAATTGGTGGTACCCCACAGTCTCCCTATTTCCCCGCTCCCGGTTTCTCAGGAGCCGGCGTGGGTTAACTCCCTGACGAGTTCTGTATAGCACTTGTCGGATGTGTTGCAAGGGGAGTCTGTGATGCGGCCACATAAACGGCCGGTGGCGTCTCTGTCGGCTCCTTATGAGGATGACGAGGGGATGTCTGATGATGGGGAGATTCTGGATCCTTACGCACAGGAACCTCTCCATACTAAGGACGCTGACGCTAAGTCCAAGGTATATATTCCTGGACTTATTCGGGCAGTCCGCACAGCCTTGGTGATTGAGGACGAAGTTCCCCCAGCGGCTAAATCCAAGTATGCCTTTTTTAAAGATGTGAAGGGCGATGCCACAGTCTTTCCTCTTTCGGGTCAGTTAGTGGACCATTTAGAGGAGGCGTGGAAACAGCCTGGCAAAAGATACCAGCCGCAGAGGCGCCTGGCAGTGGCTTATCCGTTCGCGGATAATTATTTTGCAAAGTGGGAATCCCCTCCACAGGTGGATTCTCACGTGACCTGTCTTGTCCATAGTGCCACATTGCCGATGCCATCCATGTCCTCCCTTAAGGATGCTACGGACCGCAAGGTGGAGATCTGCCTGAAGTCCGCTTATTCCCTTGCGGGGGGGGGCAGCACGGCCGGCTATGGCCATTTGCTGGGTTGCCAGAGCGATGGAGCGCTGGGCGGATTCATTAGAGGCTTCTTTTGATTCCGACTGTCCGGCCGAACAGGCGGAGTTGATTCGGCCACTTATATCAACGAGGCGGCCTTAGACATTAGTACTCTGGTGTGTAGAATTTCTTCAGCAACGGTGGCTGCTCGTCGCACCTTGTGGCTGCGATCCTGGAAGGCGGACGCAGATTCCAAAAAGGGTTTGGAGGCGTTGCCATTTACTGGAGAAGTTCTCTTCGGTCCAGATCTGGACAAGATTGTGGCCGCGCTGGCGGCAGCCAAATCGGCTTGTCTCCCGTCGGCCACTGCTCCTTCTGGTTCTGGACCATCGTCCTTTCGGTCTTATAGGGCCCAGGGCAGGCCCAAACCACAGTCTTTTCCTCGACAGGCTGGCCCTAAGAAATCGGCCAAGCCCCGGAAGCAGGCATGGAGTACCAGACGTCCGGCCCCTAAGCCAGATGACAAGCCTGCGGCCTGACGGTCCGGGCCTCCCTTTGGGGGATCCCAAAGTGGGAGGCCGCCTGCTGCAGTTCGCCCAGTGTTGGTCGGTCACTACGACAGACACTTGGGTTCTCGAGGTGGTCTCCCACGGGTACGCCCTCTCTTTCCGGCACAGACCCCCGGCTCGATTCTTCACCACGGGTCTACCATCAGACCGGAACAAGGCTACGGAGCTGCGGAAGGTATTGCACACTATGCTCCAGGCTGGAGTTATAGTGCCTGTTCCATTCTCCCAGAGGGGCCAGAGTTTCTATTCAAATCTTTTTTTTGGTACAGAAACCCAATGGGTCGTATCATCCGATTCTCAACCTCAAGGCTCTCAACAAGTCTTTGCGGGTTCCGAAGTTTCGGATGGAGACCCTATGGTCCATCATTCTGGCGCTGGAACCTGGGGCTACATGGTGTCATTGGACATACAGGACGCTTACCTGCATGTCCCTATTCTTTCGCGCCATCAACAGTTCCTCAGGTTTGCAATCCGCAGCGACCACTTCCAGTTTCGGGCGTTACCTTTTGGCCTGGCGACAGCACCACGTGTGTTCACCAAGGTGATGGAGGTCATGGCGGCTTCTCTGCGGCTGCAGGGAGTCCGCATGTTGCCGTACTTGGACGACCTTTTATTGGTGGCAGGATCTCCAGAGCTCCTTCTACGCCACTTGGACCTGACCATTGCGCTACTGCAACGGCACGGCTGGCTAATCAACTGGCAGAAGTCCACTCTAATCCCGTCTCGGCGGATTCTGCACCTCGGAGCCTTATTGGACTCGGAACAGCAAAGGATCTTCGTGACGGGGGAAAAGATCTCTGCTTTACAGTCGAGGGTACGCAGTTGTCTGCACAGCCGCCGGGTGTCTCTACACTCGGCGATGAGGTTACTGGGCTCCATGGTGTCGGTGTTCGACATGGTGGAATATGCCCAGTTTCACTCCAGACCTCTGCAGCACCTGATCCTGTCCAAGTGGAACGGGCTGCCTCAGTCTCTGAAGTCCCAGACGATTGTGCTCACCCCGGAGGTTCGCCTGTCCCTTGCCTGGTGGTTACAGACGACCCATCTCAGCAAGGGACGTCAGTTCTGGGTTCCAAATTGGGTCCTGTTGATAACGGACGCCAGTCTTCGGGGCTGGGGAGCAGTTTCGGGTCCACACATGTTCCAGGGCAGGTGGACGCCGACAGAAGCGGAGCTTCCAATCAGTATCTTGGAACTCCGTGCGGTCTTCAATGCTCTCCAGCAGGCACATCGGGTTCTCCAGGGTCGTCCGGTACAGGTCCAGTCGGACAACGCTACCACCGTGGCTTACATAAACAGGCAAGGAGGAACCCGAAGTCGGGCGGCTCTCGTGGAGGTCTTTCGGATCCTGGTATGGGCGGAGCGCAATCTTCCGGCCATATCAGCGGTCTTCATCCCGGGAGTGCTAAATTGGGTGCTGACTTTCTAAGTCGCCAGGACGTTCATCAGGGGGAATGGTCCCTGCACCCGGACGTTTTTCAACTGCTGGTGGACAGATGGGGTCTTCCAGAGATCGACATGGCGTCCCGGCACAACAACAAGTTGCCGGTGTACGGGTCTCGCTCAAGAGACTAAGGGGTCGTCTCTGGTGGATGCTCTGTCCGTCCGGTGGACGTTCCGGTTCGCATACCTGTTCCCTCCGGTCTCCCTTCCACGGGTAATCCGGAAATTCAAACAGGAAGGAGGGACGCTCCTGTTGATAGCTCCCGTGTGGCCCAGACGGCACTGGTTCTCAGACCTTCAGGGTCTGTCCGTGGACAGTCCTCTGCGGTTGCCGCTACGACCGGACCTTCTGTCACAGGGTCCTTGTCTTCACCCGGACCTGACTCTGCTGTCTTTGACGGCGTGGCTGTTGAGACAGCCATGCTGAGGTCCAGGGGGTTTTCCAGCTCTGTGGTGCGTACCATGTTACGAGCTCGGAGGCCGTCTTCCGCGAGGATATACCATCGCATGTGGCATACGTTCTTCCAGTGGTGTCGACCGAGAGGTTATGCACCACGGGAATTTCGTTTGTCTCGGATACTCGCCTTCCTACAAGCGGGACTAGATCATGGGCTTCGCCTTGCTTCTTTGAAGGTACAGGTTTCGGCCCTGTCTGTCTGGTTTCACCGTAGGATTGCTACAATCCCGGATGTGCGCACCTTTATGCAAGGTGTTCTCCGCATTCAGCCTCCCTTTGTTCCACCTGTGGCGCCTTGGGATTTGGCTGTGGTCCTGAGGGCTCTCCAGGGACCGCCGTTTGAACCACTGGGCTCAGTGGATCTTAAATGGCTAACAGCTAAGACTGTTTTCCTTCTGGCTATTGCTTCGGCCAGACGTGTTTCTGATTTAGGGGCTCTTTCTTGTAAACCCCCTTTCTGGGTTTTTCATGGGAACAGGGCAGTGCTCCGCACTCGGCCCGAGTTTCTTCCCAAGGTTGTTTCCCAGTTTCATATTAACGAGGAAATCGTTGTTCCGGCCTTTAACTCACCTGGTCTGTCAGTGGGTGAGGCCTCTTTGGATGTCGTGCGGGCTTATGTTGACCGCACTTCTTCGTTTAGGAAGTCTGACGGCTTGTTTGTCCTCTATGGCTTCCTTAAAAAGGGTTGGCCTGCCGTCAAAGCAAACTTTGGCGGCCTGGATCCGTATGGCTATTTCTGAAGCTTATCTTCATGAAGGCCTGCCGGTTCCTCCTTCTGTGAAGGCTCATTCCACTAGGTCTGTGGGTCCTTCGTGGGCAGCTCGACGTGGTGCCTCTGCAGTCCAGATCTGCAAGGCTGCTACGTGGTCCTCTGTCCATACCTTCGTGAGGTATTACAGGTTTGAAACCTTCGCCTCTCAGGATGCTTCCATCGGGCGGCGGATTCTCCTTTCGGCACAGGAGCGTCCCCACCCTTAAAGGATACTGCTTTGGGACATCCCCAAGGTATCCTGTGGATACCCTATGGACCCTGAAGTAGAAAATATGAGATATGGTAAGAACTTACCCTTGTTATCTCTATTTCTACGAAGTCCATAGGGTTCCACAGGACTCCCGCCCTGTCGCACCTGTGCTGCAGATGGGCTTTGCTCTGGTCACCGGTTTTTCCGTCTCCCTCTGGTGAGAATGTGATTCTTGCGTGTGTCCAGATCTTTTTTCTCTCTCTTCCTTCTCCTCCGGCCTATGGCTTGGTAACTAACTGAGGTGCCTTGGCTCGGGGGCGGGGTATAGGAGGGGGACCCTAGTGCATCCTGGGAGGCTGAAAGCTTAACTCTATGGTGCCCGATGACTGACGTCACACCTATACCCCAAGGTATCCTGTGGAACCCTATGGACTTCGTAGAAATAGAGATAACAAGGGTAAGTTCTTACCATATCTCATATTTTTGGAGGTTGAGTGGCAGAAATTCAATAGGTTTTCATGAATTTTCAGATCATGTCTAAGCAGCCTTAATGGGACATGTGAAACCGTAAGGTTTTTTGTCTATGGAATATTCTCTTGCAGTGTCATGAGCTCCTATCAGAGCCTGCTTCTTGGGTTTTGTGACCTTCTTAGTTCCTGACTGTCTGGGAAAGGACTGGACCTTGGACTTACCCTGAGGACGGAAGGTCCGAAAGGACAGAGTTCCAGATTCCGACGGCACTGGGGCCAAAGGTAAACAGGCAGACTTGGCAGCCGCCAAAGTGTCTACAATTTTGTCCAAATCCGGCCCAAACAAGACCGGGCCATTAAAGGTTAAACTCTCTAACCCTTCCTTGGACTCTGCATCCGCTCTCCAAGATCGCAACCAAAGAGCGCGCCTGGCTGATACCGCAGCCGATGAAATGCGAGATGTTAAGAGACTAACATCCAAAGCAGCCTCATTCAGATATGTAGCCGAGTCTCTGAGGTGACCCACCAGTTCAATTTCACTGGTAGCTTCCAAAGGGAAAGACGCTTCCAAGGCATTTGCCCAATGTTCCATGGCCCTGGCTATCCAGCATTTAGCCATAGCTGGCCTAGCGACCTCCCCAGAGAGGGAATAAATAGACTTTAGACACACCTCCACTTTTCTGTCCATAACATCCTTTAATGATGACATGGATGGCATAGGAAGGGTCGCACTTTTAGGTATATCTGATAGCAGCTGGAGAGGTCTGAGGGACATTAAAGTGACACACAGAGAGGTCTGGGGGCATTTAAGGGGCACCCACATAATTTCCGTTTCAGCGCATAGATAAAGGGGATGTAGTTATGTGACTGGCTTTGAAATACAGACGTCTATAATAATATTGACGCCGGAATCCAGGAGGACTCGTGCCCAAACTAGGTAAGTCTGGAGCGCCGTCCTGTTAGCTTTGGGGGGGGGTTGGGGTAGGGTTAGGTTTAGGGCAGTTAGCCTGGTTAGAGTTAAGTTTTTGGGGGGTTAGAGTTAGGCACCACCAGGGACAGGTTAGGGAGCGGTAAGGGGGGTTAGGCACCCCCGGGGGAGGTTAGGGTTAAGCACTTCAGTGTTCTCCCCAGAAATTTTTTCCATCCGGGTGGCATCAAAAAGTAGCTGGGTGGGGGCCTTCGCAATTATGTGCGTCAAGAAAAGGGGTATCTCCCTTACCAATCCAGCCCGACAGGTCTCAGGCTGCACCCCCACTGGCTCTCAGTCAAAAGTGCCCATTATGCAGTCCCCCCTGTATTTGTGCCCTTTATTCAGTGCCCCCTGTAGTTTTCCCTTTTATGCATTGCCCCCTGTAGTTTAGCTTTGCCCTTATGCAGTGCCCCCTGGCTGAAGTTGTGCCCCCAGACTAGTCCCTTATGTAGTGCCCCCAGGCTTAAATAGTGCCCCCAGACTGGCCCCTTATGCAGTACCCCCAGGCTTAAATAGTGTCCCTTATGCAGTGCCCCCAGGCTGGACCCTTATGCAGTGCCCCCAGTAGCAGCCCCCCTATTCAGTGCCCCCATTAGCAGCCCCCTATACAGTGCCCCCAGTAGCAGCCCCCTTTTTACAGTGCCCCCAATAGCAGCCCCATTATACAGTGCCCCCAGTAGCAGCTCCATTATACTGTAACCCCAGTAGCAGCCCCCTATACAGTGCCCCCAGTAGCAGCCCCCATTATATAGTGCCCCCCATAGCAGCCCCATTATGCAGCGCCCCCAGTAGCAGCCCCCTTTATACAGTACCCCCAGTAGCAGCCCCATTATACAGTGCCCCCAGTAGCAGCCCCATTATACAGTGCCCCCAGTAGCAGCCCCATTATACAGTGCCCCCAGTAGCAGCCCCATTATACAGTGCCCCCAGTAGCATCCACATTATACAGTCCCCCCCCGTAGCAGCCCCATTATACAGTGCCCCCAGTAGCAGCCCCATTATACAGTGCCCCCAGTAGCATCCACATTATACAGTCCCCCCCCGTAGGAGCAGCCCCATTATACAGTGCCCCCAGTAGCAGCCCCCTTTATACAGTAACGCATACTCACAAAAGAAAAAATAATAAACAACTTACCAGATCCCCGCTCCAGCTGGCGACCGCCACTGTCCGCTGCTCCCGGCCCGCTCTGCACTATGAGAGAGACGTCATGACGTCTCTCCCATCAACCGCTGTGGGGGGAGCTCATGAGTGAGCTCCAGCCGGCTCCTCCATGGCCGCAGCAGCCAATCAGAGTCTGTATGACTCTCATTGGCTGGCTGTGCTGCTATGACACACAGCTGCCGCTGGCGGCTGTGTGTTTGTGTCTGGGTAGGGCAGACCGCTACTCACTGCGGTCTGCCCTACACTTGTGGGGCCCTGGGGACACCAGCGGCAGGTGCGAGCCCCGGTGCAATGCACCGCCGCTAGTTCCGCCCCTGTCTCAGTGCCACTCAACTGCCGGGCGGTGGGGGATATTTACCGGGTGGACAGCCCGACAAATAAAGCGTGGGGAGAACACTGCACTTAATAAGGGGACGGGAGATTAGCATACTTACCTGCCTCTGTCTGGATATTCATCCTGTCGGGCAGCCGCTGTCGGCATTTGAAACGTCGGCATTTCAATCCGATTCCGATTAAAGATTACTTTCGTGGCCAAACTCTGAAAAGTTAAGCACTTTAGAGCTTGGTAAATCTCTGAAACTTATGTGAGCTTCTTTTTCAATTCAAAAAAGAGGGACCAGAAGACATCTGTGATGTTCGCTTCAGTACCCTCTTCATTTTTACTGCAGGCTCCATAGGGCTTCACAGGAGACCTTGGGTATAGGTTCATGACGCAGTTGTCGGGCACCTCAATAGTTAAGTCTGTGCTCCCAGGATGCATCGGGCCCCTCTCCTATACCCCGCCCCCAGGCCAAGGCACCTCAGTTTCATAGGTGTCCGGCCAGAGTGTTCACCTCAAGAGGGGTTGCGTGTCAGCCCCAGAAAAATAGTTTTTTCCTGCAGAGTGGTCAGCATGGGCTGTCTAGCGGAAGCCCATGCTGCCACGCCCGCGCCGAGACGCTGGCATCGCGCTAGGGATTGCGGCGGGTGTCTTGGGGTTTTGGCTAGTAAAGACCCCCAGACGCCCAGGACTGTGGCCGGACTTCATGGGGGACGTTCAGGTAAGCAGCGGGCGTCCACGGTGGGCGCCCTTTGACCTCACAGTCTGTTTAACTTCCCAGGGTTGGGGACCCCCTGGGAAGCGGCTGCGTGTGGCACCAAGTACGGCGCCTGCACTGCCACTAGACCACCAGGGATAGGGGGCCACAATGTGCGGGCTTTGTGGCATCCCAGGGGTTAACAACATGCCAGGGGAGTGGGCCTTCCCTGTAAGGCACAGCCGGCCCCTCCCCCGCTGCACTGCGTGCCTTTCCACTGCGGTCTGGCGGTTGCAGGCAGCTCTCCTCCCTCAGGCACTTACTTCACAGTTCAGTGTGTTTATTGATCTGCGGAGTGTGACACATACATTCATCATGTCTGGAAGTGATTCTGGAAAGGCTGATATCCCATATCCCCTCACACAGTCCTGCACTAAGTGTTTTGCAGGACCAAAGGAAGGGGAGATTATTGTGGGATGATTGTGTACCCTGTGTGCCAGGAATGCAGGATTACCTGCTGGGCTCAGCCCTTCTCAAGAGCCACCCTGGGCTTGTTTCACACAAGCATTAACTACCCTGATGGGTCGGCTTGCTGCACCTCCAGTGTTCCCACAATTTTGGTACGCTCCGCAGGTTGCTATGTCATCTACTTCACAGGGAACCCCCCCAACAGCTGGTTGTGGCTCATAATATGCCTTTACAATCTACCCCCTACCAGGCGTCACCTGAACCTGTTTGGGTTAATACTCTCTCCAACACGGTGCAAAACCTGACGGAGATTTTACAGGGTGAGTCTTTCCTGCGTCCAGCTAGGAAGGAGGTGCTGTCTTCTCAGTACACATACAATCAAGATGATGTGTTGACTGATGATGGGGAAATTCAGGACTTATCTGATTCAGTGCTTCCTCAAAAAGAGGCATAGCCTAAGTCCAAAATTTATGTGCACGGCCTCATTCGTGCGGTCCGTGTAGCCATGGATATTGGGGATGAGGATTCCCCGGCAGCCAAATCTTAACATGCTTTCTTTAAGGAAGTTAAAAGTTCAGCGACAGCTTTTCCTCTGTCGGATCAGCTGGTTAAACATTTGGAAGAGGCCTGGAAAACTCCAAGCAGGAGATTTCAACCGCAGAAACTGTTGGAGGCCACTTATCCGTTTGAGTATTTCTCTAAATGGGAAGCTCCTCCTCAGGTGGATTCTCATATTATGCACCTTGTCAAAAGTGCAACCCTTCCTATGCCATCCATGTCATCATTAAAGGATGTTACGGACAGAAAAGTGGAGGTGTGTCTAAAGTCTATTTATTCCCTCTCTGGGGAGGTCGCTAGGCCAGCTATGGCTAAATGCTGGATAGCCAGGGCCATGGAACATTGGGCAAATGCCTTGGAAGCGTCTTTCCCTTTGGAAGCTACCAGTGAAATTGAACTGGTGGGTCACCTCAGAGACTCGGCTACATATCTGAATGAGGCTGCTTTGGATGTTAGTCTCTTAACATCTCGCATTTCATCAGCTGCGGTATCAGCCAGGCGCGCTCTTTGGTTGCGATCTTGGAGAGCGGATGCAGAGTCCAAGGAAGGGTTAGAGAGTTTACCCTTTAATGGCCCGGTCTTGTTTGGGCCGGATTTGGACAAAATTGTAGACACTTTGGCGGCTGCCAAGTCTGCCTGTTTACCTTTGGCCCCAGTGCCGTCGGAATCTGGAACTCTGTCCTTTCGGACCTTCCGTCCTCAGGGTAAGTCCAAGGTCCAGTCCTTTCCCAGACAGTCAGGAACTAAGAAGGTCACAAAACCCAAGAAGCAGGCTTGGAGTACCAGGTGTCCAGCTGCCAAGCCCGACGCTAAACCCTCAGCCTGACGGGCGGGCCTCTCCTTGGGGGACCCCAAGGTGGGAGGCCGACTTCTTCAGTTCTCCCAGTGCTGGTGTCACACCACCACAGACACTTGGGTAAGGGAAGTGGTCTCTTAGGGGTACGCCCTCTCCTTCGCAGCAGACCTCTTCATCAATTCTTCCCTACAGGACTTCAAATGGATTAGAAAAAGTGATTGGAACTTCAGAAAGTTATACGTTCTATGCTCCTGGAGGTAGTTATAGTTCCGGTACCTACTTCCCAGAGGGGCCTGGGGTATTATTCCAACCTCCTTCCTGGTTCCGAAATCAAATGGTTCATACAGGCCTATCCTAAACCTCAAGTCTCTGAACAAGTTTCTCCGAGTGCTTCGGTTCAAGATGGAAACCCTGCGGTCTATTATACTGGCTATGGAACCTGGGAATTTTATGGTGTCTCTGGACATTCAGATGCATACCTGCATGTCCCGATAGCTTTGGCTCACCAGAGATACCTCAGGTTCGCAGTGTTACAACAACACTTCCAGTTTCAGGCCCTTCCGTTTGGGCTGTCCACGGCACCCAGGGTGTTCACCAAACTTATGGCGGTGATGGCGGCCCAGCTGCGGCTGCAGGGGGTCCGTCTGTTGCCTTACCTGGACGACCTGCTGTTGTTAGCCAGGTCTCCAGAATTGCTTCTTCAGCATCTACAGCTGACAATCACAGTGCTACAAAGCCACGGGTGGTTGATCAACTGGAAGAAGTCCTCTCTGATGCCCTCACAGAAGATGCTTCATCTTGGGGCACTGTTGGATTCTCAACGACAGAGGATTTTCTTAGCCAGGGACAAAATATCCATCCTGCAGCAGCGGATTCGCAGCTGCCTGCACAGTCGCCGGGTGTCGATTCACTCGGCAATGCAGTTACTGGGCTCCATGGTGTCAACATTCGACATGGTGGAGCATGGCCAGTTTCATTCCCGGCCTCTACAGACTCTGATCCTTTCCAGGTGAGACGGATCTCCACGCCGGATACGAACCCAGACATTGGTACTGTCTCTGGAGGGAGGTGCGTCTGTCTCTGACTGGGTGGCTTCACACAAGTCACCTTACCAAGGGCCGCCCCTTTTGGATCCCAGAGTTGGTCCTCCTGACAACGGACGCCTGTCCCCGGGGTTGGCGTGTAGTGACAGGTCCACACTACTTCCAGGGAAGGTGGACAATAGAGGAGTCCGTTCTTCCAATAAACATATTGGAACTCAGGGCGGTTCTAAGAGCTCTTCAGCAAGCAAGGCTCATGCTTCACGGAAAACCCGTGCAAGTCCAGTCAGACAACGCCACCACAGTGACTTACATAAACCGTCAAAAAGGCACTTGAGGTCAGGCGCCACTAGTGGAAGTGTCCCACATCTTTACTTGGGCAGTGTTCATTCTGGGAGTGCTCAACTTGGAAGCGGACTTCCTCAGCCATCGAGACGTGCACCCAGGGGAATGGTCTTTCCACCAGGAAGTGTTTCAACTCCTAGTGGACAGGTGGGGCCTTGCCGAAATAGACCTCATGGCATCCCAACACAACCTCAAGTTGCCAGTGTACAAGTCAAGGACAAGAGATGTGGGGGCTTTACTGGTAGATGCTCTGTCGGTCAGTTGGACCTTCCAGTTCGCGTACCTGTTCCCTCCATTTTCCCTTCTTCCTCGAGTGATTCGAAAATTCAAGCAAGAAGGAGGCACGCTGCTGCTGGTGGCTCCAGCGTGGCCCGGACATCACTGGTACTCAGATCTTCGGAGTCTCTCCATAGACACTCCGATGCTGTTTCCTCAACGTCCGGACCTACTGTCTCAAGGTCCTTGCCATTACCCAGACCTGAGTCATCTGTCTTTGACGGCGTGGCTGTTGAGACAGACCTTTTAAGGTCCAGGGGTTTTTCTAGCTCTGTGGTTAACACCATGCTCAGAGCTCGCAAGCCTGCTTCTGCGAGAATTTATCACAGAGTGTGGCACACCTTCTTTGAATGGTATCGCCCCAGAGGTTATGATCCTCAGGTATTTGGAATATCCAGGGTTTTGGCTTTCCTACAGGCATGCTTAGATCACTGTCTTCGCCTTGCTTCTCTGAAGGTGCAGGTTTCTGCCCTGTCAGTGTGGTTTCAGCATAGGATTGCTACTCTTCCTGATGTACACACCTGTATACAGGGTGTGCTTCGCATCCAGCCTCCCTTTGTCCCACCTGTGGCCCCTTAGGATTTGGCTGTGGTCCTTAAGGCTCTCCAAGGGCCACCATTTGAACCACTGGGCTCAGTGGATTTAAAATGGCTTACAGCTAAGACTGTTTTTCTTCTGGCCATTGCTTCGGCCAGAAGGGTGTCAGATTTGGGGGCTCTCTCATGTCGCCCTCCCTTTCTGATTTTTCATACGGACAGGGCAGTGCTTCGGACTCGCCCGATTTTCTACCTAAGGTGGTATCTAGTTTACACATTAATGAGGAAATTATAGTGCCGGCCTTTAATTCACCAGACCTCTCAGCTGGTGAGGCCTCCTTGGGTGTGGTACGGATTTATGTTGACCGTATCAATTCATTTCGGAAGTCGGACTCATTGTTTGTCCTTTATGGTTTCCGTAAGTAGGGATGCCACTAAGCAGACTTTGGCAGGATGGATTTGCTTGGCGATTTCAGAGGCTTACATTCATGAGGGCCTTCCTGTTCCGGCCTCTGTTAAGGCTCATTCTACTCGGTCTGTGGGTCCTTCGTGGGCAGCGCGCTGTGGCGACTCGGCTATTCAGCTGTGGAAGGCGGCCACATGGTCTTCTGTCCATATCTTTTTAAGGTATTATGCATTTGATATCTTTGCCTCTCAGGATGCTTCCTTCGGGCAGCGGATGCTTTTTTTCTGCAGAGGAGCATCCCCACCCTTAAGGAGACTGCTTTGGGACATCCCCAAGGTCTCCTGTGGAGCCCTATGGACCCTGCAGTAGAAAATAATAGTTATGGTAAGACCTTACCTTTGTTATTTCTATTTCTACAAAGTCCATAGGGATCCACAGGACTCCCACCCTGTCGCACCTGTGCTTCAGATGGCTGTGTTCTGGTCACCGGTTTTTCCGTCTCCTGAATGTGAGAATGTGATACTTGTGTGTTTCAGAATTTCTTCCTTCTCTCTTCTCCTCTTCCGGCCATTGGCTTTTTACGTAACTGAGGTGCCTTGGCCTGGGGGCGCCCAGTGCATCCTGGGGGCACAGACTTAACTATCGAGGTGTCTGACGACTGCGTCATCAACCTATACCCAAGGTCTCCTGTGGATCCCTATGGACTTCGTAGAAATAGAGATAACAAAGGTAAGGTCTTACCATATCTCTTATTTTATGCAGACATCTTCCAAAAACTGCTTTGTTTTCTGAAGATTTTCCGCAAAAAATGCTTAATACATATGCCTCCTTGTGAGAAAATCCGTAGATTGTCTTGAACTATTTATTACAACTCATTAGCTGATTTTCAGCAGCAATTATAATGAGCACTGTACTTGTATACTCACCTAGCTACTTGAGCAGTCCCAGAAACATGCTGTATGTTAACAAGGTATGCAGTCCAGTGTTGGACTGGGGCATGGAGGGCACACCAGGGGAATCCAGTGGTAGAGGCCTGCTGAAAAGCTGCCGCTCATCACTGAAGGGATGTGGCCAGCCGCCAGATGTGTGGAAGTTATAACAAGATTCTATATGATTGTAGGCACTTTTCTTTCTGTCGTTTCAGATTACTTTTCCAAAAGCTTTCAACATAATTAGCGTCATATTTATTAAAAATTATTATATGCCCCCAAAAGCCAACATTGCTTATCGCTACATATCGCAGCAATAAGGAATATTTATGGGGGGATTGAAGTGTTTGATATTAGTGATGTAGATCACATTATGGGGGTGCAGTTTTCTTTTATAAATGGAGGGACGCTCAGGAGTGGTAAGGGCAGAGCAGTGGTCTCTTCTAAATTTTGCTATGGGGCAAAGTAATCACCAAATACATCTACTGTATATATAGTTTCTCTTGTTAATACCTATGTCACATAAAGGTTTCAGACACAAAGATCTTGCCTCCAAAGTCACTGACATTTGCTGCTTTCAACGAGAGATGTAGAAATACAGTAAGGATGTCTACACACGGTACGATATATATATATTTTTTTTCAAATTTTTTTTCGTGAAAGCAAATAACACCACGTACAAAATTAGTCACAACGATATTATCAATCATTATCGTGACGTTTGTCATACATAGAAATAGTCAATACAATAAACTTTTCTAGCATCGCGTATAATCCTAGATACCATTGTTATAAACATATAATTTCAAAAACTAAGTTGAATTATAAACTTGTGTTCAACAGTAGAACATAATTCAAGATATCAAATCTACTAATTAATTGTGCCACTAATAACAAAATTCTTATATAAAATATAAAAATAATAAAATACTGTCTGGCGCTCACCCATTAGACAACATTATAGGAGGGTCCCCCGAAAGAACCCGAGTCTCATACCACTGAGTCAGTCGCATACTACGATGGATCTGAGATTGTGATGAAATTGGCAGGGTAGCTATGAGACTCTCCCATGTGCCAAAAAAAGAGGCAGCTTTCTTTTCTTAATCGAACATAGTTTCCACCCAATCCATCCGAAAAATAAAATAAAATTTTTCTTTATATAAAGGAAAATTGATTGGAGTTGGGTGTATCCATTCTTGTAATATGGACTTTTTTGCGGCTGCGCTTATTGCGAGTAACAATTTCCTACTACCCTGAGTTAATCTTTGTCCCCTTGGAAATATGCCCAGGATAGCCCATTCAGGGGTAAAAGGCACGTAATTCACTAAATGAGACTCTGCATCATATTTTACTCGTCTCCAAAAGCCCTTGACCACTGGACACTCCCAAAGGCAATGATAGAGGTCCGCCTCCTCACCCGCACATCTGGGGCAGGCCCATTCTATATCGCCTATGCGGGGACAAATAGGTCCTATGATACACATTTAGAAAGAGTTCATTATACGCACTGGCAGTCAGTAGCGATCGTGATCTCATCAATCCACGTAATAAATCTGTAATAGAGAGTGATGGGAATCTCGTCAGCCATTGGCGCATTCCCTGACTAACCAGGTTATGATCTAAATCTTCACTGAGAAGTTTGTAATAGATGGATATGTCCTTATGGATAGGTGTCGATCTCAAAAGACATTGGTCTAGCGGGTTTTGCCAGTCAGCTGTTGAAAATGTCCGTATCACGGAGGCTATATAGTGCTGTGCTTGGAAGTAAGCTATAGGATAAGCCCGTAGGGTCTCGAATTTGTCTATTGCCTCGTGGAACGCCAGGGGTCATCTCAATTCCAAGTCTAATAGATGACTTATAGTGTGAACACCCCCCACCCTCCAAATCGTGAAAGGATAAGTTGCTGCTCCCTCTTGAAACTCTAAATTACGCAATAAAGGGAGGTGGATTGATTTATATGCATTTAGATTGAGCTTATGACGTAGTATATGCCAGAGGCGTCTAGTAGTCATTAGCAGGGGGTTATCACGAACTTCTGGTGGAATTTCTTGGTCATGAATATGTAAAAAATATTTTAGGGCCATTGTGGGAAGGAATTGTGAATCTAGGGATGTGTTGGCATAGACCTCCTGATTGTTTAGCCAATCAGCCTATAACCTCAACAAAGAGGAATGATTATATACCAAAATATTGGGAAAATTTATTCCACCATTAGATTTAGGTTGACACAGTTTGCGGAGAATAATGCGGGCCCTACCACACTGCCATATGAAGGACCTGAAGAGCTTATTAATTAATTGAATATCTTTTGTGGTGAGCAGAATGGGTAATGTCTGTAACATATATAAAAGACGAGGGAAAGTCATCATTTTGATGAGAGCAGCTCTACCTAAGTACGAGAGAGTCAAATGTTTCCAACCCCTGAGCTCAGTAATACTTTGAATCAGTCGTGATACATTTTTATCATACAGTTGAGCAGGGTTCTTAGGCAAAATAATGCCCAGATAATCTAAATGTGAGGAGGCCCAGGAGAAGGAAAAAGACGAGCCCCACGAAGGAGTAGAAATAGTGGGATGAAGAAACATTGCACGTGACTTGTTCTCATTGATTTTCAAACCTGAAATTTGCGCATAATCAGGGGTAAGGTGAATTGAGGGTCAGTGATGTATAAAAGGATGTCATCCGCATATACTGTCAATTTAATACTATGTGTACCAACCCGGACTCCTCGGAATTCAGACCAATGCTGTAAAATACGAAGAAGAGGATCTATAGCCAGGTTGAAGAGGAGGGGGGAAAGAGGACATCCCTGGAGTGTTCCTCGTCCCAGTTCCATGGGTGTGCCATGTAGCCCATTGATCAGCAATGACGTGGAAGGGGAATGGTAAAAGAAACGCAGTAATTTAATAAAATATGGGGCAAATCCCCTACGGGTCAGAATTTCAAATAAATGAGGCCAGAGAATCGTGTCAAACGCCTTATGCGTATCGAGACTGAGAAGCATGTTCTGTGCTTGAGAGTCTCCTCTGGAGGCGATTATAGCGGCCAAGGCGGTGCGAATACCCTTAACCGAGTGCCTACCGGACACAAACCCTAATTGGTGGTCAGTTAAAAGGGACGGTAAAATTTGTTGCAAGCGCGTAGCCATGATTTTGGCAAGAAGTTAAAGTCCAAATTCAGCAGAGTTATAGGGCGATATGAACCTAGTAAAAGAGGGTCTTTCTCTGGTTTGGGCAGAAGAATCGTATGTGAGGAGTTGAAATAGGGAAGTGAAGGAGAATGGCGATGTATATCTCGAAATAGATCCAGGAGAAGTGGAGAAAAATCTTGAAGAATTTTATAATAGTCACCGGAGTAACCGTCTGGACCGCGTGCTTTATGAGCAGGCAAGGCTCTTATGGTGTCTCGGAGTTCCTGATCAGTAATGTCTGAGTCGAGAATGTCGCATTGGTCTTGAGTAAGTGTAGGGAGACGAGCCTCGTCTAACAGTAACCTTTGTTGTTCCACATCGAGTGGCTGGGAGGAATATAGAGTAGAGTAATAATTAGTGAAAAGTGACAGGATGTCCTTTGAATCAGTAATTGTGGATCTAGTGACGGGGTGAAGCACTGCTGTAATATGATTTCTAGACTTTCGAGATTTGGCTATATTTGCTAAAAGGCGGCCCGACTTGTTGCCCCAGCGGTAGTATTTGTGTTTAGAAACTTCTAGACTATGTTTCGCCTGTGAGAGAAGGAAGTCCTCTAATAATTGGCGGGCTAATTTATATTGATGTAGTTTATCAGGTGATGGGTCTAATGTATAGGCCGTGAAGGTTTGAGTAACCGCGGTTCGCAGTGAGGCACAAGTAGCTGACGTTTCGCGTTTACGCTTTGCCATGTAGCTAATGATGTGGCCCCGTATTACTACCTTTGAGGTTTCCCACATTAGACCAGGATTGTCCCAGTGTTTCAGGTTATCGTCGACAAAGTCCGACCATTTGGACTTAAGAAAAGATCGGAAATCCGCTGAAGAGGCCAGATATGTGGGAAATCGCCATATGTTATCACGGTAAGGGTCTGAGGGAAATGTAAGTGTCACAGTGAGAGGAGCATGGTCAGAAATTGTAATATCATGCATTCGAGCACTGTGGAGTCGGGACATTAATATATCAGATAAAAGAAAATAGTCTATGCGCGACAAGGAGCCATGTGCTGCCGAAAAATGCGTATAGGAGCGGACAGTCGGGTTTAAAAGACGGCAGGGGTCTGAAAGGTGTAATGCGGTTAATAAAGATGGGAGTACCTGCCATGAGCTAGAGGCCGGTCTAGCTGGTGGGGGAGCTTTGTCAATTTGGGGATCTAACACTGTGTTGAGGTCTCCCCCTATAATTAAAGGATAATTTTCTCTTTGGTGTAATAGTGAAGTTAATTGATGGAAAAAAGATGAGGAGAGTGTAAAATTTCAACATCGAGAACAATAAATCTACCATGTCTGTCCACAATCTGATTTAAAATAGTAAATTGTAAACCCCGCTTGAACAGAATGGCGACACCCCTAGATTTAGTGCGGAATGGGGCTGCAATGCATAAATCTAGCCAAGGGGCATGAAGAGTAGCCTCATCTCCTATGCGCCTGTGAGTCTCCTGCAAAAACATTATATCAGGGTGTAGCCTACGGTACAATATTTTAAACTATTTTGTTTTCGACAGATTGGAATGACAAATAGTTTAAAAACTGCCGCGTGTAAGCATGATGCCGATGCGTGCTCCTGCTGGTCGTTGGTCGGGGTCTGTGATCTTTCGAACATACAGAAAGATCACACCCTGTCTTTAACGATTTGCCACACATCATTCTATGTGTACGCACGACAAACGATAACATGAATGACAAACAGTTTGTCGTCACTTTTCCTGGACACTCCCCTACACCATTTTGTGCCAGTCGACGGAGAGACAGAAGATGCATCGTGATTTTGTTTGCTGCCAACGATATTTGGTTAACAGTTTGCAGTCGTTAACGACCCATCTATATTGTTTGATCATTTGTACAATCATTCCATGTTTATACACAGTATCAGGAGTTCAAGGGAAAACGCTAACGAGATCGTATCGTTGCCTACATCATTCCATGTGTAGGAACCTTAAGCTTTGCTACATTATGGACCTGATGGATCTTTGTGCATGGATGCAAATGGCGAGTTTTGGCATGTTGTAGATGTGCAGATGCAAATTTACATGTTTGTTTGGCCTGTTCTGTTCTAAATCGGACGTAACTTGGCCGAATCTGCCTTCCTGGGAAATTATACTTTTTGGAGCGGAAACTGGGCGGTGACAATGCAATTGCATGTAACCATCATGACTAGTAGGAGTGTTATCGCGGACGTGTTTGTAGAGCTCCGTACAATTCTAAATTGTGCGTATGTAGAAGGATGTATGTTTCTGACGGATATCTTGCACCTAGCATGGGACTTGTGCAAGTGGCAATTCTAATGATGACAGTTGCTGTGATTTGCGGAAAATCAGTGGGTGGCATGGCACAAACCACTGACACAAACTCTAGCCCTACAGTATCTCACATTACCATAAGGTAGTAAATCTGGCTTCCACTGCTGCCCACAACTGCCAGGGGTGCCGAGAGGGGGATAAGAAGGGTACTGATTACCCAGATCCATACTTGCCTGCGGAGCCTTGATGGGGACCCAGTCCAGCCAAGGAGGAGATGGAATGCCCTCCTTGTAAGCACATGTAACCAGGAAGCATAGTATTTTAAGTCAAAGTTTAACAAGTCGGTGAGGCAACAGTTCCGTGTTTGGCCACATCTTCTCCACTGTACCAGATCTAGAAGTTGCCCATAGCAACCAATCTGTCAGGGCTCAGCTGGGGATCGGCGCCCGCTTACCGCACCGCCGGCTTCCCCTCTCATCCTGGGTGGTCGGTCGGCCTGCGCGACGGCGGGGGAGAAGCTGAGTATTCTCCCCGCTTGCTGTGGCTTCCTGGAGGGCTGGTGTCCGGCATCGCAAATCCGGACATGGGCGCCGCAATGACAGTCGGCCCATGTGACTGGATCCCTCTCCCTGATAGGCCCGTTTTCAGCTGATGCTGTGCACCTGTCTAAGGGTTCCCCTGGGTATAAAACTGTTCCACAGGTTATGGGAAATTGCCTGAACAACGGTTGTCTCCTAGCGTGCTTAGTGAGTTCCCGGTCCAGGTTCCTATTCACCCGTACAGCAGCAGTGTTACCACCTTTACCTGTGTGCCTAAACATCTCTGGTGAATACCCGTGCAGCAGTGTTATCACCTTTACCTGTGTGCCTATACATCTCTGGTGAATACCCGTGCAGCAGTGTTACCACCTTTACCTGTGTGCCTTTACGTCTTTGGTGAATACCCGTGCAGCAGTGTACCCACCTTTACCTGTGTGCCCCCCACCTGTGTGCCTTACGTCTCCAGTGAACATCCGTGCTACAACGTATACCATCTCTACCCGTGTGCCTTCTATCTCTGGTGACGTCTCAAGTAACCGTGAGTTGCTTCCCACTTGAAATCCTTATTGACGTTTGATCCTCGTGTCAAGGTGTTTTCTATACAGTGTTTTAAGGGACTGTTTTGTGCCTAAGCAGGCATATCCTCACTGGGCCACGGGTGTAGTGTCTCTATCCCTGCAGGGCTTGGTCAAAGGACCGCGACCTGCTCACGGGGTGCAGCTAAGCCCATATCCCAATTGGGGGGGTTACTGGCGAACACCATCCTGTGGGTTAGACTCCGCACCTTTGCCCAGGTCTCGCCAACACTCAAGACCTGTGGATGAGGAGAACGTACATCCAGGCCCCTCGTCTCCGCTTCTTTCCCCAACTTAGGCCCACCACGTCCTCTTCTCCAGTCTCAGACGTGACAGTTTGTTCAGGCCCAATGGAGGCTGCAGGATCCCAAGGTACTGGGTCACTGCAAGAGTTGACCTCTCGGATGGACAACCAGGAGGCGCAACAACAAGTGGCTCAGTATTTACAGGAGCTCTCGAGGCAACTGGTTTAAATTCAAACCACGTTGGCTTCTATTCTCCCGGTTCCCCCGCCTGCGGTTCCTGTACCTTCTCCATCAGTCCCTCCACCAGTGGTTCCTACTCCCAAACCCCGACTACAGCTTGCCACTCCAGAAAGGTTTGATGGCGATCCCAGGCGGTGCCGCAGGTTCATCAACCAATATGAAATCCAATTCGAATGTCTTCCCCAGAATTTTCCCACGTCTCGGGCAAAAGTAGCATATGTGATTTCATTATTAACAGGAGCAGCGTTAGACTGGGTCTCCCCTTTATGGGAACGGGCCGACCCCATCGTATCTACCTACGAGGAATTCGTTTCCGCATTTAAGAGAATTTTTGACGAGCCAGGCCGTTCTGCATCTGCATCTTCTGACCACCTCCGAGTGCGTCAGGGCACACGGTCCGTGGGGCAGTATGTAGTCCAATTTCAGACCCTGGCATCAGAATTAAAATGGAACGAGGAAGCTCTTAAAGCGTCCTTCCTTCATGGACTCTCTGAGAGGATGAACGATGAGCTTGCCTCCAGAGATTTGCCAGAATCTTTCGCTGACGTTATCTCTCTCTGTATCAAAATTGACCTTCGCCATCGGGAAAGATGGGCTAGTAGGGGAAGAGGTGAACGTCTACCAGTCCGTTCTTTTGCTGTTAGTCCGCCTGTACCCACCCTAGCTAGTGAAGAGGAACCGATGCAGGTCAACAGAACCAAACTCATCCCGGCAGAGCGCAATAGACGCTTCCAAAATAAATTGTGTATCTATTGCGCTGCACCTAACCACTTTCTGAAAAATTGTCCTTTACTTGCGGGAAATACGAAACCCTGACTGAAGTAGGGAGCATTCAGTTGGGGGTTATTCTCAAGCCATCCCAATTATCCGAGAGTCTTTTAGTAGTGTCGCTTTCCCATAAGTCCAGGACAAGAAAGGTTCACGCTTTAATTGATTCTGGAGCCGCTGGTAATTTTATTGCAGAGAGATTGATTCACACCTTGGGTGTTCCAGTCGTTTCCCTACCTAATAAATTGTTACTGTCTGGTCTAGATGGTAAAACTCTGGTGGGGCTACCCATTTCTTCGCTCTCTCATCCTGTGTCTGTCCAAATTGGGTGCCTACATCATGAAATGCTGGAATTTTTTGTGTTACCCGAATCCTCCTATGAGCTGGTATTGGGGCTGCCCTGGTTGAGAAAACACAATCCTGTCTTCGACTGGGATGCTATGCAAATCCTATCCTGGGGTTCACAGTGTTTCCAAGATTGTTTGACCAAGGTCGTTCCAGTATGTAACCAAGCGACGGTTTCCAACCCGGCTAAGAAGTCCCTTCGACCATAGTCTTCTAAACACTCCGCCCAGCCGGGGTTGCCCGAGGCTTATCAAGACTTTGCTGATGTATTTTGTGAACAAGCCGCAGATAAACTTCCTCCGCATCGACCTTGGGATTGTGCCATCGATTTGCTTCCCGGGAAAAGTCCTCCACGTGGCCGTGTTTACCCTTTGTCCGTGCCTGAGACCGCGGCCATGGAAGAATACATTAAGGAAAACCTTGCTAAAGGATTCATTCGGCCTTCTTCTCCTGCAGGGGCAGGTTTCTTTTTTGTAGGGAAAAAGGATGGTGGATCCGCCCCTGTATAGACTATCGAGGATTAAATCAAATCACCATAAAGAATCAGTACCCTCTACCTTTAATTTCAGAACTTTTTGACAAGGTTCAAGGGGCTCAGGTTTTCACGAAGCTGGATCTACGTGGTGCGTATAATCTGATTCGAATTAAAACCGGGGACGAGTGGAAGACCGCGTTCAATACCAGAGATGGACACTTCGAGTACCTCGTAATGCCCTTCGGTCTTTGTAATGCACCAGCTATTTTTCAAGGTTACGTCAACGAGATCTTCCGGGATATTCTTCATAAATTTGTTGTGATTTATCTCGATGACATTTAAATCTTTTCCAGAGATTTACAGAGCCATCGTCTTCATGTACGGAAGGTATTCTTCCGCCTTCGCACTCATCACCTCTTTGGGAAACTTTCCAAATGTATGTTTCACCAAACTTCAGTACCTTTTTTAGGCCATATTATCTCTGGGGGGAGTCTCCAGATGGATCCTGATAAACTAAAAGCAATCTCTAAATGGCCCCTGCCTACTTCTTTAAAAGGTACTCAGCGTTTCCTAGGATTCGCAAACTATTATAGGAGGTTTATTCCACACTTTTCTACACTGGTAGCACCCATTACCTCCCTCACAAGGAAAGGAGCCAATCCTTCTAAATGGTCTGTTCCAGCAGTACAAGCCTTTCAAAACCTAAAAGGTGCCTTTTCTCGAGCTCCCATTCTCTGTCAGCCTCAAATAGACAAAGCATTCATTGTGGAGGTGGACGCATCCTCCGTTGGAGTAAGCGCGGTATTATCTCAGTCTGCTGAAGATGGGAAGATGCATCCCTGTGGATTTTTCTCCTGTAAATTTTCCCCTGCTGAGAGGAATTATATTATAGGCGACCAAGAACTTCTAGCCATGCGCCTAGCCTTAGAGGAATGGCTGTATCTTCTGGAAGAGGCCAAATTTCCTGTCACGATTATTACAGACCATAAGAATCTGATCTATCTGCAAACTGCACACCGGTTGAATGCCAGACAGGCACGATGGTCACTTTTTTTTTTCTAGGTTTGATTTAAAACTCCAGTTTCTACTTCAGGGTCCATAGGGTATCCACAGGATACCTTGGGGTATAGGTGTGACGTCAGTCGCAGGGCACCAAAGAGTTAAGCTTTCAGCCTCCCAGGATGCACTAGGTCCCCCTCCTATACCCCGCCCCCGGGCCAAGGCACCTCAGTTTAGTTTGGTGCCCGGCCGGAGTCGGGTGCACCTGTTGGAGTGGGGGCTAGAAGAGCCCCTGAAGCTTATTCTTCATGCAGCTGTGGCTGCACATCTGGATGAACAGCATGGACAGTCAGTCCTGACGTCCATGCTGTCTTCCCTACACCCCGCCGGTACCAGAACGCCGGTACTGATCCGGGGATGCTGGTGGGCGTCTGGGGTCACAGCTAGCGGTGACCCCAGATGCTCCGGACCATGGCCGGATTCAAGGGGGACAGAGGTAAGCAGCGGGGTCCCGCGGTGGGTCCCCGCTGATCACATGGTCCTAAGTCCCCAGGCAGGGTCCCTGGGGACTGGCTGCAGCGTGGAGCCAGGCGACCAACCTGCGCTTCCACTACCCCCTGGGACAGCGGACCGCAGCAGAGCGGTAGCGCTGCGGCGTCCCAGGGGTTAAATGCATGCCAGGGGAGCGCGCCTTCCCTGTCTCACAGCCGGCGCCTCCCCCGCTGCACACAGCCCTCTCTGCATGCTGCCGACTGGTCCTGTGGCAGCGCTCCTCCCCCAGGCCAGCCTCCTCTCTGCTCCTCGGCGGCCATCTTCTCCAGAACGCATGGTGAACGCTGCTGGAAGCGCTGGACGGAAGCATCGTGGTCTGGGTCCCCCCGCATACCTCTCCTCCGCTGTGGTCAGGTCTGTGTATGCAGCGCTGTGTCCTACCAGGCCCTGTGTCTGTGTAGTTGAGTGATCAGCGCTGTTAGTGCAGGAATTGTTATTTTTCTGCATTGTATGTGACTGTGCTAGCGCTGCTGCCTGTAATCTTTTCTTCTCTAAACTGTCAGCTTTATTACTGTCCCTGTTCTTTCTGCTAAAGCCCTTGCGGTGCGGTGCTGCAGGGTGGTCTCTCGCCTATTTAATACTTAATTGGTGAGAGAGGTCACATACGTGGTGCCATCATGTCTGAAAGTGATTTTCCCCTCCGGCTACAGTGTACCACGTGCAAAGTACCGTTAGCGGAGGGGGAGGGTAGCGCGGAGGGCCTTTGCCGGCAGTGTTTGTCAATGGCGCGGCCTATTACGGTTACAGCACCGGTACAGGAGCCGCCCTGGGCTTGTTTCGCTCAGGCGTTAACAGCTTTAGTGGGCCAGTTAGCTCCGCAGCCCGCGTTTACTCCGATGGGTTTGTCCCAGCAGTCTGTGGTGTCGTCACCCATGCAGGGGTTCCCACGACAATTGGTGGTACCCCACAGTCTCCCTATTTCCCCGCTCCCGGGTTCTCAGGAGCCAGCGTGGGTTAACTCCCTGACAAGTTCTGTACAGCACTTGTCGGATGTGTTGCAAGGGGAGTCTGTGATGCGGTCTCATAAAAGGCCGGTGGCGTCTCTGTCCACTCCTTATGAGGATGACGAAGGGACGTCTGATGATGGGGAGATTCTAGATCCTTACGATCAGGAACCTCTCCATACTAAGGACGCTGATGCTAAGTCCAAAGTATATATTCCTGGACTTATTCGGGCGGTCCGCACAGCCTTGGTGATTGAGGACGAAGTTCCCCCAGCGGCTAAATCTAAGTATGCCTTTTTCAAAGATGTGAAGGGCGATGCCACAGTCTTTCCTCTTTCGGGTCAGTTGGTGGACCATTTAGAGGAGGCGTGGAAACAACCTGGCAAAAGATACCAGCCGCAGAGACGCCTGGCGGTGGCTTATCCGTTCGCGGATAATTATTTTGCTAAGTGGGAATCCCCTCCACAGGTGGATTCTCACGTGACCCGTCTTGTCCGTAGTGCCACATTGCCGATGCCATCCATGTCCTCCCTTAAGGATGCTACGGACCGCAAGGTAGAAATCTGCCTGAAGTCCGCTTATTCCCTTGCAGGGGGGGCAGCACGGCCGGCTATGGCCATTTGCTGGGTTGCCAGAGCGATGGAGCGCTGGGCGGATTCATTAGAGGCTTCTTTTGAATCCGACTGTCCGGCCGATCAGGCGGAGTTGATTGGCAATCTCCGTGATTCGGCCACCTACATCAACGAGGCGGCTCTAGACATTAGTACTCTGGTGTCTAGAATTTCTTCAGCAGCGGTAGCTGCTCGTCGCACCTTGTGGCTGCGATCCTGGAAGGCGGACGCAGATTCCAAGAAAGGTCTGGAAGCGTTGCCGTTTACCGGAGAAGTTCTCTTCGGTCCGGATCTGGATAAGATTGTGGCCACGCTGGCGGCAGCCAAATCTGCCTGTCTCCCGTCGGCCGCTGCTCCTTCTGGTTCGGGACCATCGTCCTTTCGGTCATCTAGGGCCCAGGGCAGGCCCAAACCACAGTCGTTTCCTCGACAGGCTGGCCCTAAGAAATCGGTCAAGCCCCGGAAGCAGGCATGGAGTACCAGACGTCCGGCCCCCAAGCCAGATGACAAGCCTGCGGCCTGACGGTCCGGGCCTCCCTTTGGGGGATCCCAGGGTGGGAGGCCGCCTGCTACAGTTCGCCCAGTGTTGGTCGACCACTACGACAGACACTTGGGTTCTGGAGGTGGTTTCCCACGGATACGCCCTCTCCTTCCGGCACAGACCCCCGGCTCGCTTCTTCACCACGGGTCTCCCATCAGACCGGAACAAGGCTACGGAGCTGCGGAAGGTATTGCACACTATGCTCCAGGCTGGAGTTATAGTGGCGGTTCCATTCTCCCAGAGGGGCCAGGGTTTCTATTCAAATCTATTTTTGGTACAGAAACCCAATGGGTCATATCGTCCGATACTCAACCTCAAAGCACTCAACAAGTCTTTGCGGGTCCCGAAGTTTCGGATGGAGACCCTACGGTCCATCATTCTGGCGCTGGAACCTGGGGACTACTTGGTGTCATTGGACATACAGGACGCTTACCTGCATGTCCCTATTCTTTGGCGCCATCAACAGTTCCTCAGGTTTGCAATCAGCAGCGACCACTTCCAGTTTCGGGCGTTACCTTTTGGCCTGGCAACAGCACCACGTGTTTTCACCAAGGTGATGGCGGTCATGGCGGCTTCTCTGCGGCTGCAGGGAGTCCGCATGTTGCCGTATTTGGACGACCTGTTATTGGTGGCAGGATCTCCAGAGCTCCTGTTACGCCACTTGGACCTGACCATTGCACTGCTGCAACGGCACGGCTGGCTAATCAACTGGCAGAAGTCCACTCTAATCCCGTCTCGGAGGATTCTGCATCTTGGAGCCTTATTGGACTCGGGACAGCAAAGGATCTTCGTGACGGAGGACAAGATCTCTGCTTTACAGTCAAGGGTGCGCAGTTGTCTGCACAGCCGCCGGGTGTCCTTACAATCGGCGATGAGGTTACTGGGCTCCATGGTGTCGGTGTTCGACATAGTGGAATACGCCCAGTTTCACTCCAGACCTCTGCAGCACCTGATCCTGTCCAAGTGGAACGGGCTGACTCAGTCTCTGAAGTCCCAGACGATTGTGCTCACCCAGGAGGTTCGCCTGTCCCTTACGTGGTGGTTACAGACGACCCACCTCAACAAGGGACGTCCGTTCTGGGTTCCAAATTGGGTCCTGTTGACAACGGACGCCAGTCTTCGGGGCTGGGGAGCAGTTTCGGGTCCACACTTGTTCCAGGGCAGGTGGACGCCGACAGAAGCGGAGCTTCCAATAAATATCTTGGAACTCCGTGCGGTCTTCAATGCTCTCCAGCAGGCACAGCGGTTTCTCCAGGGTCGCCCGGTGCAGGTCCAGTCGGACAACGCTACCACCGTGGCCTACATAAACAGGCAAGGAGGAACTCGCAGTCGGGCGGCTCTCGTAGAGGTCTCTCGGATCCTGGTTTGGGCGGAGCGCAATCTTCCGGCCATATCAGCGGTCTTCATCCCGGGAGTGTTCAATTGGGAGGCGGACTTTCTAAGTCGCCAGGACGTTCATCCGGGGGAATGGTCCCTGCACCCGGACGTTTTTCAACTACTGGTGGACAGGTGGGGTCTTCCAGAAATCGACCTCATGGCGTCCCGGCACAACAACAAGTTGCCGGTGTACGGGTCTCGCACAAGAGACAAAGGGGCGTCTCTGGTGGATGCTCTGTCCGTCCGGTGGACGTTCCGGTTCGCATACCTGTTCCCTCCGGTCTCCCTTCTTCCACGGGTAATCCGGAAATTCAAACAGGAAGGAGGGACGCTCCTGTTGATAGCTCCCGCGTGGCCCAGACGGCACTGGTTCTCAGACCTTCAGGGTCTGTCCGTGGACATTCCTCTGCGGTTGCCGCTACGACCGGACCTTCTGTCTCAGGGTCCTTGCCTTCACCCGGACCTGACTCGGCTGTCTTTGACGGCGTGGCTGTTGAGACGGCCATGCTGAGGTCCCGGGGGTTTTCCAGCTCTGTGGTGCGTACCATGTTACGAGCTCGGAAACCGTCTTCCGCGAGGATATACCATCGCGTGTGGCATACGTTCTTCCAGTGGTGTCGACCGAGAGGTTATGCACCGCGGGAGTTTCGTCTGTCTCGGATTCTCGCCTTCCTGCAAGCGGGACTAGATCATGGGCTTCGCCTTGCTTCTTTGAAGGTACAGGTTTCGGCCCTATCTGTCTGGTTTCACCGTAGGATTGCTACAATCCCGGATGTGCGCACCTTTATGCAGGGTGTTCTCCGCATTCAGCCGCCCTTTGTTCCACCTGTGGCGCCTTGGGATTTGGCTGTGGTCCTGAGGGCTCTCCAAGGACCGCCGTTTGAACCACTGGGCTCAGTGGATCTTAAATGGCTAACAGCTAAGACTGTTTTCCTTCTGGCTATTGCTTCGGCCAGACGTGTTTCTGAGTTAGGGGCTCTTTCTTGTAGACCCCCTTTCTTGGTTTTTTATGGGAACAGGGCAGTGCTCCGCACTCGGCCCGAGTTTCTTCCCAAAGTTATTTCCCAGTTTCATATTAACGAGGAAATAGTTGTTCCGGCCTTTAACTCACCGGGTCTTTCCGTGGGTGAGGCCTCATTGGATGTTGTGCGGGCCTTAAGGACTTATGTTGACCGCACTTCTTCGTTTAGGAAGTCGGACGCTTTGTTTGTCCTCTTTGGCTTCCGTAAAAAGGGTTGGCCTGCTTCAAAGCAAACTTTGGCAGCCTGGATCCGTATGGCTATTTCTGAAGCTTATCTTCATGAAGGCCTACCGGTCCCTCCTTCTCTGAAGGCTCATTCCACTAGGTCTGTGGGTCCTTCGTGGGCAGCTCGACGTGGTGCCTCGGCAGTTCAGATCTGCAAGGCTGCTACGTGGTCTTCTGTCCATACCTTCGTGAGGTATTACAGGTTTGACACCTTCGCCTCTCAGGATGCTTCCTTCGGGCGGCGGATTCTCCTTTCTGCACAGGAGCGTCCCCACCCTTAAAGGATACTGCTTTGGGACATCCCCAAGGTATCCTGTGGATACCCTATGGACCCTGAAGTAGAAAATATGAGATATGGTAAGAACTTACCCTTGTTATCTCTATTTCTACGAAGTCCATAGGGTTCCACAGGACTCCCGCCCTGTCGCACCTGTGCTGCAGATGGGCTTTGCTCTGGTCACCGGTTTTCCGTCTCCCTCTGGTGAGAATGTGATTCTTGTATGTGTCCAGATCTTTGTTCTCTCTCTTCCTTCTCCTCCTCCGGCCTATGGCTTGGTAACTAACTGAGGTGCCTTGGCCCGGGGGCGGGGTATAGGAGGGGGACCTAGTGCATCCTGGGAGGCTGAAAGCTTAACTCTTTGGTGCCCTGCGACTGACGTCACACCTATACCCCAAGGTATCCTGTGGAACCCTATGGACTTCGTAGAAATAGAGATAACAAGGGTAAGTTCTTACCATATCTCATATTTTCGTCCTGGTGTGTTGAACAAGAAGGCCGATGCATTATCTCGCTCCTTCATGACTAACTTGGAGGAGGAGGAGTGTTCTCAAGTTCGTTCCATTTTTGACCCAATTGTATTTGCTCCTACTCAAGTAGTGTCCTTGCCACCTGGGAAAATTTTTGTACCTCCTAATTTACGTAAAAAATTGCTGGTTTGGGCTCATGCATCCTTGTTCGCACGTCACACTGGAATCACTAAGACCTACCAGTTCTTACTTCGATCGTACTGGTGGCCGACCATGAAGAAGGATGTCACGGAGTTTGTCCGCTCCTGTATCAAATGCGCCCAACATAAAACTCCGCGTAGACAGATGGTTGGTCCTCTTCATCCCTTGTCTATCCCAACTGCTCCATGGACCCACATCTCAATGGATTTTATTTCTGAATTACCTCGGTGCAAGGGGCATAACACGGTATGGGTGGTCGTGGATCGCTTTTCTAAAATGGCACATTTTATCCCGCTCGTTGCCCTTCCTTCTGCTCCTCAATTAGCAAAAATTTTTATTCGAGACATACATCTTCAGATTACACGGTCTCCCCAGGGAAATAGTCTCTGATCGAGGTGTTCAGTTTACAGCCAAATTCTGGAGAGCCCTGTGTAGTACCTGTGGAATCAAACTGAACTTTTCCTCAGCCTACCACCCACAGTCGAATGGTCAAACAGAAAGGGTCAATCAAGAGCTAGAGACCTTCTTTAGGCTCTTTGTGTCATCTTCCCAGGATGATTGGGTGGACGTCCTGCCATGGGCAGAGTTTTCTCATAATTTTAAATTCCATTCTTCTTCTAAATCCACTCCTTTTTTTACGGTTTTTGGTAGACATCCACGAGTTCCAGATTTCCAGAAGCTTCCATCTATAGATGTTCCAGCTGTGAATCAAGAGATTCAATCCTTTTCAGTTTTATGGAATAAAATTCACCTATCTCTAAAGCAATCTTCTAGGAATTACAAGAAATTTGCGGACAGAAGACGTTTGGCGGTTCCTCTGTTGAGAGTCGGGGACAGGGTCTGGTTATCTTCCAAAAATATTCGCTTAAGAGTCCCGTCCATGAAACTCGCTCCACGTTTTATTGGTCCATATCGTATCATTAAGATAATCAGTCCAGTAACTTATAAATTGGAACTTCCTCCTCAAATGAAGATTTCAAATACTTTTCACGTTTCTCTCTGACGACCCCTGGTGCTCAATCGTTTTCAGAATTGTTCCCCTAAATTGCCTCAAGTCAAGACATTACAAGGCACTGAATTTGAGGTGGAAAAGATCTTGGATTCCCGGGACACAGATTCAACACCCTTCAATATCTCATCGATTGGAAGGGCTACGGCCCCGAGGAAAGGGCCTGGATCAGAGCCTCTGATGTACACGCTCCGCGACTAATCCAGAGTTTTCATAGGCAATTTCCAGATAAGCCTGTTGGGTGTTCAGTGCCCACCCTTAAAGGAGGGGGTACTGTCAGGACTCAGCCGGGGATCGGTGCCCGCTTACCGCACCGCCGGCTTCCCCTCTCATCCTGGGTGGTCGGTCGGCCTGCGCCACGGCGGGGGAGAAGCTGAGTATTCTCCCCGCTTGCTGTGGCTTCCTGGAGGGCTGGTGTCCGGCATCGCAAATCCGGACATGGGCGCCGCAATGACAGTCGGCCCATGTGACTGGATCCCTCTCCCTGATAGGCCCGTTTTCAGCTGATGCTGTGCACCTGTCTAAGGGTTCCCCTGGGTATAAAACTGTTCCACAGGTTATGGGAAATTGCCTGAACAAAGGTTGTCTCCTAGCGTGCTTAGTGAGTTCCCGGTCCAGGTTCCTATTCACCCGTACAGCAGCAGTGTTACCACCTTTACCTGTGTGCCTAAACATCTCTGGTGAATACCCGTGCAGCAGTGTTATCACCTTTACCTGTGTGCCTATACATCTCTGGTTAATACCCATGCAGCAGTGTTACCACCTTTACCTGTGTGCCTTTACGTCTTTGGTGAATACCCGTGCAGCAGTGTACCCACCTTTACCTGTGTGCCCCCCACCTGTGTGCCTTACGTCTCCAGTGAACTTCCGTGCTACAACGTATACCATCTCTACCCGTGTGCCTTCTATCTCTGGTGATGTCTCAAGTAACCGTGAGTTGCTTCCCACTTGAAATCCTTATTGACGTTTGATCCTCGTGTCAAGGTGTTTTCTATACAGTGTTTTAAGGGACTGTTTTGTGCCTAAGCAGGCATATCCTCGCTGGGCCACGGGTGTAGTGTCTCTATCCCTGCAGGGCTTGGGTACCTGGTCAAAGGACCGCGACCTGCTCACGGGGTGCAGCTAAGCCCATATCCCAATTGGGGGGGTCACTGGCGAACACCATCCTGTGGGTTAGACTCCGCACCTTTGCCCAGGTCTCGCCAACACTCAAGACCTGTGGATGAGGAGAACGTACATCCAGGCCCCTCGTCTCCGCTTCTTTCCCCAACTTAGGCCCACCACGTCCTCTTCTCCAGTCTCAGACGTGACACAATCAGCTTCAAGATAGCATTTATTAAGTACATTTTATAAAAGGATAGGCAGAAGCTGATCAGTTGATATAGGTAACTTCTCCAGTGATCCACTCTTTTCAATGGTTGATCAACCCTAATGTCTGGGAGTTGTCTTGCACAATTCTGACTTTTGTACCCCCCACATGATCCTCCTGGTTTTTTACCACTCCACCCCCTAACCCCGTTCCTAACTTACCTCTCACCTTGTTTTCTCCTTTCCAGCTCCATTGTTATTGACAGTGTAACAGTTGTCATATGACCCAATGATATTGCCGTGCTTCACTGTCAGGTTTAAGGATTTGGGGTGGGAGCAGCAGCTTGTCCCACTAATGTAGGGGGAGTGGCAGTCATGGGCAGTGCCCCACTCTTCAATTGTAGAGGGTGGTGTTTTGCGTTAGTGAGGCCAACCGGGGAAGAACCCCGACCCACCGCCAGGCCAGTCCAACCCTGATGCAGTCACATTGTCAACAATCACTATATCGACAGTTATGATGTCTACATGGTTAAAATGTCAACATCTAACATAGGGACATCCAAACTTTTTACTTGGAGTTCTATATTAAGAAAGTGACTTTGTACAGAGTACCACATTTTTTTTTTTCACACAGTTTACCTTTCAGCAATTAAGTAAGATGAAGAGGCGAGTGGATGAAAGTGTTATGTTATGTTTTGAAGAAACTGAGATATTTACAGTTAAAGATCCATTTGACATGAATTGGACATAGTACTTTTGTCCGCAAAATATATCAGTAAATAGACTACCAACATTTAAAATAACATTATTACTATATTCCTTAGGTCATTCATAACACTTTCATTCATTAAAAAAAGTAATTTTTCAGAATATTTTTTTATAACACCTTCATCCACTCACATCTTCCGTTCTTTGCAGATAAAATTTTATATGCTATCCCAGAGACACCTTATATGCCTGCCAAGTGCCCCCTCATGTATTTATATGCCAGTCTAGAGCCCCCCAATGTCTTTAAATGCCAGCCCTTAGGGCCCCCTTATTGCCATAAACTAGGCCACACCGTATGTCTGTATGTCAGCCAAGAACCACCCTCGTGTTTTTTATGCCAGCATAGAGCCCTCCTGTGAGGATGTGGCCTGGGATCGACCGCTACTCACCTTCGCGCCAGCGTCCTTGGGCTTAGGTGTTCAGTCGCTGGGGGTGGAGGTGAGTAGTGACTGAGTATTCTCCCCGGGGTCTGCTAGGGCTTTTGTGCTGCGTCTTGGTTTCTGGGTGCCGGGCATGGGCGCAGCCATGTTGGTCCATATTACCTGACTAGTCTCTCCCAATGGTAGTCCTGTGGTCACTCAGCTGATTCAATGACCAACTACCCAGGGGTATTTAAGTCTGACTCTAGGAACAGAAAACTGCTGTTCAACCTTGCTGTTCCAGTGACTGTGTTACTCACCGGTGTGGCTCTGTGCTATTTCCTTCAGAGTGTTGCTTCAGCCTACTCACATTTCTCCAGTATTTCCTGCATTAGCTTCCATGCTAATTTTCAGCCTGAGACTTGAGCTTTCTCTCAGTTTCCAGTCTTTTGTTACTTTTCCTGTGTATTTTGTAGTGTGCTGCTCAGCCTCTATTGCAGCTTCTCTGTGGTGCTGAGGTGTCAGGTTTCCTGCTAATTACTACTTAGATTTCAGCCTGACCTCTACCAAATCCCAGTACATGCCTATGTCCACATTTCTCTGAGTTCCTCTGTGCAAATCTACACCAGGATCTCTACATTCTCAAGTTCATTTCCAGTGTTCAAGTATTCCGTTCATTTCCAGTGTTCAAGTATTCCATGAATTTCCAGTGTTCAAGTATTCCATTCATCACCAGTGTTCAAGCATTCTCAAATTCATTTCCAGTGTTCAAGTATTCCATTCATCACCATTGTTAAAGTATTTAGTTAATCACCAGTGTCCAAGTATTCAGTTCATCACCAGTGTCAAAGTATTTAGTTCATCACCAGTGTTCAAGTATTCCGTTCATCACCAGTGTTCAAGTATTCCGTTCATCACCAGTGTTCAAGTATTCCGTTCATCACCATTGTTCAAGTATTTAGTTCATCACCAGTGTTCACGTATTTAGCTCAACTCCTGTTTTCAAGTATTATCTCAATTCCTGTGTTCAAGTATTATATAATCTCCTATGTTCAAAATATTATCTAAACTCTGGTGTTCACGTAGTCACTTCATCTATTCATGCTAATATAGTCCCGGTCTTTCTGCTACTCCCAGGTACCCGTCCAGAGGGCCGCGACCTGCCTACTTGGTGCAGTGAAACCCAAGTCCCAATTGGAGGGGTTACTGATGAAGACCACCTCCGTGCCTCTGGGCTGGTCTAGCCAAACCTGGGTTTGGCCGCAATAGGGAGACCTAGTTATTGGCACTCGCTTAGTTGTTCCCTAGCCACCCTAACCCACTGGCTTTTACCCTCACCTGAGTATTTTCCTTGCGGATTGTGACACCTCCCTTATGTCTATATGCCAGCTAAATGACACCCTTGTCTTCATGCCAGCCCAGTACTCCCCTCATGTACTTCTATGCCGATCCAGAGCCCCCCTTATGTCTATACTCCAAGCCAGAGCACCCTCATGTACATCTGTGCCAACCTAGAGCCCCCTCTCGTGTCTATAGCCAGACAGAAAACCCACTTAATGTACTTCTATGCCAGCCCGGAGCCCCACTTATGTCTATATTCAAGCATAGGGTCTCTCCTTGTCTTTTTCAAGCATAGGGTCTCTCCTTATCTTTTTGCCAGCCCAGAGACCGCCTTATATTTTTGCCATACCAGAGCCCCCTCATGTACATCTATGCTAGCCCAAAGCCCCCCTTATGTCAGAGCCCTCCTATGATTTCTATATACCAGCCCAGAGCCCCCCTCACAATACTTACCTCACTGAAAACGTCCTTCTATCTTGCAGCAGATTCTATGGTTTATGCATCCGCTCCAAATCTGCTCCACTGCACTGACTTCGTCATGCTAATTTTGGAGAAAGAGCTGTAGAGAAGGCCTGCTTGGCAATTACGCTGCTAAGCTGTGCCACCAGGCATTCCTCTCCGGACAGGTGTGACTTTAGCTCTGGAGGAATCCTGGACGGGGGCCGGATATTAGCCAGGGCCGTGCTGCTTTTAGCTGCCCCTGATCTAACATATTGATACGTATAGTAAGGAATGGGGAGGTGGAAAAGGATCAATTGCACAGAAATATGTAGACAGTGAAACTAATTCAATTCAACACAAATCTAGGTGAAAAGAAGATGCACCCTTGGAGGAAACTATATATATTAAACAGGGCAAAGCGAAGAAAGGAAAAAGTTAAATTTTATTGGTATTCATTAAAAATAGAAATGGCTTTATACACACCGATCAGACTATACAGTATAGATATAATATTAATTGAAATATCACAATGTAAATAAACAATTCTCCTTTAAGGAGATCTACTGAAACATTCCTATAAGTACCAATTTATACATCATTTCCAGCGTCCCCCAGGGGAATAAATGCATTAAGTAAACTAACAGGCTATATGATGTATAGTTCAAAATTGAAAGTTATCCTTCAGATATTACACAAGGTATAATCAAAGCATGTTATGTAATCTGCAATTTATATAACTATTCCTCATGTCCCAAGGGATCTGATTTATTAATGTCATAAATATTGGCTGAGTTGTACGAAAAAAATACAATACAATAAGATGATCTCGATTTCAATAATTGCCTTATAGGCATATACATGTATACAGTACATATATATCTTATTTATCCCTGTGAGAAAAAGTGCTTAATTTATAGGTTCTAGGACGAATATACTTTTGTTCATTGTCCCATCAAGCATAGTTCTCTTAAAACTATATTACACATGTATGTAAGCGGATTCTTTAAGATATACATCCAATAGTATTGTCTACATGCATACAGAGGTATTGTTCACCATGTATATATGTCTCAGCAAAAAAATAAATTATCAGTATAATATCCTATATGGTAAATAGCACATCACAGCAAAATAAGTAAAAACACATATATAAATAAAGATTCTAAAGTGAGTAAAAGAAAAAAAGCCGAAATAATAAATAAATAAGTACAATTATAGAAGTGAAAAAACACACACATTGTTAAAATGCTAACACCACGGATAACCACCACTAGTACAATAAATGTTCAGTAGTAGAGGCGTCCCTCAATTCTACCTGGGAGAGTGTAGGTAGCACACAAAGGACCTTAGTCAGAGCCGCTCGCAAAATGCAAGCGCTCGATCTGAATGAGGGCGATCGCTTCTCTGTAAAGAGCCGGCCTCCTGGCCGCTCGCTAAGCTGTGGGCTAAGCTTGCGACGAGACCCTTGCGGTAGGGTCTCGTCTGCCGCAAGCCCAGTGAGCTTTCGGCTCTAATAGAGCCAGAAGCTCACCACTGACATCACGAGTGATGTCAGTGGGGCCGCCCCCAAACGGCAGGCGTTCCTTCGGGAACGCCTCCGTTTGGCCAGCCACCCCCCCACCCCGCCTACAAAACGGTGCGAGCTGTCGATCACCATCGACAACCGCCCCTTTTGTAGTGAGCCCCGGAGCAAGAGAATTTAAACATCTTTATTTAAGATCTTTACAGTTTATATAAAGTATAGGTATTTAAAATGAAAGGACTTATTTTTTTGTTAATTTAACATTTCGCTGCAAAGGAGACATCTAGAGCAATGTTCACCTAATGTTAATTAATTACACGTTTGTTTGTGCACTTACTACAAGAGTTTTATCATTAAAATCTTATTTGTTTTCTTAATTTACAGATTTATCCGTGATGTCAAAATCTGTTTTTAACGTACAAGAAGACCTTGCGTTGGATCGTACTACTGAAAATAAAAAGATAAAACAGTGGGGGCTAGTGGCCACTGGTGTTGTGGGAGGTGCATTGCTGGCACTGCATGCTGTTGTTACTCCATTTGTAGCCCCAGCCCTGAGAAAAGTCTGTCTGCCTTATGTACCTGCAACAAAAACACAGGTGGAAAATGTATTGAAAATGCTCAAGTCTAGAAAAGGACTTGTTGTTGACATAGGGAGCGGTGATGGACGTATTGTAAGTTGCAAGTATTGGTTTATTTTATTTTTATTATGTTTGTTGGACTCTTTTCTAATTGTGTATGTTACACTATAAAGCTTTATATGTATATATGATCTAGACCAGGGATGGCTGGTTTAAACCACCTTGGTTTAATTGAAATGTTTTTTGTTTTTTTTAAACACTCTTTTTTTTAATCATGCAGTGAGTAGAGGCACGGCGTTATCACTTCTTAAAAAAGCCTATTATAAGGAAATCCCCATGGTAGTATTTCACATTTTTGTTGCTTGTGGTCTTCATTTAAGTGAGCTCAACCAATACAGTAAATTCACACATAACAGAGAAATAGGAAGGGTGAACCAGATCAGAGAGGTACTAAATCTGCCTAGCATCAGCTAAGACTCCACAAACTCGGTACCTAAAAATTCTATAGAACAGGAGAAAACAACAACTAACATTCACAATCTTAAAGGGTAAACAACTCCAACACATTAAAGTGGCAATACACAGAGAAACACCTCATGGTTTAATCTAATTTTTATTTCAAATCAAAACCTTCAGTCCTACTGAGATGAGTGGAAGGAAGAAAGGCTTAGGGCCCGATTCAGCAGCGATCGCTACTGCGATCACAGCTGCAAATTTGCACAGAACGCAGCTGCGAAAATATGCTAATGCTTGCCAAAGCTCAGCCGGCATAAAGACACCCACTTCTGCTTTCTCATAGCCGTCCAGTGGTGTAAACATTGGTACCATCGACGCACATCAGGCAGTCATGCAGCATTTACAACAGGTCTGACCAGCCGCAGACACTGCAAGTCTCCTCACACGCAAAGAGCTCTCATTCTGCATATGCAATGGCAGTGACTAATTTATGTACACCCATGAAATGGCTTTCAAACACGTCTGCGTTTTTCTGACACCCCCCTCCCCCCAGGTCACCACCCCCAAATGCTGACATCCTGTCACTCACTTTGAGATGGATTCCTCTGTGCATCCGTAATCACAATGCAATCACTGCGCACGCGTCTTATACGCCTGCGCAATGCCAAACATTCACTCGTTGTGCATCCGTAATCACAAATGCGTTCACTACTGAATCAGGTCCTTAGTCTGGCTTTCTTTTGATAAGATAAAACACTTTGGATTGATAATGTTATAAGGCATTAGAGCATGGTTGATCAAGGTTTCTAATACATAACAGTGTTTCAAAGTATTAATATAATAAGAAGGATTCAATTTTTTTAATTAAAACCTTAATGCATAAAAAACTGGTATAAACAGAAAGGGTTTTTTTTTATTTCTTTCAAGAAACTTTTTTTTCCATCCCTAATATAGACATCATTAAAGTGTGATGAATATTGTTTTTAATCATCACGGAAATAAAATTATACAAATACAAAATTGTTTACAACTGGAAAATAGTTAATTTTCATTCATTATTTTATACACAATTGTTAAGAGTGCCTGCAAACTATTGAATGCAAGTCACATTCTCTTAACTCGTTTCCTCATTTATAAAGGATTGTGAGAAGAAGTTTTGTAATCGTGAATTTAATGCAAGTACTTGCCTAGCCAAAATGCACATTTTACTGAAGCTGTTATTACTGGAGGATCAGCAGCTAAGATCTGTGACAAGGTTACCAACCTACCAATACATGCAAGTCCAGCTCTCCACTGACCAGAAATAGACAATCTTTAACTTACTATCTAGTATTCTAGAATTAGATTAAATACAGCCTTGTTCACCATCTTATAACAAATATATTAGTATACAGAGGTGAACAAGACATATTGGTGAACTGTGGCCCAAGTGTATTGGAGTCAGCAACTAAACGGAGGCTTCAAGAAGGTTTTGATAAATGGCTGTACTTCATCTAATTCTAGTAAGGGAATCAGTATATGTAATGCAGCTGGATGTAATGCCGGCAGACTAAATACCGACGTTGGAAGCCCGAACCGTCAGTGCCTAGCCCTAAGTCCCCTTGGAGGTTCCCTAACCTAACACTCCCGCCGCGCGGCTAAGCTCTAACACGGCCCGACTTATCTTCGTTCGGGAAGCCGGCTGTCTAGATTCCGGTGTCGGGGTCTAGACGGGCGTAGGGATTTCAACGCCTGTATTAAGTCCCGTCGGGATTTAAACAGACGGCTTCCCGGTCGTTTGCATTTTGACCGCATCCTCTAGTAATTATATACAGTTAGAGCATGTGTAGCAGAACCATTATGTGTTACACCATGCCAGTTTACTTAAGTTTTTGGATACACTTGAGAGAATGTGATATCTAACAGAAAGAAGTACAAATTCTATTGGGACTGATCTCTACTATCAGTGAAAAGCTGGACTTGTAATATAACTGTTATTTAGTGCCTGGGATACATTGAGACAGTGAGTGCCCTTACATTTGGTGATAACAACACTGAGATTTGAACTTTGGGGCAATTTAATTCTCCACAATGTCTGGCTATACGTGTTACATCATTGTGGAGGGAAGTATGTATCTTGTCTACATAATGCTATCAACACTCAATATGTTGACAGCATTATGTCGACAGGAGATGGCTGACATGGTTGTAATGTTAATTAAGCATTTTCTTCTTCAGGGTCCATAGGGTCCACAGGTATACCATGGGGTGTGTGTGGTTGGAGAGATCTGGGCACAAAACAGCTTGGGTAGTTGATTTAGTGTCCATTATAAGTATATTTATTTGCATTGTTTGTGACTTGTGCTAGCTCTGCTGTGGTGATATACTGTCTTAAAACTTTCTGGAATTGGACAAGATTGTGGCTACTGTGGCAGCCTCAAAATCTGCCTTTCTGCCATCAGCAGCTGCCCCTAGGCATAGGCTGTCCTCTTCTCGGTCCTATCGCCCCCAGGGTAATGCAAGAGGACAGTCCTTTCCCAGGCAGTCTAGTTCTCACAAGGCCACCAAGCAGCGATCCAAGCAGTCTTGGACGTCCAGCTTCCAAGTCTGATGGAAAAAACCCGCCACCTGATGGGACCGGCCTCCTCATGGGGGATCCCAGGGTGGGAGGCCGACTTCTTAAATTTTCCGTCTATTGGCTTCAAACAGATGCCTGGGTCCGAGAAGTGGTCTCTCAGGGGTACGCCCTCACCTTCCTGAGGCGTTCTCCCCAGCAATTTTTTTTTGTACAGGTCCCCCATCAGACCCTATCAAGGTCCTGGCCCTCCAGAAAGCCATTCACTCCCTGCTGCGTTCAGGTGTGATAATACCGGTTCTTTCGGCTCAGAGAGGAACTGGTTTTTATTCTACTCTTTTTTGATTCAAAAGCCGAATGGGTCTTATTGGCCTATTCTGAATCTCAAACCCCTCAACAAATTTATCCAAGTGCCCAAGTTTCACATGGAAATTCTACAATCAATTGTCCTGGCATTGGAACCTGGGGATTTTATGATTTCACTGGACATTCAGGATGCATACCTTCATGTACCTGTTACTCCAACACACCAGCGGTTCCTACGGTTTGCTGTTCTGCTGCAACATTACCAGTTTCGGGCGTTGCCTTTTTTGTATGTCAACAGCCCCTCGGGTCTTTACCAAAATAATGGCGTGATGGCGGCACACCTCAGACGCCAGGGAGTCAGAATCATGCAATAGCTAGACGACCTTTTAATCTTGACAGACTCACCGGTTGTGTTACAACGCCATCTCCAGCTGACCGTGGACTGCCTGCAAACACATGGCTGGCTCATCGATTGGAAGAAGTCCTCCTTATCTCCGACACAGCGGATGGTATATCTGGGGGCATTCCTGGATTCTCGAATACAGAGGATCTTTCTGCCAGCGGACAAGATCTTGACACTATACTGGCGTGTGCGCAGCTTGCTCCAAAATCAGAGGGTATCCATTCACTCATCAATGCAGGTCATGGGGTCCATGGTATCCCTCTTCGATATGGTAGAATATGCCCAGTTCCACTCCAGGCCCCTTCAACAGCTGATTCTCTCCTGGTGGAATGGGCAGTATCATCTGATCCAGTCCCAGACGATCTTCCTCTAGAGGTTCGGCTTTCCCTCTAATGGTGGCTACAGACGTCCCATCTGGACAAGGGTCGCCTCTTCTGGATTCCAAATTGGGAACTTCTCAATATGGATGCCAGCCTTCACGGACGGGGCATGGTAATCGATCATCATACCTTTCTGGGGCGGTGGACAACCCAGGAAAGTCGCCCATAAACATTCTGGAGCTGCGAGTAGTATACAGAGCACTCACTCTGGCACAAGAACTCCTCCGGGGGAGGCTGGTTCAAATCCAGTTGGACAACACAACTGTGGTAGCCTACCTCAACCATCAGGGAGGCAATTGATGTTGGGCAGCCATGCGGGAAGTAGCACACATCCTGGTCTGGGCAGAATGTCATCTCCTGGCAATCTCGGCAGTGTTCATTCCCGGAGTACTCAACTGAGAAGCGGAGTTTCTAAGCCGTCAAGACATACACGCCAGAGAGTGGGCTCTCCACCCAGATATCTTTCAACTCCTGGTGGACAAATGGGGCCTGCCAGACGTAGACCACATGTCCTCATGTCACAACCACAAGTCCCCAGGTACGGGTCCAGGACCAGAGAACCCTCAGCCGCCTTCATTGAGGTGGGTCTTCAGTCTCGCATACCTCCTTTCCTCCGATCTCCTTCCTTCCGAGGGTTCTTTGAAAGTTCAAGCAAGAAGGCAGTACGGTGGTACTAATAATCCCAGTCTGGCCCAGGCAACATTGGTTCACCGACCAATCTGAAAGGGGATTCATCAGAGAAAATAACTTTACCAGTCCAATCCCTGTACCTTTTGCAGAATATCAGTCTGTCCCTGATGTTTTTCCTGGAGAGAAGTGGCTTTTTTGCTGCCCTTCTTGACACCAGACCATTCTACAAAGTCTTCGCCTCACTGTGCGTGAAGATGCACTCACACCTGCCTGCTGCCATTCCTGAGCAAGCTCTACACCGGTGGTGCCACGATCCCACAGCTGAATCAACTTTAGAAGACTGTCCTGGTGCTTGCTGGACGTTCTTGGGTGCCCTGAAGCCTTCTTCACAACTATTGAATCTCTCTCCATAAAGTTCTTGATGATCCGATAAACGGTTGATTTAGGTGCAATCTTACTAGCAGCAATATTATTGCCTGTGAAGCCCTTTTTGTGCAAAGCAATGATGACTGCACGTGTTTCCTTGCAGGTAACCATGGTTAACAGAGGAAGAAAATTATTTCAAGCTCCACCCTCCTTTTAAAGCTTCCAGTCTGTTATTCTAACTCAATCAATATGACAGAGTAATCTCGAGCCTTGTCCTCATCAACACTCTCACCTGTGTTAATGAGAGAATCACTAACATGATGTCAGCTGGGCTAAAATGCAGTGGAAATGTTTTTGGTTCATTGTCATGGCAAAGAGAAACTTTGCAATTCATCTGATCACTATTCATGACATTCTTTAGTATATGCAAATTGCCATCATAAAAACTGAAGCAGCAAACTTTTGTGAAAACCAATACTTGTGTCATTCTCAAAACTTTTGGCCATGGCTGTACACGCAAGCTGATCTTCCTGTTCCAAACAGGGTTACAGCACATTCTACACGGTCTGTGGGACCCTCTTGGGCAGTTCGATGTGCGCTTTGCTGAACAATTGTGCAAGGCGGCCACATGGTCTTCCGCCCACACCTTTCTCAGGTTCTTTGATATCTTTGCCTCTCAGGATGCTTCCTTTGGGCGTCGGATTCTCCTTCCTGCTCAGGAGCGTCCCCATCCTTAGGGGAGACTACTATGGGACATCCCCATGGTATCCCTGTGGATCCCCTATGGACCCTGAAGAAGAAATTAAGAGTTATGGTAGACTTACCTTTGTTAACTCTATTTCTTCGAAGTCCATAGGATCCACAGGGTGTCCACCCTGATGCACCTGGCCTCATTGGGTATTTCTTCTCTAGACCACTGATTCCTAAATCTTCTGGGAGAGTGTTTCTTGAGTGTACTATTCTTCCTTCTCCTCTCTCCTGCTTCTGCCTTGGGCTTGTTTACAAAACTGTCTGCCTGTGGCTGGGCTATATGTGGAGGAGGACCAGTGCATTCTGGGAGATAAAGCTTTAACTGTTTGGTGCCCGAATCTCTCCAACCACACACACCCCATGGTATCCCTGTGGATCCTATGGACTTCGAAGAAATAGAGTTAACAAAGTTAAGTCTACGACAGGGCCGGCCAAAAGGTCGATCGCGATATACCGGTAGATCGCGGAGTTCTCGCCGGTAGATTGCGGAGTTCTCGCCGGTAGATCGCGACCAACCTACTGCAGTTCCTGGGAATGCTGGTCTCTGAAGTGATCAGAGACTAAAGAAGCCTCATATCTCTTCAGGGGCCAGTGTTCTCAGTGATGCAGTGCGTGGGTGACGTCGTGATGTCTCTCGCGTCTCCTGTGATGTGAAGCGCCTGCGCGCCTGCTGGATCTAATTAGATCCAGCCAGCGGCAGGCAGCGGATGACTACGCAGGAGCGCTGGCCAGGTAAGTAATGCATAGGGGAGGGGGCACCAGTCCTGGGGGCACAGCATAAGGGTCACTACTAGGCGCATTACTGGGGGCACTGCATAAAGGGCACTACTGGGGGCACTGCATAAGGGGCACTACTGGGGGCACTGCATAAAGGGCACTACTGGGGCACTGCATAAGGGGCACTACTGGGGGCACTGCATAAAGGGCACTACTGGGGCACTGCATAAGGGGCTCTAATACAGAGGGCATTGCATAATGTTCACAACTACAGGGGCATAGCTTAAGGGGCTCTAATACAGAGGGCATTTCGTAATGGGTACAACTAGAGGGGCATTGCATAAGTGGCTCAAATACAGGGGCATTGCATAATGGGCACTACTGCTGGGGGAATTGCATAATGGGCACTGCTACTGGGGGCATTGCATAAGGGGCACTACTACTGGGGGCACTGAATAAGAGGCACTACTACAGTGGTCATTGTATAAGGGGCACTACCGTGGGCATTGTATATAAGGGGCACTACTGTGTGTCGTAACGTAATTAAGGGACACTACTATGTGGTGTAATGTGAATAAGATTGTCCTGTTGTGTGGAGTACTTTGAATTGGGGATACTATGTGTGATTTCGCCAGCAGACTCCCATGTTCCTTGCTGTGAGGTCATGCCCCCTTTTTTGCATACCACGCCCCCATTTTTGGCTCGATAGATCACAAAAGGTTTTAAGTTTTAAAAGTAGATCACCGAGTCCAAAAGTCTGGCCACCCCTGGTCTACGATAACTCTTAATTTAACCATTCTAACTTTAAAGATGATCGTTAAGTGTTATAACACCAACACTGTTAAAATGCTGTAAATAACATTACAACTGTATTGACAAGCCATATGTATCCCATTGTAGAGTGTCTTTGTGTTAGCCCATTGCTAAGAAGTGAATAGCCATTTTAGTGTAATTCTCTTATAGTTGCTATGTTGAACCAATGAGCTGCTACTTTGACCTTTAACTGGGTAGAAAATATTAGGTCAGGCGGGACAAACCTGAGTGACAGGGAATGAAAGAAAGGACAAATTAAATGAGAGGGAGGGAATAAATAACAGTTGGATAAACTATAGATGAGGGCTATGTGGGAGAAATTATTTACAGAGGACAGGTTGGTGGTAAGGAGAATTACATGGGGTGTGTAGAGAAGAACTTATGGGGATTGCCCATAGACACTGTGCCTGACCTCCGCTTTGTCCACCAAGTGTAAATAAAGTGTGAAGTAGTGATTATTGACCCCCAACCTAAAAAACATAAAAAGCTCATAAAGTCTGAGGCTATGTGCATTATTTTATTGTTTGCCCAGGCTCCATCTGTACTTTATGCTCTTCTCATTGCAGGTTGAATGATGTGGTAAATATATTGTGTGCATATTGGGAGTATGTATCCTAAAATAAGAGTATTCTTATTATTCTGAGCACCTGAACAATACAATTCACCATGTTTGTGTGGGGCAGTGGAGATTTTGAAATAAAATAACCAAAATAAATATTCCAGTCTCATTAGGCCTAATCCTGAGTCACAAACAGCATTGTCTATTGGTGGTCGCCCGTCTATGAGTAATTATACAAATGCCGCTACAAACTGAGAATCCCACTTTTTGTGCCCATGTAGGCTATAATACCGATTAGTGTGTCCTTATACGCCATTGGTTGCACCACTGATACTTACACCAGCCCTATGGCAGCTGCAGTTTCTACATCTGGCTAGTACTTCCAATGCTTACTGCCAATTTTTGCTTGCACTAATAGACACCACCCGAGAATGCCCATCACTATTCTGCCACATTTCCGATATCACCAGAATCCATTGCAACAGCACCTCTGTGCGTACACTCTGTGTAACCCATGCAATGTGGGGGTTTTCAGAAATTTTAGTGCAGTTGCAAAAAATGCTCTACTATATGAACTGCGTGCGACTCAGAATTAGATCCATTGTGTGGAAGCTTCTGGGTATATTTCATACATTGTGACACAAACTGTAAATGATTCTAGGAGACTAATAATGCATGATTAATATTAATGACTATTACATTATATCTAATTTCATGTATGTTGTCAAAGGTAATAGCTGCTGCAAAAAAAGGCTTCCGAGCTGTGGGTTATGAATTAAATCCTTGGCTGGTCTGGTATTCCCGGTATAGAGCTTGGAAAGAGGGTGTACATCATAATGCCAAATTTCATATATCTGACTTATGGAAGGTAAATTATGCTAAATCTTTTTCTAATAACTTATTATAATATTATTTATATAACTTGTGCTTTTATTGTGCACCAAAATCTGCACTTATTTACAGATGTATTTCACTTCAAAAATTTTATATTAAATGTCTAATACAGTTAGGGCATAAATGTCATAGGTGAGAGATTAGACAATGAGAGTTTAGCAGTAACCTCTCACATTGGCCGAGTTTTATATTCAAAATGGGAAAACATCTGGCTGAGATTTTAAATCGTGAGAGTATTTTGATCTGCGAGTTTTCTCTGTTGCTTTGTTCTCGGACTCTATTGCATTGGCCGAGTTTAAAAAGTGTGAGAAAGGTCTCACATTTTCTAAACTCTCATCCTATTACATTTGGCCCAAAATGTTTGTAGCGCCTAAGCCCAGGGGTAAATTTACTAAGTGGCTTTCCAGCGGTTTTGGCCCCAGGATTTAAAAGTACAATAATACAGTTCACTCTAGGTCCGGTTAGGGCGCGCCCGAAAAGGAGGCGTGGCCAAAGAAAAGGGGGTGTGTCTGTATGACGAGTCCCCTTTTCGTCACTCCTGGGGGCGTGCCCAGCACTAACGGACATGCCGGGCAGCCCCCAAGCGCTGTGGTCACTGTCCATTCACCGGCTGTGACTGCTGCGCCGCCGTTTTGACCACCAGCGAGAGACAGCGACCCGCGGGTGGAGGCAGAACCAGCAGGCTGTCTCAGATGGCCACCGCGCTGGAGGGCAGGGCCCGTTCTGCCCTTCAGAAATAGGGCAGGGCGCGTTCTGCACTTCAGAAATCGGGCAGTGCGCGGCACCCCGCTAAAACAGCCTAGCGGGAACACTAATATTAAATGCAAAAGGAGGAGTGAACCAGTAGTAAATATAACCCCCAGTGTTTTGCAGACTTAGATCAGGTACACATTAGCACAATGTGTTTTCCATCCGATGGGGCGACCGACGGAACAACATTGCGGTCGCCCGTACACACTAAACGATATAACGTGCAACCGCGCAATATATCATTCAGTGGCCTCATCCAGGAGCATGGGGTCGGACACGATATATTCTGATCTGCAGGTGTTTTTGGGATTGCAGGTGCTTGCAGCAGGTGGATTTTTCACGTTTTTTAAAAGTTCACTTTACAGACATAAAAACATGCTAGCACCCATTTTCAAGCAACCCAAATTTGACAGGACTACTTATTTTCACCAAAAAATACAGCTTTATGCCATTCTTCACCACTTTTACCTAGACGCTAATAGCAAGCAATTTACACAACTTAAGTACCCTAGGTTAATATATCTTTTTCTGGGGTACAGACTGATTTCCCCAATTCTTTCAGTACTTTTCGCCTGTTCCGCATTCGCCTATTTCCGTTTTCGCCTGTTTTGCAATTGAATTAGGCGAAAAGCGGGGACGAGCACGGAATTAATTCGCCTCTGAAACAGGCGAATGAAGCGAACAGTCGGACAGGCGAAAACTTTGCCTCTAATTGAATATGGCTCTGTGCGTTCTAATTTCCCTGGAAACTACATATCGTGCCAATATTGCTCTAGTTGGTACCCAGCCTTAACCTACCTGCAGAACTTTTGTGCCCTATGACACTGGAAAATGCAGTGTTAGAAGAGCTCATGTGCTACAATCCTTGAAGTCACGTCCCAAACTAGATAACGTTACAGGCTTAACCTTATTGAGTGGGCAAAGTCTATAATGTCTATACTGTAGTAGGTAACTGAATTTGACATAGTTTCGATACAATAACCATAATAACTTGTAGCCTAACACCAACCTATTTAAACCAATGCCACTTCAGAGTGCAACTTTACACCCCAAACACCTAAACAAAGTAGCGCTTTCAGAAAGAGACAAACTGGAATAAAATCAGAAGAGACAGTAACTGTTGATGTAATGGCAAACCCCCATCATGTATCTCAGTCAACCTTCAACCCTGCCTGGCATACTGTATATTTTTGCCAGATTGGCCACACTGCTTCTTATAAAAAAATGAAAAAAAAGGTTAGAAGCTGAAAATGTTTGTACTCACGTTGCCCTTAGTCAGGGCTTTACAATTTTTTCTAAAACCTAGGAGCCAGGATGAAAGTGTAGGAGCCAGAGATCCCCCCCCCTTCCCCCAGGGCTGCGTTACTGAGCACCTACACCCCAGGAAACCAATCCTCATGGCCACACCACTAACGGGGTGCCCCAGGTAAACCACCCTCCCACAGCCACATTATTGAGCAGCTAACCCGCCTCTCCAGGCAACCAACCCCCAGAAAGACCACCCCTCCGCAGCCAAAAAACCCCGGGCAAGCAAAGCCACCGCCGGCAGTGGGTGAACTGGAGAGTGGTGGGCCCAGATGCAAGAATATGCTTTGGGCACCCTTATGCAGTGCCCCCAGTAGTGGTCCCCCCTATGCAGTGGTCCCCCCATGCAGTGCCCCCAGTAGTAGTCCCCCCTCTGCAGTGCCACCAGTAGTAGTCCCCCCTCTGAAGTGCCCCCAGTAGTAGTCCCTCCTCTGCAGTGCCGCCAGTAGAAGTCCCCCCTCTGCAGTGCCCCAGTAGTAGTCCCCCCTATGCAGTGCCCCCAGTAGTAGTCCCCACTATGCATTGTCCTTAGTAGCGCCTCCCTATACAGTGCCCTAGTAACACCCCCCCCTTATACAGTGCCCCAGTATCAGCCACCCCCCCTGTGCAGTGCCCCCAGTAGCGACCACACCCCCTATGCAGTGCCCCCAGTAGCTGTCCCCCTATGTAGTGCCCCTTTAATCAGTGCCCCCAGTAGTAGTCCCCCCCCTTGTAGTCCCGCCAGTAGTGCTCTCCCCCTTGTAGTACCCCCAGTAGTAGTCTCCCCCTTGTAGTGCCCCCAGTAGTAGTCCCCCCCTTGTAGTGCCCCAGTAGTAATCCCCCTTGTAGTGCCCCCAGTAGTAGTCCCCCCCCCCTTGTTGAGTCCCCAGTAGTAATCCCCCTTTTAGTGCCCAGTAGTGCTCTCCCCCTTTTAGTGCCCCCAGTAGTGCTCTCCCCCTTGTAGTGCCCCCAGTAGTGCTCTCCCCCTTTTATTCCCCTCAGTAGTGCCACACGTAATAAAAAAAAAAAAAACCACTTACCTGAATCCCCGCTCCCGCCGCCGCCATCCGCTCCTCCGGTCGTCCTCCCGGGCCAGGCCACTCTGCATTATGGGAGAGACTTCATGACGTCTCTCCCATTACCCACTGCAGGAGCCGGAAGATGGAGCGGCTCCTGCAGTGGGCGCAGCCGCAGTCAGTGAGAGTCTAACAGACTCTCATTGGCTGCCACTTAAAACAAACACACAGCTGCCGGCGCCGGCGGCTGTGTGTTTGTCAGTCACTGTGTAGCGCTGACCGAACTCCGTCCGGTCAGCGCTACACGCTCGGTGCAATCTGTGTCACAGAGACACAGAATGCCCGCGGCCAAGCCCCCTGCACATGGCACCGTGCCCCCCGGCCCAGCTCGTCACTGACTACAGGGCCCGGGGGTTGCTGAAAATCTGGTCGCCAGGCAACCAAATCTGGTCACCATGGCGACCTGGCCCCCTTTTGTCGAGCCCTGCCTTAGGTCACGTGTGGTGAGTCAGAGGTGAAGCTTTGAGTGCATTGCTAGTCTGGGCTAAGGGAAGCCATTGCTATATTGCAGCACAAATGAGCAATGTTCTGATGTATTTAGTACTGTTGTGGGCAAACTATAATGTATCATAATACTATAAAAATAATATATTTTGTAAAATGTAGCTAAAACTAGACAAATTCATTGATATTACTTAAAAAAATGTTTTTCTTTTTTTTAATAGGTCAGCTTTTCACAGTATACAAACATTGTAATTTTTGGTGTGCCACAGATGGTAAGTACTTTTTTTCTAACATTTTGTATTGATTCTAGATGCTTAATAGGGCTACCATATTTTTGATTTAGATTCCCACTATGCACTAAGGGCATATGGAGACCATAAGAATGAAATTACATAAAACGATTTGCTCAGTCATTGGGGTCCATACAATGTTTGGCTGATAACTGCACATATAGGGGCACAGGCAGAGTAGGACGTAAACACATTTTACGACATGCTTTACGCACAAATGTCTTTTCACACTGTAAAAGCATACCAAGTTAGATTTACCATTTACACCTCATAGCTCGAAGAGAGTGGGCATGTTACCAAAGTGCAATAAGTTCCTGCAAAAAGTGTACCATGCTGTACTCGCAATAATAAAATATTTTCTAGTCAGCTGGTAAAGGAGACGGCTACTGGTTAGGGATGGGACATCAAAAGGAAAAATTGGAAGTACTGATGCTTTTAACATTGGTCACAAAACATTTAGTCCTAACCGCTGGTTCCAGAACATGAATAGTTTCCAATTTTTACTTTTATTTCTATTTGTTTGAGATAAACTAGCTAATTAAACACATTATTCAAACACATTTATTTCTACATCAGGGTCCATAGGGTATCCACAGGATACCTTGGGGTATAGGTGATGACGTCAGGTATCGGGCGCCATAGAGTTAAAGTTTTCAGCCTCCCAGGATGCACTAGGGTCCCCCACCTATACCCCGCCCCCGAGCCAAGGCATCTCAGTTTCGTTGGTGCCCGGCTCGGAGTCGGATGCACCTGTTTAGAGGAGGGCTAAGGTTAGCCCCTGAAGTTTCTTCGCAAGCAGCTGTGGCTGCTCATCTGGAAGTACAGCATGGACAGCCAATGCTGACGTCCATGCTGTCTTCCCTACACCCCCGCCGGTACCAGAACGCCGGTACTGATCCGGGGATGCTGGTAAGCATCTGGTGTCACAGCTAGTGGTGACCCCAGATGTTTGGGACCATGGCCGGATTCAAGGGGGCAGCAGGTAAGCAGCAGGCTCCCGCGGTGGGTCCCTGCTGAGCACATGGTCCAGAGTCCCCAGGCAGGGGGCTCCCTGGGGACTGGCTGCAGCGTGGAGCCAGGTAACTAACCTGCGCTTCCACTACCCCCCTGGGACAGCGGACCGCGGCTGAGCGGTAGCGCTGCGGCGTCCCAGGGGTTAATTGCATGCCAGGGGAGCGCGCCTTCCCTGTACACAGCCGGCGCCTCCCCCGCTGCACACAGCCCTCTCTGCATCTGCTGACTGGCCCTGTGGCAGCGCTCCTCCCCCAGGCCGGCCTCCTCTCTGCTCCTCGGTGGCCATCTTTGCTGAAGCATGGTGAGCGCTGCTGGACGCTGATGATCGGTGGCATCGTGGTCTGGGTCCCCCGGCATACCTCTCCTCCGTTGGTAACAGGTCTGTGTATGCAGCGCTGTGTCCTACCAGGCTCTGTGTCTGCGTAGTTGAGGATCAGCGCTGATAGTGCAGGAATTGATTCCTTTGCATTGTATGTGACTTCTGCTAGCGTCTGCTGCCTGTACTTTCACTTTCTACTGTCAGCCATTTTACTGTCCCTGCTCTTCTTCTGCTAAAGCCCTTGCGGTGCGGTGATTGCAGGGTGGTTCTCCCACTATACTAACAAGTATCAGTGAGAGGGGTCACATACATACCATCATGTCTGAGAGTGACTTTCCTCTCCAGCTTATGTGTACTGCGTGTAAGGTACCAATAGCGGAGGGGGAGGGTAACGCGGAGGGGCTATGTCGGCAGTGTTATTTATTGGCGCGGCCAATTACTGTCATGGCTCCTGTACAGGAACCGCCCTGGGCTTGTTTCGCCAAAGCGCTTACAACCCTAGTGGGCCAGTTAGCTCTGCAGCCTGCGTTTTCACAGATGGGATTGTCCCAGCAGTCAGTGGTGTCGTCACCCATGCAGGGTTTCCCGAGACAATTGATGGTACCCCACAGTCTCCCTATTTCCCCTCCCCAGGTCTCTCAGGAGCCTGCGTGGGTTAGTTCACTGACAAGTTCTGTACAGCATTTGTCGGACGTGTTACAAGGGGAGTCTGTGTTGCGGCCACATAAGCGGCCGGCGGCGTCTTTGTCCACTCCTTATGAGGATGACGACGGGACGACTGATGATGGGGAGATTGTGGATCTTTCTGACGAAGAACCTCTCCGTACTAAAGAGTCGGACGCCAAGTCCAAGGTTTATATTCCTGGTCTTATTCGGGCAGTCCGCACGGCTTTAGTGATTGAGGATGAAGATCCTTCGGTGTCCAAGTCAAAATATGCCTTTTTTAAGGATATTAAGGGTGGCGCCACAGTTTTTCCTCTTTCTGGTCAGTTAGTAGACCATTTAGAGGAGGCGTGGAAACACCCTGGTAAATGGTATCAGCCTCAGAGACGCTTGGCGGTGGCTTACCCGTTTGCGGACAATTATTTTTCTAAGTGGGAATCCCCTCCACAGGTGGATTCTCATGTGACACGCCTGTTCCGAAGTGCCACGTTGCCCATGCCCTCCATGTCCTCCTTGAAGGACGCTACGGACCGTAAGGTGGAGATCTGCCTAAAGTCTGTTTATTCCCTCGCGGGGGGGGGGGGGGCAGCCAGGCCGGCTATGGCCATTTGTTGGGTAGCCAGAGCTACGGAGTGCTGGGCGGATAGTTTGGAGGCGTCTTTGGATTCCGACTGTTCGGCTCAGCAGACGGAGTTAGTAGGCAATCTCCGGGATTCGGCCACTTACATCAATGAAGCGGCCTTGGATATCAGTACCCTAACTTCCCGGCTTTCTTCGGCAGCTGTAGTTGCTCGTCGCACCTTATGGTTGCGATCTTGGAAGGCAGACGCTGATTCCAAAAAGGGCTTGGAAGCTTTGCCTTTTAATGGAGAAGTCCTATTTGGTCCGGATCTGGACAAAATTGTAGCCACGCTGGCGGCAGCCAAATCTGCATGTCTCCCATCTGCTGCCGTTCCTTCCAGTTCAGGTACGTCGTCCTTTCGGCCTTACAGGGCCCAGGGTAGGCCTAAAGCACAGTCTTTTCCCCGACAAGCTGGCCCCAAAAAACCGTCCAAGCCCCGGAAACAGGCCTGGAGTACCAGACGTCCGGCCCCTAAGTCAGATGACAAGCCGGCGGCCTGACGGTCCGGGCCTCCCTTTGGGGGATTCCAAAGTGGGAGGCCGCCTGCTGCAGTTCGCCAGTGTTGGTCGGTAACCACAACAGACAATTGGGTTCACGAGGTGGTTTCTCACGGGTATGCCCTCTCCTTTCGGCACAGGCCCCCATCCCGATTCTTCACCACGGGTCTTCCATCAGACCGGAACAAAGCCATGGAACTACGGAAGGTTTTGCACACTATGCTCCAGGCTGGAGTTATAGTGCCTGTTCCATTCTCCCAGAGGGGCCAGGGTTTCTATTCCAATCTGTTTTTGGTGCAGAAACCCAATGGGTCGTACCGTCCGATCCTCAACCTTGAAGCACTCAACAAGTCCTTGCGGGTGCCGAGGTTTCGGATGGAAACTCTACAGTCCATCATTCTGGCGCTGGAGCCTGGGGATTACATGGTGTTGTTGGACATACAGAACACTTACCTGCATGTCCCTATTCTTTTACGCCATCAACAGTTCCTCAGGTTTGCAATCCGCAACGATCACTTCCAGTTCCGGGCGTTGCCTTTTGGCCTGGTGACAGCACCACGTGTGTTCACCAAGGTTATGGCGGTCATGGCGGCTTCCCTGCGGCTGCAGGGAGTCCGCATGTTGCCGTACCTAGACGACCTTCTGTTGGTAGCAGGATCTCCTGAGCTCCTTCTACACCACTTGGACCTGACGATTGCGGTACTGCAATGGCACGGCTGGTTAATAAACTGGCAGAAGTCCACCCTGATCCCGTCTCAGAGGATTCTACACCTCGGAGCCTTATTGGACTCCAGACAGCAAAGGATCTTTGTGACGGGGGAAAAGATCTCTGCCTTACAGTTGAGGGTGCGCAGTTGTCTGCAGAGTCGCCGAGTGTCTCTGCACTCGGCGATGAGGTTACTGGGCTCCATGGTGTCAGTATTCGACATGGTGGAATATGCCCAGTTTCACTCCAGACCTCTGCAGCAATTGATCCTGTCCAAATGAAATGGACTGCCTCAGAGTCTAAAGTCCCAGACGATGGTGCTCACTCTTTGACGTCGTGGTTGTTGAAACGGCCGTGTTAAGGTCCAGGGGGTTTTCCAGCTCTGTAGTGCAAACTATGCTAAGGGCTCGGAAACCATCTTCTGCAAGGATATACCATCGTGTGTGGCATACGTTCTTCCAGTGGTGTCGACCGAGAGGTTATGCCCCTCGGGAGTTCCGTCTGTCTAGAGTGTTAGCTTTCCTACAGGCGGGACTGGACCATGGGCTTCGCCTTGCGTGTCTGAAGGTGCAGGTGTCTGTCCTGTCAGTCTGGTTCCATCGTAGGATTGCTGCATCCCTGATGTGCGCACCTTTATGCAAGGTTTTCTTCGAATTCAGCCACCTTTTGTTCCACCGGCGGCGCCTTGGGATTTAGCTGTGGTCCTGAGGGTTCTTCAGGGACCGCCGTTTGAACCACTGGGCTCAGTGGACCTTAAATGGCTAACAGCTAAAACAATTTTCCTTCTGGCCATTGCTTCGGCCAGACGTGTTTCTGACTTAGGGGCTCTCTCCTGTAGACCCCCTTTTCTGATTTTTAATAGGAACCGGGCGGTGCTGCGCACTCGTCCTGGATTCCTTCCTAAGGTTGTTTCAAGTTTCCACATCAACGAGGAAATCGTTGTGCCGGCTTTCAACTCACCTGACCTTTCAGTGGGTGAGGCCACTTTGGACGTTGTGCGGGCCTTAAGGATTTATGTTGACCGCACTTCTTCGTTTAGGAAGTCGGACGCCTTGTTTGTCCTCTATGGCATCCGTAAAAAGGGTTGGCCTGCTTCAAAGCAGACTTTGGCACGTTGGATTCGTATGGCAATTTCTGAAGCTTATCTTCATGAAGGCCTTCCGGTTCCATCCTCTGTGAGGGCTCATTCCACTAGGTCTGTGGGTCCTTCGTGGGCAGCTCGACGTGGTGCCTCTGCAGTCCAGATCTGCAAGGCTGCCACGTGGTCCTCAGTCCATACCTTTGTGAGGTATTACGCGTTTGACACCTTTGCCTCTCAGGATGCTTCCTTCGGGCGGCGGATTCTCCTTTCAGCACAGGAGCGTCCCCACCCTTAAAGGATACTGCTTTGGGACATCCCCAAGGTATCCTGTGGATACCCTGTGGACCCTGATGTAGAAAATATGAGATATGGTAAGAACTTACCTTTGTTATCTCTATTTCTACGAAGTCCATAGGGTTCCACAGGACTCCCGCCCTGTCGCACCTGTGCTGCAGATGGGCTTTGCTCTGGTCACCGGTTTTTCCGTCTCCCTCTGGTGAGAATGTGATTCTTGTGTGTGTCCAGATCTTTTTTCTCTCTCTTCCTTATCCTCCTCCGGCCTATGGCTTGGTACGTAACTGAGATGCCTTGGCTCGGGGGCGGGGTATAGGAGGGGGACCCTAGTGCATCCTGGGAGGCTGAAAACTTTAACTCTATGGTGCCCTATGCCTGACGTCATCACCTATACCCCAAGGTATCCTGTGGAACCCTATGGACTTCGTAGAAATAGAGATAACAAAGGTAAGTTCTTACCATATCTCATATTATTTGGAAGTCTTTCATAGTGACTTTAGTACTATAATGAAGACATCTTATATACAGGTAGTAGTAGTACTTGAAAAGACTTGTTGTCTTGGCAGAGATGGCTTACAGTAGCTGAGCTGACTCAGCCACTCCTTTCCTGTTGCTAATACTTTCTGCAGCTTTGTGCAAGTATATAATATTAAACAGAGGCTGGAGATTCCCCCCTCCTCATATATAGATAAATACTGTTACACAGGGGCCAGTGGCTATTTCCTCCTCACATGTATGTAAATATTAAACCCCCACCCCCTCCCAGTACAGGTCACACTGGTGCAATAGTTTATACTGTATACTAAAGAGTCCATGCAGCTGGAATTACTCATTTGCTCGGCCATAATATGGCAGCTCCAGTTTTTGTGTAACATTGTTCTGTAATTAAAGGAAGGCTTCAAATAGGTGGTAAGTGGCCATGATTCTAGCAGGCCAAACTCTCCTTACCCACTGATACCCACCACTCACACACCATATTTGACTGTGTGATCGCTGTTCAGTTTCAGTGGTTACACCGTGCTCTGCTGCTGCTCGCGTTGCACCCATGACACCCATATGAGGGTCCTGACAAATTCTGAGTTGAGTTCTTCTGACCTAGTGCCTGATTCAGAGCCGGACGCTATTTGTGCTCGCTCGTTCAGAAAATAGGGGTGGCTATTCAAATGAACCGTTCGCTCTTTGCGGTCTGTTCACGCCTCTATGTCTGAACGAGCGAACAAAACTAGCGGTCGTTTTTTGAAAAAATACGCCCCCTGGCCGCTCGCATCCTACGTCATGTCTGCTATTTATTAGATTAATCGAGTACATCGACCAGGGTATGAACTGCTCGCTATTCTTGTGATTGGTTTTTGCTACCACAATTTTGCGAGCAGTTCTGACTATAAAATAACCCAGTGACGTGGTCAATGACGCTGCTGTATTAATTATGCACACCCTTAAAATGCCCGTTTTGACCTTTAAGCACGCCTGCGTTCGGATATCCACTCCCCGTTTTCAAGCACCTTCCCCTGTTACCACCCACATACGCCTCATTCTGTCACTCAAAATAGCAGGCATTCGCTATTTAGCGAACAAACGATTTTCGGCCGCACTGACTGGTTTGCGCATGCGTATTACGATCCGTACGCATGCGCAGTTGGGCAAACATCGCTCGGAGTGAATGAGCGGCCGCTTACGAGCGGCTCTGAATCAGGCCCCTAGTCAGCATACAGTGCACTCTGTCATCATGAAGTAGAGTAGCACAGGGAGTCTGAGAGCAACTGTCCGGCCCCCCATGTTTGCTCCTACACTGCTTGCCCAGCTGATTCTCTGCTGTAGGTGGGAGAAGGCAGGAGACCATCACAGCATGCCTACATCTGAATGAATCTATTGATTATGAAGAAACAATTCAAACTACACCATCAATGGAAAAAACTTTGACCATTGAAACCAATGTTCTTATTAGTCATATGTTTATTGTTTTATACCAGTGTAGATGTTACAACAAAACTCCTACACCTTTTATTATTATAGATAAATGTATGCTTTTTGTCTGCTGAAATACTTAGTCTGAAATTTATTATGGAGTTGAGGAGACATCAGGATACTCATTATTACATGAATCAATTTTGTGTTTGTGAAACATTCTGTTGCATTGCCTGGAGTACTCCTGAAATGCAGTTGACGAACAAACTGCAAGATGAAGGGGTAGATTTACTATCCGTCGGGTTTACAAAGCCACCAATGATCGGCTTTGTCCAATGGATTTCAAAGGGAAATAGTAATTAATGCTAAACCACGATGATTTAGCGTCAATTGCTATTGTTTTTTAAAATCGGTCAAAGCTGCCGATTATCGGTGGCTTTGTAAACCCCGACGGATTGTAAATCTAGATGAAAGTCTCAAAATAAGAATAAGTTTAAGACTGCCAGGTCTGAGCAAAATTCAAGTCTTTCTCTGTAATGGAAATGGAGGTAATGCTGCCCATCCACTAGGCGGTTTTGACAGGCGATTGCACGATAACGACGTCGCAAATCGGGCACTTTATAGTCGGAAACGACCAGCAATGCGCGCGCCCCCCTGCTACTTGCTGTTCTTCCTATATATATATATATCTGTAAAGTTTTCTTTTTTAACTGTCTAAAACTATTATTTCCAAAAATGCCCTCAAAATTGATGATAAAATGTTCAAATTATGTAAACAAGAGCTATTTAACCCTTCTTCAGTATGATTTGATTAACAATTCTGCATATTTGTAAATACTGAATGGGGTTTAAATAGCTCTAATATACATAATTTCATAAACCATTTTGGGAATTTTTTTAAAAAAATATTAGCGAGTTAAGTAATTAAAGGGTGTGTATTGTGATATATCTGGTGTAATTAGCTCAGTAGAGAGGTCAGTGGTGCAGTGAGTAGGTGCATAATAAAAATCCACACGCAGCTTTTCAGGTTTAAATTAAAATAAATGATGCTTTACTGTCAGCATTCATGAACAAAAAATAACATTCAGGGCACTACCACACTTCTTGAACCCTGACTATCATGGACAGCTAGTCTGCAAATGTAACACAGTCTCTTGTAGTCTATCATGCACTACTGATCGCAGATTCCTGATGATCGGGAATCTGTGCAGGCGTCAGACCCGTTCTGCGCATGTGCAGAACGGGTCTGCGAGTCCGCTCGCAAACTGGCAGTGATTAACAGTCTGTTGCCATTTGAGGGTGGGGAGGGGGCGGCGACAGCCTCAGTTAACCGACACGGAGGCGTGTTGCCGCCGTTGGGGGGGGAGGGAAGAGGCCAGGAACTCCCGTCGGCTGACTGAGATTTCCTGGCCTCTTCCTTGCAGCAGCGGCGGCCGGCTGCGTGACCCCATGCGTTGGACAATGCAGCTCGGATACGTAACGCAGCAGGAGGCGTGATGCCTACTACTGCATTAGCATATCAGCACAGACCGAATTGCTTAGCTGCTTGCGAGCAGCTTAGCTATTCCGGCTGAAGCTGAATCAGGCCCTCAGTCCTGTCTCTTACAAGTATAAACACTGCCTCCTGGCCTTTACACAAAGTCTCTCTTGTGGTCCTCCCTGCCTGGCGTGCAGGTCTGGACACTGGCCTGACTTTCATAAAGTCACACAAACAGTCTTTGAGATTTGTGGTCCTCCGTGCCTGACTTTATGGCACTTTATCGGTTGCCATAAATCGCTCAGCAATTGCTAATATATTTAACCTTTGCAACAAATTTCTCCTGAAGCTTGACATTCTCTATAGTCGTATTCATCTCTTTTTGGTTGTATTTCCTCACATCAGACAACAGGAAGTCTGGACCTTCATACTGCACACTTTTTGCAATGTCTGGAGTCAAGGAAGCAGATTCAGAGACCAAAACTATCCCCTGGAAGTCAAATGTATTCAATTTCTCTTTTTTTTTACTACATTGATCAACAGGGCAAGTTAATCCAGTGAAAGATGCGCTTTGAATGACCGCACCGTGGTACAGTGTTGACCAAGACAGATGCAGACTTTTTTTTAGAATCTTCTGGTTCAGACAAAGAATGGCTTATTCTTGGTTTCTTCTTAACAGAATAAAGGTTTCTCTTGCTTAAACCTCTTACTGGCACACCAATTGGACCACGTCTTCTTGAAACTTCTCTAACCTTCAGCCTTGATTCACTGTATCGGCTACTAGCATGCTTCACTGGTAACTCATCCTCTTTTAAGGAGCCACCATCATCCTGAGAACCACCAGCATAATAATTTTCAGACCTTGGATTTATATAATCAGATGACATACTGGTACTGCCACTCTCAGGTTCTGGACTCTCTTGTCCAGGTAACATACTTGGATGTAGTGTTCACTCTAGGCCTGGCGTCGGACCTAGAGAAAGGGCACTTGTGTCATTATGATGCTTCCCCTTTCCGTCACTCTTGGGGTGTGCCTGGCACTTACGGACATGCTGGGCAGCCCCCAAGCGCTGTGGTCACTGAATGGATGCCGGGTGCATCCATTCACTGGCGGTGGCCGCTGCACTGCCGGAGGGCAGGGTGCTTTCTGCCCTTTAGAAATAGGGCAGTGTGCGGTGCCCCGCTGAAACAGCCTAGCGGGAACGCTATAGATGTTTATTGCATAGATCCACAAGCTTCATCTCATGGGTTTGATGGCTATCTGCCACGTCAGCAATGCTCATTTCTTTTGGATTTTGGGGGGCATCTGTTTGCTGGGCACTCAAAATTTAATGAACAACTTCAAAATGTTCCATCAGCATAGATTCCAATTTACCCTCCACATAGGTCTTTAATTTAGCTTCTGTTTAGCTGGTTTACTTGCTTAACACCTTTTGTAGTGTGAGATAACTTCACTTCCTCACAGACAACTTCAGCTGCATTGCAAGTTCCATCTTGGTTGCATAAAGATACTGGGTCTGATTCAGACCCACTTGCTAGCACTGTGCGCTCGCAAGCGGCCCGATGGTTTGCGAACGCTCATGCACACGCTTCATTCTGCGCGTGCGTGAAGTACTCTGTGCGATTGCAGCCCGCTCGCTCGCCCAGCAAAGACAGCCCAGAGAAATGAGTGACCGGAGAGGCCGTTTGTTGGTGGTAACCGTGGCAGGACACTAATAACGGGGGTGTGGAGGTGCGAACGCAGGCTTGCCTAGGTGTTTCAACGCCGTTTTTAAGGCATGCATAATTAACAGGCAGCGTCATAGTACACGTCACATGCCTATTTTTTACACTGAAGTCCTCGCAGTGCTTGCAGCAGGGTAAGGCAACCACATGCGCTGCGTTAGCTTCCGATGGTGTTCGATGTACCAATGTTTTAATACACTTCCTGGAGATGACGTGCGCTAGTGGGCGTCTCAACATACACTAATGGGTGTCTGCATACACAGAGCGATCGCTCGCACAGCCAAAGTGGGTGTGCTTATGCCTTGGCGAGCGATCGCTTCCCATGTCGTCACTTTCAAAAATTTGCATACACTGGATGCGAGCGATCGCATCTAGCGAGCGGGTCTGAATCAGGCCCACTGTTTCTTGTACAGGTGTATTATTCTTCACAAGACTGTCAATATTAATTTTCTTTAAGGCTTTGCTTTCTACTGCTAAATAGTGTGACCTAGTCACATTCACATAACTTTGACTACATGGCGACACCATAGTCTCATCCTTGGGAGCCATCAATAGTTCAGTAGGATTTGTATATCTTGTACCTTTTCCTCAAGAGACAAACAATCATCATCTGTATTTGTCAGCTTCACAGCACCAACTTTAGAGACAGCTTTATTATCTGGAACTGGAACCCTTTGGGAAGACTTCACTCCTTCAGACATAACGTGAAGTTGAATGTCCCTGCAAGGTATCTCATCCACGTTTACAACACATCCTTTCAAGGAGTTTCCCAACTTTGATACTTCTATCCCAGCTTGCACACAGGTATATTTGATGAGGACATTTCCATTGTCCCACTGCTGCTGAAAGAGATTATCCTTCTGGATCATCCTACTTTGTTCAAGCAATTCACTGTTTGTTTGCTGTTCATTATACTAGTCACTTTGCATCTGTAGCATATCACTCTTCATGCCAGCATTTTCATGTTCAACCAGTGGTAACTTCTTGAGTTTCTGTATTTCTGTCCCACAAGGTTCAATAAAAACATCAGACGCCATTTTAGGACAAGGAATCCAGTTTCAGCGTGTTTCCAACTTTTCCTCTTCTGATTCTCCCGTTTCCAAGTGGCATTTTTCTTTAGTTGCAGAGAGCTGTTCTTCCAGACTGTAGAAGATTGTTGTCCATATCTTCAACTTCACTCAGTTTCAACTTTTGAAGAGCTATTTCAGATTCTGTCATGTGTAATTTACACTGAAGCTCCAGTTCTGTGGCATACATTTCCATTTGGAGATTTTGCTACAGGTTCTGTGTACTTAACAGACATTTCTCCAGGTTCTCATTCTCTCCTTGTAACTTTTAAATGTCAGCATGTGCACGGTACAGTTCTTTCTCCTTTTCTCCACGGAGCTTCTCAAGCAGAGAATTTCTTTCTAACTCAGACTCTGCAAGTCCTGTTTTTGTGGAGACTACTAAAAAGTATTTTTCTTCTAAATCGGCCACTTTTCCTTGTGTACGCGCTGCATCACTCTGATTTCCCTTGACACATTTTTTTAATTTTTCCGCTTTCTGCTGAAGGACCACACACTTTTGATGCAATTCAGCAATGTATTTCTCTAATACTTAACTCTTTGTTAGCAGCACATCGTTCTCATTCTTTGTAATACATTTGAATGCCTCAGCCTCCTCAAGGCATTCAGGCATGCCTGCTAATTGGAGGTCTGTCTCTTTAAGAACCTTAATTTCCAGCACTCTCTTCTCTTCTGGCTTAAAGGGTTTTTTTTTTTTTTTCTAAAGAGGACAATTCACTGTGCAACAATTTCCTTATGTATCAATTTCTCTTCAGCTGACTTATCTGTGCATAATAATATGACAGTCTTTCAGGCATAACTGTGTTCATATGGTCAATTCTTCCATGCTGACATAGTCCGCTCTTGGTGTACCTTGCACCATACACGGACCACATACACTGCCAGTTTTACTTTGCTTTGGCAATTTAAATGTCTCTGCAATGGTTATCCCATCGGAGTTTATATAATTTGATATAATCTTCAGTCACAACTGACTTCACATTCTAGTCTTGGATTTGCGACTATCCAGCTTGAACCTTTGCAGGCATCTGGAGCTATTTCTTTATTTTCCATATTTATCGGCACACAACATAAACAGTTTTTGTTCTCACTTATACCACATGGCAGGAATTCAATTCAGTGCGATGGAGAATAGCTGCGGGAGGGAGCTCCCGCAGCTATTCAATTCAACACGCTGTTTGGGTGAGCAAAGGATTTCGGAGAAATTCGACAAAAGTGCCAGGCACGCAGCTGTTTGCCGGCTTAACGCGGCGCTCAAAGCCATGCGCCTGGCACTTTAGTTGGAGAATGCCGGTTACCGCGCCTTGACACCAAGGTTAAGTCACGAGAACCAGAATTCTCTGACTTACCTGCTTCCCGACAAGGCACACACCGCATTGAATTGAATAGCTGTGGGAGCTTCCTCCCGCAGCTACTCGTCATCGCGCTGAATTGAATTCCCCCCATTGTGTTTTCAAAAGTGTTTTCAATACAGCAGAACATTTTTCTTCATTTGGCACCGTAATTACCAGCATGTGGCAAGCATTATCTCTTGAACACCTTTCTCACTGTTCTGTCAGTCCCACATCCTAACTTGATGATGCAGATTTAAAACACTTTTTTTTCCCTTCAGCAAAATAAACACTCCTTGTTTTAATGAGCCAGGGTATACACTTGATGCTTTCAGCCAGATAAAAGTAAAATAATGTGTTTAACACTTTAGCAGCTTTGCAAACAATTTTCCAAAGGAAAAAGTGTTCACCCAACACTGTGATTCCACACACTTGCATCATCTTTTTCACAAATGCAGACAACTTTCTGTTCTCACCACATTTCATCACAGGCCTTCATCACTCTCCCCCTCCTTGGGTTTCACACAGGTAAGTCCTGTCTTGTAGTTTCCATTATGTTGTGCATCCATTATTTCTGCATAGATTAATTGCTTAGATCCTTATGCGTGCCCACATTCTCCACCATATGCTACATATTTGGAGCAATTAGCTCAGTAGAGAGTTCAGTGAGTAGGTGCTGTCGAAGTCAGATAATTGGATATGATCGCTTGCAATTATTATCTGACGATTTAGTCGTCTATGGTCTGATGACGAATTACTTGGACGCTACCCTGCGTCAGCGCAATTCCGATACGCACAAATATATATTTATATTACTACAAGGTTTAGTGTGGAAAACAGGTTTGGTGTGTGTCTGTGGGTGTTTGCATATGTTTTGGGAGACTCCGCATGCTGATACAGAATGCCTGTAACAAATAATTAAAATGTAACACAGTCTAAATGCAAGGTTGGGAATCATTGTCGGGAACCTGCAGATCATTAACAATTGTATGCCTTTTTGTTTGGTGCTGTTTTGGTTCATAGGAACTGACACCTATACTCTAATTAAGTGGAGAAAAGCCTGTCACAAGCTACCAGACAGGGTGGCAACGGCAAACAGTTGGGGGTCTCCCCCTGCTTGGAAGTGAACCTTGCTCCTTGTGACACCTTTTACTGTAGTTTGGGCAGCTTGTTGAAGTATGTCAGAAATGGATAATATATAAAGGCATCACAAATACACTGAATTACATAACACACACACATAGACTTACATGCATACACATACTCACGCACCTTTGAAGTGCACATGAACCCACACATACGCACAACGCAAACTAGCGAAACTGCACAATATTCTCGCACTTACACATACAATAACTTATAAAAAGGTTCCTTCACATTAAACGTGATATTAGAGGTTTTAGTAGCATATAATTAGGTTGTGAAATGTATGTATATGGTATTTAAAGTATAAAACTATTAGACATGTCATGTTTGGTACCATTCTAAACCCCTGTTTATTTGCAGATCTTTGGTTCTATCGGCAAGGAGATCGCAGCAGGCGTTCACAAGATATGAATTATAGGTTAGAATGTATCTCTGTATGTAGTGTCTTTTTTTTATTAGTTCTTCGGAGGGAAACCTACACAAAGAAGCAGTTGGAAAGCTGATCCATACCTCTGATGACACCATATGAACTAACCAATGAACGGAGTGACCTGAAGCAAGAACCACTGAGCATCTGTTATTCTGTGCCTTTATTGTCTCTGAAACCTGTACCGAATATAGGCTTGTGAGCTGGGGCAGTAGTCAGTCATTTTCTCTATATCCTTGGGTGAAGGTGACCGCAGATTCAGGATCGAAATACTGCATACTGGACCAGTGCGCATTCGTATGTATAGTTTTGTACCTTTTGTATTTACTTGCTTTTTGCGCTAATTGTGTTAGATCTAAGCGTGTAACTTTCTTTTTTTTGCAATATAACGTTCTGTGTTTTGGAACCACAATTGGATTGGAAAGCAATTATTTCTTACTTGTAGAGCTAAATAGCGCCATTTTGGGTATAGTGATTAAGGGGTATTCATAGATGGGGGCTCGCAGCTGATATCACGCCACCGCAATTCGCACGATAGCGAATGGACCTCGATTACGCACTAAAGTGTGGAAGGCGCCATAAGCAGGCAGGAACGCACTGTGTTCTAAACCCTGCTACCGTTCAGTCAATGTCCTTTATTGTGTGATTTTAAGGGGCGCTGATTATGAAACGGGGATGGAGAGAGGTTTGTTTCTTTTATTGTCTGTTCACACTTTGTGTGTTAGTCTCATTATTGTGTATGCGACTAGTCGCACAATAGCGTAATTTTTTTTTTTGCTTTTGTGTATCAGTTGCATTATTGTGTATGTGACTGGTCGCACAATAGCGTACAAGTGTATCCGGTAATACTGCCGTGGGTTTAAACAGTCATTTTGATAAATAGTCTTGTTATGTGCATAGCGTGGTTAACTGGTTAACCCCTTTAATTTGTAACTGCCAAGGTTAAGTAAAAGTCTTTCTGCGCAGAAAACAAAAGGTGTATGAAAGTGAACGTATATTTGTGATGAGAATCGGGGTACTGTGTGTTTCCTATTACTAGGGGTACTGTGTGTTCCCTAGAACTAGGAGTACTGTGTGTTTCCTAGGGTACACATAGCAGGTGTATTGCAGAAAGGGGTACTGTGTGTTCCCTACTACTAGGGGTACTGTGTGTTCCCTAGAGGTAAAATCGGCTCTCAGTGTGATCGCAAAATCCATTGATCAGTTAGGTTCTTTGGGCATTGCGATTGAACCACACGGTTGGGGCAGACCATGTTTGTGAACTGAGTTGTGGTGGAGAAAATCACTGCTAGCAGTGGAAAGTACTCGAAAAGGGATTTGGTTTGGGGCACTGTGTGTTCCCATTGGTTAGTGGTACTGTGTGTTCCCTATCCGGAAGGCAGGATATTGTATAGGCTGCATTCTGCTGCTTGTTGTGTAGGTTGACTTTAACAATTAGCGAGTTGGTTGTACACAGCGGGTGAAGGTGAGTTGACGCAGCCTGTTAATTCATCCACCGGTCCACATACTAGCGAAAAGTGCTTAGCTTTTTCCCAGATGGGTACCAGACTGACGCTGGGTATGGTGGAGGATGTGCTGCTTTTGGAAGGGCCGACAGGATCGGCAAGGCATATAATGCATACAAAGTATGGTACGCACGCAATTGCGTACTGTGATGTATGGATTAAGATGACTGAAGGTATGTTTGTAGCCTTTCCCTAAAATTGGCAGTTTCGATTTTGAGGTGCTAAATAATTTAAGACATAGAATATGTGTAGTCAAATCCCTGAAAACACGTGTAAAATACAATGACTGTTTAAAATTGTGGCAGCACGAGGGAAACATGTGGCTGAGTGGCACGAACGCGACTCAAAACAGGTTTCATGATTTTGTAATGTACTGTATTAATCCGTGTGCATTTCAGGAAAGTAAGATGTCTTTGTTTACAGTAAATATTGGGATTGGGAATTCAATTCAGAATAGTTACTATATGCTAATAAGAACAGGTTTTTTCCCTTGAAAAGTAGATTATTTTGTTGTGTTTATAAGAGATTTACTTTGATCTAGTATTATCAAAAATTGGGATTCTAAATTACAATAGATAGAATGTTAACTTATGTTATAAGGTGGCCGTCTCAATAAGAATATCACTCCAGCGTTGAATTCTCATATTACTAATTATAAACTCACTTATGTTAATTTTTCTCTATTTTTGAAGAAATGGTAATCAAAGGTATCTTGTATTAACCCTGTCTGTGCTGCCTATATCATATAGGCCACCCGGCAGCATATCTGCAGTGAAAATTAGGCATTGAAGTCACACATGTACAATGCTTGTTTTAAAGGACTAGGGGAATTCATAGGTAATGGCAGCCAATGCAAATATGACTAATTTTTATATATTTGAATCAAATGAATGTAGCTGGAAATTCATATTTTTAGTGATGATAAAATTATTTTTACATATTAGAATGTGATATATATTGCAGGATTGTTCCAATGTCGTGTGTTCTGATAATGTCACAAACATTACAATTTGCAAATTTTATGATGTTTGGTAGAATAATCATGATTTATACAGGAGCTGGATACAGCTGTACACATGATCTAGGTTTTCTGTATAGAATTTGCATGTACTTGCAATACAGCAGTTTATAGATTTATGTTAGGATAGGAAATTCGGTTCTGAGTAAGTTATGACATATGATGTGTTATATTGTATTTTCTGTGTATTAGATCGCATGTCAACCACACATTACCTTGCAGTTATAACTGAGTATGATTTGAATGCTGAAATATGCATAGTACATTGTTTAAGATGATCAGGTTACTGGATGTGTCTTGTCAAGGAAATAAGGGCAGGTATGGACCCTGTGGAAGTTGACAGGGTTAACTCATAGGAAGCTTTGATTGCTATACACATATAGTGCAGCGAGGACGACCCGGTGTCGTAGGTCTGTAAGTGGGTACAGGATAAAAGAAAGCTGTAGAGAAAAGTTAGCAATGTTAAGAGATATAAGATGCTTAAGAATATCTGAGATGTAGCGGTGAAGCGATTGTTGTTGTTATGTAAGCTATTCTTTTGTTTTAACCCTAAATCTTATTTCCTACAGAGACATGCCTTTGATAGTTGACTGCATGGGTAATGCATTTAGCGATGTGGTAAGAATGGAGCATTGGGGGACCACTGGAGGTTTCTTTGTACCCCTATGGCCCAGTCTGACCCTGTATACTAGTCATAACTCAGATAGATATGGATTTCTGTAAATAGAATAAGGAACTCGTCAAGGGAGATATTTGTGTTTAGCCAATTCATTCAATCCTGTAACAGTTATATAGGTAACACTGGTGTGAAGCTTAGAATCAGGTAATGTATTGCTAAGCAGGGTGTGATTAATTGGATCATATGGCAGGTTTGCAAATAGTCCTGTAATAATCGTTCTATATATACTGATAAGCAGAATATGGTTGAAAAAAAGACTGAACCGCAGGTCGACGAAGTCTGTAGGAAATGGTAAAAATGGATCATTTCATAAGATGCCACAGATGTTAGGATGTTTGAATAATTGTTTTCCTGTAGGTAAACAGGTCATGTGGTAAGTATAGATGACCGGAGGAAATATGATTTGTAAATAGCAATATACGTAATATTATAGATAGTGGGAAACAATGCGATAAGTGTAATGTTGGACATGAGATATTCCTTAGAAGTAGAGATATCATATGAAAAGCAGAGGTAAGGAAATCTAGGTTTGTCATTTTTGCAGTACATAAGGAGATGTCTTTATGTTTTCTGATTACAGGTGATAATGGATTTAACTTTTATGCTTATAACAATGTTTACGGTATATGCCATTGTTCTCAAGACCTATGTATAGGTAAAAGTATAATAATGTATAGCGGAGAGAAGGGGATTCTAAAATTGCATAGTGGTGATAAGTAAGTATTGCAACCCCTGCCCAAATTCATAGGAATTGGAAGATGGATGTACAAGGTTTGGTTTGTAGGATATTGGAAAGATTAATAACTAAACATAAGGTGTATATCTCATGAAATAATGTATGTGTTAAATGACACTGAAGCTGTTATAAGTGGTAACAGTTCATACGGAATGGTTTTAGAGATCTCCAGTGATTGTTGGTAGCAGATACAAACGTGATATCTTTGTGTATGTATATCCCTGTAAAACCTAGTTAAATTGTGATGTAAGTATTATGGATAACAAAGGGTGGAGGTTTCATCCACCAGAACAGGAGGATTGTCATAGATCATAAAAATATACATATGATCGTACTGTGTTGTAGTGACAATAACTCACCGGAATGTAAATTTTTCTCAAAAACACATGTTGTAATTTTGATGTTTTACCTCTTGTGACTCAGAGGTGGTAGGGTCTGTAATTACTAAGGGTTTTCAATGAGAAAAATACATTTAAGATTGTTCCAAAATTGGTCTTATATTTAAACAGGTTTCACAGGATAATTTCTACTTCAGGGTCCATAGGGTATCCACAGGATACCTTGGGGAATAGGTGTGACGTCAGTCGCTGGGCACCATAGAGTTAAGCTTTTCAGCCTCCCAGGATGCACTAGGGTCCCCCTCCTATACCCCGCCCCCGAGTCAAGGCACCTCAGTTTAGATTGGTGCCCGGCCGGAGTCGGGTGCACCTGTCGGAGTGGGGGCTAGAATAGCCCCTGAAGCTTTCTTCAGTGCAGCTGTGGCTGCACATCTGGTTCTACAGCATGGACAGTCAGTCCTGACGTCCATGCTGTCTTCCCTACACCCCCGCCGGTACCAGAACGCCGGTACCGATCCGGGGATGCTGGTGAGCATCTGGGGTCACAGCTAGCGGTGACCCCAGATGTTCCGGACCATGGCCGGATCCAAGGGGGACAAAGGTGAGCAGCGGGGTCCCGCGGTGGGTCCCCGCTGGTCACATGGTCCTAAGTCCCCAGGCAGGGGGCTCCCTGGGGACTGGCTGCAGCGTGGAGCCAGGCGACCAACCTGCGCTTTCCACTACCCCCTGGGACAGCGGACCGCAGCAGAGTGGTAGCGCTGCGGCGTCCCAGGGGTTAAATGCATGCCAGGGGAGCGCGCCTTCCCTGTCTCACAGCCGGCGCCTCCCCCGCTGCACACAGCCCTCTCTGCACGCTGCCGACTGGTCCTGTGGCAGCGCTCCTCCCCCAGGCCAGCCTCCTCTCTGCTCCTCGGCGGCCATCTTCTCTAGAACGCATGGTGAACACTGCTGGAAGCGCTGGACGGAAGCATCGTGGTCTGGGTCCCCCCACATACCTCTCCTCCGCTGTGGTCAGGTCTGTGTATGCAGCGCTGTGTCCTACCAGGCCCTGTGTCTGCGTAGTTGAGTGATCAGCGCTGTTAGTGAAGGAATTGATTTTCTTTGCATTGTATGTGACTGTGCTAGCGCTGCTGCCTGTAACTTTTCTCTAAACTGTCAGCTTTATTACTGTCCCTGTTCTTTCTGCTAAGCCCTTGCGGTGCGGTGCTGCAGGGTGGTCTCTCGCCTATTTAAGTTATAATTGGTGAGAGAGGTCACATACGTGGTGCCATCATGTCCGAAAGTGATTTTCCCCTCCGGCTACAGTGTACTACGTGTAAAGTACCGTTAGCGGAGGGGGAGGGTAGCGCGGAGGGCCTTTGCCGGCAGTGTTTGTCCATGGCGCGGCCTCTTACGGTTACAGCACCGGTACAGGAGCCGCCCTGGGCTTGTTTCGCTCAGGCGCTTACAGCCTTAGTGGGCCAGTTAGCTCCGCAGCCCGCGTTTACACCGATGGGTTTATCCCAGCAGTCAGTGGTGTCGTCACCCATGCAGGGTTTCCCACGACAATTTGTGGTACCCCACAGTCTCCCTATTTCCCCGCTCCCGGTTTCTCAGGAGCCAGCGTGGGTTAACTCCCTGACGAGTTCTGTACAGCACTTGTCGGATGTGTTGCAAGGGGAGTCTGTGATGCGGCCGCATAAACGGCCGGTGGCGTCTCTGTCGGCTCCTTATGAGGATGACGAGGGGACGTCTGATGATGGGGAGATTCTGGATCCTTACGATCAGGAACCTCTCCATACTAAGGACGCTGATGCTAAGTCCAAAGTATATATTCCTGGACTTATTCAGGCGGTCCGCACAGCCTTGGTGATTGAGGACGAAGTTCCCCCAGCGGCTAAATCTAAGTATGCCTTTTTCAAAGATGTGAAGGGCGATGCCACAGTCTTTCCTCTTTTGGGTCAGTTGGTGGACCATTTAGAGGAGGCGTGGAAACAGCCTGGCAAAAGATACCAGCCGCAGAGATGTCTGGCGGTGGCTTATGCGTTCACGGATAATTATTTTGCAAAGTGGGAATCCCCTCCACAGGTGGATTCTCACGTGACCCGTCTTGTCCGTAGTGCCACATTGCTGATGCCATCTATGTCCTCCCTTAAGGATGCTACGGACCGCAGGGTGGAGATCTGCCTGAAGTCCGCTTATTCCCTTGCGGGGGGGCAGCGCGGCCGGCTATGGCCATTTGCTGGGTTGCCAGAGCGATGGAGCGCTGGGCGGATTCATTAGAGGCTTCTTTTGATTCCGACTGTCCGGCCGAACAGGCGGAGTTGATTGGTAATCTCCGTGATTCGGCCACTTATATCAACGAGGCGGCCCTAGACATTAGTACTCTGGTGTCTAGAATTTCTTCAGCAGCGGTGGCTGCTCGTCGCACCTTGTGGCTGCGATCCTGGAAGGCGGACGCAGATTCCAAAAAGGGTCTGGAGGCGTTGCCGTTTACCGGAGAAGTTCTCTTCGGTCCGGATCTGGATAAGATTGTGGCCACGCTGGCGGCAGCCAAATCGGCTTGTCTCCCGTCGGCCGCTGCTCCTTCTGGTTCTGGACCATCGTCCTTTCAGTCATCTAGGGCCCAGGGCAGGCCCAAACCACAGTCGTTTCCTCGACAGGCTGGCCCTAAGAAATCGGCCAAGCCCCGGAAGCAGGCATGGAGTACCAGACGTCCGGCCCCCAAGCCAGATGACAAGCCTGCGGCCTGACGGTCCGGGCCTCCCTTTGGGGGATCCCAGGGGGGGAGGCCGCCTGCTGCAGTTCGCCCAGTGTTGGTCAGCCACGACAGACACTTGGGTTCTGGAGGTGGTTTCCCACGGATACGCCCTCTCCTTCCGGCACAGACCCCCGGCTCGATTCTTCACCACGGGTCTACCATCAGACCTGTTCCATTCTCCCAGAGGGGCCAGGGTTTCTATTCAAATCTATTTTTGGTACAGAAACCCAATGGGTCGTATCGTCCGATTCTCAACCTCAAAGCACTCAACAAGTCTTTGCGGGTTCCGAAGTTTCGGATGGAGACCCTGCGGTCCATCATTCTGGCGCTGGAACCTGGGGACTACATGGTGTCATTGGACATACAGGACGCTTACCTGCATGTCCCTATTCTTTTGCGCCATCAACAGTTCCTCAGGTTTGCAATCCGCAGCGACCACTTCCAGTTTCGGGCGTTACCTTTTGGCCTGGCGACAGCACCACGTGTTTTCACCAAGGTGATGGCGGTCATGGCGGCTTCTCTGCGGCTGCAGGGAGTCCGCATGTTGCCGTACTTGGACGACCTGTTATTGGTGGCAGGATCTCCAGAGCTCCTGTTACGCCACTTGGACCTGACCATTGCACTGCTGCAACGGCACGGCTGGCTAATCAACTGGCAGAAGTCCACTCTAATCCCGTCTCGGAGGATTCTGCATCTTGGAGCCTTATTGGGCTCGGGACAGCAAAGGATCTTCGTGACGGAGGACAAGATCTCTGCCTTACAGTCAAGGGTGCGCAGTTGTCTGCACAGCCGCCGGGTGTCCCTACACTCGGCGATGAGGTTACTGGGCTCCATGGTGTCGGTGTTCGACATGGTGGAATATGCCCAGTTTCACTCCAGACCTCTGCAGCACCTGATCCTGTCCAAGTGGAATGGGCTGCCTCAGTCTCTGAAGTCCCAGACGATTGTGCTCACCCCGGAGGTTCGCCTGTCCCTTGCCTGGTGGTTACAGACGACCCATCTCAGCAAGGGACGTCAGTTCTGGGTTCCAAATTGGGTCCTGTTGACAACGGACGCCAGTTTTCGGGGCTGGGGAGCAGTTTCGGGTCCACACTTGTTCCAGGGCAGGTGGAAGCCGACAGAAGCGGAGCTTCCAATAAATATCTTGGAACTCCGTGCGGTCTTCAATGCTCTCCAGCAGGCACATCGGTTTCTCCAGGGTCACCCGGTACAGGTCCAGTCGGACAACGCTACCACCGTGGCCTACATAAACAGGCAAGGAGGAACTCGCAGTCGGGCGGCTCTCGTAGAGGTCTCTCGGATCCTGGTTTGGGCGGAGCGCAATCTTCCGGCCATATCAGCGGTCTTCATCCCGGGAGTGCTAAATTGGGAGGCGGACTTTCTAAGTTGCCAGGACGTTCATCCGGGGGAATGGTCCCTGCACCCGGACATTTTTCAACTACTGGTGGACAGGTGGGGTCTTCCAGAGATCGACCTCATGGCGTCCCGGCACAACAACAAGTTGTCGGTGTACGGGTCTCGCACAAGAGACGAAGGGGCGTCTCTGGTGGATGCTCTGTCCGTCCGGTGGACGTTCCGGTTCGCATACCTGTTCCCTCCGGTCTCCCTTCTTCCACGGGTAATCCGGAAATTCAAACAGGAAGAAGTGACGCTCCTGTTGGTAGCTCCCGCGTGGCCCAGACGGCACTGGTTCTCAGACCTTCAGGGTCTGTCCGTGGACAGTCCTCTGCAGTTGCCGCTACGACCGGACCTTCTGTCTCAGGGTCCTTGTCTTCACCCGGACCTGACTCGGCTGTCTTTGACGGCGTGGCTGTTGAGACGGCCATGCTGAGGTCCCGGGGGTTTTCCAGCTCTGTGGTGCGTACCATGTTGCGAGCTCGGAAACCGTCTTCCGCGAGGATATACCATCGCGTGTGGCATACGTTCTTCCAGTGGTGTCGACCAAGAGGTTATGCACTGCGGGAGTTTCATCTGTCTCGGATTCTCGCCTTCCTGCAAGCGGGACTAGATCATGGGCTTCGCCTTGCTTCTTTGAAGGTACAGGTTTCGGCCCTATCTGTCTGGTTTCACCGTAGGATTGCTACAATCCCGGATGTGCGCACCTTTATGCAAGGTGTTCTGCGCATTCAGCCGCCCTTTGTTCCACCTGTGGCACCTTGGGATTTGGCTGTGGTCCTGAGGGCTCTCCAAGGACCGCCGTTTGAACCACTGGGCTCAGTGGATCTTAAATGGCTAACAGCTAAGACTGTTTTCCTTCTGGCCATTGCTTCGGCCAGATGTGTTTCTGAGTTAGGGGCTCTTTCTTGTAGACCCCCTTTCTTGGTTTTTCATGGGAACAGGGCAGTGCTCCGCACTCGGCCCGAGTTTCTTCCCAAAGTTGTTTCCCAGTTTCATGTTAACGAGGAAATCGTTGTTCCGGCCTTTAACTCACCGGGTCTTTCCGTGGGTGAGGCCTCTTTGGATGTTGTGCGGGCCTTAAGGACTTATGTTGACCGCACTTCTTCGTTTAGGAAGTCGGACGCTTTGTTTGTCCTCTATGGCTTCCGTAAAAAGGGTTGGCCTGCTTCAAAGCAAACTTTGTCAGCCTGGATCCGTATGGCTATTTCTGAAGCTTATCTTCATGAAGGCCTACCGGTTCCTCCTTCTCTGAAGGCTCATTCCACTAGGTCTGTGGGTCCTTCGTGGGCAGCTCGACGTGGTGCCTCGGCAGTTCAGATCTGCAAGGCTGCTGCGTGGTCCTCTGTCCATACCTTCGTGAGGTATTACAGGTTTGACACCTTCGCCTCTCAGGATGCTTCCTTCGGGCGGCGGATTCTCCTTTCTGCACAGGAGCGTCCCCACCCTTAAAGGATACTGCTTTGGGACATCCCCAAGGTATCCTGTGAATACCCTATGGACCCTGAAGTAGAAAATATGAGATATGGTAAGAACTTACCTTTGTTATCTCTATTTCTACGAAGTCCATAGGGTTCCACAGGACTCCCGCCCTGTCGCACCTGTGCTGCAGATGGGCATTGCTCTGGTCACCGGTTTTCCGTCTCCCTCTGGTGAGAATGTGATTCTTGTATGTGTCCAGATCTTTTTTCTCTCTCTTCCTTCTCCTCCTCCGGCCTATGGCTTGATAACTAACTGAGGTGCCTTGGCTCGGGGGCGGGGTATAGGAGGGGGACCCTAGTGCATCCTGGGAGGCTGAAAAGCTTAACTCTATGGTGCCCAGCGACTGACGTCACACCTATACCCCAAGGTATCCTGTGGAACCCTATGGACTTCGTAGAAATAGAGATAACAAGGGTAAGTTCTTACCATATCTCATATTTTTCTGTTATTGCTAAATGAACTGGGTATATCTATTAACAGTTTGTATGTCTAGAATAGATAAGAATTAGTTACATATTGACATACATGTATGATGTATACTAACATTTCTTTCTAGTACCCCGGAACATCGGAATACAGGTCAAAGTGTATTTAGAATTTCCTAGATTAGGTATAATTGTTTGGAGATTTTCATAAAAAGTGAGAAAGGAAAAGGCATTGTAGGATCTTGACTGCCACCTAGTGGAGAAAACGGGGTAAAATTGAGTCTGTAAACACTCGTCAATGTCAATAAGTTGTGTTTATTGGAAACTCCAATATGGAGCCGACAAAATTCTAAATTGTCACAGTGGGGGGGAACTACTAACGCTCGAAGAATCTGTTTTCCGTCCATGTAGGCAAATCAAGTCAACAGCAGGATATCTGAAGACTGCAGATTGATCGGGTGGAAGACGTCAGATTGGATAGGAAAGATGGAGACATTCTAGAGGACTGATATCTCAAATTTCCTATTCTAGATGCTGACAAGGCCCAGTTGCGGGCAGATGATATTCCTGGTAGATGACGAAGATAACCGGACGAGACACAGATTGAAATAATCGTGATCATCCAGAAGCGTGCCCTCACCCCATTGGGCGAAGACACCATAATAAGAACAATCATAAGTTTTTTTTATTTTTTTAGAACTATGAAAATGATATTGTTATGATTCTCTCCAAATTGAATTCTCTCTCTTTTACCACCTGTATGATCAACCCACATTAACACATGTGCTAATATAGTGAAGGATTGCATTACAACCCCGACATTGAATATGCCTACAGATAATATGTGAACAGGCAAAGTCATGTATAATAATAATTATTGTAAATGTTCCTTTAAACATCCTAGATAATGTAGTCTCATTTCCCCAGACTTCCTTTATAGGTTCGATGAGATCCCACATCCTACCCATGGTTGCTCTACCCTCTTGAAACGCATTATAAACGGTTCAATGACCGACTCGTGTCATACCGTTTAGAACATTGAATAATAATTTTTTATGCATGACTGGAAAGGTTAAGATCAGAATATGATAGTTTTATGTTTACTATCAAAGGGTGGGCTGTCGAAGTCAGATAATTGGATATGATCGCTTGCAGTTATTATCTGACGATTTAGTCATCTATGGTCTGATGACGAATTGCTTGGACGCTACTCTGCGTCAGCGCAATTACGATACGCACAAATATATATTTATATTACTACAAGGTTTAGTGTGGAAAACAGGTTTGGTGTGTATGTCTGTGGGTGTTTGCATATGTTTTGGGAGACTCCGCATGCTGATACAGTATGCCTGTAACAAATAATTAAAAATGTAACACAGTCTAAATGCAAGGTTGGGAATCATTGTCGGGAACCTGCAGACCATTAACAATTGTATGCCTTTTTGTTTGGTGCTGTTTTGGTTCATAGGAACTGACACCTATGCTCTAATTAAGTGGAGAAAAGTCTGTCACAAGCTACCAGACAGGGTGGCAACAGCAAACAGCTGGGATATCTTCCCCAGGTTGGAAGTGAACCTTGCTGCTTGTGACATCTATTACTGTAGTTTGGGCAGCTTGTTGAAGTATGTCAGAAATGGATAATGTATATATTAATCCATCACAAATACACTGAATTACATAACACACACACATAGACTTACATGCATACACATACTCACGCACCTTTGAAGTGCGCATGAATCCACACATACGCGGAACACAAACTAGCGAAACTACACAATAGGTTCCCTCACAATAAATGTGATATTAGAGGTTTTAGTAGCATATAATTAGGTTGTGAAATGTATGTATATGGTATTTAAAGTATAGAACTATTAGACATGTCATGTTTGGTACCATTCTAAACCCCTGTTTATTTGCAGATCTTTGGTTCTATCGGCAACGAGATCGCAGCAGACGTTCACAAGATATGAATTATAGGTTAGAATGTATCTCTGTATGTAGTGTCTTTTTTATTAGTTCTTCGGAGGGAAACCTTCACAAAGAAGCAGTTGGAAAGCTGATCCATACCTCTGATGACACCATATGAACTAACCAATGAACGGAGTGACCTGAAGCAAGAACCAATGAGCATCTGTTATTCTGTGCCTTTGTTGTCTCTGAAACCTGTACCGAATATAGGCTTGTGAGCTGGGGCAGTAGTCAGTCATTTTCTCTATATCCTTGGGTGAAGGTGACCGCAGATTCAGGATTGAAATACTGCATACTGGGCCAGTGCGCACGCGTATGTATAGGTTTGTACCTTTGTATTTACTTGCTTTTTGAGCTAATTGTGTTAGATCTAAGCGTGTAACTTTCTTTTTATTGCAATATAACGTTTTGTGTTTTGGAACCACAATTGGATTGGAAAGCAATTATTTCTTACTTGTAGCGCTAAATAGCGACATTTTGGGTATAGCGATTAAGGGGTATTCATAGTGCATAATAAACTATCAGCATTCATGAACAAAAAATAACAAACACCTAGTCCCCATTCAGGGCGCTAACTCACTTCTTGAACCCTGACTGTCATGGGCAGCTAATCTGCAAATATAACACAGTCTCTTGTATTCTCAGTCCTGTCTTTTACAGGTATAAACACTGCCTCCTGGTCTTTACACCTAGTCTCTCTTCTGGTACTCCATGCCTGACTGCAGGTCTGGACACTGGGCTCTATAGCTGCGACAGTCTCACTTGGACTGTCTCCTCCACTAGCATGACTAGTCAGCCTCGTTAGCCCTCACCTGAGCTCTTTCCACAATGCAGCCTCTAGTCACATTTCCTATTTCTATCCTGTGTGGGCAGATCCCTCCAACCCCACACAGAATACATGACCCACTATTGCCACCTAGCGTGATATTGTCACAGTATGGAATAGGAATGCCGTCTTAAACTATTTGCACAACTACTACATGGAATGCACAGCCCCCCCTCCATGGGTAAACACATTCTATCTGCAGAAGGACTTTTTGAAATGTTGTTTTTTACAGCACAACTGCAAACAGATTCCTCTTTTACTGTAGTAAATTCTACATATTATATTTGTTAAAGGAAGTTAAGTTTTATTACATCCCATTGAAAAGAGTACTATATTTAAATGTGACATTTGCCCAAATAGGATTAGACAATCCTGATCTAGAGATTTAATATTCTCTGCTACTGCTAGTTATCTAAGGCTAATATAATTTTCGATTATTTACACTGACATGTTGCTGTATATTTGGTACCTTCCGTTTATGTAATCACCTTGTGACATCTTGAGTGGCCTTTTCAAATTGGTGTCTTGAGAATCTCTAGTGGGTACAGCTGAACGTTTACTATCCTACAAGCCTAAAAGTTCAATAATGATCTAACCCTCTTGGGACTGGTTAAACAAAAACAATATTTGGCGGTCAGGGGAAGGCAGAAATTGCAAATGAGGAACAGCTCTATAGATAAACTATATACATTTGTATAGATCCTGTAAAAAGCATGACTTATGCTTTTCTTTTATATGTAAACATCATGGAAATGCAGTTAACTGTCTCACCGTTACTGTCAAAAAGGATCTAAAGTTACTGAATGGTTTTATCACTCATGGCTACACCTGTAGTTTTTAAAGGGTTTTCAAATAATACATCATATAAACTGGTACTTGAGGATGGATGGATTATATAATGAAATGTTGAACTTACGCAAGTTTGTAAGCGCAATTGCACAAATTCACACTTCACATTCTCACAAAAAGTTTCTGGCAGTTGTGCTTCCTTACAAGTCGAGAGGCAGGTCAGGGAAGGGGCATTTTTTTTGCAGCTGCTACACTGCAGGTGCATATACAGTACGATGATGGTTTTGCATAAACCAGACTCATATGCTACTACTGTTGGACCAAAACACTACCTTAGAGAGCACTTTTTTTTTACATTAAATTACACTCATTTATTTATTAAAAGTTACTTATATAGCATTAGCATATTCCATTGCTCTTTCCAATTTGCAACCAACTGTGCATGAGCCATGATATCTCCAAAAATGTTTATATATATATATATATATATATATATACACTTAATTGTTGATAAACTCACTTTGTTTATGCAACTAAATTGTATACAGTGCCGTTCTTCATTCATCTGTGTGTGTGTATGTATGTATGTATGTATGTATATATATATATATATTGTGAAAAAATAATGTTAAAATTCAGTTAAATAATTGCTAAAGAAATCTGTCCAATGCTATAACTTTTCTAGAATAAAATCTGAACTTGTACACTATTTTGTCTACTTTGAAGAAAGAATGGTATTTCAGACTTGAACAATAAAGCTTTGTTGTGTGTCTCTAGATGTCTCAGTTGGAACAGAAGCTTCAAATAGAATTAGATGTCACTGCCAGAGTTATTGCCTGTCGTTTTCCATTTCCACATTGGGTCCCGGATGACATATTTGGAGAAGGAGTAGACACTGTGTGGGTATATGACTGGGAGACCTTGAAGAAAGCAAATATTTTAGTAAAAGATGAACATGGTGAAATATAATTAAGTTTTGTGTAAGAGACTAACAGTAACATTTTCACTCTTCAGTAGAGGATCAAACAGTGGAGAACTTAATTTTAGTTTCTGTTTAGTTCCATAATTGTGTTTCCATGTTTTACCAGTTAAATAAAACTATATGTAGCCGTATTGTAGTAAACATCTTTGATAAATATCATATGCATAACAATAGTCTTCTCTGTATGAACCATAATCACCAAACATTTGAATTGTGCAATGAAATGGAAGCATTCATTATATAAATTATGCTAATATAATAACTTACAGAATGTTTGCAAAGCCACTGAGAGACGCAATAAGTGTTACTAATACAAAATATGCAGATGCAGAGCTCGTTTAATCGTTTGCAGCTGTGACCGATTTGGTGCATTCCAACCCTTCATTTTTTGCTAAGTGCTTCCATGCAAACAGTTTACAAGAGTACTAGGAATATGTTGCCAGATGGGAATATGCATGCTGTCAAAAGTAAAAAAAACATGATTTCAAAATGTGATTGGTATCAATTTTGGACCACCACCTTAGTTAAGTTTCTCCTTCCAATCTGGGTGACACTGCTCAACATGGGTTATCAGAGAATCCGAATGAGCTGGCACTTAATATAGTAGGGGAAGGTGGGGCTATTTGTTATAAAAATACAGAAATTCAAAAATCTTAATCACAAACAAAAATTTACAAACAAAACAGTATTCTTCTGTTTATATTGGGTATAAAGGCTCATACACACTAGACGATAACAATATCGTTATTGTTCCTAATCGTCCAGTGTGTATGCACAATATCGTTAACGATGCGCGCTCCTGTGGATTGTTAATGAGATTTTTCATTGCCCATACTTGCAGGGCAACCTGATATCATCAGGTTCTGCAAGTTTGGGGGTGAGGGAGGGTGTTGTCACTGAACGATATTCTTAACAATACCGTTCAGTGTGTATGCTGAATGTAACAATCTGCCTCGACGGGGGTAAGTTATTATGGGTTTGGGGCAAATTGTTACCGATAAAATAATTATACAAAATCTTAATATAAAAGCGTTCATTAGAAAATTTTGTACGTTTATCACAAAATCACATTTGGCATATATTTGGTACTGTATATAGTCTGATGACAATGACAGACATTACTCATCGTCTTCACTGCCGATTTCTGATTCGCAAGTAGTGCAAGTAAATGCTACTGCATCACCTCTTATGCAAGCAATATGAGCCCACCATTTACATGCAATACACCGGACCCACTCCTGGCCAGGTCTCGACAGATTGTATCTCTTAGCACACATTATACAGAAACACTCATCTTCAGAACTCAAAGTTTCTTTGTAACAACTTGCCTCAAGTGACGTCCGATAACCAAGTTGGCCATAAATCAATTTCCGTGCTTCAATTCAGGATTATAACAATGAAAATAAATACCTTATTGGTCTGTAATACCTTTAACAATCCAACCAAGATATGACTTCAAATCTAGGTGAGAAATATTAGTTTGGAACAAGAAAAACGAGTTTGTTTAGGTACCTATTACATAAACACATCTGCGTTAGCGTTGTTTCGCTGAGCACTGATGGTAACATGTTCAAACTAGTTCCCAGTCGCACAAACCGCAGAGCAACGTGGGCGTGGTTTTAGATTCATTGTAACAATTTGCCTCTAACAACTAGCCTTCCCCTAGTATAACTTTAAGACAGTGCTCCTCCCCACTGCAACCCCTGGTCATCAGTGTTAATTAATTGCCCATGAGCCAGACTGTGTTTCCTGGGGCTCTGCTGGCAGCCCTTCTTTAGAATCAGGTTTTCTTTGTTTGTAATAATTTTTCTTATTTTTAGGGGGATGTGTGTTGAATTCCGGCGTTGCTGCAGAGCGATGGCTCTGTAACTGGGCTTTATCAGCATGACGGGGATGTGTGCTGCTCGCTGTCCCAGCTTCAGGGCATGGCCCCACGGATGGCCTGCACTTTCACCCTACTAGAGTGTGGCGGCGGATGCGTTGTCCAAGAATGCCATCTTAGGGGGGATTTTGGTTGATGATCTCCTCTAAGTAGAACCCACAGACCATCCGTTTTCTCCCTAGAGAGTAGTTTGTGGTGGTGATTTCAATGAACATAGTATCTCCTACAGCAGAGGAGCTTGACGCAGTCCTTGCCTCCCCCGTGGTGGTTTGCTGCAGCCAAGCAGGATGAATAGGAGGAGGCTATTCTTCTCTATCGCAGCTTCCAGGTAACTCTCTGGTGACCCAGCTATTGACGACATCTCCTCCTGTCCTCTGTAACCCCTCTGGAAGCATGGCCGGCATGATACGGTCAGCCGACCCCTGCGCAGTTGGGCTGGAGAGGCACTGCCACCTTGTTCATTTGCCGGGCGCCCGCTGAGATTTGTTACCAGCGGGCGCACAACGGCTCCTGCTCACTCCTGAGCTCCTCCTGGCTCCCGCAGTTTGTGTTGGGTGAGACGTTATTATATCTCTCCCTTAGGGAGAGATATTTACTAAGCTTTGTTAGGAGATAAAGTGAACGGAGATAAGGTAACAGCCAATCAGCTCCTAACTGTCATTTTTCAAACAGCTGAACCTTTACTGCATTACAAGCCTAAAAGTTCAAAAATGATCTAACCCTCTTGGGACTGGTTAAACAAAAACAATATTTGTCAGTGGAAGGGAGAAATTGCAAATGAGGAACAGCTCTATAGCTACACTACATTAATTTGTATAGATCCTGTAAAATAAAAGCATGACTTATTCTTTTATATAAGCTTGCATTTGCAATCAAGTTCCTACTATAGCATGTAAACATCATGGAAATGCAGTTAAAATTGTCTCACCTTTACTGTCAAAAAGTATCTAAAGTTACTGAATGGTTTTATCCTCAGACCAATTAACCAGGGGATAGATATGGTGACTCATGGCTACACCTGTAGTTTTTGAAGGGTTTTCAAATAATACATCAAATAAACTTGTAACATGGCAGTTAGGAGCTGATTGGCTGGTACCTTACCTCCATTCACTTTATCTCCTAACAAAGCTCCTAACTTGCTTGCAGGGCCATTGGTCTTCTCATGAGTCTACATTTTCCTTGCTCTGTCCAGTCCTCAGTCTGTCCTGGGCAGGCCAGTCATTGTACCGTTGAAAATGCCACAGCGGTGATATGTTAACCGCCAGTGGGGCACTTGGAGTGTCAGGGCAGTGGCAGAGGCTGCTCGTATCCTGAATTGGCCGGATACGTTCATTCCGACAATCTCCACTGCGTTCATCCCTGGGGGTGGACAATTGGGAGACCTGGGGGTCTGCTGGAGGTGGAATTCATAACATCTCGCAACTATCGCAAAGTTCCAGGTTTGTGCTCGTTCTCAGGAACTAATTGCCTTTGCGGTGGATGCCATTACTGTTCCAAGGACATTCCCTCTGGATTATTGCTTTCCTTCTTTGCCTCTGTGACCTTGAGTAGTCAAGCGGAACAAAGTGCAGGTCAGACTGGTGATCCTGGTGGCTCCAGGTGGTGTGCAGCCATCCTCGAAGTGGTGGTCATGCATTATGTCCAGATCTACTGTGACAAGGTCTGTTCTACCACCAGGACCTTCCTCAGCTGGCTTTAATGGTGTGCCTATTGAAGCCAGTCTCTTAAGGGATAAAGAATACTCTTCCAGAGTACTGCAGACCATGTTTTGGGCTTGGAAGCCTGTTTCGGTTCGGAATTACCACAGAATGTGGAAGGCATATGTTTTATGGTGCGAAAAACAAGCATGTCATACTTTTTTTTTTGTCTTTCCCATTTCCTGCTCCTCCAGTTTGGTCTTCGTTTGGGTTCTATTAAGGAGCAGGTCTCGGTGCTGTCCCTTTATTTCCAGCGTAGGTTGGTTATTCTTCCAGAGTTTCATACCTTTGTGCAGGACATTTTGCGTGTTCAGTCTCCCTTTTGCCCTCCTGATATCTTGAACATGGTTCTATCTGCCCTTCTCGTTTGCCATTTGAGCCTTTGGAGACTGTTGAGTTAAAGTTTTTGCCCTGGAAACTTGTATTCCTCATGGCTATTGCATCAGTCGGCCTGTCTCTGAACTTGGAGCCTATTTTTGCAAATATTTTTCCTATTTTTGTCGAATTTCCTTGTCTTGCATGAGGATCAGGTAGTTTTGTGCTCTGTTCTTTCATTCCAGCTGAAACTGATGTCGGCTTTTCACATTGACCAAGAAATTTTCCTTCCTGTGTTTTAATAGCATACAAAATCTTAAAGGTACCTAGCCAAAATAATCAAGTTTCACATTTTATTTATACCAAAAAGAAAGCTACAACTACAGTGGCCAAAAATCAGCTAACCGGTAGTTAGCCATTTGTGTCTAATTTTAATAACAACATCATACTATGTTTGGTTAAATTGACTCTCTGGGAATTGCACGTGAAATTGTAATAAAGAAAACAAAATAAGGCAAAACATAAAATTAAAACAAAAATACCCTACTATAAATTTTATTAGTCATCAAATTATTAATTTGTGAATTCAGATTGCTTCAAATCTCAAAAGTAGTTATTTTGTAATTTAAGCTTAATCTTCACCCTAACCCCATAGTTCCTAACCCTCCTCCTGGTGCCTAACCCTCCCCCAAGAGATTAAACCTAGCCCTAGCTTAACCCTCCCCCAGTACCTAACCCTAACCATCACCTTCCACAGCCTAAACCTAACCCTCCAGCAAGTGCCTGACCCTCTTCCCTAACCCTAAAAATGTTGAAAAAACAGTTCAACCATTTTTGTGTCTATGTCACAAACTCTCAGATTATGGATGCTACCTGTATTCAGGGAATTGGCTAGACCTATTCCTGAGGAGCAGAGTCTAATGTGCCGGCAGTTTTCACCAGGAACCCTCGCAAGAAGGTATGGACTTGGCTGCGTCCGGCACACAGGTTGCGGCCCTCAGGTTAGGTTTTCCTATACAGGTAGCAGACATAAATGGGTTACAGGGAATAGTCGAGTTCAGAACCAGATATCAACGCAGAACCAGGAGTCGGGCAGAATCAGAATCACGAACAAGCCAAGGTCAGAACCAATAGTCAGGATATGCACAGGAACGCTGGAGTATGGTAATGCAGCCTATACTCTGGCACTGGAGTGCTCCCAGGAACTTCCTTATATAGGTCAGAGTTCAAACCGAGCCCCAATCAATACCCCTTTTACCCCTTTGCAGAGCGACGCGCGTGCTCCTATTGACTGCACACAGCCGCCGGGGGAGGAGGAGAACAGCTGACAGCGGGCGCCTGGGATCTCCCACCCACTGTCCCACGCCAGCCCGGACCCCAGCGTCGCCAGACCAGGTAAGAGACCTGGATTCGGCGGCGCTGTGACAGTCTACCTTTTGCATTGTTGACCGTTTGTCAGTCGACCTTTTGTCCCTGTCAACCTATTTAGTGTCTATGTAGACCAGGGATGGGGAAGCTCAGGCCCGGGGGCCGTATAAGGCCCGCGGAATCATTTGGTCTGGCCCTCTGAGCTTTTTGCTGCTAGCCTCATTTGGCTAGCAGGGTGCCTAGAATGGCACCCTGCAGCCAGAATCTATGCAGCAGTGCCGCCTGGAGCATCCTTAGGACGCTTCAGACAGTCACATCGCTGCCCTTACATCGCAGGAATTACCATTGATTGTGGCCCCACACAAAGGGGCGTGGCCTGCACCGGGCCCACAAATAATGTTATATATATCAAAATGGCCCTCAGCAGAAAAAAGGTTCTCCACCCCTGATGTAGATACTGACTATCTTTATTCCGGATATCGTTTTGACCAATCTGCACATTCTTTGTTTTGGGGGCATGGTCAATGATCATATACTGTATCTAAATTCAAGAATTAGATACTTCAACTCCAAGCACTGACAAGCTACTTGCAATTCTGAATGTCTATACTTTATAGCAGAACATTTATTATATGTATTTCCTAAAATGTACTGTATATGAATTTTCCATCTATATATTACAGGTTGAGTCTCCGATATCCAAAATGCTTGGGACCAGGGGTATTTTGGATAACGGAATATTCCGTTGTTTGGAATAATTGCGTATCATAATGAAATATCTTGGGAATGGGACTCAAATATACACAGAATGCATTTATGTGTTATATACACCTTATACACACAGCCTGCAGGTAATTTTATACAATATTTTCAATAATTTTGTGGCTCAAACAAAGTTTGTGTACATACATAAAATTCAGGTATGTTTCATATACACCCTATACACACAGCCTGAAGGTAATTTTATACAATATTTAATATAATTTATGCCTTAGACAAAGTTTGTGTACATTGAACCATCAAAAATCAAAGGTTTCATTTTCTCAGTCATGCCAAAAAAATTTCGGAATATTCCGTATTTCGGAATATTTGGATATGGGAGACTCAACCTGTAATAACAGAAGGATTACTTTTATGAGTGACATATTTCTATGATGCCGCTGTCTGAGCAGGGCACATCATATACCAAATTAAAGGACTTGATCCGTAGATTTGTAGTATAATATTGGCGTTGTAATTAGTTGCTTCATATCGAAGTTTTTTTTCCAGAGCACCATTGTGCTCTGGAAAATGTGACAGTCTCTCCCTATGCGCCTGCTGGATAACCTGGAACATATGAGCTACTGAGTGATCTGGAAACAGTGGGGGTCATTCAGACCCACTCGCGAGCGGCAGTACGCTCGCAAGTGGATCGATGTTCCCCACTGCGCATGCGCACGACGGAGGGAGCTCCGTCGTGCGCATGCGCGAGACCCGGGGAGCGACGGGCTTTCCATCGCTCCGGGTCTCGCACCAAAGGGGGCGTGCTGTCGATGTTGATTGACAGCACGCCCCCTTTGGGGGGCGTGGCGGCCAGACGGAGGCGTTCCCATGGGAACGCCTACCGTCTAAAGCCGGCCCCACTGACATCACTAGTGATGTCAGTGGGAGTGATTTTGGCTCTGATAGAGCCAAAATCACTCCAGGGCTTGTGGCAGGGAGACCCGTCGCAAGTCCGATGGTCGCGATGGTCAGGACCATCGCGACCATCTTTTTGGCCACTCGCATATGCTGTGAGTGGTCACCCACAGCTATGCGAGCAGCCAGGAGGCCGCTCCATTTTCATGGAGAAGGGCCCTGATTCAGAGCGAGCGCTCTGGTCAGAGCGTCCGGCTCTGAATCAGGCCCAGTGTCAGTTAAGGAACTATCCCTGTGCACCTGCTGGGTGACCTGGAACATGTGACCTGCTGGTTAGTCTGGAAACTGTGACAGTTATTTGTAGCTACATATCTCAGCGCGTCTTGGACCTCAATCACCAACTGCTGTGTTATTTCATTTTTCACTTCACCTCACATTGTTTACACCAAACATGCCTAGAGGCCGGCTTTGAGTAAGTCAACGTGGTGAAACCCTTACAGGTCGCCCAGAGCGTGCAGTTCAAAGATCTTAATGTATAACAAGATCAACTGATACACCGCTTACATTGGACATGACATACAGTATTTGCAACAACACTACTCTGGGTTCTATGGAGATGCAATGTGTGAACTGTGGTGCCTTACACTTCTTGGTTGAAGAGATTAACACCCATTTCTCAGACTGCTGTCACAAAGGAAAGGTTTTGTTTCCCAATGTGGTTGTTCCATTATATGTAGCAGAACTGTTTATGACAAATACACTGAAATTACGGACTCATATTAGCGTAACAAAAAGTATTCCCTGCAAAAACCAATACAATGCAAAAGTGTGTAAATTAATGTTTATAAAAATTATATATTAATTCAATTTACATACTTAAGTGCATGTGGCATACTAAAAACATCTTATAAAGCTATATATCCAGAAAAATATGAAAAATATCACTTGTATTATATTGTCATCTCAATGGAACAACACTGAAATCCCAATGGTCAGGTTCTTTCTAAGGAATACATTATTTTATTTTAAATCGTACTGAGGACAACTATCAATAAATCATATCCTACTACAGTTATCTATATTTAAACCAAACGGACTGACTGTTCAAATCCAGAATGATTATTTTTTTTTGTTTGTTTTAAGATGAGAATGAAGTAACTGAACTTTCCATCTGCTTTTAACCTTTTTTATTTTAGAAGAGTTTTACATTCTTTCTGTGTTACACAAAGGAAGGTTTGGAAACTTAGATTTCCCTTTACACAATTTTCATATAGATAAATCTGACTTCTATTCTTTAATTCCTCTATTGTACTATCATATATCATTTTAAACATTTACCTGAGATTCAATTAATCACATTATGAAAAAAAGAAGTGAAACAATAATAACACAAACAACTATTATTAAAGCATCTGTATATGCTTTTAAAATTAATCCCAAATATTATTACATCATCTGTATATACTTTTATGGTGCATACACACGGTCATATTTGTTGTCAGATATGAACGATAACGATTTTAAAAATCTTTCAATCATTCATATCTGAAAGAAAATTTGACATGCGGGCCTGCAACAATGAATGATGCGCGTTCCCGCATGTCAGATAACGATATCTGACATCGTCTGTGTTTGCAGTCAGATTTTGACGATTTCATTCATTTTAATACTGTCTGAAATCGTTGGTAAAATCATTCAATCGTTCATCTGACAGATCTGACCGTCTATATGCACCATTAGAATTAGGGTCTCATTCATACCAGCTCGCAAGCTGGTCGATGTTGAGGCCCTGAACACGCGCAGCGGCCACACTGCGCGTGCACAAGCCCCGGAGCGAGAGAAAAATTATCTTTCTCCGGGGCTCACTACAAAAGGGGCGGCTGTCGATGGTGATCGACAGTTCGCCCCGTTTTGTAGGCGGGGTGGCTGGCCAAACGGAGGCATTCCCAAAGGAACGCTTGCTGTTTGGGGGCGGCCCCCAAACGAGATTTGGGGGCCTATTCTATTAGAGCCGAAAGCTCACTGGGTCTTGCGGCAGACGAGACCCTACCACAAGGGTCTCGTCGCAAGCCCCAATGGTCACGATGGTCTTGACCATCGCGACCATCAACCTGGCCACTCGCTAAAGCTGTGGGTGGCCACCCACAGCTTAGCGAGCTGCCAGGAGGACGGCTCTTTACAGAGAAGCGGCCGCCCTCATTCAGAGCGAGCACTCGCATTTTGCGAGCTGCTCTGAATGAGGTCCTTAGTCCACTATGTCATGTGAAAAAAATAGTATAAATCTGTGTTTCTACAGATCAGTACATAATTAACAATCATCTCACCATCTTAGTAGAGTTTGATTAATTTTTCTTTATCATAGTTATTTTGTTTGTATTAATGGGGTTTCCCTTCCCTCCATTCACTTCCATGTAGTTCCAGTAAGTACTGGGTTTTCTTCTCCTTTTCTCTTTTGCCACTTCCACGCATTGATTTAAAATGCATAGCGATTATCCAACATTACATAAATCTATAGCTATCTGACACACTGAAAAATCATGGGGAAGTTTTGATAAAAAGATTTCCCAAGAAGAAACCAAGGGATCGTTAATATGCACATTTGACTCCATACTAATATTGATCAGGTTAAACAATGTCAAACTAAAAGCTATATTTTATTCTTTGAGCTGAGGTTACATGCACTGTTTTATGTATTACATTTTAGTTTTAATGCTAAAACATTTTACCTTTTTTTTTCCAATATAGTTTATTTAAAAAATCAATAAGGCACAACACACAATAGAAATAATAACAAGCAGTTGAATAAATTACAGGAAAATGGATGGTCAGTGGATGTTCAGTGGTCCTAAATGTTGACTGATAAGGCACATTTTAAAACACTGCTTTATATCAAGTCTAAAAGTCAAAACAAAGAATTGAACACATCATAACAATGTGAACATCTCAATAAAACAGCTTAAATTCAACACAACTGACTTTGGAATCAGCATAAATACCCAATGACTTACCTTTAACTTATACTACCCTACTCTACATTGACACCTCTCCAAAATCAACAGATTGCATTCTTGCACTGAGATTCACATTGGATTGAAACCTCTGCCTCTCTTCCACTGAGGACTCCTTCATATTGGCATTACCTCTGCATTGAATATCCCAGAGCATTGTACTGTGAAAAACAAACTATCTTTGACTCCATCCTACCCCTGCTTGAAGCTGGGTACACACTGGGCGATATATCGGCCGTGCGTTAGCAGGTGTGTACCCCCAATATGTCTGTGAACGACATTGTTGACAGACATATTGCAATCGCTGTGCAGTGCAACAGATGGCCGATATATCTACAGACATGTCGGTGCAGTGTATGGGCGACTTGCCAATCACCCATACACATGCTGCAGGGACTCAGCGGTAAGTGACAGCTCAACTGGGAGGGCAGATTTAAATGCCCACCCAGTTGGGACGTCAGGCCTGACAAATTGGGTGGACAATTGGTAAGTGTATAGGCACTTACCAATCGTCAGGTTGGCGGGTTAGCCAAATGGTCGACTCGTTAACCTATTGTGTGCCCAGCAGGGGCGGATTGGGATTGAAAACCAGCCCGGGAAATTTCTGAAGCAGCCCTAAATGGGGGATGGAGTCTGTGGAGGTGAGGTCTGAGGACAAGTTCACTTCACTGTTATATTGTCTCCTGCTATAAGTACCTAGCGTAAGGCTAGGGGGTAGATTTACTAAAGCTTCTAAAAATGAAAAGTGGAGGTGTTGCCCACAGCAACCAATCAGCTCCTATCATTTCTCTATTGCGTAATAGAAAATTATAAACAGAATCTGGTTGGTTGCTACCCTTAAGTGTCCCTTCTCATAACAATAACATGAATCCTATAGCTCTGCAACTCACGTCCCCCCTACACTCTCATCTACCTGGAAACATCAGCTCTCGAAACCAATGTAGCATCATACTTATTATTATTAGTATTAACTACTTAACATAAAACTCCATGCTATGCGCTCTGCGGGGTCTATGTACTAAGCTGTGGACTAAAGTGAATGGCAGGAGCTGACTGGTTGGTACTTTATCTCCATCCACTTTATCTCTCTCCAAGGCTTAGTCAAGAGACCACTGCATCTTTACAGTCCAGATGACAGCTCCTCTACACTGACGTGCCAATTCCACAGTGGAACGAAGCTGAAAGTACTTTGAGAAGCTGGGTACATGTCAAAGTTGTCCAAGATTGCTCAGGCTATACCCCAATAAGGAGGGTTGGTGCTAGGCTGCAGTCTCATCTACCTAATGGCTGATCAGTTACTAATCCTCTTTCACACCCCAGCCACATCCTCTCCTCCTCCATCATCCTCCTTCCCTCACACTCCGGCCTCATCCTCTCCTCCATCATCCTCCTTCCCTCACACCCCGGCCACATCCTCTCCTCCATCACCCTCCTTCCCTCACACTCCGGCCACATCCTCTCCTCCATCATCCTCCTTCCCTCACACCCCGGCCACATCCTCTCCTCCATCACCCTCCTTCCCTCACACTCCGGCCACATCTTCTCCATCATCCTCCTTCCCTCACACTCCGGCCACATCCTCTCCTCCTCCTCCATCATCCTCCTTCCCTCACACCCTGGCCACATCCTCTCCTCCATCATCCTCCTTCCCTCACACTCCGGCCACATCCTCTCCTCCATCATCCTCCTTCCCTCACACCCCGGCCACATCCTCTCCTCCACCATTCTCCTTCCCTCACACCCCGGCCACATCCTCTCCTCCATCCTCCTTCCCTCACACTCCGGCCACATGCTCTACTGCATCATCCACCTTCCCTCGTACCCCAGCCACATCCTCTCCTTCATAATCCTCCTTCCCACACACCCCGACCATATCCTCTCCTCCTCCATCATCCTCCTTCCCTCACACTCCGGCCACATCCTCTCCTCCATCATCCTCCTTCCCTCACACTCCGGCCACATCCTCTCCTCCATCATCCTCCTTCCCTCACACCCCGGCCACATCCTCTCCTCCATCACCCTCCTTCCCTCACACTCCGGCCATATCCTCTCCTCCATCATCCTCCTTCCCTCACACTCCAGCCACATCCTCTCCTCCATCATCCTCCTTCCCTCACACCCCGGCCACATCCTCTCCTCCATCATCCTCCTTCCCTCACACTCCGGCCACATGCTCTACTGCATAATCCACCTTCCCTCATACCCCAGCCACATCCTCTCCTTCATAATCCTCCTTCCACCACAACCCGCACCACATCCTCTCCATCATCCACCTTCCCACATATCTCTCCTCCATCATCCTCCTTCTCTCACACCCCCACCACATCCTCTCCTCCATTATCATCCTTCCATCACACTCCCAGCATACTATCTCCATCATCCTCCTCCTCTCGCAGTGATGGCTCAATCAGTGTCAGAGAGCTGGTGTGCTGTCACATAACTCAGTTAATGTATGTTGATGTGGCTGATTGTTTGGTAACTGCCCAGTGAAATGCATGAATATCCTTCCTTATAGTGTTTACTTTACAATACATGATATGGACAAGGTGCCAAATTCAGCACAATTTTTATCACCTTGCAAAGAAAAGGTGCCCATCCACTAGGCGATTACACTGAGCGATTGCACGATTACGACATCATAATCATGCAATCACTCAGTAATTGTGCACAAATGCGGCATCCAAATGTCGGAAACGACCAGCGGTGCCTGCTCCCGCTGGTCGTTTACGATATCGATCATCGCCTGAACATGCAGGCCCATCTGCCGATAACATATCGTTCAGTGTAGGCACTGCACCCCCTAGGGAAACGACGGTGCAATTACGATGTCGTAATCGTACCATCTATCCCTGATCTTGTAGTGGATGGGCACCTTTACACACATGTTTCAACTATATGAGTGTGAAACAATGGCTGGGAAGGCTCACAGTCACCTTCAACATGTTAATATTCAGCAGTAAAATGTGCATATGCAACACCAAAATGACAGTGTAAAGGGGAATATCCATTTAACGACATGAAAGTCTGTACGTCCAGCGTTCAGACTTTCATGTCGCTGAGGTGCGGGCACCACACTGAAAGACGTTCACTGAACGTCTTTAGTGCAGGAGCCCAACCTCCCCATCTATTAACATGCCGAACCTGAACGACCGTCGTCAGGTTGATCGGCATGTTCGATAGATAGTCGGGGTCGGCAAGGACCCAGCGTGCACGCGCATCGTTGGTCCTTGCTGGCTATCCACTAGCAAACTTTCTGCACGTTCCGACCAAAACCTCCTGGTTTTGGTCACATCGTGCAGAAACACAGCAAATGTATATGCCCCTTTATACATGCAGAATATATGTAATTGTCACAAAGTATAAAGAAGGCCTGTACGTACATCTAACGGTCAGTTGCAGCAATTATGTCAGAGAAGAGAGGCAACCAATGCACTGGCTTGGGGTGACATTCTGTTCCTGATTGAATAGGAGATGACTAGTGTCAGAGGCGTAATTTCATAAGAGGCATCCAGAGGCAAAATAGCAGCTGGTGCCCCCCAACCTGTACACACACGCATTAATTCATTAATTTGTTCATTACCCACACCCTATCAGTACCCAGACACTTCCCTCATTCACCAATGACACCCCATCAGCACCCAATCACTCTCCCACATTCACCTCCAATGCACAGCCCTCCTCATTCACTACCAACACTCCTGCAGCACCAACGTCATACACTACTAATATATCTTCTGCACTCAGAAACCCCCTTTATTCACTACCGAGACCCTAGCACTGCAGCACCCAAGTACCCTCCTTCATTTACTATCAAAACCTCTGGAGCATTCAGACACCCCCCCTCCTACACTACCAACACCCAGACACCCTCCTACACTACCAACACCCAGACACCCTCCTCCTACACTACCAACACGCAGACACCCTCCTCCTACACCACCATCACCCAGGCACCCTCCTCGTACACCACCATCATCCAGACACCCTACACCACCAGCACCCAGACATCCCCTTCCTACACCACCAGCACCCAGACATCCCCCTCCTACATCACCAGCACCCAGACATCCCCCTCCCACACCACCAAGACCCAGACACCCCCATCCTACACTACCAGCACCCAGGCACCCTCCTCCTACACCAACAGCACCCAGACATCCCCCTCCTACACCACCAGCACCCAGGCACCCCCATCCTACACTACCAGCACCCAGACACCCCCATCCTACACTACCAGCCCCAGACACCCCCTCCTACACCACCAACACACAGGCACCCCCATCCTACACTACTAACATCCAGGCACCCCCCCCTCCTACACTACTAACACCCAGGCACCCCCATCCTACACTACTAACACCCAGGCACCCCCATCCTACACTACTAACACCCAGGCACCCCCTCCTACACTACTAACACCCAGGCACCCCCCTCCTACACTACTAACACCCAGCCACCCCCTCCTACACTACTAACACCCAGCCACCCCCCTCCTACACTACTAACACCCAGCCACCCCCCTCCTACACTACTAACACCCAGACACCCCCTCATACATTATCAATACACAGATATCCAGCCCCTTTCACCCCCACTCACCGTCTGTTGCTGAACTGAGGTCATCTGGCTGTGCTGCTAGCCTGCTCCATGGTGCTCACTCACAGGTCACTGCTTCCATCTGTCCATCCAGAGCAGAGGAAGCGGGTCCTGCTGGGGGAGGAGCCGATAGAGGAAGTAGGGACACGCACTTCAGCTTGCCCACAGTGTTCCAGCTGCTGCTTCTCACACATAGGAGATGAGGCCCGCCCCTTTCTTCCCCTGCAGCCTGTGCGGGTGCAGGCGCTCAGTGTGTCTGGTACTACTAGCACACCAGACCAGACTGCTTGTTGTCAGCGTCACTAATTGAGGCAAGCTGTGCATACCTGAGCCGCGGCCGCTGGCCACAGTGATGCACTGAGCACGGCCGCAGCTCTGATAGAAAGGGCCGCCGCTGATCTCTGCACTGACAGTCTAATCAGCGGCGGGCGGCCCTGCCAGCAAGGTTAATTTAGTGAGGTCCGGGGCGGCCCAGCGGGAAATCTCCCTCTGTCCCGGTGGCCCAATCCGCCCCTGGTGTCCAGCATTAGTCATAATTCACCTCTGAACAACAGATAACTCTGATTTCTTTCATTAATAAACTCTATACACTAACCCCAGCCTCTAAATTTTTGGAGGTCACTGTTTATTTTAAAGCACAGGATCTGAACTAACTGTCATGATACTTATCTTTACTTAGGAAGGAATGCCCACTTCAAAGGATTTTCACACGTACACAATAATAAATTCAATTTTAACACCTTTACACAAGCCTACTTTGTTCTGGAATAATTTATGTGACTAAATTGGCAACAGCAAAGAATAGTTTAATTATTATTATTATAATTTATATGGCGCCCCAGGTGTTCTGCAGCGCCTTACAAAGTACATAAACAAATAGGTTGGCCAGTGACTTACAGTACAATTCAGGACGAGGACAAGAATAATATACATTGTTTCATTAGCGACCATAATACCCAGATAAGCAACCAAGTGTTAGGTGCCCTAGTGGAGAGTAAATGTGCATAAACACGTAACGATTTTTTGAACGATTTAACTATAACAACGTCGTTATCGTTCAATCGTTCAAAAAATTGTTCAGTTTCTGAGTTATAACAATGAACGAAAATCGTTCAAGCGTGCTCCCGTTTGTAGTTCATTTCAGACTGTCCAACATAACGATATTCATTAAGGGAAGGGACATTTTTTGTTCATCGTTGTAAAAATCGTTTATTACACTTCAAAAAATCATTCACTTTTTCGAGGGAAAATCTGACAGATAATCATTGGTTACAAAATCGTTACGTGTGTATGCACCTTAAGGAGTAGATGTAAGTAAAGTAAGGAGAAGCACAAGAGGGTAGAGGGTAATTAATTACTCCTTGTTTAAAATATACCCTTTGGATAAGATAGAAGCAATTGGGTATAGCAATAACCAAGATAAATTAGGCTCTGTTCATGACCCCATTATAATTTCTGGATTACCCAAAATTTATAGAAAAAAAACACTTAACTTCCCTCTCATTATCAAATGCAGTCCATATTTACTCTCTCTTATTGATGACCCAATGTATTTGTACACCTCCTGATTCATTCTTTCACTCCACCCACCACGCGCTGCAGTTCCTATTAGACTTTCACAGACTTTCATTCTTCAATCCCTTTACATTTAAAAAAAAAAAAACACTGGGGCAGTCATGGAAAGCGAGCAGGCTGAATACCTCTTCTCCCCTGTAACCGTGTAAGCCCATTGCCCTCCTGTCCACCCCCAGTTTCAAAGAGGAGACAAATAGAAGTGGTACCCAACAGATGGCCCTATGCTTGGAAGAAAAGAACTGTAAATTCTCACTTTGTGACTGCCATTCCCAGAGCCCCTACACTGAACATAAGAAAACGACAGGCCCTCTGGTATGCCTGATCAGGTCTGTCCTTTGTAATGCCAGATCTATAAGAAACAAGACTGCTACAATTGCTGACCTTATTGAATCTTTAGATCTAGCCTGTATTACAGAGACTTTACTTGATGAAAATGCAGCATCTATCTTGGAAGTCGCAGTCTTCAAATTATTCTGTCATCCACAACTCAATACTGAACCACAGATGAGGTGGCGTGGAACTTAGGGTCCATACTTGCTCATTTGAGTGCATTGCTGCCCAGAGTTCTACAGGTTTAGGTTTCAAAGTACTTCTCATTTACTGCAGCCCTGGCGATGGAAAGTTATTGCTACAAGAAATTGCAGACTGTTGCTGGCCTAGTTTTGGAGCATGAAAGATGGCTCATCCTTGGGGATTTCAGTGCATGTGTTGATGATACTGTATGCCCTCTCACACCTTGGCCAAGACCTCCTGTGCACTATGAATGATCTGGGCCTCACACAAGTTATTCCTTATGATACACATAAAAGTAGCCACACTCTTGATCTTATCTTCAGATTATATTACAAGTCTCAGACCTAAAAATAAAATCAGTTACTTGGTCAGACCACCACTTAATTTGATTCTCAGTTGCAACCCCTCAAAATAGTATTTCTAGACTCCACTGGAAGACCTTGGAGTGTAGGTGATGGGAACCAATCCAGGCACCACGCAATTAAAGCTTTTCAGCTCCCAGGATGCATTATGGTCCACTCTCCATATACCCCGAGCCAGAGGCACCTCAGTTTTGTTGGTGCTTGGCCGTAGTCGGGTGACCATTTTGCAGGAGGGCTGTTCATCATCCCCTAAAGCTTATTTTATTTAGTTTACTAAAGGATAGAGCGCGCAGCAGCAGACTGAGGGACTTCTGCGCTGCCGCTCCGGTGCCGAGACGCCAGTACTGATCTGGGGATCTTGGCAGGCATTCCGGGGGGCGTTCCGGGGGGACCCTGCAGAGGTCCCAGACTGCACCCAGACGTCAGGGGACAGGCAAGGCGGGTCGCCACTTGTGACCCGCGTGTAATGGCAGTCGATGCCTCAGGTCTCGGGACAGACCGGAGGTGTTGAGTGTGGACGCAGGCTCCAGCCATCGTGCTCCCCTTGACCACCAGGGACCTATTGGTGCGGGAAACCAGCATCCCAGGGGTTAATAACCGGACAGGGGAGACAGCTTCTCTATTTATGCGGCTCCTCAGCTCAGCGCGCCTTTCCACTGAAGTCTGGCTGCCCTGAGCTGCTTTCCTCCTCCTGACACGCCCCCTCTGAGGTCTCTGGTGGCCATTTTCTAAAGTGCAGTCGCAGTTCTCCCAGGACAACGCGTTGTCCGGTCCCCTTGCATACCTCTCCCCAGGGTCAGCGTACTCTCCCCAGGGTCAGCGTATGTCGCAATATTTTCCAAATTAGTTTTTATCCACCACCAGGTGCAATCACCTCTATATAGATGGTGGTGTACCTTAGTAAGTGGAAACACCACTTTTATGTCAGCACAAAGGATTTAAATGGTCCACAATTTCAGGATCCTATATACACCCCGGTTTCACAACATCAGGGTAGACGAGCAGCTAGAACCAAGTGAGCAAAGAACCTTGGTGATATCACAACCATGTGACTGGCCGGGTGTTAGTCCCACTGTACTGCTGCAGCATGAGGAGCATGTGGCTGTATGGTGACAGATCATCAGATACACCCCCATCTATATTTTGGTGATTGCACCTGGTGGTGGATAAAAACTAATTTGGAAAATATTGCACTAGGAGGCGCTCTTTTCTCCACTTTTTATTTTATATATATATAATTCAATATTTCTGAGGTCTGTCACATACTGTTGTGTGCTGCACTGCCATATTTTGGCAATGGGTTTCTGCAGCTTGCATAAGCATAAGACAGCACCAGTATATTGCTCCCTGTTAGTATCTATAACTCGTGGTTGCTTTGTGCACACTGCGCTATTGTGCGTCATTTATCCTGCAGAAATGTCTGACAAGGGTAATGAACATTCCTGTACTTATGTCACAATCTTGCAGATTATGCACTGCAGTTTTCAGTGAGGAGGATGTGGTTCGGGATGGGTTATGTATGAGGTGCTATAACCTGCCATGTGCCTCAAACCCCCCGACATCAGTACAGGAGCCCCCTTGGTCGGCTTTTTCTCAGATGCTGACCTCCATTGTGGAACGTCTGGTGGCCCCGGGTGTTGTTCCTCCTATGTGGGTACCACAGCAGCCCATCCCTCACTCATAGGGACTCCAATGTCAGAAACCGAATGGGTCTCATCGGCCTAACCTCAAAGCTCTGAACAAGTGTCTCTGGCTGCCCAGGTTCAGGATGGAAACCTTATTATCCATCATACTGGCTATGGAACCTGGGGATTACATGGTATCACTGGACATTCAGGATCCATACCTACATGTTCCCATAATGCCTTCTCACCAGTGGTATCTGCGATTTGCTATACTGCAACAACACTTCCAGTTTCAGGTGCTGCCCTTTGGCCTATCCACGGCTCCAAAGGTATTTACCAAAATTATGGCAGTCATGGCAGCCCACCTGCGGAGTCAGGGTATCCAACTTCTACCATATCTGGACGACTTCTTGTTGGCGAGTTCTCCAGAAGTGCTTCACCACCACCTGCAACTAACAGTTGCTTGTCTACAAGCACACAGGTGGTTAATCAATTGAAAAAAGTCCTCCATTCCCTTACAGAGGATGGTTCATTTGGGAGCCGTTCTGGACTCTCACCAGCAGAGAATCTTTCTGACTCCAGAAAAGATCTCCACGCTGCAGCTGCGAGTATGCAGCTGTCTCCGCAGTCGCCGGGTGTCCACTTGGCGATGCAGGTTCTGGGATCCATGTTATCCACATTCGACATGGTGGAATATGCTCAGTTCCATTCTAGGCCCCTGCAGGGACTGATCCTCCAGGTGGAACGGATTACCCCACCGGATCAGCTCAGACGATGGTACTCTTCGGAGGTGCGGCTGTTCCTCTCTTTGTGGCTACAGACATCTCATCTAATCAAGGGTCGCCCCTTTGGATCCCGAACTGGATACTCCTAACAACAGATGCCAGTCTCCGGGGATGGGGCGCAGTGACCAGTCCACACTCCTCAAGAGTACGCCCTCTCATTCCTGCGAAGGCCTCCCCACCAGTTTTTCTGCACAGGCCCTCCTTCAGACAAAACCAAGGCCTTGCAGATCCAGAAAGCCATACAGTCCTTGCTGCAAACGGGTAATTGTACCAGTTCCACTGTCTCAACGAGGGACTGGATACTATTCTACTCTCTTTCTGGTTCAGAAACCGAATGGGTCTCATCAGCTTAACCTCAAAGCTCTGAACAAGTTTCTCACTAGCAGAGAATCTTTCTAACTCCAGAAAAGATCGCCGGGTGTCAGTCCACTCGGCAATGCAGGTTCTGGGATCCATGCAATCCAAATTTGACATGGTGGAATATGCTCAGTTCCATTCTAGGCTCCTGCAGGGACTGATCCTCCAGGTGGAACATATTACCCCACCGGATCAGAGCTCAGACGATGGTACTCTCTCCGGAGGTGCGTCTGTCCCTCTCTTTGTGGCTACAGACATCTCATCTAATCAAGGGTCGCCATTTTTGGATCCAGGACTGGATACTCTTAACAACGGATGCCAGTCTCTGGGGATGGGGCGCAGTGACCAGTCCACACTCCTTTCAGGGCCAGTGAACAACGGTAGAGGCATCCCTGCCCATCAAAATATTGGAACTTCAGTCTATGTACAGGGCCCTCATGATGGCAAAGCACATTCTTCACAGAAAGCCCGTGCAGGTTCAGTATGACAATGCCACCACAGTGGCTTACGTCAACCATCAAGGAGGCACTCTAAGTCGGGCAGCAATGACAGAAGTGTTACGCATTCTGACATGGGCAGAATCTCATCTCCCAGCCATATCGGCTGTGTTAATTCTGGGAGTTCTCAATTGGGAAGCGGACTTTCTCAGCTGTCACAACGTATATCCAGGAGAATGGTATTTTCACCATGAGGTGTTTCAACTCCTAGTGGACAAATGGGGTCTCCCAGCGGTAGACCTCATGGGCTTCCGACACAATTACAAGTTACCACTGTAAGGGTCCAGAACAAGAGATGCCGAAGCAAGCCTGGTGGATGCTCTGTCAGTAAAATGTACCTTCCGGTTTGTGTACCTATTTCCTCCAGTCTCCCTTCTTCCTCGAGTTCTTCGGAAGTTCAAGCAAGATGGAGGCACTGTCCTGCTGGTGGCTCCAGCTTGGTACTCAGATCTTTGGAGTCTCTCCATAAACACTCCGTTCCTGCTGCCTCAACGTCCGAACTTGTTGTCTCAGGGTCCTTGCCTTTACCCAGACCAGGATGGCGTGGCTCTTGAGACATCCCTCCTAAGGTCCAAATGATACTCTAGCTCAGTCATCAACACGATGCTTAGAGCGCGTAAACCTGCCTCCGCCAGGATCTACCGCAGATTGTTGCATACATATGGTGTCATACAAGAGTTTACAACCCTCAGGTGTTTCGAATTTCCAGAATCCTGGCCTTCCTTCAAGCTGGGTTAGACCTTGGCCTATGCCTGGGTTCGTTGAAAGTGCATGTCTCTGCACTGTCAGTGTGGTTCCAACGTAGAATTGCTCCGCTTCCGGATATCCACAGCTTCCTCCAGGGTGTTCTCCAGATTCAACCTCCCTTTGTCCCACCAGTGGCTCCTTGGGATTTGGCATTTGAACCACTAGATTCAGTGGATCTGAAGTGGTTAACAGTTAAGACTCTTTTTCTACTGGCCATTGCATCTGCCAGAAGGGTGTCAGGATTGGGAGCGCTCTCCTGTCGTGCTCCTTTTCTAATATTTCACCAGGACAGGGCGGTGCTTCGTACTCACCCTTAGTTCCTTCCTAAGGATGTTTCTAGTTTCCATTTTAATCAGGAAATTATAGTTCCGGCCTTTCTGTCTCCAGACCTCTCCGCAGGTGAGGCCTCATTGGATGTGGTCTGCGCCCTCAGGATTTATGTGGACCGTACCAGTTCTCTTTGGAAATCAGACTACTTGTTTGTGCTCTATGGATTTCAAGGGATGGCCAGCCAATAAACAAACATGGGCTAGATGGCCTCGTATGACTATCTCAGAAGCTTACACGCAGGCAGGCTTGCCTGTTCTGGCTTCTGTTAATGCTCATTCTACTCGGTCTGTGGGTCCCACATGGGAGCTCACCGTGGCGCCTTGGCTGTTCAGCTGTGTAAGGCGGCCATGTGGTCTTCTGTCCAGACCTTTCTAAGGTTCTATGCATTTGATACCTTCGCCTCTCAGGATGCTTCCTTTGGATGCCGTATTCTCCTCTCAGCACAGGAGCATCTCCACCCTTAAAAGGACTGCTTTGGGACATCCCCAAGGTCTCTCTGTGGAGCCTATGGACCCTGAAGAAGAAAATGAGAGTCATGGTAAGAACTTACCTTTGTTAACTCTCTTTCTTCGAAGTCCATAGGGTCCACAGGGCACCCGCCCTGATGCACCTGGCTTCATTTGGGCTATCATACTGGTCACCGGTTTCCTGTCTCCTCTGTGAGTGTGTTTCTTGAGTGTTCCAGTCTTCCTTCTCTCTTATCCTCCTACGGCCTTTGACTCATTACCAACTGAGGTGCCTCTGGCTCGGGGGTGGGGTATAGGGAAAGTGGACCCAATGCATCCTGGGAGCTTAAAAGCTTTAACTGTATGGTGCTCGGATTGGTTCCCATCACCTACACCCCAAGGTCTCGATGTGGAGCCTATGGACTTCGAAGAAAGAGAGTTAACAAAGGTATGTTCTTACCATAACTCTCATATTGGAATTGTCCAGGTATCGCCCAAGGATTGGTATGACTTCCCAGGGTCTTGCAGCAAATCTGAAACTCTTTGCAATATTCAGTCTTGATCCTTGTTCCCTTGTCCACTATTATAATAGGGATGTGACTGTGGATGCAATGGGTATTATCGCTCCTATGCGTATACAACCCTGAATACCGCCATCAAGCTTCTTGGTTTGACAAGTGTTAGCTCAAGAAAAGGGGTTGTAAACGTAAAAGATGATTGAGGAAGACTAACCTCGTAGAGAATAAGCTAAAACTAATCAAGCATATTGAAGAATACCAATGCACAATCACCCGTAAGAAAACTAAAGTTCTTGTCAAGTGAGATCATGGCAGCAAATAATAGGCCACCTGAGCTTTTTCATACAGTGGAGATGCTTTACAAGTCTGCATGTCTGCAGTCTGATGAAACCCTCTCCTAGTCAAGATGCAATGAGTTTGTAAACCTCTTTGCAAACCAAGTATCCTCTATACAGGTTGGAATCCCCATTGTGCCATGCTGTGTCTGCTCATGGGCCCCCTTGCTGTGTGGCTGCAAAGTGCAGACGGCCGCGGCTCCCCTAGGAGTGTGCGCGCTGACCTGCAGGGAGATTTAAAGGGACAGACGTGAAGTCACATTTGGCGCGAGATTTGAACTTCTCCCTATAAGAGGGGTCTCTGGCAACAGACAGGTGCCAGAGTATAGGCTCCATTACCTTACTCCAGCGTTCCTGCATATATTGGCTATCTGATCCTGATCTTGGATTTGTTTGTGACCCGTTTTCGTCTGATCCCTGGTACTGCGTTTGGTAATCTGGTTCTGACCTTGGCTATCCTCTGTGACCTGCATACGTCTGCTTCCTGGTACCGTTTTTTCCATTTGGTTCTAACCCGGCCAGTTGATTACGCTGATATTCTTCTCCACTCCATCCAGAGTTCACCAGCACCTGTATAAGGGAACCTATTCTGTGTGTCGGATGCAGCCAAGTTCATACCTTTATGCAAGGGTCCCTGGTGAATACCGCCGGCACATTAGACTCCGCGCCTCAAATAGGTCTAGCCAAACCCAAATACAGGTTGCATCCATGATCTACCCAAGAGTTGCGAAAGAATACTATGGCCAAAAAAGTAAATATGGATGCGGCTTCTAATTTTTCGCCACGTGACTTGCTTGAGAACTTTCTCACAAGAGTTAAGAAGCAAGAACAAGACCAGGCTCAGATTTTGCAGTGTTTGCAAACGCTGATTCAACGAGTCGGTATTACTCAGTCACCTCCAGTACAACTAGCTCCACCTTCTACGGTTACGGTACATGCTGCAGGTGCTTCCGCGTGATTAAGGATTCCGAATCCTTCAAAATATGATGGGGACCCTAAAGGCTGTCAAGGATTCCTAAACCAATACTCAATTCAGTTTCAGGTCCCGGCAGCAAATTTCCCTTCCAAAAGGATGAAAGTGGCCTATATGATTTCGCTATTGTCCGGTCAGGCTTTGGCTTGGGCGTCTCCTTTATGGGAAAGGAATGATCACAAAAGCGCAGAGTTCCTGACAGCTTTCCGGAGGGTCTTCGATGAGCCCGGGCGAGTATCTTCCGCAGGGTCGGCTATGCTGCAGTTGAAACAAGACAACCAATCTGCGGGACTGTATGCTGTGCAGTTTGGAACCCTTGCTTCAGAGTTAGGGTGGAACAATGAAGCAATGGTTGCTGCATTTATGCAGGGACTGTCGGATCAAATCAAAGATGTACTCGCATCCAGGGAATTGCCAACTTCCTTGGATGACTTGATCTCCTTGTGTATCCGGGTAGATCTTCGCCACAGAGATAGAGCCCGGGAAAAAGAACAGTCTCGTCGCTTCACCTTCAAGCTAGCTCCACGTTTCATGGCAACAGTAGAACCTCCAGAAGAACCCATGCAGATTGGGAAGTCTCGCGTCCCTGCTGCAGAGAGGGAAAGGACATTCAAGAATAAACTCTGTCTCTACTGTGGTAAACCAGGTAATCTTCTCTCTGGCTGTTCAAAATGTCAGGGAAACAAGGCGGCCTAATTGATCGAGGGGTGGTCAGATTAGGTGCCTTTCAACACACACCAAAAGACAATGTTGCTTCTCAGTTTTTCATTGATGTTACCCCAGTCCTGGGAAATTCCTCTGAGGTCATTAAGGCCTTTTTAGACTTGGGTGCCGATGGCAACTTCATTTCTGCTAAGAAGGTCTAAGAATTGGGTATTTTGAGTGTGACGCTACAAACACCTCTTTGTATCATTGGAGTGGATGGGAATAAACTTCCTACAGCCACCATCCACTCTCGGACGACAGAGATTACCATGCAAGTGGGCGCTCTCCATCAGGAATTAATTGTGTTCTATATACTCCAGCCAAAAGTCCAGTCATCCTGGATCTTCCTTGGCTCCACAAGCAGGCTCCTGGTCTAGATTGGAATGAACCTCAAATCCTGTCATGGGGTTCTCAATGCCATAGGTCCTGTTTGTCCTCTGTCAAACCTCCACACCGAGTTATTTGGAGTTTAGTCATATCTCCAGAAGATCAGCTTCATATCAGTCCTTCAGAGACGTATTCAGTAAAAAGGCCACTGAGACGCTTCCTGCTCATAGGGAGTGGGATTGCGCTATAGACTTATTGCCTGGGAAAGTGCTGCCCCATGGAAGAATCTTTCCTCTCTCGCTTCCCAGGCGGTATCCGAATACATTAAGTAGAATCTGAAAAGCATGTTTATGAGGGAATCTAAATCACACGCCGGAGCCGACCTATTCTTCGTAAAGAAGAAGGATGGGGGTTTGAGACCATGCATTGATTACCGGGGTCTGAATGCAATTACCATTAAAGACCAGTTTCCCCTACCTCTGATTTATGAGCTCTTTGATTGGATAAAAGGGCAAAGATTTTCACCAAGCTGAATCTTCGTGTGGCCTACAATTTAATCAGAATCCGATCTGGGGATGAATGGAAGATGGCCTTTAATACTCGTGATGGCCACTGCTAGTACTTGCCTTTTGGATTAAGTAATGCCCCAGCTGTTTCCAAAAGTGCATGAATCATATCTTCCGGGACCTGTTATATAAGTACATAGTGGTATACCTGGATGGCATCCTGATATTCTCTGAGGACATAGCGAGTCATTGCCGACATGTATGTGAGGTGCTGTCAAACTGCGGGCTAATCAGCTTTTCTGCAAGCTTGAGAAATGCTCCTTTGAGCAAAAGGAACTAACATTTCTGGAGTACATCATTTCGGGTTCTTGCCTTGCAGTTGTTAACTGGCCCCGTCCAGTCGGGTTGAAGCATTACGATTCCTCGGGTTTTACAACTTTTACTGCCAGGTTCATCAGGGACTACTCGTCCATCGCAGCTCCCATCACTGCTATTACCAAAAAAGGGTCAATAAACTTGTGTGTGGTCTCCTGTGCAAAAGAAGCTTTCATCCATTTAAAGCAATGTTTCCTTTCAGCACCCATTCTAAGACAACCAAATATTGACCAACCTTTTTCTTGTAAATGGACGCCTCCACCGTTGGTGTTGGGAAGTGCTGTCGCAGAGGGATAATGAAAAGAAGTGGTACTCCTGTGGGTTCTTCTCCCGGAAGTTCTCTGCGCCAGAGAGGAATTATGCTGTCGGGGATAAAGAACTTTTAGCCATCATGTTGGCCCTTCAGGAGTGGCTATACTTGTTAGAGGGAGCAAAATTTCCGGTGACTGTCTATACTGATCATAAGAATTTGATGTACCTCAAGACGGGATGTAGTCATGAGACCGGTGGCCCCGGCAAGGGATTTAACATAGGCGTCGAAATACCAACACATGTTAATCCCGACGCCGGAACACCGAGAGGACTCTTGACTGATTGTCCTTGGCCGGGGGTGAGTATACACTTAGCCGGGGATGGGGGGGGTTAGATTTAGGGACCCCTGGGAAGACAGGGTTAGGCACATCCACCCTGGGGAAGGTTAGGGGAAGGGGGGGTTAGGTTTAGGCACTAGGGGGAGGTTAGGGTTAGGCACTCCCCCGGGAGGGTTAGGGTGCGGGCAGGGGGGTAGGTTTAGGCACTAATGGGGGGAGGTTATGGTTAGGAACTAGGGGGGAGGTTAGGGTTAGGCACCCCTATGGGAGGGTTAAGGGGGAGAGGGGTAGAGATAGTATACTTACCTGCGCTGTTGAGATTTTCACCTATCAGGCTGCCGGCATCGGGATTTGAACTGCCGGGCTGACATCCGTCGGTCATTTGTACTGATTCCCCTTAAGACAGCCCACTATCTAAATTATCGCCAATCTAGATGGTCGTTATTTTTTGACCGGTTTAATCTAGTGATTACCTACCGTCCGGGTAAGAAAAACATCAAGACTGATGCCCTATCCTGAGCATATAGTTCTACTGAAGTAGAGGAAGTAAAGGAGGACAAGTCCATTCTAAATCCTGTTTGCTTCATAGCTGCCACCACCAGGGCCAAGATTCCGCCTGGAAAAACATAGCTCCTAAACTCTGGGCCAAATTACTTTGGTGGGCGCATTCATCATGTTTCAGTGGGCAAGCAGGAGTCAAAAGAATCTTGAAGCTAATCCTCTGGTGGCCGACGGTTCGTCAAGGTGTTAATGACTTTGTGGCAGCTTGTCTAATTTGTGCTCGGCACAAGGTTCCGCTGCACTCTCCATCAGGTCCCCTGTTGCCACTACCAGTGCCTGATTGTCCATGGACTTCGTGATAGATTTACCTTCATGCCAAGGGTTCAACATTATCCTGGTGGTGGTGGATAGGCCACCCACTTGGTTCCATTAAAGGGTCTACCTTCACCATCGAAGTTGGCAGAAATATTCATATGAGAAATCTTTAAAGTTGCATGGGTTTCCTAAAGACATTGTTTCGGATCGAGGGTGCAGTTTACCTCAAGATTGGTGCTTTGGCATCAATCTGAGCTTCTCGTCGGCTTACCATCCCCAGAGTAATGGCCAAACAAAGCAAATAAACCAGGATTTGGAGAAGTTCGTTTGGATGTATGTTTCAGCCAATCTGTCACCGAGGATTGAATTTGCCCACAATAACCTGGCACTCTCCATTTTTTACTCAGTACGGTTTGCATCCTATGTTACCGGAGTTACCAGGTCTTCGATCAGTGTCACTTCCAGCCGTTCGTGGGACAGTGAACCGGTTTTTTAAGATCTGGAAGAAGGTATAGAGGAATTTATGTAAAGCCTTTTCAAGGTGTAAACTGTTTGCGGACAGGAAGAGGAGGAGGGGTCTAGTACTGAGCCCTGGTGATCAAGTCTGGCTGTCAACCAAGTACTTGCGATTAAAAGTTCCTACCATGAATTTCGCTCCCAGACTTATTGGTCCCTTTCAGATTATACAAGTGATCAATCCAGTGGCATTTAATTTGAAACTTCCAGGCACTCTCAGAATACCCATATGTGTTTCATATTTCTCTTCTAAAACCCCTATCGTTTCTCAACACCTTGCAGCCCTCCTCCTGTGATTCCGGTAGACCATCAGGAGGAATATGAAGTGAAACAGATTTTGGATGCCAGGGTTTCTAGAGGAGCGTTTCAGTTCTTGGTGGATTGGAAGGGGTATGGCCCTGAGGAGTGCTGCTGGGTCAAGGACTCAGATATTCATGTGCCTCAGCTCCTTCAGAAGTTCCACCAAAGGTGTCCTAACAAACCATTTGTGGGGTGTTCAGTGCCCACCCCTAGAGGGGGGTGTAATGTCACAGTGCGCCAGACTCCGGCTGTTTCTTACTAGTTCCACCAGCACTGGAATCCCAGCGGGCGGGGAATCCCCAGCGCCCGCTGCTGTGTCTGTTCCCGGGCCGCCTCGCTGTACAGCTGCAAAGTGCAGGTGGCCGCGGCTGCAGCTAGGAGTGCGTGCGCCGACCTGCAGGGAGATTTAAAGGGACAGATGCACCAAACATGAAGTCACGTTTGGCGTGTGATTTGAACTCCTCCCTATAAGAGGGAGTCTCTGGCAACAGACAGGTGCAGGAAATAGGCACCATTACCTTACTCCAGCTTTCCTGCATATATTGGCTATCTGATCCTGACCTTGGATTTGTTTGTGACCCGTTTTTGTCAGATCCCTGGTACTGCATTTGGTAATCTGGTTCTTGGCTATCCACTGTGACCTGCATACATCTGCTCCCTGATACCAGATTGTCCATTTGGTTCTGACCCGGCCTGTTGACTACACTGATATTCTCCGCTCCATCCAGAGTTCACCTGCACCTGTATAGGGGAACCTATTCTGAGGGCCGCGGCCTGTGTATCGGACGCAGTCTATACCTTTATGCGAGGGTCCCTGGTGAATAATTCTGTATTTCAAAGATTCCTAGAAGGGTAATAGTCACAAATGGATACTGTGTATTTATACAGGGATCGGTATGAATGCCCACCGGACCTATGTCAGAAGACCGGCGCCACTGACAATCCAGATCGTTAGTACACCAACTAACCTATCACTGGGTCTGGGGAGCAGAACCCCAAAAAAGCCGGCGAAGGCCAGACACCCCAGGGAAGCATACCAGTGAAAGACTAAAGTTTTAATATGTGTTAATAAGAATAAAGCAAACACTATGTGTTAATAAGTGATACATAAGTGAAAGGTGTAATTAAAATGCTAAGAAAAGAATAATAAAGAAAAAAAATATATATGTATATATATATATATATTTATATAAATTTTAATATTGCTTTTGCTGTGGAACTACAGTTACCAGCGGGCCCGTAATGCTCCGCATGCTGGTACTTGTGGTTCTCCAAGTACCAGCATGCAGGGGAGGCTTGCTAGGATCTGTAGTTCCACAGCAAAAGACAATATTTTTACTTTTATCAAATGCACTACACTATCAACCCAGCACCCACCACCCCAGAGGTGCCGGGGATAGCCCTGGGCTATCAGCCTGTGTGGGGTGCCCTGGAGAGGGTACACCCTTATTAGGGGGATCCCCGGCCTGGGCTGACAAGCGGTCAGGATTAATGCTTTGGCTGGGGGGGCCCAGTGAAAGGGCTCCCCTGGCTGTGGCATTAGCCCATCCCCCCACCCCCCCCGCTAGAAAAAGTCTGGTGCTGGTTCTGGATAATACAGGGGGACCCTACTCATTTTTTCCCCCTGTATTTCCAGGACCAGATCAGAGCCCAGTGCTAGTTGCGCAAAATACGGGGAACCCCTACATCATTTGTCCCCCATATTTTGGCAACCAGGGCTAGTTCTGACTCGCCCGGTGCTGGTTGTGCTTAAATACGGGGAACCTCTACATCGTTTGTCCCCCGTATTTTTCACAACCAGCACTGGATCACTAAGCCAGGGGCTTGTTGCTCTTTTGGGGGGAGTGGACACACTGTTTTTCTTTTTCACAGGTTATTAATTTTTATTAGACGGACGGACGGAGATCCGTCCATGCATCTGTGTCTTCATGCTTGCAGCACAGATCTCCCTGATCCATGCCTGCAAGCATCGTATGCGGATCCAAAAGACAAATTGTACAGGCATAAACACTGTAGGATATGTCGCAGGATCGTGTACGAGATTGGCAGATCTTGCCTGCTGTAGGCAAGATCTGAAGATGCAATGTACGACCCGCGGGGACGCGCATCTGCATTGTGATCATGAGTGGACACTCGCGATTTGCACATATTTTACACGATCTGTCGTTCTGATGCATCAGAATAGGGCGAATCCTGTAAAATATCGTCTAGTGTGTTGTAGGCACCTTAAACTCTGTATTCTTGTCAAGAGTAAGTTCCTGTGACAGAGTATTAGTATACAAAGTATCTTTAAATTATTGCCCTTCAATTACATTATCTAATGTACTATCTGTAAATGTTGAGGGTGACTGATGTGTTTGCGGATGCTTAGATATAGGCCCCGACGAGGCTCGACATTTTGCTTGTTGCGCATACTGGGATGTAGTTACCCCAAATGCTGTGGGGGACTTTGCTTGTTGCGCATACTGGGATGTAGTTACCCCAAATGCTGTGGGGGACTTTGCTTGTTGCGCATACTCGGATGTAGCTGCCCCAAATGCTGTGGGGGACTTTGCTTGTTGCGCATACTCGGATGTAGTTACCCCAAATGCTATGGGGGACTTTGCTTGTTGCGCATATTGGGATGTAGTTGCCCCAAATGCTGTGGGGGATTTTGCTTGTTGCGCATACTCGGATGTAGTTGCCCCAAATGCTGTGGAGGACTTTGCTTGTTGCGCATACTGGGATGTAGTTACCCCAAATGCTGTGGGGGACTTTGCTTGTTGCACATATTGGGATGTTGTTTGCCCAAATGCTGTGGGGGACTTTGCCCAAAAATCGCGGTTATCGCATCTAAGCCTTTCCTGCATAGCTATAATTTCCGTTAGTAAATTACTCTGCATTTCTCTCTCAGTGGCCATGAACCGCTGCAGTCTGGCATTCTCTTTAGTCTGCCATTCCGAATCTAGGTCGCGTAGTTGTTCACATAGAATATTTGTCATGGCTTTGGTAGCAACCTCTACTTTGCTCTTCTTCTTTTAACGTGTTGGCACTGTGAAAACTGAGAGTAAAAGAGAGAAACCATTAAGCAACAGATGTAAAAAATATTTGAAACACAGGAAACACAAAATAATAAATGGCCCAAATTCAAAAAGCAGCACGTCTCCTTGCACGCAGTGACCATCCTCCACTACAAGCTGAGCGCAGAAACAATATGGTTTCATTCAAACACCCTGTACCTCTTTAATATAGAAGCATTAAAGTAATGGTTTAATTAACCTAATAGCCAAAATATGAATTTCTTTTTACCAGAGAAAATATACTAGAAATTGAAATAGAACATTACATAGATTAATGCAACAGAACATATAGTTAATTGAATTTAAACTTACTGTTACTGCATAGGGTGGGCTTTTCTCCCTGGGTCTGTGGCTCAGACTCTGATTCTTGGCTTTGCGATGGAGCGGTCACATCTGTGCCAGTGCTTGGTTCAATGATCATGGTGTTAGATGAGTCCTCATCTGGGTCATCATTAAATAGGACCTTCGATAATGCCGGGCTCTGCTGGCTGCTCTCAGGAGTTGTTGAAGGCGTGTCTGTCGTTGTTGCAGACAGTGTGCCAGCACCACTTGATGAAGATAGGGCAATGGGGTTGCATAGTGCTGTGTGTCCAAAAGCGGAACTGCATAAATCTTATAAGAGCCACTCTATTCTTCCCACACCACTGCGATTACGATTGTGGTCATGAACCTTTGTATATTGCTTCTTTAGGCTCTTTAGCTTATTAAGGACTTGCTGCTGTGTCTTCACAATACCCCGGCTGGCCAGGATTTTTGCAATGTTGCCATAGATCATGGCATCCTTAACAGTGTCTGTGATTTGAGCTTTTATTTCCTCCTTTCCCCTCACATGTAAGAGCTCACGGACCTCCTCATCCTTCCAATTTGACATGATTGCAACCACCTGTTCACACCTGGCACCCCTCTCCTCTCCGAACACCTGGCACTCCACTCCTCAGCTCTCCAAACACCTGATACTGCATTCTCTCCCCTGTCAGCACCAAATCCACCTTGTAGTGCGGTCCTCTCTGCAGCATGTATGGCAGCTGTTCCGGCACCTAAATCAGCCTTGTAGCACTGCACTGCACAGAAATCCCCCTTGTAGCGCAATGTGTGGCCTCTGTCCTCCCCTCTCCAGCTGCAGCTGCCGCTGATGATGCCATCAACAGGCAGCTGCGTCCGGCCAATCACAAGCTGTTCGGTGAAGCCCTTGAATAAATTCCCGGGTAGCACCATTCAGATATAAGCAGGGTAATTTCCCGGGACTTAAGTCCCAGGAAATTCCCTGGTCAATTTGAAGGGTGGCTACCCGGCAACGTGTTCCCGGGTACGTACCATTCAGACATACGCGGCAACCCGGGAATTTGGCTGAGGCAGGCCAAATTCACGGGATTCTTGGTATGTCTGAAAGGGGTATTAGTGGGGTGGGAAAGTTTCAGCTTGTTTCTTATCTAACACATTAGCATAATCTTGATAATGACAGGCAAATCATTTCCAGGTTTCAAGGTTAGAGGACTTAAGGTGCGTATCCACTACGCAAGAGTGAAACGACTGTACAATTACAACATTGTAATCGTTCAATCGTTCATCATCCTGTGCAGTGGTTAATGTGCCCACACTGAACGATATGTCGTTCAGTGCAGGCACCCTCCTTCATCCCCAAACATGCACAACCTGACGATCTCGTCAGGTTAGCCTGCATGTTCAGGCGATGACAAATGCTGACAACGGCCAGCGGGAGCGCACATCGCTGGTTGTTGCCAGCATAATTACTGCACGATTAATGAGCGATTGAACGATAAAGATGTCGCAATCGTTCAATTGCTCATTTTTCTTGTGTAGTGGATACGCGCCATTAGAGAAAACCATCCAACTAACCACTGTCCAACTTCTGGGGCAAATGCAGGTATCTTAGGGAGGGGGCTGTTCTTTGTATGCATGTCGTGTGTGTTTTCAATATAGTTCCAGCACTCACTTGGTATTTGTAAAGGCTGCCCTCCTCAAACACATACAGAAGAATGTAGAAAAATGGCAGCACTCCAGGGTCTTAAGTCCAAGTCCTTTTATCAAGGTAATGTGAATCAAACTGACAAAGTCTTACCATAAGTAGTAAACACCACTAGTGACTTCCTCTCTGTCTGGTCATGTGTAGTGCGCCGGTGTCCGGATCTGATGATGTGTACTTCCGCAGAGCTCACTGGTAACTAGGAGCATCCTGCACACATCTGGTAGAGAGAGTAATTAAAACAAAAGGACATAAAATGTAAAGTATTCATCACCAAGAGGAGCAATAAGAGTATAAACCTTTTTACGTAATGTAAGGGCAAAAAAAATCTATTAGATGGTTCACTAAATCCTCCTTCGTAGGCTATCACTCCCCATCTGCAAAGCAGCCTGTAACACAGTAACCCTCCCCCCACACACACACCCTCATCTGCATGACAGACCACTCTTCCATCCCTGGGCGGCTTCAGCTCAGTGCTGGGCGGGTGCCAGTTTCCAGCCATCCGGCACTCGCCTCAGTAATTGTCCCCTTGCTGCTGGTGGTTCCTCTCCCCAGCTGCTGTGGGGCTGCCAGCATCTCCTTTCCTCTGGCTCCTGGTGGTAGAAGGTATTTTCATAGGGACATGTGCACCACTCTGTGCAAAATGTAAAGGCGCAGGCTCATGCAAAACCTGGCATCATGGTGGTTGCTTCTAGTGACTTTTTGGGTCTGACTGTGGTTTTCTTCTTACCTGATTCTGCATGTTTCCTGGTACCACATTGCCCGCCTGGTTCAGTACGTGCCATGGCACCTAGTTTTCTGCCTGATCTGCCATGCCCACACTATTAGGCCATGCCCCCTACAGTACCCAGGCCTGTCACCGCTCTCTATGGTCCTGAATTTTCATAGCTGCTAATTGTGCTTCAATCAAAGTTGCCTCAGCGCCCACTGTTTGATCCTTTTTTATTATTTCATATATTATGAGACTACTCAAGTACTGATGTGGACTCCAGTAAGATGAGAGACATTAATGATAGGATTACTGTTCTGTATGGTTGGTTTCTTTCTGTTGGAAATGATCTGTGTGCAGGTGTTGATAATGCAGGGTTATATAGGCACACACCAGCGGATCACTCAAACTATGAAAAGCCCAATTAATTAACCAGTACTGCTGGTTTATTGATAAATAACAGGTAAAGTCTTATTCACTGTTACATGTACACTGGTCATGTATTGAAGCTTGAGAGTAAAAAGGTCCTATACAGCTCACCAGCTGATGAATTTATGCTGCTTGCAGATAGTGATGCAGGATGCTGGAAAAGGTTTATGTAGGTATTGTCACGATCCATGCAGTTCCTCTGCACTGCCTGTGGTGTCGCTCACCTTGGTGGTTAGGATTCAGTACGTCTCAGACACTATACTTGTAATTACATGGACTAATTGTCTAAATTAGCGGCTGTGGGCCGCACTGGGACTTGCTATTTATTCCTGCTCCTTTCAGTGATCAGGGTTAGATCATCAAGTCTAACCTGTGAGTATTACTCTGTGGCAGTTTCCCTTTGGAGGATCCTGGCTCCTTGCTTCCTGCACTCTCTATGACTTCCACCAGAGTGTTCCTGTGTCTAGTGACTTTCCAGGTGTCTGGACCCATTTGATACTCCCTGGGTATTGGACTCTTAATGTTTGGACTTTAAGGGCCAAATGTAATAGGGTGAGAGTTTAGAAAATGTGAGAGAAAACTCTCACATTTTTAAGCTCAGCCAATGTAATAAAGTCACAGAACATGCAAACTTGCCTGTTTTTCAGACTCAAAAAACTGTCAAGATTTAAACTCTCATCCAGGTGTTTCCTGATTTGAAAATACAACTCAATCAATGTAGTAGTGTGAGAGTTTTACTGCAAAACTGTCACATTTTCTAAACTCTCACCATATTACAATTAGCCCTTAGTATTCTTAGCAAGTCAGACTCTGTCATTATACCTGTGTCCATCTGAGTATCAGTGTTTCTTGCAAGTATTCCTGTAGGATTCACCTGTTTATACTGCATTACAGCAGAAGATTCATCTTCTGAGCTTAAAGACTGTTTTCAGTTCTCCCCTATGTGTGGATAATCTTCATCTTGCTCAGCTCTGCCATTTCCGGTGCCTACAGAAGTTTTTTATCATTAATAGACTTTATGAACTAAGCCAACTGCTCAGTGCTCAGGACTATTTGCATACAATCTTGTATGTTCCTTGTAGCAGTTTCATCTGATATATTCCAAATACTATTTGTGTATTACCCTGCATATCCCTTGTGCGTGCAATAATCCTGCCTCTGTTTATTGATTATACCTGCTTACCCTGCACATCCTGTGTAGTTTAATAAAGCTTTAAGTTAATTTCTTAACTTCTTGGTTTTTGGTAGCCATTTAAATTCACTGATGCTGGCAATCATTACCAGAACTTCTTCAAACCTTGGATTTAGTCTCCTTGGATTCAGTCTTCTGGCTCCTGGTGTTCCTGCAAATAAGATTATAACAGCCAGCATTTAGAGGGAGATGCATTTCACAATCTTTTATAGAGGTAATTTGTCCACATGCAGGTGTTTTACTGGTGGATTGTATTCCACGCCTTCACTCCCGAAATGTGACAGCTCTAAAGCATCTTTATTTTATATTATAAAAGGTTTTGTTATTAAAAAATGTTAAGTAGATATATAATATTTTAAATACATTTATGTTGTGAGTGCAATCTTTCCCAACATAAGTATCATTGCCTTAATAATAGACAGGACTGCAGGCCTTTGTTATGGCAGTGCAGCAGGTCTTGAAAAAGCTAATACCAGCGAAACGCGCGTCGGCGTCTGGTCCCGCTGTGTTTCATGATTTATATCCATCATTTATGCTGAAATATATTATGTGTTTGCAATGTGACAGAGACCTCGTATAGAAAACTAACATGCATATACACGGAGGTCTGAAGCAAACACAGTTAATGTGTGTCTGCTCAGCGTATCCAAACTACCACACTATGAGATCAATATAACAGCACTGATTCCCCATTGCTCCCATGTGATTTACCTATGGTGGATGAACCCTAATCTGTCCTGTGAGAGAGGACAGTCGGCATAAGCACACAAATAAATTTGCAATACAGAGATTAGTGGTGTGGTTGGTGGCTAATAGAGCTGCATCATACCAGGAGGAATATAGAGCTGTTCATTAAGAAAAAATCCAGTACTCACGTGGGGTTGGTGCACAAATATACAACTGTCTTATGAAAGACAGTCTGTAACAATATATCACACCTATACTACGGAGAATGGTCTTATTTAACATACTGTATATTAGATGCGGTATTACTAGATATATGAACATTAGGCTGTACTGCTGTAAGTCTTTATATTTTGTCTAAGAGCTCTTATGTTATTAATTCATAAATATGATGCTATCCTGTGAGAGATGGAAGCATATCATGATATGATGAATGGAATTTGTTAAGCGCACAAAATAAACTAAAGGGGCCAATACACGGTGCGATTTCCAAATGTTCTAATTTCGTGTACGATTGTACTTGAGATTCTTCCCTTGAAATTATTTATGATTTGTGGCAACAAATGGAACGATTGTACAAATGAGCATACGATTAGATGTGTCGTAAAGCAATTGCAAATCGTTTACGATAGACCATATGCAGCAAACAACCTCACGATGCATCTGCTGGAATCTCAGTAGGGGAGGGCTTATCTAGGGGGTATAAAAGGCAGCATCCACTTTAGATCTGGGCACACTCTGCTCTGTGACTAATGAGGCTTGGTTTTATACCCTGCTGAATGTTGTACTTTGCTAGTGTGCTCTACTTTGTATTGCCTGGCTCTGCAAAGTGGTTTTGAGATGGATTCCAGGAACGAGGAGGATGAGGTCTTGCTGGATCAAGGAGTGGTTCAGGAGGAGGGAGACTCGCTCCCATATGCCCCTGCTGAAGAAGATTAGGGAGAACAAGCTGGATGATTACCGCAACTACCTGCGTATGGATGATGCCACATTCCTGGAGTTGCTGCATCTGGTGACCCCCTATATACAGAGGCAGGACACCAACATGAGGAGGGCCATTCCGGTGGAGGAAAGGTTGGTGGCTACCGTGATGTACCTGGCTACAGGAAGGTCTTTCGAAAACCAGAAGTTTGGGAAGCTCATTTTCGCCCAGGCTTTGGGCCACCTAATCCCAGACACCTGTCAAGCCATTGTGAATGTCAGGCCCGGGTATGATTTTTTCCCAGTTTTAGGCTCAGTAGCCGGGGGACTAGGGTGAGTCAGAGGCAGCAGACGAGGAGGTAATATATAAGTTTTCCTCATAGGCTACTCACAGATGTTGGCGAGACCTACTCCAGGGCGCGGAGTCTAATCCACCCGATGGTATTCACCAGTGACCCCCCCCTCCAAGCGGAATATGGGTTTCGCTGCACCAGGTGAACAGGTCATGGCCCCTGGAGTAGGTATCTGAGAGCAGCAAGAAGACAAGGGACAAGACCACTAATATACTGGAGGGACAACTAGAAGGACTAGCAAGATGGGGCAGTTGCCAGTAGCGTTGGGGACAACTCTGGGATTCCGGATAATGTTTGCCACAGATAGCTGCAATGGGACACCAGATGCTGAAAGGTAAAATAGTTCTAGTGGTTGATCCGGTTGCTGAATAGTGGAAATGAGCCCCCGAGTATCCAGACGCTAAATAGCGATGGGTAACAGCTTGAAGTGAATCAGACGCTGTGTAGCGATGGATGACAGATTTGAGTGAACCAGACGCTGTATAGTGATGGATAACAGCTTTGAGTAAAACAGACGCTGTATAGCGATGGATGACAGCTTTAAGTAAACCAAATGCTGTATAACGATGGATGACAGCTTTGAGTACACCTAGACAATGTATAGCAATGAGAATCATTGGGCTTGCAACTTGATGGAGAACACTAGAGAATAGTGTTGAGCCTAGGACACAGTCTCAGCAAATGAAAACTAGAGAAGCGAAGTTGCACAGGCAACTTCCTGTTCCAAGAGTCAGACTAAAATACCCCTAGGTAGCTGGTCATTGGTCGAATGATTCAGCTGACCGACCACAGGCTGCCATTGGAGGATAATGATCAGATGACACGAACCAACATGGCAGCGTCCATGTCCACGCCAGTGGTAACCAAGACGCTCACATGAGGATTCTAGCGGACCCTGGGGAGAATACTCCCTGCTACCGGTCCCTAGGCCTAACATCCACATGCCTCAGAGCATGCAGACGGGAGAGATAAAACTTGTTGATATTTTAAATTTACAATACTTTTAAAAAATTTCAAATTGGGGTGGCTCCTCATCCTCCACCAACATGGCTCTGTTAAGAACCTCAGAGGAGGATGTGGAGGGGTTGGTGGGTTCAGGATTCAGGTAAGTGGGATGGGATGGGGTTGGCCCCAGTTGTGTGGCCTGGTAGCTTGGTGGTGGGTATGAATAGGATGATGAAGACCCATAGGGTGGCTGGACTGTAGTCAGGAGCAGAGGCTCATCTGTCAGCCTCATTGTGCTGGACATATGTTTGAATTTCCCCCAAACAATGTCATATATGAGCTTTTCTGCAGGAGCTGCTGTTGTTCCTCCATAGCCCTTAAACTGTTGTGGGTGTGCCCAGGTTGTCAAACATGTCAGGGGTTTGGGCGAGGGCATGCTCGACTTGTCACAACAGGGGATCTGGATGAAGCTGGGTTTTGCGCTGGTATCTTCTGCACTTTGCAGCAGGCTGACTCACTTCGGGCTCACTCTCGATTGGCTGGAGTATTTGCGGGCTAAAACTCCTGTCCAAATCAGGCGTAGCAGACTGTAGGACAGAGCCGGCCCTAGCCATTTTGGTGCCCTAGGCAAAATTTTGGCTGGTGCCCCCTATTAGATAATCCCACCACCAATCTTATGCCGGGTACATACTAGACAATATGACATCCAATCCGGCCGGCTCGAACGACATATTGGGCACTTTGTCTAGTGTGTACCCACTCTGTCACTGACGATGCGCACTCCCACGCAACATTGCCCGTAGGACCTACATGCAGGCCCGACAGGCGGCCGTTATGCTGCCGAATGGCCCCCACCGTCAGTCTATTGCTGCTGGATTCGGCAAATATGTACACACTTGCTGATGCCGGCACCCCACCATACACACACGTAAATATTTATATGAATTTTATATATATATATACACTGTATACACACATACACATACATACTGTATAGTATCAGACTTGGGCGTGAAGGGCCCACCAGGAAAATGCAACAAAAGGGGCCTACTGTAGGAGTGTGGCCAGCCAAGTAGGTGTGGTCATTAACTGGAGGGATATGGCAAGATAATTTTGGGAAATTAAAGATTAAAAAAAAAGTATGAATGGAGGCCAGATTCTAATGACAAATATAACTTTCCAAAAAGTGCACAATTAAGGGGAAACTGGAATTGGAGGTTGTAGCAGGATTACTGGCAACTAAGAGAAGGATCAGGACCAGTAGGAGCAGTGGCGGATCCGGGGAGGGACAATTACGGACAAATGAATTGTATGAAATGGGGTACCGAAAGGGATTAAGGTAGAGGCTAGTGGAGAACGGCTTGGTTAGAAGGGGGTAGTAGTGAACAGAAAGGTGTAGATCAGGCATGTCATACTCAAAATCCCAACCGGGCCAAATATTCAAGGTCTAAAGGCCCATACACACCTTAAGATATATCTGTCCAATCTGTCTGGTGGGAAGAAAAATCTGGTAATGTATGGGAGCAAATAACAATAGAAATTTGCTCCCAAACACTGGAAAATGAACCAGATTTTCCTTCCCACCAGATTGGACAGATATATCTTTAGGTGTGTATACAATCTCCGAGTGTGCGCAAGAAAAAAAAAACCTGTGTTATTCCCCCTTATATATCACTGTTTGGTACCCTCCTCCAGTCCAGAGGCAGCCGGTACAGCAGCCGGAATTCATTGCACTTTCGCTAGTATAGCTATATTGGGCCGCAAAAATATGCAATAGCAGCCGCATGCGGCCCACGAGTTTGACATGTCTGGTGTAGATGAAACAATGTTCTCTTACTGGAATCCCTAATATAAATCTGTCAATATGTCCCCAAAATACAATATAAAAGAGTAACAAAACAGCCACAGACAGGTGCACATACAAGTAACCACATGCCCGCAGACAAGGACACAGGTACGCCTATACCCTCATGGACAGGGGCACAGGTACGCCTATACCCTCACGGACAGGGGCACAGGTATGCCTATACCCTCATGGACAGGGGCACAGGTACGCCAATACCGTCACAGACAAGGAAATAGGTACACCCATGCCTGTACAGATGGGCACATGTCCACAGAGACAGTGCACACACAGGTGACACCATGCCCACACAGACAGGGGCACAGATAACCATCATGTCCATACAGAAAGGGGCACAGATAACCCCATGCCCGCACTTATACAAGCACAGTGCAGAGGTAAGCACAACACACTAAAAACACGGAGCTGATAACCACAAAGTAACACAGCTCCCCATTACAGTCTAAGAATCAATGTAATAATATATATGAATGGTGACAGCTTTTCCTCTTTATAATAAAACCAATCAGCAGCAAGTTTGTTATAATACCCAAAAATGTATATGGGACATTATTTTAACTTTTCAAATATCTGTTATGCTGGGTTTGCTCCAGGCAGAGGGCACAGAGTTATGGACTGAGAGTTTTCACACACACATGTAACCACCATGCAGTCTCAGCACACATCATGCAGTCTCAGCACACATGCACACACCATGCAGTCTCAGCCCACAAGCACACATGCACACAACATACAGTCCCAGTAAAAAAACAGACACATATGTAGGCTCACTTCACATACATACTCACATACATACATACAGCCTCAGCACATGCTTATACACACAATTTATAAACGGGGAAAGAGCAGCACTGCTGGGGAGTTATTGTAGTTAGTACTTACCATCAAATGGGCAAAGAACCTTGATGATGTCACAACCATGTGACCTTCTGGGGAGGAGTCAGTGTTGTTGTTAGTCCCGATGCACTCCTGGAGCATGGAGCTGTGAATGTATTGTGACTGTTCAGGTAAGACTGAGTCAGATCCCCCAGGGCCGGTATCCATGCCGCTGGCTCCTTCCCCTGAATACACCAGCCATCCAGCATCCTTTGCATCAGTCATAGGATGTTCCGCAGGGGCTGCTGGGAAACGTAGTCCCATCCACCACTGTAACGCTGGTCACAGAGGTGGAAGGGACTAAATTTCCCTGCAGCCCCTGTGGAACATCCTTTGACTGCAAAGGATGCCAGCAGCTCACGTGATATTGGTGTGTTTTATAAAGCAGGAACAGCTGAGTGACCTTCGGGGCTGGGAGAAGCTGCAGAGCTGAATGCCCCTGGGCATTCCAGTCACCCTAGGCGACATTTGCTTAGAATGCCTATGCCTAGGGTCGGCTCTGCTGTAGGAGGAGAGATAGAGAAAAGATTAATCTTTATATACTGTAAAGTCTAATTTTGTTGTTTCTTTTTTATTCCAGTTCCCAACAACGGTGGAGGAGTGGCAGACCATTGCTGAGGAATTTGAACGCCGGTGGAATTTCCCCAACTGCGGAGGAGCTTTTGATGGCAAACATATCTGCATTACCCCGCCTGCCCACAGAGGCTCCTTTTATTATAATTATAAGGGGTTTTTTTTAGTATAGTGCTGATGGCAGTGGTAGATGCACACTATGAATTTATTTTTGTTGATGTGGGCAAAAATGGCCTTGCTTCAGATGGTGGGTCATTCAAACAAACTTTATTTTGTGAAGGACTTACCAGCAACCGTCTGAATTTGCCATCAATAACGGTTACCAAGCACGCCCTAAACTATGTTTTTGTGGCAGAAGAGGCATTTGCTCTATATGAGCAGTTACTAAAGCCGTATGGACAAGGGGCCTGACAAAAGAAAAGCGCATTTTCAACTACCACCTATCCAGGGCACGTTGAATAGTTGAAAATGCGTTTGGGATTCTCAGTAGCCGGTTCAGGATATTCCATACGGCTATAAACCTTTGTGTGGATAAAATTGATTCTGATTCTGATTGTTATGAGTTGCATGAAGGAGCCAGCATTAGTAGGGCATGCTGGTTCTAGTAGTGCTAGTTGGAGTTCCCAGGGGTGACTCCCAGGTAAGCTGGCTCTCAATTTGGGTGCATTTATGTATGTGCCCTGAATTTCTATGACCATATAGTCTTCATATATTGTTGCAGGTATTATTCTGTGTGCTGAGGTACTATAGGGGGTTAAATCCCCCTCCTTTTTCTACTTAGTGTGACCCCTCCCTTTCATGCACCTGATTAGTACTGCTGGATTGATTGAGCAGCTGCCATTTTTGTTTGTTTGTTATGAGTTGCATGAAGGAGCCAGCATTAGTAGGGCATGCTGGTTCTAGTAGTGCTAGTTGGAGTTCCCAGGGGTGACTCCCAGGTAAGCTGGCTCTCAATTTGGATGCATTTATGTATGTGCCTTTATCATGAGGCCTTACATTTGATAAAATTATATATGTGCCTTTATCATGAGGCCTTATAATTGGTATATTTTACATTTGGGGTGAACGTTTGGGTGTAGGGCCCCCGGGACTGGTCTGGCTGGGCCTCCTCAGGGCATCACCACTTAATACACATAGTTGCTTTTCACATCACCTTTTATGTTTGTTTATTATTCATGTATTTTTTCACATATATTTTAACCTCTCATTCCACACTTAATGATTACTCACACACAGCTATACTTTACACTGCACTGTCACTCTTTTTCCATTTTCGTGTGATGCCCTGGGGGGGTCCTGGGCTGGATGTTTTTTTTAGGGTGCACTGCGCCCCGGACGTGAACCCCTTAGTATTAGGGACTGCTGGTAGCAGAGAAGCCGTGACGTGGCCCAGCAGCCTCCCATGTATTTGCAAATGCATGCAACTAATATCTCTGAATTTCTATGACCATATAGTCTTCATATATTGTTGCAGGTATTATTCAGTGTGCTGAGGTACAACAGGGGGTTAAATCCCCCTCCTTTTTCAAAAATTGATTCTGGCCTGCTGTGTCCTACACAATTTCTTACGAAAATCCAACACAAAGCAACAGCGGACATTAGACACAGAGATGGCCGACGATGACCAGGAACAACTGCACGAGATTGAGCAAATGCCCTCTGTGGCCACATCCACAGTAATGGAGACAACTGGGAGTGCGTGGGCTAAACAGGTCAGGGAGCAATACCTGGCTACTTTAATGGAGTGGGGACAGTACCATGGCAGGAGGACAGTGGGGGTCATTCAGACCCGCTCGTGAGCGGCAGTACACTCGCAAGCGGGTCGATGTTCCCCCACTGCGCATGCGCACGATGGAGGGAGCTCCGTCGTGCGCATGCGCGAGACCCGGCGAGCGACGGGCTCTCCATCGCTCCGGGTCTCGCACCAAAGGGGGCGTGCTGTCGATGTTGATTGACAGCATGCCCCCTTTGGTGGGCGTGCCGGGGACATGCCTGCCAGACTGAGGCGTTCCCATGGGAACACCTACCGTCTCAAGCCGGCCCCACTGACATCACTAGTGATGTCAGTGGGAATGATTTTGGCTCTGATAGAGCCAAAATCACTCCAGGGCTTGCGGCAGCGAGACCCTACCGCAGGGTCTCCGTCGCAAGCCCGATGGTCAACACCATTGCGTCCATGAGGACGCTCCATTTTCAGGTAGGAGGGCCCTGATTCAGAGCGAGCACTCTGGTCAGAGCGTTCAGCTCTGAATCAGGCCCAGTATCCGCTAAACACATGTGAACAATAGTGGACTCCTCAACAATTTAAAAATAATTGGCATGGTGTGTACTTACCACATCCAAAGAGGACGGTTGATCATTGTCGGGTTGTCCACACCCTCCTCCTCGGGGACACCGTCTACCATCAGCGTTTGTGATGCTCGCTGCGGCTCCTGTTCATGGAGAAACGTCAGTAGGTGGTAATACCAGAAGGTGCTTGTATACACGTCATCTGCCCCCGTTCCAGATGCCCGCGAATCCTGCTCTTATGCTCCTTCACATAGGCTGTTCGCAAGTTTTGGATTTTTGCCTTAACCCATTTTGGACAGGCCTCATCATGGTATGGGAAACTAAATGTTACAAGCTCGTCTATTGCAGCAACTCTCTTGGTCTTGTTGCTGTATTCCTTACTTTTGACATGCCACAAACACTCATGGGCGTGAAAGCGCTCTAGAAATCTGGTCACAAATTGATGCTCTTGTCATTTCTGGGGAAAAACAGAACATAAACTGTTTTAATACAGATTTTTAATGTTTAACCAGTTGGGTTATTTTAGACAATTTATTCAGGTTTTACTGTATTCAGGTAAATTTATTCGGTTTTTAATCTGTTAATAAAAAAGTAAAAAAACTGTGTCTGTACATTTTCATAGTGCATTAATATGCACCATTGAGTGGTCGTTATATTTGAACATACCTGGGTCAGGGGTATAAACATTGATGTGCCAGGTGGTATAAACATTGGTGTGCCAGGGACATAAACATTGGTGTGCCAGGGATATTAACATAGCTGTGCCAGGGATATTAACATAGCTGTGCCAGGGGTATAAACATTGGTGTGCCAGGGGTTGGCAGGGTGTACAATGAGGTTGTACTGTATAGTACAGGCAATGTATATAATCACTTCAAAACACAGTCAACAGCTTACACAGACGATCAGCATGATTCCTCCTGGCCTTTTCTCCAACGTCTCACAAAATGGAGGAGGGGAGTGGCCAGGGATTTTCCAAGACGTTGTACATTGGATTTCTCAACAAGCAAAACGGCATATGATGTGTGACACATCGTACATGATTGGTCAAAATCTCACTGCAGGTTCATCTGATCTTTGATGCCGATTCATGATGCCGGGGAAGCGCATCGGCCTCGTGATCGTCTTGAAAACGCAATTTTTTACATGATTTCGATCGTTACAAATGATCAAAATCGGGGATATCGTGTAAAAAATCGCACCGTGTATGGGCCGCTTAATTGTTTAGTCTGCCAGAGTCTGTGCAGACAAACACAGGACCTCATTCAGAGTCGGTCGTTGCAGCCGCACGGTCGTACGCATACGAAGTTCTTTCTGTGCCTGCGCATGGCTAGCAGTGCGCATGTGCGTACCAGCTCTACTGATCACAAATACTGTCGGTCGTAGGGCTTCCGACACGGAAGTGGATTGCTAAAGTTGATTGACAGGAAAGACTGTTTGTGGGTGTATACGGAGGTGGTGGTCTGGAAACGGAGGCGTTCTTCAGCGTTTCCAGGCGTTTTAGGGGAGTGCATAAATTACCTGCTTCATACGACCAAGAATTGTGGATGCATGAAAACGTCACTCTACGAACAGGCTGATCGTCCAGGCTAAGGTAGGCAAGAAGCGTCCGTAAGCCACAACAGTACAATCGTTAATCTGATGTTCCCTGCGATGTTTCGATTTTGAACCACACAAACCAAGCAGCTAAGATTGCTGCATTGTAACTATTAACACTGCTAATTACCTTGTAACTCATTTCACTTGCGTGTGCATTAGTGAATTCGTAACCAAAATGTTTCTTTGTGCTTTTTAACCAGTTTTTTGCTCAAACAGTTTTTAAAACATCTAGCATTGTGTTTTGCGTAGCAGCCTTTTCAGATACCACACTGTTTAAACATTGTATACATTGATATAGTTAATGATAGACATTTTTGGGATGAAATTTTTTTATTTTTGTGAAATTTGCCTTTCATCACAATGTCAAGAATAATTGTTTAGGCAACATTTGTATATAATTAAAATAAAGAAAAGAAAAAAATTGGTGACCAGAAATATGGGGACTGGACAACAGGTGAGGGAGGAGATATCCAGGGCTACTTGCGTCGTTTGGGCCGGCTTGGAGGAAGAGGTAAGCTACGGACAGCCGACTGGCGTGTTACACACCAACTGGCCTGGCCAGAGGTAGGTGGGATTTCCTCTGGCCTAGCCATAGGGCTCTCCATACTTGTGGGGGTGGCTGTTGGGCTGCCAGAGGTGGTGGTCCTGGGAGGAAGGGAGTCTCGCTCCAACATGGCAGGTGGGTTGGCCTGCTCCTGGGTATTGGCCAAACGATCTAGGGCCCCAGCAATGGTCTCCAGGGCCACCGCCACCCTCACCAGAGTGGTCTCCATCCTCAGAAGAACACATGTGTTATCCTGAGTTTGGGAGACCAACCCGGTGAGGAGAGGCACTGCTCGGTCTGATGTTTGCCCTGGAGTAGACTCCACAGGGTCCCCAGATGGAGTACTTGGATCCTCCCCTGCAGAGTCCCCATCTGTGCTGGACCCAGACCTGACCTCAGGAGCAGGCACTACCTCCTCTGAGTCTGGAATATAAAATGAAAAATGTTATTTGTTTTTCACAAAAAAAAAAACACGTTTCAGCTTTATACTTTTTGGCTTACAAAATTAAATTACCTTCTTGCACATGTGGAGCGTTGAAGTCGGCCATGTCAGTGTCCATAGTGGACACGCCGACTATCTCCTCTTCCGTCACACATCCCTGAGCCAACGTCTCCAACCTTGTCAAGGCCAGCTCCTCAGGGATGGGACCACCACCTGTCCCCGCAGCATGGTCCACCGTACCCCGTAGCTTCCTCTTCAGTTGGTATTTGAAATCCGTCCAGCTGTCAATGTTATTTTTGAAAAAATAAGTGTTAGTTTTTTTAAATAAGATCAAGCTTTGGCCTTCAGTACACTCACAATATCATTTTCTTACCGTTTTTTTTATGACTTTCTGTGTTCTGTAGGTTGTCCCCACAGCATTAACAGCCCTGGATATGTCCTCCCAAATCCTGTCTTTGGCTCCAGCCCCCATATTTCTGGGTGCATTGACTAGGTTCTCCATTGTCATGGTCACCAATGTCTCAAGCTCGATCCGTGAAAATGGAGGGTTTCTTGGCCTGCTTGGGCCCACCTCCTCCTCCTCTACTGCTGGACTTTGATTCCCAGCACCTACCAAATTTTATAAAATAGTACAATTTTTTTAAAAATTGTATGGGAAATATGACCAGTTCTTGTTTTGTGTAAAAAATTTGATTGGAACTTACCTGGCTCAGTTGGCCTCTGCTCACCATGCTCCTCGCTTGCCATACTGCTAACCTGTGAGAGAGCATGAAGAATACTGCTTCTGCAGACTTTTTTATAGATGTGATCGCATCCCTGGATTGGTTGCCCATGCATCCTTATTTCCCTAACTACAAATGCACACCTTTCCTGCATTCCCTAATCACTGCGTGGGTTGGGCTAGATGTGAGCGCATCCCTGGATTGGTTACCCGTGCATCCATATTTCCCTAACTACAAATGCACACCTTTCCTGCATTCTGTAATCGCTGCATGGGTTGGGCTAGATGTGAGCGCATCCCTGGATTGGTTACCCGTGCATCCTTATTTCCCTAACTACAAATGCACACCTTTCCTGCATTCCCTAATCACTGTGTGGGTTGGGATAGATGTGAGCGCATCCCTGGATTGGTTACCCGTGCATCCTTAATTCCCTAACTACAAATGCACACCTTTCCTGCATTCCCTAATCACTGCGTGGGTTGGGCTAGATGTGAGCGCATCCCTGGATTGGTTGTCCGTGCATCCTTATTTCCCTAACTACAAATACACACCTTTCCTGCATGTTTCAATAATTGGTGTTTGCTTTCTTTATTTAAGGCAAAGCCTTACTTATATTATATTTACTTATATTCCCTTGTGGGTTGTAGTTGGAGTGTTTGGTGGTGCAGGAGGTTTTTGAGAATAGTTAAATAGTTTGGAGTTGATTGAGAGGTGCTTGTGTGTGTTATTTGTGAGGTGTTTGTTTGAAGTTGATTGAGAGGTGCTTGTGTGTGTAGTTTGTGAGGTGTTTGTTTGAAGTTGATTGAGAGGTGCTTGTGTGTGTAGTTTGTGAGGTGTTTGTTTGAAGTTGATTGAGAGTTGCTTGTGTGTTTTATTTTTTTTGGTATTTATTTTGGTTGTGGGTTTTTTTTATTTTTTGTGGAGTTTTTTTTTGTGTGTTTGTTTTTTTGTGGAGTTTTTTTGTGTTTGTTTTTTGTGGAGTTTTTTTTGTGTTTGTTTTTTTGTGGTGTTTTGTTTATGTGTTTGTTTTTTGTGGTGTTTTGTTTTTGTGTTCGTTTTTTTGTGGTGTTGGTTTTTGTGTTCGTTTTTTTGCGGTGTTGGTTTTTGTGTTCGTTTTTTTGTGGTGTTGGTTTTTGTGTTCCTTTTTTTGTGGTGTTGGTTTTTGGGTTCCTTTTTTTTTTTTGGTGTTTGTTTTTGTGTTCTTTTTTTGTGGTGTTGGTTTTTGGGTTCTTTTTTGTGGTGTTGGTTTTTGGGTTCCTTTATTTATTTTTTTGTGTGTTTTGTTTTTGGTGTTGTTTTTGTTTGGTAAAATTTGATTGCTTTGGAGTTTGAAAAACACCGTTAGTTTTTGGGCTTGATCCGGTGACTTTTTTTTGTTTGGTTGGCCGGCCTTTTGTCTTCCTAAATCCAACGTTATTTGAAGAATCAAGTAAGTGTGCCAGCCTACTGCATTTTGTTTGTTTTTATTTTTGGATCAACAATCATAATCTTCGTTATTTTTTGAATTATAATCTATTTTTTTTTTTAATATTTCTTAAAGGTCTTGAATCAGGTAAGTCTATTTTTTAAAACATACACTTAATTTTTAGTTTAATCTATTTTTTTAATAAAAATTTTTGTGGAATATTGTTTATTGTTCTTTTTTTAAATTCTAATTTGGTACATTTAACAACAATTCATATTTGTGAGATTAAAAATTAAGCATGGTTTTAACACTAAAAGTAGTAATATTGGTTTGTCCTTAAAAAATGTTTTTTTTTTTTTTTATTTTTCCCTCATTTTTAAATCGAACAACAAATACACATGTAGTGATTTCCGAAGATGACACTGCCCGACCCTGTAAGAATATGCCCCATTATTATAAAGCTAAGTATTTTTGCAAAAAATTTCACAATACACTCTGGAGAACCAATTAAAAATATAAATTTAACTTTACAGAGCGATGTTGGACAGTTAACAGTGGCCATGTTGACCCCCAACAACCTTCCTCAGCCTCCTCCTGGGTGTAGGCATAGGAGGCGTGCAAGGGCCAAGATATATAGAACACGTGTCACCCTTTTTGGAATGCCTGATGATGTGGTTGTTACCACTTATCGCCTGCCTCCTAATATTATCCTAGACACTCTTTCAATAATAAAGAATGATCTAGAAAGTCAGATTAACATTCCTACAGCAATCTCAAAACTTACACAGTTGTTGGCGGTGTTACATTTCTGCACCTCAGGCTCCTTCCAAACCACTGTGGGGCTGGTGGGTGGCCTCTCACAGCCCTCATTTTCATGGATCCTGAGGCATGTGCTAGATGCATTTTTCAATCATCTAGCACATTTTATTAGTATGCCTTTGGATACGAAAGCCCTTGATGTGGTAAAGCAGAAGTTTTATGAAATTGCAGGCTTTCCACACGTCATAGGGGTAGTGGATGGCACTCACATAGCACTTCAGCCCCCTGCATGCAGGGAACAAATATATAGGAACCGCAAACATTACCATTCCCTAAATGTAATGGTGCTATGTGATGCCTCCCTCCAGATCCTCTCCCTGAATGCTAAATTCCCAGGCTGCAGCCATGATGTGTATGTGAGCCAGCATTCAGGGATTTGGCCCAAATTAAGCACACTGCAAGCTGGTGATGCGTGGATTCTTGGTAAGTAAAAATCCAGTATGTCTTTCTAGTAATAGTGTAAACAGGTTCTCATGGTAAATGTATATCTTTTGGTGTCCCATTTCCATCAGGTGACAGTGGATATCCTTGCACGCCCTGGCTGCTGACTCCTTATTTGACTCCCACACCAGGGCCCCAAACTCACTACAATGCTGCGTTTACTGCCACCAGGCAGGTGGTGGAGCGCTGTATCGGCCTTTTAAAGGACCAGTTCCGGTGTCTCCATCACTCTGGTGGTGCACTCATGTACTTGCCGGATATGGTTTCTCGCATTGTGGTCCTGTGTGGGATTTTACACAACATTGCAATAAGGAGTCGAGTACCCATGCAGCCAGAGGAGGCCTTGCCAGAGGAGGGAATGCGAGCGCCCAGTGGGCCACTTTTGGTAAGCAGAACTGGCGCTGCCGGAGGAATGTGTTGTTAAGCTGTCATGGGGGGGCCAGACGCGATGATGTTGTTTCACTTTTTTTAGGTATGCATATTTACATTTTTTGGAAAAGAAAAATCAATTTTGCAAAATGTATTTTAATGTGTCCCTTTTTCTTTTTTTTTCTTTTCCTACCAACAAAATCACAACACTTTCAAAAACATGGATAAAAAATGGAACCCATTGGCAATACCCTGTATGTTTTTGGACAACTAACACATTTTGCACGGATATCCCCCAACATGTTTAGTTAATTTGCCTTTTGTTTTAGTAATTGATATATTTTCCATTCCAAAATCTGTTTGTTTTTTACTATACTTGTTTAGGTTGGACTAAGCCAGATGTTTAATTTGCCAAAACCATGAGGACATTTGTTATGTGTGAATCTGTTATGTTTTTTTTTTACCATTAAAAGCCTGTTGGCAACATGTTTGTTATGTAATAAATGTTTTAAATGATGCAAAAATGTTGTTGCTTGTTTGTTGTAAAAAATTGTAAGCCATTTTGAGGTGTATAATGTATGCCAACCCATAATTGAAAAATTAACAACATTACTGCAAATTGTCTAAAGGTTTACTAATACATGTTTTAAGTTCTTACACTATGGAAAGGCACCCACCTTTGTTCCAAAAAATTTTCACATGCAGAATTACACCCTTTAATGTATGGCAAAAAAGAGGACAAATGTTGGAAATAACACAACTTTATTTTTTTTTATAGAAATGTAATAAAAATAAATAAATACTACACATCCTCCAAACGCCCCACTAAACTTTGGAGGCAGCAGTAGGCCTGCATTAAGTAGCCCGAGGTCTCGCGCAGCTCCTCCCGAATTTCCCTCAGGATGTGGGTTAGATCTGTAGAAAATTTGAAAAAAATGCGGATTAAATACTTCATTACAATTAGAAACATTTGAACATTACACATTATTCAATGTACCAAAAAGTGTTTAAACACACTGATGTTACGGTGTGTTTGAAAGTATCAGACACACAACATTATTAATAGGTTTCTACTTTTCTGTTGTTCAACTAATTTTAAACCATAACTATGTGGCATAAGCCAAAATCCACTATGATGATGTTAAAAATAATGGGAGGTGTATTCTTAAGTCATGATGGCCATATCCTTAAAACACAATGCACGTATTCACTTTTAGAATGTTGTTGATAAACCAAAATAAAATATGATTTGTTTGCTATAAAAAACATTACTTTGCCTAAGTACATTAGTACATTTTAAACACAGTGTACACAACATCAAAAAGGGTAGTCTAGTTCCTAGCACCTTGGCAAGTTTGTTGACAGGTTTTTGTACATTGTAAAATACTAATCCAAATTTAATCATTAGTTCCTCAAACTCCAAAAAATATTTAAATTAAAAAAAAAACTATATTTTTGAGGACCCCAAAACAAAAAAAGGGCCAGACAATAAACATAAGGTTGTAAGTCTGAAAAACAGCATTACTGTGCAATGATGTTAAACCCCATACAGCAAATTTTCAAAACAACAAAAAATGCACAGAAATGTAAAAAAATACATGGATAACAACAACACCCCAAAAAATAAAAAAACATACCCTGAGAGTGTTCAGACACAGCAACAGATGGTGCCGGCGAAGCTTCGGGTGAGGGTGAATATTCAGGAGTGGGGGGAATGGTGGAGGGGGAAATGGAGGCGGAAAGATCACAGGGAGGGGAGATTTGGGATGAGTGGGCAGGGGAGGGAGGCAGACTTGAGGAGGATTGGAAGAGGGAGGGAGGGATACTGGGGGAGTATGGTGGTGGGGAGGGAGGGCTGGGCTGAGGAGATGCAGGTGACGGCTGCTGGTTGGTAGGTTGTCTTTGGAGTCGCCGTGCCCTTCTCTGTCTCCGATGGGCTTCTAATATGTAAACATAAAAACCCAAACATAAAGTTTTGAATTTTGGTTACACAATACAAGTACACATTCTGTACAATAGGGACAACATACAGGAGGGTTTTTTAACATTGACTAAAATAATTGGCAAAGGAACATACATTTTTAACAGTCCACTAATTAATACTTTTAAACAAACGCATACTTACGTCTGCGTATTTGCAAACGCTAATTCCTGAGGAGCGCAGGCGGCCCAGGTCCGACCAGCAACGCTCTAATTGAGCAATGTTTCGGCGAAAGCCCGCTGATCGGAGGGCTCGCCTCACCTCCGCATAGTCAGCCCGTTTTGCCCTATTTGAAATGGGCGGTACAGCCTGGGTGATCCGCCTGTCCATTATATTGACCAGGACAAGCAGCTCTGTTCTGGTAAACGCTGCGGCTCTCATGATGGCAATGGGCGTTTTTATAGAAAACATGAAATATACATGGGGTAGAAAAAAATATGATTGGCTAAAATATTTACACTTTCATCAAAAACAACACTATTGGCCAATCCTTTAATCATGTGTCCCGAAAAATAAGGTCACCTTTGATTGGCTACAACACGCAGTGTGCAATTGCAAACATAAGAGTGCAAAAGATCCTAACGCAAAATGCACATGCATTTATAAAGTTAACACAATTAGCAAACGGACATTCACAGTTAATAAACCTTACTTTGTTTTTAAGATTGTGTGAAAAAATAAGAACGGAGAAAACAAACCAGAAATGAACAATAAAGTTTATTGACACATGAGAAAAAAGTCGTTTGAAAGAACAGCAAGAGTTAAACACTTAATTAGATAATTGCCAACAAGCTAATAACAAGCTGATCGATAGTCCATGTAAACATGACATGTGACCATCAAAACAGCACATATGGCCGCAACCATCAGAACATAATTAGCATACAGCAACTGACAGCGCCTGACTACGATTGACTCGATCATTCGTTCTGATCAGTCGGTAGCTAGAGGAGGTGCAGTGCTAACGAATGGGCGTCACTTTGTTTACGATCGCCCTGCCGTACGATCGGATTTTGCGGTCGTTGGTCGTACGACCGTGCGGCCGCAACGACCGACTCTGAATGAGGTCCACAGTCTGTTTATAGAATCCTCAGAAATATTTGTTACTAAATACGTGGATACAATTTTGACATTATAATAAGAATCTAATGTGTCAATTTACAGCACACAAATCTGAGTAACACATAGGGGCATATTCTAATTGGGGGCGAGAATATCAAAAATCCCGTACCTCCGAGGTTTTTCCTGTAGGTGCGGGATTTTTGCTATTCAAAAAAGTGCGTGTTTTTTTTTTTTTTTTGTGAACCGGGAGGGTTTTTCCTCGCACCTCCAGAGCAAGTGTGATTTTTTCAAAAATCATTCATTTTAGGTAAAATGTATGGGATTTGCTCTGGGACCCAGGCGGCACCCACCCTTAGGACTAATTAAGTAATTGGAAGTTTCCAGTTAGCTTAATTAGTCAATAATTACTTACCTTTTGCAGTGCTGTCTTCTGCATCCAGCGTCGGGAGCCGGCTCTTCTGCAGCAGGATGAGTATGTCAGTGTGTGTGAGTGTTTGTAAGTGTGTATGAGAGTGTGTGTGTGACCCCCGGTGTTTGTGTGTCCTCCCCAGTGTTAGTGTGTCTCCCAGAATGGGTTCTAGGAGAACTACATCTCCCAGCAGACCTTGCCCCTCCCACCAGCCCCTGGAGCCTACCAGCAACCCCTAGCACTCCCAGAAGCGAGTGAGAAGATAGAGGGGAGACCACCGGGAGCCGCGGAGACCCCCAGGCAGGAAAGTGCAGAATACTTTTTCTTTTTTCTACGCGGCGCTCTGACCACTATTTTTTTAATTGGATACCACGGGTATCCGGAGCGTGCATTCATCTGGTATTCCAAATTTGGCGCAAGGGGTACAAGGTTTTTTCCTCGCTAAACCTCACGCCCAATTGAATCAGAGTCACATGTTTATTAACTTCCAGGACTTTATGTCTATTACAAATATCAGATTATTAATATAAGAGAGGATTATAAACAGAGAAAGATTCTGTGTATATCCATTTATTCAGCTGATGTTTCTTATTAAATATAGGGAATAAAGGAATAATTATTGTCAATTACCAGAATAAATATTATATACAATCAGGAGAGATATATTAGAAAGGTTTGGTCTCAAACCACAACGAAAAGAATATTTCCTTTGTTTGAAGAAATGGATAAGTTAAGACATTGGGCCTGATTCAGCAGGGATTGCAAGTAAGAATTCGCTCACAGTCGGCCGATGTTGTGTCTCTGTGTATGCGAGTGTGTCTCAATGTGGGTGACAAGGCTTGAGTGAGCTGAGATGAAGGGGCTATGCGATAAAGTAAGGGATCGAAGGGTTTACGCAGTTAGCACGGAGAGACCTCCGATGTTGATTGACAGGAAGTGTCGTTTGTGGGTGGTGGTGGGGGATGGTCGTGCGCATTTCAACGGCGTTACAGGGGCGTGCATAAATAAGCTTGTGCGCCGGCATATGCAGCCGTATGTCTCGTGCACACAGGAGGCTGCCACAATCCTGCGGCAGGTCAGGTCTACCACAGTTGTGCATATGGGTTCGATGGTTCTCGATGTTACCGATGTTTTCACAAACCTGCGTACTGATCAAGCATAAAGTAAAGGGAGGTGGGCTGGCTTTATGTAGTGCTGGGCGTCTGCATCTTGAGTTGCGATTGCCGTGTGCATGCATTCATTAGCATATTCTCGCAGCGGCCAGGTATGTGCAATCTCTTACTTGCGATCCTTGCTGAATCAGGCCCATTGACTGTGTGGAGTATTATGTGGTTGGGAAAGTCACGTCTAAGACCTCAGTAAACATTATTGTCCGTGTGTCTTTGGACTAATTAGAGATATAATATTCACTAGAGTATTTTTTCAGGTATAATCCTGAGATATATACTGTATTTATAGAATTACTCTCCCACAGGGCCGTAGCTATGGTAGTGCGGCCGGTGCCTTGGCACAGGGCACCACAGGTCAGGGGGCGCTGATTGGGTCTGTCAAATTTCTGTTTATTATCATTCTCACTTGTAGCTTCCTCTTATTTCATCCCCAGCATCTCCTGGTCTCTCCTATCTATTCCCTGGCCCTTCCCCGTGAGGCCATTCCCCTTTTTTGGGTGTATTATGTCCCTTTGAAAAATGATGGGGGCGCCAATGCTCTTTCTGGCACAGAGCACCAAAAAGTCTAGTTACGGCTCTGCTCTCCCATACTAACCCACACAGTGATTTTTGAACAAATAAGATAAATGTACCTAACAGGAAAACGTAACTATAAGCATACTTAAACTTCAGTTATTTCTCAAAGGGAATAATAATTATTGATTCGACTTATACTTTTTAGTGGATGATGACCCTGAATATTGTGTAACATCCTTTTCCCTATGTTCTATTTTAAAGAATAATTAATCATAAGAATATATGGTGAAATACACAAGCATATACTAAACAAGCATTCTTATATTCATAATAAATACACAGCGGGACCTTTTGTTTTAAAAACACTCTTTATTTGTTATGTCAACACAATATATGTTTTGTCCAAGTCTAGAAACATCTTGTTTCTTTTATTTATTTTTCTGTTTATTACATGTTATATGTTGATTTTTTTATGAACTAAGGAATTAAAGTTATATTTTTATTTATTTTTGTGCGCCTTAGTAAAAGGGCAACTTCTTTTTTAGCGCTACCACTCCCTCCTATTTGCCAAGCCATTCCTACTTTAAATGCAAGTTCCAGCATGACATCTGTTTCCCAGTCCCACTTCTGGATGCCTACAGTGGCATCCGGCACCTGGCTGAGCTCCCTGCAGTGTCATGATGTCTGTGTAGGGCAGGGATGGGGAACCTCCGGCCCGCTGGCCGCATATGGCCCACAAGATGATTTCATCAGGCCCGGCCGGCTGTGGCAGAGTCAGCACAGCGACATGCAGGGCTCTCTCCCTCTCAGCAGCAGCAGGCAGTGCAGCTGGGCTGTGTACAGGCATGGCTGTCATCGGGCTGCTTAGGTTACATCAGCACTGCAGAGCTTTTATCAGGCTGGTTATGTTACATCGGGCTGGTTAGCTTACATCAGCGCTGGACTGAGAGGACCCCAGGGCTGCCTTATCAACTTGCCTGTCACACGACCATAGGAACTGCCCCTCCAGACTCTGCCTGGCAACATACAGATAACCTCCCCCTCCTCTTGGCTGTCAGAACCCACAAAGAAGTACTGTAAGTGTGATGGTGACCCATTTGCCTGTGTATTGTGTGAATCAGAGGACAGTCAGTGCCAGCAGCTAAAAAAAACTTGTTGCAGAGTGTCAATCTTTCCAAGAAAATTGGACAAATTATTATTTATTTATTGATGTCAAAGGCAAACCTTTGTGCCTAGTTTGTGGCGATGCGTTAGCAGTAATGAAAAAGTGATCTAGAGCATCATTAACCTGGAAAATCAGTTGCAAGTAGCAAAATCAGCAATACCAGCTAACATCACACGCCTCACCAAAAAGGAGCAGTTTCAGTCATCGCATTAAGAGTGTTAATAAATTTTTACCAAATCTACATTAGCAGGCTAATTTTTAAGTCGATAATTTTGTATGGCCCACAAATGATTTTTAAAAAATCCAAATGGCCATTGGCAGAAAATAGGTTCCCCAACTCTGGTGTAGTGGAAAGGAGCAGACAGTCAGCAGAGCAAGAAAAAGAGAATCAGAAAAGTAAGAGGTGGGGAGTGCTAATAAGTAAATTGTGGGCTGGGAATGGGATCCCGATGGTCGGGATGGCGCCAGTAAGAATACCGACAGCGGCAATCCGACAGTCATCCTGACACCATAAGGTAAGTACCCTAATGCTAACCCTTACCCCTCCCTCCCCGGTGCCTGCACCTAACCTCCACCTCCTAGTACCTAAACCTAAGCTCCCCCTCCCCGCACTGTAAACCTAACCCTCCCCCCTTTAGTGCCTAACCCTCCTCCTAGTGCCTAAACCTAACTCCCAGATACTTACCTACAGGATGTCATTTGTCAGGATACTGGAGCAAAGACCCCCTCACCAGTAGATAGTAGTCACTCTTGGCTCACTTGAATACAGATGTCAACACTGTAAAGCTTCAAATGTTTGTAGAATGAGGGCGAAAACCAATTTAGTCCCCTTTACATTAAGGTGACAGCACTGTGTCAAGGATCAAAGGTAAGTATCACTGCCTTTACTACACTACCTCACCGACCACAGTGGCTGTTATATAATGCAGAGAACATCACAGTGACCACTATATAACCCAAAGAATTTCACACTTATAGGGGTATTCAATATGAAAGGTTAACTTCCCTGGTGAAGTTAACGTTTCATATCGGAGAATTTTTCTGTGTAAAGGTATGGTGCGCGCTCCCGCTTATCCCTGTATTCAAAATAAAATTAACGAAAACGGGAAACTCCGAAGTTGGATTTGCATAAAGTTACAAATTTTTCCTTAAAATAATTGTAAGACCCCCCTACAGTTGTAAAAACATGGGGGAACACTATGGGTACCCCCGTTTTAACCTTTAATTGAAAGTCGGGGATTTAAATAGCCGCAGCAGGTGTTTTTTCCCGACATTGAACAAGTGATGCAGAAGAGCACTTAGGTTATTTTTTTCGTTTTTTTAAGTGGTCCCATCAAATTTGGGATACATGAAAATGGGTACTAGCATATTTTGGTGTCCCTAAAGTAATTTTTTTAAAATTCTGCATTTGTGCACCTGCCGCTATAATTCTATTCTAGAAAACATCTGCCGCATACATGCAGAATAGCCCTGAACCTATTTCCCTATTGTTTAAAAAAATGTTCACGTTTTTTTTTTTGCACCCCAATTTTTAAATTCATTTTTTGGGGTGTCCCTATTTTTTTCTAAACTTTTTTTGACACAGCTCTTTTTTAAATGTCAATCTCAGGGGTGCAGGCTATTTTTTTTAAGCCTGCACCCCTAAACCCCAATTCTGCACTTTTTTTCGAAACCTATTCAATGGTGAAAAGTTATCACCGTTTTTTATCAAAGACTTTTCAAAACTGCGATAAGTCTTTGAAATTGAATACGGTGTAAAACTAAAACAAGGGATATTAACGCAAAAACGTTAAAAAGTGCGATATTAACGCAAAAAACGATGTTATCGCACCCATATTGAATACCCCTATTACTGTAATATAATGCAGATAACATCTCAGTAACCACTATATTATGATATAATGCATAGAACGTCTCAGTCAGTGCCATATAATTATATAATGCAGAGAATATCACAGTGACCACAATAAATTATAGAGAGCATTGGTGGCACCATACAATACTGAGCATCAATGATCACCATATAGTACAAAGAGTAATTGTGACCTCCATTTAGTAGAGAGTAGTTGTTACTGCCATACAATATAGAGACTATTTTTGATCAGTTTAAAGTATAATTCCCTCATCAATAATGAACCCCTTGTCAAAAACAATTAACTATTTTAGCACCATAGTAACTACCACATTCAATATAATTAATATGAACCCCTTTACAATCATTAACTTCATAATCCTCATTATTAAATAGCTCCAACATTATCAAATAATTAAATTCATGTACAGTAACCCCCTATTACCTTTCTCAGTCTCATAAAAAACAACCCTTTTTTTAATTAATCCCAATAAATCATTAACCCCAAAAGTGAGGTATGTGCCTGGGGCACCGGCGGGATGTAACTATGGTGGTGCGGTCGGTGCCACTGCACAGAGCGGAACAGTCCAGAGGGCGGCTCCGGCTGCCCACTGCTATCCGCCGGGCACCCGCTGCTATATTAATGACAGTGCGCCGCTCAGCTATTACACTAATAGTGCATACTTCTCCCTACAAAGTCCCGCAGCTCCGAGTCCTGACCAGGGCCAGTTTTATATTTATGTTGCGTTGGTTACGCAGCTGAGTAGGGCGCCACCTAGAGGAGGGCGCCCCCTGACCCAGACGCAGCTAGTGACATGCAAAGTGGCTCAGAGGGCTCCCAAAGACTTTGCTGCCAGATCAGTCCCCAGCTGCCAGTCTTCTACTGCTGCAGCGCCGCTGTTAAGGACAGCCTGGAGTCAGCAGGTAAGTCTGAGTGGGGGGCTGTGATGGAGGGGACTGTGATGTGGGGGAGTGAGAGAGGGGCTATGATATGGTTATGATGGAGGCCTGTGATTAAGGGAGTGAGAGGGGCAATGATGGAGGGGAAGTGAGGGGCTATGATGAGGGGGATATGGTGGCTGTGATGGGGGAAGTGAGAGGGGATGTGATGAGGGGGAGTGAAAGGGGCTATGATGGAGGGCTGTGAAGAGAGTATATGAGGAGCTGTTATGAGGGGGATATGGGGGCTGTGATGAGGGCATAAAAAGGAGATATGGGGGCTGTTATGAGGGGATATGGGGGCTGTTGAGGGTATATGAGGGGGCTGTGATGAGGATAGTGAGGGGGGCTGTGATGAGGGGGATATGGGGGCTGTCAGGGGGATATGGGAGGCTGTGATGAGGGGGGCTGTGGTGAGACAGATATGGGGGCTGTGGTGAGAGGGGCTGTAATGACTGATGTGGTGTGGGGTGCTGTCATGGGGAGGGCTGTGATGAGAGGTGCTGGGCTGTGAGGGGCTCCATGGAGGGGAGAAGGAATGAGTGAGCTGAGATGAAGGTCCACAGAGCAGCACCAAATTCTATACCTGCGTACAAAAAACAATTGGCTTGGGCTGGCCTTGGTCCTGACCCTAGGAACTGTGGGAGGAAGGACCTTATGATGTCTCTCCTCCCACAGTTCCTAGGGTGAGTGAGGACTCGGAGTCTCCGGAGCTGTCAGGTCAGGTGCAGGTATGTGTCAATCGGGAGTCAGTGTTTGTCCCCACTGATATATTCATATTAATATGCAGTAAGGAATCGGGGGAGGGGAGTTTCAAAATGACAGACATAATTTATATATATATATATATATATATAGCTGCACTGAAATGTTGACAATTTATTTTGCTATTCATCTGAATTAATTAGCCTTGTGTGCCGCACATATGGTCTTCTTTGTACACTTTACGAGTGAGGGCACCGGGCATAGTTTGGCGTATATAATTTTGAGTGACTGTCATTTGGTCATATATATATATATATATATATATTAAAAGAAAGTGGTAACAGCGCTTAGTCTCAGTTCAATCAGTTCAAAGTCTAAATGATCATCAGTTGATGCACTCCCCAAGTCTTAAGGGTGGCAGCTCCTCCCAAATACTGTTGTCCAGACAGCATATTATCCTATAAGACAAAAATGTGGAGAGAGCGCCTCCTAGTGCAGTATTTTAAATTTGTGGTAGCCTCCACTAAGTGTGATCACCTCTATATCAATGGGGGTGTACCTTAATAAGTGGAATACACCACTTTTGTATCAGCATAAATGACCTTATAGATCCTTGGACCCAAATCCTGTGAACAGCCCGGTATCAATTCTCCATCATAGAATGTATATAAAAAGAGAGAATACCATAGTGTAATACTACACAAATAGGTTTAATGGACACAATAGGACAAAAGCAAATGCCCATACATAAAAAAAAGATATTCAAGGCTTATCTGTAAGGAGGATGAAGTCCTTATGATTGTAAATGGATGAAACGCGTTGATGTGGCATACGTTTGTGACAGGTGACATCCTCTGGTGGCGACATATGTGCTGCTACAGACTTACAGATAAGCCTTGTCCATTAAACCTATTTGTGTATTACACTATGGTATTCTCTCTTTTTATATACATTCTATGATGGAGAATTGATGCTGGGCTGTTTACAGGTCCAAGGATCTATAAGGTCATTTATGCTGATACAAAAGTGGTGTATACCACTTATTAAGGTACACCCCCATTCATATAGATGTGATCACACTTGGTGGAGGCTACCACGTATTTAAAATACTGCACTAGGAGGTGCTCTCTCTCCACCTTATTGTCTTATATATATATATATATATATATATACAGTCAGGTGCATAAATATTGGGACATTGACAGAATTTTCATATTTTGGCCTCTATTCACCACCACAATGGCTTTGTAATGAAACAAACAAGATGTGCTTTAACTGCAGACTTTCAGATTTAATTTGAGGGTAATTACATCCAAATCAGCTGAACAGTGTAGGAATTACAACGGTTTCTATATGTGCCTCCCATTTTTTAAGGGGCAAAATGGCATCTTGTTGATATTCGCAAAATGGCGTCGTGCTGATTTTAATTTAAACAGATTCTGTCTCAGCCAATCATCCGGCTTCGACAATCCACCCTTTGATAGCAACCAACATACTATCACACTCTGATATCAAAAATTAAATTTAGGCTTACTATATGACATATTATTTAATGTTTTATTATGGGATGGCACAAGGTGGTTCTTAAACCATCAATAATGTGTCTCTGGGAGGGACATAAAACTACCCTTATTATTATTACCAGATATTTATATAGCACACACATTTTCCGCAGCGCTTTACAGAGAATATTTGCCCATTAACATCAGTCCCTGCCCCAGTGGAGCTTACACTTTATTTTACCTATCACACACATACACACTAGGGGTAATTTTGTTAGGAGCCAATTAACCTAACAGTATATTTTTGGAGTGTGGGAGGAAACCGGAGTACCCGAAGGAAACCCACACAAGCACAGGAAGAATATACAAACTCCACACAGTTAGGGCCGTAGTGGGTACTGAACCAATTACCTCAGTGCTGTGAGGCAGTAATGCTAACCATTACACCGTCTGTGCTGCCCTTATACACACACTGCGGATCTTGGGAGATCATGGGAAAGATGTGGGGATGCATCTAACATATAAAGGAAGTCTTGATGGGGATAGGGACTTAAATTATTTAAGATGTTTAAAATAACATTTCGTAATACATTTCATGCATGTCTAAATTTATACATCATCTGATGGTACATTCTAGTTCAGGGTTGTAATGCAGTCCTTCATTTACCTCAGTATTCATATTGTTACTACTAACCACATCATAATTTCATTCCTTCGATTTATCTTTTCTTTACATTTTCCACATTTCAACAAAGTAGGAACACATTTGACACATAAGCCAATTACTATGATGACAACCAATATGAGGATCAGGAGTTTACTTATACTAGCAACCATTTCCTGGACCCAATATCCTAGACCGGAGAACCATTTCACTGGGTTCAACCATGAAACCAATTCCTCTACCTTCTCCTCTACTTCAGCCATTGAAGCATTATGGTTCTTCCGAAATTCCCATTTCAGCTGCAGAATTTCGTCTATCTTCTGGTCTATCACTTCCTTGGGGTCACTAGTATTATTTGTAATATATGTGCAATACTTTACACCAAATTGGGTGGCCAAAGTTACACAATACCCTCTAGTGACAGCTGTTAAATAATTTAATACTAATCTGTGTTGCACAAGTTCTTTCTTATAGGCCTGTAACTCTTTACCTGTGTACCTTAATGTGTCATCATACAGCTCGGTGATATTATCTATTAATTTAGCAAGATCTTGGATATATCTGATATTTAGTGTACCCTGAGCGATCTAATGCGACTAAAACTTGAAAGCCAGTAGTTTCACTAATCTATTGTGTGGCTTTATGTACATCACCAGGTATCATATTTCTTTTGTCTCTATGTTCATACTGTGTGTGAAGATATGGTGATGGTGTGTTTTGATGAATACCAAGCATTTCACCATGTGTAAGGGTCATAACCTCTGGGAGTACTCTTCCCAGATAACACAAACCTTCAGAACTCGGAGAGAGCCACTTATACGCTTTCCTTCCACATATAAAATATAAATCATCGGGGATAACATACGGGATAGAATGCATCATGATCATCCAACACATTTCCCTAACAAATGATCCTATCTCAGGTTCTCCCACCTGGCTAACACACATTTCTGGTTGTATAACCCTGGCACAGTACCCTTCTGGTACTCTGCCAATCATTTCTTTGATGTTACTTAATGTATACCGATACCGGAAGTGTCTCCCATTTAACCTAATTGTGCGTAACAGTTCAAAATTTATAGGCTCACAATCAGCTCTTAGTGAGAAGGTCATCGACTGGTTTTTCCCAGTCACCTCCCAACTTCCTGGTTTATTGGAGTTGATGATATTCAAACATAAAAGTGATTTATCTACTTGGTACTGGTGGAGTTTAAAATGAGGTGGTTTGGTGTTAAGAAATTTTCCATTCAGCGTCTTCCCTTGTTGCAGTTCTAAGACCTCAGAGACATTTAATGGGAATGGCACTAACCCTACATTATGCTGTCCCTGAGGCAAATGAGAACACACCCAACAGTCAGTCTGGTTTAAAACTTTGCCCACCATAGTATGATAATCCTCTAAAGGATACCCACCCCAATACTGGTTATACTTAGGCTGGCACCGTTGGATGCATCTCTCATCAACTTCTCTCATCGACTACGAACCCACAAAATTCACACATACAATAATCCTCAGATGATAGACCTTCACACTGTCCAGAATAACAGATCTCTTAACAATTACTGTACTGGGTTTGGTCAGGTACCGCCCTTGTGACTGTATTGCTCCTTCTCCCAACTCCACTCCATTGATATCACCATCAGCTCCCCTCTCCGTCCTCGGTCCTCCATCACAGAAACCAGAGATCCCGAAACTACCCAGGATAATGAGAACTCTGGGAGAAAACACAAAAATGACCACAGCAGACCAATCCATTGCTGAAAACAATGATCTACAAATTTCTTTAGCTCAGGTATCTCACTGTAACCTTTAACCCTCCCAGAATAGACTCGAAATTGACAGGTCCACGTTATCTACCCCGATTCTGCCTTGTCTCTCCACCGGTTGATTGACCTTCTTACAGTGAGTGGAATGGACCCAGGTATCTCTCTCTGCCACTTTTAAGGAAGTTGTACTCGTCAGCAACACCTGATACGGACCTTCCCACCGATCTGTCAAACAACTTGAATGCAAGAAATTTCTGATCATAACAAATTCTCCAGGTTCAACATCATGACAGTTTGTTTCTGGCATATCATGTGACAACAATTTCAGTTTCTGCTGTTGCTGCTTTAACTGTTTACTCATTGTTATAAGATACCTTACAGTAACCTCGTTACTTTTCAAATCTTCCTGTGGACTTATAATCAAATGAGGTTGTCTACCAAACAGTATTTCAAAGGGGGACAGATTGAGAGGGGGTCTAGGAGTTGTCCTGATGCTATGAAGGACAAGCGGTAGTGCTTCTGGCCACGCCAGTCCTGTTTCTGTCATGATCTTACTTAATTTATTTTTAATGGTACCGTTCATCCTCTCCACCTTGGCGCTGGCTTGCGGTTGATAGGGGGTGTGAAGTCTACTATTAATACCCATCAACTTACACATGTTTTGGAAGACATCACCTGTGAAATGAGTACCCCTATCACTTTCAGTAATTCTAGGGATACCGTATCTGCATACAAATTCCTGAACAATCTTCTTAGCAGTAAACGCAGCAGTATTAGTGGCAGCTGGGTATGCCTCAACCCAATTAGAAAACACATCAGTGCACACCAATACATACTTGAGATCCCTGCAGGGTGGTAATTGGATGAAATCAATTTGTATTACCTGAAAAGGTCCATCGGTCGGAGAAATGTGGGATGGCTTGGTGGGGATTTTTCCCAATGTTTTTTCTCAAGCAGGTCAAACAGGACATCGCTCTCTTTTCCGCTTAAGAAGAAAAACCCGGTGCACACCAGTATGCTCTCACCAACTAGCACATACCTTGCTTTCCCAAGTGAGTCAGACCATGTGCTGCCTCAGCCAGGCTTGGGTAGTATGCCTTGGGAGCCACTGGCTTACCTTGTCTATCTTTCCAGAGGACTCTTGCCCACATCCCTTGGACCTCCAGACTGTCTTTTCCTGAATGGAATATAAATTTTGCATCTCAATTCATTTCTGAATATCAATCATTTGAAACATCATTTGGTTAATTGGCATGTTCACTTTTAAACCTGCTGCCCATTTGGCAGCCTCGTCTGCCCTGTTATTGCCCTGTGACACCGGTTCATCCTCACATGTATGGGCTTTACACTTAATTACGGCCACTGCCTTAGGCAATTGGATCGCTGTCAGTAGTCCTTTTATATGTCTGGAATGTGTGACTGGTGTGCCTGCAGCTGTCATAAAATTTCTCAGACACCATAGAGCACCAAAATCATGTACCACCCCGAAGGCGTACCTAGAGTCAGTGTAGAAATTAGCAGATTTGCCTTCTGCTAATTCACATGCTCTTCTTAGTGCCACCAGCTCCGCCACTTGGGTCGAGTGAGGTGGACCAAGAGGTTTGGTTTCTATGATGTCTTCGTCATTTACAACAGCATAACCTGTACATAACTCTCCAGTGTCAGTCTGTCTATGACAACTCCCATCCGTGTAAAATGTCACATCTACATTTTCTAAAGGTGTATCCCGTATGTCAGGTCTTGCAGTAAAGGTTTGATTTAGATATTCCATACAATCATGGCATCAATATACCTGCAAAACTTACCTTCCGCCAGCAACTCACCTCTCTCCATCCTTTGTGCATCCTGTTGCACATATGGTAGCTGGATTTAACATACTGCACCTTTTGATGGTGATGTTTGCAGGTGCTATTAGGGCTAGTTCCCATTTTGTGAACTTAGCTGAGAAGACATGTCTGGTTTGGGCAGAATTCAGCAAAGCAGATACAGCATGGGGTGTATAAACAATCATATCATGGCCTAATACTACATCCTCACTCTTACTGACCAATAGAGCAGTTGCTGCTACACTTCTTAAACACGTTGGGAGTGATCTTGCCACAGTGTCCAATTGTGCACTGTAATATGCTACGGGCCTACTGGCATCACCATGGTTTTGTGTGAGGACACCTGCTGCACAACCATTAGCTTCCATACAGTACAAATCAAAAGGTTTTTCATAATCAGGTATTCCCAATGCAGGTGCTTTTGTCAGACTGTCCTTAAGATTAAGGAAAGCCTGCTCTGTTTCCTCTGTGTGTATGACAGAATCGGGCCTTGAGGAAGAGTCTAAGGACCTCATTCAGAGTCGGTCATAAGCGGACGCTCGGTCGTACACATCCGATGTTTCCAAACCACGCATGCGCATGGTTAGTTGTGCGCATGTGTGTACGAGGCTTTGCGATCCAAAATGCTGTAGATCATATGGCTTACGAGCAGGAAGTGGCTTCCGAGAGTTGATTGAAATGAAAGGCCGTTTGTGGGTGTTGACGGGGGTGGTGGTCTAAAAATGCAGGTGTTCCTCACCGTTTTCAGGGCGTTTTAGGGGTGTACATAAATTTCCTGCTATGACCAACACAGAAGGCTGGAAGTAGTAAAATATCACTCTGCGAGCAGGTTAGAGGCCTGGCTGATCGTACAGCTTGAGGTTGGGTATGTGCTCTCTCAAGCCTCAGAGTACAATCGATACTATTGAATGTGACTGATGTTATGTTTGATGTTTCTAATTTGTGCCACACAATGCAAGCAGCTAATAATCGTTTGTTATTGCTAATAACACTGCTAATTGGCTTGTAATTGATTCAGTTGCATTTGCATTAGCGAATAATAAGAATAAATATATTTCATGGGGATGGCTTATTCTATGCAGTTTTTTGTTAATTTTTGGTGTAATTTGCACACAACACAAGGAGCCACAACCATCAGAAGAAAATTAACATACAGCGACTGACAACGACTGGCAATGATTGACTCGATCGCTAGCTGCTATCACTCATTAGCTAGAGGAGGTACATTGCTCACGTATGGGCGTCACTTTGGTTGCAACCGACCGGCCGTGCGATTGCTTCCATTTTCAGTTTTGCATTCGATAGGCGTACGACCAAGCGGCCCGTTACGATCGACTCTGAATGAGATCCTAAGTCCTGTAATGGCAAGGCCAAAATATAAAAACCTGTGATCCACATTCTGCAGTATCCACACATTCCCAAGAAGGTACGGATTTGCTGTTGGTTCTGCGGCAGTGTCATGGTCTGTATGGCTTGGATTCTGTCAGTGGTCAGATGTTGTAACCCCTGGGTTAGGCAATGTCCCAAGTATTTAACCCTGGACTGGCATGGCTGTAGTTTGTCCTTAGCAACCTTGTAACCTGTTTGCGAGAGATGAAGCAATAAAAGTTTAGTATCATTTAAACATGACGTAAATGAATCAGAACACAACATTAAATCATCCACATATTGTATTAGAACAGATCCATTGGCAGGTTGAAATAAACAGTCATGTAAGGCCTGGGAGAAGATACTGGGGCTGTCTATGAAACCTTGGGGCAATCATGTCGATGTGTATTGTACCCCCCTTTATGTAAATGCATATAGGTACTGACAGTCAAGATGAAGAGGGACAGAGAAGAAGGCAGAGCAGAGGTCAATGACAGTAAAATGGGTTGCATTTGGTCGGATCTGCAGGAGGATGACAGCAGGATTTGGCACTACGGGGAATTGGCTTTTTACTACCTTATTAACCCCTCTTAGGTTTTGTAGCAGCCTATAACCCCTCCCAACACTTTTCTTCACAGGAAAGATGGGACTGTTGGCTACACTCACTGGGCCTGATTCAGACCTGGTCTCAAGCGCTGAGCGCTCGCAAGCGGGTCGATGGTGGCCCAGTGGGCATGCGCGAGACCCGGATAGTGACGGGCGAACCGTCGCTCCAGGTCTCTTACCAAAGGGGGCGTGCTGTCGATGTTGAGTGACAGCACACCCCCTTTGGTGGGCGGACCGGGGGCATGGCTGCCCAGACGGAGGCGTTCCCATGGGAATGCCTACCGTCTGGGGCCGGCACCACTGACATCACAAGTGATGTCAGTGGGAGTGCTTTCGGCACTCTAGGGCTTGCGGCAACGAGACCACAAGGGTCTTGTCGCAAGGCCGATGGTCGCGATGGTCTTGACCATCGTGACCATCATCATGGCCGTTCGCTATAGCTGTGGGTGGTCACCCACAGCTATGCGAGTGGCCAGGAGGCAGCTCAAAAAAAAAGGGCCGGCCCTGATTCAGAGCAAGCGCTCTGTCAGAGCGTCCGGCTCTGAATCAGGCCCTCTGTACGGACTAAAATTCCCTGTTGTAATAAACTCTCAATTATAGGATAAACCCCTATCTCTACCTCCTGTTTTAATGGGTACTGGGGAATTTTTGGAGCTTGCCTACCGCTTTTTAGATTTACCATTACGGGAGCTACGTTTGCTATCAATCCAGTGTCCTGTCCATCTTTGGTCCAGAGGGACCCCGGTATCTGAGATAACATTTGTTTTACTTGAGATGGATTTTTATCTGAACAGTAGAGTGAAACATTAACCTTTGGAGAGTGTCCAATATATCCCTCACCTCGTGCGCAACTCTCTCTGGGATATCTAGCAATATACCATCAGGAGTACAATAAAAGACACATCCCATTTTACATAACAAATCCCTTCCTAGTAAGTTAGTTGGGGCCGCTGCTGCCAGGAGAAAGGCATGCCTGGTATGCAATGGGCCAATAGTAACCTCTGCAGATTTGTTTAAAGGATAATGTTGCACTTTACCTGTTACCCCCATTGCTGGTACTGTTTCGCTGGTCACCTGTAAATTAGATGGAGATTTTATCACTGATCTGGTCGTCCCTGTGTCTACAAGAAAAGAATATTTAGTACCAGCTACGTCAATTATCATTACAGGTTCTTCTCTAACATCCCCAGTTAACCTGACTGGCTGTAGACTACAAGTATGAACTGCCCCTTAGCGTTGATTCTCACTCTCCAATACAGAATTTAAGGCCACAACTGGAGCAGGTGACTGTGGAACATTCTCTGCATTCTGCATATATCCTTTATGTGGATATCTAGGTACTACCAGGTTAGGGGGTCCTACCCTCTTCACCTTACAGTTCCTAATTACATGTCTCGCTTGGTTGCAGTTAAAACACCTTCATGAATGGGGTGGGGGAAAAGGTTGTTGTGTGGGTTGGGCAGTAGAGAAAGATTGTGAGTGTGGGTAAGAATTTTGAGGGTAATATGGTGGCTGCAGGTAGTATTGGTTTTGTTGCTGGGTGTGATAAGTGGGGTAGGGCTGTGCTTGTGGTGGTGCAGGATTGGTGAAGGCAAGTAGCTGTGCAGGTGCATGTGTGTCTGGTGGCTGTGATGGTATATTCATTCCTTATAGAGCTTGAATGCTAACAGCCATTAACTTCTCGCTCTGGGTCTCTCTCTTCTTGAGGATGTTTTTATCGTGCTCAATAGCAGACTCCCTGAGTGTGTCGACAGTAACTCCCCACCAGCCAGGTAGAGAGGTCTGGACTTGGGTCTTTAGATTGTCTTTAAGACCATCCATAAGTACTGTGATGACCATTTCCCTATGGTGAGTGCTATCTATCTGCAGAGCTCGAATACAGTAATCTTCTGCAGATTCACTCTCTTTTTGTTTTATGGTGAAAATTTTGCTCCAGTTAACTACTACCGGAAAATATACACCCAATTGAGTTATTATGCGGGTAATGTTACCTTGGTTATCCTCGTCTGTTAAGGGGTCGTCTCCCTCCAATACACAATCCGTGATAAACTTTTTCACGTCAGTATTGTGCGGAAGACATGCCCTTAACACCTCTCACCAATCTTTATTGGTTGGCTCATGAGCATTACCCAAGTTTTTCACAAATCTTTGGCATTTTGCTAATTGCTTCTTATGGTCAGGGAAGTCTGTCATTATGGAATTTAGTTCAGCTCTTGTCCAAGGACAATGCATCACTACATCTCTTGTGGGCCAAACCATTCGTATCCGGATTCCCATTGGGAACAGTTATTGTCCGGACGGGATGTATGCCTGCCATAATGCTACCTTTGGCCGAATTACCTAGTTGAGGGTTCAGCCTACTGCTACTACATACGGTATTAGTAATCTCTGCTAATGTTAAAGCGGGGGTTAATACTTCCTGTACAGGTGGGGCTACCTCCATTTCTGGTACTAGTGAGGCAGCTACCTGTGCTTGCTGTGGTGGTACATTTAACATTTGTGCAACATGGGAGAGAGCGGACATCACAATAGGGTCATCATCTAAATCATCAACACGTTCCTTATAATTACTTAAGAGAGGGTACAGGTTACATGTTATTTTTTTATGGGTTTTTACATCGACTGTACCTTCACCCCCATCCGCATAGGGCAGTGGTGGTGCGCGTGAACTACTGACATTACCTTCCGCAATGCTACCTTGCTGTGCGTGAGCGCTATTTCACGGCGTGCACGCAACGCTGTTTAGCGCTGCATGCGCACTTCCCTGCATCGTGCACGCAATGCTGGTTTGCATCGCATGCACACCCCTAAGCCACGTATCCCCGTCATGCTGCCATAGCTTTAAACAATCGTTATACTTTATCTTTTTCTTTCGAGAGTGCACTATACAGATGCTATCTCGGATATTGTTCAATACCTCCTTATCAAAGCTGCCAATTCTGGGAAAAGGTTTAACACTCATTCTCATCATCTTAAACCATACATCACAGTACATAGTTCGTACGCACCGCACTTTGGCCCTCATTCAGAGCCGGACGCTCTGAGCAGAGCGCTCGCTCTGAATGAGGGCCGTCCTCCATAAAAATGGAGCGTCCTCCTGGACGCTCGTATAGCTGTGGGTCACCACCCACAGCACATATGAGCGTGCAGGATGATGGTCGCAATGGTCTTGACCATCGCGACCATCGCCAGTGCGACCAGAAGCCTGTGGTCGGGTTTTTCGACCACAAGCCCTGGAGTGATTTTGGCTCTATCAGAGCCAAAATCACTCCCACTGACATCACTAGTGATGTCAGTGGGGCCGGCTTCTGACGGTAGGCGTTCCCCCGGCATGCCCACCAAAGGGGGCGTGCTGTCAATCAACATCAACAGCACGCCCCCTTTGATCAGACACAACAAGCGAAGGAAAGTCCTTCGCTCGTCACGTCTGGCGCATGTGCACGACGGAGCTCCCTCCGTCGTGCGCATGCGCAGTGCACACCATCGACCCACTTGCGAGTGGACAGCTGCTTGCGAGTGGGTCTGAATGAGGCCCTTTGTATGCATTATATGCCATGACGAACCAATCGGCACTTCCAAGAGCAGCACATCATCTAACATCTCTACTGTTTGCTTGGCTCCCTTCTTGGGAAAATAACACTAAACTTTTCAATAGAGATTTAAATCGGTGAAAGAATGTCAAGGCTACTTTCACTTACCTGTGGACGATAGTAACATGCCACACCCACACACCTATGGAAGAATAACCAGGCTGCTTCCACTCACCTAAGCCCTTTTCAAGTACTTTGCACTGCTAGAATTTAAGCATTGCAATAAAACTTACCCTTTTCAGTGATTTCGTCCACCACTACTCAGTTCACAATCACAATATGACACAACTGTGCAGTTCAATCACAATGCCCAATAACCCTAACTGATCACTGGATGCTGAAATCACACTGAGAGCCGATACCTAACACAAAACAACAACTACACCTGCTGTGTGTATAGACTTCAGTATCTACTACCAAGCCACTAGGCCAACACCAGGCGCCTAGTCTCTAAGGATCCTACGATACCCCTAGCTAGGGAACATGTTACCCCTACCAACACACGTTCACTGTTACACACCTTTTTCCTGCGCAGAAAAATAATTGTTTTCCCAGATATGGCAGCACCGACTAAGATCTTTAAAACAATGCTATCACGCTATCAATATCACAATGCAATCTCAACGGCTTTGTTTAAACACGCGGCAGGAATACAGGAAATACGTATACGCTATTGTGCGACTAGTCGCATACACAATAATGCGACCACTACACAAAACGTATTATTACCCTTACGCTATTGTGCGACTTCCCCTTTTAACATGAAATTCTGTCAACGAAGGAACACAAACTTTTTCCTTCCCCGTCCCTGGATTCTAATCAGCGCTTCTTGAACTCACACAATAACGGATAGCGGTCTCTCAGCAACAAAGTGGTAGCAGGTATTCGAAGGCACAATGCGTTCTTTCCTGCGTATGGCGCCTCCACCCTTTGCTGAGAGATCAATAACCATGTGTTACCATGTGAATGGTAGCGTGGATTCACTATGAGCCCCCAACTATGAATTCCTACCTATCTATACACCGTAAATGTCGCTATTTAGCATTATAAGTTGCACAAGAAAGAGATAGGCAATACAATAGAACTAGTTGGCATAATCCCATTGGTTCTTCCTGGTTATCCTGTTACGTTGCAGTTCATAGGTCAGTTTGTATTGTACTAGTTCAGCCTCCAACAGCTTCTTTGTGTCCGTTTTCCCGCCGAAGAACAAGTCTAAACTGGCTAATTACATTACATGAACAGAGTACATTTCAATGACTATCTCTCTATGATCCATAATTCCCAGACGCATGTGGCGATTTCCTTGCCGATGGAACCGGAAATCTGCAAATAAACTGGTTCAGAATGGCACCAAACACGGTCTGTTTATCATGTACTAAACCTGAGATCATAAATACAGTCACTTTATTACATAATTAATAATGAATATAACCTTGGATATTAACCCTAATGCTGGGGAACCTTTCTATGTAAGTGTGCAATGTGTAAGTGTAAGGATATTAAGAAAAGACGCTAGTTAGCGTTGTGCGACTATGTGTTTGTGGAGTACACCATGGTACATGTTTTGCAGGGTTGTTCATATTAAATGTTTTAGTAAATGTATGTATTTATATAATGAGGACTTTTAACATTGTTCTATTGCATTGGAATCGCACGACGCTAAATAGTAGGGGTGAGCGGGTTCGGATTTCTGAAATCCGAACCCCCCCGAACCCCCCCGATCCGAGGCAGATCCGAGTCAGGCTCGACTTTTCCCGCCTGACTCGGATCTGAAATCGAGGCAAAACATCATCATCCCGCCTTCCGAGTCTCGCGGGTTTTGGAACCTATATAAGGTACCGCGTCGGCGCCATATTCTCACTCGGCTGTGGACAGTGAAGAGGGAGGGTGGGAGTTAGGGCTGGCTGGGCTGTGTAGTGTAGTGTAGTGCAGAGTAGTGTTGTGCTGTGCTGTGCTGTGCTGCGCTGTGCTGCTGTTGTCCACTACTTCAAAGTCCATAGGGGCTGGCTGTGTTGTGCTGTGCTGCTGTTGTTAATAGGGGCTGTGTCCACTACTTCAAAGTCCATAGGGGCTGGCTGGACTGTGTTGTGCAGTCAGTTCTCCATAGGGGCTGTGTCCACTCCAAAGTCCTGTGCAGTGTCCCAGTCCTAAAGGGGTGCTGTAGTGTTGTCCAGGGGGTGCTCTGTCCATCAGGGGTGCTCCCCCCAAGTGCTAAAAAAATAATATTTTTTGTGTGTTTGTGAATTGTGTGCGCAGTAGCCGCACGTGCATCAACAAAGTAGTGCCAAGCGTGCGCCTGTGTCATAAGTAAAGGGCCGGCTGGCTTGACCGTTAAAGGGTGCTGTAACCCCCAAAGTACACTCCAGTCCAAACCAAAAAAAAAATTATTTTCTGTGTTTGTGAATTGTGTGCGCAGTAGCCGCACGTGCATCAACAAAGTAGTGCCAAGCGTGCGCCTGTGTCATAAGTAAAGGGCCGGCTGGCTTGACCGTTAAAGGGTGCTGTAACCCCCAAAGTATACTCCAGTCCAAACCAAAAAAAAAATTATTTTCTGTGTTTGTGAATTGTGTGCGCAGTAGCCGCACGTGCATCAACAAAGTAGTGCCAAGCGTGCGCCTGTGTCATAAGTAAAGGGCCAGCTGGCTTGACCGTTAAAGGGTGCTGTAACCCCCAAAGTACACTCCAGTCCAAACCAAAAAAAAAATTATTTTCTGTGTTTGTGAATTGTGTGCGCAGTAGCCGCACGTGCATCAACAAAGTAGTGCCAAGCGTGCACCTGTGTCATAAGTAAAGGGCCGGCTGGCTTGACCGTTAAAGGATGCTGTAACCCCCAAAGTACACTCCAGTCCAAACCAAAAAAAAAAACATTTTCTGTGTTTGTGAATTGTGTGCGCAGTAGCCGCACGTGCATCAACAAAGTAGTGCCAAGCGTGCGCCTGTGTCATAAGTAAAGGGCCAGCTGGCTTGACCATTAAAGGGTGCTGTAACCGCCAAAGTACACTCCAAACCAAAAAAATATATATTTTCTGTGTTTGTGACTTGTGTGCACTGTGGCTGCACGTGCATCAACAAAGGAGCAGCGCCAAGCGTGCGCCTGTGTCCCATAAGTAAAGAGCCGGCTGGCTCATTTCTTAAAGGGTGGTGTAACCCACAAAGTGCACTACTCTCCAGCAAAAATAAAAAAATATTTTCTGTGTTTGTGTACGCTTTAGCCGCACGTATATATCAATATAACATAAATGGAGGACCAAACTTTCTCCGATAAAAATAAAATAGGGAAAGATCAAGAACCACTTCCTCCTAGTGCTATTGCTGCTGCTGGGAGTTGTTCATCATCCCAGAGAGGAAGTAGGAACATCACTACTTATACTAAACAATTGACTCTCCAACAGTCCCTAGCGATGAGGATGAAGTACGACAGCAGTCATCCTGAAGCAAAATGTATAACTGAGGCCTTGACTGCTATGTTGGTGTTAGACGTGCATCCGGTATCCGCCATTAGTGCAGTGGGATTTAGACAATTGATGGAGGTAGTGTGTCCCCGGTTCCAAATCCCGTCTAGATTCCACCTGCATCCTCAAAGCAGCAGCGACAAGTGTGCATCTGTCTGTTAAAGGGTGGTGACACCCTCAAAGTGTGCTACACAAACAATAAAAATATTGTTCTTTTTTTTTGGTCTTTGTGAAATGTGTGGGCTGTAGCCGCACCTGCATCCTTAAAGCAGCAGCGACAAGCGTGCGTCTGTCTGTTAAAGGGTGGTGACACCCTCAAAGTGTGCTACACAAACAATTAAAATATTGTTCTTTTTTTTCTGTCTTTGTGAAATGTGTGGGCTGTAGCCGCACCTGCATCCTTAAAGCAGCAGCGACAAGCGTGCGTCTGTCTGTTAAAGGGTGGTGACACCCTCAAAGTGTGCTACACAAACAATAAAAATATTGTTCTTTTTTTTTCTGTCTTTGTGAATTGTGTGGGCTGTAGCCGCACTTGCATCCTCAAAGCAGCAGCGACAAGCGTGCGTCTGTCTGTTTAAGGGTGGTGACACCCTCAAAGTGTGCTACACAAACAATAAAAATATTGTTCTTTTTTTTCTGTCTTTGTGAATTGTGTGGGCTGTAGCCGCACTTGCATCCTCAAAGCAGCAGCGACAAGCGTGCGTCTGTCTGTTAAAGGGTGGTGTAACCCTCAAAGTGCTCCAAAAATTAAAAAACTATTTTTTTAATGTGTTTGTGACTAGTGTGCGATGTAGCCGCACGTGCATCAACATAGTAGCAGCGCCAAGCGTGCGCCTGTGTCATAAGTCAAGGGCTGGTTTGGACATCTGGTCCGGACTGAAGGACGTGCCAACAATTTCTGACAAGTCTACTGTCACTGCATATGATACTGTCCTCAAAGCAGCAGCGACAAGCGTGCGTCTGTCTGTTAAAGGGTGGTGACACCCTCAAAGTGTGCTACACAAACAATAAAAATATTGTTCTTTTTTTTCGGTCTTTGTGAAATGTGTGGGCTGTAGCCGCACCTGCATCCTTAAAGCAGCAGCGACAAGCGTGCATCTGTCTGTTAAAGGGTGGTGACACCCTCAAAGTGTGCTACACAAATAATAAAAATACTGTTCTTTTTTTTCTGTCTTTGTGAATTGTGTGGGCTGTAGCCGCACTTGCATCCTCAAAGCAGCAGCGACAAGCGTGCGTCTGTCTGTTAAAGGGTGGTGTAACTCTCAAAGTGCTCCAAAAAATAAAAAACTATTTTTTTAATGTGTTTGTGACTTATGTGCGATGTAGCCGCACTTGCATCCTCAAAGCAGCAGCGACAAGCATGCGTCTGTCTGTTAAAGTGTGGTGACACCCTTAAAGTGTGCTACACAAACAATAAAAATCTTCTTCTTCTTTTTTCTGTCTTTGTGAATTGTGTGGGCTGTAGCCGCACCTGCATCCTTAAAGCAGCAGCAACAAGCGTGCATCTGTCTGTTAAAGGGTGGTGACACCCTCAAAGTGTGCTACACAAACAATAAAAATATTGTTCTGTTTTTTTCGGTCTTTGTGAAATGTGTGGGCTGTAGCCGCACCTGCATCCTTAAAGCAGCAGCGACAAGCGTGCATCTGTCTGTTAAAGGGTGGTGTAACCCTCAAAGTGCGCTCCACAAACAATAAAAATATTCTTTTTTTTTTTCTGTCTTTGTAAATTGTGTGGGCTGTAGCCGCACTTGCATCCTCAAAGCAGCAGCGACAAGTGTGCATCTGTCTGTTAAAGGATTACATCGGTGACAGCATCCAAGTAGGCATGTCAGACAGTCCATACCTGTACTGGCAGGAAAAAGAGGCAATTTGGAGGTCCCTGTACAAGCTGGCTCTATTTTACCTGAGTTGCCCCCCCTCCAGTGTGTACTCCGAAAGAGTGTTTAGTGCAGCCGGGAACCTTGTCAGCGAAAGGCGTAGGAGGTTGCTTCCAAAAAATGTGGAGAAGATGATGTTCATAAAATTAATTATCAACTCTTCCAGGGAGACCAGCCTCTAGAACGTACAGAGGGACCTGTGGTTCCAGCGGGGACGAATTAATACTCTGTGAGGATGATGATGTACACACTGAAGAGGGTGAGGAATCGGTGGATGAGGAGGATGAGGATGACATCTTGCCTCCGTAGAGCCAGTTTGTGCAGGGACAGATTAATTGCCAGCTTGTTTTGTGGGGGCCCAAACGAACCAATCATTTCAGCCACAGATGTGTGGCAGACCCTGGCGCTGAAATGATTGGTTTGTTAAAGTGTGCATGTCCTGTTTATACAACATAAGGGTGGGTGGGAGGGCCCAAGGACAATTCCATCTTGCACCTCTTTTTTTGCTTTGCATTATGTACAGTTTGGGGCCTAGTTTTTCAAACTGCCATCCTGTCTGCCACTGCAGTTTCATGCCTAGATGGGTCACGTGTTTGTGCCGCCCACTCGTGTCGCTTAACATAGTCATCCAGCTACCTCGGTGCAACCTTTTGGACATAAAAACACTATTGTGAGGTGTGAGGTGTTCAGAATAGACTGGAAATGAGTGGAAATTAAGGTTATTGAGGTTAATAATAGCATAGGAGCAGAAAAACCTACAAATTCTGTGATTTTAGCTGTTTTTATGCTTTTTTTCAAAAAAATACAGATCCATAACACAAAACCCAGAACCCAAAACACGGAAGGGTGGTTTTGGCAAAACCAATCCAGATCCAAAACACGAAGAAAGATCCAGATCCAAAACCAATACACAAAACACGAAAAGTGGCCGGTGCACACCTCCACTAAATAGTAGCATCACCGTATGTACTAATAATATGTGAGATTTGCTAAAATGGTGCTGGGCAAAATGGTGTCTTGTTGATATTCGCAAAATGGCGTTGTGCAGATTCTGTCTCAGCCAATCATCCGGCTTCGACAATATATATATATATTTATATATACACACATTTTTATAATTCGTTTCTGAAGGATGAGGTACAGTACACTAATGATCCCACATCCCTGCCAAAATGTCTACCTACAGCTCTGGACACCAGTGCAGAAGGGTTTCCAATGCAGGTGCTTGCATTCAGGAGTGGACCAGGCCCACACTATACCCAGTGGGCACACCTGCAGACAGTTTCACGCTATGCTTCTGTAGCTTCATATTGCCACCCATCAATGCCCCAGTGGCATATCTTCTTAAAAAGTTGTGATGACCTCTTCAGTCTGCTTAGACTTCAGCAGACACTAAAACATCTGATTGCAGCTGCTGGTAGATTCGCACACATGATGCTCTGTGTATGTGACAATGCCTGGCAGGAGCCAATAAGAGAGAGTAGGAAGAAGATTTTATTTTGTAAGTTAACTACTACCACATTAATTAAATAAAGGAGAATACAGACTGGGTTTGGGGAACGGGTAGCGCTATAAGGAATATATGAGGGGGTAGCACTATAAGGAATATATGGGGGTGTGTGGCGTGATAAAGAATGTATGGTGTGTTTGGCACTATAAGGAACATATGGAGGTGTGGCACTATAAGACTAAAAGGAACATGTGGGCAGTGGCACTATAAGGAACATGGGGGTGTGGCACTATAAGGAACATATGGGTATGTGTGGCACTATAAGTAAGATATGGGTGTGTGTGGCACTATAAGTAACGTATGAAGGATGTGTGGCACTATAAGGAACATATGGGGTGTGGCACTATAATTGATATTTGGGGGAAGCACTATAATAATAATGGGGGTCAGGCACTCTCTAATGAAAATACAGAAGGGGCACTATAAGGTGAGCACAAACAAAGGTGACAATATAAGGAAATACAAAGGGCCCCTCCCCTTTGTATTTCCTTATATTGTCACGTTTGTTTGTGTTATCCTTATGGTTCCCCTCAACCATAAGGATAACACAGACAAAGGGGTCTCAAATAGTCATATGTGTAGTATCTTATATATACAGTACAGTTTATGTACATTATCAAGTAGCAGTAATATGAGATAGTATATCTTTAAGAATCTTGCTCTAGAAGAAGAGGCTATGGATGAACCTATAACATTACATAAAATGCTCCAGTTATTAGGACTTAAAGAATGATATTTCAGCTGAGGTACAGATCTGGCCAGCTATTTTGTTGCTCATGGCGTGGCGTGAGTCGCGCCATGGACTTGTGGCATGGCGTTCAGGCCTCTGAGTCACGCCATGGACTTGTGGAATACCGTGGCTATGGCATGTAATACAGTGCTTAACCGCTGGGTGGCGAGTGCTCCACTTTTGTAATTGCATGTTATATAGTGCTTAACCGCTGGGTGGCGAGTGTTCCACTGTACTGAATGCCTTGTATAGAATGCCATAATGTTAAACTTACAGTAAATTGGGTGGATATCACATTCACAGCATTTTCATGTACGCACAACCCATACTGTATTTTTAATGTCGCATAATATACATATACAGTATATAGTACTGTACCATACGTAACATCTTATAACAGGATGCAAATCACTGCACATACTGTATTATACATACGGTACGGTGCAGTAACTGAATAGTAGAGAAGTTGCCTGAGTTGTTGTCACGGTATAACTGATACTGTAGATTAATGAGATGCACGCACAGCTTTCACTGATATGGGATGCGTTACAGTATGACAGTTTTTTTTTTTATTTATTAAAAAACAGCAGCGGGAGGAGTTCTCAAGGATGAGGCCACTGTCTGTGGTTCACTGTAGCTGTCGTGTGGGCTAGTGGTTAGGTGATCACTTTGGTAGAATTATGGTCCCGGGTTCGATCCCTGGAAAAGAATATACCGTACTGTATATTTTTTTTTTGTCACCGTCACTGACACTATAGTGAAACTACTGTATGGCGTATGTACATAACTGCAGAAACTGCTAGTGAATCTATTGTCTAGAATGTGAGACAGGGCTCTGCATCACAAACTGTGCGACCAAAACCGCAAAACGCAAACATGCGACAACGCATATGCGGTCTCAGCCGTGTTCACTATGGCTATGTCCCTTGGACTGTGTCTGAGAGTGGTTTCCGTCTGTGAGAGAGCGCTCTGTGTTCAAAGCTGACTGTGCGTTTGAAGGGCAAAATAGCGTTGCATCGCAAACTTATGACATTGGTGATGCTGCTCCAACCTTGCACACTAAGTACGGTAGTAGTGGGATCTGTATGAGAGAGAGCTCTCTGTATTACACGGTTGGCGCTATGGTCGCTGTCAGCCATCTGCGATGGATTAGAAATGGAGGGGGGTACAATGGGATCTGTGGCGCCAAGCCATATTCCATGTAGCGCTATGCTGTCACTGAGCATGCGCAGTTGGCTGTATTCCTGCAGTCGGTACAGTATTGTACTCTATGCTGTTGCATTTCCATCTCTGGCGAGAGTACTACTACTACTACTACTACTACTACCTGCAACGCTGCCTGACTTCTAAGTCGCTGTTTTTGCTGCTCATTGCTGGACCCTGAGCTTCTACAGGTGTTTCCTACAGTATCAACCCGCTGGTACTGTAAGTATGGGAGCTTGCTAGGTTCACGGTCATTTTGCAGTTTGCTGTGTTAGACGCTGATTTGCGCAGCGAGTTTTCAATGCATATACGGTACCGTTTTGTTTTGCTCGGTGGCCATTTTAGTTTCAGTGGCAATATATTGCTGTGTTTATCGTGCCACTGCCTCGGTATGCCCCGTCCTTCACCCATCCCCATAGAGGCTTATTTGTGTATGGAGTAACTATCACACACACAACGATCATTCCCTAGCCTCCCGCTGCCCCTCATAGTCTCCCGTGAGTGACCGTCGCCATCTTGTTTTGCTCGGTGGCCATTTTAGTTTCAGTCGCAATATTGCTGTGTTTATTGTCCTGTTTGTCTCCTTCATATGGTAGATGCATATTTGCGTATTTAGGGGCATACTGTATGAAAGCTTGATGTGAGATTAAATTGGGAAATATATATCACTAATTAGCTCAAAACTATCATTTATTAAACACAGCCTGCAAAATGAAATTTACTAGCTGGTTATACTGTACAGTACAGTATATACCGGTGTACACATGTTACGGCTGATGTACAGTAAGAATGTAATACCCCCCCTGTGTTTAAGATACTGAACATTAAATTATGTACTGTATACTGTACTCAGTCTGTATACTCAGCAACAGTACTGTAACGTATTTCTCTTGTTCTTTACAAAGATTTTGTCATCAAACATGGCAAAAATCAGCAAAGCCATCAGCAAGATAATTGCAAGCATGAAAAAAGAACACAAAACAACACGACAGATCCATGCCTGGCTGAAAGAGTGTGGTGTTCTTGTTAGTTTACAGACTGTGCGCTATCATGTATTTGAGAGAACGCGGACCAGATATAGATTTCCTTCTAAATGCACATGGTAGGTACTTTACATCAACCTTTTTTTATTACAGTATACTGTATGTTGCTAGATTGGTACTGTATTGTGTTCCAATTTCAACACTAACTGTCCAATAATTGCTATATGCTCTGTATGTGTTCTACCGTAGGAGCGTCAAAAAGATTGTGCACAAATTGACTTGTGAGGATGATGAGCGCACAGCTTTACAAATCAAATGTATTCTAAAAGCAGAATGTGACCTGGACATCTCCTGTTCGAGCATCAAACGGATGCGTAAGGAACTGGGATGGACTTTTGGCCCTACAAGGTACTGTACATACTGTAAAATATATATACTGTATACTGTATATTAATAATGCACTGATTTTACACGACAGTAAACTAAAACTTGTTTTTATTCCACAGGATAAATCCCATGATAAGGGATGTTAATAAAGTAAAGAGAGTTGAACAAGCACGACGGTGGATAGATAGTGGAGAGAATTTTAATGACGTCATTTTCACAGATGAAACTTCGGTTTCTCTCGAGAGGTTCTCAAGACTGTCCTTCCGACACTGTGCATATCTCTCACTTAAACCATGTCCGAAGCATCCGTTAAAAGTCCATGTATGGGGAGGTATATCTCATTGGGGTGCAGGACCGATCTATATTTTTGAAGGTGCAATACAGTAATGTTTGTTCTAAAAATTATTTACAGTCCTGTACAGTGTACGCTTGTTACTGACAATTTCTCATCTCTTTAGGCATCATGGATAAGACCTTCTTCCAAGAAAAAATAGTAGATTGCTGTATGGTGCCACTTGTGAGAAAATGCTTCCCATCAGGACATCGATTATTCCAGGATAATGATCCCAAACATTCGGCTTCAGCAAAATTCATGGAAGAGAGAGGGATAAATTGGGAACGCACACCACCAGAGTGAGTATTGTCCTATAGTACTGTATTAACTGTTTATTGCACCAAAAAGTATCTACAGTACCGAGCAGTAATTATTCTAGTACACTTTTTACTACAGTACAGTACTGTGACTGAATATTTTTTTTTTTACTTACCTGTAGGTCACCGGACATGAATCCCATTGAAATGGTCTGGGCCCAGTTGAAGAGGTTCATCAGGTCTGATGTGAAACCAACAACTAAACAGGAACTTTTGGATGGGATAATGAAGTTTTGGAGAACAGTATTGACACGTGCCCAGTGTAACAATTATATTGATCATCTCCATAGAGTCTTACCAGTTGTCATCGAAAGAAACGGTCAAGCAACTGCTATGTAGCTTATACTGTACTATATATAATTTGAAATGTGGAGGAGGGGTTTAACTTCCTCTTTTCAGTTTGTGATCCGGACTGCTAAGTACTGTACACTGTGTCCATACTGTATGTACAGTATTGTGGTTGTGCTTTCTGTCCCTACATTATACAGTATTCTCCTAATTTATTTTATAAGCTCTTTGTCTACAATAACTTTCCCTTACTGTACCTTATGTACTGTACTTCATACTTTTCCTCTTTTCCTTACACCTACTTTTACTGTACATTGACCCCTGTTCCAAGGCACACATTGGCATCATCACAGATTGTGCTGCAGCTGCCACTTTCTGCTACTGCGCTTGATGTTGCCATTTGTAATGCAGATGTTTCAAGTTTTCAGGTTCCTTTAGTTCATATACAGTACAGTAGTAGTGGCTGCTTCAACATCCACATCCATAGTTGCAGACATACAGTACTGTACAGTAGTGGGTACACCGTGAATTGAGAGACAGGCTTCTACTGTACATCTACTGTATGGTTGGAGCGGCGGTCCCTTCGACATCAGGATAAGGTGAGATTTTTGGTAATGTTAGTGCTCTGTTATCGTATTCAGACAGCTGGTGTTCACCTCCATCTGGGGCACCCAAATACTGTCTTGTTTCATGTATTTTTTTTTTTTAGCGTTATATTATGGGCTGTGGGCCTAGGGGCACTGCTTACAGTATTTCACCACCAGGCTTAATTACAGTATAATACAAATTACTGTAGTTATTAATAAAATTGTTAGTCTGGTTAGTTAGGGCATATATTAATGTGGAGAAGTGGATTAGTGTGACACTGTTAGAGCAGGGAAGGGCCCTGCACAGCGGATTCTCTCTCCTACAGTACAGGGTGTGTGGGATCAAGCAGGATGAAGAACAAGAGCATCTCCGGTGAGAACCTGTGTGACTGTCTTTTACTGTCTGTCTCTGCCTATCCTCCTTTCTTCAGGGCGTACAGTGGACCTTGCACTCTGATGCACGGTAGAGTCTGCACCTGGTATAGGTGAAACTCTGAATCTGAGGCCAAAAGTGCCAGTGATGATTTTAACTTAAAAGCCAACTCTTTTTGTGTAGTCCTCGGTCCAGTAGGGCGTATCGGTCGGCATTGAGGAAGGACTGTTCTCACGTCATCTCTTTCCTCCTACTGTAGGTACTGTACAGTAGTCATGTCCGTGTCCAGCTTGGAACTCCAGGACATGCCAGCGGCAGAAGAAAGAAGCGTGTGACAGTAGAGGACTACAGGAGTGGAAAGCTAAAGAAGTCCCCCCCCCCTCTGTAAAGCATGTTACTGTAGGTTAAATAAAAATTATCATTAATTTATACAATTGGTGTTTGTACTATATGTAATTCAGTCTTTAAATGCGCCTGAGACCCAACACGTGCATCTGTCATTAAAAAGGTACAAAAAGTCAATAACACACAGATGCAGGGGCGTATCGTCCTATTTGCCAGGATTTCACTCACCAGGGGCGCGCCGGCTGATGGGGGTTGCCGCCCACAGTCATATACTGTACAGTATCCCTGTTGCCCATCACAGTGATTTCACAGCTGCCCGGCACTTACAGTAGAATACAGTACAGTAGACATACAGTACTGTATACACTGAGGGACGTTTTCAATTTAGGGGTGGTCTATTTACTTTTTTTAGCCGGTCTGGTATTTTCACTCCAAGGGGGTCTATTTACTGTACTAAGCAGTGTTAGACAGTGAGAAGTGATAAAAAAGTGATAAGGTGTCAGTCAATCAGCTCCCAACTGTCATTTTTCAAACACAGCCTGTGAGATGACAGTTGGGAGAACATTGGTTGGCACTTTTTCACCCATTGGAGCAAAAACACAGGATTGGCTAAAAAAAGTTTCGGAGATTACGTCATTTTGCCAGGCGTAAAATTATCGCTGTATTCAATTTGAAAGCTTTTCTGCCTACTGTAGGCGGGAAGTCAATGCAATGTACAGTAAGACAGTATGTTAAAAAGTTTCGCCTACTGTATGAATAGCAGGCGGAAACATTTGGTGAATTGGGGTGCAATGTTGCGGGAAGCCTTCAACGTCCCCTAAAGGTACTGTAAACTGTGTAACTTTTTTTAAAAAAAAGTCAGAACACACTTAAAATTCACTTTCATTTTGGGGGGCAGAAGAAAAAAATTGGGGGGAAAAAGTGAAACTTGTAGGGGTAAATTTACTAAGATGGGAGTTCTATTTAAGAAGTTACTGTACTGTATGTTGCCCATAGCATCCAATCAGATTCTACTGTACTTAGCATTTATCTACAGTAGCACCTTCTAGAAGATACTGTACAGTAATACCTGGAATCAGATTGGTTGCTATGGGCAACATCACTTCTTAATAGCACTACCATCTTAGTACATTTACCCCCTAATATATAAAATGTACTGAGTTTAGTAAAAAAAAAAAAAAGCGCTAAATGGGTATACAGTAGATCTGGGCATGCGCCTGAGATACGATGACGTACAGTATTGTAGGAAACACTGTGCAAACTTGGTATTGCAGGCGGCTGTAGTGTAATGGTAAATAATCAAACCAATACATTACGCTGCCTGTACAACCCTTTTGCGGGTTCGAAGCTTGAAAGGTTACACTTTTTATTTTTTATTAACAAGGTTAGACTTTTTTGTCAAAGTACTGTGGCATAGAAATACCAGAATTTCTGGATAATGTATTAGTGAAGATTTAAAACAAAATAAAATTACAGTATACAGTATGTACTTTAAAGGTCTCGAACCAGCGGGACAAGAAAATGGTAGATGCAGTAGGGCTAGGCATTAGCCCCCTAGACTACTGTATCTACTGTACTGTAGTTCCTAGAGTCAGGGAATCACTACAATGTCTACCGTATTGTACTTACAACTACAGTTGTACTGTAAGTACCGTATAATACAGACAACTGGGCATGCGCAGTGCTATGAGACTCAATACGCCACAGTGTAGCGCGCAACTAGCAATGCGGTATACTGTATGGCATACCGTATGGAGCAACAAACTACAGTACTGTAGCTGGGCACATCTACAGTATAATAGATTGATTTTTGTAAGGGTTGGATAACAAGACTGAACTACAGTACTATAGTGAACATTAAAAAAATAAATTAAATTATCAAGGTCTCGAACATAAGGAGAGAAGTGTAAGCAAGACGGATCACCTAAGCCCTTGCTCACAAGTCTCTCCTAGTCCTCTACAGTACTTTATGTGACATCTACAGTACCATACAATGAAGTACAGTACTCAGGCGTCTGTAGCGTAGAAGTAAGAAATCGAACTTCTACATTGCAGATGTCTGTACAACCCGGGTTCGAAACCAGGAAGCTTAATAATGAAGCTTTTCATTATTATTAGACAGTCAAGGTTACAATTTTTATTTTTAATATTATTATTACACAGTCAGTGTAATAATAATAACACACTTTCACTGTGTGTGAATCATGACCCGGTACTGTACAGTATGATATTCCATACTGTACACCATGGCGTACAGTACATAGCTATAGCGCTACAAGGGTATGGCTATGTCACAGCACCACTGGCAATGCATTGCAACCCCGCCACTGGGCACGCGCCAGAGATCCTATTTGTACCGTAACCCATCAGAACTGGCTATAAGTTACCACAACGCAAACTGTGCTGACATTGACGCAATTTTGCGGTTTAAACGCTGAGTCAGTTTGTACTATAGAGACCCCTCTCTTACACACAGTCAACTATCAGTTACTAAACATATTAAATTACTAATGTTTCCAAGTTTAGGACAGCATTTTCATTGACGCAAGTTTGCACTCTGCATCTGCCCTACATACTGCTGTTAGTCCACTACTGTAGCACCTTATGTAGTAATGAATTTACTATTGTGTATACTGTGCGGTAAGTCTTGGACAGCGCAGAATGGCACTAGTGTGAAAATTCAACAGTACTGTTAGCAATACAGACAACTGGGCATGCGCCATAAAATAGCGCTACTTAATGTATGGCTTGGCTCCACTGGACATGGGGGCACACATTCCATTGTGATAAAACCTGACCACTGGGCACGCGCAGACATTGATGCAATTTTGTGGTTTAAACGCGCAGTCAGTTTGATACACAGAAACCAGTCTCCTTAACAGGGCCCATTGCCACTTGATGGTCATAATAAATCACTATAATGTCCACGTTCATGTCAGCGCCGGCATTGACGCAAGTTTGCGTTCTAAGGTACAGTACTGTATGTACAATAATAAAAATCCTAGTTTCGCTGTTTGACTCCCGAAGCACTGGGCAGACATGCGCTGTATTGAATACTGAATATTTTAAGTGAAGATTTTAAAAATAAATTAAAAAAATATACTGCATTTTCAAGGTCTCGAACCCACGGAACAAGAAGAGGGGAGAAGCAGTGAGACTAGGCATTAGACCGCTAGGCCACACGCTTCACCCATTACTAGAGTTCTGTAGTTTGTAAAGTCTAATGTCTAAGCTTCTGTCAAACAATCATCGGCCGGTGATACAGAACATACCATACGGTACATTGGAAAGTGACACCTGGTGGGCAAAATGTTGTATTACACGTAATGAAATCACACGCATGTGCTATGTAGTTTAGGAAAAGTGACACCTGGTGGGCAAAATGTTGTATTACACGTAATGAAATCAGACGCATGCGCTATGTAGTTTAGGAAAAGTGACATCTGGTGGGCAAAATGTTGTATTACACGTAATTACTTTTTTCACTAATAAACTTTCTTTGTGGCGCGACTCATGGCGTGGTGTGTGGCGCGCCATGCGTGGCGTGAGAGATAGCGCTGTGATGCCACGTTATAGCTGGGCACATCAGTAAATTCATTCACAGGTGAGCTGAAAAAAAATGATTGGTCTGGGAGAAAGGACTGACCATCTGGAAAACAAATTGAGAGAGTTATCTCTCATAGGGGCCTATTCATGATGTCCGTTCGGACCCCAATAATTAACATTCTAATTCGACACGGCCACCGGAGCAATTCAGCATTGCTCCGGCACGGTGGCAGCTGATGTGAAAATCAGCTGCCCCCGCGAGTGGCTTCACTGCTCCTTTTCGGAGCAGTGAATATTGTCACTGCTCCCGTCGGAGCAGTGATGGCAGTGTGCATGCGCCACCTACAGGTCACGCATGCACAGGAGATCCCCGACGTCCGGCGGAAGGAGCTGGACAGGTGCGGAGGGATCCAGAAGGATCCCTTCTCGCAACCCTGACCTATTTCCCATAGGGAAGAGCAGGTTGCGAACCCCAAGTGGGGGTATTTGCCATCTGAAGATGGCGAATGCCCCCGCAGTCAAGCTCCGAAAATATAATATTTTCGGAGCTTGATGAATTCTGTCCCCATACTAGTGTATGGGGACAGCGGGCCATTCCGCAAACAGAAGGTAAGTAGGAGATATCTGTGAATTCTCCTGCTTCACCTTCTCAATGAATGGACCGAATACTTAATTGTCACAATTGCAGGTGAAAATGTGTTTTTTCACCTGCTTTTGTGACAATTAAGTGATGGTGAATAGGCCCCATAGGGGCATATTTATCACAATCCACATCAGATAAATTCTCCCAAAATCGCAATGCGATATTTGAATACAATACAAGGATGTATAAAAAAGTCGCATGCAGGGACAGAGCTTGCGATAAAACTCTGTCCCTTTGACGTCACCGGAGCACCGATCTCCCTGGATGCAGGTAAGTGTTGTTGTTTTTTTAAACTATTTTTTTTTTTTTACAGTGATCAGCTTGTGGTCTATTTAGACCACAAGCTGATCACAGTAGCTGGCTCCAGGCTCTGTTCTGCCTGCCAGAGCAGATGAGGAGTCGGGTGGCCGGGAAAAGCACCAAAAACGCTATCTGAAAGTGGTGTTATTATCACAAGACTACCCCTGGTATTTTTTCACAATTTATTTTTAGTAAATCTGAGCAGATCATATTTCCCAATACAAGTATGGGAAATGCGATCTGCTTACTAAAAATAAGTGAATTGAAGGGCTTGGAGTAGTTTTTTATGAAAGCTGCTCCAAAAGCCCATTAATAAATTTATGTGATACTAAAATAATGTGACAATGGTGCTAAAACACCCTTTTTCACATTTTTTTTAGTAAAAATAATATTGATAAATAGGCCCTATAATTATCTACACAGACTGAATTGTATCTGATGTCTTGGACACTATGGAGATATTTGGAGATATCTCTTCAGCAACATTGACAAAGCTGAAATTATTTCCTCGAATTACTGCCGCACTTTGTCAAGCAAATATTCCCTATAGATGAGAATTCCCTGTTAAATTTATTGTCACTCATGAAGGAATTACTAAGGCGCTAACTACTGAAGAAGAAGAAGAAGAAGAAGAAGAAGGCATTAAAGCTCTGGATGACTGGAAGATAGTATGCCCTCTACTGGCTTCAAAAGATTGACAGCGGCATCCCGATGCTCAGAATCTCGACAGGGGCTAGGTAAGTATCCTAACTCCCCCCCCTTCATCCTCTAACCCTCCCTCCCTGCATCCTAATGGTACCCACCCCGCACCCTAACCCTCCCGATTAGTGCCTAACCCTTCCCCCTTAGTGCCTAACCCTAACCCCCCTTGGTGGTACCTAACCCTACCCCCCCCCGGTGGTGCCTAACCCTAACCTCCCACCCCCGCAGCCTGACCATTTAACCCCCCCTGTGGTGCCTAAACCTAACCCTCCCCCCTCCCTTCCAACAGCTAACCCGGGCCGCTATATTTACGATCGGGATGCCGACTGTCAGTATTTCACTTGATGTCAGGATTCCGGCGCAGATGTTGTGGCCGCAGGTTGGGATTCGGGTGCCTTGTTTTCGCCCACCGGCATCTTTATCGTAGGTAAACTGAATACATCCCGGAATATTATACTATAGATATCACATTATGAGTTAAGATATTGCTCTATCTTAGGAAAAGGTGTTTTTTTTCCCTGGTTTGAATGTTCACGGATTTTCAAAGTATATAAAGAGTATGCTTTATATTTTCTTTTCATATATTTCTTTTTTTTTTCTTATTCTAGATAATATTTAGTTTATATAAGAACTTTTATTTGTGTGTTTCATCAATACTATCAATATATAAAGATTAAAAGTAGCAATCTAGGTAATGGAAAATAGGCCATTACCACCATTAGGCCATTAAAAGGGGCAGACTAGATGGGCCAAGTTGTTCTTCTCTGCCGTCAAATTCTGTTTCTATGTTTCTATATATGTAATGGTAACCTCAAGCATTAGAGGCCACTGTTGCTCTTGTAGTAGAGATATATATGTCTGTTTGTTTTGATTTCACTTTTTATTTTTCTTTCTCCTTATTCGTTTTTCCAGGATATTATATTAATGGATGTTCTATATATGGGATCACTCTACAAATTTTACAAATTAATTATATGAAGGTGATATTTCTGTGTATATTTAGCACTAACAAACATACTTTATTATGGTGAAATTTCTATCAATTAATGCTAAAGGGTTAAATTATCCTAAAAAAAGAAAGATGGCCTTAAGCTATTTCTATTCTAAAAAGATATATGTAGTGCTGTTGAAGAGACTGATTTTTCGAAGATAGCAAGATAGCACCATTTCCCTTGTCTGACATTAAGTACCCAAGAGGCTATTTCTCAAATGGTCAGGAGAAAAAAGTACAGTAGCGCTTCTTCTCAATCGAAATAGTAAATTTGTCCTCAATTTGCAAGTTTATGAAAAACGTGGAAGATATATTATACTAGTGGAGACCTTAAATGAAAGGATCTTGCCCCAAATTCTGCTCAAATTGCATTCACTAAAATATTTTATTAATGCAGTTTAGAAAGTGTGTAAAAGTTCAATATTTTTATTAGGAGATTTTAAACTAGTATTGGATCCATATTTGGATAGGTCAGGGCCTATAAATAGGGAGGTTCCTAAATTCTGTGATCAATCTTTCAAAGTCTTTGAAAAGATTGGTCTGTGAAGCGAACATCCATGTTATACAGTAGTTACAAATTGAGCACCAATCCTGCACCAGCCATGTTATACAGGCTGGGAAGTTGCTTACTTCCTTGTCTTCTGCCCATCACTAGTACTTCTACTTGTTGTCAAGGGTTGGGTATGAGATGCCGGCGGTCGGAATGCCGCTGGTCAGAATACCGACAACGGCATCCCAACAGTGAAGATCCTGACAGCGGTAGGTAAGTATAGTACAATTAACCCTATCCTCCAACCCTAACCTTCCATCTGCGATGCCTAAACCTAACCTCCCCCCTAGTGCCTAAACCTAACCTTCCCACACCCTAACCCTAAGTCTCCCTCCCCGTTGCCTAAACCTAACTACCCACCCTAATGCCTAAACCTAATCTCCCCCTCCCCGCACCCTAAACCTAACCCCCCCTTAGTGCCTAACCATCCCCTTAGTGCATAACCCTTAACTTAACCCTCCCCTAACCCCCACTACTTACCTTCAGGATTCCAGCGGTCGAGATACTGGTGCCAGGATCCCAGCACTGTTGGGATTCCGGCAATGGCATTTAGACCGTTGGCATCCCGCACGCCGGGATGCTGACTACATCCTGTTGTCAGTGTCACAGTGGTGCTATAAGTAACTTAACTGAGCAACATTAACCCTTGTGCACAACTGCACACTGGTGTTATCTTTTGTCACTGCCTGCAGTGCTGTATTAACCCTTTATCCACCGCCTTAGTATTATCTGCTAAGTACGCCACAGTTGGTGGGCAGTTGTTTGTTTTCGGCAAAAAATGTTTTTGTGTGTGTTCGAAAAACATCAGGCTGTGATACTGTGTTTAAGAACACTAACAGTCAGTTTGTCAAGGACCACCTTAATATTTGCGCAGTGCGTAACAGTTGGTGGACAGTTGTTTGTTTTCTAAAAATGTTAATACATTTTTTTTGTGTGTTCAAAAAACTTCAGGCAGTGATACTGTGTTTAAGACTACTAATGGTCAGTAGGTCAAGGGCCACCACCCTAATATTATCTGTGCAGTGTGTAGATGGATCATGATGATCAGTCGATAGAACAGCAGGAGCAACAACCAATTACTAGTGTTGCAGCTGCTGCCACAAGTCATGACGATACAAGTCCTTCAATGTCATCTACTAATGCCGGTGCTCAAGGGCATAGATGGTTTAAGTCAGGGCATCTGAAATCAAAACAATATTTTACATTGATGAAAAAACATCACCTCTAATAAAGGGAAAATTTCCTGCAGAAAACATAAAATTGCCAACATGCCATACACCACATGCAGTGACAAGGAAAGGCTCATGCCTTGGCCTTTGTGAGTGGTGGTTCTGCAACTGCTGTCAGTCAGGCATCCTCTTCTGCCTCACATGACGATGCAAGACCTTCTCACTCAGAGTCTAGAAGAGGTGTCCAAAAAATTAAAACAAGAAAATCAGTGCTGAAAAAAGCACTATGACAGGAGACATGTGAGGGATGTTTTGGCAAAACCAAAACACGATGATGAATTAGAACTAAAACCAAAACACACATCTCTAGTATACATGAATTGCCACTTAACATTGCTAATCTAACCAATGCGAAATATACTGAAAAGTAACAATTCTATTCTCATTTTCTGCATGAATAGATCCCCAAGTATCTTACTAATAACTTGGTAGAATCATGCCCCTTTATGTTTTAATTGGGATCACACATATATGTCAATATCTAGCGCTTGGAGATTCCCAGATCACCTTCTTACTACAAGGTGAAGCAATTAATTAAAGAGTCTTTAACAGACTTTTTAAGACAACTCCCCTGAGGAAACAAATCTTATTATTTTCTGGTGTGCACACAAGGCAGTTATAAGAGGGATGATAACACAAATTGCGTCAAGAATTAAAAGACAGGAAGGTAAAACTCAGAATGACAGAATTTCAGCTGCAAAAATTAGAAAAACAACATAAAATTAACCCCATGGATGCTACCTTTACCCGGAAATTAAAAAAAAAAATGAAAGAAGGTTTGAAAGTTTATACTCTAAAACAGATTAAAGAAAATATAGCTAAGCTTAATCAGCGGTTTTACACAGAAAGTAATAAGGCATCACGTCTTTTAGCAAGAAAACTTAAGCTGGGTACACACTAGACAATATTTTGGATGACTTGACAATTTCCAAAGTATCAGAATGACAAAACATTCAAATCGTGCGTAGTGGAGGGGGGAGTGTGCACTGCCCACAATGTCGGGAAGTGCACACTTCCGTGGGGTTGTGAGCCGCATCATCTGGTTGGCCCTACAAGCAGCTCAATCTGCCGATGTGGCAGATGACCCCATGCAGTTGGATGCGGCAGGGGCCGACATATCTGACAGTCAGGTGCCGGATTGTCTAATGTGTACTGCCCGCACGATATGTCAGCCAGGGGGGGGGGGACACCCCACATTGTTTAGTGTGTACCCAGCTTTAGACTGAGAAGAACAAGAAAATTGCTAATGGCCCTGTATGATTCAACAGGAGCTAAATTAGCTAGTCCCCTAGATATCTCAAATGCTTTTGCTGAATATTATGTGCATTTGTACATTTTAAAACATGATCCTGATACACCTCAACCTACTAGAGAGAATATATCAGCTTCTTATCCAATATGACACTTCCAAGTCTGAGTGAACAGGAGTTAAATAGGTTAAATACTACATGAACAAAACAAGAAGTGACAGTATAGCTGCTATAAATACCTTAAAACAAGGCAAGGCCCCAGGGCCAGATGGATTTTCTAATTTTTAGGGGTGTGCACCGGCCACTTTTCGTGTTTTGTGTTTTGGTTTTGGATCTGGATCTTTCTTTGTGTTTTGGATCTGGATTGGTTTTGCCAAAACCACCCTTCCGTGTTTTGGGTTCTGGTTTTTGTGTTTTGGATCTGTATTTTTTTTTTAAAAAGCATAAAAACAGCTAAAATCACAGAATGTGTTGGTTTTTCTGCTCCTATGCTATTATTAACCTCAATAACCTTAATTTCCACTAATTTCCAGTCTATTCTGAACACCTCACACCTCACAATAGTGTTTTTATATCCAAAAGGTTGCACCGAGGTAGCTGGATGACTATGCTAAGCGACACGAGTGGTCGGCACAAACACGTGACCCATCTAGGAGTGATACTGCAGTGGCAGACAGGATGGCAGTTTGAAAAACTAGGCCCCAAACTGTACATAATGCAAAGAAAAAAAAGAGGTGCAAGATGGAATTGTCCTTGGGCCCTCCCACTCACCCTTATGTTGTATAAACAGGACATGCACACTTTAACAAAGCAATCATTTCAGTGCCAGGGTCTGCCACACAACTGTGGCTGAAATGATTGGTTCGTTTGGGCCCCCACAAAACAAGCTGGCAATTAATCTGTCCCTGCACAAACTGGCTCTACGGAGGCAAGATGTCGTCCTCATCCTCCTCATCCACTGATTCCTCACCCTCTTCAGTGTTGTGTACATCCTCATCCTCACAGAGTATTAACTCATCCCCACTGGAATCCACCACCACAGGTCCCTCTGTACGTTCTGGAGACTGGTCTCCCTGGAAGAGTTGATAATTAATTTTTATGTACATCATCTTCTCCACATTTTGTGGAAGCAACCTCCTACGCCTTTTGCTGACAAGGTTCCCGGCTGCACTAAACACTCTTTCGGAGTACACACTGGAGGGGGGGCAACTCAGGTAAAATAGAGCCAGTTTGTACAGGGGCCTCCAAATTGCCTCTTTTTCCTGCCAGTACAGGTATGGACTGTCTGACATGCCTACTTGGATGCTGTCACCGATGTAATCCTCCACCATTCTGTCAATGGTGACAGTATCATATGTAGTGACAGTAGACATGTCAGAAATTGTTGCCAGGTCCTTCAGTCCGGACCAGATGTCCAAACTTGGTCCTGCCTGCCCTGCATCACCGCCAGCAGGTTGCTTAGGATACCTAAGTTTTTTCCTGGCAGCCCCAGTTGCGGGAGAAAATGAAGAAGGAGCTGTTGACATGTCACGTTCCGCTTCAGCTGACAGTGTGTTCACCAGCAGGTCTTTGCACCTCTGTAGGCTTGTGTCGGCCGGAAAGAGAGACATCACATAGGCTTTAAACCTAGGATCGAGCACGGTGGCCAAAATGTAGTGGTCTGATTTCAACAGATTGACCACCCTGGAATCCTGGCAAAGCGAATGAAGGGCTTCATCCACAAGTCCCACATGCCGAGCGGAATCGCTCCGTCTTAGCTCCTCCTTCACTTTCTCCAGCTGCTTCTGCAAAAGCCTGATCAGGACACTGAGGACACTTTTTCTGACGTTTCTGTACAGTCTCGGTATCGCCTGCCTAGTGAAGTGGAATCTAGACGGGATTTGGAACCGAGGACACACTACCTCCATCAATTGTCTAAATCCCACTGCACTAATGGCGGATACCGGACGCACGTCTAACACCAACATAGCAGTCAAGGCCTCAGTTATACGTTTTGCTTCAGGATGACTGCTGTCGTACTTCATCCTCCTCGCTAAGGACTGTTGGAGGGTCAATTGTTTAGTAAAAGTAGTGGTGTTCCTACTTCCTCTCTGGGATGATGAATTACTCCCAGCAGCAGCTACAGCAGCAGCGGCAGCAGGAGGCATAGCAATGCAGGATCCTCCGGAGGAATCCCGGATAGGAGAGTCAGTCATGCCAGTGACATGGCCTGCAGGACTACTTCCGATCCTGACTAAGGAGGAAATTGACGAGGAGGGAGTTGACGGTGTGGTTTACAGGCGCTTGGATACAACAGGACAACGGGATTTAGGTGTCCCTGGACTGCTTACGGTCTTAGCCAAAGTTTCTGAACTTGACAGTAACTTTTTATGAACGCGCTGCAGGTGCAGTATAAGGGAGGATGTTCCTAGGTGGTTAACGTCCCTACCCCTACTTATTCCACCTTTACATGTGGTACATATGGCAAGACAGTTGTTGTCCGGATTTGGATAGAAATATTGCCAGACCAAAGAGGTGGAATGTTTGGTCTTCTGCCCAGGCATGACCGTGATGGGCTTTTTCATCCCACGGACAACAACTGTCTCCCCCGGAGCCTGATTTAAACAAACCACATCACCATCAGAATCCTCCTCGCCAACTTCCTCCTCAGCGCCAGCTACACCAGTATCCTCATCCTGTTGTACTTCAACAGTGACATCTTCAATTTGCATATCAGCAAGTGGACTGTGGGTGCTCCTTTCAGCACTTGCAGAGGGCGTGCAAATGGTGGAAAGAGCCACCGCTTCCCGTCCAGTGCTGGAAAGGTCAGGCATCGCAACCACCACCACACTTGGACTCTCCTTGGGGATTTGTGATATCTTCTTAGAACGCACAGTTCTTCGCTGTGCTTTTGCCAGCTTAACTCATTTGATTTTTTTAGTGGGAGGAGGGCTTCCATCGTCATGTGAAGCTAAACCACTAGTCATGAACATAGCGAAAGACCTTAGCCATTCCTTGCCACTCCATGTCGTAAATGGCATATTGGCAAGTTTACATTTCTCTTCAGATGATTTAAATGTTTTTCTCAAGGTCATTTTCCTGAACTTTGTCATTTGGGATTGTATGTGCCCTCTACTATGACATTAGGCATCGGCCTTGGCAGACGACATTGATGGCATGTTATCGTCTATGTCATGACTAGTGGCAGCAGCTTCAGCACTAGGAGGAAGTGGTTCTTGATCTTTCCCTATTTTATTTTTATCGGAGAAAGTTTGGTCCTCCATTTATGTTATATTGATATATACGTGCGGCTAAGGCGCACACAAACACAGAAAATAATGTTTTATTTTTGTTGGAGACTAGTGCACTTTGTGGGTTACACCACCCTTTAAGAAATGAGCCAGCCGGCCCTTTACTTATGGGACACAGGCGCACGCTTGGCGCTGCTCCTTTGTTGATGCACGTGCAGCCACAGTGCACACAATTCACAAACACAGAAAAAAATGTTTTATTTTGTTTGGACTGCCCTTTGGGGGTTACAGCACCCTTTAGCGGTCAATCCTGCCGGCCCTTTATTTATGAGACACAGGCGCACGCTTGGCACTACTTTGTTGATGCACGTGCGGCTACTGCGCACACAGGGCCTGATTCAGACCCACTCGCGAGCGGCTGTCCGCTCGCAAGTGGGTCGATGTTCTGCACTGAGCATGCGCACGATGGAGGGAGCTCCGTCGTGCGCATGCGCCAGACGCGATGAGCGAAGGAAAGTCCTTCGCTCGTTGTGTCTGATCAAAGGGGGCGTGCTGTCTATGTTGATTGACAGCACGCCCCCTTTGGTAGGCGTGCCGGGGGCATGCCTCCCTAATGGGGCGTTCCCACGGGAACGCCTCCCGTCAGAAGCCGGCCCACTGACATCACTAGTGATGTCAGTGGGAGTGATTTTGGCTCTGATAGAGCCAAAATCACTCCGGAGCTTGCGGTTGAAAACCTCAACCGCAGGCTCCGGCTCGCAGTTTCGATGGTCGCGATGGTCAAGACCATTGCGGCCATCAAACTGCACGCTCGTATAGGCTGTGGGTGGTGACCCACAGCTATACGAGCGTCCAGGAGGACGCTCCATTTTCATGGAGGGCTGCCCTCATTCAGAGCGTGCGCTCTGCTCAGAGCGTACGGCTCTGAATGAGGGCCACAATTCACAAACACAGAAAATATTTTTTTATTTTGTTTGGAGTGTACTTTGGGGGTTACAGCACCCTTTAATGGATAAGCCAGCCGGCCCTTTACTTATGACACAGGCGCACGCTTGGCACTACTTTGTTGATGCACGTGCGGCTACTGCGCACACAATTCACAAACAAAGAAAATATTTTTTTATTTGATTTGGAGTGTACTTTGGGGGTTACAGCACCCTTTAATGGACAAGCCAGCCAGCCCTTTATTTATGACACAGGCGCACGCTTGGCACTACTTTGTTGATGCACGTGCGGCTACCGCGCACACAATCCACAAACACAAAAAAATATTTATTTTTTATTTTGTTTGGAGTGCCCTTTGGGGGTTACAGCACCCTTTAGTGGTCAATCCAGCCGGCCCTTTATTTATGGGACACAGGCGCACGCTTGGCACTACTTTGTTGTTGCACGTGCGGCTACTGCGCACACAATTCACAAACACAAAAAAATATTTCTTTTTATTTTGTTTGGAGTGCCCTTTGGGGGTTACAGCACCCTTTAACGGACAAGCCAGCCGGCCTTTTACTTATGGGACACAGGCGCACACTTGGCGCTGCTCCTTCGTTGATACACGTGCAGCCACAGTGCACACAATTCACAAACACAGAAAAATATATTTTTTTATTTTGTTTGGAGTGCCCTTTGGGGGTTACAGCACCCTTTAACGGACAAGCCAGCCGGCCCTTTACTTATGGGACACAGGCGCACGCTTGGCGCTGCTCCTTCGTTGATACACGTGCAGCCACAGTGCACACAATTCACAAACACAGAAAAATATATTTTTTTATTTTGTTTGGAGTGCCCTTTGGGGGTTACAGCACCCTTTAACGGACAAGCCAGCCGGCCCTTTACTTATGGGACACAGGCGCACGCTTGGCGCTGCTCCTTCGTTGATGCACGTGCAGCCACAGTGCACACAATTCACAAACACAGAAAAATATATATTTTTTTTAGCACTTGGGGGGAGCACCCCTGACAGACAGAGCACCCCTGGACAACACTACAGCACCCCTTTAGGACTGGGACACTGCACAGGACTTTGGAGTGGACACAGCCCCTATGGAGAACTGACTGCACAACACAGTCCAGCCAGCCCCTATGGACTTTGAAGTAGTGGACACAGCCCCTATGGACAACAGCAGCACAGCGCAGCACAGCACAGCACAACACAAGACTGCACTACACTACACTACACTACAACACTACACTACACTACACAGCCCAGCCAGCCCTAACTCCCACCCTCCCTCTTCACTGTCCACAGCCGAGTGAGAAAATGGCGCCGACGCGGGTACCTTATATAGGATCCAAAACCCGCGAGACCCGGAAGGCGGGATGATGACGTTTTGCCTCGATTTCAGATCCGAGTCAGGCGGGAAAAGTCGAGCCTGACTCGGATCGGGGGGGTTCGGATTTCAGAAATCCGAACCCGCTCACCCCTAATTTTTATGACACCTTTCAATCTGAATTGACCCCAATATTGATACAGGTAATACAGGTTGAGTCTCCCATATCCAAATATTCCAAAATACGGAATATTCCAAAATACAGATTTTTTTTCATGACTGAGATAATGAAACCTTTGCTTTTTGATGGTTCAATGTAGGTAAACCTCTTTTAAAGCACAAATTATTAAAAATATTGTATATAATTACCTGCAGGCTGTGTGTATAAGGTGTATATGAAACATAAATTTATTTCATGTATGCACACTAACTTTGTTTAAGCCACAAAATAAATGAAAATATTGTATAAAATTACCTGCAGGCTGTGGACCTGATTCAGACCTGCTCACTAGCAAGCGGCTGATCGTAATGTGCTCACTCGCCCTGAAAAGACAGCCCTGTGGATTGAGTGACAGGAAGGGACGTTTGTGGGTGGTAACAGGGGCAGGGCAGTAGTAACGGGGGAGTGGAGTTGCGGACACAGGCGTCCCAGAGTGTTTTCACGCCGTTTCTGGGGCGTGCATAATTTTCAGGCAACGTCATAGTACATGTCACCAGGTTGAACAATACACTGATGTGCTCGCATGGCTTGCGGTAGGGTACAGTCAACCTCAAGCGCTGCAGTCATATTCGATGGAACCCGATGTACCGATGGTTGTATATACTTCCTGGAGATGACCTACGCTAGTGGGCGGCTAAAGACAGCCTGGTGGGCGTCTGTAAACACAAAGTGATCGCTCGCCAAGACATAGTGGGTGTGCTTATGCCTTGCCGTGCGAGCGGCTGCCTTGACATGAGCGGCCGCATCTAGCGAGCAGGTCTGATTCAGGCCCTGTGTGTATAAGGTGTATATAGAACATAAATGCATTCTGTGCTTAGATTTGGGTCCCTTTCCCAAGCTATTTCATTATATTATGCAAATATTCCAAAATACGGATTATTCCGATATCCAAAATACACCTGGTCCCAAGCATTTGGATATGGGAGACTCAACCTGTACTATAGGAGAGTTTCCTCCTGAGATGGTAGAATGGTTGAATATTTGCAATTTTGAAATCAGGTAAAGAACCAACATATTCCCAAAATTATACACCTATAGCTCTATTAAATACAGATATTAAAATATATGCCAAACTTATTGCAAATTACCTAAATCCAATTTTGCCTGAATAAATTAATTTAGACCAGGTGGGATTTGTAAGGGGTAGACAAGCCCCAGATTATATTCTTAGAGCAATGACTAAATTGGAGTATTTTGCTCATAAGGAAGAGCCATTATTAGTAATGTTATTATATGCAGAGAAAGCTTTTGACAGATTACATTGAGGATATAAATTATGAAGGTATCCTTGGAAAAATGTGGCATTATTGGGAGATTCTTAGATGCAATATTGGCTCTCTACTCACTGCCCGAGGTACATATTATCTGTAATGGTTTTATATCAACTAGATTTCCTATTGGTAATGGCACCCAACACGGATGTCCACTATCGCCACATATATTTGTATTGATAGTGGAGTATATACATAAATCTAAATTAATAAATGGACCTTCTATAAATATAGTACAGCATCAGAGCCAAAAGCACTCCCACTGACATCACTAGTGATGTCAGTGGGGCCGGCCCCAGACGGTAGGCGTTCTCATGGGAACTCCTCCATCTGGGCAGCCACGCCCCCAACACACCCACCAAAGGGGGTGTGCTGTCAATCACCATCGACAGCACGCCCCCTTTGGTGCGAGACCCATAACGACGGCTTGGCCGTCGTTATTCGGGTCTCGCGCATGCACACGACGGAGCCGCCTCCATCGTGCGCATGCACACTTGGGCAACATCGACCCGCTTGTGAGCGCTCAGCGCTCGCGAGCGGGTCTGAATCAGGCCCTGAGCGACAAAGTTTTAGTTCTGGTGCCTACTCAGGAAAGCAAGCTTTATGCCCACTGGCGAGGACCATAGGAAGTGATAGAAGTGGTCAGGCCCGTTAAGTACAAAGTTAGACAGGAGAGGAGGCAGAAGCCAGAACAAATTTATCATACTAACCTGCTAAAACCCTGGAAAGGAGCCAGATTTCTAAGAGATGTTGCAGTTGGGGGTATTTGAAGTAATAGTGATTGGAATAATCCAATTGTACTCATGCTCAAACCATCAGGTGCCCTGAGGTTTTGCAACTAAATAAAGTCTCAAAATGTGATTCCTATCCCGTGCCCCGAGTCGATGAATTAATGGAACATCTCACCAGAAGTCATTATTTGACGTTAGATCTAACAAAAGGGTATTGGCAAATCCCACTAATGGAGCAGGCGAAAGACAAAACGGCTTTCTGAACCCCTGATGGGTTATTCCAGTATCAGTTGCCTTTTGGTATTCATGGTGCCCCAGCCACCTTCCAGAAGGCTATGGATAAAGTTTTAAAGCCCCACCTAGGTTACACAGTTACATATCTTGACAACATTGTCATTTTCACTCAAAATTGGGAGGACCATCTTCCCAAAGTAAATGCGGTCCTCGATTCACTCCGTACCTACGGCTTCACCACCAACCCAGAAATGTGCGCTGTTGGTTTGAGCGAGACCCAGTATCTAGGGTACATAGTTGGCTGTGGTCAGGTGAAGCCACAGACTAATAACGTGGAGGCAGTGCTTATCTGGCCTAAACCCACTAGTAAAACCCAACTACAAACCTTTTTAGGTTTGGTAGGCTACTATTGAATGTTCATTCCTAATTTTGCAACCAGAGCCACGGCTTTAACCGAGTGTCTGAAGAAGAACAGCCCAGCAAGTTTATCTGGACAAAAGAGGTAGAAACTGCTTGGTAGAACTTAAGAGGAGCCTTATGTTCAGCCCCAGTTCTACAGGCGCCTGATTTCAGAAAGAAATTTGTGTTGCAAACAGATGCTTCAGAAAAGGGCTCAAGATGTAAAGGGGGAGGAAAAACCCATCCTATATCTTAGCCGCAATCTCTTCCTCCGGGAAAAGAAATATGCCACAGTGGAACGGGAGTGTCTGGCTGTAAAATGGGCGGTGGAAACACTATAATATTACCTTCTGGGAAGAGAATTTCTTTTGATAACAGACCCTGCCCCATTGCAGTGGATGAAGGGCCGGCACAACCCACTCAGCAGATCCTGCACTGCAGGGAGGCACCAGGCTGGAGAGGCGCTCTCCCTGCAGCTGCTGCTGAGTCTGTTGTTACAGCTGCCGGCTGCCGCTGTGCCTGACACAATGTATGACAGGCAGCAGCAGCCTACTCCAGAGAAGCGGGCCAAGCCTGAGCTAGGAGGTGTAATTTATCAGGGGGGGTAAGGTTGGCTAGGAGGTCTAAATTATATGGGGGGGTAAGGTGGGTTAGGAGATGTAAATTATCACGGGGGTTAAGGGTGGTTAGGAGGTGTAAATTATCAGGGAAGGGGGTGAGGTGGGTTAGTAGGTGTAAATTATCGGGAGAGGAGAGGTGGGTTATGAGATGTAAATTATAAGGGGGGTGAGGTGGGTTAGAAGGTGTAAATTATCAAGGGGGGTGAGATGAGTTAGGAGGTGTAAATTATTAGGAGGGAGGCGAGGTGGGTGTCGAAACTGGATTATTGGCTGAGACAAGATCAGTTTAAAATTGAATCGCAGCAACACCATCTTGCGACTGGCCGCAAGACGCCATTTTGCAAAATGGCCGCCTAAGCGCCATTTTAGATAAACTCACACTTTAGTACATGTGGCGATAATACTATTAGCATCATGCGAATGCATCCGTGACCATCGCCATAGGTTACGGCGATGCACCAAAAGCCCATTTCATTACTTTACTTATTATAAAGGATATATATTTCAGAAATGGCTTTACAGTATGCCAAAATTGGATTGCATTAGTTGAACAGAGCAAATGGCCAAGTGACAACTAGCTTGTGTAGATAAGCTTCCTGGATAACGTCTGCTCTCACTCCAGGTGGCCCAGCTAGAATAAACACCTTACATTAGCAAGCTTCCTGCAATGAAATAACTTCAAAGCCTAGAGTGTTATCTTATGTTTGACTCTTGTAGCTGGGTTAATTTGCATCCACACAAGAGTCTGGGAGAATAAAGAGCTTTTTCTTTTGAGCCTGGGAAAGGTGGGGGCTGCTGAGATAGGGGGCATGTGGAACTATAATGCTCAGCAATCCACACTGCTAGGTGTTCACTGAGTAAGTGAGATTTAAGTGCACCATTTCTCATACACACATTAATAAGCACAATTGCGCTGGTAACTAATCGCATATTAGCGAATGCATAAGATCCTGTATGAAAACACTGTTTTATTAGCTTCATGCGCATGCATCTGCCCCAAGTTAACTAGCGTCCTTATATAAAACCCAGCATACTCACACATTACATATCCACATAAAAGGTTTAATAAACTTTAAGGTATAAGATTTAAGGTGGTTCAGTTAGTATAAATGCTGTGAAATAAAGATATTTGATAACTAAGGTTTTATACATGCTAAGAAAGCCGTGTTTGGTTTCGTATTGATGCGTACTCTTTCAACAGAATTCCGGTATTATCGGTGTGGAGATCGCATCATGCATTCTCAACTTATGGGCCGCAGAGACTTCAAGCAACAAAATGTATATTATATGAACAACTGTTAGGATGATTGCATGTGGTGGGAGGGCAGAGACCCCCAATTGTTAGAGGCTGGGATGAGTCTATTTGAACCAGCTTGTTAAACGCTCTGTAACAGATGCTTCCCCCCTGGGAACCAATAGCATCAGCAACAAACTTCTCTATTGTCCTGTCTATTCTGGGGGGGGTATAAATATGTGTGCTCAAACACTGGGTTTTTAGTCTTCTTGCTGAATGCTGAATGACGACAGGGTTTCTTGCTGATGCCTAACATCTGGACCAGAAAGCGCGGAATATGTATACTGTACTTGGGGTCTGTATAATTCCTTTGCGTCTAATTGTGTCTGGATCAATAGCGTGTAACTGACTGTACTTTTTACTTGAATAATACTTTGTGCTTCGGAACCACATGTTCCAAGTCTGGAGTCTTTTATTTACTGTATGAGTGCGTACGCAAATTGGCGTCATATTTAGAGGTTTATAGGTAGGATTTTAGATGGTACAGGCAGGGGTATATAGAGGTTCTGATCCAGTATCATCAGATGGGGGCTCATCGAGTGAAGTCACTTACCTACTCACACGGCACATATGGCTATCGATATCTCAGCAAAGGGTGGAGTGGCCACATGCAGGATTTTCCCGCAACCGCTTTGTGCTGAAAAATCGCTATCTGTTTTCATGTAAGCCAAGGAAGCTGACTAGAATCCAGGGACAAGAAAGGAAAAAGTTTGTTTTCCTTTGTTGATAGAACCTAATGTTTAAAAGGGTGCCGCAGTATTGAGTACGCGGCTGAGTCGCAGTTTTGCGCACAGTAAAGACGCACTTTTGCGTACGCAGCTAAAAAGTCATTATACGGTTGTGTGGTAGTCGCATTATTGTGTATGCGGCTAGTCGCACAATAGCGTATACGTACTTCCGGTTCTGCTGCCACGTGTTTAAACAAAGCCGTTGAGGTTTACATTTTTCAATTGTTATCACTATCTGGGTTAACGTGTATTTTTCTGTGCAGGAAAAAGTGTGTAACAGTGAGTATGTGTTGGACAGTTAAGGGTATCGTATGATCCTTAAGGGCTAGGTGCAAGGGTTAGTCTAGCCGCTCGGTAAGCAGTTTACCGTTCAGTACACAGAGCAGGTGTATGGTTTGTTATTTTTGTTAGGGACCGGCTCTCAGTGTGACTGCAGTGTTCAATAATAAGGTTGGGTTATTTGCGCATTGTAGTTGAGCCGCACTAGGTGTGATTGTGAGCTGAGAGATAATAGGTGAGCGGGGGCATCTAGAATTTCTTCCATAGGTGAGCGGGGGCATCTAGAAATTCTTCCGTAGGTGAGCGGGGGCATCTAGAAATTTCTTCCGTAGGTGAGCGGGGGCATCTAGAATTTCTTCCGTGAGCGGGGGCATCTAGAAATTCTTCCGTAGGTGAGCGGGGGCATCTAGAAATTTCTTCCGTAGGTGACAGTATCTAGATTGTCTTTCACCAATTTAAATCTTTATTGAAAAGCGTAGGATTTTGTCTCAGAATGGGAGCCATGCAAACGTAGAGATGTTAGACAATGATGTGCTGCTAATGAAAGCTCTGATTGGATCGGCCCATCGTATTACGCATACTAAGTACGGTACTTATGCAATAAGGTATTGTGATGTATGGTTTAAAATGACGATGAAGAGTGTTAGACCGTTTCCCAGAATTGGTAGTTTTGATAAGGATGTATTAGATAATGTCCGGGATCACATCAGTTTGATGCGCTCCCGAGAGGAAAAGGTCAAATATTGTGAATGTTTAAAATTGTGGCAGCATGAAGGGGATGCGTGGCTTAAAAATGTGCAAGCAACGCAAACTAGCATTGCGAGCGCATTGACAGAGAATGCATCCGCAACGCTGAATTGCAATACGGGCGAGCCGCAAAATGGCGCACATGTGCGGCAAGGTAGCGTTGTGGAGAGTATTGCCAGCAGTTCACGCTCACCTCCCCCACCTTATGTGGATGGAGGTGCAAGTACAATTACCAAAAATACCCATAAAAATGTTACAAGCAATTTGTACCCTCTCTTAAGCAACAATAAAGAAAATGTTTATGATGTGGGTGATGAGCCTATTGTAATGTCTGCCATTTCCCATGCTGTGCAAATGATAGATGCTGCATCACCACAATCACGGGTGGTGCCGCCATCTCCATCGGTAACAGCAAGGGAAGTGTTAACACCCTCTGCACCCGTAGAGGAAGTTGTTCATACCATACGTAGCAGCAGCAGATTAAACCCCCAGCCAGGTAACCAGGTCAAAGGTAGCAGCGCTGCCGGTATGCATCCCATCCGGACGATAACTGTTCCGAATGGAAATGCAGACGTGAACGTTGTAGTGCCCACGAGGGAAGTAGTAATGCATTGTCCCTGGACAAGAGCAAAACTAAATTCCATCATAAATGATTTCCCCGATCCAAAAAAGGAACTAGCCAAATGTCAAAGATTTTTGAGGAATTTGGGTAGTTCTCATGAGCCAACTAACAAAGATTGGCGTGTGGTGTTAAGGGCCTGTCTACCACGCAATACCGATGTGACAAAATTGATCATGGATTGTGTATTGGATGGTGACGTTCCCTTAACAGACCAAGTAAACCAAGGTAACATTTCCCGCATTGTACCTCAATTGGGTATATATTTTCCAGTAGTAGTTAACTGGAACAAAATTTTCACAATTAAGCAAAAGGAGATTGAATCTGCAGAGGATTATTGCGACCGGGCTCTGCAGGCTATCACCCAGTACACTGGGTTAGAAGATATTAAAGATAGCACTCACCACAGGGGAATGATAGTCACGGTACTCATGGACGGTCTGAAAGACGACTTAAAGACTCGGGTTCAGACCTCACAACCTGGCTGGAGGGGAGTCACAATATATACACTCATAGAATCTGCCATAGAGCATGATAAAAATATCACAAAGAAGAGAGAGATCCAGAGCGAAAAACTAATGGCTGTCAGTATCCAAGCTCTGGAAGGAATGACAATAACATCACAGCCAACCGACACACCTGCACCCACACACACACCTGCACCTGAACAATTACACATCCTCACCAATCCCACACCACAGCAAACACATCCTTATCCCACATATCATACACAACCACAGGCCTCATGCTACCCACAAACTTCATACCTCCCACCATACCCTTATCCTCCATATTCCTACCCATACCCACCATCTTTCCCTCTTGCTCAAATCCCACAACAATCCTTTCATCCACCACGTTCAAAAACATGTTTTAACTGCAACCAAGCGGGACACATAAGTAAGTACTGCAAAGTAAAGAACACCACACATGAACACGGGTTTCCCATGGGTTCATACTTCATAGGCAACCCCAGTATCTTCTCCCAGGCCTTATATGACTGTTTACAATCTTTTCAATCTGCCAATGTATCTGTTCTAATGTAAAATGTGGACGATTTATTTTTGTGTTTTAGGTCATGTTTAAATGATATTAAACTGTTGTGCTTTATCTCCCACCAGAGGTATAGGGGCCCCATAGCAAAATTTCCGCGGGGCCCCCATAGGTCTAGCTAGGCACCCCGTTGCCCCACCAGGTTCAATGACAGGTTGAGCACAGCCAACTTTCAGGCTGCAAAACTTGAGCAGATGACTCACTTGTGTCAGCAGCTCCTCCAGCTGGTTCCCGGACAGGTCCAGCTTCCGCATGCTGAGTAGCTGCCACAAACTGGGGTGGGAAGGGGCTCAGCAGCGCGTTCCAGCAGAGAATGAGGTTCTACAGGTAGAAGAGGAGGCCCTGGCTGCCCGGCACCTCCCGCAGCTCTGCGCAGCCGCTCAACTCCAGGTAGTTGAGGAGGGAGAGGAGGCCGGCCAGTAGTTGACCCCCGCACAGCCGGAGGCACTCATCCACTGCCTGCAGCACCAGGTCCAGCGACCTTTCCTGCTCCACCCGCTGGATCTCCGGCCATTCCGCCGTCATCGCCGCACACAGAACACGCCACACGTGGTACAGTGCAACCAACCACAGGCCAAAGGGGAATTTTCTTGCAACATGACCAGCCAATCACAGAACAGGGCAGCCTCTTGCTGCACTCCACTGCACACAGCCAGCCAGAAAGCAGGGCAGCCTCTGCCAGGAATGTGACCAGCCTATCACAGAGTGGGGAGGACACTTTCCAGCATGTCCAGGCAACAACATTACTGCCGCTGAGGTGAGCTGGGTGCTGGGGGAGGTGGGCCCCAGAGGTGCTGCGGGCCCCATAGTGACCGCACCCCCTGCATCCATGGTAGTTACGCGCCTGTCTCCCACTCACAGGGCACAAGGTTGATAAGGATAAATGGCAGCCATGCCAGGCTAAGGTCGACTACTCGGAATACTATCCAACCCAGTGGCCCAGGCATTATTTAGAGCAGTAGCTATTAATAACAAGATTTAATTGCAGGAACCTGTATGCAGATACTATATCCCTAGAATTATTAAAAATTATGGGGGGACTTATTTTACAGGTGACGTTTCCAAGAACATGTGTAAGGTGATGGGTAACAACACTAAGATTATCCCAGACTGTCTTTTCCTTTATTTGCCCCCCCCCCTAGGAGATACTGTTCAAACAGGCAGCCTCATGTGAAAATATGATAATGAGGTTACTGTGCAGGGTCTCACGAAGATGAATGAGAATAACCGAAATTGAAAGTGTTATTAACTAACATGTCTAATGCAAACTGTCATGATGTCAAATCTGGAGAATTTGTTATGATCCAAATTTTTTTTAGCTCAGGTTGTTTGACTGATCGGTGGTAAGGTCCGTATCTGACGATACCACATCCTCAAAGGGTGGCCGAGGAAGATACGTGGGTCCATTCCACTCACTATAGGGAGGTTAACCAACCGGTGGAGATACAAGGCGGAGACAAGGCCGATGGCGTGGACCTGTCGATTGCGAGCTTGTGCCGGGAGGATTGAAAAGGTGACGGTGAGATATCTGAGCTAAAGAAATGTGTAGATCAGTGCTTCCAGCAATGGAGTGGTCTGCTGTGGTCATCCTAGTTCTTTTTTTTTCCAGAGTTTTTGTCATGATGATCTGTTTGGGGATACTCAGTGTCTGTGATGGAGGACCGATTGAGGAAATGGGAGCTGATGGCAGTGCTGATGGAGTGGAGTCAGGTGGAGTGCAATACCAATCAGGGGAGTGTCTGACCAATCTTACTATTGTAATTGTTATGTTATTTGGGAAGAATACTTCCAGAAGTTATGACCCTCACACATGTTGAAATGCTTAGTATACATAAAAGCATACCATCACCATATCTTCACATGCAATATGAACATAGAGGCAAAAGAAATATGATACCTGGTGACGTGCATAAAGCCACTCAGTTAATTAGTGAGACAACTGGCTTTCAAGTTTTAGTCGCACTGGATCCCACCAGAATTGCTCGGTGTACATAAAATTTTAGATATATTCAGGAACTAGCTAAATTAATAGATAATATCACCAAGATGTACGCTGACACATTCAGGTATACAGGGAGAGAATTGCAAGCGTACAAGAAAGAATTGGTGCAACACAGGCTAGTGTTGAATTATTTAACTGCTGTTACTGGAGGGTATTGCGTAACATTAGCCACCCAATTTGGAGTAAAATGTTGCACCTATGTCACCAATGATACCAGCAACCCTAAGGAGGTGATAGACCGGAGGATGGATGAAATTCTGCAGCTAAAATGGGAGTTTCGTAAGAACCATAATGCTTCAGTGGCTGAAGTAGGTGAAAAGATAGAAGGATGGGTTTCATGGCTGAACCCAGTGAAATGGTTCTCAGGTCTAGGGGAATGGGTCCAGGAAGTGATCGCTAGCATAGGCAAATTCTTAATCCTTATACTGATTGTCATCATAATAATTGGCATATGTGTCCGGTGTGTTCCTATTGTGTTGAAGTGTGGAAAATGTAAAAATAGAGTAAAACAAAAGAACAAAACTATGATGGTGGTCAGTAATGACAATATGAATACCGAGGTAAATATAGAACTGCATTACAACCCTGAACTAGGAAATACCATAATTTAATGTATTATATTTAGACATGCATAGAATGTATTATTGAAATGTTATTTTTAAAACACCTCAGATAATGTAAAGTCTAAATTCCCCTTCAAGACTGCTTTTATAAGACTGGTGCATCCCCACACCTTTCACATGATCTTCCAAGATCCGCGGTGTGCGTATAATAGTAGTTTTATGTCCCCACCCAGAGACACATTATTGATGGATTAAGAACCACCTTGTGCCATCCCATAATAACACTAAATAATATATAACTGTAAGCCTAAATAAAATTGTAATAGCAGATTATGATAGCATGTTGTTCACTATCAAAGGGTGGACTGTCAAAACTGGATTATTGACTGAGACAAGATCAGTTTAAAATTGAATCGCAGCAACACCATCTTGAGACTGGCCGCAAGATGCCATTTTGCGAAATGGCCACCTAAGCGCCATTTTAGATAAACTCGCACTTTAGTACATGTGGCGATAATACTATTAGCATCATGCGAATGCATCCGTGACCATCGCCATAGGTTACGGCGATTCACCAAAAGCCCATTTCATTACTTTACGTATTATAAAGGATATATATTTCAGAAATGGCTTTACAGTATGCCAAAATTGGATTGCATTAGTTGAACAGAGCAAATGGCCAAGTGACAACTAGCTTGTGTAGATAAGCTTCCTGGATAACGTCTGCTCTCACTCCAGGTGGCCCAGCTAGAATAAACACCTTACATTAGCAAGCTTCCTGCAATGAAATAACTTCAAAGTCTAGAGTGTTATCTTAGGTTTGACTCTTGTAGCTGGGTTAATTTGCATCCACACAAGAGTCTGGGAGAATAAAGAGCTTTTTCTTTTGAGCCTGGGAAAGGTGGGGGCTGCTGAGATAGGGGGCATGTGGAACTATAATGCTCAGCAATCCACACTGCTAGGTGTTCACTTAGTAAGTGAGATTTAAGTGCACCATTTCTCATACACACATTAATACGCACAATTGCGCTGGTAACTAATTGCATATTAGCAAATGCATAAGATCCTGTATGAAAACACTGTTTTATTAGCTTCATGCGCACGCATCTGCCCCAAGTTAACTAGCGTCTTTATATCAAACCCCGCATACTCACACATTACATATCCACATAAAAGGTTTAATAGGCTTTAAGGTATACGATTTAAGTTGGTTCAGTTAGAATAAATGCTGTGAAATAAAGATATTCGATAACTAAGGTTTTATACATGCTAAGAAAGCCATGTTTGGTTTCGTATTGATGCGTACTCTTTCAACAGAATTCCGGTACTATCGGTGTGGAGATCGCATCATGCATTCTCAACTTATGGGCCGCAGAGACTTCAAGCAACAAAATGTATATTATATGAACAACTGTTAGGATGATTGCATGGGGTGGGAGGGCAGAGACCCCCAGTTGTTAGAGGCTGGGATGAGTCTATTTGAACCAGCCTGTTAAACGCTCTGTAACAGATGCTTCCCCCTGGGAACCAATAGCATCAGCAACAAACTTCTCTATTGTCCTGTCTATTCTGGGGGGGGTATAAATATGTGTGCTCAAACACTGGGTTTTTAGTCTTCTTGCTGAATGCTGAATGACGACGGGGTTTCTTGCTGATGCCTAACATCTGGACCAGAAAGCGCGGAATATGTATACTGTACTTGGGGTCTGTATAATTCCTTTGCGTCTAATTGTGTCTGGATCAATAGCGTGTAACTGACTGTACTTTTTACTTGAATAATACTTTGTGCTTCGGAACCACACGTTCCAAGTCTGGAGCCTTTTATTTACTGTATGACTGCGTACGCAAATTGGCGTCATCCTTAGAGGTTTATAGGTAGGATTTTAGAAGGTACAGGCAGGGGTATATAGAGGTTCTGATCTAGTATCATCATGGGTTATGAGATGTAAATTATCAGGGGGGTGTATTCATATTATTTGGTAGGGGAGGTAGGTTTGGGGTGTAATAATGTATCATGGGTTTTATATAGTAATATTTTTTTGTGGGGGGTTAGGTGGGTTGAGGGTTGTAGTATTGTATCAGGGTTATGTGCTTTGGGGTATATTAATAGTACAGTTTGCATTCTATGTTTTATTAGGATATATTGAATTTCTTTGGCAATTATATATATATATATATATATATATACAAACATACAAACAGTGGCCCTGATTCAGAGGCGGACGCTCTGACAGAGCGCTCGCTCTGAATCAGGGCCATCCTTCCTGTTTTTAGAGCGGCCTTCTGGCCGCTCGCATAGCTGTGGATGACCACCCACAGCTATAGCGAGCGGCCAAAAAGACCATCGCGACCATCGGGCTTGCGACGAGACCCTTGTGGAGTGCTGGAGTGCTTTTGGCTCTATCAGAGCCAAAAGCACTCCCACTGACATCACTTGTGATGTCAGTGGGGCCGGCCCCAGATGGTAGGCGTTCCCATGGGAATGCCTCCATCTGGCCAGCCACGCCCCCGGCACGCCCACTCACCATCAACACTTTGTAGCGAGACCCATAGTGACGGCTTGCCCATCGTGCGCATGCGCACTGGCCCAGCATCGACCCGCTTGCGAGCACTCAGCGCTGGCGAGCGGGTCTGAATCAGGCCCAGTATGTGGTGCTCACTGAAGGTGCGCGCTATCCCATTATAAAAGTTGACAGAGAGGGTGCAAATTTATAGTTTGCAAGGGGGCGCCAAACACCCTAGAACCGGCCCTGAGTGGATGCATCGGAATAAAGAAACGAATGTAAGAGTCACCCGATGGTTTCTGGCTTTGCAACCTTACTATTTTTCAGTTCAACATCGACCAGGCAAAATGCATGCAAATGTGGATGCTCTCTCCAGATGGGACATTAAGGTTGTACAAACAAAAGAACATATGGTGAAGCTGGGGAGGGGAAGGAAGGCTGAAATTAGTTTTTGTCTGAGCTATGTCGATAAGGTTAAAAAGAAAGAAGGTAAATGCGCAAATTTCCCTAAGATACAAGAAGCTTCACCAGGTGGTAAGAAGCTTAGGGTGAGAGTGTGTAGCAGAGAGACTCAGGTGCCACAGTTCAAGTAGTTGGGAGAACTCATTGTTTCAGGCTTACAACCTGGGTTTATTTCGGAGTCCGGGTTTTTTTGGGGAGCCGGGATAAGCTTTGCCTCAGCTGTTCCAAGAGTCACTTCCCTATTTAGCTGGCGTATGTATTGTTACCAGTGCTCCTGATGCCAGCAAGTGGCCAGGCGATAGTTTATGAAAGCTAGCATTAGGGAGCCCTGCCAAGCAGGGTGAACAACAGGACCTATAGTAGCAGTGTATACAGTATGAAGATACCAACAACTTGTCTGTTGTAAACTGGTGTAAGAAATATAAAGTCCACTCTACCTTGCAAGGCTGCTGGTGTTTGTGCTCTTTCCAGCCAGAGTGCTTTACAGTGTGTACTGCACATACGTATGCACTGTAGTGCACGTGTGCAGGATAGCATAGCGATTGTACTGCGAACATGCACTCAGATAGAAAACCATCACAGAGTGAGTGACAGGACATCAGCATTTGTGGGTGGTGATGGGGGAGTAGTTGGAGAAACGTATTCATGCCTGTCCGTTTGAGTGCTGTTTCCTGGGCGTGCATAAATTAGCCACTGCGACGGCATACGCAGCTTGAGTACTCACTGCGTGGGACGAGACTTGCAGTTTCTGAGTCAGGTTAGGCCTGCTCCAAAAGATCCGTGCACATCGATGGTACCGATGCTCACACAGAGCTGAAAGGGCATTGGAGGACAGTGCTGGAGATGGGAATAACAGCGGCTGTTATCCATCATGGTGATTGTAAGCAGAGTGGATGACAGCTGCAGACATTACTGCTGAGCAAGTTGTGTACACAGGTATGAATGCATGTATACTCCTGCAATGCATACTTTTGCATATTTCTGCCAGATATGTGAAATGCACTGTGCTGTCTTAATATTTTTTACTTATTGCACTTTTATCTGAATGTGAGTTATTAGCACAAATCACTGACATTACAATACACACTGTTACACATTTTTCTCACCTTTGCCAAGAACATTTGTAATCTTGTTTCAAAATACATGTTTTTTTATTTACATAAAATGTACAGTATTACTACTTTGAATTTATCTATATTTTGTTGTTAGAATGTATTATGTATAAATCCAAACATGTATTCTGTATAAACCAAAACATTTATGAAAACACTAGATAACATGTAAGTATACTATTAAAATTCATGCTTATACTGTATAATCTTACAAACAAAGTAGAATTAGTCATATGTAACAACAACAAAAAACAGACATATCTGAAAGTGTGGCAAATGTTTTAAATATATTTTGTTATTAAAGTGTTTTTAAATTATATTTTGACATAATATAAAATCAACACATAAATATTGGTCTTTTTTTCATTAAATAATTTCCAGAAGGATTTGTAGTGGAACACACTTGCAGATGTTAGATGGTGCCGCTGCACCAAATGTTCCTCCTCCACTTCCCGCAACACAATAATCACCTCCAAATGTGTCTGCCAGAACTACGACAGACCCAACATATGATAGCAACATACCAGTGCCAGAAATTAGTAAGAGGGAAGCACATCAAAGAGGCAATGTCCAAATTTCATAGTAGTCCAAAGTTCTAATAGATCATGGAATAATCAAGATTGAAATGACCAAAAAAGCACATTCTGTGCGTGGACGCTTCACAGCAGACCCAGGAGCAGACTTTTCACGGATCCGGGTGGACTGTCGTATACCCTGCCCGGTACTGGTTCCTGGCTGGGCAGGACCCAGGTCCACCACTTGGGATCTTGAATTTGGGCCAGGTAGTCTTTCTTTTATCCCCCTCAGATCTTGGTAAATTTCCCTTACTGAGGTGCTCTTCTGCCTGCTGGTCCGGATCGTGTCATGCATTGACTCAATGACTGCAGTCTGTCTCTTCACTGCCACCAATCCCGGGATTCAATCCCGGACATTTTTAGGCCGGGATCCCGACGATCCGTATTCCGGGATTGGCCTCTCTACTACTTATGCGAAGAAATGTCGAGTGGTGATAAAAATAGAGGGTGCTGTAGCCTACCTAAATCATAACAAGTGATCTTTCACAATCTGCCATTTTAATGTAAGTAGCCAATTAAAAAGTACCAGAGTCTTTATAATGTTTGTCTGGTGTTATAATTGCCATTGCCATCATGAGAGCAGCATGCTTCACAAGACAGGACCTCCGCGTACTCACGGAAGTGATGGACCTCTATCTGGGGCATGTGGTGTCCTATGTAGGGAATGCAGTGAAGGTGGCTGTGTACAGTGAGGTGCGGAGGCGCCTCCACAGGTTGGGCTGCTGCCTCTACATAGTGCAATTGTAGTGGATGAAGTGACCTTCGTCGTCGTAGGATATACGGGATCTGTGATCAGTTGCGAGCGTGCCTGGTTGCAATTGTATTTGCGATCCTATAAGTGGGTGTGTCTTTATCCTTTCGCAGTTCTGCGATTAATCGCAAATTTGTGCGATTGTTGTAGCAGTTGCGAGCCTTGCTGAATCAGTCCTTATATACCAGGGACGTGCAGTCAGGGTAGGCAGGGGAGATGGAGGGTCCCCTGTCATACTCCTGAGATTTGATATACAAATGATTAGAATAATACAAAGAAGATATTTATAACTTATAAATACCTTCTTTGTTTATTGTAATCATTTTTGTAGTTAACACTCACCAGCTTTGTGGAGATCCCCTGGGACTGAAGGGAGACGAGAGATGAAGCAGCAACAGCTCTGCCTCGCTTCTGTATAGACAGACACTGCTTGCTGAGCTGGGGGGTGGGGCCACACCACGGACTGTAAGCTGCACAGAAAGATCACTAATTGAGACATGCCTCTGAGTATGGGGGAGGACCTTGAGCACTGATGGACACCTTGGATGTGTCATGTGACCAGGAAATGTACTGCAGTGTTTAGAGATTGGACTTTAGTCAGCAGCAGCAAGAGAAGACACAGTGATGCAGGTATGGACACCGAAGCTTAATGCAGTGAGGGAATAGTTACAGTGAGTAGGGGGTGAGACAGACTCCCAGCACTCAGACTCATCTCCATATGTGCCTCCCCAGCCATTGACCTCACGGTACCTCACTGCTATACGAAAGATTGGGTGAATTATGAAATAGAAGTATAGCAGCGGTTAAAAAAGTATTTTTTTTCTCCCCAAAATAACATATTTATTTTGATCTGTACCGGAACTTCTTCCCACTAGTACTGCTTTTCCACCTAAGTCCAGGGTCTGACCTGAGATTTGGAACACAGGCCCTCATTCAGAGCCGTTCGTTAACAGCAGTACGCTCGTTGCGTTCCGATGTTGAGTAACCGCACATGCGTCGGTGTAACACTGCGCATGTGCGTACAGCATATGCGAGCTTTTTTTGTTTCGTTCGTCAAATAGCGTACAGGAAGTGACATGTCAAATGTGATTGACAGAACAGGGCGTTTTTGGGCGTTGACGGGAGTGGAGATGGAAAAACGCAGGCGTGGCGAGGCGTTTTTGGGGCGTACATACATTATCAGATGCGAACGTCAAATGTGTTCGTACCAACTCATACGTCACTGGATGATCCTCTTTCCCTTCAAAATGCTCGCACAGCTTAGGGTCTGGATTACTCGACCACATTGGCGATGGCCTTCTCCTCCGTCCCGGCACTCCACGATGTTGCATCGATTAATCACAGCTTGTCAGAAAATTAATTAGTGTTGTATTGAAAACCGGCTTGGTATGTGTTTTGAAATCAGTTTTTTGGGTTAGCACAGGTGGAAATCATAGTTGCTAATGTCAGGATTACACAATCAATTTGAGTACATTTGTGGGGGTCTATTTTTGGGTTAATATTTGGTTTTTGGCCTATTGTAACAATAATGACATCATGTTTGTGTTTTTTTGGCCATTTTGCTTTTGCCTGGTGAATTTGCATCCTTATGTAAATTTTAAAAAGTTCCTTAAAGAGCCCTTTTTTTTTCACATGTAAAATGTTGGTGGTGCGCGTTTTTGCCTTGTGGCCCAGGATTAAATGTAAACCATTTTTACAATAATGTCAGAATACAAAGTCGTACATTTTTGGCAAATTTATTGATATAAAAAATCAATTTCATGCACATTTTTTACACAAACATTTTTTGCAGTGTTCATTCCAAAAATTTTAATAATTGTGCAAACATAAAAGTTATTGAAACGTAAAGCTAAAAATTAAAAACAATTCACAAGAAAGGAGAGGGAAGTTTTGGCCAGAAAGGAATATTGGGCAAGCACAGAAGGAGTGTGGGAAAAGTAGCCAGTTTTTTCCCCCGTTTGGCAGGGGGAGGGTGGGCGCCTGACCGGGTCCGGGATGTCATCGGGATGGCCTGTCCAGAGGCAGATGTTGTGGCCTCTGGACTAGGCACAGGGCTAGGCACATTTGGAGGATTGGCTGATGTTGTGCCAGAGGTGGAGGATCCTGATGTTCCGGCAGGAAGGGAGGTCGGCTCCACCATGTGCTGGCGAACGAGCTGCTCCAGGGCATTGGCGATGCGGATGTTGGCCCTGGTATTTTCCGCCAGGGCCTGACCAATGGTCACGTTGGCCGCAGCATTTTGCTCCAGGGCCTCAGCCACCCGTACCAGACTGGCGTCCATCCTCTGCAGAATCTCTGTATGATTTAAAATTGAGTTCTGTGAGGAGGGACACTGCCTGCGAGGGGGATTGCCCAGGACTGGCTTCTGCAGGGTCCTCAGCCGGATGTACTGGCTCCTCCCCTGCAGAGCCTGCAGAAATTCTGCGGCCAAGGCTCCCCTCTGGAGCAGACTCATCCACCTGTGTCTCTGTTGGTAAAATGAGAAAAGAGTCACATTAGAATCTACATATTGGCACATTAACATTTCAGAGTTGGTGACATCACAATATTTACCTTGGACAACATGAGGAGCCGCAAAGTCTGGCATGTCCGTATCCATGTTGGACACGCCAAACACCTCCACAGCCTGCACACACCCCTGTGCCAGCTCTTCTAAATCATTCAACTCCAATGACACAGGGGTGGGACCCCCACCTGTCCCCCTTGCATGCCTAGCCCTGTCAGCCATTTTTTGTTTCAGGCGATATTTGAAGTCTTGCCATCTGTTGGTGAAAAAGTAGCCATTATTCATGCATTCTTTCCCCCAGTTTTTTTGGGTGGTCAAGTTTTTACTTACCGCCGTTTGACATCCCGGGCTAGACGGACAAAATCACCCACCCTATTGACAGCAACGGCTACCTCCTCCCACATTCTCCACTTCTGGCTTGCACTCATATTCCTGTCTGCCTGTGGCAGGATGTCCACACACTTCTGAACCAAAACCTCCATCTCCTTTCTTGTGAATTGTGGCTGCCTTTTCTTTTTGCCAGCTTTGGCCGGAATACTGGGCCCAGCAGCCTCTTCCATGTCATCCTCCTCACCTATTTGTTTAAATGTTGAGAATTGTAAACTTCACAACTTGCACTATATTATGTTTCAAATTAATCATTGTTTCCAAAAGCCTGAAATACTTACCGCCAGACTGTTGCCCATTGTTTCCCTGGTCTGTAGCCATGTCTTAGCTCCAAACAAGAAATACACCAGAACTTTTTGTTTGGCTCGTGACGTATTTATACATGCGTCCTTATTTTTCAGCCGAATCATTGATTGTGCGTTCCTATGATCCCTCCTTAATTTGTGCGGGAAACTAAACACTATTTATGGCTTGGGGCGTCTCGAGTCGAGGTGGCGTTTGTTGATTGTTGGAGGTTACGTTGGTTGGAGTTGATTGTTGGCGGGTTTTGGAGTTGGCGTTGGTGGGAGTTGTTTTTGTTTGTTAAATTTGTTTAATTTTTTTGCATTCGCATTTTTTCTGGTGGTTTTGTTTTTGGCGTTTCTTTATTTGGTAAGTTTTTGGCAGTCTAACTTTTGTTCAATTTGTGTCTCCTTCTTTTCCTGAATTTTTGAACGTTATTTTTTCGTAATTTCATCTTTGTTAGGTTTTTTTTTGGCTCTGCCCCAACGACCTTTTGATCCGGAAACTTATATATTATCTATTGGTAAGTTTATTTTTTCACTTGGTTATTAAATGTTCATGTTTGTATTTACGCAACTTTGTTTGACCTTACAGTTGTAACCTTTGTTTTTATTAGTCTGAAATGTTTCTAAAATTTCGTGTTTTTCTATCTGCGTATTTTGTACTTGTATTTGCGAACTAATTAGCGCATTTTTAACTGTTTCTATTGTGACTGGTATTTTCGAACTAATTAGCGCATTTTTAACTGTTTCTATTGTGTCTGGTATTTGCGAACTAATTAGCGCATTTTTAACTGTTTCTATTGTGACTGGTATTTGCGAACTAATTAGCGCATTTTTAACTGTTTCTATTGTGACTGGTATTTGCGAACTAATTAGCACATTTTTAACTATTTCTATTGTGACTGGTATTTGCGAACTAATTAGCGCATTTTTAACTGTTTCTATTGTGACTGGTATTTGCAAACTAATTAGCGCATTTTTAACTGTTTCTATTGTGACTGGTATTTGCGAACTAATTAGCGCATTTGTAACTGCTTATTTAGACCCGTTAAATTTGTTGTGTTTTCCCTTTAGCATTTGTTGATTACATTTGGCCCCAATTTGAGGTAGTCTGCACAATGTCGTTTTGCTCTTTGGGCAAATGTGTGTTTTTCCCCTTTTATGTTTTGTCTTGCACCCAATTTTGAAACAGAAATGCCCAGCATAAATTGTTGTATTTTTATATTGTGATTATTTACAGTTTGCACGTATCATGACAATACCCCGGCATGTAAGCATCAATGGATGGTATCATCAAGCTAAGTAAAAATCTATTTATTTGGGGGGTTCAAAAGCCTTACATTCAAATCTTGCCATTTCAGGTTGATCTGGGTCGGATTGTTCAGGCCATGCTCCCGGAAGCCGACCAACCTCAATCTCGTCCCAGGCGTAGGCATCGTAGGCGTGCAAGGCCCCAGATATTTTGAACATGTGTCACCCTTTTTGGAATGCCCGATGATGAGGTTTAAAGACGCTACCGTCTTCCTCCCAAAATCATCATAGACACTCTCTCATTAATAGAGAGTGATTTTGAGCGGCAAATTGACAGTCCTACAGCAATACCACCACTTACGCAATTTATGGCGGTGTTACATTTCTGTGCCTCAGGATCGTTTCAAACAACGGTGGGAATAGTGGCAGGCATCTCACAATCCTCCTTTTCCCGGATCCTGAGGGCAGTGATGGAGGCACTTTTCAAGCACCTCCATCATTTTATTCAAATGCCTTTGGATATGGGTGCCCTTAGTGTGGCCAAGGCCAATTTTTACCAAATAGCTGGCTTCCCACACATCATAGGGGTTGTGGATGGTACTCACATACCACTTCAGCCTCCAGCATGGCTGGAGGCCATATTTTGCAACCGTAAACACTATCACTCCCTGAATGTAATGGTGGTATGTGATGCCTCCCTCCAGATCTTGTCCCTGAATGCAAAATTACCAGGAAGTGCACATGACTCATTCGTCATACGGCAATAAGGGATATGGCACAAATTAACCAACCTACAAGCTGGTGATGCGTGGCTTCTGGCTAAGTGGAGACCTTTAGTACATAACAATGTTAAGCTTGATACACAGTGATCCTGATGTTGTCACTTCTTTTTCACAGGAGACAGTGGCTACCCTTGCACGTCCTGGCTGCTCACTCCTTATTTGGCTCCCACACCAGGGCCACAAAGTAATTTTAATGCCGCACTTACAGCCACCAGGCAAGGCCGATTCAGATGCCTCCACCGCTCTGGTGGCGAGCTCATGTATTTGCCGGATATGGTTTCTAAAATTGTGGTCCTGTGTGGGATATTTCACAACATCGCCATAAGGAGTGGTGTCCCAATGCAGCCAGAGGATGCCTTACCTGAGGATGGCCCCCCCGAGGTTGGTCGGAGGTCAGTATGTGGGGGGGCCATACGTGATGATGTGGTGGCCAGATATTTTAGGTAATTATTGGCAAAACAACAGTGTTTAGACACAATGTGGTACGGATTGTTGGAGAACATCTAATTATTTTTAATTTTTTCTCCATCTTCTGTTTGTTTTCATAATCTTTGGGACTCCAACGATGACTACTTCCTGCTACCCTAAAAAAACCTTCATGTGGAAACTTTGGGAATATATCATGGAACCCATATTGCAACGCCACATTTGTGGAATCATGTTGGCATGGTCCTTCGTCAACCAGTTCTTGATTTTTTGTGTGTTTTTTTTAAGTTTTTTGTATGTGTTGTATTTATGATTATCACTGTGTGTTTTGTTTGTGAGTGAACACTTTGTTATTTTAGTTATGTTGTGAATAAATGTCTTGAGAGTGTAATTTTGTAAATTTTTTTGCCCATTACAAGCAAGTGTAACCAGGTTCACACACGTTACATTTGCCTAAGGGGTAAGCCTGTAATGACGCAAGTTGAGCTAAAATGTAAGATGTTTTCTGGGTCCAAACCAACACCCAAAGGAATCCTGTACAATCAGTTGGCTTCGTAATATCGGCCTAAGCAGCTTGCCCCCCAAATAGGAACATGTAAAATGTAGTAATATATAATTTGTACAACACCAAAAAAGGCCAATCAGATTGTTACTGTTAGGTGTTTCTTGTGCCTGTTTTCCTAAAAAATACAACACACAATCTTAGTGACAATAATTGGAAATCCTTGCTGGAAGAGTCTACTTATGTCAGTGTAAACAATCTCTGATTTGGAAACAAGGAATGAGACAGAACGTTAAGTTTAAAATATTAATTTATTTATCTTTTGTCAAAAAAAAAACTAAAACTGGTTCCTAAGGAGGACCGACATATGGTCAAGGACCACCAGCAGCCCGATGACGTGTTCCCGCATACGCCCCACACATCCGGCTAATTCAGCCATACGCCTCTGTTCCTCTGTGGGTTAGAAAAGTGTGGGGATTAATACATCAATAATGAAACCACATTAAAAAACAAGCCAAACCAAGCTACCCAAAAATGTAAATATTGTGGCCCAAAGCAGAATTACACCGAAAAAACCAAGCCCCCCAAAATGGTCTACCCCAAATGTACAAGTCCAAAAATCAGATTCAGACAGGTGTGATATGTGTATGGTGAAATCAGCAGTAACAGGTAAAGACAACCCAAAAACTCCCAAAAATTCGGCATAAAAACACAAAAAAAGGGAACGACACATGATTACATCCAAACAGTTTTTGCCAAAAAATAAACCAAAAAAAACCATACCGTTCAAAATAACGGCCACTCCTGAAGCCACTCCCTCGTCCTCCACGGAGGTGCCTCCATTCCCCAAAGAGCTTGGCGGGGTGATTTGGGATTCAGGGGAGGGGGTAGTTAGAAGAGGGGTGGATGGAGGAGAGGGGGAATTGGGATGGAGGGGAAGGAGCCCCGAAATATCCTCCACAGGTTCTGGGCAGGCTTGGGAGGAGGGGGAAATAGGGGAATTTTGGGGTGTGGAGGGTTGGGTTGGGGAGAGTGGGCGAGAGCGCCATCTTGGATGGCGATGACGCCGTAGTCTTCGCTGTGCCCCTAAAAGATGTGAAACAAATTGTGGTTAGTTTCAAACAAAACCGAGTAAAACACTAATTTATGACAACACAAATCTGAAAACATGGCCATGAAGATATGAGTACAATTAATAAATAGGACATACCTGAAAACATGGCCATGCAGATATGAGTACAAAGTAATAAATAGGACATACATGAAAACATGGCCATGCAGATATGAGTACAATGAATAAATAGGACATACCTGAAAACATGGCCATGCAGATATGAGTACAATGAATAAATAGGACATACATGAAAACATGGCCATGCAGATATGAGTACAATGAATAAATAGGACATACCTGAAAACATGGCCATGCAGATATGAGTACAATGAATAAATAGGACATACATGAAAACATGGCCATGCAGATATGAGTACAATGAATAAATAGGACATACATGAAAACATGGCCATGCAGATATGAGTACAATGAATAAATAGGACATACATGAAAACATGCACACGCAGTTAGGGCCACAAAGATAAACATGAAAACCACAGTCCCAAAAACTTACTTTCAGCGATCTGCATGCGAAAGCATGCCAGCAAGCGGGGCGTCCGCCGTTGCAGGTCCGACCACCTGCGCTCCAGCTGGCCAATCTAGTGGTGTGAGCCGAAGGAACGCAGGCGGCCAAGTACCTCCGCATATGCGGAACGCTTCTCGCGATTTGTGATGGGTGGAGGCTGGCTGGTGATCCGCCTATCCATCACCTCGGTTAACACCAGCAGCTCGCGCCTGGTGAATGCCGAGGCTCTCATGATGGCAATGGTGTATTTGTTAAAAATCATTTTTAATAAAGACCCGAAAATAAATTTGATTGGCTAATGTATTTGGGTAATTAACAGGACCAATTCTATTGGTTAGTGTATGAGTCATGTGTTCGACAGGGCCAGAAATCTCTTGAAAGTTATGATAGGCTTGATGCAGTGACATGCGTAAGCAAATTTAAATAAAGAAATGAACCCAGGAAAATATGCGTGGTTAAAAACAAATAAAACAATTGTTTAATTGGCTCTAACATGTATTTTGACAAATAAAAGCGAATGTTTAAGCCGTATGTATTCTGCGGGTAAACACAAACACGGACAAGATTAAAGTTTATTGCATTGTGAACTAAAAAACAAACAAACAATTAAGCTAATTGATACATTGATTGGCATGATACGATTGAGGGAGGTAGGCAGTCAAAAGGAGCAGGTAATCGGAATCTGACAGTCCCACTTCCGGTTTGTACTTGTGCGTGTGTTCCCTTCAAGCCACTTCGGGGATGTACGCTCGCTATTTGGCACGCTCGTTAGTTAGAGGAGGGGTCGGTAGAGTTTGGGGAGGATGTTTGGATGCGTTCGAAAATACGAGCGAGTGCTTGAATTTACATATTTTTTTACGTACGCCGAACGTACGAACGGCCACTTGCGTCCGGGTCTGAATCAGGGCCACAGTTCCAAAACGGGTCAGATCCTGGACATACCCCTTTTCCACTACGGTGCCGATCTGGGCGTCGTTCGCACTGCACATGGGTGCAGTGCGAACACTTCTCCCAGCGCTTGGACATCATCTCCAAGCGCTGAGAAACCTGGAAGTTCCCATGCTGTAAATGGAACCTGGGTCAGACGACTGCGCCGTTGTGAGGGAATGGTCTGCTCTACCCAAGGGCATGTCTAGCTAAACTTATGGGCATATATGTTCCTATAAGCTGACACACTAGCTCCCCACTGGCATTAATATATCTCTGCCCTGCAACATTGACATTAATAATCAATCTCCCCCAGTCACATTCACATTAATAGATCCCCTCCACAGTGGCAAACGCAGGATTTCTAGAGGGGAGTTTCCAAATTCTTGATTTTAGAGTGAATGTGCTCAGTCCATGAAGAGGGCAGAATTAGTACTTATCCAGCTTTAATATGTTACAAACAAAGTATATTGTGTGCCATAATTCCAGCATATACATTACCAGAGATCACAGTAAGCCATTAAATGCAGAAGTAGGGCCATCCCAGGGCATGGGAGCAAGTCCGGTAATCTGGGGGAGCAGCAGAAGAACATAGCACTGCCCTGGACATACAGTATATGTACATATTGGGCTCTATAGCAGTGAATCCCTAACAGTGCATGTTTTCCAAATCCCCTAATTGGTGCACAGGTTATTTACTACTGGCTGATTCATGTGAAATGATTCACAGGTGGTGCTATTTATTTAATTTATGATACTGAGAAGAACATGCAGCGCTAGTAAAATTCCATTATATTACTATTTCTATAGGGGTCATGGTGTGAGCTGGGGAGGGGGGTTTCCAGGCAGACGGAAACCCATCCCTGCGTTTCCCTAAGCTATGTATGGCCGGTCCTACTGCCGCATATAACAGGTTACTATGATCACTGGTCCTGTATATGACTGATGTATTACATACACTGCACTATGTATGGCTGGTCCTACTGCCGCTTATAACAGGTTACTATGATCACTGGTCCTGTATATGTCTGATGTATTACATACACTGCACTATGTATGGCTGGTCCTACTGCCGCATATAACAGTTACTGTGATCACTGGTCCTGTATATGTCTGATGTATTACATACGTTACATCACAGTATATATGGCTGGCCCTACTGCTGCATATAACAAGTTACTGTGATCGCTGGCCCTGTATATGTCTAATGTATTACATACACTGCACTATGTATGGCTGGTCCTACTGCCACATATAACCTGTTAATGAGATCACTGGCCCTGTATATGTCTAATGTATTACATACACTGCACTATGTATGGCTGGTCCTCCTGCCGCATATAACAGGTTACTGTGATCACTGGTCCTGTATATGTCTGATGTATTACATACACTGCACTATGTATGGCTGGTCCTACTGCCACATATAACAGGTTACTGTGATCACTGGTCCTGTATATGTCTGATGTATTACATACACTGCACTATGTATGGCTGGTCCTACTGCCGCATATAACGGGTTACTGTGATCACTGGCCCTGTATATGTCTGATGTATTACATACACTGCACTATGTATGACTGGTCCTACTGCCGCATATAACAGTTACTGTGATCACTGGCCCTGTATATGTCTGATGTATTACATACACTGCACTATGTATGGCTGGTCCTACTGCCGCATATAACGGGTTACTGTGATCACTGGCCCTGTATATGTCTGATGTATTACATACACTGCACTATGTATGGCTGGTCCTACTGCCGCATATAACAGGTTACTGTGATCACTGGTGCTGTATATGTCTGATGTATTACATACACTGCACTATGTATGGCTGGTCCTACTGCCACATATAACAGGTTACTGTGATCACTGGTCCTGTATATGTCTGATGTATTACATACACTGCACTATGTATGGCTGGTCCTACTGCCGCATATAACAGATTACTGTGATCGCTGGTCCTGTATATGTCTGATGTATTACATACGTTACATCACAGTATATATGGCTGGCCCTACTGCTGCATATAACAAGTTACTGTGATCGCTGGCCCTGTATATGTCTAATGTATTACATACACTGCACTATGTATGGCTGGTCCTACTGCCGCATATAACGGGTTACTGCGATCACTGGTCCTGTATATGTCTGATGAATTACATACACTGCACTAAGTATGGCTGGTCCTACTGCCACATATAACGTGTTACTGTGATCACTGGTCCTGTATATGTCTGATGTATTACATACACTGCACTATGTATGGCTGGTCCTACTGCCGCATATAACGGGTTACTGTGATCACTGGCCCTGTATATGTCTGATGTATTACATACACTGCACTATGTATGGCTGGTCCTGCTGCCGCATATAACGGGTTACTGTGATCACTGGCTCTGTATATGTCTGATGTATTATATATACTGCACTATGTATGGCAGGTGCTACTGCCGCATATAACAGGTTACTGTGATCACTGGCCCTCTATATGTCTGATGTATTACATACACTGCACTATGTATGGCTGGTCCTACTGCCGCATATAACATGTTACTGTGATCACTGGTCCTGTATATGTCTGATGTATTACATACACTGCACTATGTATGGCTGGTCCTACTGCCGCATATAACGGGTTACTGTGATCACTGGTCCTGTATATGTCTGATGTATTACATACACTGCACTATGTATGACTGGTCCTACTGCCGCATATAACAGTTACTGTGATCACTGGTCCTGTATATGTCTGATGTATTACATACACTGCACTATGTATGGATGGTCCTACTGCCGCATATAACAGGTTACTGTGATCACTGGTCCTGTATATGTCTGATGTATTACATACACTGCACTATGTATGGCTGGTCCTACTGCCACATATAACAGGTTACTGTGATCGCTGGTCCTGTATATGTCTGATGTATTACATACACTGCACTATGTATGGCTGGTCCTACTGCCGCATATAACAGATTACTGTGATCGCTGGTCCTGTATATGTCTAATGTATTACATACACTGCACTATGTATGGCTGGTCCTACTGCCACATATAACAGGTTACTGTGATCACTGGTCTTGTATATGTCTGATGTATTACATACACTGCACTATGTATGGCTGGTCCTACTGCCACATATAACAGGTTACTGTGATCACTGGTCTTGTATATGTCTGATGTATTACATACACTGCACTATGTATGGCTGGTCCTACTGCTGCATATAACAAGTTACTGTGATCGCTGGCCCTGTATATGTCTAATGTATTACATACACTGCACTATGTTTGGCTGGTCCTACTGCCGCATATAACGGGTTACTGTGATCACTGGTCCTGTATATGTCTGATGTATTACATACACTGCACTATGTATGGCTGGTCCTACTGCCGCATATAACGTGTTACTGTGATCACTGGCCCTGTATATGTCTGATGTATTACATACACTGCACTATGTATGGCTGGTCCTACTGCCGCATATAACGGGATACTGTGATCACTGGCCCTGTATATGTCTGATGTATTATATATACTGCACTATGTATGGCAGGTGCTACTGCCGCATATAACAGGTTACTGTGATCACTGGCCCTCTATATGTCTGATGTATTACATACACTGCACTATGTATGGCTGGTCCTACTGCCGCATATAACGGGTTACTGTGATCACTGGTCCTGTATATGTCTGATGAATTACATACACTGCACTATGTATGGCTGGTCCTACTGCCGCATATAACAGTTACTGTGATCACTGTCCTGTATATGTCTGATGTATTACATACACTGCACTATGTATGGCAGGCGCTACTGCCACATATAACAGGTTACTGTGATCACTGGCCCTGTATATGTCTGATGTATTACATACACTGCACTATGTATGGCTGGTCCTACTGCCGCATATAACAGGTTGCTGTGATCACTGGTCCTGTATATGTCTGATGTATTACATACACTGCACTATGTATGGCTGGTCCTACTGCCGCATATAACAGATTACTTTGATCACTGGTCCTGTATATGTCTGATGTATTACATACACTGCACTATGTATGGCTGGTCCTACAGCCGCATATAACAGTTACTGTGATCACTGGTCCTGTATATGTCTGCTGTATTACATACACTGCACTATGTATGGCTGGTCCTACTGCCGCATATAACATGTTACTGTGATCACTGGTCCTGTATATGTCTGATGTATTACATACACTGCACTATGTATGGCTGGTCCTACTGCCGCATATAACAGGTTACTGTGATCACTGGTCCTGTATATGTCTGATGTATTACATACACTGCACTATGTATGGCTGGTCCTACTGCCGCATATAACAGATTACTTTCATCACTGGTCCTGTATATGTCTGATGTATTATATACACTGCACTATGTATGGCTGGTCCTACTGCCGCATATAACAGGTTACTGTGATCACTGGTCCTGTATATGTCTGATGTATTACATACACTGCACTATGTATGGCTGGTCCTACTGCCGCATATAACAGATTACTGTGATCACTGGTCCTGTATATGTCTGATGTATTACATACACTGCACTATGTATGGCTGGTCCTACTGCCGCATATAACAGATTACTGTGATCACTGGTCCTGTATATGTCTGATGTATTACATACACTGCACTATGTATGGCTGGTCCTACAGCCGCATATAACAGGTTACTGTGATCACTGGTCCTGTATATGTCTGATATATTACATACACTGCACTATGCAGTGGCAAACGCAGGATTTCTAGAGGGGGGTTTCCAAATGCTTGATTTTAGAGTGAATGTGGTCAGTCCATGAAGAGGGCAGAATTAGTACTTATCCAGCTTTAATATGTTACATACAAAGTATATTGTGTGTCATAATTCCAATATATACAGGACCAGAGATCACAGTAAGCCATTAAATGCAGAAGTAGGGCCATCCCTGGGCATGGGAGCAAGTCCGGTAATCTGGGGGAGCAGCAGAAGAACATAGCACTGCCCTGGACATATATGTACATATTGGGCTCTATAGCAGTGCATCCCTAACAGTGCATGTTTTCCAAATCCCCTAATTGGTACACAGGTTATTTAGTACTGGCTGATACATGTGAAAAGATTCACAGTTGGTGCTATTTATTTCATTTATGATACTGAGAAGAACATGCAGCGCTAGTAAAATTCCATTATATTACTATTTGTATTGGGGTCATGGTGTGGGCTGGGGAGGGGGGTTTCCAGGCAGACAGAAACCCCCCCTGCATTTGCCTATGCTCCTTACACACACACATGCACATTAATAGATCCCCTCCACACACACATTCACATTAATAGATCTCACAACACACACACACTAATAGATCCCACCACATTAACATTAATAGATTCTCTCCCCACACTCACATTAATAGATCACCTCCATACACACATTCACATGAATAGATCCCCCCCCACACACACATTAATAGGTCCCCCCCACATTCACATTTCACACACAGACACACACACACAAATAGATCTCCCCCACCTTCCCCTCCCTCTCTCCTCTCCCACAGCACTGACATTATTAGATTTGGCCGGAGCTACAGAGAGCTATAACACTCACAGTCTCATGCAGCTCTTCACTCCTCCGGCATTGGCTCCTACTCCTTCCGTTTACTGGCTGGCCAGGGAATGCTGGGAGTATCAGTCTCTCCCAGTAGTCTGTGTGCAGGGGAAGGCAGGCCTGAAAAGCCTCCGGGCCAGTAGCAACTGCACTCCTGCTTCCATTCACCCGTGACCAGCGGCGGATTGGGCCGCTGGGATGCCGGGCTAGTTCCCACTGGGCCAGTCCATTTGGTGGCTGGCGGCCTTGCTGCCCACCCCGCACTCTCGCAATGACCCTGCTCTGGCTCTCCCACATCGCGTTGCGCGATCAGTTCTGATCGGGCAGCAGCACGTCGGCCGCTCAGCCCTTCAACATTCTAATGCCGGCCACACCTCCCGCGCAGTCTCCTCTTCCCCGTCCATCCCGCTGCCTCGATCGGAGCTTAGCTCCAGTCAGGCAGCTGCAGATTGCAGAAGTCTTCAAGCCAGTGTGGCTGGCTTTTAAAAAAAAAAAATGGCCGACGGGGGAGCTGCTGCGCATACCCAGCCGCAGCAGCTCCTCCCATAAGCCTTTGCGGAGCCCGGGGAAGTCAGTCAAGACTGACGGCCCCGCCTCCAGTCCCTCCGCGACCTGCCTCCAGCCTCTCTTACACAGGGAGTCAGGGACACAGGCCGGCGACGCAGCTGTTTAACAAAAGCAGGCGAGGAGGTGGCGGCTGGGCTGGGCTGGGCTAGCAAATAATTGTCCAGCATTGCCAGCCGAAAAATAATCTCTTTTAAAGCCTAAGGTAAGTTTTTATGGTATTTTAGATTTATGATAGATACAGTCAGGTGCATAAATATTGAGACATTGACAGAATTTTCATATTTTGGCCTCTATTCACCACCACAATGGCTTTGAAATGAAACAAACAAGATGTGCTTTAACTGCAGACTTTCAGATTTAATTTGAGGGTAATTACATCCAAATCAGGTGAACGGTGTAGGAATTACAACGTTTTCTATATGTGCCTCCCACTTTTTAAGGGGCCAAAAGTAATGGGACAAACTAAACAATTCTAAATCTAACTTTCACTTTTTAATACTTTGTTGCAAATCCTTTGCAAGCAATTACAGCCTGAAGTCTGGAATGCATAGACATCACCAGACGCTGGGTTTCATCCCTGGTGATGCTCTGCCAGGCCTCTACTGCAAATGTTTTCAGTTCCTGCTTGTTCTTGCTTCATTTTCCCTTCAGTTTTGTCTTCATCAAGTGAAATGCATGCTCAATCGGATTCAGGTCAGGGGATTGACTTGGCCATTGCATAACATTCCACTTTTTAGCCTTAAAAAGCTCTTTGGTTGCTTTTGCAGTTTGCTTTGGGTCATTGTCCATCTGTACTGTGAAATGCCGTCCAATGAGTTCTGAAGCATTTGACTGAATATGAGTATATTTTATTGCCCAAAACACTTCAGAATTCATTCTGCTGCTTTTGTCAGCAGTCACATCATCAATAAATACAAGGGAACCAGTTCCATTGGCAACCATACATGCCCACGCCATGACACTACCACCACCATGCTTCACTGATGAGGTGGAATGTTTTGGATCATGAGCTGTTCCTTTCCTTCTCCATACTCTTCTCTTCCCATCACTCTGGTACAAGTTGATCTTTGTCTCATCTGTCGATAGGATGTTGTTGAGGAACTGTAATGGCTTTTTTAGATGTTGTTTGGCAAACTCTAATCTGGTCTTCCTGTTTTTGTGGCTCACCAATGGTTTGCATCTTGTGGTGAACCCTCTATATTCACTCTTGTGAAGTCTTCTCTTGATTGTTGACTTTGACACATTTACACCTACCTCCTGGAGAGTGTTCTTGATTTGGCCAACTATTGTGAAGGGGTTTTTCTTCACCAGGGAAATAATTCTTCTGTCATCCACCACAGTTGTTTTCTGTGGTCTTCTGGGTCTTTTGGTGTTGCTGAACTCTCCGGTGCGTTCTTTCTTTTTAAGAATGTTCCAAACAGTTGATTTGGCCACACCTAATGTTTTTCCTCTCTCTCTGATGGGTTTGTTTTGATTTTAAAACAACAAGAAAGAGAAAGAAATGTCCTATGATGGTCCACTAAACAAATTAAAATATAACTTTTATTGAATGATTACTAAAATGTTCTCAGGTAATAGCGAAAATAATTAAAATATAAATAGATAGTGTCAAAAGTATGAAAAAAGTGTAATATAAAATAAGTGTTCTCAAAAGAACATTTTCGGCAGCGCTACTATAATTTCATACAATATTCCAGTGTGTTAGAGGTGATTATAATGTATATCTTATTTGGTATAGTGTTCTCACACTTCAATATATATATAAAGAATCCCTCCACAAAAATATTAATATTAATGAACCCTGCTTATTATTAATGGTAACATGTGTGATGTTCTAACAAACAGGACTATATCTATATCTGAGATGGTATTGAGAAATTATCTATCTAGCAATATCCCATGTAATATATTGACAGTCAATCTATCCCCAAATATCTTTGGGAGATTCTGTCTATCTTAATAATATCACATATAATTTCTCATGAGGTGATTACATACACATCATGTCACAGTTCTGACATATCATGTTAGTTGGATCTACTGTTAACCAACTAGATGATATTTATTACTCCACTGTAGTTTATTAGAAATGCTAATACTATTAAAGTAATTTAACCATCCGCAAAGTAATGGTATATTGATTAGTAAACATATATATTCATAAGTGGTATCATACAGTACCAAAAATATTTTATATAATCTTGTCTCACTTTAACATAAGCTTCTATAGGTATTTAACTGGCTAAAGTATGCCTGGGAGATTTATGCAAATCAGTGAGCTATTCAGTATCACATACACTTTGAGTATTCAGACTGTTCTAATCGTCTGTATGATATAGATCATAACCCAAGGTGGAAATAGCCCATGTTATTGTTCACATTTTACAATATACAGGATTCATGATGCAGGAACATCAAACATAATAACACATTAATATAAAATTGAATAGAGGTAGCGCCGCATGACCGACGCGCCGTTTCGCTATAAGGCTTTATCAAGGTAAGCCGAGCTGGGTTACAGACATCTCTTAAATACCCCCCCACCTACTGTAGCACCAATCAGGTGTCTAATACAGTGGAGTCCTCCTATCATTGTGGGCTAAGTATTGATGTCCCGCCTATTCCCCTTAGATTGACAGCGCAACCACGTTTCCCTAGATTGATGACGTCATCCCAAGGAACCTCAATGGATCCCTAATGCATAGATGTCATCTCAGACATGAGTAATCAAACTCCGGTTTGTAACGCAAAACGTCGTTAATAATGCATGGAGATTTACAACAGAAAGCTATGTTTGTTTAATAATAGCGTGTAATCATGTAGCCAAAATCTCCTACATCAGTTGATAGTAGAATGGGGTAAAATATATTAGACTTATAAGTCACGTGATCTCCATCATCGTTATACAGCCTTTTCAGGATGTCTAATCATGAGTAGATAGGTCAATCAATAGTAAACTCAGTGATGGTAATCAAGTGCCTATTAATGAAGAATCATTGTTATATTATGATAGCATTCTAGATGACACTGTAAAAAACAAAATAAAATAAAATAAAATATTATATTAATTACTCTATAAGATATATTTATATACAGATAATAAAATAAAAATAAAAATAAAATTTGAAAGTATTGAAAAGTGAAATAAATAAAATAATCTTAAATATTATAAATGTTAACATGTCTTATTTGACATGAGTGTAGGTCGTGACATTGTATAGGTGTTACCATATATTAATAAATAAAGATATGAGGACAATAAAGCTGTCCATTTAATGATACAGTGCATAACTACTCATTCTACTGTGTTAATGATAAAATATAAGAAAAAAGGTGGGAAAAATGGACATCTTGAAAAAATAATTTCAGTTGTGCAAAAAAAAAATTTTTGGAGAAAATATATTGATATTAGATGTGAAAAGAAAATAAAAACACTTATTGGTGATATCAACCTATATAAAAAGATGTGCATGCAATGTATATATGTAGATGGAAAACAGTGAGATAAAGTGCATATAGTAAAAAGAAGGGTATAAATAATCTATTTCATACATATTAATAATTGGTAGATATTATTGAATGAAATGTCATTCCAAGGAATGCAAAATAATACATATTGTTACATAGCTATTGGTCAACCTAAAAAAGGCGCATAACTATTCTCTTCATTTAAGCCTTTAGGTGACAGGCTGTCCATAAGAAAAATACATTTTGTCTCTTGTTTCAAGAGCTCACGGTCCACATCACCCCCTCTAATATTCAAGTTAATTTTCTTCATCCCAAAGGCTGTTAAACCCTTTGGGTTGCTTCCATGATATTTAAAAAAATGTCTGGCCACTGATGTTAAAGACTTGAACATTTGTCTATCCCATTCTACATTTCTTATACTCCCAATATGTTCTAGGAGTCTTTTCTTGAGGGGTCTTTTTGTCTTTCCAATATAGCTTTTACCACATGGGCATTGTAAATTGTAAATGATTCTTGCTGAATCACAATTGATGTGCTCCTTGATATCCCAAGTTTTGTTATATTTATCTCGAAAGCTATTAGTGGTGACCATGATTGAACAGGCCTTACAGTTTCCACATTTTCTCGATCCTTTTTTCAAAAATAATTCTTTTTTAGGGGAATCTAGATGGTTATGGACCAAAATGTCTCTAAGGTTTCTAGATCTTCTCCAGCTCATCTGGATCCTATCCCCAACTATTTTCATTAAATCATGATCGGTATGTAAGATGTGTAGATGTTTGTGTAGGATTTCTTGAATGTTTCTCCATTCATGACAGAAAGTCCCAATAAATCTTACACTCTCCTGTTCTTTCACTTTCTTCTTTGGGATTAAAAGTTGTTCCCTAGTGTACATCTTGGTGTCTTTGTACGCTTTTCTAATGGTTCTCCCACTGTATCCTCGAGCTTTCAACCTGGTACTCAATTGTTGTGATCGTATTTGGAAAGTATGTTCTTCAGAACAATTCCGCTTCATGCGTAAAAATTCCCCTTTTGGTAGTCCTCTCAACACAGGGGGGAAATGTGAACTTTTATTGTGTAATATACTATTTGTTGAGGTTTTCTTGCGGAATAGGTCTGAAGAGATGTGTCCGTCCTTTTCAATTGTAAGTGAGACATCAAGGAAATTGATTCTCTCCTTACTTGCTTCGAAGGTAAGTTTTAAATTGAGATTATTTGAGTTAAGTTGGAACAAAAATTTTTCAAATAATTGTATATCACCCTCCCAGATTATAAGGAGATCATCGATAAATCTTAACCATAATAGAATATGGTTGGTGTAGTTATCATTTTGTTTGTTGAAGACATATTCTCTCTCCCACCACCCCAGGTAGAGGTTTGCATATGTTGGGGCACATGTAGTCCCCATTGCAGTCCCTCATACCTGGAGGTAAAAGTTGTTGTTGCAAACAAAATAATTTTTAGTGAGAACGAAACGTAGAAGTATGATAAGGAAGTTATTAAATTCACTATTGCAATCCATGCTTAGAAAATATTCTACCGCCTTAATTCCATGTTCATGGCTAATACTCGTATAGAGACTCTCTACATCACAGCTAATGAGCCAGGTATCAGTATTCAGGAATATATCCTGGATTTTATTTAATACATCAGGAGTGTCTCTTATATAAGAGGGTAGTTGCAGGACATGTTTCCTCAGATGATAATCCAAATATTTACTCGCATTTTCAGTAAGACTACCCATCCCGGAGATAATAGGTCTACCGGGTGGGTTATTTTCATCCTTGTGAATCTTAGGTAACAAGTATAGAGTAGGAATTGTAGGATTCTCTGTTTTGAGGAAATCATAATCCCTAGTAGTTATAATTCCATTTCCTTTAGCCCCTTCAATGATGTTTTTATATGATTCTAAAAAATCTTTAGTGGGGCTAAAAGTCATTCTCTTGTAGCATGATTTATCTTCCAATTGTCGATCTAGTTCTTTTAAATATTTATCCTGAGACCATAGAACAATGTTTCCCCCTTTATCCGAAGGTTTTATAATTGTGTCATTCCATTTTTGCATCTCTTTTAAGGCTTTTCTCTCTGCTTTATTCAAATTATTCTCATAATCTTTTATTTTGGTTTTGTTATTATATAGATAGTCCAAGTCTTTACTCACCAAATCCACAAAAACTTTCACTGGTGGACAAATAGAAGCATCTGGTAGGAAAGAAGATTTCTTCTTTAATGGATTTGGTGACGGATCCTGTACAGTCGTACATGGACCCGAATTTGTAAGCTGTTGTACTGATTCGTTTTCTAATTCATCCAAAATCGAAATCGTCCGTAAGTCTTCTTGTGATAAGGTTTTGGTTTCGGATTTATCCTTATTCATGAAGAATTTTTTTAATAACAATTTCCTAGCAAAGAGATTTATGTCTTTTTCAAATTTAAACCTATTAAAGGATGTCAAGGGTGAGAAAGATAGTCCTTTGTTCAAGATCTCAGTTTGTGATGTTGTTAAAGTTCTATTGGTTAAATTTATGATCCTCAGGGTATCTGTTCCTTCTATTTTCTGTATCGACGATGGTCCCGAGGTTCTTCCCCCCATTCTCGGAATCCTCTTTTTCTTCCCCCTTCTAGTTTTTTTGAACTTAGTCTCATGCTGTCCCTGGTTTCTCTGGGAGTAACCCCTAAAAAATTCCTCTGTTGTCTATATAGGGGGAACTGTTCACTGGTGGATTCATTCTCAGAGGAGTCTATATCTGAAGTGGTATAATTAGATCTACTCAATCTATCCCCAAATATCTTTGGGACATTCTGTCTATCTTAATAATATCACATATAATTTCTCATGAGGTGATTACATACACATCATGTCACAGTTCTGACATATCATGTTAGTTGGATCTACTGTTAACCAACTAGATGATATTTATTACTCCACTGTAGTTTATTAGAAATGCTAATACTATTAAAGTAATTTAACCATCCGCAAAGTAATGGTATATTGATTAGTAAACATATATATTCATAAGTGGTATCATACAGTACCAAAAATATTTTATATAATTTTGTCTCACTTTAACATAAGCTTCTATAGGTATTTAACTGGCTAAAGTATGCCTGGGAGATTTATGCAAATCAGTGAGCTATTCAGTATCACATACACATTGAGTATTCAGACTGTTCTAATCGTCTGTATGATATAGATCATAACCCAAGGTGGAAATAGCCCATGTTATTGTTCACATTTTACAATATACAGGATTCATGATGCAGGGACATCAAACATAATAACACATTAATATAAAATTGAATAGAGGTAGCGCCGCATGACCGACGCAGCGTTTCGCTATAAGGCTTTATCAAGGTAAGCCGAGCTGGGTTACAGACATCTCTTAAATACCCCCCCACCTACTGTAGCACCAATCAGGTGTCTAATACAGTGGAGTCCTCCTATCATTGTGGGCTAAGTATTGATGTCCCGCCTATTCCCCTTAGATTGACAGCGCAACCACGTTTCCCTAGATTGATGACATCATCCCAAGGAACCTCAATGGATCCCTAATGCATAGATGTCATCTCAGACATGAGTAATCAAACTCCGGTTTGTAACGCAAAACATCGTTAATAATGCATGGAGATTTACAACAGAAAGCTATGTTTGTTTAATAATAGCATGTAATCATGTAGCCAAAATCTCCTACATCAGTTGATAGTAGAATGGGGTAAAATATATTAGACTTATAAGTCACGTGATCTCCATCATCGTTATACAGCCTTTTCAGGATGTCTAATCATGAGTAGATAGGTCAATCAATAGTAAACTCAGTGATGGTAATCAAGTGCCTATTAATGAAGAATCATTGTTATATTATGATAGCATTCTAGATGACACTGTAAAAAACAAAATAAAATAAAATAAAATATTATATTAATTACTCTATAAGATATATTTATATACAGATAATAAAATAAAAATAAAAATAAAATTTGAAAGTATTGAAAAGTGAAATAAATAAAATAATCTTAAATATTATAAATGTTAACATGTCTTATTTGACATGAGTGTAGGTCGTGACATTGTATAGGTGTTACCATATATTAATAAATAAAGATATGAGGACAATAAAGCTGTCCATTTAATGATACAGTGCATAACTACTCATTCTACTGTGTTAATGATAAAATATAAAAAAAAGGTGGGAAAAATGGACATCTTGAAAAAATAATTTCAGTTGTGCAAAAAAAAAATTTTTGGAGAAAATATATTGATATTAGATGTGAAAAGAAAATAAAAACACTTATTGGTGATATCAACCTATATAAAAAGATGTGCATGCAATGTATATATGTAGATGGAAAACAGTGAGATAAAGTGCATATAGTAAAAAGAAGGGTATAAATAATCTATTTCATACATATTAATAATTGGTAGATATTATTGAATGAAATGTCATTCCAAGGAATGCAAAATAATACATATTGTTACATAGCTATTGGTCAACCTAAAAAAGGCGCATAACTATTCTCTTCATTTAAGCCTTTAGGTGACAGGCTGTCCATAAGAAAAATACATTTTGTCTCTTGTTTCAAGAGCTCACGGTCCACATCACCCCCTCTAATATTCAAGTTAATTTTCTTCATCCCAAAGGCTGTTAAACCCTTTGGGTTGCTTCCATGATATTTAAAAAAATGTCTGGCCACTGATGTTAAAGACTTGAACATTTGTCTATCCCGTTCTACATTTCTTATACTCCCAATATGTTCTAGGAGTCTTTTCTTGAGGGGTCTTTTTGTCTTTCCAATATAGCTTTTACCACATGGGAATTGTAAATTGTAAATGATTCTTGCTGAATCACAATTGATGACATTTTTGTTTTGATTTTTCAGCCTAATGATGGCTTGCTTCACTGATAGTGACAGCTCTTTGGATCTCATATTGAAAGTCGACAGCAACTGATTCCAAATGCAAATGTCACACCTAGAGTCAACTCCAGACCTTTTACCTGCTTACTTGATAATGAAATAACAAGGGAATAGCCCACACTTGTCCAAGAAATAGCTTTTGAGTTGATAGTCCCATTACTTTTGGCCCCTTAAAAAGTGGGTGGCACATATAGAAACCGTTGTAATTCCTACACCGTTCACCCGATTTGGATGCAATTACCCTCAAATTAAATCTGAAAGTCTGCAGTTAAAGCACATCTTGTTTGTTTCATTTCAAAGCCATTGTGGTGGTGAATAGAGGCCAAAATATGAAAATTCTGTCAATGTCCCAATATTTATGCACCTGACTGTATATATATATATATATATATAATATCTATATATGATATTGATATCTATATATAGATACATAGTGATATATATTGAGTCTGAGAGATATATATAGTGGGGGAGATGTATGAAGTCCAGAAGAGGTATCAGCGCACGGGGTCTGGGCACCCCTGTCATTATCGGCGCTGCTATCTACAAGATAGCAGCGCCGAGTGGCAGGGCCATGTATGAACGGTCATACCACATGACCGTTCGGCCAGCTGTAGCTGTCGTTATCGACAGCTACAACCTGGCGCTAGCCTATCCCCACAGCAGGGACAGTGCTGTCCCTGCTGCGGCGGCTGCCAGCTCCAGGCTGCACGTGGGGATCTCGCGATACTTGCGAGATCCCGCGCATGCTCAATGGAGCCGGCCGGGCCTGACACACATCGCATCAGCACTAGGCTGATGCAATGTGGTCTGTAGCGGGTAGCGCCGGAGGGGGGAGTTAACGGTTCCCCTCTCCAGCCGATGAGATGTTCACACATCTCACCGGTAGTACTTTCTGCTTCGCCTCGGTAAAGAGGCGAAGCAGGAAGCGTTATAGCGGCACTTAACGTGCCGCTATCATACATCTACCCCATTATCTCATATATAGATATATATATATATATATAAATAGATTATATATTGCTTTTCATATATATAACACACACACACACACATATATATATATATATATATATATATATATATGAGGAGTGGATTGGGCCTATCCTCTTGCTATATACTGTATATATATATATATATATATATATATTGTGATAGGATCACTGGTAAAGTGGTCTGTGGCAGGTACATTTGTCCCAGATTCCTGTCTTATGTGTTTTAAACCCTCAGGAGAAAGTCTGCAGTGTAGCAGGCTTGAGTTTCGGCTTTTTGAAAAGCCGGTTTGGGACCTGGGGGTTGTGGGTGAGAGGAGAGGGAGGGCTCCACCCATGGCCACTCCAGGTTTTGGTTCTCTTAGCCTGGTAACAGGCTTGTTAGGGTTTCCACCTGAGAGTGGCCAATATAAGCCTAGTGTGTTGAGGGCTGATTGTCTCACCTGGGAGAGCAGACAGGGAGTTTGCTCAGAGACACTTGAAAACCTAACTGTGAGTGTTGTGCTGTGCCTTTGTTGCTGGCGAGGGTATTAGGCCCTGCCAGGTTCTGGTAGTGAGGGAACTACCTGTGAAGTTAGTGCCCCGACAGGGCTAGGATTTATGTTTATGTTTTCTTTATGTTATTTCTGACATTGTACAATAAAGACTGGCGCCAACCAGCTTGTACTTGCATCCAGACTGGTGTGCTGCTTCCCTGCTGCTATGTGTGTGTGTAAGGAAGGAGTCCTCTACCCAGGAGAGGGACCCCCTAACCTAACTGTGTCACAATATATATATATATATACATACATACATGATACATATGATATATATATATGAAAAGTGATAAATAATCTATATATATATATAAATAAATATATATATATATATATATATATATATATATAAACAATACTGGTAAGGCGGCACTCGTGGGTTTTGTAAATGAGAGTCAAAGACACTGGGTCTGGTCCAACGTTTCAGTCCTCCCGGACTTTTATCAAGAACACACAAGACATACAAACACAACATACCTTTATAGACAAGTCAGCCCGCTCTTCGCCACCTTCCACGTGCGTCCGTGCACCCCCCACTGACGTCATCACCACAGGACAGGGAAGCTGCCGCGTCACCGTCGCGGCTGGATGACATCACCCGCTTTCCGTCTCCTAGGCAACGCATAGCAGTGGAGAAACACAGACGGACGGGCGGCTGCGGGAGACATGGGCCAACGATTAAAACATGAACACCACAAATAAACATCATCACCTGCCAGAGGTGCCCAATCCTCCACATAAATAGTAAACAAGTTACATTAATTACTACCATCGATCCCCAGAGGCAAAAATTAATAAACCTCCACATAGTACCCGGAGAATGGGATGCAAAAAAATTTAAAACACATAACACTTAAAACAAAAGGAGAAAAATGCAAACAATAAAGAAAAATAATGAAAAAAAGAAGAAGAAAGAGAGAGACATAACAGGGTATCAATTGATTATCTCAAAAAATACTAACATAATAACACCATAATCATAAATATAATCAAAATCGGCCATTAGAAATGCAGTCAGAACAACTGAACAATTATCTATATCTCATAAACTGCAATCATAATCATGATAAGAAATACATTAGATGAACAGCTGCAGTAGTATCCTCTGAAACATTAGGGCCCCGTGTATCCCAACGCCCTAGTAGAGAAATGGATAGAAAATAACCCATTCAGCAAAGATCTTTTAAGCCCCGCAGCCAAAATATTTTAATACTATAAAAAACTGGAGAAAGAAATATTTTCATTCAGGCCCAATGGGGCCACCATCTCAAGCTTATGAATCCAGAAGGTTTCACACTGTAGCAATCTCCTGTCACGATCGCCTCCTCTTGTATTCTGAGGGACATGGTCTATAATTTTATACTTCAGTGTGGCAAGCGGATGTCTCAACTGGGCAAAGTGTCGAGCAACTGGTTGGTCAATAATTTTGCCTTCCAACGTCTGACGAATTGCCGACCTGTGTTACGCCATTCTCTCACGGAAAGTACATGTTGTTTTTCCAACGTAGGCCAACCCACAGGGGCACCTGATTAGATAAACCACGAATCGACTGGTGCAGGTCAAGATGTGTTTGATGGGAAATTTCTTGCCCAAACGAGGATGGCAAAAAAATTGGCCGGTCTCAAGATAGCTGCACGTAGTGCAGCCAGTGCATCTGTAGCACCCAGGTTTCTTCTGTAAAAACTTTTGTCCTTGTACACCTCCTTTCATCTTTCCGATGTCATTATGTACAATCCACTCCTTCAGATTCTTACCACGTTTATACCCCATCATTAATTTGGAATTTTTCAAGGAAGTGATTGAAGGGTCAGAATTAATTAACGGCCAAAGACGTTTAGCTGTTTTATCAATGACCTTACTAGAGGTATTAAATTCATTAATGAAAAGCATCGTCCCAGACAATTTATCATCCTTAGTCTTAGCTATTTTAAGATCATCTCTAGTTTTCAACATTACTTTCTGCATAGCTTTATCTAACTCCTTGGGGTCATAACCCTTTGCGAGATATTTACTTTTCATTTTGTGTATTTCTTCTAAAGCTATACCATCATCGTTAGTGATTCTTCTAATGCGCAAAAATTCAGAATACGGTAATCCCCTTTTGAGAGAAATGGGATGATTACTGCCAAAATGCAGGGCCGTGTTGCAATCTGTGGGTTTATGAAAGATACGCGTATTGAAGTGATCACCAGTCCATTCAATTAGTACATCCAAATAATGAACACAAGATGAGCTAATGATGTACGTGAATTTGATATGTTCATGGGACATGTTTAATTCCTCCATGGCTTGATGAAATGCTGCCTCAGAACCTGACCATAAAATCAGGATATCGTCTATATATCTGATATAATAAGCCACATAAGGAGAAAAATTCTCATTAGCCAAAAGCAAATCATGCTCTAATTTGAACATGAAAACATTCGCCAAGGAACATGCCACAGGAGATCCCATTGCACACCCCCTCTTTTGTAAAAAATACTCATTGTTAAAGAGAAAATAATTTCTAGTAAGTATTTTCTCCAATAAATCAATAAAAAAAGGAACGGGTGGTCCAGCATATGTATCATCTTGTCTCAGAAACTCCCTCATACTCTGTAAGCCCTCAACATGGGGGATACTCATATATAGTGATACAACGTCCACTGTGCAAAGTTTCAGGTCTTTTGGTAAACCATCCAAGTTATGAAGGATCTCCAAGAGCATATTAGTGTTTTTCAAAAATGTTGGTTGCTTTTGTATTAATGGTTGTACATGAAAGTCCAGAAATTTAGAGGTCGGACTATACAAAGAATCTCTCGCTGAGATGATTGGCCTTCCAGGGGGGGCCACCAGAGATTTATGTATTTTCGGAAGTGTATAGATTAAAGGCACCGTCTGGTGTTCGGTCATCAAGTTCTTTTCCGTCTTTTCATTAAGCCACCCTCTCATCACAGACTGGCTTAATAGATCATCCAGTTCCCTTTTGAATTGATCAGTTGGATCCCTAGGTAACTTCAAATACACTTCACCATCACCCAGTTGTCTATATATCTCTGATTTATACAACTCGAAATCCTGTATGACCAGAGCACCCCCCTTGTATGCTGGCCGAAATACCACATTTTGCTCTCTGCTTAACCCTTGGAGTGCTTTAAACTCTTCTGATGTTAAATTACATTGAACCTTTTTCTTTTGTGTCTGCATCACTTCCGCATCAAGCATACGTACAAAAGTTTTTATTGATGGGTTAATAGACACAGGTTCAAAGGAAGATTTCTTTTTAGGTGGATCCAAATGCTCCAAAGGTGCAGCGGTACTGTCAGAAAAGAACTCTTTTAATTTTAATGATCTATTAAAACGCCACAAATCTTGTTTCCATTTAAAACTGTCGAATTTATTGGTAGGAACCAACGTTAGGCCCTTGTTTAGTACCTTCATTTCAATCGGAGTAATTACTTTACTTGACAAATTGACAATTATGTTTTCCGTTTGTACACTCTTTTTCCTTTCTCTTTCGGTTTGGCCCCCTCTTCTAGTATGAGATCTTTTCCTCCTCTGGTGCGTGTAACCACCCCTAAAGGGGTTTTTTTTTAAGTTCTCTCTTGGGATAAAATCCTGATCACTATACGATGAGTTTGAAACATTAGAGTTATCAGTATATCCCTGAAAACGTTGTCTCGACTGTCTTGGTCTCTGTTGGAAGGTATTAGACCTCCCAGTGGCCCAAGAATAGACCCTCTGCTCCTGATAGTCAAAATTAACTGTGTTCAATTTCTCTTTTTTGTATTTGATTAGGTTCTGCTTGTATTCTTGTACTTGGGTTGTAAGTTTTTCTAACCAATTCTCTTTTTTGTCCGCTAGCAGCATAGGTTTGTTCAATGTCTCAAATGCAGAAATCTTTTCTGTAATAAGACTAAGTTCATGTGCTGATTCTTCAATTACAAGAATAATCAGGTCTAATGAACATTTATTCAGCACTGCTACCCACCTTCTACAAAACTCAATATTATTACGACCAATTGTGGGCACATTTTTTATTCTAAAACCTCTCGGTATTTTGCGTTCCTTACGATAATCGGTCAAAGTGATCCCATGTAAAAGGTAATCAACCTCTTTTTTCTTTAATTTAAGGAGACTAGAGTACAACTCCTTTTGGTTGAGGACAAATAGGAATTAGTGACATAGTGTTTTTCTTTGGACCATGGCGAGTGGATCTCATCAAACAGATAATGGCAGTGGTTTTCTTAATCTGCAACTGACTATTGGAGATATATTATCGTTTAGTGATTCTGATGCAGATAATGTGTACTTTAAAGAGACCTTGAGTGAAACGGCAGGGATCACACCTGTTGAGGAGTTGTACTCTAGTCTCCTTAAATTAAAGAAAAAAGAGGTTGATTACCTTTTACATGGGATCACTTTGACCGATTATCATAAGGAACGCAAAATTCCGAGAGGTTTTAGAATAAAAAATGTGCCCACAATTGGTTGTAATAATATTGAGTTTTGTAGAAGGTGGGTAGCAGTGCTGAATAAATGTTCATTAGACCTGATTATTCTTGTAATTGAAGAATCAGCACATGAACTTAGTCTTATTACAGAAAAGATTTCTGCATTTGAGACATTGAACAAACCTATGCTGCTAGCGGACAAAAAAGAGAATTGGTTAGAAAAACTTACAACCCAAGTACAAGAATACAAGCAGAACCTAATCAAATACAAAAAAGAGAAATTGAACACAGTTAATTTTGACTATCAGGAGCAGAGGGTCTATTCTTGGGCCACTGGGAGGTCTAATACCTTCCAACAGAGACCAAGACAGTCAAGACAACGTTTTCAGGGATATACTGATAACTCTAGTGTTTCAAACTCATCGTATAGTGATCAGGATTTTATCCCAAGAGAGAACTCCAAAAAACCCCCTTTAGGGGTGGTTACATGCACCAGAGGAGGAAAAGATCTCATACTAGAAGAGGGGGCCAAACCAAAAGAGAAAGGAAAAAGAGTGTACAAACGGAAAACATAATTGTCAATTTGTCAAGTAAAGTAATTACTCCGATTGAAATGAAGGTACTAAACAAGGGCCTAAAATTTGTTCCTACCAATAAATTCGACAGTTTTAAATGGAAACAAGATTTGTGGCGTTTTAATAGATCATTAAAATTAAAAGAGTTCTTTTCTGACAGTACCGCTGCACCTTTGGAGCATTTGGATCCAACTAAAAAGAAATCTTCCTTTGAACCTGTGTCTATTAACCCATCAATAAAAACTTTTGTACGTATGCTTGATGCGGAAGTGATGCAGACACAAAAGAAAAAGGTTCAATGTAATTTAACATCAGAAGAGTTTAAAGCACTCCTAGGGTTAAGCAGAGAGCAAAATGTGGTATTTCGGCCAGCAGACAAGGGGGGTGCTCTGGTCATACAGGATTTGGAGTTGTATAAATCGGAGATATATAGACAACTGGGTGATGGTGAAGTGTATTTGAAGTTACCTAGGGATCCAACAGATCAATTCAAAAGGGAACTGGATGTTCTATTAAGCCAGTCTGTGATGAGAGGGTGGCTTAATGAAAAGACGGCAAAGAACTTGATGACCGAACACCCGACGGTCCCTTTAATCTATACACTTCCGAAAATACATAAATCCCTGGTGGCCCCCCCTGGAAGGCCAATCATCTCAGTGAGAGATTCTTTGTATAGTCCGATCTCTAAATTTCTGGACTTTCATGTACAACCATTAATACAAAAGCAACCAACGTTTTTGAAAAAAACTAATATGCTCTTGGAGATCCTTCATAACTTGGATGGTTTACCAAAAGACCTGAAACTTTGCACAGTGGACGTTGTATCACTATATATGAGTATCCCCCATGTTGAGGGCTTACAGAGTATGAGGGAGTTTCTGAGACAAGATGATACATATGCTGGACCACCCGTTCCTTTTTTTATTGATTTATTGGAGAAAATACTTACTAGAAATTATTTTCTCTTTAACAATGAGTATTTTTTACAAAAGAGGGGGTGTGCAATGGGGTCTCCTGTGGCACGTTCCTTGACGAATGTTTTCATGTTCAAATTAGAGCATGATTTGCTTTTGGCTAATGAGAATTTTTCTTCTTATGTGGCTTATTATATCAGATATATAGACAATATCCTGATTTTATGGTCAGGTTCTGAGGCAGCATTTCATCAAGCCATGGAGGAATTAAACATGTCCCATAAACATATAAAATTCACGTACATCATTAGCTCATCTTGTGTTCATTATTTGGATGTACTAATTGAATGGACTGGTGATCACTTCAATACACGTATCTTTCATAAACCCACAGATTGCAACACGGCCCTGCATTTTGGCAGTAATCATCCCATTTCTCTCAAAAGGGGATTACTGTATTCTGAATTTTTGCGCATTAGAAGAATCACTAACGATGATGGTATAGCTTTAGAAGAAATACACAAAATGAAAAGTAAATATCTCGCAAGGGGTTATGACCCCAAGGAGGTAGATAAAGCTATGCAGAAAGTAATGTTGAAAACTAGAGATGATCTTAAAATAGCTAAGACTAAGGATGATAAATTGTCTGGGACGATGCTTTTCATTAATGAATTTAATACCTCTAGTAAGGTCATTGATAAAACAGCATAAACGTCTTTGGCCGTTAATTAATTCTGACCCTTCAATCACTTCCTTGAAAAATTCCAAATTAATGATGGGGTATAAACGTGGTAAGAATCTGAAGGAGTGGATTGTACATAATGACATCGGAAAGATGAAAGGAGGTGTACAAGGACAAAAGTTTTTACAGAAGAAACCTGGGTGCTACAGATGCACTGGCTGCACTACGTGCAGCTATCTTGAGACCGGCCAATTTTTTTGCCATCCTCGTTTGGGCAAGAAATTTCCCATCAAACACATCTTGACCTGCACCAGTCGATTCGTGGTTTATCTAATCAGGTGCCCCTGTGGGTTGGCCTACGTTGGAAAAACAACATGTACTTTCCGTGAGAGAATGGCGCAACACAGGTCGGCAATTCGTCAGACATTGGAAGGCAAAATTATTGACCAACCAGTTGCTCGACACTTTGCCCAGTTGAGACATCCACTTGCCACACTGAAGTATAAAATTATAGACCATGTCCCTCAGAATACAAGAGGAGGCGATCGTGACAGGAGATTGCTACAGTGTGAAACCTTCTGGATTCATAAGCTTGAGACGGTGGCCCCATTGGGCCTGAATGAAAATATTTCTTTCTCCAGCTTTTTATAGTATTAAAATATTTTGGCTGCAGGGCTTAAAAGATCTTTGCTGAATGGGTTATTTTCTATCCATTTCTCTACTAGGGCATTGGGATACACGGGGCCCTAATGTTTCAGAGGATACTACTGCAGCTGTTCATCTAATGTATTTCTTATCATGATTATGATTGCAGTTTATGAGATATAGATAATTGTTCAGTTGTTCTGACTGCATTTCTAATGGCCGATTTTGATTATATTTATGATTATGGTGTTATTATGTTAGTATTTTTTGAGATAATCAATTGATACCCTGTTATGTCTCTCTCTTTCTTCTTCTTTTTTTCATTATTTTTCTTTATTGTTTGCATTTTTCTCCTTTTGTTTTAAGTGTTATGTGTTTTAAATTTTTTTGCATCCCATTCTCTGGGTACTATGTGGAGGTTTATTAATTTTTGCCTCTGGGGATCGATGGTAGTAATTAATGCAACTTGTTTACTATTTATGTGGAGGATTGGGCACCTCTGGCAGGTGATGATGTTTATTTTAAGATGTGGTGTTCATGTTTTAATCGTTGGCCCATGTCTCCCGCAGCCACCCGTCCGTCTGTGTTTCTCCACTGCTATGCGTTGCCTAGGAGATGGAAAGCAGGTGATGTCATCCAGCCACGACGGTGACGCGGCAGCTTCCCTGTCCTGTGGTGATGACGTCAGTGGGGGGTGCACGGATGCACGTGGAAGGTGGCGGAGAGCGGGCTGACGTGTCTATAAAGGTATTTTGTGTTTGTATGTCTTGTGTGTTCTTGATAAAAGTCCGGGAGGACTGAAACGTTGGACCAGACCCAGTGTCTTTGACTCTCATTTACAAAACCCACGAGTGCCGCCTTACCAGTATTGTTTGCATTAAGGACACGTGAGTGGCCCCAGGAGGGCACCGGGGTACCTATTGTTTATGACTACAGTGTGGAGTGACGGCATCATCAATATATATATATATATATATATAGATATAGAAATACTGGCACACTCATTTTTTGAATCCCTTCTGTAAATAGTCTTGTGACAAACAATGTCACCAATTAATTCTTTGTGATATATGTGAATTGCGAAAAAAACATTCCTGATGATAACAGGTGGCTGCAATCTTCTACTGATCCGTATGGCCATGGGTAAACAAGGGTGCTGAAAAATAAGAAGACGTGCGCCTAATAGTGTAGTATTTAAATAACAGCAAATAGTGCTCAAAATAAGAAATGTGCGTACCAAACAAAAACTTTCAATAAAGCTTATCTGATGTCCAGGTCTCCCTCATATGGTCAGGAAACAACTGCCAATAGATTCCGGAGATAGGTACCCTCTTATATGGACCTTAAATGAAAAAGGCTCCAGCCAAGCCCATACATATATTATAGTGTAGTAATTTCAGCCATTTAGAGTGGATAGTAAATAAATATTTCTGCATACCAGATGTAGCAAATAGTAGTGCATATAAAGATAAGCTCCCTCCTGTTCTGTAAGTTACCAGAAATCACCCTCTAATTCATACATCGGGGGTATCCAGCCTCAAACCATAAAAAGTAGATTGATCTCCGTAAATAATTTTTTATTTTCCAAACACATGTAAAAACGAACAGACAGATTACTAACAGGAATAAAATGAATAAAAGGTGCTTATCTTTGGTAAGTTTTAAGCAGAAAAAGAGTCCACTCTGTTGGAGGTGCAGGAGAACCAGTACCAACGCGTTTCGTCCTAGTTGGACTTCCTCAGGGGTGATGCCCAGATGGTAGAGTACCTCCTTATATACCCCTTAGTAGGGGTGTGCCCAATTTTGCCATTGAAATGACTAAAAACGCCGTCTGCACATATTCTCTTGCGCGGCGGCCATCTTGATGACATCATCAACTTGCGTCATCCATTACACCGATTAATAACCCACAGTTTTTTGTCCGTGTTGTTCATTTTAATGAACACGCAGTATAGTGCACAAACCGCCTTGTATTAGCACGTATTTCAGGCTCCTATGTCCATACTAAATATCGTGAGCCGCGATCTGTATACCGGAAATGTGACAACGCACTTCCGGGTCTGGCGCCATCTTGGTTGAGGACCTTATAGTATCGGACGTGCGGCCGCGCACTTCCGGGTCCGGCGCCATATTTGTGGAGGCTTAATGTGTGACTAAGCCCAAGCCATCTTGCATGGGGCAGGGGATAACTCTACTTTAATGAAGCATAACGCAGCGGCTGTTTTATACTACATGGCACTCATGGCAGCCATTTTATTGGTGTAGTGGCCCCATATAGGTGACCAAATAAAATCATCCACCATTTTAGGTGTAATATCTGGATACAACCGGCAGCCATCTTTCTTAACCATAGCGCTAAATAATAACATCAGAAAATCGTTCTAAGCAGTGCAGAATAAATATACATAAAAATCATATATTAAAAATATTATAATCTTATAATATATGAAATGTATATAAATGAGGAACCCATAATAAAACCAATTAAATAGCAAGGAAAAAACAGGATAAAACAGGATGCAATAAGATAAAATAAAAATGGAATGCAATATATTAAAATGGAATATAATAAGGTAGAATAAAAATGGAATGCAATAAAATAAAATATTAAAATGAAAACAGGGGTATTAAAATTGATACAAGAGTAATTCATATAGTCACATTAGAGAAATGGAGCTATTTCGTAATAATCATTTAAACCATTAGGCAACATAGTATTAAGCTCAAATATCCAAAACATTTCTCTCAGTGATAATTTAACAGCTAAATCTCCTCCCCTAGGACCCAGGCTAACTAATTCAATACCTTTAAATGTGAGGAATTCTGGATTAGAGTCATGATGTGACTTGAAATGTCTTGAAATGGAGTGACTTTCAACCTTGTTTTTAATATTCCTAACATGCTCTTGAATGCGAAGTTTTAAATTCCTCTTCGTCTTACCAATGTATTTTAAACCACATGTACATTCCAATAAATAAATCACAGAACATGTATTACAATTGATAAAATGTTTGATTGAAAAAGTAACAGAGCTGTTATAATTCGAGAACATCTTTCTATTAGGGTGGAGGTATTTACACATGTTGCATCTCCCACATTTAAAAGATCCTACACACCTATTCAACGTGTTACTTCGTTGATCCTCTTTTTTTAAAAGACTTGGTGCTAGCATGTCTTTCAGATTTTTAGCTTTCTTAAATATGATTGTAGGTTTTTCAGGCAAGATGTCCTTTAGAACTGGGTCCAATTTTAGAATACCCTAATGTTTATTCATTACCTGTTTAATTCTCTTATCATCAGTATTAAATTGTGTAACAAAGGGAATCAACTCCCCTTTCTCTTCCTTAGCTTTATATTGCATCATGTCTTTTCTTTGAAGTGTCTCAGTTTTGTTCCTGGCTTCAGAGATTAAGTTTTCGGGGTAGCCTCGCTCCTGAAACCTCTCAGAATAAATATCTAATTGTTGCGAACATACCCCTATATCAGAACAGTTCCTCTTAATACGATGAAACTGAGAGTAGGGAATATTATCCTTCCATTTTTTGACATGCCCACTTCTATAGTGAAGGTAACTATTAGTGTCGACTGATTTAATAAACGTCTTGGTCTCGATTTTATTTCCTTTACCTTCTAGAACTATATCCAAGAATTCAATCTCCTTTTTCTGTATATTGGAGGTGAATGTGAGATTAAAATCATTATTATTAATATGGTTAAAAAATTCCTTTAAAACCTTCTCATCTCCCTTCCAAATAATGATAATATCGTCAATATAGCATTTATAAAAACAAATGTTCTCTTTAAAAGGATTATTGGCATAGATAAAATTAGCCTCCCAGTTACCCATAAATAAGTTTGCATAACTAGGTGCAAAAACTGTGCCCATTGCGGTCCCACATATTTGTAAATAAAATTGATCTAAAAATTTAAAATAATTATGCGTTAAAACAAATAAGATTAGATCACAAATAAAATCTTTATGTTGTGTGGACATCTCTGGGTCTTGTTCTAAAAAACCTCTACTTGCTCCTATGCCTTTATTATGTTCTATACAAGTATAAAGTGATTGAACATCAATAGTTACCCATAGAAAATCACTTTCCCATTCTACTGTTTGGATAAGGCTTAGAAGACTTGTAGTATCTTTCAAATAGGATGGTAACTGTATTACATATTTTTTTAGAAAGACTTCAATGTTTTCAGATGCATGCGAGGTCACAGAATCGATACCCGCAACGATGGGCCTACCTGGTGGATTTCTTGAATCCTTATGAACTTTCAGAAGGTGATAAAATATGGGAATCACTGGGTTGGATAACATGATATATTGGTATTCATCCTTGCTTAGAATTCCTTTGTGTAAACCTTTAATTAATGTTTCTCTTAGAGAATTAACAAAACTTTCTGTAGGGTCGGTTTGGAGGGATTTATAAGATTTAAGATCAGATAAGAGCCGTACAGCCTCTTTAACATAATCAATCCTATTCATTATCACAATTCCTCCCCCCTTGTCAGCTTGTTTTATAACGATATTTTCATTCTTTTGGAGATTTTTTAAAGCCTGTTTCTCTTTAGGATTAATATTGGTTTTTTTAGAGCTTATAGCATCTGTATCTATTAGGTCCTTTTTCACCATTTCATGAAACATTGAGATGTTAGAACTTTTTGATTCAAGTGGATAAAACTTAGATGTAGGTTTTAGACCTGATTTAGAAGCCTCATAATTTGCCATAACAGCTGTTTCTTTACGTAGAAAATGCCTCTTTAGTGTAAGTCTTCCAGTAAATTTATTTAGGTCTAGAAACATTTGAAATTTATTGCTTCTCTGGTTAGGTGCGAATTTTAAACCTTTTGTTAAGAGAGAAATTTCTGGTGAGGACAATGAATGGTTTGAAATGTTAAATATTCCTTTAATTAAGGTCTAATGATGTGAGTATGGATTTTTCCTTTTTGGGTCCCTTTCTGCACCCTGCTCTCCTTCCTCTATGTGTCTTCTTTTTAATGGAGAAGCAGGTCGTGACTGATCCCTGAACATTGTTCTTTTCTGCGTCCTTTGCTGATGAGGCGTAGGAGCAGGGGATAAAAAATCATAATCGTTATCTGAATTTAGTCTAGTTAATGCTGAGAACCTGTTCCTTAATGGTAGCCCCTCCCTATCAAGCGGGCTTGGGTTAAATTTTGGTGTATTGGATTTTTTTGGAACTGAAGTTCATTCTTTATAGGCCCTATTATGTGATGTGGACCTATTATTATTTCTATAAAAATTATTTTGGTGACTCCAATTTTTTATCTGGTTATTCTCGTAATCAAACTTATCTCTGAGAAATTTTTTCTCTTTTATTTTTATAACGTTCTCCTCAACCTTCTCTAATTTCTTTTGTAATACTACCTCATTCTGTTTAAAATCTTCTTTCTCTTTGTGGGCTAACATGTTGGATTCTTTTAGTTTGATTTGGTGTTCTAGACTCTCCAGTTGGTTTCTTTTTTCTTCTATAATCAATTTCATTAAATTATTAGCACAATCATGAAGAATGAGATCCCATTTCTCCATAAATGGGGGGTTATTTAAACCAAAACTTGGAGTTTTTTGGATACGCAGGCCCCTAGGTATTCTATTTGCTTTTAGGGAATACTCTAAGCCTTGTATATCCCACCAAATCTTTGTCTCCTTTACAAGGAGTTTTTCAATGTCCCAAAAGAAATTATCAATATTATCGTCCTGATTTATGTGGGTTACTGTATTTGATTCCCCAAAGATTCTTTGGCAAAGATCTGATCTTTTATTGCCTAGACCATGTGACCTGAACATTTTTAAAGTGATCTGAAAATATACACAGTGAAGGGAAAAAGATGGCTGCCGGTATAATAGCCAAAATAGTGTAAAATAAAGATATAGAAATACTGGCGCACAAATTTTTTGAATCCCTTCTGTAAATAGTCTTGTGACAAACAATGTCACCAATTAATTCTTTGTGATATATGTGAATTGCGAAAAAAACACTCCTGATGATAACAGGTGGCTGCAATCTTCTACTGATCCGTATGGCCACGGGTAAACAAGGGTGCTGAAAAATAAGAAGACGTGCGCCTAATAGTGTAGTATTTAAATAACAGCAAATAGTGCTCAAAATAAGAAATGTGCGTACCAAACAAAAACTTTCAATAAAGCTTATCTGATGTCCAGGTCTCCCTCATATGGTCAGGAAACAACTGCCAATAGATTCCGGAGATAGGTACCCTCTTATATGGACCTTAAATGAAAAGGCTCCAGCCAAGCCCATACATATATTATAGTATAGTAATTTCAGCCATTTAGAGTGGATAGTAAATAAATATTTCTGCATACCAGATGTAGCAAATAGTAGTGCATATAAAGATAAGCTCCCTCCTGTTCTGTAAGTTACCAGAAATCACCCTCTAATTCGTATCCAGCCTCAAACCATAAAAAGGAGATTGATCTCCGTAAAAAAAATTTTATTTTCCAAACACATGTAAAAACGAACAGACAGATTATTAACAGGAATAAAATGAATAAAAGGTGCTTATCTTTGGTAAGTTTTAAGCAGAAAAAGAGTCCACTCTGTTGGAGGTGCAGGAGAACCAGTACCAACGCGTTTCGTCCTAGTTGGACTTCCTCAGGGGTGATGCCCAGATGGTGGAGTACCTCCTTATATGCCCCTTAGTAGGGGTGTGCCCAATTTTGCCATTGAAATGACTAAAAACGCCGTCTGCGCATGTTCTCTTGCATGGCGGCCATCTTGATGACATCATCAACTAGCGTCATTCATTACACCGATTAATAACCCACAGTTTTTTGTCCGTGTTGTTCATTTTAATGAACACGCGGTATAGTGCACAAACCGCCATCGTTGCGGGTATCGATTCTGTGACCTCGCATGCATCTGAATACATTGAAGTCTTTCTAAAAAAATATGTAATACAGTTACCATCCTATTTGAAAGATACTACAAGTCTTCTAAGCCTTATCCAAACAATAGAATGGGAAACTGATTTTCTATGGGTAACTATTGATGTTCAATCACTTTATACTTGTATAGAACATAATAAAGGCATAGGAGCATGTAGAGGTTTTTTAGAACAAGACCCAGAGATGTCCACACAACATAAAGATTTTATTTGTGATCTAATCTTATTTGTTTTAACGCATAATTATTTTAAATTTTTAGATCAATTTTATTTACAAATATGTGGGACCGCAATGGGCACAGTTTTTGCACCTAGTTATGCAAACTTATTTATGGGTAACTGGGAGGCTAAATTTATCTATGCCAATAATCCTTTTAAAGAGAACATTTGTTTTTATAAACGCTATATTGACGATATTATCATTATTTGGAAGGGAGATGAGAAGGTTTTAAAGGAATTTTTTAACCATATTAATAATAATGATTTTAATCTCACATTCACCTCCAATATACAGAAAAAGGAGATTGAATTCTTGGATATAGTTCTAGAAGGTAAAGGAAATAAAATCGAGACCAAGATGTTTATTAAATCAGTCGACACTAATAGTTACCTTCACTATAGAAGTGGGCATGTCAAAAAATGGAAGGATAATATTCCCTACTCTCAGTTTCATCGTATTAAGAGGAACTGTTCTGATATAGGGGTATGTTCGCAACAATTAGATATTTATTCTGAGAGGTTTCGGGAACGAGGCTACCCCGAAAACTTAATCTCTGAAGCCAGGAACAAAACTGAGACACTTCAAAGAAAAGACATGATGCAATATAAAGCTAAGGAAGAGAAAGGGGAGTTGATTCCCTTTGTTACACAATTTAATACTGATGATAAGAGAATTAAACAGGTAATGAATAAACATTGGGGTATTCTAAAAATTGGACCCAGTTCTAAAGGACATCTTGCCTGAAAAACCTACAATCATATTTAAGAAAGCTAAAAATCTGAAAGACATGCTAGCACCAAGTCTTTTAAAAGAAAAGGATCAACGAAGTAACACCTTGAATAGGTGTGTAGGATCTTTTAAATGTGGGAGATGCAACATGTGTAAATACCTCCACCCTAATAGAAAGATGTTCTCGAATTATAACAGCTCTGTTACTTTTTCAATCAAACATTTTATAAATTGTAATACATGTTCTGTGATTTATTTATTGGAATGTACATGTGGTTTAAAATACATTGGTAAGACGAAGAGGAATTTAAAACTTCGCATTCAAGAGCATGTTAGGAATATTAAAAACAAGGTTGAAAGTCACTCCATTTCAAGACATTTCAAGTCACATCATGACTCTAATCCAGAATTCCTCACATTTAAAGGTATTGAATTAGTTAGCCTGGGTCCTAGGGGAGGAGATTTAGCTGTTAAATTATCACAGAGAGAAATGTATTGTATATTTGAGCTTAATACTATGTTGCCTAATGGTTTAAATGATTATTACGAAATAGCTCCATTCTCTAATGTGACTATATGAATTACTCTTGTATCAATTTTAATACCCCTGTTTTCATTTTAATATTTTATTTTATTGCATTCCATTTTTATTCTACCTTATTATATTCCATTTTAATATATTGCATTCCATTTTTATTTTATCTTATTGCATCCTGTTTTATCCTGTTTTTTCCTTGCTATTTAATTGGTTTTATTATGGGTTCCTCATTTATATACATTTCATATATTATAAGATTATAATATTTTGAATATATGATTTTTATGTATATTTATTCTGCACTGCTTAGAACGATTTTCTGATGTTATTATTTAGCACTATGGTTAAGAAAGATGGCTGCCGGTTGTATCCAGATATTACACCTAAAATGGTGGATGATTTTATTTGGTCACCTATATGGGGCCACTACACCAATAAAATGGCTGCCATGAGCGCCATGTAATATAAAACAGCCGCTGCGTTATGCTTCATTAAAGTAGAGTTATCCCCTGCCCCATGCAAGATGGCTTGGGCTTAGTCACACATTAAGCCTCCACAAATATGGCGCCGGACCCGGAAGTGCGCGGCCGCACATCCGATACTATAAGGTCCTCAACCAAGATGGCGCCGGACCCGGAAGTGCGTTGTCACATTTCCGGTATACAGATCGCGGCTCATGATATTTAGTATGGACATAGGAGCCTGAAATACGTGCTAATACAAGGCGGTTTGTGCACTATACCGCGTGTTCATTAAAATTAACAACACGGACAAAAAACTGTGGGTTATTAATCGGTGTAATGGATGACGCAAGTTGATGATGTCATCAAGATGGCCGCCGTGCAAGAGAACATGCACAGACGGCGTTTTTAGTCATTTCAATGGCAAAATTGGGCACACCCCTACTAAGGGGTATATAAGGAGGTACTCCACCATCTGGGCATCACCCCTGAGGAAGTCCAACTAGGACGAAATGCGTTGGGACTGGTTCTCCTGCACCTCCAACAGAGTGGACTCTTTTTCTGCTTAAAACTTACCAAAGATAAGCACCTTTTATTCATTTTATTCCTGTTAGTAATCTGTCTGTTCGTTTTTACATGTGTTTGGAAAATAAAAAATTATTTACAGAGATCGATCTCCTTTTTATGGTTTGAGGCTGGATACCCCCGATGTATGAATTAGAGGGTGATTTCTGGTAACTTACAGAACAGGAGGGAGCTTATCTTTATATGCACTACTATTTGCTACATCTGGTACGCAGAAATATTTATTTACTATCCACTCTAAATGGCTGAAATTACTACACTATAATATATGTATGGGCTTGGCTGGAGCCTTTTCATTTAAGGTCCATATAAGAGGGTACCTATCTCTGGAATCTATTGGCAGTTGTTTCCTGACCATATGAGGGAGACCTGGACATCAGATAAGCTTTATTGAAAGTTTTTGTTTGGTACGCACATTTCTTATTTTGAGCACTATTTGCTGTTATTTAAATACTACACTATTAGGCGCACGTCTTCTTATTTTTCAGCATATATATATATATATATATATTTGTGTGTGTGTATATATATATATATATATATATATCTGTATTATATACATCACTGCAATGCTCTCTGCATTATTTGGTGGTGACTATGTCTCCCTCTGCATTATATAGTGGTCGCAACGATGTCCTCTGTATTTGGTGGTCACTGCGATGTTCTCTGTATTATATGCTGGTAGCTATGATGTTTCCTGTATTATGTGGTGGCAGCTGTGATGCTGTCTGTATTATATGCTGGTAGCTATGATGTTTCCTGTGTTATGTGGTGGTCGCTGCGATGCTCCCCATGCTGCTGTCTGTATGGTTTATATAGAGTGAGATGTGACTTCTGCAGCTGCATCATAATGTTTTGTCTGTGGGTTACTTCAGCTGCCCCTGAGCGGGTGACATTTAGCAATATACGCATGCCTTGGCGCGTTCAACCACCCAAGACGTGCGTATGTCAGAGAGCGACCACACACCCAACAGTGGTATATCTATCACCCTATCAAAATAGGGTGATACAGATAGAGAATAAGAGGAAAACTGTTTAATTTGAATTATGGTAGCATCTGAAATCATGCCAAGATGTAATGCTGCACGTGTATACGCTAAAAGTGGGTGTCTCAGTCCTTGCACATTCAGATGCACGGCTGTGCACCATGCAAGAAGTTTGCAGCGACATTATTATAAGGTTACAGATGCGACTGCGACAAAGGACGCACAGATGGACGCTGCAGCATCCCACTCAGAATCAGGCCCTATGAGAAAATAAGGTGCTGTTTAATTCTTTATTTCTGCAAAGCAATATCAATATTTTATATGTGTTGGGCGATCCTGGGTGGTTACAGGTGGTTGCTAATCAGATGTATATGTAGCATAGTATGGGCGTGTTATTGGAAGGCTGCGAGTGTTTGCTGAAAATAGTTGCATACACATTCAGGCCATACAGATGATTGAAATGCAACTTGTATATTGCTAGTACAACCGATGGTGGCATCTAAAGGCGCATCAAGTGGTATTGCGGCATCTATAGACGCTAAACGCAGGCGTCTCAGTCCTTGCACATTCTGACACAGCTGTGCACCGTGCAAGGGGTTAGAAGTAGTCGCGACTGCATCCAATTTAGAATCAGGCCTTATAAGGCCTTGTATCCCATTCCATCAACAGACCCAGCCCTTCAACAGAGCCCGCCCCCATTAGGGCTGCTTTCAAAAATTTCCCAGGCTGGCTTACCATCCCAATCCGCCCCTGCCCATGACCCATGATGAGTACACCCCTGTGTATTCACGCAGTCAGGCCCCGTCTCCTTCATCTCCGGACTCGCGCATGCGCATTCTGCAACTTTATACGGGACAGTGGGAATGCGGTGGATTCAGGCTACTTTCCAGGGTGGCAGGAGCTCCCACCTTAATTGTGGAGGCTCCCGCAAAATGTGGGAAGGTAGGCAACTCAGCCAGAAGGGGCTTGCAGACCAAATACACCTGTTCATGACAATGTTTCTCCCTGATGGTCTCTTTCAGCAGAAGACTGTAATGCACCCTGCCACACTGCAAATGTTGTTTTGAAATGGTTTGAGAACATGGTGAGTTCGAGATATTTGTCACACAGTGGGCTCCCAGACCCAATTACTGTTACTGGCACTGTCAGTTAAGTTTTTCCAAGCTGCACATGCAACAAATATTCACTCTATGTATGGAGTTTCTCCTGAGGCAGGCACTGTATGGGCGCCACCATTTTGCTTTGGTCAGCTGACACCAAGGTTTTCAAACCAGTAAGTAGTTTTTTTCCACATGACCTATGCAACCCATGACTGTTCAGATTGCCCTATATAATCTCCAAACTTGCTCTTGCTCATTGCCAGTTCAAGTTGTCTACCTTGTTCCTGGTACCAATGTCAGCAGCTCTGCTCTCTGACGCCTGCATCTACTGATAGTGTTCATTCCATTGTACACTTAGTCCTCTGTTATGCACTATTGATCCTGTGCTCAGCACTACTCCATTTACAAACAGTTTGCTCCATCTCTAGACACCCACTGCTATCAGTCCTGTACTCAGCGCTTTATACCAGTGTGCTCTCTGCTTCCAGTGTGTTGTCTGCTACCAACTGCAATTACCATTGTGTGCTGTCTGCTACCATCTGAAATTACTATTGTGTGTTCTCAGCTACCATTTGCATTTATTTACTATGTGTGCTGCCAGCTATAGACTTAGGCCCTGATTCAGAGCCGGACGCTCTGACCAGAGCGCTCGCTCTGAATCAGGGCCTACCTCCATTAATATGGAGCGTCCTCCTGGACGCTCGTATAGCTGTGGGTCACCACCCACAGCATGTACGAGCGTGCAAAATGATGGTCGCGATGGACTTGACCATCACGACCATTGAAACAGCGAGCAAAAGCCTGCGGTTGGGTTTTTCAACCGCAAGGCCAGGAGTGATTTTGGCTCTATCAGAGCCAAAATCACTCCCACTGACATCACTAGTGATGTCAGTGGGGCCGGCTTCAGACGGTAGGCATTCCCTTGGGAACGCCTCCATCTGGCAGGCACGCCCCCGGCATGCCCACCAAAGGGGGCGTGCTGTCAGTCACCATCGACAGCACGCCCCCATTGATGAGACACTCCAAGCGAAGGAAAGTCCTTCGCTCGTCGGGTCTCGCGCATGCGCACGACGGAGCTCCCTCCATCGTGCGCATGCGCAGTGGGGACCATCGACCCACTTGCGAGCGGACAGCCGCTCGCGAGTGGGTCTGAATGAGGGCCTTAGTGCTTACCATCCTTCAGTATCCACTACAGTCTGCATAACATCCTGTGTGTCAATTATTGCTCTCATACATCAGTGTGCAATTCCAGCTACACCCACAGATACCTATGAGCAGTTCCTACCTCTACCAGCAGTCTACAATTATCATACATTCACAGATTGCAACATATCACTAGTATGTATTCCAGAGACTGATTGCATTCTATCATGTCGCTGACATGTCTTCTGCTCCTACACTTCTTGTGTCCTAGGCTTTAGTTAGTATCACTACCAAAGCCATGTACAGGGGTGCCGAGAGAAGGGGGAGCGGGTACAGAGTAACCAGGCCCGGGCATTGCAGGGGGCCCAGGCCGCCCGCAGCACACCCCCGTTTGTTTTACAAGTTTTTTTATTTTAATTCACTTTCACTGGCGGTGGACGGCAGTTCGGGGAGGGAGGGGGGTGGGAGGTCTCTGTCACCCTACTGTCTGTGTCAATGTGTCACTTACTTGCAGAGTACTGCAGCTGCGCTGCTGCGTGGCTGATGCTCTCGCGGGATGATGAGGTCATCATCTTGCGAGGCTTCTCTCTTCACCAGCAGGCACCACTGCACCAGTTTCAATCCAGGCTCCAGGCCTCGGCAGGCCAGGATGGGTAGGGGATCACAGAAAAGTAAGTAACCGCGCCACAGGCGTGGACCCGGCATCCTGTAGTTTGAGGGTGTGAGACTGGGTGCACTGTGAAGAAAGAGCCCGAGCGCGCCACTGTGAGTCTGTCACTGTGTGAGTGACTGACAATGCCCATCAAGTGTATATTAGATATACCATATATATATATATATATATATATATATATATATATATTAGGGGTGTGCACCGGCCACTTTTCGTGTTTTGTGTTTTGGTTTTGGATCTGGATCTTTCTTCGTGTTTTGGATCTGGATTGGTTTTGCCAAAACCACCCTTCCATGTTTTGGGTTCTGGGTTTTGTGTTTTGGATCTGTATTTTTTTTAAAAAAAGCATAAAAACAGCTAAAATCACAGAATTTGTGGGTTTTTCTGCTCCTATGCTATTACTAACCTCAATAACCTTCATTTCCACTTATTTCCAGTCTATTCTGAACACCTCACAAGTCACAATATTGTTTTTATGGCCAAAAGGTTGCACCGAGGTAGCTGGATGACTATGCTAAGCGACACGAGTGGGCGGCACAAACACGTGGCCTATCTAGGAGTGACACTGCAGTGGCAGACAGGATGGCAGTTTGAAAAACTAGGCCCCAAACAGTACATACTGCAAAGATAAAAAAGAGGTGCAAGATGGAATTGTCCTTGGGCCCTCCCACCCACCCTTATGTTGTATAAATAGGACATGAACACTTAACAAACCAATCATTTCAGCGCCAGGGTCTGCCACATGACTGTGGCTGAAATGATTGGTTCGTTTGGGCCCCCACAAACAAGCTGGCAATTAATGTGTCCCTGTACAAACTGGTTCTACGGAGGCAAGATGTCGTCCTCATCCTCCTCATCCACCGATTCCTTGGATAAAACAGGAAAAAGGGATTTAGGTGTCCCTGGACTGCTTACGGTCTTAGCCAAAGTTTCTGAACTTGACAGTAACTTTTTATGAACGCGCTGCAGGTGCCATATAAGGGAGGATGTTCCTAGGTGGTTAACGTCCCTACCCCTACTTATTTCACCTTTACATATAGTACATATGGCAAGACAGTTGTTGTCCGGATTTGGATAGAAATATTGCCAGACCAAAGAGGTGGAATGTTTGGTCTTCTGCCTAGACATGACCGTGATGGGCTTTTTCATCCCACGGACAACAACTGTCTCCCCCGGAGCCTGATTTAAACAAACCATATCACCATCAGAATCCTCCTCGCCAACTTCCTCCTCAGCGCCAGCTACACCAGTATCCTCATCCTGTTGTACTTCAACAGTGACATCTTCAATTTGCATATCAGCAAGTGGACTGTGGGTGCTCCTTTCAGCACTTGCAGGGGGCGTGCAAATGGTGGAAAGAGCCACCTCTTCCCGTCCAGTGCTGGGTAGGTCAGGCATCGCAACCGCCACCACACTTGGACTCTCCTTGGGGATTTGTGATATCTTCTTAGAACGCACAGTTCTTCACTGTGCTTTTGCCAGCTTAACTCTTTTGATTTTTTTAGTGGGAGGAGGGCTTCCATCGTCATGTGAAGCTGAACCACTAGTCATGAACATAGGGAAAGACCTTAGCCATTCCTTGCCACTCCGTGTCGTAAATGGCATATTGGCAAGTTTATGTTTCTCTTCAGATGATTTAAATGTTTTTTTCAAGGTCATTTTCCTGAACTTTGCCATTTGGGATTGTATGTGCCCTCTACTATGACATTGGGCATCGGCCTTGGCAGACGACGTTGATGGCATGTTATCGTCTATGTCATGACTAGTGGCAGCAGCTTCAGCACTAGGAGGAAGTGGTTCTTGATCTTTCTCTATTTTATTTTTATCGGAGAAAGTTTGGTCCTCCATTTATGTTATATCGAATTGATATATACGTGCGGCTTAGGCGCACACAAACAGAAAATATTTTTTTATTTTTGCTGGAGAGTAGTGCACTTTGTGGGTTACACTACCCTTTAAGAAATGAGCCATGGGACACAGGCGCACGCTTGGCGCTGCTCCTTTGTTGATGCACGTGTGGCTACTGCGCACACAATTCACAAACACAGAAATTTTTTTTTTATTTGGTTTGGAGTGTACTTTGGGGGTTACAGCACCCTTTAACGGTCAAGCCAGCTGGCCCTTTACTTATGACACAGGCGCACGCTTGGCACTACTTTTTTGATGCACGTGCGGCTACTGCGCACACAATTCACAAACACAGAAAATATTTTTTTATTTGGTTTGGAGTGTACTTTGGGGGTTACAGCACCCTTTAACGGTCAAGCCAGCTGGCCCTTTACTTATGACACAGGCGCACGCTTGGCACTACTTTGTTGATGCACGTGTGGCTACTGCACACACAATTCACAAACACAGAAAAAAAATTTTTATTTGGTTTGGAGTGTACTTTGGGGGTTACAGCACCCTTTAACGGTCAAGCCAGCCGGCCCTTTACTTATGACACAGGCGCACGTTTGGCACTACTTTGTTGATACACGTGCGGCTACTGCGCACACAATTCACAAACACAGAAAATATTTTTTTATTTGGTTTGGACTGGAGTGTACTTTGGGGGTTACAGAACCCTTTAACGGTCAAGCCAGCCGGCCCTTTACTTATGACACAGGCACACGCTTGGCACTACTTTGTTGATGCACGTGCGGCTACTGCGCACACAATTCACAGACACAGAAAATATATATTTTTTTTTAGCACTTGGGGGGAGCACCCCTGATGGACAGAGCACCCCCTGGACAACACTACAGCACCCCTTTAGGACTGGGACACTGCACAGGACTTTGGAGTGGACACAGCCCCTATGGACAACTGACTGCACAACACAGTCCAGCCAGCCCCTATGGACTTTGAAGTAGTGGAAACAGCCCCTATTAACAACAGCAGCACAGCACAACACAGCCAGCCCCTATGGACTTTGAAGTAGTGGACACAGCCCCTATGGACAACAGCAGCACAGCGCAGCACAGCACAGCACAACACTACTCTGCACTACATTACACTACACTACACAGCCCAGCCAGCCCTAACTCCCACCCTCCCTCTTCACTGTCCACAGCCGAGTGAGAAAATGGCGCCGACACGGGTACCTTATATAGGATCCAAAACCCGCGAGACCCGGAAGGCAGGATGATGACGTTTTGCCTCAATTTCAGATCCGAGTCAGGCGGGAAAAGTCGAGCCTGACTCGGATCGGCCTCGGATCGGGGGGGCTCGGGGGGGTTCGGATTTCAGAAATCCGAACCCGCTCACTCCTAATATATATATATATATATATATATATATATATATATACATACAGTCAGGTCCATAAATATTGGGACATGGACAGAATTTTCCGATTTTGGCCTCTATTCACCACCACAATGGTTTTGAAATGAAACAAACAAGATGTGCTTTAACTGCAGACTTTCAGATTTAATTTGAGGGTCATTACATCCAAATCGGGTGAACAGTGTAGGAATTACAACAGTTTCAATATGTGCCTCCCACTTTTTAAGGGGCCAAAAGTAATGGGACTATCAACACAAAAGCTATTTCATGGACAGGTGTGGGCTATTCCCTCATTATTTCATTATCAATTAAGCAGGTAAAAGGTCTGGAGTTGATTCTAGGTGTGACATTTGCATTTGGAATCAGTTGCTGTCAACTCTCAATATGAGATCCAAAGAGCTATCACTATCAGTGAAGCAAGCCATCATTAGGCTGAAAAATCAAAACAAACCCATCAGAGAGATAGCAAAAACATTAGGTGTGGCCAAATCAACTGTTTGGAACATTCTTAAAAAGAAAGAATGCACCGGAGAGCTCAGCAACACCAAAAGACCCGGAAGACCACAGAAAACAACTGTGGTGGATGACAAAAGAATTATTTCCCTGGTGAAGAAAAACCCCTTCACAACAGTTGGCCAAATCAAGAACACTCTCCAGGAGGTAGATGTATATGTGTCAAAGTCAACAATCAAGAGAAGACTTATATATAGAGGGTTCACCACAAGATGCAAACCATTGGTGAGCCACAAAAACAGGAAGACCAAATTACAGTTTGCCAAACAACATCTAAAAACGCTATTACAGTTCTGGAACAACATCCTATTGAAAGATGAGACAAAGATCAACTTGTACCAGAGTGATGGGAAGAGAAGAGAAGGAAAGGAACTGCTCATGATCCAAAACATACCACCTCATCAGTGAAGCATGGTGGTGGTAGTGTCATGCCGTGGGCATGTATGGCTGCCAATGGAACTGGTTCCCTTGTATTTATTGATGATGTGACTGCTGACAAAAGCAGCAGAATGAATTCTGAAGTGTTTCGGGCAATATTATATGCTCATATTCAGTCAATTGCTTCAGAACTCATTGGACGGCGCTTCACAGTGCAGATGGACAATGACCCGAAGCATACTGTGAATGCAACCAAAGAATTTTTTAAGGTTAAAAAGTGGAATGTTATGCAATGGCCAAGTCAATCCCCTGACCTGAATCCGATTGAGCATGCATTTCAATTGATGAAGACAAAACTGAAGGGAAAATGCTCCAAGAACAAGCAGGAACTGAAGACATTTGCAGTAGAGGCCTGGCAGAGCATCACCAGGGATGAAACCCAGCATCTGGTGATGTCTATGCGTTCCAGACTTCATGCTGTAATTGCCTGCAAAGGATTTCCAACAAAGTATTAAAAAGTGAAAGTTAGATTTAGGATTGTTTAATTTGTCCCATTACTTTTGGCCCCTTAAAAAGTGGGAGGCACATATAGAAACCGTTGTAATTCCTATACCGTTCACCTGATTTGGATGTAATTACCCTCAAATTAAATCTGAAAGTCTGCAGTTAAATCACATCTTGTTTGTTTCATTTCAAAGCCATTGTGGTGGTGAATAGAGGCCAAAATATGAAAATTCTGTCTATGTTCCAATATTTATGGACCTAACTGTATATATATGTGTGTGTGTATATATATATATATATATAAAATCACATATAATATATCGTATTTATAATAGGTATATCTATCTAAACATTTGTGCAATATATGCAGGGGCACATAGTAGCATTTTTTTTTAATTTGTGTTTTTTTAATAAAAAGGCCGAAAAAATCAAAAAAGACGTGCCTTTTCCCCGGCCGGCTATGCCTTGACCGCACGCTGAGACTCCCTGCCTGTGGTCTAGCGGGAACACTAATCCAGCTGCAATGCACTGCAGCCAGTTACATCTTGTCCTGTCTCCCCCTCCAATAGACGGCGGAAATTACTTGTGCTGCATATGGCTTGGGGGGCCCAGGAGCTTGCTGTATCGGGGCCCAGGATTTCTCTTGGCAGCCCTGGCCATGTAGCATACCTCATCATCGGACTAATAATTATTCTGTTCTCCTTTCTGATCAGTCGTATCCCGAGGGTAGAACTGAATGAGAAGCGTCACTCATTCACCTAATTTCACTCACTCCAGTTCTAGCCAGATCTGCTCAGTGGTCTTAGGACCTCATTCAGAGGCGGTCGCTAGGGCGCGATCGATCGCAACATAAAAGAGCGAGAAAATGCAAATCAAGCGCAAAATCGCAGCGCACATCGTAGGCGAGGAAACTCCCATCACAATGAAAACACACCTCCTGACTCTCGTAAAGGGGTGAGTGAGGACTACAGTCGCAGAAATTTGTCGGTCGCTGGCGCAAAGCTGTGACCATCGTGGTTTTTTGGCCAGTTTTCACATCTGCACTTTCGATGGTTCTTTTGCCTATTTCGATGCGGATGCAAGCAGCGTGCAATCGCTTAGTTTTTTTTGTTTTTTGGGTTTTAAAAAGTAAATTAACCATTTGAAACACTAATTATTTTTTTAACAATTAAATTTTGACACAAACCTTTTTGTTTAAAGTTATCTAGTTTAGACCTTTTTAAAAATTGGCAGACCACACATTTTGAATATTTTTTTATATTTTAAACTTTTTTATTTTTAAAAACAATAAAAATTAAAGAACATTTTGCATTCTTTGGATTGCAGCACAGATCTGCAGTACTGCCTCTCCAATCACCCCCAGCTCCCTCCGAAACGTTTCCGCAAAGGCCTCAGCTTGCACATCTGAAATACAATAGTAAAATTTGTTTTTTAATCTTTTTATTATAAGTGTGGCCAACATTTTTAAAAATATGGTTAGAACATATCCCATTAAAAGTGGTGTGTATCAATTATGAACATTGCATTATTTTCAGGTTTATACATTACAAATACATTGCTGAATGACAATATTTAAATATGTACCTTGATCTTCTTGGCCCTGGTCTTCCTGGGCTGAGACTGCCCAATTCCCACTGTCCTCAGAGTGGGCTGGGGAGACCACCTCAGGCTGGGGTGGAGAAGAAGGAGATGGGGAGACCACCTCAGGCTGGGGAGGAGAAGAAGGGGATGGGGAGACCACCTCAGGCTGGGGAGGAGAAGAAGGGGATGTGGAGACCACCTCAGGCTGGGGAGGAGAAGAGGGGGATGGGGAGACCACCTCAGGCTGGGATGCGATCAGCATTCAGAGGCCAACGTTCCCACTTACCGTAAATTGATCGCGATCTACAGGCGGGAGCTCCGTGAGCTTCCAGTAAATCGTGATCAACCTTTTCGCCGGGCATGTGGCCAGGGTCGGGGACAGTGTGTGGGGGCCCAGGACGACTGCCCCTGTCGCCCTGCCCTTAATCCAGCCCTGAACATATCAGTAGAAACCGAGGGAGCCAGAGCCACGGCTGTGGCCCGCCCCTGGTAATAGAATGACAGACAGCTGTGTCACAGTGACACAGTCTGACTGCCATCCACCAGCCTGAGTTGCATGTCGCTGGCCACAGCCAGGTCAGGATGACCTCCTGTATGTGGCGCCCTCAGCTGCGTAACCAGCGTATGTGTAGAACCAGCCCTGCGTACACCCATACATGCTGATTGTCTTTCCTGAGGTGGATGGGTTCTACCAGCAAAACATTGCGACATGTCACACAGCTAGAAATGTCCGACCATGGTTGGACGAGTATGACCAAGACTTCCAAGTACTTCCCTGGCCCCTTATTTCCCCAGACTTGAACCCAATTGAGTATCTGTGGGACCACCTCGATCGTTCGCTCTCTCCACCATGTACGTCTAGTAGCTTTGGGATGCATGGCAGACAGCATGGCTCCAGATACCTGTACCAACCTACCAGCACCTTATTGAGTCACTCCCAGCCTTTGTCTTTGCTGCACACAGCGGTTACTCTGGTCATAATAATGTGACTCAACTGTGAATATATATATATATATGCGTATATATTCATTATTTTATTTTTTGCAGTCGGTTTATTTTTTGCTTTTTGGAAACCTCTCTCTAGAACTGGCCAGTGTTGGAATCCAGCAATAGCTGAAAAAAACAGCCTCAACAAAATATAGACTCCAGTTATGCCTCTGCCCCTTACACCCTTATTCATAGTATTGTCTACCAGTCTATAAGCTATACCACTTCCTCCCTTTATTTAAACTTACCTGTTGGAAATTTTATTTGATTTCCTTACAGCCAAAGTGTTCTTGAAGTGGGTTCTACCGAGGCTGCGAGTGAGGAGAAAGGGTCATCAGAAGGGAGACTAGGAGCCGTGAAGGTTATTGCTGCAGCATGCAGCTCCTGGGAGAGGATAAGATATGTGCACCTGACCACTCCTCTCTGATTCCCCAATAAAATACTGGATGCCACCTGGGGTCGTGGCTTTGGCTCCCCTGCTGGTGCATCACCATTTAGTCACCTGGGACATTTGCCCCTTCTGCCCCTAGCGTCACCCTTGGATAACACTTCCACAATATAAGTAGCTCTTATGTTGCCTTTTTAGGTTTTATGTTCACTGTTTAATATGCTAAAAATAGCAACAGTTAGATAAGTATTGAAAGGTTATTTTCTAACATTGCTCGAAATGAGATTCTGCAGTAAAACCATAGCAAGCTGTCAGTGATTTTATTGTGTAGCTTGTACTCATATAATATAATAGCTTGTACACACATAATAGCAGAAACAGAACTATAAATGATATGAATTATAGCTAATTAGAGCTGGTTACACTCTTCAGCTAAAATAGACTAGCCTTATATTAAAAACAAACTAATCATCAAAAATATGCATTTTTCAAATCTATTGATGTTACCTTGGAAGAGTTCCAAACTCATGGAAAAAGCACAAGGAATACAATTGGCATGTAGAATATGTTCCCTAGAGTAAATTAATAACACAGGGATCTGGTTTGCAAAAGATATTTATGCTTGCCCCTAAATGTTGATGTAAATGCAGCATTTGTCTGCATGAGGCAGAGAAACCAATTTACAACTAATGTAAAATGTGAACATAATGTAATTTAATAATTTATGAGACCATTACTACTGTGATCCTGCCACATGATAGACATATATGACAAACACTAATCAATACATCAATCCATAGAATTCAGACCTACTGTAGTGCTGTTTTAACCATTTGTAGAATTTAATTTTTTTTTTCCTTCTGAATCATAGGGTAATTGTATGGAGAGGTTAATATTGGGATCCATAACTCAGTAATCACAAAAATAGGTTCACTGAGTGCATTTGCCCCCACTTTAACCGTTCTCCAGTCCACTGTTATGCGCACGTACATTGATGATATATTGATTATTTGTACCAGCAATTTGCAGATCATTTTTACCACAGATTGGATCTGCCAATCATGAAAGGCTCAACATTTCAGTCTGCAAAATGGCTGATCGGTACCATAAACTGGCAAACTACAACCCCCGATTGGTTGGCGAAATCCAACATGTTTGACAACCTGATTCACAGATCCCAATAATTTTTTGGGTTGGAATCGGCGATCGGTGCACCCCATACATTGCCGATTTTTTTTTTTTAGACAATCATCTGCAAAATGCAGAATTTCCCCAATTGATTGCTGATGTATTGGCCCCATAACAGTGCAGTCAATAGAATAAATCTAATTCTTGGATGCAGTCTGAGAGAGAATGTGCCACATATTAATCTTCCCCAGAGATTTATTTTCTAAGCTACAATTAGCATGAACAGACTATGCAGAAAAGGAGGATCAGTAAAAAATATAACTGTAGTCTGCAATACTTAACTAGCTACCTTGTTTTATATTATGACACTATAGGCATTTGCTGATGTTGTTCTGTCTTTGAAGATGCAATTATGTGTACCAGGACCTTATTTGAGAAGGGTAACACGATTAAGGGGCCTATTCATCAAGACATAATTATCACTAGTGATAATTATGTTTTAAACTCGCTGCAAGTTTAAAAGATGTTTTGGAAGCATTCATTATGCCTCCCTAACAAAAGTACTTTTGAAAAACTGCTCTTTTTACGGATTCGGCTTATCAGAAAAGTGATACTTTTCCCCTGCAGCTAAGGTATCCACACGGATTTCCTCACTGCTCGTTTCCCCCCTCTCTATTCCCTGCTGGCTAACACCCCCTGCTCCCCTCCCCCCCGTGTCCTCCGGTGTCCAATTCGTCCGCTGCCTCCCCCCCGCTGGTGTCAGATGCGGCCCCCTTTCCCCCTGTGGGTACCCAATGCGGGGCCCCCCCTCCCCCAGGTGTCCGATGCAGCGCCCCCTTCCCCCATGGGTGTCCGATGCGGGCCCCTCAGGTGTCCAATCAGCCCTTTCCACATCTTCTCCCACCCAGACTCACCTGTCTTTTCTCAGTGAGTCTGGGTCACATGTCTACGGTGCCTCGAGCTCTCAGCTCAGCCTTCCCTGCTGTGCAGACACAGCAGGGATGGATCTTATTAGATCCCTCTGCTGTGGCTGGCATATAGATCTTCACAGGCTGCCATGTAAACAGCAGCCTGTGAAGATTATCGGGGCTGAACACCATCTCAGAATGGCGTTCAGTAACACAATCAAGTTCTGAAAATGATGCTTTATCAGAACTTGATGAATGGCCCTGAAATGTTAATTTTCACATGCTTTTGTGAAAAATAAGTGATGATGAATAGGCCTCTAAATTATTCCATTCATATGTGCATATATGTGCACATCTAGCATGCTTCAAATATGCTAAAAAAAGATTGGAATATTCTTCTGCATATTACCAAGTCAGAAGTCTGAGCATAACCTAGCATAACGTTCCTGTGTGTAGGGATAGAACAAGGGGATATACTGTACAGTACATAAAGCTGCACTTGGAAGAAAGTCAAATTTATTTATAGCACTCAGCTTGTTGATGAACTTGTGCTCTTGAACAGTGGAGAGATAAAAGGTATCCTGGCTGTATATGGCCTGACAAAGTGGGATTCAGTGGTTTTCCTAGTAAGTCCAACCTTCCGTATTTTGCAGTTATATTCAGCCAGCATAAAATAGAAATCATCTAGATATAATTTTCCTTTGTCCCTAAACTACCAAATTAAGTGCAGATTTTCAGAAAATTCCAACCCATGCATGTGCACGCCTAATTTGGTACCAAATATATTCATAACAGCAGGTTATCTTACCAAGGGGCCTATTCATCAACACTAAATGGCCCGGTAACCATGCAGAAACTCTAGTTTCTGCATATTTTAGTTATCGTTCCATTCATCATCAGGGGTCCGGTAGGAACACCTGATATTCAGCAAACTCTGAAAACTGAAAGTTTTCAGAGTTTGCTTTCGAGAATGAGCGTCATCTTCAGACGGCGCTTGTTCTCGAATCCCCACTCCTTCCTATGGGAAGAAGTTCCAGGGATGTGAAAAGGAATCCGAGGGGATCCCTCCCCTGCCTCATCACTACTTCCCCGGCGGCTGTGCGCATGCGTTACCCCCGCTGAGAGATGGATACTTAAGTATCCCTCACAGCGTGTTCAATACTTCATCATCAGAGGCCAAACGGACTCCGATGGTGAATAGGCCCCTATATATCTTCATAACAGCAAGCTTCTTAACCTTCACTGATGAGGGTTTTTTCACCCTTGTTCTGAGGTCACTTTTTCACTCATCACATTCTATCATCATGCCGTACCAAGACAATTTTTTTTTTTTCAGTAGACTTTGTATTTTCAGAAAATACCGTTAGTCTTTTTACTCATCTAACACAAAAAAAAAAATTAACCCAAATGGACAAAAATTTGTCTTTTTTTAATTGAAATTTCAAGAAAGGGAACCAAAAGCAAATGTGCTTTCTTCTTCCTCCACTAGGGGGTACAGGGATCACTCTGTTAGGGAGCCTTGAGCACCGCATTTGGGAACCTCTGACTCTGGGTATAGCCTGGAGAGGAGAGTCTGGGTAACAAATAGTTACTTATTTTCTTCCCAGAAGCCCCCAGGCTCCCTCTTTACTATATTCCGCCCCCAGCCACCAGCCAGCCAGTTTTAGTTTGGTGCCGAGCAGTATCGGGCACCATTTTGTGGGGGCTGCTTTAAGTGGCCCCCGGTCACTTTTATTTTATTTATATTATTTTATTGCTACAAAGAGCAGGCAGTACAGGGAGTCCTTTAGGGCAACATCACTGCCGCTCCAACAACCCCAGCACCGGTGGTGGCAGCACCGGCGACTGGATCAGTGACCTCTGCCTTGGGGCTCTGGAAGGGACAAGCACACCACTGCTCCTGGAGCCAACAGCCGAACGCAAACTGGACCAGGTAAGAGCAACTCCCTGCTTGCAGGGATCCACATGCTTAACACTGCCAGTGTGGAGACTACTGGCAGTGCTGGTAGTGCTGGTTCTGGGGATCCCCACTCCACACACTAAACCACCAGGGCAATGGATCACAGGAAGCCACTGGCAGCGGTGAGGGCCATGTCCCTGGGAGTCTGGCTCTTCCTGTTAGCCCTTCCCTGCACCTGGGTGTGCTCGCTCATAGCAGACAGGCTGACTCAGTGTCACTCTCTCACACTCCCTTCCTATAGAGAGATGCTGGGCAGCCATTTTACAAAATGCATGCCTAAGCACATCTCTGGAGAGTAGCTGGGCTCTTGGCTCCATGTATACCTCACTTAAGCTAGTCTGGTATACATTTATCTCCTTCCTGCTGTATTTAGGGCTGGTTTATTAAGCACTATTATTAGCCATTGGTTGTGTGCTTTGAATGTTTTGTGAGCAGCTTTACAGTAGTACTTTATATTAATGTCCTAATAATTTGTGTGTATGTATGGGTATATATGTATGTATATTTGACCACAGCTACCAATTAAGGACACCGGCAGAGGCTTACAATTCAAGGTAATGTGGATGTTAACTAACCAGCTTGCAGCTCCCGGCCCAGTTAGAGTCTTCTATGGTTTGGTAGTCTAATGCGAAGGTCTCCTTCCTACAAGGAGGTTCACACCTGCCATAGGGCCAGGTAGATGCAGCACTCTTTCACTTACTTAATACAGAAGTTACTGATGCTAGCCAGTAAGGGCATGGCTCGGCACAAGCCTTCCAGGCCTGACAGTGCTAGGTCATGTCTGATTGTGAATTCTGCTCCTTAGCACAGGAAACTGGAGCCTCCAATCCTTTAAAATGTAGAGACCCTGATAAGGATATTTCTGTACTTTTAAACAGAGCAGCCCCCTGGTTTAGAGCCCAGTATTAGCTGGGGATATAACAACTGTATTCCCTTAGGTAGCTTGAGAACCTCCTAGCGGAGACTTCTGGATATCTAAGCACATTGCTTTAGTTTATCCATTACCAGCAACAGGTCTGGCAAGTGTTCCACAGCACCTTACAAAGAAGATAAACAAATAGGTGACCAGTGACTCTTAAGTGCAGACATCTGCTTTGGCGGCCAGGACAATCCTCTGGCTGCATTCTTGGCACACTGTCATGGACTCTAAGTACTTAGAGGCTCTTCTGTATTTAGAGAAGGTCCTCGTGGCTGGGGTTGGACGAGACAGTCTCTAGGTAGTGCCCTATACATTGTCTGCCTTCTGTACCAGGCCGTATAACTTCTAGATTAAGGAGTTCTTCCTGACGTAGGTGACCTTAGTGCGCCATACAGCTGGCAAGTTTGTTACCACAAGTTGGGGTGGATTTTCACCTGGTGAACCCCAGCATGGGGTCAGGATGGTCGAGTGGTCTAGGGTGCAGTCTCCTCTTGAGTTGGGTTCAGATCCCATTTCTGGCAAACAACCTATCTGATGAAATGCTCAGGGGTAGTGTTCCCATCTTGGGACCAGCACAGCCCAGGTTCAAGTCCCATAAGGGACTCATATAAGCCTTGGTGGGTTGCCCAAGCACAGTTTTGCAAAGCATCCCTTCCAGTGACAAAGTTATTCTGCTTGGTGGCTTTAATGTGCATGTTGGAACTGAGCATGATGTCTGGATGGATGTGATAGGACGGCACGGTGTTGGGAACTGCAATGCAAATGGCACTACATTGCTAACCTTGTGTGCAGAATTCAACACACATTTCCGGTTACTTGACAAATATAAGATATCATGGATGCACCCTCGCTCTAAACACTTACACCTTCTTGATTATGTTATTGTCCAACGAAAAGATCTCAGGAACATGATGATAACTAGAGCCATACATGGTGCACAAGGTTGGACAGATCACCTTCTTATACGATCTAAAATGAGGCTGAACTACAAGCCCCTGCGCAGAGCAGAACATGAAATTCCATCTAGACTGGCATTTTCTAAACTTGTCTATGATGAGGAGACATGGCACAAACTGGACACTGAATTTGGTAATATGACGACACTCAAGCCTGAACAGTGTGCATCAATTGATGAAAGCTGGCGTATTTATGCAAAATCTCTACATACAGTTTGCCAGTGAGTAATTGATAGACTGAAAAAGAAAAAACAGGATTGGTTTGATGAATCTGATGTTGACATAAGGAAGCTCATTGAGGAATCAAGGTGCATCCTGTAGAATTCAACATGTAATGAGCAATGCAGAATCATCCAGCAGGAACTCAAATTGAAGGTGCCAGAACTGAAAAGTCTATGGTGGCTTGCAAAGGCCGAGGAACTACAGCATTTTGCAGATATCAATCAGACTGCAAAGTTCTTTGAAGAGCTCAAAAGTGTCTTCGGACCCAGATGTAAGAGGCAGCCCCAGTCTACTCGCGTGATAAAACCAAGCAACTTACTGTTCCCGAGGACATTCCTGCACAATGGGCTGAACACTTCAATGAAGTGTTAAACCCCGGCAGCCAGGGAGTAGACCCACCCTACATAAGCTTGCTTGAGAATCTACCAACAGCGTCAGAATTTGAAGACCCACCATCTTTTGAGAAATTCCATCAAGCAGTGAACCAACTCAAAAATGGTAAAATATCTTGCTCAGATAGTCTGCCCACAGAAGTCTATAAGTTTGGCGGTACATATATAAAAACAGACTATATGAGCAGATACTGAATATCTGGTAGGCAGAAGCCATACCTCAGGACTGGAAAGATGCTTGTACATGTAAACTGTACAAAGGCAAGAGCGATTGAGTCATATAATTAATAAATGTCTGAACACGCTAGCAGAGCAACTTCTTCTGGAGAGTCAATGCGGGTTTCATCCTAATAGAATCACAGTTGACGCAATCTTTGTTGTTAAGCAACTTCAAGAAAAAAGCCTGGAACAATGTCGGGCTCTCTATATGTGCTTCATCTACCTTGAGAAAACTTTTGACAGTGTACCGAGGACCGCTCTTTGGATTATATTCAAGAAGATTGGATGTCCTGCGAGGTTGATTAACTTAGTAAGCCAATTCCATGTGATTCCCAGTCACCAGTGGTGTCAAGCAAAGCTGTGTAATGGCTCCTACACTCTTAGCTGCTATGATGAATGATGCTCTGAAGAACTGCAGTGTACAAATACAAATAAGACTGATAAGAGCGTCTTTGACCTATCTCACTTCAGGGCAAAACATAAAGTCATACAAGTCTCTGTGTTAGAAGTTCTTTATGCTGATAATGTTTGCCTTATGGCTGACAGCATGGAAAACTTGCAGCAATGTGTGTGAAACTTGGGTGCCTCATGCCGTAAATTCGGCCTGGTGATAAGCGTGTCGAAAACCCAGATACTGAAACAACCTATAAATGGTAGAACGGCAAACGACATTGTTGTCACCCTGGGTGTAAAACAGCTGGAAGAAGTAAGATCACTTCAGTACTTAGGAAGCATAATACGCAATGACAACCACCTCAAGTCCAAAAATCTCCAGCTGCAGACTAAACTCGCTGTATATAAGCAATCATGCTACCTTTATTGCCGTACACCTTTGAGACCTTGTGCCTCTACAGGGAAGACATTACAAGACTGGACAGCCTCAACCTGAAATGTCTCCGGCAATTCTGTGTGTGAATTGGCAGGATCGTGTCCCAAACTCCAACACGTAGTGCGAATAAATGACTTGAGGTTGCCAAAGTCGGTTTCTACTGCAAGCTTTTGAGTGGAAAGCGCAGGGCTGGGGGTTAATACCTGCGGTACAAGGATGTCCTGAAGCATCACCTGGCTTGTCTCATGACACCTGGGAGAAGCTCGCACTAGGTAAAACTGGCAAAATTCTGTCAAAGATAAAACTGACAACTTTGAACGTTTGTACTTAGAAGATCTTGATGCCAATTGCCAAATCCAGAAAACCCACTGGAAACCCTCCTTTAACTACACAATCAACCCTAGCAGACAGTTAAACTGTGCCGCATGCAACCGAATTTTCAAGACCAAGTTCGGCTTCACTAATCACTTAAGAGTGCATGCTAGAAGATGAAGTCATGGAGTCACCATTGACGGACATGTCATGGAAGACATCATCATCTTTAGATTAAAGAGTTCCTCCTCTATGGGTCCTGGGTCCTGACTTAGGTGACCTTAGTCCGCCATACAGCTGGCAGGTCTGTTGCCAGAAGTTGGGGTGGATTTCCACGTGTTGAACCCCAGTGTGGGGTCAGGATGGCTGAGTGATATATGGCCCGGTCTGCTCTTGAGACGTGGGTTCAGATCCTATTTCTGGAAAACAACCTAGCTGATTAAGTGCTAAAGGGTAGTCCTCCCATCTTGGGACCAGCACAGCCCAGGTTCAAGTCCCATAAAGGACTCATATATGCCTTAGCAGGTTTCCCAAGAACTCTCAGGAGCATCCAGAGCTCTGGGAGACTCTGGGCCTGATTCAGACCAGTTCGCAAGCGCTATGGGCTCGCAAGCGGGTCGATGGTGGGGCACTGTGCATGTGCGGCATGTGCACTGCACATGCACGAGCCCCACAGCGACCAAGAAACCACTCGCTCCGGGGCTCACAACAAAACAGGGCGGCTGTCGATCTTGATCGACAGCTCACCCCATTTTGTAAGCTGGGAGGGGGGGTGGCTGACCAAACGGAGGCGTTCCTGAAGGAACACCTGCCATTTGTGGGCAGTCCTACTGACATCACTCGTGATGTCAGTAGTGAGCTTCCTGCTCTATTTGAGCAGGTAGATCACTGGGGCTTGTGGGAATGAGACCCTACCACAAGAATCTCGTCGCAAGCCCGATGGTCACGATGGGCACCCACAGCTTAGTGAGCAGCCAGGAGGCCGGGTAAAAAAAAAAAAAGTGGCCGGCCTGATTCAGAGCGAGTGCTGGCTTTTTGCGAGCGCCTCTGAATCAGGCCCTCTGTTCGCTCCCGTCTGACCTCCAGGGTCATTGTCCAGGTCCCCTGTCTCTGATGGTGTGAGTTACTATACCACCATCTTACTGGTCAGATGCAGCACTGCTTGTTCCAGCCCATTGTCTGGTTTGACGATATGAAATCCCCTACAGAGGGGTTGTGATCTTGGTTTTGGAAGAATTCGGAGTGAAAGGCCTGGATATCAGAACTCCTCATGTACAGATCTCGGACGTTGGCGAGACCTGGTCAATGGTGTGGAGTCTAACCTGCAGGGAGTTGTTCACCAGTGACCCCTCCAAGTGGGATATAGGTTTAGCTGCACCCTGCAGGCAGGTCGCGGTCCTTTGACCAGGTATCCAAGATCCGTGGGAATATAGACTCAAGATATCAATGGCCATGGGGAAGTGCCTAACAAAGGCACTGTTACACAAGGAGTTTCACCAGAAGATGGTACTAGAGGAGTACTCCAGGAATTGGCACATAAGAGGTACACTAGAATTAGCACTTGAGAAGATACTGGAAATAGCGTGCTGACGCACCTTTGCTCCACGGAGTGGCACTCGAGGAAGTCACAGGTAATGGCGTGTGGACGCGCTTTTGCACCACGGGGTGGCACTCGAGGGAATCACAGGTAGTGGCGTGTGGATGCACTTTTGCACCACTGTCGAAGTTAACGTTTCATATCGGAGTTTTTTCCTGCATTAAAGTATGGTGCACGCTCCCGCTTATCCCCATATTCAATATAAAATTAACGAAAACGGGAAACTCCGAAGTTGGATTTGCGTAAAGTTACGAATTTTTCCTTAAAATAATTGTAAGACCCCCCTAAAGTTGTAAAAACATGGGGGAACACTATGGGTACCCCTGTTTTAGCCTTTAATTGAAAGTCGGGGATTTAAATAGCCGCAGCAGGTGTTTTTTTTCCCGACAATGAAGAAGTGAAGCAGAAGAGTACCCCCATCAAATTTGGGGTACATGAAAATGGGTACTAGCAACTTTTGATGTCCCTTAAGTAAGTTTTTAAAAATTCTGCATTTGTGCACCTGCCGCTATAATTCTATTCTTCGAAACACCTGCCGCATACATGCAGAATAGCCCTGAACCTATTTCCCTATTGTTAAACAATTTTTTCCCATTTTTTTTTTCACCCCAATTTTAAATTAATTTTTTGGGGTGTCCCTATTTTTTTTTTAAACTTTTTTTGACACAGTTCTTTTTTAAATGTCAGTCCCAGGGGTGCAGGCTATTTTTTTAAGCCTGCACCCCTAAACCCCAATTCTGCATTTTTTTTCGACACCTATTCAATGGTGAAAAGTTATCCCCGTTTTTTATCAAAGACTTTTAAAAACTGCGATAAGTCTTTGATATTGAATACAGCGTAAAACTAAAACCTGCGATAATGACGTCATAGCTCCGATATTAATGCAAAAACGATGTTATCGCACCCATATTCAATACCCCTGATAGTGGCATGTGGATGCACTTTTGCACCACGGGGTGGTATTCAAAGGAATCACAGGTAATGGCGTGTGGACGCACTTTTGCACCAAGGAATGGTATATTACAGTATAACACACACAGGCAGAGATGTAATAGCACTGTCGCTGGAAGTTAAGCACCCAGGCAAAGATGTCAGTCGCACTGCTGCTCCGGAAGACACTGGTAATAACACACATGCAAGGATGTTGGTCGCACTGTTGCTCAAAGAAGACACTGGAACTAATACACAGGCATAGATGTAATCGCACTGTTGCTCAAAGGAGACACTGGAGACTAGTACAAAGGCAGAGATGTAATTGCACTGTTGCTCAAAGGAGACACTGGAGACTAGGCACACAGGCAGGGATATTAGTAGACTGTAGCTCGAGGAAACACTGGAAAACGAGAAAACCAAGGGAACCTGAAACAAGGACTCTACTAGCACACTAGGAGTGACAATTTTGATCAGGCAATTTCCTGGAGTTCTGGAGCCAGATATATACCCAGGGCTAGCAGATGATTGAAGCACAGCATCAGCTGACCAAGATCATGCTACCATTGGTTGGGATGCTGTCACATGAGAGGAACTGTCATGGCGGCACCCATGATGGGAACTCCGATCCACTCTTCCTGGGGATACAGATCTCAAACCTGTTGTTTTTCCTCCAACGTCTGCTTCTGCTCCTACCAGAAGTTCAGACTTTTTTCAGGGCATCCTCTTTGTGCAACCACCATCTTATCTTACCAGGTGGCTCCATCGAACCTCTCCTTGGTTCTTCGGACTCTTCGGTTAGCTTCCTTAGGAGTCCTTGATTCCTTGATTGCGGTGCACACTGCTCATTCATTGGTTTACCTGGACAGCTATCTCACTACTTGCCATCGCTTGGTATGGTGGGTGTCTGTTTGAGCGCCTTGTCTTGTCGCTCCCCATCTCTGATCTTATACTTAGAAAGGGCCGTCCTGTGGTCTCACTTGGATTCCTACCCAGAGTTGTGTCTTGGTTCCTCTCCTACTTGGGGCACCGAAAGACGCATTTAGGGATGTAGGCTCTCTGGTAATTTTTCCGAGGACAGATCCGGAGATCAGTTTCTCTGTGGTCCTGTATGATTTTGACAAGTAGGGCTTGCCGGTTTCTGAACAGATTATCCTGCTGGCCCCACTTGACTCTGTCCCACTCTGTGGCGGATCTCCTGCCCCTGCTGTGGCAACTGCTCATTACACCAGGTCAGTGGGACCTTCTTGGGATTTCATTTCTGTGGTACAACTCTGTACAACTGCCACGTGGTTATATACCCATACTCTTATTTGTTTCTATGAAGTTGTCACCTTCGGGTCTTTGGATGCAGCCATCGGGCAAAGGGGTTCCCAGTGCAGTGCAGGAGCATCCACTCCCATCGAGGGACAACTTTAGGATGTTCCAGAGTGATCCCTGTGATCCCTGTGCCCCCTTGTGGAGAAAAAAATAAAAGAGGATTTATGGTCTAACCTTGTTGGATCTTTTTCTTTGACTTCATAGGGGGAACAGGGCGCCCACCCTGACACACCTGACTTACAGAGTTTAGTACGTCTGATGCTGGTTCTTGGTGCAACCTTTCTCTGACGTGTGTTTTGAGTGTGTGTCGGTGTTCCCTCTCCCTCTTCTCCTCTCTCCTGACATTGGCTTGCTAACTGGCTGGTGGCTGGGGTCAAGGTATAGTGGAGAGGGAGGGCTGCTGGGAAGAAAATAAGTAACTATTTGGTGCTAGGACTCTGCACTCCAGGCCATACCTAGAGTGATCCCTGTGCCCCCTATGGAGTCGAAGCAAAGGATTTAACAAGGTAAGACCATAAATCCTCTTTTTCTTCCCCATCCTATAAATACCACAAATAATTATTTTTTTTGTTCTTCTTTCGAGAGTAATCCACCTTTCCAAATTAGTAAAAAGTAGGATTCTATGTGTAGGTTTTGGAAAACAAATCTGCTCTTCAAATAATTTTTTTTTCTACTTTTCACTGTCTTAAGGCAGAATATGGTAGCACAAAAAGGTCTACCATTTCATAAACTGGACAACCTACCACATTACATGAGGGACCACTATTTTTTATTTGACACAAGATGGGGGGAATATGGGCATTATATCCCCCATATGTGATAAATTTGATTTTTTTTGTGTGTGTACTGTTTCTGTTTCAATACCTACTAAGGGAGCACTTAGATTGAAAGAGAAGACTTCTCTCCTTCAAGACATGTGTATGTGTGGGACAGCATGGGGAATAAAGGGCATAGGCCCTCATTCAGAGTCTCTCGCAAGATGCGATCGGTCGCTTGCAAAAAGGGGCTGGGTATGCAAATCAAACGATTGCTCTTTGCGCTGTAAGGATGCCCTCTATGTATTCTGTTGTTTTTGTCTGTTTGGTGCTTGCTGAACTTGATATGAGCACTGCACAAATTACCAAGAAGCCAAAAACATGCTACTTGCACACTGAGTGGGAAAAATACTTTTTTTTCCACAATGTCCAATTGAGAATGTGTGTGACTGATCTACTATTCAAAAGTAGCTATTGCAAAGAGAGGGATCCTGGAAATGCACTTTAAAAGTCTGCACAATAAGTTTGACATGGACTTTTCTGCTAAAAATGAATTACAGAAGAAGAAAGTTCACCAATTAACATCACACCTTAATGCCTAACAATCAGTCTTTACAAAGTCCAAGACTAAATCAAAGGCAGCTACTATTGCGAGCGAGCAACATTTTTGCAAAGCACAAAAAAGTTTTCATGATGGAGAAATGGTCAAAGAGGCTTTCCTAGAGGTAGCAGAGCAGATATATTGTTTCATTTAAAAAAAATAAAAGATTTTATTTGTGCTATTCAGCTATCCAGAAACACTGTGATGCGACCAGAGGCGGATCTACTGTGAGACTAATGAAGCTTAAGCTTCAGGGCCCCTAACCTTGGAGGGGCCCTGAGTGAATTTTTCAAACAAAATTAGGTTATTTTAGTGATAGAGTCATAAGCCAATGGGTTGTACTTGATATTGACCTTACAATATGCTCTACAATAGTGCATGTAAGGGTACTGACCCCCTGATCAGTATTGACCGGCAGACACTCTATCTATAGCTCCGACCAGAGGATAGCTCTTATGAGCCAGCTGGGAGCAGAATAGAGAGCTGCTGACAGGGTCACTGCTGAGTGCAGTACCACCAGGTGCCACTAGTTGCTTCCATCTCCACAAACTGAAAGCTGAGCTGACTGAGGGATGGCAGGTGGGAGCACACAGCATGGGGAGATACATGACTCCTGAGATCCCACCCAGGAGGATCAATAGCTTGGATCCTACAGAGGAAGTGAGTAAGTTTTGGTTTTGTTTGTGATCTATCTACAGTCTCTCTCTCTCTCTCTCTGTGGGAAGTTTCTACATCTATCTATCTATCTATCTATCTATCTATCTATCTATCTATCTATCTATCTACAGTCTCTCACTCTCTGGGGGTTTCTACATCTATCTATCTATCTATCTATCTATCTATCTATCTATCTATCTATCTATCTATCTATCTATCTATCTATCTATATATCTATTTATCTATTTATCTACAGTCTCTCTATCTAGGGGGGTTTCTACATCTATTAGTGTATATTGCAAAGGCAAAAAAGAAAAATTCCTTTGTGGGGCACTCTTGAATACTGGCGTAAATTAAAATGTAACTTCTATTACCTACTTGTATAAGATAAATATAAATAAATAAAGGCGAACAGTATTACCAAGATTATGATACTCCTAGGTATTATAGTAATCTATGTATCTAGGAATTTCCCTCCAATCACAAATGTTCAATGGATGGATTATACTGTAAATTCACGTGTTCTGTTAAGCTCAGACAAAACTGAGACGTAATTACAATATCATGAGCATAAGTTATTCATATTGATCATTTATGCATTCAACAGTTTGTATATGTCCCATGCAGTCACAAACTTGGATCAATACATAAGTGCACAGAATATCTGACATCAGTAATTGCACAATTGCCTATGGGTCACTAAATAGTGAGATCATTTGTTACATTGCACATAATCCGTGAGGTAGTAACATTTTGGTCAACGAATTGCACATATCTTCAGTATTGCACATATCCCAGATATTAACAGCGTATTATCTATAGTATTTACTAGATCCTTGTGAAATATTATTGCATCCAGGAATCTGAAGACTTAATTAGCCAATACAATGTCAATACAAACTACACAATTATCACATTAATTATTGCACAGTTGCCTGAAGATCACTGAGATAATATGATAATTTATAGTATTGCACATAATCCATGAGGTAGCAACATGTAAGATCAATATATAAGTGCACATAATATATGACATCAATTATTGCACAATTCCCTATGGGTCACTAAATAGTGAGATTGTTTGTTACATTGCACATAATCCGTGAGGTAGTAACATCTTAACCAGTGAATTGCATATACTGTATCTTCAATATTGCACATATCCCAGATATTAACAGCGTATTATCTATAACATTTACTGGATCACATTAGTTATTGCATAGTTCCATATAGATCAAAAATGATATCATCATATATAATATTGCACATAATCCATGAGGTAGTTACAAATAATCAATGAATTGCATAAATCCTCAATATTGCAAATGTCCCAGATATAAACAATAGCTAACTTGAATATTGAATCAATCCTTGTGGAACATTGTTGCATCCAGTTATATTGCACATAATTTACAGCAGCAATCTAATAATCAATAATGGAGATAATGATAATTGAAGATAAGATTGTCCGCATAGACAAATCTATCTTATTGATATTATCATATTATCATCAAGTATCAACAAGCGTTTCCCCGGGAGGCTTTCTCAATGGGTGGCCTGCAGAGAAAGCCTCCCGGCGAAACGCTTCTGGGCTACCACAGGGAACACCTAGTGCACAAGGGGAACCCCGTCTCGGCTGACCACCACGAGCAGCAAACATTTTTACCTCACAGGTATTTCTAGGAAGAGTGCAGAGTGCTCCCTTTCTCTGTCCCTGCGCTGTTCTCACATCAGGGCATAGTAGGGACAGCCCTCTGCACAGATTTCCCTTCTCTGCACTTATTCAGTGTGATAGGGAACTCCCAGGACCGCTCACTCACAGTTCACTGTGCATGCACACACACTGTGAGAAGCAACACCCTGGGCACTTAAGCTGGCCACACACTAGACCAACTTACATCCAACCAGCCAACTAGTTGATTGGTTGGAATGAAAATCTGGTAAGGGATGAAAGCAAATGACAATCAGCAATTTGCTCCCAAACACCGGAAAATGAATAAAAACTGTTTTTAGAACAAATTGTTTAGATCAAACATTTAACAAACTTGTCTGACGACCATTTTCATCTGTTTTCTGGCATTTAGGAGCAAATTGCTAATCATCAGTTACTCCCATACATTACCAGATTTTCATTCCAACCAATCAACTAGTTGGCTGGTTGGACAGATAATCTTTAGATGTGTGGCCAGCTTTACCCTTTTTCTCCACACATATATACTTTACTATTAACCCTTCATCAACTCTGCTAAGGCACTCTCATTTCACGGATACAGGGAAGTGGATCTGCACTGTATTCACCAGATTCATCCCCCTCAGTGTTCTGTCCAACAGCAGATGCCTATGACCTATCATTTCTTTCTCCATGTATAGGGAGGGATCTGCTCACAGGGCGTTCTATGCATGAGTAAGACACCCTGCAGCAGCCATTTTTGCCATACATCAGTGGAGAGACTTTCTCTGATTATTTACCTCAGAATTTGAAAAACTTGAATTAATCACTGCAAATTTGGGTACACTCACTTGGAAATGTTGAATATTGCTGAAATTACTGCTTACATAATGTGGATGATTTAATATAAATGTACTGATATATACGTTCAGGAGGATAACTGTGACATTTGACTAGAAGCCATATAGTCTTTTTACTTTTGTTATAAGATCTTGCTGCTTAACTTATCTGTTACTCTGAGATCCACCTACACATGTATGCATGTAGATATATATATATATATATATATATCACAGAAAAATTCTAGCCTGCGCTATTATAATTAGACACAGCAGCGCCCTTCAGTAAGTCCTCTGTTAGCAGGACTGATCTAAAGATTAAAAAAGTTGATTACTGATGGGGCACTTCTATTAGACCCAATTATCCAAGTACAAATAGAAACATATATTGCTTTTGTAATGCAATAAAGTGCTTCAGAGGCTTATAGGTTCCGATTATTTTCTTTTGAAGAGGCAATATTGCCGTTGTTCCTACTTGTTTTCAATATTGATCAATTAGTCCATAAAATTGAGCTTGTTGTAAATCCTCCTCGAGGCTCTAAAAAAGATACCCTCATACCAAAAAACACCCGAGAAATAGGCCCAAGGCCAAAATTAATAGAAGTTAAAAATTAAAATATACCTTTATTAAAATATGACAATGTATCAGATGGACAATTATTTTACACAGTTTTGGTAATATGTTAACATCCACTCTCTGGAGAAATATTGAATTCTCTACACCTTCCATTCAAGGGAATGCTCAAGTGTAGTGTCCACCTTTCACATAGACCCTACGCATTTAGTTTCATTCCGAGACTTTTTCAGGGGTAAATCTAAAAAATATATACAAAATATATATATATATATATATATAAACCAAGCTCAATAGATGAATAGACAATATTCCAATGTTGTACATCTTTTTCATAGCGACATACCTCAAATTTGGTGTGTACATGTGAAGCTAATATCTGACCGTAATCTAGATGATTCTCTAAATCAGGTCATGTAAAGCCTATTTGATATTAAGATTACATATTTCAATAACTAGTCACTTAATTATGGCTCATCACCATGCTTAACAGACACAAAAGCAACATTTCAAAGTTATAGATCTGAATTACATACCTCTTAACTGATGTGTACATAGCGATATTCGTAGTTAATGTCTGATCTTATAACAGTTGATTCAATGATCAAAAAGTGTAAAAACCTATTTGGTATTTAAAAACACACATTTCAATAACAAGCCATATACTCAAGGCTCAATAACAATAAATTGCTAAATCAATCACTCGGTTCTATTTGACTCATTAATTCAACAATATGTTAATCACCTTATTTTTCATAATCAAACTTATTACCCTTAAATATAGAATATCTTTACAACTTACTGTCACACGCCGGCCTGGAGACCCCAGAATCAGACCCCGTCGCTTACCTGTGCGGGTGCTGACCCGCGCTGTCTTCCAGCTCCCGCGCTGTACGCTCCTTCCTCTTCTCCCAAGGCAGTCTCCGCTGTTGTCCTCTGGAGGGTCCCGCTGCTGTGCTGCTCCCACGCCGGCTCCTGCTCACCGCTGGTCCCCGCTGACTACCTCCAGGAAGCGCTGTCCTCCGGTCCATGGGCGCGGCCATCTTGGATTGCCCATGTGACCCCACTACCACCAATGAGGAGCCTTCTCCTTCTCTCTCAGCCTGTCAGCTCCCAGTGTCCACTATAAAAGGATCCCCAATGCTCACACAAGTTGCCAGTGCAACTAGTTTCTTAGTTTAGCTAAGTAGCCTTCCCACTGCGCTCCAGCCGCTCCACGTAGCCACTCAGCTACCAACGTCTACCCACGGCTATCCAGCCGCTCTACGTAGCCACTCAGCTACCAACATCTACCCACGGCTATCCAGCCGCTCCACGTAGCCACTCAGCTACCAACGTCTACCCACGGCTATCCAGCCGCTCCACGTAGCCACTCAGCTACCAACGTCTACCCACGGCTATCCAGCCGCTCCACGTAGCCGCTCAGCTACCAACGTCTACCCACGGCTATCCAGCCGCTCCACGTAGCCGCTCAGCTACCAACGTCTACCCACGGCTATCCAGCCGCTCCACGTAGCCGCTCAGCTACCAACGTCTAGCCACGGCTATCCAGCCGCTCCACGTAGCCACTCAGCTACCAATGTCTACCCACAGCTAACCAGCCGCTCCACGTAGCCACTCAGCTACCAACATCTACCCACGGCTATCCAGCCGCTCCACGTAGCCACTCAGCTACCAACGTCTACCCACGGCTATCCAGCCGCTCTACGTAGCCACTCAGCTACCAACGTCTACCCACGGCTATCCAGCCGCTCCACGTAGCCACTCAGCTACCAATGTCTACCCACGGCTATCCAGCCGCTCTACGTAGCCACTCAGCTACCAACGTCTACCCACGGCTATCCAGCCGCTCCACGTAGCCACTCAGCTACCAACGTCTACCCTAGGCTATCCAGCCGCTCCACATAGCTTCCTAGCTATCTCGTTACTGCCGCATTCCTCAAACTCCTGTCAGTTCGCTGCACCCTCTCATGCGGAGAAACTTCATTAAGCCAAGCCTCCTCCAGCGAGCGTCTGCGCCAAATAATACAGATCCAAGGCCCAGTCCGGGAACACAGCTCCTAAATTCCACGCTTGTGACAGTTTGCACTGGCCAGATGGACTCGGCAAGTGGTCAAGGATCTGGGATAGAAGCCTCGCAGGATGTACTATCCCGTCTGGAAAGACAGGAGACCTCTCAGGCTCAGCTGATCCAATTTATCCAAGATATGTCGTCACGCCTGGACAACATTCAGTCCTTACTGGCTCATCCTGCTCCCACTGGCTCCCAAGCCGCCTCTCCTCCTGTGGTGTCACCTGCTCCTCCGGTTCTACCTCCTGCTTGTCTTCAGCTCTCCCCTCCGAGCAAGTTCGATGGCAACCCCAAATTATGCAGGGGTTTTTTAAATCAATGCGAAATCCAATTCGAGCTACAATCCGCCAACTTTCCGACGGCCAGAACCAGGGTGGCATATATCATCTCTCTACTCTCTGGCCAAGCACTCGATTGGGTCTCGCCCCTTTGGGAGAAGTCGGATCCCCTGCTCTCCAACTACCCCGAATTTGTTGCTACATTTCGCAAAATCTTTGATGAACCCGGAAGAACCACCTCCGCATCAGCTGATATTCTACGCCTCCGTCAGGGCAGCAGGACCGTCGGCCAATACGTAGTCCAGTTCCAGACTCTGGCTTCAGAACTCAATTGGAACGAGGATGCCCTCATCGCTGCCTTCTGGAGTGGCCTTTCTGAAAGGCTCAAAGACGACCTAGCTTCCCGTGACCCTCCAACCAGTTTGGATGGGTTAATCTCCCTCTGCAACAAGGTGGATCTCCGTCACAGGGAGCGTGCCTTGGAAAGAGGCAGATTTGATCGTGGAAGGCCACGTCCAGTTTCCCGCTTACCCTCTCCTCCTCTGGGCAAAGAACCCATGCAGGTCAACCACTCTCATTTATCGGCTGAGGAGCGTCAGAAAAGGCGGAGGCAGAACCTCTGTATGTACTGCGGATCTCCTCAACATTTAGTTAAAACTTGTCCCATTCGTCCGGGAAACACCTCCTCCTAACTTATGAAAGAGAGGTTAAGTTAGGAGTTGCCATTGAATCACAAAGGAAGTCTGATTCCACCATCCAGGCTCATTTAAAGTGTCCTCGAGGTTCCAAAGCTGTATTAGCTCTCCTGGATTCTGGAGCGGCAGAGAACTTTGTCACTACTGAATTTGTCCAGAAGCATCAAATCCCCATGGAAGCGTTGCCTCGAGTCATCACTTTAACCACCATCGATGGTAGTCGCATTGCTAGTGGAACCATCACCCATCGTACAACACCACTTAAACTTACCATTGGGGTGCTCCATTCCGAACAACTATCCTTCCTAGTGATTCCCAAAGCCTCTCATTCTTTAGTCCTCGGATTACCCTGGCTACAGAGACATTTACCTCAAATCGATTGGACCACCATGCAAATAATCTCCTGGGGTTCCAATTGCTTCAAAGGTTGCCTTCAGCGGGTAATACCTATCAGATCTTCCGTTGTACGGGATTCTACAGACCTGCCCAAAGCCTACGATGGGTTTCAGGACGTCTTTAGCAAACAGAGCGCAGACCTGTTACCTCCCCATCGTGATTGGGACTGTCCCATAGATCTGATTCCCGGGAAGAATCCTCCTAGGGGCCGAACCTATCCTCTATCTCTCCCTGAGACTCAGGCCATGTCGGAGTACATTACAGAAAACTTAAATAAAGGCTTCATTCGACCTTCCACGTCTCCAGCAGGGGCTGGATTTTTCTTCGTAAAAAAAAAAGATGGTGGCTTGCGCCCGTGTATTGACTACCGGGGTCTTAATGAAATAACTATTAAGAATCGCTACCCTCTTCCTCTCATTACAGAGTTATTTGATAGAGTCAAGGGAGCCACAGTTTTTTCCAAACTCGACCTAAGAGGAGCCTATAATTTAATTCGTATCCGTCCAGGCGATGAATGGAAAACGGCCTTCAACACCAGGGATGGGCACTACGAGTATCTCGTTATGCCCTTCGGCCTCTGTAATGCTCCGGCCATCTTCCAGTTTTTCATCAATGAAATCTTCCGGGACCTCTTGTACAAGTGTGTGGTCGTTTACTTAGACGACATTTTGATTTTTTCTCAAGACCTCCAAACTCATCGAGACTGGGTCAAACAAGTCCTTCTGAGGTTGCGGTCCAATCAACTGTTTTGCAAATTAGAGAAGTGTCTGTTTGAGGTCTCAAGTGTACCATTCCTGGGATACATTATCTCCGGAACAGGCCTTCAAATGGATTCGTCAAAACTACAAGCCATTCTTGATTGGTCTCTTCCTTCTTCCTTAAAATCCATACAAAGATTCCTAGGATTTGCCAATTACTATCGCAAGTTTGTAAAAGGTTTCTCGACTCTGGTAGCTCCGATTACAGCCCTCACCCGCAAGGGAGCAGATCCAACTATATGGCCCGTCGAAGCTACCTCTGCATTTCAACTTCTTAAGCAAGCCTTCATCTCCGCTCCCATCTTAAAGCAACCAGACTCCACCCGGCCCTTTATCCTGGAGGTGGACGCATCCTCTGAAGGTGTCGGTGCAGTGCTCTCCCAGCGATTTAAAGATGAAAAACTTCATCCCTGTGGTTTCTTTTCCCAGAAGTTTTTGCCTGCAGAGAAGAACTACACCATTAGAGATCAAGAGTTACTCGCCATGAAACTAGCTCTCGAAGAATGGCGATATCTTCTAGAAGGAGCTCATTACCCCATTACCATTTTTACTGACCATAAGAACCTCCTTTATCTTAAATCTGCAAATTGCTTGAACCCTCGTCAAGCCCGGTGGGCAATGTTTTTCTCCAGATTTAACTTCAAAGTCTCCTATCGCCCCGGTTCACAAAACCTCAAAGCCGACGCACTCTCCCGTTCCATGATGAGCAACCCTGATCTACCCATGGAACAGCCCCAACCAATCTTGAATTCCGCTTCCTTCGCCTCTACCCAATTATCTTCTATACCCCCGGTTGGGAAGACTTTCGTCGCTCCGGAACTCCGCAAGAGGTTACTGCATTGGGCTCATGCTTCCCGGTTCTCTGGTCACCTGGGTATGGATAAAACCCTAGAATTTATCCAGCGGTCCTATTGGTGGTCTTCGATGAAAAAGGACGTCAGGTCTTATGTGTCTTCATGCATCAAATGTGCCCAACACAAGATACCTCGGCGGGTTCCACACGGTCAACTCCAACCTCTTGCAATTCCATCTAAGCCATGGACTCACCTATCTATGGATTTCATCTCTGATCTTCCTCCATCTCGGGGCCACAACACAATTTGGGTTATCGTGGATCGTTTTTCTAAAATGGCTCATTTCGTACCACTTACTGGGCTTCCGTCTGCACCTCTACTCGCCCAGAGCTTTATAAAAGAGATCTTCAAGCTCCACGGCCTTCCTCAAGAGATCATCTCCGACAGGGGAGTACAGTTCGTAGCGAAGTTCTGGAAGTCACTCTGCTCAGCCCTTCAGGTAAAACTCAAATTTTCTACCGCTTATCATCCCCAGACCAACGGTCAGACCGAAAGGGTCAATCAAGACCTGGAACAGTTCCTGCGCACTTTTGTCTCCTCCTCCCAAGATGACTGGATTGAACTTCTTCCTTGGGCCGAATTTGCCCACAATAATCATTATCACACATCCACCAGCTCAACTCCTTTTTTTACAGTTTTTGGTCAACATCCTCGAGTGCCAGATTTCCCTCTTCTTCCCACATTAGATGTGCCTGCGGCCAAAATGTCCCTTCAACGATTCTCCACCATCTGGGAAAAGGTTCGTTCCTCTCTGACTAAAACGTCAGCCCGGTACAAGAGATTTGCTGACCGCCAAAGACGAGCGGTTCCAAATTTCCGACCTGGGGAAATGGTCTGGCTCTCTACCCGAAACCTAAGACTCCGAGTACCCTCGATGAAATTTGCTCCGCGATTCATTGGTCCATTCCCAATCATCAAAGTCTTGAATCCTGTGGCTTACAAGTTAAAGCTTCCTCCATTTCTTCGCATTCCAAGTTCCTTCCATATTTCTCTTTTAAAACCACTAGTCTTAAACCGATTTCAGAAGGTCCTGCCTAAAGCTTCTAGTGTTCAAACACAGCAGGGAGAGGAGTTCGAAGTTGACAGAATCTTAGATTCCCGTTGTCGATACAACCGTCTTCAATACCTTATCGACTGGAAGAATTATGGTCCGGAGGAACGAATCTGGATAAATGCCTCCGATGTCCATGCACCCCGTCTGGTCAAAGCGTTCCATGTGAAATTTCCTCATAAACCAAGGAAGTGTCCGGTGGCCACTCTTGAAGAAGGGGGTACTGTCACATGCCGGCCTGGAGACCCCAGAATCAGACCCCGTCGCTTACCTGTGCGGGCGCTGACCCGCGCTGTCTTCCGGCTCCCGCGCTGTACGCTCCTTCCTCTTCTCCCAAGGCAGTCTCCGCTGTTGTCCTCTGGAGGGTCCCGCTGCTGTGCTGCTCCCACGCCGGCTCCTGCTCACCGCTGGTCCCTGCTGACTACCTCCAGGAAGCGCTGTCCTCCGGTCCATGGGCACGGCCATCTTGGATTGCCCATGTGACCCCACTACCACCAATGAGGAGCCTTCTCCTTCTCTCTCAGCCTGTCAGCTCCCAGTGTCCACTATAAAAGGATCCCCAATGCTCACACAAGTTGCCAGTGCAACTAGTTTCTTAGTTTAGCTAAGTAGCCTTCCCACTGCACTCCAGCCGCTCCACGTAGCCACTCAGCTACCAACATCTACCCACGGCTATCCAGCCGCTCTACATAGCCACTCAGCTACCAACGTCTACCCACGGCTATCCAGCTGCTCCACGTAGCCACTCAGCTACCAACGTCTACCCACGGCTATCCAGCCGCTCCACGTAGCCACTCAGCTACCAACATCTACCCACGGCTATCCAGCCGCTCCACGTAGCTGCTCAGCTACCAACGTCTACCCACAGCTATCCAGCCGCTCCACGTAGCCGCTCAGCTACCAACGTCTACCCACGGCTATCCAGCCGCTCCACGTAGCCACTCAGCTACCAACGTCTACCCACGGCTATCCAGCCGCTCCACATAGCCGCTCAGCTACCAACGTCTACCCACGACTATCCAGCCGCTTCACGTAGCCACTCAGCTACCAACGTCTACCCACGGCTATCCAGCCGCTCCACGTAGCCACTCAGCTACCAACGTCTACCCACGGCTATCCAGCCGCTCCACGTAGCCACTCAGCTACCAACGTCTACCCACTGCTAACCAGCCACTCCACGTAGCCACTCAGCTACCAACATCTACCCACGGCTATCCAGCCGCTCCACGTAGCCACTCAGCTACCAACGTCTACCCACGGCTAACCAGCCGCTCCACGTAGCCACTCAGCTACCAACATCTACCCACGGCTATCCAGACGCTCCACGTAGCCACTCAGCTACCAACGTCTACCCATGGCTATCCAGCCGCTCTACGTAGCCACTCAGCTACCAACGTCTACCCACGGCTATCCAGCCGCTCCACGTAGCCACTCAGCTACCAACGTCTACCCTAGGCTATCCAGCCGCTCCACGTAGCTTCCTAGCTATCTCGTTACTGCCGCATTCCTCAAACTCCTGTCAGTTCGCTGCACCCTCTCATGCGGAGAAACTTCATTAAGCCAAGCCTCCTCCAGCGAGCGTCTGCGCCAAATAATACAGATCCAAGGCCCAGTCCGGGAACACAGCTCCTAAATTCCACGCTTGTGACACTTACACTATAATAGTGTGTATATTTGCAATGTATATCATATTTTTAACACTTAAAACCTCCACAATTATTTTACCTTACATATATATATACAACTTAATCATATAATGTTAATATGTCTCCATTTATAATCAAGAATAGCTCCCCATATAAACGGCTAGATGAAAAGAACCATACATAACATTTTTTGCAAAACCCACATGTTAAACAATGCAAAAAATAACTGGAAAATTCCTTTACTTACTGGTTATGAACTTGTACCTTTTAGTCCAACTGCTACACTGAAACTTATTCACTTGATCCTGCCTTTTAACCTCTCAAAACTGTGACATCACTTCCTCCCAAATTCTATAGGTGGTTCAGTATGAATGTGAATAATTCCCTTTGTTTTTAATTTAACGTAATCCTTAATCGTGTCACCTTATGTATGGCTAGCTCTGCTAGCAAAACTCTTGATTTTAGGAAACGTATTTCATTGTATTTATACAAAATATTCTAATTAGTAAAACCATCCCAGCATCCATCACAAATTTGTAGTTCACTCTTGATTGGGTCAAAGACACCCAGGTGATATACTCGGATCATATATCCAGTTTACATTACCGTCACCTTGGTAACAAATACAAGCATTTATTAGAACCGGGCTGAAACCTACGGTAACGTCACTCGTCACATGTTGTCACGGCTTAATATTGCAGTCCCTATGTGCCGGCTTATATCCAGCTGCAGATCCCCGATATCCTTGCTACATATTGGAGCGCTCCCGCTCCCCACCTAGCACACTGTGCCATAGCAGCGGCATCGGGTGCTATCTCCAATCACTCGCACTCAATGTGCCTCCTGTCACCATAGAAACAGGCACCATCTTGGATATTTATAAATGGGTTTACTTCACTCCATAGTTACTGGTGCTCTCTTTTGTGTACTAACTCCATGGAGACAAGCGCCATCTTGGATTTTGCCCCTAAAATTTATTAATGAATGGACGTCACTTCGTGTAGCCTTACTGTGACATCATGCTATCATAATGCTGCTATACCTATTAAGTGCTAATACCTTGATGATAGGAGTAATAAGTAATTATTATTAGTATAATATTGATGACAATACATCAATTTGAAATCCATTGGCGGAGGTTTTATATATTTAACTACAAATATATTAATATTAATTTTAGTAAAAAATTACATACTCCATTATGGCTATTGTTTTAGATGAAGTGCCCTATTACTATATTGTGTAATGATTATTTTTAAGAGGAATTTAGTGCTTATGTTATTGTTATTATTATTAATATAATAATAATAATAATAATAATAATAATTATTATTATTATTATTATTACAATTCTCTAACATCCTCCATTGTAACTATCAGGCTCGGACTGGGCTGCCGGGTATTCAGGGAATTCCCCGGTGGGCCCCGGTGGTATATAGCCATGCCCTCTATTGTCAGAGGGCAGGGCTTAGCGCATGTCACCAGCACTGTTATTTACAGACAGTTACTGTGTCTGTGCAGCTGCTTGCCAGGCAGTCAGGCTGTTGGCTGACCCAGTGGCAACTGCAGTCTGTGGGCAGTGAGTGGCCGGCTTCATCTGCCACCACTGATTCCATTTTCAGGAACCAGTGATGATGTCACAGGGGAGGGGCTGAGCACTGGTTGCTGTAGTAGCTCCCTTCTTGCAGTCATTCTCATCATTAGAAGCGCTGCTGCTGGTGGGAGCAGGGGCAGAGCCAGCATATGGGGACACGCGGCGAGTGGCTAGACCCCATCTGCAAGTGTACCCTCCTCCACAGCTGGAGTTCACTATATATATATATATATATACCTGCATTGAGAAAAAAGGAACAAAATAAAAAATAAAGGTAAAGTGAGCAGGAGGAAGTCATGTGGGAGCAGTGACAAGGAGGAAGTAATTACAGGATAGGTGCTGGGGAGTACACAAACATAATGGCGTCTCACGTTGCATACTGGCTGCTATGGGTCAGAATGTGGGGCAATTTGTGACTGGAAATGTATTCACACACACATTGCACACAAAGGAAAGAGTTCACTTTTGAACTTTGTAGCGTGAGCACAGTGCTGGCCACCCATATCCTCCTCTCTCAGGGAGACCCCAGGTGGGTTGGGTACGGCATCCGGCATTCAGAATTCCGGTGGTCAGAATGCCGGCAGCAGGATCACTACAGTGAAAATGCTGGCGAATTTCAATATTTTTAGGCTAACTCTTACTCTAATACTTACCCTAACCCACCCCTCCCATAGCCTAACCAAAATTCACCCTTCTGCAGACTAACCCTCCCCCCTCAGCCTAATCCTAACTCTCCCCTTTTTCAGACTAACCCTAACCCTCATACTTACTGTTAGACGTTGTCGGCATTCTGACTCGTCAGGATTCTGAATACTGGGATGCCGACTACATCCAGCTGACACAAACTATTGAATTTAATTGCTGTTTTGTTAATCCATAGTATTATATTTTGGGGACATACACTGCCAGTGTGTCTCCCCACTATTATAATACAAGAAAGGATCCACAATACAGCAATTAAATTAAATATTCTGTGTCAATGAGCATAGATCGAGCCTGATTAAATCTTATGTGGAGGCCATGTGGCAACTAGGTTGTGGGGACTCTCTCCAATAAAATTTGATTATGCCCATAACCCCCCCTGCTGCCAAATAGGTTCACTCATCTCAGATTGAACGTCCACACCCCTTTCACGTACTGGCGTCGCCCCTTAGTAGGCCTCTGTGGTTGCATTCCCCTGGTGGGCCCTTCATGTCCCAGTCCAACACTGGTAACTATTGTTCTAAATTAGGTGAACTAATACCATATGATAAGAAAATATTTAGTGCTAATAATGTTATTATTGTGACAATTCTCTTAAATCTATTATACTGAAATTTAAATATGAAAGTGACTCATATTACTACATTTTACCTATCCTATAGTGATTATATAATTATGTGGTTGATACTTAGTGTATAATGTTGCATCACCTAATATAATGTAGATGCAAGGCTACCCTAAACTTATATATATGAACATCCTGTGTGATTAGTGAATAAACTCATATCCCTAATTAACCATACTTCAATAATATTTAACTTCCACTAAATTCCCATTTATCCAGACTTGGTTGTATTCAACAACTTATTTTTGACTTCCCAAAAAAATCTTCCAGTTTTACATTAATAAACCTCCATTTATTAGTTTCTCCATCCCTTTCATCATGACATCCTTACATAAATACACCAATATTAAAATCCATTAATGCATTATAATACTCTTCTAGATTGATCGACTTAATGTATAAATCCTTTAACTAGCCACTTAAAGAAAATAAACTATATCGATCCCTTCATTTAAACCACCCAGAGAAAGTGTGTTTAACGTATATATCCAATATGTCTCTCTTTTTGCCAATGTTAACTCTCTATTACCCCCTCTTGGTTCTTCATTTATATGTTCTAGAATTGTAAAGGTGAGCCCTTTTGTTTCTGATTTGTGCACAGCTGAAAAATGCCTAGGTAATCTGTGGTTTTTTACTTTATTTTTAATGTTACACAGATGTTCTTTAATGCGTAGTTTCACGCTCCTTTTTGTTTGCCCGATGTATGCTGGCCCACGCTTGCAGGTAATTCTATTTACCACAAAGTTGGTCATACAGGTGTCCACTTCTGGCAGTGTATACTTCCTACCATTATCCCCCTGTTGAATTAAGCTAGTTTTCTCCATAAACTTGCAACATATACATTTGTTGCAAGGGTAACAGCCAGGTTTTTTGACAAGGAACTGTCCCACATCTGTTTCTTATCACCAGTAATATTATGGTTTTGGGATTTCATTCTACTAGGGGCCAATATGTTCTTCATATTTGTGGCTCTCCTATAGACAATATTCGGTTTATTGGGGAGGTGTGGACCTAATATGAGATCTTTGAGTAGTAGATACCAATGACGTTCCATGATCTTCATAACGTTCTCTATATTAATTTGGGTAATAAATGGTCTACAACTTTTAAACCCCTTTTAAGGTATAAATTATTTTTCTTTAATGAGTTCCCCCCTATCTTTAATCAAAGCTTTCCACCTAGCATTCTCTATTGTTTCAATTTTATACCCTGTGTCAACAAACATGTTTTTTCAGACCTTCAGACTGCAGCCAATATGTTTCTAGCTTCATTCAACAGGGGGATACACTGCCAGAAGTGGACACCTGTATGACCAACTTTGTGGTGTATAGAATTACCTGCAAGTGTGGGCCAGCATACGTCGGGAAAACAAAAAGGAGCGTGAAACTATGCATTCAAAAACATCTGCATAACATTAAAAATAAAGTAAAAAAACCACAGCTTACCTAGGCATTTTTCAGCTGTGCACAAATCAGAAACAAAAGGGCTCACCTTTACAATTCTAGAACATATAAATGAAGAACCAAGAGGGGGCAATAGAGAGTTAACATTGGCCAAAAGTGAGACATATTGGATATATATACGTTAAACACACTTTCCCTGGGTGGTTTAAATGAGGGGATCAATATAGTTTATTTTCTTTAAGTGGCTAGTTAAAGGATTTATACATTAAGACAATCAATCTAGAAGAGTATTATAATGCATTAATGGATTTTAATATTGGTGTATTTATGTAAGGATGTCATGATGAAAGGGATGGAGAAGCTAATATATGGAGGTTTATTAATGTAAAACTGGAAGATTTTTTTGGGAAGTCAAAAATAAGTTGTTGAATACAACCAAGTCTGGATAAATGGGAATTTAGTGGAAGTTAAACATTATTGAAGTATGGTTAATTAGGGATATGAGTTTATTCACTAATCACACAGGATGTTCGTATATTTAAGTTTAGGGTAGCGTTGCATCTACATTATATTAGGTGAAGTAACATTATACACTAAGTATCAACCACATTAATTATATAATCACTATAGGATAGCTAAAATGTAGTAATATGAGTCACTATTATATTTAAATTTCAGTATAATAGATTTAAGAGAATTGTCACAATAATAACATTATTAGCACTAAATATTTTCTTATCATATGGTATTTGGGCACCTAATTTAGAACAGTAGTTACAATGGAGGATGTTAGAGAATTGTTATAATAATAATAATAATAATAATAATAATAATAATAACAATAACATAAGCACTAAATTCCTCTTAAGAATAAACATTACACAATATGGTAATAGGGCACTTCATCTAAAACAATAGTCATAATGGAGTATGTAATTTTTAGTAAAATGAATATTAATATATTTGTAGTTACATTATATAAAACCTCCGCTAATGGATTTCAAATTTATGTTTTGTAATCGATATTATATAATTACTTATTACTCCTATCACCAAGGTTTTAGAACTTAATAGGTATCTTATGATAGCATGATATCACAGTAAGGCTACACAAAGTGACATCCGTTCATTAATACATTTTAGGTACAAAATCCAAGATGGCACTTGTCTCCATGGAATTAGTACACAAAATAGAGTACCAGTAACTGTGACGCAAATCCATTTATAAATATCCAAGATGGTGCCTGTTTCTATGGTGATGGGAGGCACATTGAGTGCGAGTGATTGGAGATAGCACCCAATACCGCTGCTATGGCACACGTTTGTGTGTGCCCAGTGTGCTAGGTGGGGAGCGGGAGCGCTACGATATGTAGCAAGGATATCGGGGATCGGCGGCTGAATATAAGCCGGCACATAAGGACTGCAATATTAAACCGCGACAACACGTGATGAGTGACGTCACCATAGGTTTCGGCTCAGTTCTAATAAATGCTTGTATTTGTTACCAAGGTGACGGTAACGTAAACTGGATATATGATCCGAGTATATCACATGGGTGTCTTTGACCCAATCAAGAGTGAACTACAAATTTGTTATGGATGCTGGGATGGTTTTACTAATAAGTATATTTCCGTCAAATACAATGAAATACGTTTCCTAAAATCAAGAGTTTTGCTAGCAGAGCTAGCCATACATAAGGTGACATGATTAAGCTTACGTTAAATTAAAACAAAGGGAATTATTCACGTTCATACTGAACCACCTATAGAATTTGAGAGGAAGTGATGTCACAGTTTTGAGAGGTTAAAAGGCAGGATCAAGTGAGTAAGTTTCAGTGTAGCAGTTGGACTGAGAGGTAGAAGTTCATAACAAGTCAGTAGGGAAGTGAATTCCCAAAGGAATTTTCCAGTTATTTTTTGCATTGTTTAACATGTGGGTTTGCATCAAATGTTATGTATGGTTCTTTTCATCTTGCTTTTATATGGGGAGCTATTCTTGATTATAAATGGAGACATATTAACATTATGTGATTAAGCATATAAATGTAAGGTAAATCAATTATGGAGGTTTTAAATGTTAAAAATATGATATACATTGCAAATATACACACTATTATTGTGTAAGTTGTAAAGATATCCTGTATTTAAGGGTAATAAGTTTGATTATGAAAACTAAGGTGATTAACATATTGTTGAATTAATGAGTCAAATAAAGCAGAGAATATAGCAGTTTATTGTTATTGAGCCTTGAGTATATGGCTTTTTATTGAAATACTGTGTTTTCAAATACCAAATAGGTTTTTACACTTTTGATCATTGAATTGACTGTTATAAGGTCAGACATTAACTATGAATATCTCTATGTACACATCAGTAATGAGGTACGTAATTCAGATCTATAACTTTGAATTATGATTAAATGACTAGTTTTTGAAATATGTAATCTTAATATCAAATAGATTTTACATTACCTGATTTAGAGAATCGTCTAGATCATGGTCAGATGTTAACTTCACATGTACACAACAATTTTGATGTATGTCGCTAAGAAAGAGATGTATAACATTGAAATATTGTCTATTCATCTACTGAGCTTGGTTTATTACCAGAGACACCCAGTATTGTATATATTTTTTAGATTTACCCCTGAAGAAGTCTCGGAATGAGATGAAACGCGTAGGATTTATGTGAAAGGTGGACACTACACTTGAGCATTCCCTTGATTGGAAGGAGTAGAGAATTCAATATTTCTCCAGACAGTGGATGTTAACATATTACCAAAACTGTGTAAGACAATTGTCCATGTGATACATTGTCATATTTTAATAAAGGTATTTTTACATTTTTAATTTCTATTAATATTGGCCTTGGGCCAATTTCTAGGGTGTTTTTTGGTATGAGAGTATCTTTTTTAGACCCTCGAGGAGGATTTACAAGCTCAATTTTATGGACTAATTGATCAATATTGAAAACAAGCAGGAACAACGGCAATATTGCCTCTTCAAAAGAAAAGAGTCGGAACCTATAAGCCTCTGAGGGACTTAAGTGCATTACAAAAGCAATATATGTTTCTATTTGTACTTGGATAATTGGGTCTAATAGAAGCGCCCCATCAGTAATCAACTTGTTTAATATATATATATATATATATATATATATATATATATATTCAGCACGAATCTGCCTGGTGCTTAAATATTTCTATTTTTGGACTTAACTCTCAAATATATAACAATGTACAAACCAGAATGAACAGGATAATAATCTGAATAGGTGGTCACCAACGCTATAAGTAAAGGGAATTCTTTTCCCTGACATGCTAAAAATTATCCTCTAATAATTTTCACCACCTGTCTGACTAGTGGTGTCATGACTACCATGTTTGACTTACCATAATCAATAATTAAGAGATTAGATATATATTGATCTCCTTGATTTAAGTCAGTCAGTTTTTTGCCAACTGGACCTATTTCTGGCCAGATTTAATTTTTGTTTTTGTTCTATGTTTTTTGTGTACAGATGTCTTGTTGATATCAAATGTGTAATTATTATCATCACTACTATTTTAGTGGCATACTATCAAAGTGGCTTATAACCATGTCAATCTAAGTGATGAGTAACCTGATTGGTTATCATTGGGTTTTTAATCAAGACATTGAGAGTAGGGGGTCAGGTGACTCATTGTGAACAAGCCTGAATGCCGAAACACGCATCAACCCTACCTAACCATTTCCCTCCTGACATTGGCCTGATCAGCTGACTGGCAGAAAGGCTGAAGGATCCCTGCCTGCATGCTGACTTCTATCTCCATGCTGATGGTCAGTTACACGTGGCTACCAAGCCTTACTCAGATGTGCTGACCGGCAGATAAACAGACAGACTTCCTCCTGCACGCTGATTCTTATTCTCATGCTGATATTCAACTACACGCAGCTATCCAGCCTCATTCAGATGTGGTAATACAGGAGCAGTGCTCTGACTTTTTATTGCATATGGGGATTGTGATTGTTTAGGACAACTAATGTGAGATCTCTATATTTGATATTAGAACAAAATTGCTTACAGGTTACATCAAATACTATCTTGCTACTTTCTGGTAGTTTTTTGACTGGTCTGGGTGAATTTAACCCCTGCAATACCACTTGGCACCAGGGGCTATCTAACTCCCACTACAAAGACCCTTAACAAAATACCACTGTACTACATTTTCTATAGACACTACTTTTCTCACTCTCTCATCACCAGTTCAATACGTAGGAATCGAATCACAAGTGAAAGCAGAAGTGAGAAACACTTAAAGTATCTTACTATTATCTATCTCGTGCATTGATTTATACAGTAAGGTGCATTAATATTGGGACATTGACAGAACTTTCAAAGTTTGGCCTCTATTCACCACCACAATGGCTTTGAAATGAAACAAACAATATGTGCTTTAACTGCAGACTTTCAGATTTAATTTGAGGGTAATTACATCCAAATCAGGTGAACGGTGTAGGAATTACAACAGTTTCTATATGTGCCTCCCACTTTTTAAGGGGCCAAAAGTAATGGGACAAACTAAACAATCCTAATGTTATGTTCTGGGTTGTTTGTGGACCCGGGGTGGTAGCAGGAGCGATCACAGAAGCAGATTTGAAAATAAAACTAGGATTTTTAATAAGTGATTGAGCAGACATATAATGTGGCAGTAAATAAAAGTCCAGGAATATATAAATGTGCACAAGAGTTCTGTGGTGGGAGAAAAAAAGGGTTAATGTCCAAGTAGAAACAATTAAAGCTGTCCAGGTGTGCAGGTAGTGAAACTGAAAAATCAAGCCAGGTATGCAGGTAGTGAACTGAAGCGCAGGATGTCAGCAGGCTCAGGCACTCAGGTATGGGCAAGGGTGATGGAGGAAGTGGGGTAGTCCAGTGGGAGCTAGGAGCTGACAGGCAGACTGGCAGACAGCGAATTCACAGGAACAGGATAAGCACAGAGAACTCCCTCTCAGCTAGGCTGAGATACACGTTGCACTGGCAAAGAAGGAAGGCACTGACCCTTCCTAAATAATCCATGCCATGCTGTTACTGGCCGGAGGGAACATGTGACTCACCAGGATTGGCCAGCCGCATCACATGGCCTGAAGGCAAGATGGCAGCGCCCAGGCCAAACGGAATGGAGACGCCGCCAGGCCCCACCAGCGCAGAGTGACAACAGGCCCGCACAACAACGCATGCAGCCAAAGCCCCCCGCCAGACACCAGCTGCGCCACCAGACAGCCCGTGCCACAATGACCTCACAGGTAACACTCACCTAGCGCCATGCTGAAATACCCTGGCCGTGACACCTAAATCTAACTTTCACTTTTTAATACTTTGTTGCAAATCCTTTGCAGGCAATTACAGCCTGCATAGACATCACCAGACGCTGGGTTTCATCCCTGGTGATGCTCTGCCAGGCCTCTACTGCAAATGTCTTCAGTTCCTGCTTGTTCTTGGGGCATTTTCCCTTCAGTTTTGTCTTCATCAAGTGAAATGCATGCTCAGTCAGATTCAGGTCAGGGGATTGACTTGGCCATTGCAGAACATTCCACTTTTTATCCTTAAAAAACTCTTTGGTTGCTTTTGCAGTATGCTTTGGGTCATTGTCCATCTGCACTGTGAAGCGCCGTCCAATGAGTTCTGAAGCATTTGACTGAATATGAGCATATAATATTACCCAAAACACTTCAGAATTCATTCTGCTGCTTTTGTGAGCAGTCACATCATCAATAAATACAAGGGAACCAGTTCCATTGGCAGCCATACATGCCCACGCCATGACACTACCACCACCATGCTTCACTGATGAGGTGGTATGTTTTGGATCATGAGCAGTTCCTTTCCTTCTCCATACTCTTCTCTTCCCATCACTGCGGTACAAGTTGATCTTTGTCTCATCTGTCCATAGGATGTTGTTCCAGAATTGTAAAGGCTTTTTTAGATGTTGTTTGGCAAACTCTAATCTGGTCTTTCTGTTTTTGTGGCTCACCAATGGTTTACATCTTGTGGTGAACAATCTATATTCACTGTTGTGAAGTCTTCTCTTGATTGTTGACTTTGACACATATACACCTACCTCCCGGAGAGTGTTCTTGATTTGGCCAACTGTTGTGAAGGGGATTTTCTTCACCATGGAAATAATTCTTCTGTCAACCACAACAGTTGTTTTCCGTGGCCTTCCGGGTCTTTTGGTGTTGCTGAGCTCTCCGGTGCGTTCTTTCTTTTTAAGAATGTTCCAAACAGTTGATTTGGTCACACCTAATGTTTTTGCTATCTCTCTGATGGGTTTGTTTTGATTTTTCAGCCTAATGATGGCTTGCTTCACTGATAGTGACAGCTCTTTGGATCTCATATTGAGAGTTGACAGCAACTGATTCCAAATGCAAATGTCACACCTAGAATCAAGTCCAGACCTTTTACCTGCTTAATTGATAATGAAATAACGAGGGAATAGCCCACACCTGTCCATGAAATAGCTTTTGAGTTGATAGTCCCATTACTTTTGGCCCCTTAAAAAGTGGGAGGCACATATAGAAACCATTGTAATTCCTACACCGTTCACCTGATGTAATTACCCTCAAATTAAATCTGAAAGTCTGCAGTTAAAGCACATCTTGTTTGTTTCATTTCAAAGCCATTGTGGTGGCGAATAGAGGCCAAAATATTAAAATTCTGTAAATGTCCCAATATTTATGGACCTGACTGTATATGATTATATCATTTTTGATCTATAGGGTACTATGCAATAATTAATGTGATACATATTTGTACATCTTGTATTGACATTTTATTGGCTAATCAAACCTTCAGATTCCTGGGTGCAATAATATTTCACAAGGATCCAGTAAATGTTATAGATAATACGCTGTTAATATCTGGGATATGTGCAATATTGAAGATACAGTACATGCAATTCACTGATTAGATGTTAATACCTCACGGATTATGTGCAATGTAACAAACGATCTCACTATTCATACCCCTTTCAGACATACAACCCGGGAAATTTCCTGCTCATACCCGGGAATTTCTCCAGTGCAAAATCCTGGGTATTTGGTCAAGACCCCCCTTTCACACTACAGTGTCTACCGGGGGAATTCCCGGGTAGACCCCTTTCAGACAACAGTAGGGTTTTTCAGAGTTTTACATAGAAAAACAGAGTTTTGTCATTAAAAGTGGACGTTATGCTGGCACACATTAATGAGGTCATGCAAAGGTGGGGATGTGGTATAAGGGGACTGGGAGTTATTGTTATTGAAATAAATACAAACACTTAATATTTGAAAGGTTCAAAAAATGTTTATTTTAATAAAGGCCTTTGTTTTGCATACAAAGTTTGAAAAAGTTACTTCCATATTTCTTACAAAATACAACACAATTCAAAACCAAACAATAGTATCAAAAAAAATAACAGTAAAGTGCACATTTACTTCAGAACATTGTTAAGTGCGCATATAGCTATGAGGCATTAAACAAGCCTTTAAAATAAAAAAAATAGGACCATAATTTTTTGGTAGATCCTTGTTTACACCAACTCAATATCCTATGACAAAAGCAGTAACCATAATATTTTCAACATCGTCATATGAAATATGTCTAGTTAACATCAATAGATATATTTGATCACTACAGTTAAATATTTCTCTAAACTGTAAACGCTGGGTTTTTGTCAGGAGTACGTTCCTGTGACAGAGTATTAGCTGGCAAAGTATCTTTAAATTGACCTTCAAGTACATTATCTAATGTACTATCTGTAAATGTTGAGGATGACTGAGGTGTTTGCGGATGCTTGGATATATGGGATGTAGTTTGGCCAAATGCTGGGGGGGACTTTACTTGTTGCGCATACTGGGATGTTTGGCCAAATGCTGGGGGGTGCTTTGCTTGTTTGTATGTAGTTTTCCCAAATGCTGTGGGGAAATTAGCGTGCTGCCCATACTGTGATGTATGCTCAAATGAGGTGGGAGACTGAGGTTGCTGCACATACTGGGATTGTTCCCCAAATGAGTTTGGATAATTAGCTTGTTGCCCAAAATGGGTGGGTGGTGGAACATGTTTTGGTTTGTAGTGGATTGTGCTCAAGATTTGAGTAAAAAATTTGCGGTTATCGCGACTAAGCCTTTCCTGCATAGCCATCATTTCCTTTAGCAAATGACTCTGCATTTCTCTCTCATTGGCCATGAACCGCTGCAGTCTGGCATCCTCTTGTGTCTGCCATTCCGAATCTAGGTCGTGTAGTTGTTCCCAAAGAATATTTGTCATGGCTTTGGTAGCAACATCAATTTTGCTCTTCTTTTTACGTGTTGGCACTGTGAAAACTGATAGTAAAAGAGAGAAAACATTGAGCAACACATGTAAAAAATATTTCAAACACAAAACAATAAATGGTCCAAATTCAAAAAGCAGCACGTCTGTTTGCATGCGGTGCCCATCCTCCACTACAAGATAAACGCAGAAACAATACTATATGCTAGAAATTTAATGACAACATTACATAGATCAGTGGTTCTCAAACTCGGTCCTCAGGTCGCTTTTTCCAGGCCACCCAGCAGGTGCACAGGTGTGTTCATTACTCACTGACACATTTTAAAAGATCCACAGGTAGAGCTAATTATTTCACTTGTAATTCTGTGAGGAGACCTGGAAAACATGCACTGTTTGGGGTCCTGAGGACCGAGTTTGAGAACCTGTGATGTAGATTAATGCAGCAGAACATAAGTTATTTGATTTAAACTTACTGTTACTGCGTAGGGTGGGCTTGTCTCCCTGGGTCTGTGGCTCAGACTCAGAATCTTGCCTTTGCGTTGGAGAGATCACATCTGTGCCAGTGCTTGGTTCAATGATGATGGTATTAGATGAGTCCTCATCTGCGTCATCTAATAGGACCTGCGATAATGCCGGGCTCTGCTGGCTGCTCTCAGGAGTTTACACAACAACACAAAAGAAGATCGCACCAAGGAAGATAATATCAATATTTGACTATGGGGTGCTACTCCCAGACCCGTAGTATAAATTAATCAAGAAACCAAGAACATGTAGCCATATTCAATTAGAGACGAAGTTTTCGCCTGTCCGACTGTTCGCTTCATTCACCTGTTTCAGAGGCGAATTTATTCCGTGCTCGTCCCCGCTTTTCGCCTAATTCAATTGCAAAACAGGCGAACACGGAAATAGGCGAATGCGGAACAGGTGAAAAGTACTGAAAGAATTGGGGAAATCAGTCTGTACCCCAGAAAAAGATGCACTAACATAGGGAATCAATATAGATGTGTACTAATAGCCCTAATAAAACTATTTTGCGTACTTAAGTTGTGTAAATTGGCTGCTATTAGCGTCTTTGTAAAAGTGGTGAAGAATGGCATAAAGCTGTATTTTTTGGTGAAAATAAGTAGTCCAGACAAATTTGGGGAGCTTGAAAATGGGTGCTAGCATATTCTTATGTCTCTAAAGTGAAGTTTTAAAAACCGTGAAAAATCCACCTGCTGCATGCACCTGCAATCCCAAAAACACCTTACCCATACTTGTGGACCCCCAAGAAGTATTTTTCGCTACTTTTAATGTTTATCCCCCCACTTTTTAAATTTACACCCCAAAAATGACATGTCTTTTTTGGGGTGTTCTTAGGTTTTAGTTTCTGTTTTTTTTTGCGTATTTGTCCTTTGGGGGCTGTCCCAAGGGGTCTGAGTTGTTTCCCCATGTTTGCACCCCAAAATAAAGATTTTGCATTTGTTTTCACCAGCTATTGATTGGAGAATCATTTTTGGAGAATTGTTTCCACTTAGGCGAAATTGTCCTGGAATTGAATTTGGCGAATTTATTTTAGGCAAATTTTTCACAAAAAAAGGCGAATATGGCTTTTCGCCTCTAATTGAATTATGTCCCATTGATTGAATGTTTATATAGAGAAAATATGGTTAAGTGCAGCAAGAAAATGTATCAGTCTACCAGGGAATTGTAAAAAGATACAATGTCTCATATTTCAGCTTCACATCCCACTGACACAACGTGTCTAATTATTTGGAACTTATACAATTGATACACTCATTCAGCTATGTGTGATAATTAAATTCACACTGCTGAATATATTTAAATGGTGAATGCAATTAAGTGTTCAATGACTGTATTAATTCTAATAAAAACGCTCTCATACAATATGAATTAATATATGAGGGAACTCAATTTGTCATCTATATTGGTAGATTGTTCAATAAGAAATAGACAGTAGTTCCAATAATAATTGTACTATGATATATTGAATTAACAATCGTACTGTATTAATTCTTTTATTCATAGCACTGCATCTTAACTATTAATAAACTGTAGGGACTACTGTAATAATCATCCTGCTGATAATAAATTATTCAAAAATTATAATCAAGTACACTCACAATTATTCAGCAGTGTATATATGTTCTAAAGGATTTTACTGCTGTGATATATATAGTAACAATGCTATGATGTCAGTTATCTAATATATAGAAATAACAGGGATCCTGCAGCCGTATTAGAAGGCAGCATGTTTCAACATTATCAATCTTACACTAATACAATATTCAGCCCCACTCGTGGTCAGTATCATATGCGCTATGTGCGCTAACATTTACAGGCTGGTGCACACTGGCAGATAGCAGGGATCACACAGCCGCACTACATGACGGCATATTGTAATTTCATTATTGGTAAACTGAACATCACAACAGTATTCAACCTCCACTCGTGGTCAGTAAGACATGCGCTAGTATGCGCTATTGTTCATGGACCAGTAACTAGACTCAAGCACATGTACATTTATACGGGCATAGTCTTGATGATCACAGCTAGACGCCGACGCGCGTTTCGCTGTAGCTTTATCAGAGAGGCAAGCCGACCGCTGCCTTTCCCGGTTCTTTTATATGTGGAACAACCAATCCCTGTCAGTATTGTTTTTCAAAGACAGAAATACAAGTCTTTGATTGGTAGTCATACATCCCATTATTGCTGACTCCTTATACATCAGTATAACCCATAATTGGACAGAAATGAAAATAATAATAGTAAAAATAAAAATACAAATCATCTTAAACCTACTGAAATATACATATGTGTACACATATTATCCAAAATACACTAAATGTCTGATGATCAAATAATAAATAAATATACTATTTTACATTATCATATAGACAAATATTAATTATAAATCAGCTAAGATAAATACATATATAAGTAAATACATATACATACATACACAAATACAAACACAACTACACACACACATATACATACACCTAAAACATATACATAAAAATATACTTATATAATTAATAAATTAACATAAACTATGAATAAATAAATACAAATATGATCCATAATGTGTTGAAATTGCTGAATGTCAAAAATATTATACTGAATATTGTGTAAAGTGCATAAATAGTGCATAAAGTGAATATAAATGTGTCAATATATATCTACACAATAAGTGTCATAATATCTTAAATAAAATTTTATAGTATTACAATACTTTATTTAAATGAATAAAAGGTGCAATATAATATTACTGTAAATTTAACCAATATGGAAATATAAGTACCTTGATAGCGCTGATTGTGAATACACCTTTGATAGTCGGGATATATTAATAAATTACCCCACAGTATAAAATTATACCAATTTATTCATATTATACACAATAAACATAAAATAAACACACAATTTTTACATAGAAGAGAAAAGGGTTCCACAATAAGCTTCTCACCCAAACATGGTGCTGCGGTGGGCAAATGCTAATTTAGCAATGGGTCCCGGGCCTCAATAGCTCGGCACCACCACAGATAGTGTATTTGGTCCAAAAAGCGTGATAGGGTTCCCAAATAAGTGTCCCTCCTGTTCTTCATATAATCACCTCGTTGCTGAAGAACAGGAGGGACACTTATTTGGGAACCCTATCACGCTTTTTGGACCAAATACACTATCTGTGGTGGTGCCGAGCTATTGAGGCCCGGGACCCATTGCTAAATTAGCATTTGCCCACCGCAAATGAGGATTTAATTTCAACGTCATCCCAATCTTTAATTTAATCAAAGGCTCTTTTTTCATCCCTATTTAGATTGAATTCTCTATGTTTTTCAGACATGACTAAATCTAACTCCCTAGATACCAATTTTACATATACCTCTACTTGTGGACAGATTTTCATATCTGGTGTGAATGTTGATTGTTTTTTGAGAATAGGTCTTTTATGGCAAGGGTCAGTGTAGCTCATAGTACTTTCCTCAGCTAAATCTTCCAACATCATAAGTGCATTTTCATCTTCTTTATCCAAAATAATAGAGGAATATTCCAATGAGGTTTCAGAGTGGTGATCCATTCTTCTTTTGAAAAATTTGTGTAGGAGTAGTTTACGTGCGAAGAGGTTTACATCTTTCTCCCATTCAAACCTATCCAGGTTTTTCATTGGTGAAAAAGATAACCCTTTGCTTAACAAAGAAATGTGTTCTTCACTCAGAGTTCTATTTGATAAATTTACAATTCTAAGTGTATCTAACTGTTTATCTATCTCCTGAAATTCCTCCTCTGTCTCTGAGGCATTTCTTCCCACTTGGATTTGTTGTTTCTTTGTCTTAAATCTCTGACCCACTCTACGTGTTTTTTTGTATTTATTCCTATAGGTTCCTCCACAATTTCTGTGTCTCTCCCTAAAAAACTTCTCCCTCCAAAGGAAGTATTTTGTGCCTCATTATCTGAAGATTCAACTTGGTTGAATAGGTAGCTACTGGTTCCTGTCTTTTCCTACCCATTTCTTTATTCCATCTAAAAATTAAATTTTGTGAATAGTCATTTTTGTCTCTTGAAAATTTCCTTCTCTTCTGCTCTATGATAAGTTTCTCATTCTGATATAATTCACTTTTAAATTTTTCAAATGTCTTCTGGAATTTTTCTAGGTTCTCCAATGTTTTTAACTTTTCTCCTAACTTCTCTATTTCTTTAGTATATTCATCAAACATTATAGTATCATGCTTAATTAGCACTTGCATCAATTCCTGAGTGCATTTCAATAGGACTCCTTCCCATTCTTTCTTAAGATCTTCTGTTGCCAGATCATATGCTGGAAAGACCTTAGGTCTTAGACCTCTCGGAGTAAGATTATGTTTAATATAACTTTCGAAAGTCGTTCTATTCCAGAAGGTTTTAGTCTGTTTCATCCAAAAGAATTTTAATTGAAAAAGATCATCAAGCCAGTTATCACCAGTCCCTAACGACGTATTGTCCATAAATATTTGATCTTTATTGTCATTCATCTGGATTTGTCTATTATCTATTTCTCTAGAGATACTAAAAGTTGGATTACTGATGTTGAGATTAGATTTTGAGAGAGATTTTAAGGAATCTTCAAAAGCAATAAAGGGATTTTAATTTAATTATTATATTAAATTAAATAGGAGAATAGGCTTATGGTCGGTATTCAAATAAATAATGTTAATATTTTATTCAATAAATGTGTTTTTAGTTATAGTCCTTGTGCTGACCTTGAAAACTGCACAGACACAGTAGAAGAATTTACACAACAACACAAAAGAAGATCGCACCAAGGAAGATAATATCAATATTACATTCATGCAAAATAACCCATCTTATTAATAGAAATAGCTCAATTGCATATTTGACTATGGGGTGCTACTCCCAGACCCGTAGTATAAATTAATCAAGAAACCAAGAACAAGGGGTCCTTACTTAGGAATGCATCAAAAGTTGCATGGACGTAATGTTATAAAACTTAACCTTTAATAATAAATATTAATAAACAAACAGTTACAAACAAATTCAGCAAAATAAAATAGGTATAGATAAATAGAGAAAATGTTCAAGCAAAGAAAGTATTAAAATAAATGCTGTGATTACCACTATGTCCCATTGATTGAATGCTTATATAGAGAAAATATGGTTAAGTGCAGCAAGAAAATGTATCAGTCTACCAGGGAATTGTAAAAAGATACAATGTCTCATATTTCAGCTTCACATCCCACTGACACAACGTGTCTAATTATTTGGAACTTATACAATTGATACACTCATTCAGCTATGTGTGATAATTAAATTCACACTGCTGAATATATTTAAATGGTGAATGCAATTAAGTGTTCAATGACTGTATTAATTCTAATAAAAATGCTCTCATACAATATGAATTAATATATGAGGGAACTCAATTTATCATCTATATTGGTAGATCGTTCAATAAGAAATAGACAGTAGTTTCAATAATAATTGTACTATGATAGATTGAATTAACAATCGTACTGTATTAATTCTTTTATTCATAGCACTTCATCTTAACTATTAATAAACTGTAGGGGCTACTGTAATAATCATCCTGCTGATAATAAATTATTCAAAAATTATAATCAAGTACACTCACAATTATTCAGCAGTGTATATATGTTCTAAAGGATTTTACTGCTGTGATATATATAGTAACAATGCTATGATGTCAGTTATCTAATATATAGAAATAGCAGGGATCCTGCAGCCGTATTAGAAGGCAGCGTGTTTCAACATTATCAATCTTACACTAATACAATATTCAACCCCACTCGTGGTCAGTGTCATATGCGCTATGTGCGCTAATGTTTACAGGCTGGTGCACACTGGCAGATAGCAGGGATCACACAGCCGCACTACATGACGGCATATTGTAATTTCATCATTGGTAAACTGAACATCACAACAGTATTCAACCCCCACTCGTGGTCAGTAAGACATGTGTTAGTATGCGCTATTTTTCACGGACCAGTAACAAGACTCAAGCACATGTACATTTATACGGGCATAGTTTTGATGATCACAGCTAGATGTCGACGCGCGTTTCACTGTAGCTTTATCAGAGAGGCAAGCCGACCGCTGCCTTTCCTGGTTCTTTTATATGTGGAACAACCAATCCCTGTCAGTATTGTTTTTCAAAGACAGCAATACAAGTCTTTGATTGGTAGTCATACATCCCATTATTGCTGACTCCTTATACATCAGTATAACCCATAAGTGGACAGAAATGAAAATAATAATAGTAAAAATAAAAATACAAATCATCTTAAACCTACTGAAATATACATATGTGTACACATATTATCCAAAATACACTAAATGTCTGATGATCAAATAATAAATAAATATACTATTTTACATTATCATATAGACAAATATTAATTATAAATCAGCTAAGATAAATACATATATAAGTAAATACATATACATACATACACAAATACAAACACAACTAAACACACATATACATACACCTAAAACATATACATAAAAATATACTTATATAATGAATAAATGAACATAAACTATGAATAAATAAATACAAATATGATCCATAATGTGTTGAAATCCAACTCAAAATTATTTGAAGTTATATCAGAATATGATTACAAATGCATTTAAAGAAGGAGTGATTAACAGATTTTGAATTTTTACGGGTGGATAACCCCAAAACTGCAACATTTTATTTGCTACCCAAAATACATAAGAATGAACAGAATCCCCCAGGATGTCCAATAGTGTCTGGCACTGGAAGCCTTGGAGAGAAAGCCAGTAAGTTTGTAGACAAACATTTGAGAAGACATTTGACACAACTACCATCTTATTTACGTGATACAATGGATTTGTTGGGAAATATAGATGGTATCTCCCTTAATAAAAACACCATACTTTCCAACTGTGATGTAGAAAGCTTATATACGAGCATTAATCATGACTCAGGATTACAAGCGGTGAGGTATTTTTGGAATATGGAGAGGAGAGATGATGAATTTAATACTTTTATTTTAAAACTATTGAATTTTATCCTGACAAAAAATTACTTCATATTTAATGAGAAACATTACTTGCAGGTATGGGGAACTGCAATGGGCAGTACATGTGCCCCGACATATGCTAATTTATATTTAGGCTGGTGGGAGCAGGAGGTGGTCTTCTCAGAAGATAATTCTTTATATACAGACAGATTGATTATGTGGTTCAGATTCATAGATGACATTTCCATCATTTGGGAAGGAGAAGAGAATGGTCTAATAGAATTTATTAATATACTGAATAATAACACCTTGAATTTGAGATTAACTGCGGAAATAAACCCTGTACAGGTACAATTTTTGGATCTTACTATTCAAATTAATGATAAAGGACACTTAGTTACAGATGTCTTTAGGAAAAAAACAGCAACTAACAGCATCCTACATTATCAAAGTTCTCATTTCCCAGCTACGAAAAAGAGCGTTCCCAAAGGGGAATTTCTCAGAATGAAAAGGAATTGGAAGAAAATTTTCAGAAAAGAGCCAAGGAATTGGAAGGAAGATTAAAATCTTGTGGTTATAGTAATCAGATCATAAAAAAAAGTATATCAAGAGACCCAATTGAAAAATAGGGACACACTTCTATATCAGAATGATATTGGTGGAAAAAAGGAACAAAACAACCAATAAGATTTGTGGGCACCTTTTGTAAGCAATGGAAGAGCTTACAGAATGCCCTTCAAAAACATTTACATGTACTTAAAACGGATGAGGACCTGGCAGCAGCTCTAGGCCCGACAATTAATATCAGTTGGAGGAGATCACAAAATCTTAAGGATTGTTTAACACATGGTCACTTTGAGATTAAGAAGAAATCAAAAGAAAAAAACACTAGCTCCCATAAATGTGGGCATTGTAAAGCCTGTGAGTTTATGGTAAAAATATATTACTATGTAAACAGATATGGAAAGAGATGTGAGATAAGAGACTTCATTAACTGTTCAACATTGGGAGTTATATATTGTTTGATTTGCCCCTGTGAAAAGTTATATGTCGGGATGACAAAGAGACAACTGAAAAAGAGGGTTTTGGAACATGTGTCGAACATCAATAATGCGTACAGGGATAACAGCAGGATGAAAACTTTAACCAGTGTAGCCAGACACTTCCTGCATTACCATCAAGGCAGGAGCAATGGGTTAATTACATTTGGGATGGAGAAAATAAATCTTGGTCTAAGAGGAGGTGATATAACTCAAGAACTCCTCAAGAAAGAAGCTAGACAGATATTTTTGATGAATAGTGTCACGCCATTTGGACTTAATGAAAATATTAATTTCTCAATGTTTCTGTAGAGGTGATGATTATTCATATAATGTTAAATACCTTCATGATTGAGATGCTGAAAGGGTTCTTCTTTTATTTATTTTTTATATGAATGTGTGTACATATATTTTATGCTAATTTACACTTTTTTAATAAATGTTTCATGTAGGGCATATTTTTATAATTTAGGAGTATGTATTAATTGCACTAATTATGTGAAAACACTGTTGTACTCTTTTATTTATATTTATTTTTATATCTATATTTACTTAGAATATTTTGACACCATTTTATTGGTTAAATTTACAGTTAACAATTGAAGAATAAGTTAAGCTTTGGTGCGCAAAAACAATCTTGCTGCTTCAAGGATACTAAAAAATGGAGTAATACCAGCTCCACATATAGACTGATATAGAAATATAAGTACCTTGATAGCGCTGATTGTGAATACACCTTTGATAGTCGGGATATATTAATAACTTACCCCACAGTATAAAATGATACCAATTTATTCATATTATACACAATAAACACAATAAACATAAAATAAACACACAATTTTTACATAGAAGAGAAAAGGGTTCCACAATAAGCTTCTCACCCAAACATGGTTCTGCGGTGGGAAAATGCTAATTTAGCAATGGGTCCCGGGCCTCAATAGCTCGGCACCACCGCAGATAGTGTATTTGGTCCAAAAAGCGTGATAGGGTTCCCAAATAAGTGTCCCTCCTGTTCTTCAGCAATGAGGTGATTATATGAAGAACAGGAGGGACACTTATTTGGGAACCCTATCACGCTTTTTGGACCAAATACACTATCTGTGGTGGTGCCGAGCTATTGAGGCCCGGGACCCATTGCTAAATTAGCATTTGCCCACCGCAGCACCATGTTTGGGTGAGAAGCTTATTGTGGAACCCTTTTCTCTTCTATGTAAAAATTGTGTGTTTATTTTATGTTTATTGTGTATAATATGAATAAATTGGTATCATTTTATACTGTGGGGTAATTTATTAATATATCCCGACTATCAAAGGTGTATTCACAATCAGCGCTATCAAGGTACTTATATTTCCATATTGGTTAAATTTACAGTAATATTATATTGCACCTTTTATTCATTTAAATAAAGTATTGTAATACTATAAAATTTTATTTAAGATATTATGACACTTATTGTGTAGATATATATTGACACATTTATATTCACTTTATGCACTATTTATGCACTTTACACAATATTCAGTATAATATTTTTGACATTCAGCAATTTCAACACATTATGGATCATATTTGTATTTATTTATTCATAGTTTATGTTAATTTATTAATTATATAAGTATATTTTTATGTATATGTTTTAGGTGTATGTATATGTGTGTGTGTAGTTGTGTTTGTATTTGTGTATGTATGTATATGTATTTACTTATATATGTATTTATCTTAGCTGATTTATAATTAATATTTGTCTATATGATAATGTAAAATAGTATATTTATTTATTATTTGATCATCAGACATTTAGTGTATTTTGGATAATATGTGTACACATATGTATATTTCAGTAGGTTTAAGATGATTTGTATTTTTATTTTTACTATTATTATTTTCATTTCTGTCCAATTATGGGTTATACTGATGTATAAGGAGTCAGCAATAATGGGATGTATGACTACCAATCAAAGACTTGTATTTCTGTCTTTGAAAAACAATACTGACAGGGATTGGTTGTTCCACATATAAAAGAACCGGGAAAGGCAGCGGTCGGCTTGCCTCTCTGATAAAGCTACAGTGAAACGCGCGTCGGCGTCTAGCTGTGATCATCAAGACTATGCCCGTATAAATGTACATGTGCTTGAGTCTAGTTACTGGTCCATGAACAATAGCGCATACTAGCGCATGTCTTACTGACCACGAGTGGGGGTTGAATACTGTTGTGATGTTCAGTTTACCAATAATGAAATTACAATATGCCGTCATGTAGTGCGGCTGTGTGATCCCTGCTATCTGCCAGTGTGCACCAGCCTGTAAATGTTAGCGCACATAGCGCATATGATACTGACCACGAGTGGGGCTGAATATTGTATTAGTGTAAGATTGATAATGTTGAAACATGCTGCCTTCTAATACGGCTGCAGGATCCCTGTTATTTCTATATATTAGATAACTGACATCATAGCATTGTTACTATATATATCACAGCAGTAAAATCCTTTAGAACATATATACACTGCTGAATAATTGTGAGTGTACTTGATTATAATTTTTGAATAATTTATTATCAGCAGGATGATTATTAAAGTAGCCCCTACAGTTTATTAATAGTTAAGATGCAGTGCTATGAATAAAAGAATTAATACAGTACGATTGTTAATTCAATATATCATAGTACAATTATTATTGGAACTACTGTCTATTTCTTATTGAACGATCTACCAATATAGATGATAAATTGAGTTCCCTCATATATTAATTCATATTGTATGAGAGCGTTTTTATTAGAATTAATACAGTCATTGAACACTTAATTGCATTCACCATTTAAATATATTCAGCAATGTAAATTTAATTATCACACATAGCTGAATGAGTGTATCAATTGTATAAGTTCCAAATAATTAGACACGTTGTGTCAGTGGGATGTGAAGCTGAAATATGAGACATTGTATCTTTTTACAATTCCCTGGTAGACTGATACATTTTCTTGCTGCACTTAACCATATTTTCTCTATATAAGCATTCAATCAATGGGACATAGTGGTAATCACAGCATTTATTTTAATACTTTCTTTGCTTGAACATTTTCTCTATTTATCTATACCCATTTTATTTTGCTGAATTTGTTTGTAACTGTTTGTTTATTAATATTTATTATTAAAGGTTAAGTTTTATAACATTACGTCCATGCAACTTTTGATGCATTCCTAAGTAAGTACCCCTTGTTCTTGGTTTCTTGATTAATGCTCTCAGGAGTTGTTGAAGGTGTGCATGTCATTGTTGCAGATAGTGTCCCAGCATCACTTGAAGAAGATAGAGCAATGGGGTTGCATAGTGCTGTATGCCCAAAAGCCGAAGTGCATAAATCGTATAAGGCCCACTCCATCCTTCCCACACCACTGCGATTACGATTGTGGTCATGGACCTTTGTGTATTGTTTCTTTAGGCTCTTCAGCTTATTAAGGACTTGCTGCTGTGTCTTCACAATACCCCGGGTGGCCAGGATTTTGGCAATGTTGCAATAGATCATGGCATTTTTAACAGTGCCTGTGATTTGAACTTTTATTTCCTCCTCTCCCCTCACATGTTGCGAACCTATCTGAAACTGTTGCAGCACCAAATCTGCCTTGTAGCACTGCACAGGCTTCTTAGCGCTATGTTTAGCGTTTATATGGCATCTGCCCTCCACTGTCTGGCTGTTGCTGATGACCTCATCAACAGGCAGCAGCGTCTGGCCAATTAGGAGCTGTTTGGTGAAGCCCGGGAGTAAATTCCCGGGTAGCACCATTCAGACAGAAGCAGGGTAATTTCCCGGGACTTAAGTCCCGGGAAAAACCCTAGTCGATTGCAGGGGCGGCTACCCGGGAACGTGTTCCCGGGTAGGCACCTTTCAGACAGACGCGGCTACCCGGGAATTTAGCTGAGGCAGGCCAAATTCCCGGGAATCTCGACAAGTCTGAAAGGGGTATTAGTGACCCATAGGCAATTGTGCAATTACTGATGTCAGATATTCTGTGCACTTATGTATTGATCCAAGTTTGTGACTGCATGGAACATATACAAACTGTTGAATGCATAAATGATCAATATGAATAACTTATGCTCATGATATTGTAATTACGTCTCAGTTTTGTCTGAGCTTAATGGAACACGTGAATTTACAGTATAATCCATCCATTGAACATTTATGATTGGAGGGAAATTCCTAGATACATAGATTACTATAATACCTAGGAGTATCATTATCGTGTTAAATATTTTTCACCTTTATTTATTTATATCTATCTTATACAAGTAGGTAATAAAAAGTTTTAATTATTATAACCTTTACACCAGTATTCAAGAGTGCCCCAAAATGGAATTTTTCTTTTTTGCCTTTGCAATATACACTAATAGATATATAAGTATATTCATTTCAGGGATCACCACCAACATATTGTTATTTACATGACCATTAACCCAGCATAATAGCGCATTACAGTTGTTTCATAGATTATCACATATCTATATAAATAAACAATTTTCCTGTGCAGGGTCTCATTTCCCATTCCCCCTTCCTTTTATATAGGGTTTCTACATCTATCTATCTATCTATCTATCTATCTATCTATCTATCTACAGTCTCTCACTCTCTGGGGGTTTCTACATCTATCTATCTGTCACGTTTGACTTCGGGATATCCCCTACTGAGGGGGTGAAAGCTGAGGTCCCATGTTGAGGGAGAAATCGGAGGCGTGGGGCCTGTATATACAATCTCCTCATCCATGAATATTGGATGTTGGCGAGACCTGCCCAAAGACTCGTAGTCTAACCTGCTGAGAGGTGTTCACCAGTGACCCCTCCAAACGGGATATGGGTTTAAGCTGCACCCAGCAGGCAGGTCGCAGCCCTTTGGTCAGGTATCCGATACCCATGGGAATAGAGATAATACAACAATGGCCCAAGAGATATACTTCAGGAATAAGGAGAAACAAGGAGTTGGTATTTGTAATTGTACACAGTTAAAGGGTTTTTGATGCATTGCTGCACAAAGAGGTGGCACTTGTAAATGCATGCAGACACTGCGTGTTTGACACACTGCTGCACCAAGGGGTGGCACTTGTAACTGCACTCAGGCAAGGTGTTTTGACACACTACTGCACCAAGAGGTGGCACTTGTAAATGCACGCAGGCAAGGTGTTTTGACGCACTGCTGCACAAGGAGGCTGGTACTTGTATGGCACACAGGCAGGATATTCGGATGCACTGTTGCACAATGAGATGGCACTTGTATGGCACACACACAGGCAAGATGTTGAGATGTACTGTTGCACAAGGAGATGGCACTTGCATGGCACATAGGCAAGATGTTCAGATGCACTGTTGCACAAGGAGATAGTCACATAGAGACTTGAGGGTATCACAATAAGGGAACCTGGAACAAGGTGCTGGCAAGTATACACAAGGTAGCAACAATGTTGTACAGACAACTTCCAGCTGTCCAGAGGCTGGTTATATACCCAGAGGTAGCAGATCATTGGTGGATAGCACAAGCTGACAACCACCATGCTACCATTGGGAAAAGGGTAGTCAGGTGATGAGGACTGTCATGGCTGCATCCATGACGGCAACCGCAGCAACCAAGGCATAGCACAGCTCATGGATGTCCACATGGCCCCTAGGCATAATGCTCAGCATGCCACTCACCACCGCACCTGACGTCTGACAACACGAGGGATCAGGGGAAGCCGGCACTGTGGTGAGTAATGGCTGATTCTAGGCGGTAACCTGACAGTACCCCCCCCTTTCAGAGTGAACTCCGGACACCCATAAGGTTTACTAGGAAATCTTCTGTGGAAGTTCGAACAAGCAAAGGTGCATGGACATCCAAGGCCTTAATCCAAGTCCATTTTTCAGGTCCGTACTCTTTCCAATCAATCAGATATTGAAGGCAATTAGAGCGATGCCGAGAATCAAGGATTCAACTCCCTGGAGAGTTTGTACTTGAGGAGTCTTGGGTGGAGAACACTGAAATCCATTAAGAACCAATGGTCATAGCAAGGAAACATGAAAGGTGTTGGAGATTCTCAACTGCGGAGGGAGTTCCAATTTATAGACCACAGGGTTGATGACCTTTAGAATACAATATGGTCCGATGAAGAAAGGGGAAAGTTTCATACTTGGAACCTTAACACGAATATTCTTGGAAGAGAGCCATACCCTGTCTCCAACCTTCAGAAGGGGAATGGCGAGACGTTTCCGATCAGCAAATTTCTTTTAGTTAGAAGTCTTTTTCAAAGAGCAATGAATATCTTTCCATAAAGTTGAGAAAGAATCAACAAGACTCGTGACAGCAGGAAGTTCCATTGGTGGTAATTCTTGGAAATTTGGCACCCCTGGATGTTTACCATACACTGTAAGGAATGGAGTGGAATTTGAAGAGCAATGGTATCTGAAATTGTGAGCAAATTCTGGCCAGGGTAATAAATTGACCAAATCATCTTGCGAAGAGGACACAATGAGTCTCCAACTCCTGATTCACCCTTTACATTTGGCCATTGGTTTGAGGGTGATAGGCAGACCAAAATTTCAATTTAATTCCACAAGAAGCACAGAGAGCCCTCTCTCTAGGCAAGCCATGAAGTCGAAAGATTTCTCGAATTAATATCTTTGCTAGTTGAGGAGCAGAAGGAAGTCCGACTAAAGGGATAAAGTGGGCCATCTTGGAAAAATGGTCGACTACAACCCAAATAGTATTGAGACCCTTGGAGGGTGGTAATTCAATAAAATCCATTGAGAGATGAGTCCAAGGGGCGTCCGGCATAGATAGAGGGCGCAGTGGACCAACAACTTTGTTACAATTGGATTTATGTTGGGTACATCTGGCACAAGACACAATAAAATTTCAAACATCCTCCCTCATAGTGGGCCACCAGTAAGAACGCAGTAAAAATTTGAATGTTTTGAGAATGCACAAGTGACCAGCAAAAAGAGAAGCATGAGCCCATGTCAATAATTTTTACAGTAATTGAGGAACTACAAAAATCTTGCCAGAGGGATGAGACAGGATTTGAGTGGGAGCAAAGACAAGAGGATCGAATATCGTCTGACCTTGTGGTTGATCCTCTTCTTCCAAAGGAGACAAAAAGGATCGAGAGAGAGCATCAGCCTTTTTATTCAAGCCTCCAGGTTAAAATTGAAGCTTGAAATCAAACCGGGAGAAGAAGAGGGACTAGTGAGCCTGTCTGGCATTTAAACGATGGGCAATCTGAAGATAAACCAAGTAATTGTGATCCGTGGTAATGGTAACTGGAAATTTCGCACCAGCCAAGATGTGTCTCTATTCTTCCAAGGCTAGGCGCATAGCTAGAAGCTTATGGTCTCTAATGGCATAACTCTTCTCAGCTGGAGAGAACTTGTGAGAGAAGAATCCACATGGATGATTCTTCCCATCATCAGCCAGTTTGTGATAGCACTGCTCCTACACCTATGGAGGAAGCATCTACCTCCAAAATAAAAGGTTTCTTGAGTTGTGGCTGGCGTAGTATCAGAGCTGTGTAAAAAGCAGTTTTAAGATTTTGAAAAGCTGCTATAGCTGTAAGTGACCAATGAGATGGATTCAAACCTTTCTTTGTGAGAGCCGTGATAGGCACAACCACTGTGGAAAAATTAAAAATAAATCTTCTATAATAATTGGAGAAACCCCAAAATCATAGAATCGCTTTTAAAGAAGTTGGCTGAGGCCGTTCCTGGATGGCTTTTAACTTGTCTGGATCCATCTTTAAAGAACTCCCAGAAATGATGTGCCCCAGAAATGGCACAGAGGGCTGCTCGAAGAGACACTTGGATATCTTCCCATATAGACTGTAGTCACAAAGGCAAGACAGAACTTCCCAGGCATGAAGTCAGAGAGATTGTAAATCCTCAGAAATGATTAGTATATCATCGACATAGACTACCACAAATTTGTAAAGGACCTGTCTAAAAATCTCATTGATATATCCCTGAAAGACTGCCGGAGCATTGCATAGGCCAAATGGCATCACCAAGTATTCGAAATTGCCATCACATGCATTAAACGTGGTTTTCCACTCATCTCCAGATTTAATGCGGATCACGTTGTAGGCCCCACAGAGATCCAGTTTAGTAAGTATATGAGCTCCACGAACTTTATTAAAAGTTCAGTGATGAGGGGCAACGTATACCAGTTTTTAATAGTAATTGCATGTAGTCCTCTGTAAATAAATTCAGGGTCTAAGCCCTCCGTCCTTCTTTTCAACAAAGAAAAAACCTGCTCCTGCAGGAGAAAAAGGTCTGATAAATCCCTTGGAAAGATTTTCCTTAATATACTCAAATATGGCTACCATCTCTCGCACAGAAAGAGAGTAGATTCGACCTCTAGGAGGCATTTTCCCAAGAATTAGCTCAATGCTACAATTCCAAGAGTGATGAGGAGGTAATTTATCTGCAGACTGCTCATTAAACACATCAGCAAAGTCCAGGTACACTTCCGGCAAACGAGGATCAGAAAGAACTTCCAATTGATTGAAGACTGGCGAAGATTTCACTGAGAATTGATGGGTATGCTCAGGTACTACACGATATAGACATTGGTGGAAACAGTTTTGACCCCAAGCGAGGACTTGCATGGTAGACCAGTTCAACGTAGGATTGTGTTTTTTAAGCCAGGATAAACCAAGGACCAATTCATAAGAGGATCTGGGAAGGACTAGGAATTCCAGCTTCTCTTAATGAAGGCAGTCAATTTGAAGAGACACTGAGTGTGTAATAAACGAAATTGGATTCCCCAAAATTACACTGCCGTCCACTTTTCAGAGAGCTAGTTTGCTGGGAAGAGGAATGACCGGTATACCCAGAGAATGTGCCAAGGAGTCTGAAATAAAATTCCCAGCTGCTCCAGAATCACCTAAGGCCTTCAGTTCTTTTGTCTTTGCCTTGTAGGAAAGAGACACTGTTTATAGACTATCCATTAAATGGGATGGCTTGATCAGTACCCCTAACTGGATGCTCCCAGAACCAGTTACGGTCTTGTGTTTCCCAAAACGAGAGAACAATTCTTGTCAATATAGGACTGCTTTTGAGGAAACGACAATTGACGAGAAATGCATCAAGCCTGTCCCTTCTGTTTTATGCTGCACAGAGGACTGAGATTTACACACTGCACACCACGCTTGGTTGCAGTTCTATGCTACAGGATATCCCAGCTGAGGGCCTGATTCAGACATGCTCGCAAGCGTATAGCGCTCGCAAGCGGGTCGATGGTGGCCCAGTGCGCATGCGCGAGCCCCTCCTGCTGCATTCCCATAATTGTAAGGATCACAATTGCAAAGCTGCCTGCATGCAGCTTTGCAATTGCGGTCCTTGCTGAATCAGGCCCTGAAATGCGTCTGTGCTCCTGAATCAGACCTTGTCATCTGTGGTGGATGTGCTTGGCTGTCTGGATCGCTGCTCATCTTAAACGTCTGTCCTGCCATTATCAAATGACCTGGATAATAATACACTCCCATTACCAAAAGCTGCACTCTAGCTCAAGGCCCACACTCTAAGGACTGGAGAAAATACCCATATTTGAGGTGTCCATTTTTTAACTGGCAATATAAACTACATACATGTTAGATATCACTTCACATTCTGTTTTTATAATTCACTTTTAATTAATGTAATAAAAGTTACATATTAGGACATACTGCTTATTTGAGTTCCCCACTTTAGAATACTACCCCTTTTTTTTCTTCTTGCATGTGATATTTATTCTATGCACCTCCCATGTGAAATGAATTATATATTTATTAGACCATATATATGGGTGCAGTTTATTATAATATGCAAAGAATTTAACTGCTCTTGTGCGGGTACTAAATTCCCTTTTTCTTTGTACTGCCATTATCAAAGGCAGTACACAAAACCCAAACCTGTTTCCGTTACATGATGTTATCACTGTACACCTCGACAAGTTGGCGATTAATTTCAGCTGCTGATGTGCCTTTTAGATGCAGAAATCTGATCACACTATGCACCACAATGTTTGACCATGGTTCCGCCAGTCCAGCTATCTTACAACTGGTGTTGGGACAGTATGACTGATATGAGGCGCATTCTAACAGCGGTGAAGGGAATCAGTGGTCTACCTGCTCTGTCAAGGCGGGAACTTAGCTGGCCCAGCGACAGAGGGGGACTAGGGGCTAATCTGTACTGACCCCAAGGTCCTAGGGGGCCCTGGAATGTAACCAATGCCTGCACTGCTGCTGATCAGCAGGTTGCAGACATATATGGGGCTCTGGCTGATCAGCAACGTAGCGGTTCGAAGTCTACCCAGAGTGGGAGCTGCTGTATTGCACCGGCAGTGTCATGACGCACTGCTGAAAGACTGAGCTTAAAGCTGCAGTGGGCAGCCAGAAGACATAACAGCGATGTGCTCACGATCCGACATCATGTACGATTTACCCTGAACTCCCCGGCAGTCGTGAGCATGATTAAGTCAAAAAAGCTGCCAATTTGATTCATGATTTCACAATCTATCGTGAATCGTGTCGGAAGTCCAAATCATGAGATTGTGCCCGATAGATCGTGAGTTTAACAAACAACACACGAGGATCCCCACGATTGTTGGGAAATGTAAATAATGTTTAAACAGGCTAGTTTGAACGGGCATAAGTATGGCACCATGTGTGTAGTGACCTTGTCCAACCAGCGTCATCACCACCGTATACCATACAGCAGCACCTATTGGGAGTCATAAAATTTGGTGATAGTACAGGCAACAATAATAATAAAAAAAAACATAAAAATTATGAGTAACGGGGCAAATCTTCCTCTGACTGCAGCAGAGCACTATAAATGGTCTGGCTTGTGGGCGGGGTACTGGGTGGGGGAGTAACCTCCAACTGGGCTGGGGGGGCCTCACATATACGATTGGGGCAGGCGAATATAGAAGTGGATCTGCAATGTAAGTAGAGTCATGTAAATTGCTTTTGAGTGACCTAATTAATAGCTCATATACGAGCCTGTGGAAATTTATCTTAGTTGGTTCATCCATTTTTCGCATTCTACTATTAATATGCGCTGTGAAATCGTCGATATCATCCGGCTGTTTCTGACAGATGCATTCTGCTTGTTGGAGAAATATGTCCTCCTGTTCAAAGTACTCCTGCTGCTTTTTCCCGTTTTTTTATTTTTTGTTGGGGAGGTGTGGAACATGATGGTGGGTGTTGAATGCTTGCTGGCACTGGGGAAGAATTTTCCACCTCGCTGTCCCCGATCAAACTTAGGTCCGGCGAGGAGGACACTTGGGTGGGAGTCTATATAGGAAAAAAAATGGAGAAACTATATTATAGTCATGTTTTTAACCCATTTTTTGCTATTTTTCTAGTTTCCAAACACCGTGGAGGAGTGGAAGAGCATTGCTGAAGAGTTTGAACAATATTGGAATTTCCCTAACTGCAGAGGAGCCATCAATGGAAAACAGATCCGCATCAACCCACCTGCCAACACCGGATCATATTACTACAACTACAAAGGCTTCTTCAGCATCGTTCTCATGGCAGTGGTGAATGCCAACTACGAATTTTTGTTTGTGGAAGTTCGCAAGAATGGCCGTGCTTGGGATGGTGGGTCCTTCAAACAGACTGCTTTCTACCAGAGACTCACCAACAAAACCCTCAACTTGCGGTCACTGGACGAGACACAGCACGGCCTAAATTATGTTTTTGTTGCAGACGAGACTTTTGCTTTACATGAACATGTGATGAAGCCATTTGCACAGAGGGGCCTGACCAGAGAGAAGAGGATCTACAACTACCGTCTATCCTGGGCACGGCGCATTGTGGAAAATGCGTTTGGAATACTGAGCAACCGCTTACGCATTTTCCACACCACCATAAACCTACGTGTGGACAAGATAGACTGGGTTGTGATGGCGTGCTGTGTGCTGCATAACTTTATGCGAAGTAAAACAACACAACGGGGACCAGTCACAGCAAAGCCTGAAGATGCAGGACATCAGTGTCTGCACCACCAATTTTAACAACATCAACCGCACATGCCAAAGAAGTGAGGGAGTATTATATGGCCTATTTCAACGGACCAGGAGCGGTGCCATGGCAGGAGGACTGTCTGTGAACTAACTAACTACAGTGGACATTTGGGATTATTCTAATTAAAAAAAAAGATTTGGGTTTATGAACTGTGTTGCAATTTACTAAAATCTCCTCAGACGGTCCACTCACTTCTGCCGCCTCCTCTTCTCCCTCTAGTTTGGCCATCAGGATGAAAGACTGGCATTGTTGCTCCTGATTGCTGATGAAGCTTATCAAGTGATAGTACCACAGCGTTAGATGATACACGTAGTCCGTGCCTGCTCCGGACCTTTTTGAATCATCCACTTTCTTCTTCTCCTTGATGTAGACCGTTTGCAGGCTCTGGATTTTGTGGCAGACTGTTTTCAGGCAGTGGCGTAACTAGGGTATTTGGAGGCCAGGGCAAATTTGAAAATGGAGCCCCCCCATGTGCGCGCATCGAAAAATAGGCGTGGCCACTGAAAAATGGGGCGTATCAACATGACACACACCCCTTTCTTGTCACTGGGAACATTTCTTTCCATTTGCACCTTAATGCAGTGCCCCTTATACAGTCTCCCCCTATGCAGTGCCCCTAGTAGTGGTCCCCCTTATGCAGGCCCTGATTAGTTCCCCTTATACAGGTCCCCAGTAGTGGTCCCCCATATGCAGTGCCCCTTACACAGTGCCCCTTGTAGTGATCCCTCAAATGCAGGCCCCCAGTAGTTCCCCTTATACAGTGCCCCCAGTAGTGATCCCTCATATGCAGGCCCCCAGTAGTAATCCCCCATATACAGTGCCCCTTATACAGTGCCCCCAGTAGTTGTCCCCCTTATGCAGTGCCCCCTGTAGTGGTTCTCCCTTTTCAGTGCCCCCTGTAGTGGACCCCCCTGTGCAGTGCCCCCAGTAGTGAGCCCCTTATATAGTGCCCCTAGTAGTAGTCCCTCCTATACAGTGCCCTTTATATAGTTCCCCCAGTAAGAGTCCCCCTTGATGCAGTGCCCCCTGTAGTAGTTCCCAGTAGTGGTCCCCCACAATGCAGTGCCCACAGTAGTATTCCCACCAGTGGTAGTCCCCAGTAGTGGTTCCCCATGATGCAGTGGCCACAGTAGTATCCTCCCCCCCAGTGGTAGTCCCCAGTAGTGGTCCCCCACGATGCAGTGCCCACAGTAGTATCCCCCCAGTAGTTTTCCCCCCCTGAAGCAGTGCCCTCAGTAGTATCCCCCCCAGTAGTGGTCCCCCCCGAGGCAGGGCCCCAGTAGTATCCTGCCCCAGTAGTTGTCCCCAGTAGTGGTCCCCCCCCCGAAGCAGTGCCCCCAGTAGTATCCCCCACCCAGTAGTAGTCCCCAGTACTGGTCCCCCCCCACCTGAAGCAGTGCCCACAGTAGTATCCCTCCAGTAGTGCCCCCAGTAGTAATCCCCTTCTTTGTAATAGAGCGCGCCCCCCCCCCGAAATACACACTAAAATTAAACAAAAGAAAAATACTTACCTGTATCCACGCTCCTGCTCCCGCCGCCATCCGCACGTCCATCCGACCAGGCCGCTCTGCATTATGGGAGAGACGTCATGACATCATGACGTTTCTCCCATCACCACTGCAGGAGCCGGAAAGGAAGCCCGGCTCTTGCAGTGGGCGCGCAGCAGTCAATGAGAGTCTATCTGACTCTCATTGGCTGCTGATTCACACACACATCGCTGCTGCTCGGCAGTGATGTGTGTGCAGCAGCAGCAGCCAATGAGAGTCTGTCTGACTCTCATTGGCTGCTGATTAACACACACGTCACCGCCAGTGTTGGCGGCGATGTGTGTGTTATGCACAGTCTGAGCCTGCCTGCCACCCTCCTCCTGGCGCTATTGGGCAAGTGCTCAGGTGGAGGGAACGGGCTCAGCTGTGCAGCACAGGACCGGCGCTGGAAGCCTAGCGCCGGTCCTGTGTAAATGTGTAGCGCAGACCGCTGCGGTCGGCGCTACAGTGGCTAACTAGGGCGGGCCGGTACCATGGCCGGTGGCGCCCCCCCCACGCCGCCGGTCCCATGGTGCCAAGGGCATGCACCCCGCTTGCCCTGCCCTAGTTACGCCACTGTTTTCAGGTCAGCATTCGCAATAAACTTTTTCGTGTAGTCCAACAACACCTGTAAAGCTGCCAATTTCTGAGACTTATTATGGTATTGTCTACAGCTTATCTGCCATAGACACTCTTTTGATTGTAGTATTTCGAAGAATCCAGTCACAAATTCGCGCTCACTATCTATTGACATTCCAAGGAAGAATAAAAAATAAGGACATATAAATATTTATGTATTATTGTAAATAGTTTTGTTATTTTTAATGTTGTTAATGTTAAATGTTTTAATATGTTTTTTTACAGGATTTAAATAAGTTTGTTATGGTATTGTGATATGTTTTTTTTTTTACAGGAATGTAATGTGTTTTTATTTGTATTGTAATGTTTTGTTTCTTTTACAGGAATGTAATGTGTATTTATTTGTATTTTAATGTTTTTCTCTTACAGGAATGTAATGTGTTTTTATTTGTATTGTAATGTTTTCTTTATGTTATAGAAATGTAAAGTGTTTTTGGTAGGTGGGTGTTGCACATTGGTGGGCAGTGGGGTTGATGCATGACCCAGCCACCGCCCACCTCATTCCGGCGGGCGGTGGCTGGGTCATGCATTTATAGGTGGGTGGCACACATTAGTGGGTAGGTGGGTGGCACACATTGGTGGGCAGTGGAGTTGCATTAGTACAGTACCAATACTCACCAAAGTTCTGCAATCCAAACTTCAGTGTGCAGGCTCCCAATCGTGCTTCCTTCACCTTCTATCCACGATGCTGCACAAGATGGAGGATGGGCATGTACAGGCTACGATGAATCGTGAGATACATCGTGAGTACAAAAGTACTCACGATCAGCACCACATCGTGTCCCAGATCGGCAAATCTGCCCTACAGCATGGCAGATCTGAAGATACGATGTATGACGAGCGGGGACGCGCATTGGCATCGTGATTGTGAGTGGAAACTCACAATTTGGCCATAATTTACACGATTTGTCGTCACGATTCCTCGAAATCGGCCAAATCGGGTAAAAAATCGCTATGTGTGTAGGCACCTATAGAACAAGGTATGGGGGCTGTTTGAAATTGTTTGATCAGGGAAGTTCATTTTGCCCTGCTCCAAAACTTCTGTTACTATGTATTTTCTGGTTGAGCCATTACTATATGACAATAACATTTCTTATATTCCTACGCAAACAGGCTTCTTCTGGGCCATGTGATCTCCTACATGAATAATGAATACCGACTGAAGTCACCATCTGCCCAGGGAGCAGGGACGGTTTGGGCCACCGGGACAGCATTTAAGATCCTGCTGGGCCAGTTCCATTCCCCCCTCTGCCGGGCCGGCTTACCCCGCTTGCTGGGCCACTATGCCTACCATAAAATGGATTTTATAACCTGCGCACACTTGATTTGATGTGTCAGCTGCTGGTACTCATTGGTCTATCCCAAATCCCCTGTTCTGTAATATTGGGTGAATTGGAGTAACGAGTACCTGCGTTTGACCTGTTTGTACATGGTGATTGTTAAATACCCTTAATTATTAAGAGAATAAAGCTGGTAGCAGAGTGAATGTTCAAAAAAATCTATGTTTATTATATCAAATGTTATCAGGTTGTATGGTTGCAGCAGAAAAATTAGGTTCTCAGGACAGTCACATTGCTTCCTTATCCCTAATGTAACTACAATTGGGCAAAAGAAACAGAGAGGGGGTGCAGGGGTGGGTTGGGGAAAATGGGTGTGGAGATGAATAGGGGGATGGTTGCAGTTCAGTTTCCTGATTGTAGGTGGTTTGGGACAGACCGGGGTGTGGGTACTGTCCCCTAAGTAGGGGAAGGATATTAAGTCAAATGTATTCCACTTGCTCCTAACCGGAGAACGATTAAAAGTCATGCAAGATCTGTTGATAATAATTAACAAAGTTGCAGGTGTTGCGCTCTGGAGGCACTATGCCTACCAGTCCGGGCTGATGATTTATGCTTCTGTCACTAGTGGTGTACTTCCTGGAATTTCTTTCCACACCGTGGATCGCAAAACCGGAAGTTGGTACAGGCTCCGGCTAGCAGGCACTTCCGCGTGCTGTTAGCCAGGAGCAGCTCTGCAGCTAACCTACACAGTGATCCCGGCGGCCGGCGTGCTCTACAGGTACGGGGTCTGGCTCTCCTAACATGTCAGGTCTCCTCGCTAGGAGCCCGGGAAGATAGGTGGCAGTGGTGGCTAGTAATGGAGAATACGCAGGGGAGGACACACAGATTCCAGTCCGGCCAAGGGAAGGGAAGTCCTGCCCAATGCTCATGGATGCAGATTACACGCTCCCCAGCCCGGCCCATGGACACACAGGCAGGTAACCAGGCTCTCACCCTCCATCAGCAGTGATAATATACAAGGTGGTCTGTAGATGTGATGAGACCCCCCAGTCCAGCCCAGCCCAGCTCCCAGAGTCAGCACTCACTAGGCAGGGGAATAATAAGGGTCAGCCCAGGAAGAAAGGCCTAGCAGTGACCAGAGCTGTCCCTGTTATTTATGAAGAGTATAAATCCCCTTCAGTAGCTGTACCTGGAAGTGACGTGAGTGAGGGTGGAAGTGGATGTTTTTGCCCACACGTTCCAGGAAAATAATAAATTCGGCCCCTTGCGGGATCGCTTTGCTCATCACGCTGCGGGCACGGTGGCTCGCTTCGCTCGCCACAGGAATATATTCCCCCTCTATGCCCACTTGAATGGTAGGGAATGACGTTGGACACTGGCTGATGACGTCATTGTACACAAACGGAAGGGGATCTATTTCATTCCCTTTTATTTATCACAGCTATAGTCAGTCTCTGGTCTGAGATTTCTATATTGCACATTCTTACGCATAAATGAAATCCAGGGAAGGGGCTTGTAGCAGCATTAGCAAAAAGGTTGCAGAGGCAAGGACGTCCAACTCAGAATCAGACCCTATGAGGAGGGATCCCGCCCCTTCACAGGCCCCACCCCCTCAACAGACCCCACCCCCATTAGGGCTGTTTCCATAAATTTCCTGGGCTGGTTTTCCATCCCAAGCCGCCCCTGCCAGGGAGGAACAATTTTTTCAGAGGATCCATAGCAAAATCACATATACTGTAGGTAAGGCAGACTCTCAAGCGACTGGCTTGTACCTGCCAAAACTAAAACAGTGGGTGTACCCGGCCCCATGATTTCTGTTGCCGGCCCTGAAAATTAGAATGCAATAGAGACCATTACGCACGAGATGTCTTGTTACCTTACTTATTGAACCACTCTCATACTTAAAATAACAATTAAACTATGGCATTAAGAAAGGGGATAACAGAGTATTATGGGCGGGATTCACCAAAGACAAAAACGAAACCTCTGAAAATGCAATTTTCTGAGTTTTGGCCGCATTTTGCATATATGGGACGAAGCTTTTCGGAGCTTGGTCCCAGCAGGCAATGCCATCTTTTCTGAGTTTTCCCCAATAGGATTCCTCCCAAGGACCCCCGCATCTGGAGCTGGTTCCACGAATAAGACAATGTGCTCTGTTTAGTAAATTTAAAAGCAGCTTTTCTCCAGAGCAGCTAATTTCATATAAATATGGAGAATAACATCTGGCAATAAGTGCGGATTTTTAGGTAGATTAGGTCTCATTTAGAGATATACCAAACCCCATGGTATGCATACATCTCTGATGGTGGGCGCCTGTGTATCAAATAAAGTGGCACTAAGTATACATTTTAAATACATAAGACAGGATGAATACATAAATGATGTGCTATGCATAATAGCAGGTGTAAACTGAATGAGAATCCTGATATACTGTAGTAAGGATAAAGACCTGATTTTCTATATTCTTTTCATTTTTCTCTACATTAACACTTTTTTGTATTGTTTAAAAAGAACACTTAATATGACTACCCTACCATTTCTTATGGGTTAATTGAGCTCAATACAAATACTAAAAAAGATGATTGTTGTCAATGTGCAAGAGGAACGTAATAGATAAAACAGAATCCTGGAGAGGGAGTCAGTGAGACAGTCACAGAAGTATCAGCTGACTCCATGTACAGCAATGCTAATAACACTCCTCCTGCCGCTGTTCTGACCAACTTCAGAGTCAGACCAGGCAAGAGAAGAGCAGGCAGAACATCATGTAAGAGGGAGATCAGTTAGTTACACGCCTAGCATCTGGATTTATATGACTCTGCACACGCGGCCCTCGCTCTCTAATGTGGATTCAACTTTATCAAGATTTGTATTCTATTGCTTTGGCTTGACTGTATGCTGCTGTGACGCTATCTGCTGTGTTTGTGGACGTGTGCTGCTGATCTGGGGGACTAAACCTGGCCTCACAATTCAATTCCTGCCAGCTTGGAACAGCGTGATCGCTCCGACAGGGTGAGTTATGGGTGCAATTTGCTGCAGATTCTGTTGGCACTTGGAGTGCCTGCGAAATGAAACAATAGACCTCGCACATATTACAGTTTACATTATATTCCCAGGAAAAGTACAACTTTTAATTACGCTACTATATTCTATCTAAAGGATGTATGATTAATGTAGAGTTGTTACGCATAAGCTGCTGAGTTTCTCCACTGTATGTATAACTGTACTTTCCATCAGTACGATAGCCATAAGAAATAGGCATGACTGCATGTTTTTTAGTATTTGAATTGAGCTGAATTAACCCATAAGAAATGGTAGGGTAGTCATATTAAGTGTTCTTTTTATACAATACAAAAAAGTGTTAATGTAGAGAAAAATGAAAAGAATACAGAAAACCAGGTCTTTATCCTTACTACAGTATATCAGGATTCTCATTCAGTTTACACCTGCTATTATGCATAGCACATCATTTATGTATTCAACCTGTGTTATGTATTTTAAAATGTATACTTAGTGCCACTTTGGGATCTATTCAGCAATGATTTTTTTTACATAAAAAATACGGAAACTATGATTTCCATATTTTTTTATGTAAATCTACTATTCAGCAATGGGATAATGGAGAAGATAACACAATTATCTTCTCCATTAATTCCCTGCTCACTGTAGGGATTAACACTTTTTGCTATTCAGCAAAGCAAAAAGTGTTAAATCACTCGAAAAATATTTACTTTATATAACTCCATCTCAGAATGGCGTTATATGAAGAAAATACTTAAAAATGCCCAAAACTGCAGGGACAGAGGGAATACTCCCATAAGTCCCTGCAGCATTGTGTAACACTACCCAGTGACCGCAGACAGGTAAGTCCACCTCCTAGAGCAGGGACGGGGAACCTCAGGCCCGGGGGCCGTATAAGGCCCTCGGAATCATTTGGTCTGGCCCTCTGAGCTTTTTACTGCTAGCCTCATCTGGCTAGCAGGGTGTCTAGAATGGCACTCTGCAGCCAGAATCTATGCAGCAGTGCTGCCTGGAGCATCCTTAGGATGCTTCAGATGGTCACACCGCTGCCCTTACAGCTCCCCAGAGCATTTTCAGGATGCTCCGGGCATTGCTGTAATCACCGGCGGTTGTAGCCCTGTCCCCGTGTGATGTCACACGGAGGGGGAGTGGCCTGCACTGGCCCCACGATTAATGTTGTGTATATCAAATTGGCCCTCGCCAGAAAAAAGGTTCCCCACCCCTGTCCTAGAGCATGTTAAACCTGCCAAAAGTGATTGACGTGTATACAGGCTTTATACTAGCTTGTATACATATATATTTATGTGCAATTATACTTAACATTTATATATAAATGTTAAATATAAAAGCACATACATATACATGTATACAGGCTAGTATAAAGCCTGTATACACATGTCAATCAATTTGGACACGCTGAAGATGTACTTACCCCGTCAGCGGTCACCGCAAGCAGGGACGGAGACTATTCCGGAGCGCATGACTGAGCATGTGCAGAAGAACAAACAGAAGGTATTGTTTTCGGAATCCCGAAAACAATACCTACTGTGACATCGCAGGGACAGAGTGTTACCGCAACCGAAGTCCCTGCACAAAATATTGCTGAATAGCAGCAATAAATTATCATGATTGATAAAAACTCGTGACGATGTTGCCCGATAATATTCTGGGCAACATCGTCACTCTTCCTGAATAGAGCCCTTTATGTGATACACCCTTCTATTACTGTACTGATCCATGTTGACACGATAGCATCACACAGTTGTTGCAGATATGTCTGCTGTACATTTATGCTGTAACTCTCCTGTTCCACCATGTTCTAAATGTGCTTTATTGGAGTGAGGTCTGCTGTCTGTGGAGGCAATTGAAGCACACTGTTAAAGTATACTGAGGGCCTGATTAAGAGATTGAAGCAGTTCACATTGCTGCTGCATCTTTGCAGCAGCATGGGGGAAAGTATGCTAATGGTTCAGGAGGCGTCTGTGAAGAAAAGTCGCCTCCTGACATAATTGCAGTTCTGAGTGCAGCCTCATAAGATGCAGCATCGGATCATCCTTGTAGAATGTAAACTCTTACGAGCAGGGCCCTATAACCTCCTGTGCTTTTCCTTACTTTACTTTCATCTACTTCTTACTCCCCACTAGGGCACCTAACACTTGGTTGATTATGCTCTGTCGCTTATTTGGGTGTTATGGTCGCTAATGTAGCAATGTATATTATCCTCGGGTTGGGTATGAAATAAAGTCCCCCCCCGTGGTGCCTAACCCTAACCCCCTTCCCCGCACCCTAAACCTAACCCTCCCAGGGGGGTGCCAGCCCTAACCTCCCCCTAGTGATGCCTAACTCCCCTTCCCCTAGCCTAAACCTAACCCTCCCAGGGGGGGTGCCTAGCCCTAAGTCCTCTCGGGGGTGCCTAAACCTAACCCTCACCCACCTGCGGCTAACAGCTTGTGATGCCCGGATAACCTACATTCGGTATGCTGGGCGCCGGGATTTTTGCGCGGGGCTAATGATAGGCATCTGTATTTAGACGTCTATATTTACAGGGGTATTCAATATGGGTGCGATAACATCGTTTTTACGTTAATATCGGAGGTATGACGTCATTATCGCAGGTTTTACTTTTACACCATATTCAATTTCAAAGACTTATCGCAGTTTTGAAGTCTTTGATAAAAAACGTGGATAACTTTTCACCATTGAATAGGTGTCGAAAAAAAGTGCAGAAATGGGGTTTAGGGGTGCAGGCTTAAAAAAAATAGCCTGCACCCCTGGGAATGACATTTAAAAAAGAACTGTGTCAAAAAAAGTTTAAAAAAAAAATAGGGACACCCCAAAAAATTAATTTCCAAATTGGGGTGAAAAAAAAAAAAATGGGAAAAAATTGTTTAACAATAGGGAAATAAGTTCAGGGCTATTCTGCATGTATGCGGCAGATGTTTTCTAGAATAGAATTATAGCGGCAGGTGCACAAATGCAGAATTTTTAAAAAATTACTTTAGGGACTTAAAAATATGCTAGTACCCATTTTCATGTACCCCAAATTTGATGGGACCACTTAAAAAAATGAAAAAAATAACCTAAGTGCTCTTCTGCATCACTTATTCAATGTCGGGAAAAAAACACCTGCTGCGGCTATTTAAATCCCCGACTTTCAATTAAAGGCTAAAATGGGGGTACCCATAGTGTTCCCCCATATTTTTACAACTTTAGGGGGGTCTTACAATTATTTTAAGGAAAAATTCATAACTTTACGCAAATCCAACTTCGGAGTTTCCCGTTTTCGTTAATTTTATATTGAATACGGGGATAAGCGGGAGCGCGCACCATACCTTAACGCAGAAAAAAACTCCGATATGAAACATTAACTTCGACAGTGAAGTTAACGTTTCATATTGAATACCCCTCTTAGTTCCATGCCGGGCTTTCAGTGTCGAGATTCTGGCGGTCTGCATTTCGACCGCCTGCATCCTGACTACATCCCCTTGTCCTCATCCTATATTGTATTGTACTGTAAGTCACTGGTCACCTATTTGTTTATGTACAATGTAAGGTGCTGCGGAACACTTGTGTCGCCATATAAATTATAATAATAATAATCTGTGAAACCATCGCCCATTTGAGTAACCCTGAGGTTGCTCAGATTGGCCCTCAAAGCTCTGTAGCCGAGGCCAGGAAGTCTGCACCAGAAGATGCAGTCCCTGGCCTCAGCACTCCCGGAAAACAAGGGCAATGCGACAGAGGGCTATCCTGGCAAGGAGATTGTTTGCTTCCATTTTATTGCCACTGTGCTTGTGCCGGTTGCAGATCTCAGAATCAATGTCGTTAGATGCTAATGCAGATCTGGCCGGGGGAGCAGAGAGCCGGCCGGGAGACTGGAGAAAAGTGGGAAGAGAACACCTTTTCTTTTTTGTACTTCATCAGGTAAAAAATGACGAGAACAGCTCTCATTTGCCCCCCAATTAAATCCAGTAGGTGGTGCAGGATCGTAATAATAATTGTATTCTTATAAGTAAGTGTTTTACATGAATGGAGATTCTAAAAGGCACACACTTTTTAATTTTCTAAATATAAAGAAAAGTATAGCTTTCTCTAGCTAAAATGCTGGAGAAAAGCTATTTTTAAGTTTACCAAATAGAGCCCATTGTCTTATTCGTGGAATCGGCTTCAGATGACAGAACATTATCCTGCTGGAAGTAGTCGTTAGAAGATATGTAGACTAGGGTTATAAAGATGCACATGGTCAGCAACAATACCCAGGTAACATTTAAGCTGTGCTCATTTCATAATAAGGGACCTAAAGTGTGCCTAGAAAACCTTCACCACACCATTACATCACCACCATGAGCCTGAACTATTGGCAGTCAGGATAGATTCAATTCTGACCCTCTCATCCACATGTCACAGAAGAAATAAAGATTTCAATTTTCAACAGTGTTGGTGACTTTATGCGCCCAGTGCAGCCTCAGTTTCTTGTTCTTAGCTGGCAGATGTTGAAACCTGGTCTTCTGCTGCTGTAGCTCATCCACTTCAAGGTTTGATTTGCTGTGCATTCAGAGGTGCTCTTCTGCATACCAGTGTAGAACTGTGTGCTTATCTGCGTTAGGGTTTGGTACCTTATGTCAACAGTCATTATGTGCACAGTGGTTGTGTTGACATCAGAGTGCCGACGGTGTGATCCAACATGGGTGTAATGCTACTTAAAGCATTTTAATCATGCAGATCTTATAACTTTAACCATGACAGTAAGTGGTATGTTTAAAATTATAATACCTGCACTGTAAAAATGCTGTAAGTAGCAATACACCCGATGCCGGCATTGTCATGTCAACATAGTCACTGTGCACAATAGTGACTGTCATCATGCTGACTGCATCCCCTGAATTTATGTCACCTTCCTGTCAGTTTGAAACTGTGTTGGGCATTCTCTACTGACATCTCCAACAGAACTGCTACTCTCTGGATGTGTTGTCTTGCACAACATTCTCTGTAAACTGTAAAGTTTTTTGTGTTTGACATCAACAATCATTCCGCAGTCAAAGTCACTTAGATCACATTTGTTCCCTATTCTGTTATTTGGTCTGTACAACAACCGAGTTACTGTCTCATTTTATTTATTAATTTACTAGCTGATGTGCCCGGTTTCACCCAGGTAGACCTTAGATATTTACTTTTTCCATTTCCATCTCACCACTCCAGTAACACATTAACGGGTCTAGTTACTAAGCAGTGTTAGGAGACAGAGTGAAAAGTGATAAGGTGCCAGCCAATCAGCTCCCAACTGTCAATTTTCAAATACAGCCTGTGAGATGACAGTTAGGAGCTGATTGGCTGGCATCTTATCACTTTTCACTCTGTCTCCTAACACTGCATAGTAAATAGACCCTTAAGGGGTCTATTTACTAAGCTGTGTTAGGAGATAAAGTGAACGGTGATAAGGCACCAACCAATCAGCTCCTAACTGCCATTTTTCCAACACAGCCTGTGACATGGCAGTTAGGAGCTGATTGACTGGTAACTTAACACCGTTCACTTTATCTCCTAACACAGCTTAGTAAATAGACCACTAAGCCTTCACCTCTATAGTAATACATCCATTCCCTCACTGCTATAGTAAGTCATTACCCTCCATCACTTGTGTACGAATATATTTAACTCCTTCACCTATGTAGTAACATATTATCCTCGCTCACCTCTGTAGTAACACATTTCCCTCCCTTGCCCGTGTTGTAACACATTTGACATGCCCCTCCCTCACCTGTGTAGAAACAATCCCTCCCTCACCACTGTAGTAACTCATTACCCTCACTCACCCCTGTAGTAAAACATTACCCTCATTCTCCTCTGTAGTAACACATTCCCATCCCTCACCTCTGTAGTGACACATTCCCTCCCTAACCTGTGTAGAATCACAATCCCTCACACACTCATTACCCTCACTCACCCCTGTAGTAGCACGTGTGGTGAAATATGATGTGATTCTGCTTTTTAAAACTCAAAGATATGATTAATAAACTAAATTAAGGCTTGTCTCTTGCATTTTTGCTGGAAAAGGCTTTTAATTTAATTTCGCACAAAGAAATCACTGATTTCTCTGCTTTTTCTTTTTTTCTAATAACAGTGCTGCTGCCCCATGAGTTTCAGTAGGGTCTGCACCCTTTATTTAATAAAATGTGAGAAGCAAAACTTCTCTCTACAACATAACACCATCTCTGAATGGTGTTAAGTGCCTCCTCAGAGGAGAGAATGGTCTCTTCTTGATTTTTCCCATCCTGCATTGTGCCCCCCTGGCTCCTTTGGCTGGGAGGCACATGCCCGCAGGGCACCTTTATCACAAGGTCTGTCCCGGGAACCCAAAAATTAATACAGAGATAAAAAGAAAGCGCAAATCGATGATGTTTATATGCTGCTTTTGCTTTCCTTTTTAAAATGAGTCCTATGTCTAAGTAGCAGGATCAGTTCAATTGTAGCCAAATTAATAGTGCAAGTTATTTGATATATTTGCAAGAGGTTTTACTTCAAACTGTACATGCATGTGAATCTAGGTGGAAAAAAATGGCCAACCTGTGGCTCTCCAGCTGTTGTAAAACTACAAGTTCCAGCATGCACTGCTTCAGTTTTGCCATTAGGGAATGCTAAAACGGTGGCAGGGCATGCTGGGATGTGTAGTTTCACAACAGCTGGAGAGCCACAGGTTGGCCAGGCCTGCACTACAGCATGACAAGGTAACAGGGTCCAGAGCAAAAACTGTGGAAAAAAACATCACTATCACTACCTGGTTGAGATACATTTGAGATGTTTTTATCACTTACCTGGCACGGTCGCATGAAATGCATCTGCAGCCAACTGGGCTTTTCTGTGCCGTCCCGCTGCGACCCTTGTCTGTTGTGGGGGAAATCCTTTCTGCACATGTGCAGAATCGATTTCATTCTTCTTTTTTGGCCCCCCTGGCAGTGATGTCGCAGTCTGTGACTACCGGCATCACTCCAGAAATGCCATGTCAACAGCATTCTGGGGTGCATGACATATAGGTTGGAGTAATAAAAGAGTGGGGGTCTGTGGACAACTACAGTTGGGGGTGATGTTCTAATGGGGATCAATCACCACCAGAGGGGTGGGGGATATTACCACTAGGGATCTATTTCCACTGAGGGATCTATAGACACTGTGTTAAGTAATTTTACAATAGTGGGGGAGGGGGTTTGCGAGACACCCCCTAGGCATAGTTTGTTTTTATTTTTTCAGTTAAATATTTAAATATATTTTTAAAAATATTTTCTAAGCTGATTTAAATTAAAAATGACAGTTTCAGAGCATTTTTTCATTAGCTATTTAACCACTTAACTAACGTGGTCGCATGGGATGCGAATGCAGCCAACTGTGCCTCAGTTGACGAGGTGTGACCGCCCCACCCCGCTGTGTTTTTGAAGAAGAAATTTGATTACACATGTGCAGAATGAATCTCCTCTGACTCCCCGGACTCTCCTGCAGACTCAGCAAAAAAGCTTTGCCGGAAAAATCTTCAGTTAAATGGTTAAGGGGCTAATTGTACTGTTATATGTGCATCCATGGATGTCACAAGCCGCCGCACTGCGAACGCAGGACGAGGTGAATGCTCGGCGATCGTTCGCTGAACTCCTACCAGTTGTCCATCATCCCTGGCCGATCTGGATTGGCTCCTGTGGCTATTTCCTGCTGGTGCGAAGGCTGCTCTGGTGCCGGTGATAGCGTTTCATTTGTTTCCGGTTCTGGCTCAGTTTCCTATTTGTTCAGTTGAGTACCCAGTTCTCCTGTCAGTTTTGTTATTGTGCCATTTGTGTCATCCAGGCGGCACGGTCCACATACCACCTTCCTGCCGTTTGTATCATCCAGGCGGCATGGACCGCACTCCTGTGTCCAGAGTGCACAATCAAGCGTCCAGCTGCTTGTGTCAACCTGGTGGCACAGGATGCACTCCAGCATCCAGAATAAGCAATCCAGCATACCGCCACTTGTGTCAACCCAGCGGCACAGGCCACACATCAGCCACAACTAGCCTAGGCTTACCAGCCCTCAAGGTTGCTTCATGGCCCAAAGGCCGCATCTTGTTCTTCGGCCCACAGGTCACAACTAGCCCTCAAGGCTGCTTCACTGCCCAAAGGCCGCATCTTGTTCTGCGGCCCACAGGTCACAACTAGCCAAGGCATACCAGCCCTCAAGGCTGCTTCACAGCCCGAAGGCCGCATCTTGTTCTATGGCCCACAGGCCACAACTAGCCAAGGCTTACCAGCTCCCAAGGCTGCTTCATGGCCCAAAGGCCACAACTAGCCAAGGCTTACCAACCCTCAAGGCTGCTTCACGGCCCAAAGGCCGCATCTTGTTCTACGGCCCACTGGCCACAACTAGTCAAGATTCACCAGCCCTCAAGGCTGCTACACGGCCGCAGCTAGCCAAGTTATCCAGCCCTCAAGGCTGTTGCGGGACTAATATGTGGAGGTACCTCTATCCATAACATTGGATTTGTTATCCACCTGTTTCTGTCTTTTGAAAAACAAAATAACATTCAACGTGGAAGTGCTCAATCTTCCTTCTAAAAAGATAATAGCCTTTAGTAACTATTGCATTTGGCATGCCAGAATTATATGTGCACTTTAAGCAAGGTTTCCACCATGCTCATTTTAACAGCATAAATGATATCAGCTGGAAAAGAAACACCAGGCCTTTGCCGAAATGCCGAATACCAATTTGCAGCATGCAAGGAAAACTCTTTAATGAGTGCCTAGTAGGTAAAGGGCCTGATTCAGCAAGGATCGCAACTGCGATCACGCAATCGGGCGATTGTTGCATTCTGCGCATGAGTATGCACCGCAGTGTGCATGCGCGAACCCACCATTGAGATCGGGACTGCAATCGCAGTGACTGCGCAGACCCATCGCAGAGTGATTGACAGCAAGTACGATATGAGGGTGGTGACGGGGGGCGTGATTGGAGAAACGCAGGCATGACAGTGTGTTTGAACGCCATTGCAGGGGTGTGCATAAATTATCCACTGCGATGCCATATGCGGCTTGTGTACTCACTGCGTACCAGAAGATTAGCAATTTCTGAGTATGGCTGTTGGCTTTAAACAAAATCTTGCTTACTAACTGCAGAATCTTCAGGTGTTTATTGGGACACAGATTGTTCCTGGTTGCTGTTAATTAGGACCAAGGTCCTTATACATGTTTTATTGTTGGAATTAAGTATATTGATTTATTTACTGTGTATTATTGTTATTTTTTATGAGAAGATACATTTGTATCATATATTTATCTAATTATTTATTGTTGCTGGCATTTTTATATGTTGATGTATGAATTAGTATTTTTTATGGGAATAAATTTATTATATGAATTGCATCTCAATCAATTGAACAGTGCTCTCTGGTAAGGTTTTAGTCGTTATACATTTTTTTGCTCCACACTGTATAAGGACAACTATAAGGACAGTTGTCTTCCATGTTTTATATTTTTATTGTTTCCATTTATGGTTTTATGTATTGTTTAGGTATTAATCCTATGTATCAATAAAACATTTAATACCATTTCATTGCATCAATTAGTACCACCAGCGCACTATTTATTTTTGTAGTGTGTAGTGCATGTCGACATTCTTCATGTTGACACTGATGTCCGATGGGGACATTAAGATGACGTCCGGTGGATCCTGTACACCTTCCGGCAGTGAGTATTGCTAATCCTAACCCCAGAGCCTCACCCTAGTGCCTAACCCTAACCTCCCCTTCCACAGCCTAACCCTCCACTGTCGTCCAAGCAGAATATCGACATTTTCAATATCCACATTGTGAACACATTGACTTTATGCAGGTGTCGACATGTTTAATGTGAACATTTCGCAATGTCAACATCATAACTGTTGAAATTGTTGTGTCAACATTTTGATTGTTGGCATTGTAAATATTGACTTTATGACTACATCCCCTTAGGACATATTGTTTAGATTCTCTGCATTGTTTGCTATTGAGACAAACCCTGTCACTTTAACTAGTAGTCCTGTTGAAAAAATTCATTTTTACTCAGCTGCAGTACATATTGCTGATTTCTGTGTATGACAGTGTGATATTTGTTTCTCAATGTTCTTTACCATACGAAGAGTCTGAACGTTTAGCTGTAGCTATTAATACAGAGGTGGTACCTGTAGATAGGTAGATAGAAATAGCTGATAGTGAGAGAGAGAGAGTACTCACAGGTTGGTGCTTGTTACCAGGGTCGGACTGGCCCACAGGGGTACAGAGGAAACCCCCAGTGGGCCCCACTGCCTGAGGGCCCACCCCCTCCTCTAGGGATCAGGTTACAGACTGTGCACTTGAATTATGTATGTGTTACATTATACTGCTCAGGACTATGTTGTATTTTCTACAATGCATTGCTGTTATTAATCTGGTACATTATCATGCAGGAACTAGCAGTATTTACTATATACTTAAAGAGGCCCAGACCATGCCCTCTGTAATGGTCAACCAAGCCTCTGTGGAGGCTGGCTGCACACCTTCTGAAGGCTGGACACACCCCTCAGTTTGGGCCCCTATCACTGCATTCCACCGGTGGGCCCTTCATGTCCCAGTCCGACGCTGCTTGTTACGTAACACTTATGGATGGTTCTTCCTCTCAAGGATGCTTCTTTCCTTCCCTTCATGACAGAGAGGCAAAGACCCCCAAATCCATTTTCATATAGTAATGACACCAATTTTTGGAATATTTTGAGTTTTAATAAACTTTCAAATCTACTTTCAGAACTACATCAATATACTGTAACTTCATGAGAACAGCACTTGCATGCTGTAGTTTACAAACACTGTGGTTTAACCATACCATTGTTTTTCTATTTTCCACTATGCCAAAGTGAATTGCTTAGCGTTTATATCTACTTAATCAGCAACCTAGAACCTTGGAGCTCATTCAGACCCCCTCGCTAGATGCGTTCGCTCACACCCTGCGTATGTAAATCCAGCACACGCCCAGCAAGGCAGAAGATCACACGGCAAAGCACTAGCACGCCCACTATGTCTTGGTGTGCGATCACTTTGTGTATGCAGACGCCTACCAGCCATTTATAAGACACCCACTTGCGCACGTCATCTGGAAGTGCATGAAAACATTGGTACATCGAGCACCATCGGATGCGATCGCAGCTCTTGAGGTTGACTATACCCTACCGCAAGCACTGCGATCACTTCAGTGTGAAATACAACCAAGTGACGTGTACTATGACGCTGCCTTTTATTTATGAATGCCTCTGACACGGCGTTATAACACTCAGGCATGCCTGCGTTCGCACCTCCACTCCCCCGTTTCTAGAGGTCTGCCCCTGTCACCACACACAAACTGCTTCTCCTGTCACTCAATCTGCTGGGCTGTCTATGCGCAACGAGCGAACGCATTCTGATCTTTCGCAGTGGTTTGCCCATGTGCATTGCGATGCATACGCATGCGCAGATTGCAACTATCGGCCAGCTACGAGCGATCGCATCCTAGCGAGCGGGTCTGAATCAGTTTCCTAGTCCAAAGAGGACCCATTTACTTAATTTATTCTGGCTGCTATGCCTATATCTGCCCTTTTAAAGATAAACATCAACCTTTCACAAAGCAAATAATTCACCATTGATAACTCATACACAGTTGTCCTAACTGGATATATAGCCCATATATCTACTAAAATAGAAAGTTCTTTATTATTGACCCGGTGATAGACTAATGAATTCTTTTATGAACTGTGTTGAATCCTCAGATAGCTATGGCAATACAGTTCAACTCCTTAAACTAAGGTGCATACACACGTAACGATTTTGTTACCAACGATTTTCTGTCAGATTTTTTAAAGTGTACTGAACGATTTTTTGAACTACAAACGATTTTTGTAACTTCCTTTAATGAAAATCGTTCAGTTGGTCAGTCAGAATGAACTACAAACTACAAACGGGAATCCGCATGAACGATAATGGTTCATCGTTATAACTCAGAAACTGAACGTTTTTTCAATGATTGAACGATAACGACGTCGTTATAGTTAAATCGTTCAAAAAATTGTTATGTGTGTATGCACCTTAAGTATTAATGTGTTTATTTAGTGTATTTGTCTCCACTGTGTCAATAGTTTCCAAAATCTTTACTCTTTCTAGGACACGCTGCCTTGAAAAGAAATATGCACAGTCCCCTGCAGAGTAGTGACTGTTTGCTGCTCCCTCTCCTCCAAAGTCTGGGAGTAAACGTAAACAGGCCCACAGCATGTTCTGTCATTATGATTTAGGAAATATTCCTTAACAGTGCTTAAAATTCCTTAACAGGACCTTTGCAGTTCCACACTGAGATTGAGGCAGGGATGGCCATCAACCATCGATAGTTAAAAACCGTTGATGGTTTTGCCTTCTATGGCAGAGATCTAATGATTCTCTACCATTGATGTTACAGAGCTCCCCAATGTTTTTTTTTTATTTCAGCACTTGGCGCCAGGACACATAGTTTAGCCCTGACACCTCACCTTTGATTGGCCTGCTGCCCAGAGCTGGGATGACCTTTTGTGGGTGAACCCATTAATATTTCCCCTGTCAATGGTTTCATTCCAACAGCCTATACTTGTCTACTTTTGAAAAAGCATTTCAGGGAGACTGTGAAAGGTACACCTATGAGTGCGTGGTAAAGTGGATGTGTACTGCTATACCTGGGAGGCGTGCAATAAAATTGACTTACATCCAAATGTATATGAGCCCCAAAGCAGGTAGTAAGATCTACTTGTTGATGAAAACATACTGACTTTTCAGAAAATGCATGTAGCCATAGGGATCATTGTGCCTTATACCCAATGCAGGGAAATTATACTAATGATCCATTGGAAAGTATATATCTTTGTCTATATATATATATATATATATATTTGGCTAATCCGCACTCACTTATGAGAAATATAATCGCTGGGGTGCAACATAAACTGTGGTCTAGGTGAAGACACAAACCACCGGTATAGAAAGTATTTTATGGGTGCACTCACCAGAATTCAATCCAGGTTCAGTATAATAACTTTATTCCATAGAATAATAATCCGACGTTTCGGTCCTCTTGGGACCTTTGTCAAGGTACAATAATCAACTGCATATACTGTCATTAAATACCCATACCCCCTTTCCCTAAACAGCATAAAGAGATATACAAAACCAGACATAGAAACACTCAACATTAAACAAACAGATACATATATATAGGTTCATGACCTGCACATCCACGGAGTATATCTCCATATAATACATTTCTCTGAAATCAGCATAGTCACGTGCCTCTTAGTGAACAACCAGCTGCTGATCGCCGCGAGTGGCATCCCCCATAGACCACATGGCTTGGGCGCAGGACTTACGTCACAACCCGCGACCGGGAACACATGACACCCTGACCAAACCACAGATCACGCACAGCGCATCCCGTAACCTAGTAACCAATACACTCAAATAAACTAGCCCAACTCTCAGCCGGAAGTGAGCCATAATCAGGCATCTTGTAGCCTAGCAACATAGCATAACAATAGACATAATATAATCGAGTTATATCGCAATGTCGCTCTCAAAACCGGGAGATGCAGGTCATATACATATCAGTACAAAGTGCAGGGTGTATTTTAGCTGTCAATCACATATATTTCCTTATAAAAAATAATCATATGAAAACACCACGTTATAAGTGTAAATAGATGCCTGTGCATATATGCAAAAATATACATGCATGTATGCATCAGCATTACGCCATTGATATTACCTTTGGGCACCAACTATCCAGAGGCAACTGAAAAAATTTAAAAAATCAAAATAATAATAAAAAAACTCAAAAAAACAAAAAAAAACCTCCCCAAAAAACAAGAAAATTTTAAAAAATTAAATATGAAAAAATATCCAAAATGGTTCTAACGATTCCAAACATTTTATATAATGCCTCAAATTACAAAGATCGACTAATCCAACCCTCATATTGATGTCCAATATAGGTTACATCTAAAGTTTTATTAAGGCATACTGCATATAGTAAGATCATTTTCAGAGTGCACCCCTTATAAGAAGATATTATAATGGGTGGCTTCATTCAATCCTTTGGGCCAGATGGTATCGAGTTTGTGAATCCACACGGCCTCTTTATGTAGAAGTGCCATTGCTCTGTCACCTCCCCTATGTAACGGTGGTATTCTGTCTAACACCGTACATCGTAAGGAGGAAAGCTGATGTTTACACTGAGCAAAGTGCCGAGCAACTAGTTTGTCCGATTCCCCTGAATTCAATGCCAGCCTGATGGTGGAACGATGGTTGGCAAACTGCTCTCGGAATGGGCGATTAGTTTTGCCAACATAAACCCTACAGTAAAATTTAAGAATAAACTTGACTCTGTGCTGGATGGGGCATTGAAGCAGGGTTGGATTTCTGAAAGTACAAATGAATATTTACATTTATTTATTTTGACTTTCCAATATGTCCAATAATATATATGTTGCCAAAAGTACACAAGTGTTTACAGAAACCTCCTGGCCAACCTATCATTTTGGCTAGGGGGTCCCTGTTTCAACCGGTTGCACGATTTTTGGACACATTCTCACAACCATGTGCGAAACATATACAAAGTTATATCAGGGATACTGGGGATTTTGTTAAAGACCTTAGGCCCTCATTCAGAGCCGTACGCTCTGAGCAGAGCGCACGCTCTGCATGAGGGCCGGGCTCCTTTTTCATGGAGCGTCCTCCTGGACGCTCGTATAGCTGTGGGTCACCACCCACAGGCTATACGTGCGTGCATTTTGATGGCCGCGATGGTCGTGACCATCGCGACCATCGAAATTGCGAGCCGGAGCCTGCGGTTGAGGTTTTCAACCGCAAGCTCCGGAGTGATTTTGGCTCTATCAGAGCCAAAATCACTCCCACTGACATCACTAGTGATGTCAGTGGGCCGGCTTCTGACGGGAGGCGTTCCCGTGGGAACGCCCCCGTCAGGGAGGCACGCCCCCGGCACGCCCACCAAAGGGGGCGTGCTGTCAATCAACATTGACAGCACGCCCCCTTTGATCGGACACAACGAGCGAAGGAAAGTCCTTCGCTCGTCGTGTCTGGCGCATGCGCACGACGGAGCTCCCTCCGTCGTGCGCATGCTCAGTGCAGACCATCGACCCACTTGCGAGCGTACAGCCGCTCGCGAGTGGGTCTGAATCAGGCCCTTAGTTCCCTGGTGATAGATACTGATGCTCATTTACATGGATGTGTCTTCACTGTACACGGTGATACCCCATCTTAAAGGTCTACAGTCGGTTAGGGGGTGCACTCTGAAAATGATCTTACTATATGCAGTATGCCTTAATAAACCTCTAGATGTAACCTATATTGAACATCAATATGAGGGTTGGATTAGTCAATCTTTGTAATTTGAGGCATTATATATAATGTTTGGAATCGTTAGAACCATTTTGGATATCTTTTCATATTTAAATTTTTTTTATATTTTCTTGTTTCTTTGGTTTTTGATTTTTCTTTTTTTGGAATTTTTTTATTTTTTTATTTTTTTCAGTGGCTCTGGATAGTCGGTGCCCAAAGGTAATATCAATGGAGTGATGCTGATGCATACATGCATTTATATTTTTGCATATATGCACAGGCATCTATTTACACTTATAACGTGGTGTTTTCATATGATTATTTTTTATAAGGAAATATATGTGATTGACAGCTAAAATACACCCTGCACTTTGTACTGATATGTATATGACCTGCATCTCCCGGGTTTTGAGAGCGACATTGCGATATAACTCGATTATATTATGTCTATTGTTATGCTATGTTGCTAGGCTACAAGATGCCTGATTATGGCTCAATTCTGGCTGAGAGTTGGGCTAGTTTATTTGAGTGTATTGGTTACTAGGTTACGGGATGCGCTGTGCGTGATCTGTGGTTTGGTCAGGGTGTCACGTGTTCCCGGTCGCGGGTTGTGACGTAAGTCCTGCGCCCAAGCCATGTGATCTATGGGGGATACCACCCACGGCGATCAGAAGCTGGTTGTTCACTAAGAGGCACGTGACTATGCTGATTTCGGAGAAATGTATTATATGGAGATATACTCCGTGGATGTGCAGGTCATGAACCTATATACTGTATGTATCTGTTTGTTTAATATTAAGTGTTTCTATGTCTGGTTTTGTATATCTCTTTATGCTGTTTAGGGGGAGGGGGTATGGGTATTTAATGACAGTATATGCAGTTGATTATTGTACCTTGACAAAGGTCCCAAGAGGACCGAAACGTCGGATTATTTTTCTATGGAATAAAGTTATTATATTATTATACTGAACCTGGATTGAATTCTGGTGAGTGCACCCCTAAAATACTTTCTTTATATATATATATATATATATATATATATATATAAATATATATATATATATATAAACAAACAATGTATGGTCCGACACTCCCTATATTCCTCATGCTTTGCCCTCTTGATATCATGGTAGCCATGAAGTATTAAAGATGTGGATAAACCTCCTCCACGCCCCCCCACCCGCTTTTTTGTTTTCCCTTTTTGTTTCCGTCCCCTTCCCTCATAACTATAATTCTAAAAAATTAAGTTTCATTGTTTATTCAATTGTTGTTGTTTATTGTATTGTTACATCGCTCTTATCCTGTTATGATGTAATTGGAATAATCTTGTACCTGTGATGATCTTGTATGGTTTTGAAACGTCTTAATAAAGTGTTTAAAAAAAAAAGATGTGGATAGAAGCTGCACTCAGGGATTAACAGCATAAACCAGACAACAGCCTTTGATGTGTCACATATATATGTACAGTATATATATATATATATATATATATATATATATATATCTTCATAATGAATGTAAGGTGCAATCAGGAGACTGCTAGAATCTTCTGGGAGTGAGGAGACTGCTAGTATTTCAGAGAGTCTCCCTGACAATCAGGGAGAGTTGGCAAGTATGCAATTGGCATATTTAGGCAAGTTACTGGCCAATAGCAGGATTGGTTGGCCTTAAGTTTCTACAGGGACCTGCTGAGCACTTTCCTTCTCAATGAGAATTTGTAACTGACGAGCCATTTTTATGCACACTGATGGATTATGGGTACAGTATATGCAGTTTAGGAACACACGTCAATTCTATGCACAGTATAGGCAGATTAAGAACACTGAGGGCTCAGGGCCGGATTATAGGCGGGGCGTTAGGGGGGTCGTCCCGGGGCCCCCACACATAGGGGGCACCCGCACAGTGGCCCTCATTCAGAGGTGCTCGCAAGAAGCGAGCGCTCGTTCTGAATGAGGGCGGCCGCTTCATTTTTGAAGTGCCGCCTCCTGGTCGTTAGGTTAAACTGTGGGTTACCACCCACAGTTTAAGGACCGACCAGGTTGATGGTCGCGATGGTGAACACCATCGCAACCATCGGTGGCTTGCGAGGAGAACCTAAGGTTGGGTCTCGGCAGCCGCAAGCCTCAGGGAGCTTCCTGCTCTGAAAGAGCAGGAAACTCCCCACTGACATCACTGATGATGTCAGTGCGGCCGCCCACAAAACGGTAGGCGTTCCTTAAGGAACGCCTCCATTTTGGAAACCACCACCCCCGGCCCGCCTACAAAACGGGGCGAGCTGTCGATCAACATCGATAGCCGTCCCTTTTGTAGAGAGCTCCGGAGCGAGAGAGTTTCTCTCTCGCTCCGGGGCTTGCGCACGCGCAGTGCGGCCGCTACACGTCCGCAGGGCTAACTATCGACCCAGTTGCGAGCACATCGGTGTTTGTGACCGGGTCTGAATGAGGCCCACTGTCCCCAGACAAACATTAAACAGACATACCAGACACTGCTACAAATATTAAATCGGAGAACAGCATTTAGCTGTTCGGCTTTGGTCCTCTTTGGCGGCTCAGCTGTTCCCTAAACAGCGGCCTCCGAGGAGCTTCACTAGTCAGAGCCACTGAGAATCTTCTCTATTCTTCAGAAGCCTCGGCAGCCTCTGACAGTCAAAGTCTCACGAGATGATGACGTCAAGTCTCGCGAGAGTTTGACTGTCAGAAGCCGAGGCTGCAGCATACAGAAGATTCTCAATGGCTCTTTCGTCCTCAGCCTTCCCAACCACGATGCAGCTGACAGGCAGGTAGCCCACATATGTACACACCATTTGTACATTATATCACCAAGGGTACCCAGGCACTTACCTGTATGGTTGAGGAGTGCCAGCCAATCTGTTGTATTACATATATACAGTATATATATATATATATATATACATATACACACACAGTATATATAGCTATATATACATTTATAATGTGTGTATATATATATATATGTTTATTAATAGAATGTCAAATTGCTGGAATATCAAGTTCATATATATATATATATATATGTATATATATACATATATATATATATATATATATATACACACCTATATATACATATATACTGAATGTATATATATAGTATGTATATATAGCCTATATACTGTATGTGTGTGTATGTATATATATATATATATATACAAACATGTAGAGGGGCACTCAAGGATCAAATAAGTGCAACTGCCATGGTGCCTTCCTAAGGTAAGTATATCCGACGTACGTCCATAACCAATGGACCAGGCGGCACTCCAACGGACTTATCAAACGTGCAAAAATGGTTTTATTGTACCAACGTTTCAAAGCCTCAACGGCGTTTTCCTCAGGGTGTATTTTTGTTCTTGTTACACTCTGAGGAAAAAGCCGTTGAGGCTTTGAAACGTTGGTACAATAAAACCATTTTTGCACGTTTGATAAGTCCGTTGGAGTGCCGCCTGGTCCATTGGTTATGGACGTACGTCGGATATATATATATATATCACATATACAGTATATATATATAAAATCAGTTTTATTGGGGCCCCCACAAGCTTGTTGCCCAGGGGCCCCCACGGACCTTAATCCGGCCCCGTGAGGGCTACATGGTGCAGTATATGCTGATTAGGAATACTTGTTTAAGGCCCCAACACACGCAGCGATATATCGGCCTCTCCTACGGTTTTGAACGATCTCGCCGCTATATCGTTCCGTGTGTGGGCATGATATCGTCCGCTGCGCACTCCAGTGGGGTCGTCCGTCGCTACTCCAGATCTTTCTGCATGTTCAATTGATCTAGGGGACGAAGAATGATCCCATGCAGCGCTACGCGGGTGGGGGAGGGGGGTGCAGGCATATCGGGCGGTCAGCCACCACATCACTCCGTGTGTGGGGACCGCCCGATATGTCGGCTGTCGAATAGGCTGTCGCATCGAAAGGCGCATATCGCACCATGTATGGGGCCCTTTAGTCTGCAGTAGGGCAGTCTCAGGAATTGTATTCTCTTTATCCCTGTCTATCTAGTCAGCAGAGTGTAACCCTTAAAATCTCTAGCCAGTAATTAATAAAGCACATGGGCCATTAAGCTGGCGTTTAGGCAACATACCAATTTCTACAGCTGAAGGCTGAGCTGCATATATTTATTAGTAACTGTCAGTTAATTGTCAGGGGGCAGAGCTGAGTGCTGTGTGGCTGCTTAAATTAGTAATTGTATATAATATGCCTCTGGGCTACTCTTACCCGATCCACCACCGTAGCTAAGCCAAGGGTTGGACCTCAGTTATAGGAAATATGGTTTGGTGCTGAAACGGGCACTGGCTCTACCTGCCTCTCTTCACTTACAGCACCAGGGTGATCCTCTCTCTACCTCAGGCAACCAAAACCCACTCTCAATTCCTGAGGTGAGGTCCTTTGGACGTGACCTGTCCTTCTCAGTTTCTCCGTCCCACTCTCCTACACAGCGGCTGTCTGGGTTTTTTATAGACATTGACTACCTCATGTGTCACAGATACTCTTGCCTGTGCCCCGAGTGAGCCCAAATGGCTCTTCCACTTTTCATTTTGCCCAATCATTACACTCCACCAAAATCTCTGCCCAGTAGCATCAACTCCCATCATAACCTGCACAGCAGCCATGGTTCTACCCATATTTTTTCTGTTAAAACATTAGTGTCCTCATACACTATTGCCGCAGTCACGCCAAACAGAGCTTCTCGGTGTGCTAGGTATTGTACGACTCGGGTTGCGCTGAGCGTATTTTTTGCTACAATGTGTGTCTTAGTCGCACAAATGAAACAATCGGATTAGACAAAACCGCTTAACAAGTCTGCACAGATTAATTTAATATGTGTGTAACCCCCCCATTGCTCTCTAACAGGGACACCAGGTTACTAACTTCCTTGTGGTTTAGTGTACCCACTTATTTCCCCCGCTAAATATTGAAAATCCTTTAGTTATACCAGTGCCTCCACCCAAGTATTAGTTGTATGAATGGGCCTACTTGGGAAAACCCTTAGCTATGTTATTCAGGCTTGCTTGGGTAAGCCAATCAATGTAATTATGTAACCTGATGGTATTATATATGCAGTATAATAATTACACTTTTTAAAAATAAAATACCTTTCTTCTCGGGGGAACCGGTGGAACATACACAAGTAATTGTTCATTTATTCCAATTAAAAAACATAACAATTATGTGGACAATACAATATGCCCCACAACCTAGAATATATCAATATACCTTCTATACATATACTGTACTTCTGCATGCGATACAACAAAATAAGTATAATATGGAGAAAAAACTAACCCTGTAATACTTAGGTATTATTGGTCCCTTATAAACACTGCAGTATGTTGGTGCATGCTGGCACCCTTATAGCTGATCAATTGTAAAAGTCTTTGAATTGGCTTAGGTGACTATGGCTCCTATATCCTTTATTAAAAAGGTGGTTATCAGTACTTCTATAGTGCCATCTGTAGAGTCTATTGCTGATAGATTACAACACAACTCCTTAGTTTCGTTTTCTTAATCCTGCTCAACTGGAGAGATGATTTGTATCCATTCGATATATTTCTTTTCTCCTGTCCGCTACAAATATTGGATAAGCTGCAATATGTAGCATTCCCGCTAGGCTGTTTTAGCGGGGCGCGGCGCCCTGCCCTCCTTCTGCAGGGCAAAAAGCACCCTGCCCTCCAGGAGGAGGGTAAAAAGCGCCCTGCCCTCACAGCCTGCGAGTGCCGTTCTCACCCGCGGGACGCAGTATCCCGCGGGTGGAGAAACATGCGGTGTACCGGTCACCGCCGGAGAATAGACGCCGGGCGCATGCGCCCGGTATCTATTCTCCCTTTCTGCAGCGCTTGGGGGCTGCCTGGCGTGTCTGTAAGCGCTTGGGGGCTGCCTGGCGTGTCTGACACACCCCCTTTTCATGACCACGCCCCCTTTTTGGGCGCGCGTGACTTCGGCACGCGCATAAGGTTGCCCTCTCTAGCTCCGGCGCCCTGCCTGCCGCCGGAGCTAGAGTGAACACTAAATATGCACAGATACTGTCCTTTCTTAAGTGATATTGTATCCACTAGAGCTCAGACATTACCAATATCTCTCTCATCAGCAGTAGTGCAGTACTTTGTAGGACTGACATATAGTTAGAGGGTTTCAATGGTAGCATTATAGTCTCTGGGCACCTACTACGAAGGCTTAAATAATTACTTCTACACCAATCTTAATAAAATCCCTTGATGACTTTGCTTTCAGGCATAAAAATCAATTTGTCTAAAATGGATTCCATGGGAATACAATGAATACACTTTTGAAAAATCAATTGAGAAAAAAAATGTAGTTTACAAGGAAACAAGCCATTATCTTTATACAATACTCTCATCACATGAAATCAGAATATATTTGTGTACTGTTTGTCTACCTCTAGTCAGGCATAGGGGGGAATTCAGTTAACCGCGGGTAATAACGGGAGGTAGTCTCTGGCTTTGACGCCCGGGGCTATTCAATTAGCCTCCCGCATTGCACGATGCACATTAAACACGTGTGTTAACATGGGTTATCGGGCATTAACGCATAAGATCCGTGATAAGTTCACTGACATGTGCGTTAACTGTCAGTTATCACCCGATAACTGCACAGTTAAAGGGGATCTATTTTCTGGTCTCAGGAGGATAACTGAATACGGGCCTGCGATCAACTAGTACCTGTTCCGTTAAAGGAGCTAATTGAATCCTGGGATCTGGGATGTTAAAATAAAGCTTCAATTCCTTTGGTTGGGAATACTTGTGATAAAATGATAATATATCCACTAACCATTTTTTTTTAATCTCATTTATTTATTTATTATAAATCGCCGTCTGCCTCTGAATATCACCTACGGACTACCTTGCACCAAATTTGCATGTGTAGTTTTCCATCTGCGTATGCGCAATGTGGAAAATCCAGCATTGTTCATCAGAATATCCTGCATTCCATCCGAGAGGGATCACAAGATCCCTCTCCGGAAGGGCTGCCCCATTGCATTGCAAAACATTTGATACACACTGTGCACTTTGCCTTACTTCCCTAATCATTTCGGGATAGTCTACAACTGGGCTTCATCACTATTTAAAGTTACTTTGACACAGCTCTTGGGAAGCTCTATTATGTGGTTTAGTTACATTGTGCTTTGAGTTGACGCTGCGTTAGACTCATACAATTCGTAAACATAAATGGGGTAAAAAGCCACATATAAATCATAATTTACAGCCATGTGGGAGGTTTCTGCCTCTGCACATATAGAATATGTGCCAGCTTTGTCAGGCTTACCTACTGTACACCCAGATATCAGGTCAGCATAAGATGTTTACATTGGTTTGATAGCGAAAAATGTATTTGCTATTAGGTTTGATTTCAATTATATATTTTGGGACAAGAATCACGTAGCCCGGAATCAAATCCAACAGAAGTTTATTTTCTCACCTCAGGCAGATATACAGGTCAGTGCAGTGTTCAGAGGCAAAATGTTACAGCAGGTACAGATAATCTTCCATACAGCAACACAGTTCTTTTAGTGGACCCTCAGGTCCAGGATCCCTAACACTAGTCACCTCCGGGCCTATAACCTGGGAGACTAATTCACCATCAGGATCATTGTGGATTTGCACTGAAACAACTTTAAAGACAGATAACAGGTGCTGCTAATTAGACTTGTTTGTGGCTTACAACTGATACCAGGTAAACTTAGACTGGATCTTTTTACCATGCTGTTTATTGCTCCATCTCTGCACAAACCAGCTGCACCACATTAACCTCATGTGAAAGCATGCTGTCCCTGTCACACTCCTTCCTCCTTAGCTTCAACCACCCTGGTGAAGCTAAAACTTTTTCAAGGAAGCTCTCTGCCTCGGCCACCTCTACTTGCCTTATCCGACCGGGAACACAATCCTCTGCAACTTTCCAGAGCTCGCATTTCAACCCCTCTTCCTCCCCTAGCTTCGCCATACGGTTGCTCGGAGTTTCGGGACCCACAAACCTTCTGGAAAGGGCATTAGCATTGAGGTGCTGTTTCCCTGGTTGATGCTGTACCTCAAATTTGAATGGCTGTAAAGCCTAAAACCAGCGGGTCACCCAAGCATTCACTTCTTTGTTTGTGTGCATCCACTGTTATGGAGCATGATCTGTGACTAGCCAGAATTCTCGCCCCAACAGATAATATTTTAGCAACTCTACTGCCCACTTAACTGCCAAGCACTCCTGTTCCACAGTTGAGTACTTGTGTTCTTTGGGCAGCAATTTCCGGCTATGATAGAGTATAGGTTTCTCTTCCCCCTCTACCTCCTGGGAAAGGACTGCTCATAAGACTGTCCCGGAGGCATCATTCTGCAACACAAACTGTTTCTTAAAGTCAGGAGCTACACACAAGACTCGTCTTAAATCCTTCCAAGCAGTCTCTGCTGGCCTAGACCACATTATCTGATCTGGGGATTGTTTCTTAAGACACTCAGTCAGTGAAGCCGCCCTAGTGGCAAAATCACATATGAATCTGCGGTAGTAACCAACCATACCAAGGAATGTTCTGAGTTGTGATTTACATTTGGGTTTTAGGCCAGGTGAGGACTGCTTCCACTTTACTGGGCTGAGGTTTAACCTGCCCTCTGCCTACGGCATATCCCAAGTATTTTCACCATTCCAATGGCACATTCCTCAGGGTTAGCAGTAAACCCATGTGCCCGTAAAAACTAGAACACTGCCTCTACTCTTGGAAGGTGTGACTCTCAGTCAGAGCTAAAGATGACGATGTTGTCTAAATATGCAGCTGCATACTCTCTGTGCAGCCGAAGCAACTTATTCATAGCCCTCTGTAAAGTTCCTGGGGCTCCATGCAAACCAAAAGGCAGCAGTTTTACTGGAACAAGCCCTCTGGGATAGAGAAGGCTGTTTTTGCTTTAGCACCTTCAGTCAAAAAGAATCTGCCAATACCCTTTTGTCAAATCAAGAGTGGTGAGATACTGGCTTTTTGCTAGATTCTCCACCATCTCGTCAACCCGGGGCATAGGGTAGGAATCAAACAGAGAAACTTTATTTAACTTGTGAATGTCATTACAGAATCTTAAAGCCCCCGAAGGTTTAGTCACTAAGACAATGGGGTTATTCCATTCACTGTTTGACTCCTCTGTGACCCCCAAGTGCAGCATCTTCTCCACCTCTCGTTTTACCGTTGCCCGTTTTGTCTCAGGTATGCAATAGGGTCTCTGCTTTATTATCATCCTGGGAGGGGTAACAATATCATGCTGTATGATTTGGGTCCTTCCCGGAATAGCAGAGAATACATCTTAGTTTCGTGCTACTAAGTTCACCACTTCCTGTTTTTGGCTAAGACTGAGGGTGACCTCAATGGGTACCTGACAGTCTGGGGTTTTCTTTGCCACTAAAGAGGGTTGACTGGCACTTGCTTTCCAAGGTTTTAATAAATTTACATGGTAAATTTGTGCCTCCTTCCTTCTACCCTCCAGTCGTACCCTGTAGTTTACAGGTCCCACCGCCATTGAGCACACAATTTGTTTCAGTAGTAGGCACAAGCATGAGTACCTTCTCTCCGGGTTTGAAAGACCAGACGACTATGGTAACGTCGTAAATGCGTTTCTGAAGCTGTTGAGCTCTGTCCATATGTTCGTTCAGTAGTGGCACAATCTGCCTTAACCGGCCATACACTTGGGACACAAACTGAACGTTATGATCTTGGTATGACTTTTGCTCCCAGCCTTCCTTTAACACATCTAAAATCCCTCTAGTTTGCATCCCATAGAGGAGTTCAAATGGACTGAACCCCATGGAGAATTTGCTGCACCTCTCGAACTGCAAACATCAAATAAGGCATGAGTAAATGCCAATCACCGCCCTCTTAAGCATCTGTTTAAGGGTCTGGTTAAAGCATTCTACTAGGCCATCTATTTGCGGGTGATAAAGGTGGTGAGCCTATTTACCCTTAACAGTCGTCACAAATCTTTCATTAAGTTAGATACAAAAGGGGTACCTTGATGCGTCAGGACCTCTTTTGGTATTCCCAGATGGGTAAATAGCATCAGTAACTCACGGGCAATAGTGCTAGATTTCATATTACATATTTCATATTAATCTGCATAAATTTACAACTGGACTGAACATCTTCTATTTCTTTTCATCCCTGCAGGTATGTTACCCATTCTACAAGCTGCATAGTCTAACTAGTGCTTTGCAATCACTCAGATCAGCTGTTTGGATTTTAAAAAAGAATGTTACTCATTTCCATCTAGCAAGCAACATATTGTTCTTACATTTCTGCATAATGGAATTTATTTCTGTTAGCAAAGATTTAGATGTAATGACTTCATTGTATTTTGTATTACCTGGGTGGGGGATGTTGTTCAGTGATGCCTAGTTTATGTTTGGATACTGCTTGTGTTTACACAAACCCAGTGCTAAATTTCTTCATTGATTAGTTAGCATTTGTGCTCAGCTGTAGCATGTCTCAATCAGACTTTCTTTAAGTTTAGAATCAGTATAGAGGCAGCCGTGTATTCTAAGCACTAAGGGCTTCATTCAGAGGGAGCCGGCTCCTTCATGCGCATGCGTGAGACCCGCTACGACCGACAGCGCCGGTCGTAGTGGGTCTCTTTCCAAAGGGGGCGAGCTGTCGATGTTGATTGACAGCTCGCCCCATTTGAAATGCGGGCCGGGGGGTGGCAGCCCAAACGGAGGCGTTCCAATGGGAACACCTGCCGTTTGGGGGAGGCCCCACTGACATCACTAGTGATGTCAGTGGAGAGCTTCCGGCTCTGACAGAGCCAGAAGCTCTCCGGGGCTTACGACAAGTGAGACCCTACCCTAGGGTCTCGTCGTAAGCCCCGATGGTCGCGATGGTCTCTGACCATCGCGACCATCACCCTAGCGGTCGTTAGAGCTGTGGTTGTAAACCCACAGCCTAACGACCGAAACAGAGGCGGCCGATCAGGATGCAAGCGGCCGCCCAGTTTCTGAGCGACCGCTTGCATCCTCCGACCGCCTCTGAATGAGGGCCTAAGTGTGTTATAACACAAAGTGTAATTTATATAACAGTTAAAAAACAGTTGAACAAACATTGAACAACATCTACGACAAGGTAATTACAATATCATTCCTTATGCTGGCCATATACGCTGCAATTATCGGGACGATCCGCCCGATATCGGCGGATTGCCGCGATAATTGTAGCGTGTGTGCGGGCGACCGAGGGTTAAATATTGCTTGGTAGGGCATGCTGGATTGTCCAGCATGCCCGTCCGATGCGATATTTACCCGGGAAACTGTCGGCCGCATCGGGCAGTGTATGCCCAGCGCAGCCGACAGACAGACATTTCCTGTGTTCCTTCCTACGGAAGGAACAGGGAAATGTCTCCTCCCCCGGGGGCGGAGCGCGGATGTCGGGCTATACACTGTGAGATTTCTCTCACAGTGTATGCCGCGGACATCTGCGGCTGGCAGCAGGCCAGATAAAATGTCTGTCGGTCTGACAGACATTTTATCTGGCAGTGTATGCCCAGCATTACCAGTAGTTTGTGTGTTGTACATTTTTGAGTGTTTTGAAAAAATGTATCAGAAACTTCTATTAATGATCTCACTCCATGGAATCATCTCTAAGACTACTACATCCTTTACTCTCCCTGCAGCTCATCCTTCTGTACATATTGCTGCCTCATTACTTTCCTCTCCTCTTACAAACACATATGAGCTTTTAACTTATCTATACACATTGACAATAACATCCACAACCTCTTGACATAAAAAACATTCAGACAAATCCCACAAATATATTTATATCTCGCTCCTGTTGCTTCTATTAGCTGGTGACATATCTCCAAATCCAGGCCCAACCCACATGCCACACCCACAACGAACTATAAATCCAGCTAACCTCATAAACATTGCGTGTCTCCCTTCACCCTCCAAGTCACTAAAATGTGCCTTATGGAATGCGCGCTCTGTCTGCAACAAACTAACATCCATCCATGACCTCTTTATTTCAACCAACCTCAACCTTCTGGCAATAACAGAAACATGGCTAACACAATCAGACACTGTCTCCCCTGCTGCACTTTCACATGGTAACCTACACTTCTCACACACCTCCATGCCTAGCAATTGTAAAGGAGGTGGGGTAGGAATATTACTCTCCCAATCTTTCACATTCACAGTTCTCCCACAGGTACCTTCACTTACATTTACATCATTTGAAGTACATTCTATCAGGACTTTCACCCCTTTCTCTCTGCGAGTTGCTGCTATCTTTCGCCCGCCTGGGCCACCGCAACAATTTCTGGAACATTTTTCAGCCTGACTCCCTCACTTCCTATCCTCAAGACATCTCCACCATCATTATGGGTGATTTCAATATCCCCATTGACAGTCCACAATCTCCTCATGCCTCCAAACTACTTTCTCTAACCTCCTCTCTTGGCCTCTCCCAATGGACTGACTCCTCTACTCATAAGGAGGGCCACTGCCTTGATCTTGTATTTACCAGACTTTGCTCTGTTTCTGATTTCACTAATTCTCCTTTCCCTCTCTCAGATCACAATCTTATCACCTGCACACTTTCCTCCATTACATCAACCTCAATGTCAGTGAACTCAACCAAACCTCCTAAAACCCGCAGAAATATTAATGCAATTAACTTTCAACAACTATCTACCTCTCTACAACAACGACTCTCACCAATTTTTGCACTCACTTCTCCTGAGACTGCTGCATCACACCTAAACCAGATTCTAGTAAAAGCCCTCGATGAAGTAGCTCCAGCTACCCATCACACACCACGTAGACTTAGACGTCAACCGTGGCATTCTAACTTAACAAGGCATCTACAAAAACCCTCACGTAAAGTAGAACGTCTATCTACAACTCTTATCGTACTGCTCTGGACACTGCCAAGCAAACATATTTCCAATCTCTTATCTCTGCTCAAGCCTCTAACCCCAAGCGACATTTTAATACATTTAAACTGCTTCTTACCCCTCCCTCACCCAAGCCACCTGCTACTATCTGTGCACAAGATCTTGCCTCCTATTTCAAGGACAAGATTGATAATATCCGAAATGAAATGTTATTCTCTTCCTCAGCTAGTGACCTACTCAATTCCCTACCTGAACCCTCTGGCACATTCTCTTCATTTGACCCCTCAAACGAAGATGAAGTATCTACACTCTTCTCATCCTCCTACTCTATTACCTCTCCTCTAGATCCTATACCCTCACAAATTAGTAAAGCTCTGTCTCAACCCTAACTAAAATCTGTAATCTCTCTCTCTCTACTGGCATCTTTCCATCACTGTTCAAGCATGCAGTGATTACTCCCATTCTGAAAAAACAAAATTCTGACCCTAACACTCTCTCAAATTACCGTCCTATCTCCCAGATCCCATGCCCCTCCAAGCTACTGGAGAGACTTGTCTACACCCGCCTCACACACTTTCTTAACACCCACAACTTATTGGACCCACTTCAGTCTGGCTTTCGTTCCCAGCACTCCACAGAGACAGCACTGACTAAGGTAGTAAATGATTTGGTCACTGCCAAGGCTAAAGGCCATTACTCACTCCTAATTCTTCTAGATCTCTCTGCTGCTTTTGACACTGTTGACCACTCTCTTCTGATACAAACATTACAATCCCTAGGTCTTAAGAACACAGCTCTTTCTTGGTTCTCTTCCTACCTATCTGATCGCTCTTTTTCTGTTAGTTTTTCTGATTCTGCCTCCTCTTCGCTACCTCTATCAGTTGGAGTACCGCAAGGCTCTGTCTTAGGTCCTTTGCTATTCTCAATCTATACCACCTCTCCTGGCAAACTAATCCGCTCTTTTGGATTTCAGTACCATCTGTATGCGGATGATACTCAAATCTACCTATCCTCTCCAGATTTATCACCATCTGTATTAGTCCGTGTCACTGAATGTATTTCTGCCATTTCATCTTGGATGTCATCTCGCTACCTGAAACTTAATATTTCTAAAACAGAATTAATTATATTTCCACCGGCCAATAACAGTTACCAATCTGATCTCTTTATCACTGTTGATAACTCAACAATCCACCCCACCCCACAAGCTCGCTGCCTTGGTGTCATCCTTGATTCTGAACTGCCCTTTGTTCTCCACATTCAATCTGTCTCAAAATCATGTTACATACATCTAAAAAACATATCCAAAATTCTACCATATCTCACACAAGACACTGCAAAAACTGTAATCCATGCACTCATTATTTCCCGCATTGACTATTGCAATAGTCTCCTTACTGGTCTTCCCAAAAACAGGCTATCGCCATTACAATCCATTATGAATGCAGCTGCGAGGCTTATCTTCCTTGCCAAACGTTCATCGTCTGCTGCCCCGCTCTGTCAGTCCCTCCATTGGTTGCCGGTTTTCTACCGTATTCAATACAAAATACTGTTACTTACACATAAGGCCATTAACCGAATTACACCAACATACATCTCTTCACTCATCTCAAAATATCTCCCAACCAGACCTCTCCGCTCAGCACAAGATCTGCGTCTCTCAACCCCGCGCATTACTTGCTCCCATTTACAGTTACAGGACTTTCTTCGGGCTGCACCCACTCTGTGAAATGCCTTACCACACACAATAAGACTTACCTCTAGTCTTCAATCCTTCAAGCGTTCCCTGAAAACTCACCTCATCAAACAAGCTTATCAGATTCTAGAACTGACCACATAACCTTCATAGCTTCCATGTCTTATTACATCCCCTCTCACAGTCCACACATAACCACACATATTGTCTATGCTTCACATACTCCTGACATTTGGCCGACATTCCTGTGTGACTGGATCATGCAGCCCACCAAATTGCAATATATATCAATGCCTATTTCCCTATAGATTGTAAGCTTGCAAGCAGGGCCCTCTACCTCTATGTCTGTCTGTTATTACCCTGTTTTGTTCTATAAATGTTTCCAATTGTAAAGCGCAACGGAATATGCTGCGCTATATAAGCAACTGTTAATAAATAAAATAAATAATATTACGTAGCGGTATGGCCTCTGGGTATCTTGTGGCATAATCTACTGCCACTAATTTGTATTGATGCCCACGAGCAGACTTTTCCACCGGCCCTATCAGATCCATGCCAATTGAGAAAATTGGTATGGATCTGATAGGGCCGGTGGAAAAATCTGCTCGTGGGCATCAATACATATTAGTGGTAGTAGATTATACCACATGGTACCCGGAGGCCATACCGCTACGTAATATGAAATCTAGCTAGTGGTATAATATACTACCACGAATATGTATTGATGCCCACAAGCAAATTTTTCCACTGGCCCTATCAGATCCATACCAATTCTCTCAAAAGGTACAGAAATGACAGGGAGAGGAACCAAGGGTGCCCGAAACCCTTGCTGGGGTGCTGCTTTCTGACACACTGACAATATTTTTTTACTGCTGCATGAATGCCTAGCCAAAAGAACCTTAACTGAATACGCTAGAGAGTTTTCTCCTACCCTAAATGGCCACCCCACAGGTGTGTATGAGCCGCCCTCAACACCAATTGCTCGTGTTTCCGGGGAACCAACAATTGGGCTACTCTCTTACCCTGTGTCACGCTTGGCACTGGGGAAGTGGAAACTCTGGGTCCGGGTTGCGGGAGGAAACGAAGGCGAGGGGCCTGGATATATGTTCTCCTCATCCACAGGTCTCGAGTGTTGACGAGACCTGGGCAATGGTGCGGAGTCTAACCCACAGGATGGTGTTCGCCTGTGACCCCTCCAATCGGGATTTGGGCTTAGCTGCACCCTGTGAGCAGGTCGCGGTCCTTTGACCAGGTACCCGAGCTCAGTGGGAATTGGAGACACAAACAACCGTGGCCCTAATAAGAGATGCCTAAGATTTAAGGCACTGTGGAGTGATCCACAAACAACGTAAAGAAGTCTGGCAATACTGTAGCACAAAGTTCACTAGTGACACGTTTAGCACACAGGCAGATATGGTAATTCACTGTTGCATGAAGTTCACTAGAGGCTCGTTTAGCACACAGGCAGATGGTAATTCACTGTTGCACAAGGTTCACTAGAGACACGTTTAGCACACAGGCAGATGGTAATACACTGTTGCAAGAAGTTCACTAGAGACACGTTTAGCACACAGGCAGATGGTAACTCACTGTTGCACAAGGTTCACTAGAGACACGTTTAGCACACAGGCAGATGGTAATACACTGTTGCAAGAAGTTCACTAGAGACACATTTAGCACACAGGCAGATGGTAACTCACTGTTGCACAGGGATCACAGTAACGTCTTGGCACACAGGCAGAGATGGAACACACTGTAGAGGAAATAGAACGCCAGGAACCTGGACCGGAACTCAACTAGGGACTAGGAGACAACTGTTGTTCAGGCAGTTTGCAGAAAGGTGGATGCAGGCTATATACCCCACAGAACCCTTTGATAGGTGCACAGCGATCAGCTGACGCTCACCTATCCCAGGCCGGAAGTACAGTCACATGGGCCGACTGACATGGCGGCGCCCATGCCGGGAACCCCGATTCCAGACACCGGACCGCCCGCAGTCCCCTACGCACGGGGAGAATGCTCAGCGTCCTCTCAGCCGCCGCGCCAGCTGCCCGACCGCCCGGGAGATCAAAGGAAGCTGGCGAGGAGGTAAGGCCGCGCTGATCCCCGGCAGAGCCCTGACACCCTGCAAATATGTTACACCTTCTGTTGGTAAAGCCGTGATTACTTTACCATTTACTTCTACAACATTTTCAAATGCATTTATCAAGTTTCCATCGTTCTGTTGGTCTTGGCCAAAGTCCTGTAAAGACACTTCCTTGCCAATGGTAATCCACTGTGCCTCACTCTCACTCCCATCCTGCTGCTCACTGGCCAATGAGGGAGTTACAGTCACCAAACTTTGGTATACAGCAGAGGTTGCCTCTTGGGACACCTCTGACGTGATCTGTCTGCTATCATCATGCCAAGTAATCTTCTACATCCCCATGTACACATATAATCATTACCGGGGGTAGCACCTGATCAGCCCCGGTTGGAGCCAGGTTGGCAGAGATGATAGTTAATTCACTGCCAGTATCCACTAAGGTCCAGATCTCCCGGCCTTCCACTCGCACCATCAAACGAAACAAGATGGTTTCCACCACGGAAATGCTTCCAGGAGCCATGCTAACCACCAGTCAAGTTGTTTTCCCAGCACTGCAGTCCATCGGCATGCCCTGCTTTGGGCAGTCCTGGCGCACATGACCGGGCTTGCCACAATCAAAACACACAGCTGGAGATGGGTTGTTTGCTTTAACAACTGAGACTTAGGTACCAGCTGGAACCCCTGCTTGGCTTTACTCCATTTCCTAAAAGTCAGATACAGTTCAATCACCACCGCTAACTCCTCAAATGTTTGAGGATCAGCCTGTAGGGCCCACTGTTGCACTACACGTCTAATACTCGTACAGCATGGTCCAAAGCCACCATCTCTACTATACGCTGAGCCGAGTTATTATCCGGCTGCAACCATGTCTTTCTCAGCCGGGCTAATTTGGGCAATAAATGTAGATATGACAGAAAGTCCTTGCGCCAGTCGATTCCAAAATAGGGCAAAACTGTAATCCTGTATATAGAACACTACCGCAAAGAATCTTCACTTATAGATTCGAATATTTTCTGTAAAGCAGTAGGTGAAAAACATTTTTAGGTTTCTTTCACCCCCGGCCGAAAAGAATACTTAATTGGGGAATATATGACACTCACACAAAGGCTCACTTGAGATACCGTATATACTTGAGTATAAGCCGAGTTTTTCAGCACAAAAAATGTGCTGAAAAAGTACCCCCTCGGCTTATACTCGAGTCAAGTGTAGCGCTGACCGGACGGAGTTCGGTCAGCGCTACACACTGCCAAACACACAGCCGCCTGAGCCGGCAGCTGCGTGTTTGGTGTAATCAGCAGCCGCTGAGAGTCTGTCAGACTCTCAGTGGCTGCTGCTGCTCCCACTGCGGGAGCCATCTTCCGGCTCCCGCAGTGGGTGATGGGAGACACGTCGTCACGACGACGTCTCTCCCATGCAAAGCGGCCGGAGGAGTGGACAGCAGCGGGACCAGGAGAGGGAGTTTAAGGTAAGTGTTTATTTTTTTTTAATTCTTTTCACGTCTCTTTCTACTAGGGGGTGGGGGACTACATGGGGCACTACCAGGGGGTGATGACTACAGGGGGCACTACCAGGGGGCATTATCAGGGGGCACTACCAGGGGGCGATTACTACAGGGGGCACTACCAAGGGGCATTATCAGGGGGCGATTACTACAGGGGGCACTAAAAGGGGGGATTACCACTGGGGGAACTACAAGGGGAGGATTACTACAGGGGGCACTAACAGGGGGGGATTACTACAGGGGGGGGATTACTACAGGGGGCACTAAAAGGGGGGATTACCACAGGGGGAACTACCAGGGGAGGATTACTACAGGGGGCACTACCAGTGGGGGATTACTACAGGGGGCACTAAAAGGGGGGATTACTACTGGGGGTACTACCAGGGGGGGATTACTACTGGAGGCACTGAAATGGGGGATTACCACTGGGGGCACTACCAGGAGGGATTACTACTGGGGGCACAACCAGGGGGAATTACTACTGGGGGCACTACCAGCTGCTGCCATTTCCCACACCAGGCTTATACTCGAGTCAGTAAGTTTTCCCAGTTTTTTGGGGTATAAGTAGGTACCTCGGCTTATATTCGGGTCGACTTATACTCGAGTATATACGGTAAGTAAAATGAAGCATATAAAGGTTTCTTTTTGTCTTCTCAGCAGATGGGTAATTCCGACACAACTCCCAGAAATACAAAGAAACTTCATATAGTGCAGTATTCCATAAAAATTTTATTTATTAAATAAAAACATATATATAAAAGGTGGGGATAAACCTCCGTACCAGATGGATGGCATATACAGATCACATCAGTATACACATCAGCATAGTAGTGAAATTCGGGTATTCCACGGCTGTCAGTATAATCAGGGTCCGGACTGGTACCAGAGGCTAGAAAATTCCTCCACCATCACTCCAACATGTTTTGACACCGAAGGGTATCTTTTTCAAGGTGGCAATTTGGCCAGTTGGGTCCTCGGAGGCTCAGATGAGTTCAACCGCCATTCCTGAAACTCCTGAGCTTTGCTGGGGCCCGTCACTCTAACCCTGCTGAGTAAGGCCTTTATCAGGTGAGGATAGGAGTTTGCCTCAGTCACAGTCAAATCGACATATGCTCTCTGAGGTTCCCCTGTGATACAGGGAGTAGTCTGGCAGCCAACTCCTCCTCGGGCCATTTTAAACGTGCAGCAGTACACTGAAAGGTGCACAGAAAAGCTTCAATGTCATCAGATGGGGTAAGCTTCTGTAACACCTCTTGCTCATGCCCACCTTTCCTCATTTCAGTTAATTCCGCATGTAATAACTGAATTTGAGTCTGTTGACCCTGAATCAAAGTTTGCTGTCCTTGCACCTGTGCTTGCTGCCCTACAGCCAGTTCAGCAAAACTTTTCAAAAGCTCCTCCATATTACACTGCTTTTCCACTTTGTGGATAAATATAGCAGGCTTAATTAACTCTCTCTTGCAAGCCAGATTCCCAGCAATCTATATCAGCTGGCTTCCCTTAAAACTACACTACATTCCCTATGCTCCCAGCCTCATACCACAGGAATTAAGCAGTTTTATATTGTGCACAATTTGCATATACACATGGACAGATTATCACTGTGAACAACTGTCGTTTTATGGCTGGCCTGCCACACTCACCTACCCAGCTTCAAGTAATGCGCAGGGAAGATGTTACAGCAGGTACACATAATCTTCCATGCAGCAACACAGTTCTGGGGCTGGGATCCTCTGTTAGGTCGCGATCAGGAGCACCAGGTATGTCTGGGACACAGAGCGGCAGGGGCGCGCTTCAGCTCCTCCTCTGTCAGAGGCTCCTTTTTGAGCTACAAGTGCAGTACATGGAGCGGGGGCTATGGGTGGGGAAAGCTGAGGCATAGGAGGAGTGGTGCCCCCTTCAGGGCTGGCCCCCGGAGGCAACCTACTACAATGTCTCTGGTAGTTCCGTCCCTGGCTCTGGACTAATCATTCCTACCTAAAATAAACATCATTCTGTTCATAAGATACTGCTTGAGGCCTATTGCTTGATTAGTTAAGAGGAACCAGACATGGTGGTAGATGTATTAATACTTGGAGAGAGATAAAGTGGTGAAAGATCACATTTTTCATTCAGCATCTTTGTACGATAAAACTACAAATAAACAGTTGAGAGGGTAAGACAGGAGGCAGAATAATTATGCCATTTTGACACAATTTATAACTGGTGGCATCAGTGAGGAAAGACATCATTATTTATAAATTAAATAATGGGGCCAATAAAATGTTTCTGTTAATTGGGGCCCTATTAATAAATGTTGGAGACCTTTACCTTACCTTGCATACTTGCGGCACTAACAGTGCCAACAAACAAGTATCCTCATAATTATTTTATAAATAATATTGACCCCTTAATAGTTATTAAATATTATATTGTTAATATGTTTTATTATTTATTATTAATTTTTCTCCAATCATTAATTAATTAAATAATTTTAACTGATAAATATATTTATTGTTTTATTTTGACCTACTCACACCTGCTTTAAGTCACAGCAAATCAATAGTAATTGACATTTAATTTTTTTTATCACACTTAGGGATAAATATACTTATCTATGAGTCCACTAGCAGTGCGAGTAAGTGCTGCTATACACTGCACTTACGGCATATCCATCCTCCGGACTTGCAGATTTTGTTTGCAGCCCCGTAGGGCTGCGTACCAAAATCCATGAGTCCGGGATGAGGTCATGCTGTGAGGGGGTGACTTGAGGTGCCGTTGCTGGCGTTTTCACTCCATTACAATGGCAAATAGACCCCCTCATGGCTTATTGAATTGACCCTTTATTGTATAGTTTTGAATATAACAATCAAGTCTTACCAGCTTAAACTTGGAGCCATAATTTTAATATTTCAATAATAGGAAGTAAGGCAGTAGTTCCCAAACTGGGTGATGAGAGGCACTTGCAGGGGTACCACGGGATACTGGTCCAAGACCAATTTAAATTATGTATGGCAATGTGGGAGGCAAAGCAACGCTGGTGTCTACCAATCATAAACTATGTGGACACTACTTCTTTAGATGATCAATGTTCTTGGTTTTACCTCCAGCTTCGCCATTTTATTCTGTCCCTTGGGGGACTCACGGCTCTATCTAGAGACCTGACCCCTTTGAGTCTATGTGCTCCCATAAAAAGACCCCTACGCATATTATCTCTGGTATTTATAAGATTTTATTACATCCTCAGTTCCCTACAAACCCTAGTTTTGCAGATGCTTGGGATTGAGATTTTTCACTAAAAGGAATACAAGTTGACTGGGAAAAGGTGTTTCAGGTATCAAGTGTTTGTTCCTCTAGCTTAGAGGTATTGGAGACTCAATACAAAGTTTTAACTAGATGGTATTGCTGCACGATAGTCTGTCACAAATTTTTCTCCTCTGTGTCCCCTCTCTGCTGGCGTAGCAACAAGGAGCCAGGTACATTGATTCATATATGGTTGGATTCCTCTCTTATTGCCCCATTTTGGCAGAAAATTATATCCTTGGCCTCGGAAATAGTAGGTTATTCAGTACCCCAGGGCCCTGAATTTTGGTTGCTCTCCTATTCTAAGGTCCCGGTATCACGATAGAAAAAATCCCTTTTAAAGCATATTAACAACGCTGCTAGGGCGGTCCTCCCTGTCCATTGGCATTCAACCATCCCCCCTTCAGTGTGGGAGTGGTGTCAACATCTTGATTTTTATATGTCCATGGGCGATATTTTTTATGCAGCTCGTTAGAAGCAGTCGGAATATATAGCATTGTGGGCTCTCTGGATTCAGGGCCTGATTCAGAGCCGCTCGTAAGCGGCCGCTCGTTCGCTCCGAGCGATGTTCGCATATCTGCGCATGCATATGGGTCATAATGCGCATGCGCCAACCAGTCAGTGCGGTCGGAAAACGTGTGTTCGCAAAATTGCGAGTGCCGGCTAATTTGAGTGACAGGATGAGGCGTTTGTGGGTGGTAACAGGGGAAGGTGCTTGAAAACGGGGAGTGGAGATCCGAACGCAGGCGTCAAACGGTCAAAACGGGCGTTTTAAGGGTGTGCATAATTAACAAAGCAGCGTCATCGACCACGTCACTTGGTTGTTTCTTGAAACTGTTCGCATGATTGCGGTAGGGAAATCCAACCACAAGCACTGCGAGCAGTTCAGACGCCTTTCGATGTACTCGATTAATCAAATAAATAGCAGAGATGACGTATGATGCGAGCGGCCAGAGGGCGTCTTTACAAAATAGCCAGCGCATGTTTTGTTCGCTCGCTCAGACATAGAGGCATCAACAGACCGCAAAGAGCGAGCGCTCAATTTAAATAGCCGGCCCCTTTTTCTGAACGAGCGAGTGCAAATAGCGTCCGGCTCTGAATCAGGGCCTCATTTCAAAACTACTCCCTCATATAAGGCTCTCCTTCCTCGAGGATGACCTATTGAACTTCCCCCCTAACAATGAGTCCTTTTGAACCTCATTTTTTGGTTTGGTTTAGACATCCGCTTGTCTCTAGATTTTACTTTTCCCTTCTCCCCTTCCAAATCTCTTTATTTTCCTCTCTTTTCCTTTCTTTCTTTTTCTTCTTTTAATAATATTTGAGAAATTATTTTTTAACCATTTGCTCTATTTGATACTAAATAGTTCTCTATAATGTTTCTACACTAAATGGTGTTATCTAGATATGTGATGTTTTTCTAAGTGTTGACCAGTATTATTTTATAATGCTTGGTTCTCTCTGTTTTCTATATGTGATTTCTGTAAACTGTTTCTCATAAATACTTTGGAAAGTAAAGAATTTATAAAAAAAAATGAAAAAAAAATATTTGGACAATCAGAAAACACATAACTCACATTAGGGTGACAGGTAAGCTCAATTTACTTAATATAATAATTTTTTATGTATTTTGTAGTAACAAACTTTTGTCCTAAGGGTGTCATAAAAAAATGCTGATACAGTGTACTCTAGGGTGCTATGATTCATGAAAGTTATGGAACCACTGAAATGATGAAACATTTCAGTGTTTGTGAGAATCATTGTTTACATGCTAACTGCAAATGTAATAATAAAACAGGGAAATGTAAACAAATGGTTTCTCCGCCTTCGACAATGGAGTTTCTTCAGAGGGATCCCTCTAAAGCAGCGTTTCTCAAACTGTGGGTCACGACCCCAGATGCCTGGACCTGTCCCACTTCCTGGTGCCCGCTGCAATAATGTTGATTTGCAGCTGTATGCCTGCACCAGCAGTCCCCCGCCGGCTCCTCCTTCCCGCACTGTGATTGACACCCATGAAACGTCCGGGCGTCATGGCATCACCGGGTGTCAGTCAAAGTGAAGGAGCGGCAGCCTGTGTAGTTGTAGGAGGCTAGCAGAGTCACTGCCCCCTGCCCCAGCAACAGCTAGTGGCAGCTTTAAATATAGTATTAAAAAGAACAATTTTTTTTTTTGAAGTGCCAAATGAACTATTTTTATGTTAAGTAAAGTAAAATGTAGAACTATGGTCTAAAGTAGGGTGATGTGTATAAATTTTATGCCACATCATCTCCCATGTCCATCATCTTCACTATTTTTGTTTTATGCCCATCAGCTTTCTTATATATTTTTATGCCATAAATTATCTAAGGAAGATGATGGCCCTAATTCAATTATAGGTAAGATAACGGAGAAGGGGTGAAATGTGCATACAGTTTATGTCTCATCACCCGTCCCCCATGCCCATTATTATTCTTATATATTTTTATACCCATCATCTTTCTTATATATATATGTATATATATATATATATATATATATATATATATTTATGCCTGTCATATTCCTTTTTATGGCATACAAATATATAAGAAACATGATGGGCATTGTAATCATACATAGATATGTTTTATTTACATATATGTGTGTATATATATGTACATATATATATATATATATATATATATATATAGAAAATCAACAGGGGCAGGAGATGCATTCCGCATCGCTTCGCATGCCTTCCAGCATTAATTACGCCGGTATGCATGAAGGAGGCTGCAAAGGACAGCTCTCTCTGTAGGAGCTGTCCTTTGCAAATGAGGGACTTTCGGGTCTATGCCCCAGAAGTCCCTCTAGTGTCATTCTGCTTCATGCGCAGAATGACACACACGCCTGGGAGTGATCAGATTGGATCCCTCTTACATAATTCTCCGAATAGAAGCCCTAGGCTTCTATAGGGTAACGCCATCTGAAGATAGCGGGCTTGCTGCATATGAGATATGCGGTCAAACCCCCTGAAAATAGCATTTCTCACATTGCTACATGCCGCCCCAAACTTAAAAAAAGTGTGCTACCTATAAATATATAGGGGCATTGTTCGGCATAACTTTCTGGGGTCCTGTAAAAAAATGTTTTGTCAGACGGGGTCCCACAGCAAAATAGTTTGAGAACCCCTGCTCTAAAGAGACCGCTGTAGTTGAAGGTGGAGAAATGCGTCAATAAACTCCCTGCGACTGACAAGCATCTGGAAAGCTGGGCAGAGCCGGAGCCCGGAAGTCGCAAGGTGGTGACCTGAGCCCTTGCTAAACTATAGTGGCCACTTTTATTTCTGCCTGTCCGACCTGTTTTGTGAAATAGCTGCACAGGGGGTGACCCGCTCTCAGTCTGTCAGTCTCGGATCCAGGCCTATACTCGTAGGAATTAAACAATTTACTGCACAGTCTATTATTGCTGCTATTAAACAATCTTCAACTCTTTCGCTACAATTAACCCTTTCAAGGCTTTTTTGTTCACTAACTATATTGTGCTTCCTGCATGTTATTTTAAATGCTATTAGATTTGGACATTGTCTGTGTTCACAGCGTTATATAGTGGTGTTCACGCTAGATCCGGCGCCGGGCAGGGCACCGGACCTAAAAATGGGCACTCCTGCGCTCTCCGATAGAGGGGCGTGGTCACGAGAAAAGTGCATGTCTTTAAGACGCGTCTCCTTTTCACTACTCTTGGGGGTGTGCCCGGCACTTACGGATATGTCGGGCTGCCCCCAAGCTCTCCTGTCTCTGAATATGCGCCTGGCATCTATTCCCCGGCTTTGATTTCTGCACAGCAAATTTTCCTCCCATAGGTACAGCGCGGCCCGCGGGTGGTGATGGCACCCGCCATGTTATTTTAACTGAATGCGAATATAGTAACATTTTCTGTTGCAATGGATTAATAGTTCTTGGTCTTGCATGACCAGATGGTGTTTTTAAAAATTGTTTAACTGTATATAATTGTTAGAAAAATAAACATTGTTATATTTATTTTCAGACAAGCAGCTGTTTCTGTGAGTGCCCTTATGTTTTATTTATATTTTCAGTCATATATAAGTTTTCAGACCCATATTATATGGGCAGCCATTTTTCACTGCATAATAATAAATCTAATTGTTTAATATATCAAGCAGCTGTGCCATAATTAGCAGTAAGGATAAATATGTGGAGGCAGACAGGGAATAATCCAGGAAGCACTTTTTTGACTGGGGATCTGAAACTAGTTGGACATAAGGAATACCGTGTTTCCCCGATAATAAGACCTAGCCCGAAAATAAGCCCTACCCCTACTTTTGGAAAATGGTCCAAAATAAGCCCTACCCCGAAAAAAAGACCTAACAAAAGCCCCATTTTGTCCGGTCCCTGCCTGCGCTACACTAAAATGCCCCCAGCTCCGCCCCCTGCATGAAATGGATGCCGCCGTTACAGATTTAACAGTGGCATCCAATCACAGCTGCAGCGTCTCACTTTCTCAACAGTGAGCGCGTGGCAGCTGGCGTGCGTGGCAGCGTCATTTACAGCAGCGCCGCGGAGGAGAGGAGAGAAAAAGAGGAAAAAAAATAAAGGTAAGTAAAGAATTGTATTGAATTACTGAAATTGCTGTCAATGTTAATTAAAATAAGCCCTACCCCGAAAATAAGCCCTATGGAGTTTTTTTTACCCCCAGAAAATATAAGACGGTGTCTTATTATTGGGTAAACACGATAGTAACATATACAATCAGGCATCCAAATATAGCAAAGTGTAAACCCAGTCAGGTAATACACAAATCTGTCACCAAACATTTTAACTATTTCTACTATTGTTCATAAATCTGTATTTTTTTTTTTTTAAAAACAAAAAATAAAAAGGTTCTGTGCAATCAGTCAAGTTAAAAGTTACAGCAACATTTCAGAACCGACAGTATTGTTTTTTTTCAAGCTGCATTTATTTTATATTCCATGATAGTGAGTGGTATTTAAATGCCTATTGTGAGACTACAAAAAGACATCTGGTGAGCAGATATCCTGTATAGTATAATATAAATTATTTGCAAAGTGGTAATGGCTTGGAATACTGCCTTAAATGATTCTTTGTCGACCCTTATTACATTTATTATCATTTGGCACATAACAAATTAGTGATAATAATAGTTTATACAGTATATTACATTTTGCTCATATCAGAAAATTCAGTTTGAGGTCAGGGCGTCTATTGTGTTGTATGCTGCTATTTGTGTGTATCTGTCCCACACTGCTGCATTATCTGGCCAACATCACTGCAGTACTGTCTGTCAGCCCAGAACTTTAATGACCACATTTATGCAATTTAGCCCTGCATACATATATGCAAATTATTTACAGATCCAGTGCTTTGGTCAAAGCAATTGCACTAACAGTAATTTAACATTCAAGACAATTAAGTTTGTTTTAAATAAATTAATTTGCTGCATTTACAAAGTTATTCGTTTTTGTTGCTATCTTTGTTTCCTGAACCACATGAAAGGTTAGAAGAATGAGAATAAAACTGAACAAGTGGTAACAATAGTCAGTTGTTAAAGCCTACTTTAGCACTAGGCACAAAAAGAAACCCATCTTAAATTTCCATACAAGGGGACTAATAAGATAATAATAAGTCCACATAGTAGCAATAGTAATTACAGGTACTTGTGAAAAAAAATTCTTGTAGCCTTATTCACAGGGACAGGGCTTGTTGGTGGGGCCCGGGTTCGCCACCGCCCCCCACCCCCTCTCCAGACCATATTGTTGGAATTACAACATCTCATTGGGGCCATGCTTACATGCTGGGTCACCCTCTATTCCCCTACAAATAAAATTTCAAGGCTTGTTGGAGGGTTCCGGGTTTGCCACCCCCCCTCCAGACCATATTGTTGGAATTATAACGTCTCTTTGGGGCCATGCTTACATGCTAGGTCACCCTCTATTCCCCTACAAATAAAACTCTTTCCCCTAGTTTATTAATGGAGGTTCATTTCATATTGCCAAAACTGATGGCTACTGATTGACAAAATAGTTGCTCTTAACATGTTTATTTCAGTAATGTGATTATATTTAGTATATTTCATAAAATGTAATGGTTCCTGGTAGTTTATATCCCATATTTTTGTAAAATGACGTATATGAACTTTGTTTTTTAGCCTAGAATTCTGAAAGAGACTTGACTGTACAATGTATTTTTCTTAATCATTGTTCAGCAAACAGTCATTCATGTTGTCATGGTAATATAGAGGACCATGGTAATAAAGAGTATCAGATTGTAGCAGTATGACCAATGGTAGTTGTGCTATTTTTATTTTGCTTAATTAGTCATTTCATTTCAATTCCTGTCTGCTGCATTGGTGTGCATGGCACTCTCCATTGTCAGTTTTTTTGTTACCGTAACAGCATATGTGAAATTCCTGCTGAGATTGTCACTGTTAATGCATTTTATATAATGAAAATAATCTTTGTATTACTAATTATTTGTTGACTTATTTATATCATAAAAAATTATGTGATTTTGCCACACCTACCTACGCTTAGATCAGTGGTGTTGGATGGGGCATTCTAATGTAGATGAAATAAAATGTAAGGGTACAACTGCGAACAGATGAAACATGGGGAAAAAAACGAATTCATACTGTATGTCTGGGAAATCCATTTCTATTCCTATTTGTTCATGATTAGGAACAGCTGCTGGTACCACCTAATGATGATGATGACGACTGCTGGCATCATCAGGTAGTACTTGCAGCTGCCCCTGACCATAGACAAATAAAATGGATTTCCCAGACATATATGTGTGTGTAACATGTAATATGTCTTCCTTTCTGTCTCCTGTCAAGTGGGGGACTACAGGTTGATAAATTACTAGATCACTAATACTATTTAAAATATGAAAAGAAACTGGCTGCCCCGCAGTTGTGCTTTCTCTGGCTCCTCTGTGCAGGGAAACATGAGCGATTGCCTTTTCCACACTATGACCCTATAGTGCTTGACCTTACTGATTGACAAGGAGCAGTTGAGTCTTGGCTTTCTCACTCTTAATAGCCCAGAAAAAATAGCGCATAAATTTCAGCAGACTCCTTTGTGAGTTTAGTCTATTTTCAGTCAGCTTTTATAGGAGATAACTAACATTGGTACAGTTTTCATATATTGTGGCTTCTTTGGCTCCTATCCTATTAATGTATATGCTCTAGATACCTCATATTTGGTGTGTATGGAAGTTTCTCAGAGCATCCTGTAATGAGAATTATGATTGCAGAAATACGTCTTCGCCATATGATTTTTCAGGCTGTTTTAAAATGTATGGTCATTCTGAATGTTTCTCATGTGGTCACTTCTGCAGGATTTGCCATCGCTCACAGTTCTTTTATGTTCATCGGATTATGCGATTGTTTCTCCATGCTCACTGAATGTTTAATTTTGATTGGCATCCCTGCATTCCTACTGTTTAATATGGCGGTCATTGGGACTCTTTTAAATTGTAAGTTTGATTGACCTACTTTCTCTCTGTAGGAGGGATTTTCATATCAGCTCAGCCCATGGAAAAAGATGGCAAAGAATGTACCTATGAAGTCTTAGATGACCTGCCTTGCAATTCGGCAGTGTACAATTAAATCTACAAATACTATGATCTTTATATAGGCAATGTCCATAATGGCCCCCATACACCTGCGATTAATTGGGCAACTTGGCGTTTTGCAGATGATTGTCCCAAAAAATTTGGCATTGTATGGGGATCACTGATTGCCAATTCAAATCAAAAAGTGATTGGAACGGATCTCCTGCTTTAACGATTACAATATATTTATTTCATTTTATTTATTTATTTTACTTATTTTTTCTTCATTCTACCTTGATGATTTTTGTTTAGGCTTTCTCAAAGTGTAACATAGACCTGGATTAGGCCTCCTTCCTACTTACCCTGCTCCACCCCCCACCATCCTCTTCTCTTCCTTTTCTTCCTCTCTTTTTTCTCTCTCCTTTTCTTCCTCTTTTCTATGCTCTTGTGATTTACATTTGCTCTCATCTTATGTTTTGTTATTTTCAGATCAGTTTATTGTTATACAGTATATGAGCCTATACGTTACTATGCAATTCTGTATTTTGTCTTTTCCCGATATCTTTTTTGCCTATGGACGTAGTGTTGTGCTATTTTATTTTTGTAAAATCTAAATTAAATTTGTTAAAAAAAAAAAAGTGATCGGAATCACTGAATCAAGTTGTCCAACATGTTGAATTTCAGTAATCAATCGGGGCTATAAATTGGTAGGGTATGGAAACAATCAGCTGATTTGCAGACTGTCACTAGTAAAATTATGAGCCTTTCATGATTGCCAGATCTGTGATTTGCTGAAAATGATCTGCAAATCACTGAAAATTACCTGTAATGTATGGGTGCAGCTTGGTGGATTTGGGAATCTTTAAATCAAGGAAAAATAATTGTTTTTTTTTTTAGATTGCTGATGTATGGGAAACAGACACACATAAGTCAGTACAAAAAATATAAGATACAAAACATACAGACATGCAAATATCTAAGTGTTGTTAAATTGATTCCCACTCTAAATCTGGGTACACACCTGAACGATATCGACACGATTTGGCTAAATCGGAACGACAAATTGGGTAGGGCAACAGGCAGGGCACCGGACCTACAGCTAGGGCACTTCTGCGCGTGCCGAAGGCGTGCGACCGAATAGGGCCGATGGCCAAAGAAAAGGGGGCGTGTCTTTATGACGCGTCCCTTTTTCGGCACTCCTGGGGGCGTGCTCGGCACTTACGGACATGCCGGGCTGCCCCCAAGTGCTGCGGTCACAGTGAATGGATGCCGGGCGCATGCACCTGGCATCCATTCACGGGTGGTGACCGCTGTGCCGCCGTTTTGACCACTCGCGGGACACTGTGACTCGTGGGTGGAGGCAGAACCCGCAGGCTGTCTCAGCGGGGCGCCGCGCCGCGCTGGAGGGCAGGGTGCTTTCTGCACTTCAGAAATAGGGCCGAGCGCGGCGCCCCGCTAAAACAGCCTAGCGGGAACGCTATATATCATGCAGTGTGTATGCCCGGTTTATGCGCTCCCACAGTCGCATTCAATATTGTGAGATTGGTCGTGCCGCACAGCCAATCACATGATATAGCATGTGAGACTGTACATATCAATGAAGGACGAAACAGTGATTGTTCTGTTGTTCATTAAATCTTTTAAGTGTGTATCGGCAATCATGCGATGTCCAGGGTGAAGGCAAATTGCCCTGCACATAAGCACAATTGCCGGTCATTTAGGTGTGTACCCACCCTTACTAATATCTTTCAACAGATTCATACTCTAATGTTTGCCAGTCCCCCTTTCAAATCAGGATTATAAAATTGGGTCTAAATATTGTCCACTCGACTACAAACCTACAATGCCTTCCCTTTTGTCTCTTCACCAAATGGGATTTATCCATGGTAGGCAGGGCCTGATTCAGAGATGAACGCTATCGTGATTACGGATGCAGATGGAGTGATTGTTGGTCAGTGCACATGCGTATAAGTAGCACTGCATGTGCACAGCGATCGCATTGCGATTACGGACACACAGAAGATCCACTCGCAAAGTGAGTGACAGGTAGTCAGTGTTTGGGGGTGGTAACGGGGATGGTCAGAAAAATGCAGGCGTATCTCACTGCTTGATTACATGGGCGTGCTTAAATGAGCCCTTGCAATTTCCTACACAGCATGAGAACCCCCTGCGAGTCAGGAAACTGCCGAGTCTGCGGCTGGTCAGACCTCCTGCAAGAGCAAGATGGCCGCTCGATGTGTGTTGATATTTACAGATATTTACGCAGGTAAGCGACATACAAATGTAAGAAAGCAGCACAGCGATCGTCCATATGCTTGGGTGATCTTTGGAACCATTTGCATATTTCGCAGCTATGTTACATACAAAATTGCAGCTGCGATCGCAATATCGTCCATCGCTGAATCAGGCCCTCGGTCCGCGGTGTGCATTTGGCCAATGCTGCTTTTATATTTTTATATAAACAGAAAAGTCTTGATGCCAAAAAGGCCTTTCACAAAATATCATGGCCCCATTTATTACAATTTTGGTGACCCCTTTATTCATTTTTACAGTTTTTTATGACTCCCCACAAACAAAATTGTTGATAAATGGCCTCCTGAGTAATCTATTCAAATATTCAGAGGTACTTGACAGGGGATGCTACTAGTCTCCATTCAGATGTACTTGACAGGGGATACTACCAGTCTCCATTCAGAGGTACTTGACAGGGGATGCTACCAGTCTCCATTCAGAGGTACTTGACAGGGGATACTACCAGTCTCCCTTATTGTTTAACCAAGCTTTACACCCTCTTTTATATATCTTACAGTCATTGCCTCTTTTTTGTGCTATCTCCTTAGGCCCAGTGGAAGTTAAAGTCTCTGCATTTGAAAATGACCTCCATATTTTTATATCCAATCCAGAACAGAATTTAGTTTGGATTTTTGCTAAATTAAAGGAATTTACCAATTCCAATAACCAAATCACTATTGATGGCTTTCGGTGCACATTCTTGCTGTATTAACATGGATCTGGGGGAAATGCAGTGGGCTAGATCTAATATACCTTATCTTGGTATATGTCTGCCAAAGAATATTCAAGATTTTATACCCTAAGTGTCAAAACTTGTATTAGCAAAGCTTTAAAAGACCATGATGATTGGCAACATTTACATTTGTCCTACTTGGACAACTAGGGCTAACCTTATCAAACTGATCATCTTTCCTAAAATATTCTATCCTTTACAAATTCTACCTATAGTGTTAACAAGATCAGATGAAAAGTAAATAGACACAGCATTTCAGAGATTTATTTTGAAAAACAAAAAACAAAACTTAGTTTAAACTTTCCAGAATATTATTCTCTATAATTATGGAGCCATATGCGATACGTTAAGGATTGGATATGCTGATACATTAAGGATTGGATTGCCCACTATTTTTCTTGATCATTTAGATCTACAGTAGTTTATTACCAGTTATTTATTAATTACCAGTTATTTATATAGCGCACACATATTCCGCGGCGCTTTACAGAGAATATTTGGCCATTCACATATCCCTGCCCCAGTGGAGCTTACAATCTATGGGCCTGATTCAGAGCCGCTCGTAAGCGGCCGCTCGTTCGCTCCGAGCGATGTTTGCCCAACTGCGCATGCGTACGGATCGTAATACGCATGCGCGAACCAGTCAGTGCGGCCGAAAATCGTTTGTTCGCTATATAGCGAATACCTGCTATTTTGAGTGACAGAATGAGGCGTATGTGGGTGGTAACAGGGGAAGGTGCTTGAAAACGGGGAGTGGAGATCCGAACGCAGGCGTGCTTAAAGGTCAAAACGGGCGTTTTAAGGGTGTGCATAATTAAAACAGCAGCGTCATTGACCACGTCACTGGGTTATTTTATAGCCAGAACTGCTCGTAAGATTGTGGTAGCAAAAACCAACCACAAGAATAGCGAGCAGTTCATAAGCTGGTCGATGTACTCGATTAATCTAATAAATAGCGGACATGACGTAGGATGCGAGCGGCCAGGGGGTGTATTTTTAAAAAAAACGACCGCAAGTTTTGTTCACTCGTTCAGACATAGAGGCGTGAACAGACCGCAATTAGCGAACGGTTCATTTGAATAGCCACCCCTTGTTTTAGAACGAACAACCGCAAATAGCGAGCGGCTCTGAATCATGCCCTATATTCCCTACCACATGTTCACAAACATACACACTATGGTCAGTTTTGTGGGGAGCCAATTAACCTAACAGTATATTTTTCTCTTTGCATAACCATGACTTACCTCTGAGTGCTATCGACAGTCCTCTTTTAACCACTTAACTGACAAATTATTTTTCCAAAAACCGCTCCAAAATTGTCGGTTTCTTTTATGATTGAATTAGGTCACAAACATAATTTTAAACTTATCCATCACTATTTTATTTGACGGCTGTAGCATCGATGGTTCAACCATCGTTAGAAGTCATCAATTGTTTTGCTATTGGTCGAGGAGATCTGTGTAGACCACAACTGCCGATATTTCCTAAACATCGATTGAGGGTTACCATCGATGGTGCAACATTGATGGCCACCAGCAATGGCAAACCACTTGTTTTCAGCCAGACCATCGATGGTTTGTAAACCATCATGGTCGGTTACCATCCCTAATCAGAGGCTCTGCGATACCCATCGATATATATCGAACATATATATATCGAACATATATATATAACTGCTGCTTACACACACACGTGTGTGTGTATATATATATAATATATATATATACTATATACACACACACATAAATATATATATATATATAAACACGTGTATATACACACACATTATATATGTGTGTATATATATATATACATATATATATACACACATAACATATGTATGTATATATATATATATATATATATATATGTGTATATATATTATATGTATACATATATATATATATATATATATATGCATGTGTATATATATATATATATATATATATACATATATACATATGTGTATATATATACACATGTATATATGTATATATATGTACACATATATATATATACACATATGTATATATATATATTTATATATATATATATATTTTTTTTTACAACTGTTTTTATATATATATATATATTTCTATATATATTTATATATTGCCCGATCACTGTGGCCAGCAGTGATCGGGATACATGGTCACTTGGGGAGGCGGGGGACATGGCAGCAGCCGCGGCTATCAGAGCCGCTGCTGCTGCTCCTACACAGTGATCTCACTGATCACTGTGGCTGTATTCCGGAGCCGCAGCGGGTGGGTGTCCCGCTAGCGGCCCGGAGACATAGCTGCTACACAGTGATCTCACTGATCACTGTTCCAGAGCCGCAGCAGGTGGGAAACCCGCTTGCGGCTCGGAGATATAGCAGCGGCGGCGGCTACCAGAGCCGCCGCTGCTGCTGCTGGTACACAGTGATCTTACTGATCACTGTTCCAGAGCCGCAGTGGGTGGGACACCCGCTAGCGGCACGGAGATATAGCAGCGGCGGCGGCTACCAGAGCCGCCGCTGCTGCTGGTACACAGTGATCTTACTGATCACTGTTCCGGAGCCGCAGCGGGTGGGTGTCCCGCTAGCGGCCCTTTGACATAGCAGCTTCTGCTTCTGACGGTCCGGCTGCCCAATCACTGCTGGCCACAGTGCAGTGCAGCCATGGCTACATTAGCCGTGGTTGCTGCTTCTAGGGGGGTGCCGCCGGGGCCCGATCGCTGTGGCCAGCAGTGATCAGGACACAAAGGAGGGGGAGCTGCAAGTGTAGAGGGACCGGCAGGTCCCTCTGAGGTGGGCGGCTGCTGGAAGTTAACTTCCAGCAAGCCTCCCACTGTGTGTTTCTGACTGGTCGTATCAGATATTACCATGTCAGGGAAAGCCCACTCTGGTATGGTCGTATCTGATATGACCGTGCCAGGCAAGTGGTTAAAGTCAGAATGGTTAGTATGGCACACTGGGCCTGATTCAGACCCGCTCGCGAGCGCTGAGCGCTCGCAAGCGAGTCGATGTTGCCCAAGTGCACATGCGCACGATGGAGGCGGCTCCGTCGTGCACATGCGCGAGACCCGAATAATGATGGCCAAGCCGTCCTTATGGGTCTCGCACCAAAGGGGGCGTGCTGTCGATGGTGATTGACAGCACGCCCCCTTTGGTGGGCGTGCCGGGGGCGTGGCTGCCCAGATGGAGGCGTTTCCATGGGAACACCTACTGTCTGGGGCAGGCCCCACTGACATCACTAGTGATGTCAGTGGGAGTGCTTTTGACTCTGATAGAGCCAAAAGCACTCCAGGGCTTGCGGCAGCGAGACCCTACTGCAGGGTCTCGTCGCAAGCCCGATGGTCGCGATGGTCTTGACCATCGCGACCATCATTTTGGCCGCTCGCTATAGCTGTGGGTGGTCACCCACAGCTATGCGAGCGGCCAGGAGGTCGCTCCAAAAAGGAGAAGGGACGGCCCTGATTCAGAGCGAGCGCTCTGTCAGAGCGTCCGGCTCTGAATCAGGGCCACTGTTCACAATAAATGGAAACTCAATGCTCCCCTGGTGTATGGGGTCCAGTAGTCACGCTTTCTGTTCTTAGCTTCACATAATTTAGCCTTTGCCCTACGCAATTTTTTCCCCCTGTAATTAAAACCAGGACTGGCCCTGCAGCCTGGTGCTGGTACCTAATTTACGGTGGAACCCTACTCGTTTTGTTCCCCGAAATTTTAGGTACCAGGACTGGCTGGCAAGTCCGGGACTGGTTAGACTTCTGTGGGGACCTCACGTCATTTTTTTAGCAAAAAATTAACCCTAAAAAAAATCTGGGCTTCAAAACGGACAGGGTCGACCAAATACACCATCAATCAAAACGATCCTGTCAAAACCGGGAGCTTGGTAAATTCCCGATTTTTTAAAAAAACTATGTTTTTGATCGATCCTATCCGAGTTGAAAAACGGGACAAATCGGGACCAAATCGAATCTTAGTAAATTTACCCCATAGAGTTAGAGAAGAGATAGATAGGGCAAAGCTCTGGACCCTGAGAGATGTCAGTTTCAAGCCACTATCAAAAAATCTTGCAAAAAGGACAAGAGATGTGCCAAATTAATGGAACAAATATGGAAAGACGCCTTCTCATAACAGGGACCTCGCGTCATTTTTAGAAAAAAAAATGAACCCTTACAAGCGCTTTCCATTAATAAACATACACAAATCACTCGGATTTGTGTATGTTGAATGACAACTCGCAGCTCAGGAGGCGGTGCATTTAAAACTTCTATTGAGTCCCCGATTTGAATGTAAAACGCCCGACTTTTGCAAAATGTTTTGAAAACTTATTTTCATCCAAATCGGTAAATTCCCGATTTGGATGAAATAAGTGAAAGGTACTTCTGAATTGAGCCGATGGTGATATCATTTCTATTGTTCAAAACAGCCAAATTTGCGGCATTAAACCACTCGATTTCAACCTGAAAAAATGAAGAAAACACCCGACTTTAAAGATAGTCAATTCCTGATTTGCAAAAAAGTGATATTATCACCAGAAAATTAAAATCGGGACCAACACAAATGTTAATAAATTTACCCATATATATATATATATATATATATATATATATATATGTATACAAGTCCCAGTTTAGGGGTCTGTCTGTTCGTTCAAGCTACTCTCTTGAACCAATGGACAGAATTTGATGGATGTTTTACTGTTCTATACAGCATTGATCGAGGAAGGTTTAGATGTATGAACCGTTCATCTGTGACAAAAGGAAGCTGTGAAGTGATGATTTTAGTGGAGCAAGTCACAGAAATATATCTTGCACTGAGCTGCTGTATAGAAGCTGGCCAGGGTGCTGAAATAGCAAGAGAGCAGCTGAAACTGAGGCTTGGAATGAAGCAAGTCACAGAAAATATTGTTGTGCTGTGTGAGTGACTGACTGCTGCTCCAGCGCCGTAGGCTGTGCTCTGATTGGCTCACTGAGACAGTGAGAGGCAATTAGAGATAGCAATGTGCCCAGTTGCTTAGCAGCAGCCTAGAGAGGGGACGGAGCCAGGGACTGAGCACGGTCACATCTGAGGCAGATAGTGAATGAGAGAAAACCTCCATTGAACCCATGAAGATTCAGGGGTGTATCGTACTATTGGACAGGATTTCACTCACCAGGGGCGCGCCGGCCAATGGGGGTTGCCGCCCACAGTCATATACTGTACAGTATCCCTGTTGCCCATCACAGTGATTTCACAGCTGCCCGGCACTTACAGTAGAATACAGTACAGTAGACATACAGTACTGTATACACTGAGGGACGTTTTCAATTTAGGGGTGGTCTATTTACTTTTTTTAGCCGGTCTCGTCTTTTCACTCCAAGGGGTGTATTTACTGTACTAAGCAGTGTTAGGAGACAGAGTGAAAAGTGATAAAAAAGTGATAAGGTGTCCTGTCAATCAGCTCCCAACTGTCATTTTTCAAACACAGCCTGTGAGATGACAGTTGGGAGAACATTGGTTGGCACTTTTTCACCCATTGGAGCAAAAACACGTGATTGGTTAAAAAAAGTTTCGCAGATTATGTCATTTCGCCAGGCGTAAAATTATCGCTGTATTCAATTTGAAAGCTTTTCCGCCTACCGTAGGCGGGAAGTCAATGCAATGTACAGTAAGACAGTATGTGAAAAAGTTTTGCCTACTGTATGAATAGCAGGCGGAAAAAATTGGTGAATTGGGGTGCAATGTTGCGGGAAGCCTTCAACGTGCAGCCTTAAGACAGTCCCCTAAAGGTACTGTAAACTACGTAACTTTAAAAAAAAAAAAAAAGTCAGAACACACTAAAAATTCACTTTCATTTTGGGGGCGGAAGAAAAAAAATTGGGGGGAAAAAGTGAAACTTGTAGGGGTAAATTTACTAAGATGGGAGTTCTATTTAAGAAGTTGCTGTACTGTATGTTGCCCATAGCAACCAATCAGATTCTACTTCTCATTTATCTACAGTAGCACATTCTAGAATATACAGTAATACTTCTTAATAGCACTCCCATCTTAGTACATTTACCCCCTAATATATAAAATGTACTGCGTTTAGTAAGGGTTGGATAACAATACTGAACAAAAGTAGCGAAGACTTAAAAAAATAAATAAAAAAAATAAAAGCGCTACATGGGTATACCGTAGATCTGGGCATGCGCCTGAGATACGATGAAGTACAGTATTGTAGGAAACACTCAAGCCAGGTGCAACCTTGGTATTGCAGGCGGCTGTAGTGTAATGGTAAATAATCAAACCAATACATTACGCTGCCTGTACAACCCTTTTGCGGGTTCGAAACTTGAAAAGTTACACTTTTTATTTTTTATTATTATTACACAGTCAAGGTTACACTTTTTTGTCATAAAGTACTGTGGCATAGAAATACCAGAATTTCTGGATAATGTATTAGTGAAGATTTAAAACAAAATAAAATTACCGTATACAGTATATACTTTAAAGGTCTCGAACCAGCGGGACAAGAAAATGGTAGATGCAGTAGGGCTAGGCATTAGCCCCCTAGACTACTGCCTCTACTGTACTGTAGTTCCTAGAGTCAGGGAATCACTACTATGTCTACCGTATTGTACTTACAACTAGTTGTAAGTACCGTATAATACAGACAACTGGGCATGCGCAGTGCTATGAGACTCAATACGCCACAGTGTAGAGCGCAACTAGCAATGCGGTATACTGTATGGCGTACCGTATGGAGCAACAAACTACAGTACTGTAGCTGGGCACATCTACAGTACAATATATTGATTTTTGTAAGGGTTGGATAACAAGACTGAACTACAGTACTATAGTGAACATTAAAAAAATAAATTATCAAGGTCTCGAACATAAGGAGAGAAGTGTAAGCAAGACGGATCACCTAAGCCCTTGCTCACAAGTCTCTCCTAGTCCTCTACAGTACTTTATGTGACATCTACAGTACCATACGATGAAGTACTCAGGCGTCTGTAGCGTAGAGGTAAGAAATCGAACTTCTACATTGCAGACGTCTGTACAACCCGGTTCCGGGTTCGAAACCTGGAAGCTTAAACTTTTTTTTCATTATTATTAGACAGTCAAGGTTACACTTTTTATTTTTAATATTATTATTACACAGTCAGTGTAATGATAATATTAACACACTTTCACTGTGTGTGAATCATGACCCGCTGCTGTACAGTATGATCTTCCATACTGTACGCCATGGCGTACATAGCCATAGCGCTACAAGGGTATGGCTAGCGTTCCCGCTAGGCTGTTTTAGCGGGGCGCAGCGCCCTGCCCTCTTTCTGGAAGGCAAAAAGCTCCCTGCCCTCCAGAAGGAGGGCAAAAAGCGCCCTGCCCTAACAGCCTGCGGGAACCGTCTTCACCCGCGGGTCGCAGTGTCCCGCGGGTGAAGAAAAGTGTGGTGACCCGGTCACCGCCGGAGAATAGACGCTGGGCGCATGCGCCCGGCATCTATTCTCCCTGTCTGCAGGGCTTGGGGGCTGCCCGGTGTGTCCGTAAGTGCCGGGCACACCCCCAAGAGTGACGAAAAGGGGACGCGTCTTATAGACACGCCCCCTTTTCGATGGCCACGCCCCCTTCTCGGTCGCGCACGGACATGCCCTCTCTAGCTCCGGCGCCCTGCCTCCCGCCGGAGCTAGAGGGAACACTAGTATAGCTATGGCGCAGCACCACTGGCAATGCATTGCAACCCCGCCACTGGGCACGCGCCAGAGATCCTATTTGTACCGTAACCCATCAGAACTGGCTATAAGTTACCACAACGCAAACTGTGCTGACATTGACGCAATTTTGCGGTTTAAACGCGGAGTCAGTTTGTACTATAGGGACCCCTCTCTTATACAGAGTCAACTATCAGTTACTGAACATATTAAATTACTAAAGTTTCAAAGTCTAGGACAGCATTGTCATTGACGCAAGTTTGCGCTCTGCATCACAGTCAGTATGTAATAAACAGCCTTCCCTACAAACTACTGTTAGTCCACTACTGTAGCACTTTATGAAGTCATGAATTTACTATTGTGTATACTGTGCGGTAAGTCTCGGACAGTGCAGAATGGCACAAGTGTGAAAATTCAACAGTACTGTTAGCAATACAGACAACTGGGCATGCGCCATGGTATAGCGCTACTTAATGTATGGCTTGGCTCCACTGGACATGCGGCACACATTCCATTGTGATTGAAACCCGACCACTGGGCAAGCGCAGACATTGACGCAATTTTGCGGTTTAAATGCGCAGTCAGTTTGTTATACAGAAACTAGTCTCTTTAACAGGGCCCATTGCCACTTCACTATAATGTCCACGTTTATGTCAGCGCCGGCATTGACGCAAGTTTGCGTTCTAAGGTACAGTACTGTATGTACAATAATAAAAATCCTATTTTCGCTGTTTGACTCCCGAAGCACTGGGTAGGCATGCGCTCCACATGTACTGTATTGAATACTGAAGATTTTAAGTGAAGATTTTAAAAATAAATTAAAAAAACATACTGTATTTTCAAGGTCTCGAACCCACGGAACAAGAAGAGGGGAGAAGCAGTGAGACTAGGCATTAGACCGCTAGGCCACACGCTTCACCCATTACTAGAGTTCTGTAGTTTGTAAAGTCTAATGCCTAAGTCTGGGACAGTGCCGACAGTATTTACATTTGCGCAAACACAGTATGATTTCAACCTCACAGTCAATGGGTAATACAGAGCTTAATGATTCCAAACTGGATTAGACATTCTTCTACCGCTTTATTATACCGTACATTCCTGATTCCATGTGGAAAACGCTGTAATACTGTATAGTGTACCGAATCACCGCTTCTGTCAAACAATCATCGGGCGGTGATACAGAACATACCGTACGGTACATTGGAAATCACACGCATGCGCTATGTAGTTTAGGAATAGTGACACCTGGTGGGCAAAATGTTGTATTACACGTAATGAAATCACACGCATGCGCTGTGTAGTTTAGGAAAAGTGACACCTGGTGGGCAAAATGTTGTATTACACGTAATGAAATCAGACGCATGCGCTATGTAGTTTAGGAAAAGTGACATCTGGTGGGCAAAATGTTGTATTACACGTAATGACTTTTTTCATTACTAAACTTTCTTTGTGGCGCGACTCATGGCGTGGTGTGTGGCGCGCCATGCGTGGCGTGAGAGATATCGCTGTGATGCCACGTTATAGCTGGGCACATCAGTATGTGTCTTCTTTTTAATGGGGACGGCGGTCTCGACTGATCCCTGAACATAATTCTCTTTTGTGTCTTTTGTTGATAGGAAGTGGGGGTAGGGGATAAAAAAAATCACTATCACTGATTCGCTATTAGATTCCAGTCTTGCAAGAGTAGTCAATCTATTTCTAAGAGGTAATCACTATCTATGGGGCTATGTCTATATTTGTCAGTGATAAATTTGTTTGATTTTTTGGGAACTTGATTCCAATTTTTGTATGTATGAAAATTAGACATATGTCTATTCCTTTAGGTAATGGTATTTCTTGGGTGACTCTAATTTTTGATTTTGTTATTCTCATAATCATTTTTATCTCTGAGAATTTTTTTCTCCTTTATTTTAATGACTTCCTCCTCCACTTTCTCAGTTTTTTTCTGTAGTACTATATATATATATATATATATATATATATATATATAGTACTACAGATATATATGTGTGTGTGAATAGATAGCTATGGGGCCTGGACTACCTCCAGAGCCTGCCGCTCCCCCTGCACCCAGTTGTGCACAGATTGGACCACCAGGAACAAGTAACATGTTGGGCCGGCTCAGATGTGTCCTGCCCCCCACACAGGCTCAGTGTCTACAACTGGCTGCACTGGCTGTACTAGGGAAGGAGGGCGGGCCGTAACGAGGGGGGCATACCCATTACTTCTGACCACCCACCATGCTCAGCTGTTATTTGGGCAGCGCTGTGCACTTCCCGGTGGCCCAGACACTTTCCGGGCTTGACTCTACTGACGGCGGCACGGCAGTATGAAATCATATGTCACATTGCCGCATGCTGTCCCTGGCCGCCCAGGCGATCTAATGGCTGGTGCCGCAGCTGCAGGGCAGACTGCGCTAAAGACTGGGACTGGAGACGAGCTGTCCGATGCTGAGGATGCGCAGCAGTCAGCAGGTATTGACTCACAGATATGTTGGATACGAAATTACCTGTGCTGAGGGGCTGAGCCTGCAGTACCGGGTATGTTTTTATTTTCATGTGGGGGCCAATGTGTTTTTTTCATGTGGGGCAAATGTATGTTTTTCTCGGTGCCAATGCTATGTTCCCCACAAAGTCTTAGTTACGCCCTCGGATATTTATGTTTAAGTATTTATGATCACATATGTCCCCTAAAGGCTCAATTATCACTAGAAATTTGGGGGGGGGGGGGGGGGTAACCAGCCATGTATGAGAGGAAGTGCTGTTTGGTACAGAGCAGCTACAGAGATTATCTCTTTTGTCTGTTTAAGTGGGTGCCCATTGTTTAATAATTTAGTCAGCCAGACACCTCACTTGCCTGTGCCTACCCGCCGAACATGGGGTGGTAAATCACAGCCACTCCAATAGCAGGTACTAATCTAGTGGGAAGGGTAATCTAAACGGAATCGGTATGTTATACAGCCGGACCTAAGCCCGGCGGATGAAATACCGACGCCGGAAGGCCAGTAGATGGAGATCCCAACAGGGTAAGTATTAACCCTAACCCTCCTTTAGTGGTGCCTAACCCTAACCTCCCCCCCTAGTGCCTATCCTCCCCACAGGGGTGCCTAAACCTAACCCCCCCTCCCCGTACCCTAAACCTAACCCTCACAGGGGGGTGCCTAACAATAACCACCTCGGGTGTGCCTGATGCTAACCCCCATTTCCCCTAGCCTGATGACAAACTGGCCAGGCAATAGGCCGGGGGTGGTGATTAGCATTAGAGTTCCAGGACGTGGAAGGTCCACAGAGATTGTAGCTACTGACTGTTAAGCACAAGGAGTGCTGAGACATTTACTATTATGTTGTTTGCTTATTTTCTGTTATGTACCTGTGTGCATCCAGGCCTATGCTCACGTATGCTAAGGTGCAGTGTTGGCTGCTATTAAAAGCCACTGCTTTACTAAGTACCTGCCTGTCTGAATACCTCATTTCTATACACCATGTTACAGCCCTTAAAACCAATAATAGGTTCCACTCTCCTTATGAGCTCTTTACCTATTCTTGGGAGTGAGGGTTGTCTTCAAACATAAAAAAATACATAATTTTGAATAGAACTGTGATCACTTGTAAATACCAGCATAAGAAAAATCATCTGATGCATTTTTTTGTTTGAACTAAAGATAAAATAACCATGTAAATGTGTAATGCAAAATGTAAATAAGATAAAGCAGGTTTATACTGGTTTGCATAATATATTGTCCATCACTAGTGATACAATGCAAAGAGCATTAAAGCTCCTGGAGCTATCCAATTCAGCGCGCGAGCTTAAATCCGTCAAAACTACAGACACGATGCTGTTTTCTGCCCTTAGCGCCGCGGAAACAGCATCACACTGGGCAGTTTAGTCGGAGCATGCCAGTTCTGGCGACTAAACACCATGTTTAAGGCATGAGGGGCGCGAGAATTGACCTTCTCCGACAAACCAGCTCACTGAATTGAATAGCTCCTGGAGCTCCTTACCGGCGCTATTCAATTCGCGTTGAATTGAATCGTGCCCATAGTAACATTCAATACAGACAGCATCCATGTGACATTTTCATGATCACCATACAATACAGAGTGGAACCTAGGGACCACCATACAATACAGAGAGGACCCATGTGACAGTCATGCATTGCAAATAGCCTCCAAGTGGGATGTAGTGATATTGCCGGCGGACGGGATGCCGGATGTCGATATACCGATGGCGGAATCCCGCCGCCTGGCATAATATTATTGCGAATGAGATTGGGATACCGGTGTCAGCATCCCGAACCACCAGAATCCCGAACCTACTTGGCTAGGTAAGTATCTGCTTGTCCCCGGGGAAGGGGGGGTTAGGCTTAGGCACCACCAGGGGGAACGTATGGTTAGGCACTCCGCCCCCCCATTTTAGGGTTAGGCTGCGGGGAAGGGAGGTTAAGGTTAGGTACCACAGGGGGGAGGTTAGGGTTAGGCACCCCTGCCTGTATTTCATACCATTCCCCTCCACATAACAACAATACAAGACAGAGAACTTGTATTGGCATATATTTAATAAAGACAGCATCATATTGCTACAGTATATATGAAATACCAGGTACCACCATACAATACATAGACCATCCTAAATACTACTATACAATACAGAGCACATCTTAGTGACCTCCATAAAATACAAAGTGTCCTAATCACCGCCAATAATACAGAAGGCATCCTAGCCATGGTAGCTGAGTGAGGCTCATTCTGAGAATTAAGAGCCAGTGATGTAGTTTTCCTCCTCTTCTTTCCTTCTTCTCTCAACTTTCTCCTCCTTACTTTTTCTTGATAGTGAGCTGATGGATTCCAAAAATAGAAGTGTGTTTAGAGCCCTGATTAGAGCACACATAGCTATAGAGGTGCCAGGGCTGTGTAGTGCTGCATTTGGAGGCACCAGTACAGCATTAAGCTAGCCCGGACACACTGGGACTGAGAGGATGAATAAGCTGAAGGTTGATCCTCAACACCTAGGTGGTTGGTTCCCAGAGCCAGCCACAAAGAGCATAGCAATGTCATGCTAATTATGTCCCGGCTGTGTTTGAAAACAACTGAAGGAAAAAAATTAAATCGGGCTGTAACAGGATGCCAACAGGCTATGGGAAGAAGTCCCTATAAGGTCTAACACCAATCTGCCCCTGTATCCATATAATCAAGAGAGTAAATAATCTTCTATTAACTACTTGATCTGTTACATATATTTAACAAAACATAGAAGATATTTATATCTTTGATATGTAAAGTTATTTGAAGTGAGATACAAATTGAAAGCAAAGAGACAGGCACTGCTATGCTGTGTCTCAGCTGGAGCGAGGAGGACAACAACTAGTGTGTGTCTGTACTGTGTGACTGATTACTGCTGCTACAGAGTGAGGGCTGCACTCTGATTGGCTCTCTGAGACTGTGAGAGCCAATCGGAGCTAGCAATGTGCGCTGTTGCCTAGCAGCAGCCTAGAGAGGGGGGAGGGGGTAAGGGACTGAGCAGGGTCACAGAGTGAGAAACAGCCTTCAACAAACCCAAGATGCCCTGATGCAGACACAGCAGCTAGGAAGAAGCCAGGGGATGCATAGCTGTCAGAAATTAAAAAAGAAAACAAGCAACCATCAGAACACCATGAAACTATTACCATTCAATGGTGACAAGTATCGGAACAAACACTACCATCGAATGGTAAAAACACTATTATCGGAACAAAAACATTACTGATTAGTAACCATTGGATTCCGATGTCCATTCTTACAGTGGAGTGTGGAGTCACAGTGGGTAGAGCGGCGGCTACAACTGGTAAGACCCGCATCTGTCGGCACTGTCATGTAGTAGAAGAATGTTTTGTTTGGAGACATACTTCCTTTATTTTCTTGGCAGACTCAACTGTGCTTTCCAGGTGTCGGCGCCCAGCAGCTGCTTATGGTACCGCCGACCCTACCTAGCATTGTCTGTCTGGTAAGAGGGTTATTTAAAAAGTTAAGATTTTGAGATTTTTTTAGAAGCAATTTTTTTTTAATTAATCCTTATTTTTTTAATAGATTTAACTACATGACTTATATTGCCTAGATCCTTCAAATGGTTTACGTCCATGTGATTTCTAAGCAAAGAGCTACACTACTGGGAGTCTCTTTAGTGCACAACATTTATGGTCAATATGCATTTACATTTTAAGGCACTTTAATAATTTATAGTTTTAACTCCCTTAATGTAATATATATCCTGTTTACTTCCATTAGTTTGTGTGTCTAAATGAGTAAAGTGTTTGCAATGGTATAATTGTTATAATTCATAATGTATAAAATAAATGTACAACCATTTCAAACTTCAGCGCTGAAGGTGCAACCTATAGTCCCATATTGCTATCGCCATAAATATATCCAAAAAAACATAGGGAACTACATCAATGTTCATTAATGCACCTCAACATTCATAGTGTACATTCTCATGTGTCACTTACTATGTTGGCAAGACGTCCAGGTGCTTTCGGGAGCACATTTTTCACTTATGGGATACCAAGTGTCAATATGTTGATAGATCATGTACCTATGCCTTTCAGGGGCGGTGATAGGGAAAAAATCCTACTGCAAATGGAAGATAAATGGATCTTCGGGTTAAATACAATGGCCCCTAAAGGGTTTAAAGAAAATATTAACTTTAAGTGTTTTTTATAGTTAAAAATTACGGGACCATGATATTGTATAAGGGTATGCTGAGAAGTGTACAATAACCCTGCTTAGATGTAAGATTTGGTAATTTTTTTAAAAGATTATTTTTAAATTTTTTTCAGGTAGTTTATATTTGTTTTTGGAGGTAGTTAGGATTATATACACTAGTGTAACAAGTCTGATGCAAGATTCATTCTGGACGCTTGACTATATAGGACGTCCCAAGCGGGTCGATGGTGAGGCCCTGCGCGGCCACAGTGCGCGTGCGCTAGCCCCGGAGCGAGTGACAAATTCACTTGCACCAGGGCTCGCTACAAAAGGGGCGGCTGTCGATGTTGATCGACAGCTTGCCCCGTTTTGTAGGCGGGGAGGGGGGGGAGGCCGGACAAACGGAGGCGTTCCTGAAGGAACACCTGCCGTTTGTAGGCGTCCCTCCTGACATCAGCAGTGATGTCAGTAGGTAGCTTCCTGCTCTGTTAGAACAGGAAGCTACCTGGGGCTTGCGGGAGACGAGACCCAAGCCCCGATGGTCGCAATGATCTCGACCATCGCGACCATCACCTGGTCACTCGCTAAAGCTGTGGGTGGTCATCCACAGCTTAGCGAGCGGCCAGGAGGCTGGCTTTTAAAGAAGAAGCGTCCGCCCTCATTCAGAGCGAGCGCTCGCATTTTGTGAGCGGCTCTGAATGAGGTCCATAGTCTGAATAAGAATAAATAACAATTGTTGCAATGTTTAGGGGGGTATCCAGTTAGCCCCTAACATTGTTTGGGCGCTAATGGATAACCACGTTTTTTGGCTATGTTTTTTTTCACCCTATCCTATTTTGGTCGAAGTAATAGGATAGTTCTCCAAAAACACATAGGACCCGCGATAAGTTCGCGGCCCTTTATGTTTTCGCCATTTAGGTGGTGATAAAACGGCACTTATCCTGGATTATTTTTCAGGTCCCGAAAAATATCCACGATAAGTGCCGGCGTCAGGCGGCACTTCGGGGCTAATTGGAAACCCCCGACACGATCAATTAGCAGCGCTACTTAGTGCTGCTAATTGGATACCCCCCATAGTTTGACTTGCACGGTGAGCTGGAATGCACGCTGGTGTTGTCTCAGCTGGGAATGATTGTGCACACATGGAGGTAGGCTGTATTGATTGGGCTTTTAGGGGGGAGTGTTTTGGATGATTTCTCAAATTCATACTTTTTACTACATCATGCTGTAGCATGTCAATTGCTTATGTTGGTGACAGTGTCATGGTCTGTGAGAGGTCCAATATGAAGAACTAATGGCTGCCTGCTGCACTGGTCTTGGACGGCCCAAAAAGGGGCCGAAGTTGACAACAAGATTGCCATAGGTACAGTATACCTGTATTCACAGGACTGTTACAACAAGATTGCCATAGGTACAGTATACCTGTATTCATAGGACTGTTAGAAACAAGATTGCCATAGGTACAGTATACCTGTATTCACAGGACTGTTACAACAAGATTGCCATAGGTACAGTATACCTGTATTCATAGGACTGTTAGAAACAAGATTGCCATAGGTACAGTATACCTGTATTCATAGGACTGTTACAACAAGATTGCCATAGGTACAGTATACCTGTATTCATAGGACTGTTAGAAACAAGATTGCCATAGGTACAGTATACCTGTATTCACAGGACTGTTAGAAACAAGATTGCCATAGGTATAGTATACCTGTATTCATAGGACTGTTACAACAAGATTGCCATAGGTACAGTATACCTGTATTCACAGGACTGTTACAACAAGATTGCCATAGGTACAGTATACCTGTATTCACAGGACTGTTAGAAACAAGATTGCCATAGGTACAGTATACCTGTATTCACAGGACTGTTAGAAACAAGATTGCCATAGGTACAGTATACCTGTATTCATAGGACTGTTACAACAAGATTGTCGTAGGTACAGTATACCTGTATTCACAGGACTGTTAGAAACAAGATTGCCATAGGTACAGTATACCTGTATTCACAGGACTGTTAGAACAAGATTGCCATAGGTACAGTATACCTGTATTCATAGGACTGTTAGAAACAAGATTGCCATAGGTATAGTATACCTGTATTCACAGGACTGTTAGAAACAAGATTGCCATAGGTACAGTATACCTGTATTCACAGGACTGTTAGAAACAAGATTGCCATAGGTACAGTATACCTGTATTCATAGGACTGTTACAACAAGATTGTCGTAGGTACAGTATACCTGTATTCACAGGACTGTTAGAAACAAGATTGCCATAGGTACAGTATACCTGTATTCACAGGACTGTTAGAACAAGATTGCCATAGGTACAGTATACCTGTATTCATAGGACTGTTAGAAACAAGATTGCCATAGGTATAGTATACCTGTATTCACAGGACTGTTAGAAACAAGATTGCCATAGGTACAGTATACCTGTATTCACAGGACTGTTAGAAACAAGATTGCCATAGGTACAGTATACCTGTATTCATAGGACTGTTACAACAAGATTGTCGTAGGTACAGTATACCTGTATTCACAGGACTGTTAGAAACAAGATTGCCATAGGTACAGTATACCTGTATTCATATGACTGTTACAACAAGATTGTCGTAGGTACAGTATACCTGTATTCACAGGACTGTTAGAAACAAGATTGCCATAGGTATAGTATACCTGTATTCACAGGACTGTTACAACAAGATTGCCGTAGGTACAGTATACCTGTATTCACAGGACTGTTAGAACAAGATTGCCATAGGTATAGTATACCTGTACTCACAGGACTGTTACAACAAGATTGCCATAGGTACAGTATACCTGTACTCACAGGACAGTTACAACAAGATTGCCATAGGTACACCTGTATTCACAGGACTGTTACAATTACATCTGTTGTTGACGATGATTTATGGAGCATTGCCATGTTTTCTGTACACATGATGATGACATATCAGAATGTTAATGGAGCATTGCCACGTTTACTGAAAGAATGAATTATTGTGAATACATATGTTTTAAGCTTATATGTTGTTGCTGAAGATACGTTGAGCAATGCCGGGTTTCCTGGATTTGTGATCAACATAGTATTAATGGTGTTACTGAAGATCTGAGAAGCAATGCCATGTGAACAGCATAGTGTAAATGGTGATTAAGAAGATTGCCGCAGGTACAGTATACCTGTATTCACAGGACTGTTACAACAAGATTGCCGTAGGTACAGTATACCTGTATTCACAGGACTGTTACAACAAGATTGCCGTAGGTATAGTATACCTGTACTCACAGGACTGTTACAACAAGATTGCCATAGGTACACCTGTATTCACAGGACTGTTACAATTACATCTGTTGTTGCCGATGATTTATGGAGCATTGCCATGTTTTCTGTACACATGATGATGACATGTCAGAATGTTAATGGAGCATTGCCACGTTTACTGAAAGAATGAATTATTGTGAATACATATGTTTTAAGCTTATATGTTGTTGCTGAAGATACGTTGAGCAATGCCAGGTTTCCTGGATTTGTGATCAACATAGTATTAATGGTGTTACTGAAGATCTGAGAAGCAATGCCATGTGAACAGCATAGTGTAAATGGCGATTAAGAAATAAATTGAACTTTTTGCATTAACTGACAATTATGTCAGTATTTTGGACATAATATAGGAAAAATATAGTTTTATTAAAAATAAATATTTTTTTTCCAAACATATATTTTAATAAAAATAAAGAAAAGAGACAGCTTTTCCTTTACTGTCCCCAGGGCTGCCAAGAGCCGCGTGGGGCCTGGGTGAAGAGGTGTGGCCTAATCGTGGGAGGCGTGGCTACACCCCTTTAAGAAAAAAAATATAAAATTGTTGAAGCGGCACTGCACTGGGGAGGGGGGGGGGGGGTTCTTGTTAGCAGTCTCCCTTTGCAGCCCAGCACACAGCAGCGCCGGGCCCGGGTAATTAGTTCCTGCTCCCCCCCCCCCCCTCACTGTCCCTTGCTATGTTCATCCTCAGATGATAATAGTGATAAAAGGATAGTGGGCCTGATTCACTACCGATCGCAACTGCGAATGCAATAGCGATTATGCACGCAGTTCAACTGCGATAGTATGCTAATTCATTGCGATCGCTATGCCGCCGCAGTAATACATAAGGATGCCCACTTTAGCAAGACTGTGAAACTATCGGTACAATCGAGTACCATCGCAACCTCACACACACTTGCACAAGCTCTGACCTTATTCAGGAATTGCTAACTTCATTGTACACTATGAGGCCTCAGGCTGCGTATGGCATCTCAGTGGGTAATTTATGTACTGCCATGCAACACCGTTCAAATGCATTAGCACAGCTGTATTTCACCGACCCCCATCACCACCCACAAAGGGCACTTCCTGTCAATCTGCGATGCATCTGCATAGTCACTGCGATCGCAGTCCCGATTTCAGTGGCCGTCTCGCATATGCGCACTGCGATGCATGCGCAGAACGGTAATGAATCAGGCCCCCTGTTAGTACTTGTTCCTCCACAATCCTTCTTAAATAGGAACAGACAGCAAAGACTATCACTTGCCATACATAGCAATATCTATTTCAGTGAAAATAGGCCTCTTATTACTTTCCCTGCTAAGGAATAGTGGGAAGTCAACTTGTAAAATGCATCCTAGAATGATAAAAGTCTAAACTCAACTTCATGGCACGCTTGTTCGTAAATTTCTAGCTTTGCATGGTTACATTTTCTGTGTTTTTGGTTACCGCCTCGATATTCCACAATAGCCACCACTGGCAGTGTAGTCTTTGATAAATTGAGTTAAAATAGCCAGTATTTGGCTTTACAGGGCTTAATAAATTTGCCCATTTGTCACACATAAACACGTGCATTTAGTAAATAGCAAGGCTACACACCAATACATTTTTCTATTAAAACATGCTACTTGGTTATTCATTAAGCAGTACTGTCATACAGGGTGACATCTTAAAAGAAGTAGATGTTTTGTTGTTCAAAAATCCCCTTTAAATGCAGATAAACAAATAAACACAAAATAAATCATTTACTGTTAAAATGGTTAGTTGTTTAAAACATTAACTTTATGTGATACATTTTGTGTTTTTAACTTGAACCTTGCAATGTTTTATAAATAAGTCATCTCCTATGCAAAGTGGCAATTATAGCATTACCACAGCTCCACCCCAGACAGACTGTCATACCCTGTAAAGAGCCAGTTGTAAGGCAAAATGTTAAAAGTGATATGGCTTTGATCAGTCTCATTTAACAACATCAACCATACACAATAAGCATTACGACTTACGACTAACATGTAGATTTTTATTTATCTAACATCTATAAATCATATATCAATAAGGCAATTGCATGTTACATAAACCTTATGCTAAATAATTTATGTTGATTCAAAAAGTTTACTGAAACAACCTAAATATATATGCCGCCAGAACCCATATACTGTATGTACAAAAATGTACAATGTTGTGGTAACATAATGCTCTGTGATGTGTGCAGCCGCACAACCCCAAATATTCTGCACCTCATGTTTATAAAAATGGAAAAATAATGATATTTTCAGAATAATTGGGGCTATTTAATAAACATAATTATCTAATTTTTTCCAGCATAATAGCTGGAAAATTGTATATTTATGTTCTCTCCATAATTAAGTGTAGTAATCACTGATGTCACAGACTTTTCACTGTTTCCTGAACACGCTGCCTTCCCCATAGACTCAATTGATTTTTAACTACTGTCTATATTTATATAAACTGGAGAAGAGATATTTATAATTTTTTTTTTTTTTTTTACCAAACTTTTAGACTTTCCCCTTCAGTACCTTTACTGTCGGAACTACATTCCTCTACACGGGATGTAGTTATGAGACTGGCGGCCGCGATGCCGCCGGTCTCCATACTGACAAGAAAATCCCGACAAGGGCCTTAAGATAGGCGTTGAAATACCGACGCGTATCTTTATCCCGACGCCGGCGCACCGAAGAACGCCAGCCCGAACGAGGCAATCTGGGGCGCTCTTAGCGTTAGCCGCATGGGGAGAGGGTTAGGTTTATGGAGCATAGCGGGGTTAGGTTTTGGGGGGTGGGTAGGCTTAGGTATCCCCCCGGGAGGGTTAGGTTTAGGGTGCAGTAAGGGAGGGGTTAGGGTTAGGCACCCCTGGGGGGAGGTTAGGGTTAGGCACTAGGGGGAGGTTAGAGTTAGGCACCGCTAAGGGAGGGTTAGGGTTAGGGGGGGAGAGGGGTAGGGATACGATATGCCGGCGTTGGGATATGAACCCGCCAGGATTTCACACCCTTTCCCCTCTACACATATAATGGGTCTGATGCAGAGGTGGATGCAGCATCGATGACACAAGTCAATGTTTTACATCTGCATCTGTCTGAGTCGCAAAATGCATACATCCCGATTGTTACCGCTAGTGTATGCAGAACGAATTTGGACGCAAAGAGAGGTCATTTTGAGGGCATTTTTGGGGTGTAACAGATGGGTGGCTAATCAGATGCAGACATGTTGCGGCCATGTTCCGATGGACATTCTGATGTTATTAATTACCAACCCGTCTTGACAAAGATCCTTTGGGGATCAAAATGTCAACTTTGGATATGTGATTTTGTGAGTAATAAACACAAGCTGGCTTTTTTTTAATGAATAATAGTGAGTGCCAATTTATTGTGATATATATATGTAGCAGGATGGCACAGTACATATATTTTATATAGGAGGACAGAGTATATATAAATATACATGTATATACGTAAAGTGGTGTGGGCTTGAGAAAGGGGGTTACACCCCAAAACGTTGCTCCTAATACACCTTTCTTTATATATGAAGATGTCTCCGAGTGTCGTCCTTCATTTATTGCTTCTGTTTTATATAATGAGTCAAGTACACAGCGGCTGGCAACCCCTTCACCCCTTCTACCCTAAGTATACATCAGCCAGAAACACCCCCCCCCCCCCGCAGCACACACAGGCAGTAGCCATCAGACCCCACCCCACGCAGCACACACAGACAGCTGCCATCTGATGTCCACCTTCCATCCTGATGCCCCATCCCAGGCTCCCCCTACCTTCTCCCTGTAAGAGGTCACACTGACAGCGGTCCAGCACACGGCCGGCTCATTGATCCCTGCCCTGCCGGCAGCAGATACGTAAGATATGTTTTATACTCTGTCACATCAATTATTGAGAATGGAATGCACAAGTGTCTCATCACTGATGATGGTAACTGGCTCACTGATTTCCTGTATAAGCTATTTGCAAACAGGTAGCAGGTGTAAGCCCACAGGGGTCTCCACTTGCATTGCCTCCTGCCCCTCACATGTAATTGAATCAATATCCCCACTCTCCTGGCACAGAAAAAAAATACTCAACAGCCACCATCTTGGTACACCATTATCAAATGCTAGGAACCATCAGGTAAATGAACACCAAAGTGTCTACTGGCCTGGTATATTACACAGGTAAAAAGGACTACCAGTAATCATCATATAGGAAGTAGGCCACCGACGAGAGTTGAGGCGTGATCTGAGGCAGATTGCACAGCACACAGTATGAAAGGAGTTTCTGTGGTCACTACACATCTTGGATTGCTGACAGTCTAGGCTGTGGAAGATGTCCTAATTTCTTGACTGTTCGTAGTAATCCCGGACAGGTGGCAACCATACCATCTCAGATTGGCAATGCCAAGGATAGCCCATTGAAAAAAAATCACAAGGTTTTTAAATAATGCATCTTCTCTAATGAAAATGGCAGATTGACTTTTATTTATTTTTTCGCTACTTTCAAACATTTTATCTTTTTTTTTTTTTTTTTTATAAAAGTGGGGAGTGTCACCCTGGCAGTACATTTTTAAGTGATTTCAGAAATGCAAGAATTTCTATAGTTGCAATAAGTAGCTTTAGATAATCTTTTCTATTGCTGCATATTGATAAATATACATGTAATGATGGGTACACACTAGACCACGGGTGGGGAACCTTTTTTCTACCGAGAGCCATTTTGATATATATAACAGTATTTGCAGGCACGGTGCAGGCCATGCCCCCTCCATGTGATGTCACATGGGGCGGGGCCACAATTGCTGGTGATTACAGGAATGCCCGGAGCATCCTGAGGATGCTCCAGGGAGCTGTAAGGGGAGCGGTGTGACCATCTGTAGCATCCTAAGGACACTGCTGGAGGCACTGCTGCATAGATTCTGGCTGCAGGATGCCATTATAGCCAGATGAGGCTAGCAGAATAAAGCTCTGAGGGCCAGACCAAATGACTCTGCGGGCCTTATACGGCCCCTGGGCCTGAGGTTCCCCACCCTGCACTTGACGATATGTGGCCCGATCCGGCGAATTGGGCCGACATATCGTCCACATCAGCCGCTGTGTACCCACTATGAACGACCCTGCGCACTCCCGCAGGGTCGTTCAGTGCATGGACAGATTGAGCCTGCATGCAGCTCAATCTGTCAATTTGATGAACAACTCTATGCTTGCGGAGGATGCTGGCGAACGACATATCATTTGGACATTCACCAGATCATGCGGTGTCAAACAAACGCACTATATGTCATCCGTCGCATCATTCGTCGGCCGGGTACGCACATCGTGTAATGTGTACCTGGCTTTAGGGTGCAGAGTAACAGATGGGCTAACTCTATCAAATAACATCAGCATATAGGCTGGGATGTACTAAATACCGCATATATAGCGGGTTATCACCGCATTATTTTCGGATCCTTTTGTATGTATTTTGAATTTGCATTGCTCATCGCGGTTTGTATTAAAATATCGTAGGCAGCACATCCGCGATGGCCATCCCTCCTCTGCTCCTGTCTGTGCCATGGGAAATCTTGGCCATGTGCAGGATGCCAGAATATAATTAATATTGTGCCTTTGCCCCTGGAACATGCCAATATGCAATACAAGGAGTGCAAATGCAGTTATTTCACCCTCCCACACCTCACCCACTTTCAAGTTCCTAGTGAAATTGGTGAGGGTGCGATGGCATGATTCTCTGAGAATTGTATCAACTAATGATGAGAACTTCCTGCCTCCTTCACCCAGTGATCAGATTTAAAAGGTGACAAGTATGGTTAACGTTATCTGAAGATGGCAATAGCTATCTTGGTCATATCCAAATGTGTCAGAGAGAGGATTTTGTGCAGGAAGTATTTAAAGTTAAATGTCCCTATATAACTTTCAAGAAGCAATGATTGTGATAAAACAATGTCAGATATTACAAACAGCACTTTTCCATTCTTATAAGAAGAAAAATGAATAAACCTTTGTGCCTAATGGTGTACCTTTTTGAAACCACTCATGTATTATTACAGCTGGGTCTGCCAGTGGCGGATCTAGGGAGGAGGGGTGTGTGTAACCCCCGTAAGAATTCCCTACTGCCCACTACGGGTATGATTTACAGCGGCTGCCCGACATGGGTGAAAATCCTGATCGTCCCTAAGGTAAGTATTGACTAACCTAATTCCCTCCCCTAACCCTCCCTTAGGGGTGCCTAACCCTAACCTTCCCCCCAGTGCATAACCCTAATCCCCCCTCTAAGTGCCTAAATCTAACCCCCCCTTGCCCGCACATGTGTGCTGGGCTGGGGACATTTGCATTTCAAATGCAGATTTTTTTCTACTTCAGGGTCCATAGGGTATCCACAGGATACCTTGGGGTATAGGTGATGACGTCAGGCATCGTGCACCATAGAGTTAAAGCTTTCAGCCTCCCAGGATGCACTAGGGTCCCCCTCCTATACCCCGCCCCCGAGCCAAGGCATCTCAGTTTAGTTTGGTGCCCGGCCAGAGTCGGATGTGCCTGTTAGAGGGGGGCCATGAAGAGCCCCTGAAGTTTTCATCTTTGCAGCTGTGGCTGCACATCTGGAAGTACAGCATGGACAGTCAGTCCTGACGTCCATGCTGTCTTCCCTACACCCCCGCCAGTACCAGAACGCCGGTACCGATCCGGGGATGCTGGTAAGCATCTGGGGTCACAGCTAGCGGTGACCCCAGATGTTTGGGACCATGGCCGGATCCAAGGGGGACTACAAGGTAAGCAGCAGGGTCCCGTGGTGGGACCCTGCTGAACATGGTCCTAAGTCCCCAGGCAGGGGGCTCCCTGGGGACTGGCTGCAGCATGGAGCCAGGTACTAACCTGCGCTTCCACTACCCCCCTGGGACAGCGGACCGCAGCAGAGCGGTAGCGCTGCGGCATCCCAGGGGTTAAATGCATGTCAGGGGAGCGCGCCTTCCCTGTCTCACAGCCAGCGCCTCCCCCGCTGCACACAGCCCTCTCTGCTCTAGCTGACTGGTCCTGTGTCAGCGCTCCTCCCCCAGGCCGGCCTCCTCTCTGCTCCTCGGTGGCCATCTTTGGAAGAAGCATGGTGAGCGCTGATGAACGGTGGCATCGCGGTCTGGGTCCCTCTGCATACCTCTCCTCCGTTGGATTAAGTTCTGTGTATGCAGCGCTGTGTCCTACCAGGCTTTGAGTCTTGGTAGTTGAGGATCAGCGCTGATAGTGCAGGAATTGATTTCTTGGCATTGTATGTGACCTATGCTAGCGTCTGCTGCCTGTACTTTCTTTTTCTTCTGTCAGCATTTAACTGTCCCTGATCTTTCTGCTAAAGCCCTTGCAGTGCGGTGCTTGCAGGGTGGTCTCACACTATACTAACGAGTATCAGTGAGAGGGGTCACATACTTACCATTATGTCTGAAAGTGACTTTCCTCTCCAGCTTTTATGTACTACATGCAAGGTACCTATAGCGGAGGGGGACGGTAGTGCGGAGGGGCTATGCCGGAAGTGTTATTCATTGACGCGGCCGATTACGGTCACGGCTCCGGTACAGGAGCCGCCCTGGGCTTGTTTCGCCAAAGCGCTTACAACCCTCGTGGGCCAGTTAGCTCCGCAGCCTGCCTTCGCTCAGATGGGATTGTCCCCGCAGTCAGTGGTGTCATCACCCATGCAGGGTTTCCCGAGACAATTGATGGTACCCCACAGTCTCCCTATTTCCCCTCCTCAGGTCTCTCATGAGCCTGCGTGGGTTAATTCGTTAACAAGCTCTGTACAGCATTTGTCAGAAGTGTTGCAAGGGGAGTCTGTGATGCGGCCTCACAAGCGGCCGGTGGCGTCTCTGTCTGCTCCTGATGAGGATGACGACGGGACGTCCGATGATGGGGAGATTCTGGATCTTTCTGACCAGGAACCTCCCCGTCCTAAAGAGTCGGACGCTAAGTCTAAGGTTTATATACCTGGCCTTATTTGTGCAGTCCGTACTGCTTAGTTATTGAGGATGAGGAGCCTCCGGTATCAAAATCCAAATACGCCTTTTTCAAGGATGTTAAGGGAGATGCCACAGTGTTTCCTCTTTCGGGGCAATTAGTGGACCACCTAGAGGAAGCGTGGAAACAGCCAGGCAAACGGTATCAGCCTCAAAGGCGTTTAGCAGTGGCGTATCCGTTTGCAGACAATTATTTTGCCAAGTGGGAATCTCCGCCACAGGTGGATTCCCATGTAACACGCCTGGTCCGAAGTGCCACGTTGCCCATGCCCTCCATGTCCTCCTTAAAGGATGCCACGGACCGTAAGGTGGAAATCTGCCTAAAGTCCGTTTATTCCCTTGCGGGGGGGCAGCTAGGCTGGCTATGGCCATTTGTTGGGTTGCCAGAGCTATGGAGCGCTGGGCAGATACATTAGAGGCATCCTTCGATTCCGACTGTTCGGCTGAACAGACCGAGTTGATCTCAGGGATTCGGCCACTTATATTAATGAAGCGGCTTTGGATATCAGTACCCTGACCTCTCGGATTTCTTCGGCTGCTGTGGCGGCTCGTCGCACGTTATGGTTGCGATCTAGGAAGGCGGACGCTGATTCCAAAAAGGGCCTGGAAGCCTTGCCCTTTAACGGAGAAGTCCTATTTGGTCCAGATCTGGACAAAATTGTGGCCACGCTGGCGGCAGCCAAATCAGCATGTCTCCCGTCTGCTGCAGTTCCGTCCAGCTCAGGTACGTCATCCTTTCGGCCTTACAGGGCCCAGGGTAGGCCTAAAGCACAATCTTTTCCCCGACAGGCTGGCCCCCAAAAATCGGCCAAGCCCCGGAAGCAGGCCTGGAGTACCAGGTGTCCGGCTCCTAAGCCAGATGACAAGCCTGCGGCCTGACGGTCCGGGCCTCCCTTTAGGAGATCCCAAAGTGGGAGGCCGCCTGATGCAGTTCGCCCAGTGTTGGTCGGTCACCACGACGGACACTTGGGTTCTCGAGGTGGTTTCTCACGGGTACGCCCTCTCCTTCCGGCACAGACCCCCGTCTCGATTCTTCACCACGGGTCTACCATCAGACCGGAACAAAGCCTTGGAACTGCGGAAAGTTTTGCACACTATGCTCCAGGCTGGAGTTATAGTGCCTGTTCCATTCTCCCAGAAGGGCCAGGGTTTCTATTCCAATCTCTTTTTTGTGCAGAAACCCAATGGGTCGTATCGTCCGATACTCAACCTCAAAGCTCTCAACAAGTCTTTGCGGGTACCGAAGTTTCGGATGGAGACCCTGCGGTCCATCATTCTGGCGCTGGAACCTGGGGACTATATGGTGTCGTTGGACATACAGGACGCTTACCTGCATGTCCCTATTCTTTTGCGCCATCAACAGTTCCTCAGGTTTGCAATCTGCAACGACCACTTTCAGTTCCGGGCATTGCCTTTTGGCCTGGCGACAGCACCGCGTGTTTTCACCAAGGTGATGGCGGTCATGGCGGCTTTCTTGCGGCTGCAGGGAGTCCGCATGTTACCATACTTGGACGACCTTCTCTTGGTGGCAGGATCTCCAGAGCTCCTTCTGCGCCACTTGGACCTGACCATTGCGGTACTGCAACGGCACGGCTGGTTGATAAACTGGCAGAAGTCCACACTGATCCCATCTCAGCGGATTCTGCACCTCGGAGCCTTATTGGACTCCGGAGAGCAGAGGATCTTTGTGACGGGGAAAAAGATCTCTGCCTTGCAGTCGAGGGTGCGCAGTTGTCTGCAGAGCCGCCGGGTGTCTCTGCACTCTGCGATGTGGTGTCGTTATTCGACATGGTGGAATATGCCCAGTTTCACTCCAGACCTCTACAGCACCGGATCCTGTCCAAATGGAATGGACTGCCTCAGCCTCTAAAATCCCAGACGATAGTGCTCACTCCGGAGGTTCGCCTGTCCCTAGCCTGGTGGTTGCAGACGACCCATCTCAACAAGGGTCGTCCGTTCTGGGTGGCGAATTGGGTCCTGTTGACAACGGACGCCAATCTTCGGGGCTGGGGAGCAGTTTTGGGTCCACACTTGTTTCAGGGCAGGTGAACTCAGGCAGAGGCAGAGCTTCCCATAAACATTTTGGAGCTCCGCGCGGTATTCAATGCTCTCCAGCAGGCACATCTGGTTCTCCGAGGTCACCCAGTGCAGGTCCAGTCGGACAACGCTACCACCGTGGCCTACATAAATCGGCAGGGAGGAGCCCGAAGTCGGGCGGCTCTCGTAGAGGTGTCCCGAATCCTGGTATGGGCGGAGCGCAATCTCCCGGCCATATCAGCGGTATTCATCCCGGGAGTGCTGAATTGGGAGGCGGAATTTCTCAGTCTCCAGGACGTTCATCCAGGGGAATGGTCTCTGCACCCGGGCGTCTTTCAACTGCTGGTGGACAGGTGGGGTCTTCCAGCGATCGACCTCATGGCGTCCCGGCACAACAATAAGTTGCCGGTGTACGGGTCTCGCACAAGAGACGAAAAGGTGTCTCTGGTGGATGCTCTGTCCGTCCAGTTGACGTTCCGGTTCGCTTATCTTTTTCCTCCGGTTTCCCTTCTTCCGTGAGTAATCTGGAAATTCAAACAGGAAGGAGGGACGCTCCTGTTGATAGCTCCCGCATGGCCCAGACGGCACTGGTTCTCAGACCTTCAGGGTCTGTCCGTGGACAGTCCTCTGCGGTTGCCGCTGCGTCTGGACCTTCTGTCTCAGGGTCCCTGTCTTCATCCGGACCTGACTCGGCTGTCTTTGACGGCGTGGCTGTTGAGACGGCCATGTTAAGGTCCAGGGGTTTCTCCAGCTCTGTAGTGTGAACCATGCTCAGAGCTCGGAAACCGTCTTCCGCGAGAATATACCATCGCGTGTGGCATATGTTCTTCCAGTGGTGTAGACCGAGAGGTTATGCCCCTAGGGAATTTCGTCTGTCTAGAGTGCTAGCCTTCCTACAAGTGGGACTGGACCATGGGCTTCGCCTTGCTTCTTTGAAGGTGCAGGTTTCTGCCCTGTCTGTCTGTTTGCATCGTAGGATTGCTACAATCCCTGATGTGCGCACCTCTATGCAGGGCGTTTTGCGCATTCAGCCACCCTTTGTTCCACCTGTGGCACCTTTGGATTTGGCTGTGGTCCTGAGGGCTCTCCAGGGACCGCCGTTTGAACCACTGGGATCAGTGGACCTTAAATGGCTAACAGCTAAGACTGTATTCCTTCTGGCCATCGCTTCGGCCAGACGTGTTTCTGATTTAGGGGCTCTTTCTTGTAGACCCCCTTTCTTGATTTTTCATGGGAACAGGGCAGTACTGCGCACTCGTCCTGAATTTTTGCCCAAAGTTGTCTCCTGGTTTCACATTAACGAAGAAATCGTTGTGCCGGCCTTTAACTCACCTGGTCTTTCAGTGGGTGAGGCCACTTTGGATGTGGTGCGGGCCTTAAGAACTTATGTTGACCGCACTTCTTCATTTAGGAAGTCGGATGCCTTGTTCGTCCTCTATGGCTTCCGTAAAAAGGGTTGGCCTGCTTCCAAACAAACTTTGGCAGCTTGGATCCGTATGGCCATTTCAGAAGCTTATCTTCATGAAGGCCTGCCGGTTCCATCCTCTGTGAGGGCTCATTCCACTAGGTCTGTGGTCCCTCGTGGGCAGCACGACGTGGTGCCTCTGCAGTCCAGATCTGCAAGGCTGCCACGTGGTCCTCTGTCCATACCTTTGTGAGGTATTATGCGTTTGACACCTTTGCCTCTCAGGATGCTTCCTTCGGGCGGCGGATTCTCCTTTCAGCACAGGAGCGTCCCCACCCTTAAAGAATACTGCTTTGGGACATCCCCAAGGTATCCTGTGGATACCCTATGGACCCTGAAGTAGAAAATATGAGATATGGTAAGAACTTACCCTTGTTATCTCTATTTCTACAAAGTCCATAGGGTTCCACAGGACTCCCGCCCTGTCGCACCTGTGCTGCAGATGGGCTTTACTCTGGTCACCGGTTTTTCCGTCTCCCTCTGGTGAGAATGTGATTCTTGTGTGTGTCCAGATCTTTTTTCTCTCTCTTCCTTCTCCTCCTCCGGCCTATTGCTTGGTACGTAACTGAGATGCCTTGGCTCGGGGGCGGGGTATAGGAGGGGGACCCTAGTGCATCCTGGGAGGCTGAAAGCTTTAACTCTATGGTGCCCGATGCCTGACGTCATCACCTATACCCCAAGGTATCCTGTGGAACCCTATGGACTTCGTAGAAATAGAGATAACAAGGGTAAGTTCTTACCATATCTCATATTTTTTTGTCAAAACCTACCCAATTTGGAAAGGTAGATCATTGGCAAAACAAGAACAACAAAGTTCTGGCAAAGTTTTGTACACACCAGCAGTTTTACATAAAAACCCAAGCGGCCAGTCCAGTGGAACCAGGGTGTATAGTTTATTTGTTTATTTGTGTAGAGCAGTTCTCGTCGTTTCAATGGTTATATACAAGCATGAAGCAAAGCCTGTAGCGGAGCTAAAATAGGCAGCTCACCAGCTAGTGATTGTCTCATATGCTGCGTTAATGGTGCAGGCACTGGAACAGCAGTAATGGCGGTTTCTGGTCTCAGGAGCTAAGAGGAAATCTGTTCCCCACTGTGTCACTCATACACAGTGAAACAAGATGACACGGCACATGACCAGCTAGCGTAATTTAGCTATTGTAGTAAGGGAATAAAAGTGTCCCTTGAGGAGCCATTTTGCAGGAGACTGCGCAGTAGCGTACTCCAAGGTGAGGTTAGACATCTAAAAAAAACAACATATCAAGAAATCTTGGTTTGGCCTTCTGAACTGGAACTTTGGTAAAGTCCATCTCACTCATTATGTATGCCTCAGCAACAGTCTCGTGACTTATAACTTAAGAATTGCTGTCAATGGTTCAAATCTTCATGAATTTTACGTTCTTGACTCCTAACTTATAAAAAGTCTCTTTTCCTACTTTAGACTTCTATTCACACCAGTCGGTCTTTGACTGTGGCCTTTGAACTTCCTGAGCTGCAATAAATGCAATGTTTGCAAATTTCTCACATCTTCTTGGTGGTCTTCCTGTAGGTGCCCATACATGGTGCGATATAGCAGCCGATCTGATGAATTGGTACGATATCGCTGCTATATCGTACCATGTGTGGGCATGATATCAGCCAGTGCTTGCTCCCGTGGGGATCGTACATCGCGCCTTCAGATCCTACTGCATGTTCGCTTGATCTGGGGATACGATGTACGATCCCATGCAGCGCTTTGCGGGCGGGGGGTGATGACATATTGGGTGGTCAGGCAGCGGATCGCTTCGTGCCCGGGGACCGTCCGATATGTCGGCCATCGGATCTCAAGTCACGTCCCAAGGTACATATTGCACCGTGTATGGGCACCTTATGTTTGATCTAGCATACCTTTGTTGTGGCTGGGCTACCATGCTGGTAGTTTCTGGTTCAGATTCTTCTCCAGTTGCTTGTATGTCCGATAACACATACTTGCTCTGCATGTCAAAGTTCAGCATCTCTTCAATTTGTATTCTTTCTATAAATACAACATCCCTTGATTTGACAAGTTTTCTTGTACTTGGGTCTCTTAAATCTGTCACCCTTACTCTCATGGCAATAGACAAGCATTATGCACTTTACTGACTTAGGTCCCTATCTATTAACGAACGTAAATACCAGCTGCATTTTTTGTTTAGTATCACTGTTATACAAACGTTACCAGCGACGGGCTCCTGCGTAAAGGTCTTTCTGTGCATGTGCATGACACAAGGACCTGGCAGTGCCTGGAAGGCTTCACTGTAGCTGGAAGGGCAGCGCCGGGTCCCCATTGCCATCAATGGGTACCACATCGCTAGCGTAATCTAAAGATGGCAAGAACGATGCTGTGACAAACAGCAGTAATCTTAGATTACCGCTGTTTGTTGAATACAGAAAGGATGACATAACCCCTTTAGCAAGCGCTAAAGGGGTTATGCATCATTAATAAATGGGGCCCATAGAATCCAACTTGCATTTTCTCTCCTTTGATATATGGACATAGGGGGTCATTCAGACCCGCTCGTGAGCGTCAGTACGCTCGCAAGTGGGTCGATGTTCCCCACTGCGCATGCGCACGACGGAGGGAGCTCCGTCGTGCGCATGCGCGAGACCCGGGGAGCGAAGGGCTTTCCATCGCTCCGGGTCTCGCACCAAAGGGGGCATGCTGTCGATGTTGATTGACAGCACGCCCCCTTTGGTGGGCGTGCCGGGGGCGTGCCTGCCAGACGGAGGCATTCCCATGGGAATGCCTACCGTCTGAAGCCGACCCCACTGACATCACTAGTGATGTCAGTGGGAGTGATTTTGGCTCTGATAGAGCCAAAATCACTCCAGGGCTTGTGGCAAGGAGACCCTACCACAGGGTCTCCGTCGCAAGTCCGATGGTCACGATGGTCAAGACCATCGCAACCATGTTTTTGGCCGCTCGCATATGCTGTGGGTGGTCACCCACAGCTATACGAGCGGCCAGGAGGCCGCTCCATTTTCATGGAGGAGGGCCCTGATTCAGAGCGAGCGCTCTGGTCAGAGCGTTCAGCTCTGAATCAGGCCCATAGACAATACTTCCAAATGTTCTCCACATTTCCTCAAGTATTGTTCCACACTTTTGTGAAGATATTTCCACCATTATCAGCTCAGGACTTTGAGTCTGCGGCCTGCTTGGTTCCATACAAGTCTTTTGTAGCCTGCAATTTTCTCTGTGACTTCAGATTTCCCTATTACTGTATACAATATACATGTGCCATTTTTGTACACATCTACAGATGTGTCCTCGCTCATCTTTGCTGCAGTCGGGTTAAACAGCCCCTCTTGGCGCGCCTGATCCCGTGAGACTCTGCTAGCATCTGGCATCTTTTACAGATGTGTTTACACATGTATCCACATACATCTTATCTCTGTGCTTCTTGTGCTTCTGCATTTTCTGTATACAGAAAATGCAGAAGCACTGATTCAGACCCGGTCGCAAGCGCTGAGCGCTCACAACCGGGTCGATGGCGGCCCAGAGCGCATGTGCACGACGGAGCCGGCTCCATCGTGCGCATGCGCGAGACCCGGATATCGATGGGCAATCCGTCGCTCCGGGCCTCGCACCAAAGGGGGCGTGCTGTCGATGTTGAGTGACAGCACGCCCCCTTTGGTGGACGGGCCGGGGGGTGGCTACCCAGACGGAGGCGTTCCCATGAGATCAAGTGATGTCAGTGGGAGAGCTTTCGGCTCTGTTAGAGCCGAAAGCTCTCTGGGGCTTGCGGCAATGAGACCCTACCACAAGGGTCTCGTCGCAAGCCCGATGGTCGCGATGGTCTTGACCATCGCGACCATCATCCTGGCCGCTCGCATTAGCTGTGAGTGGCAACCCACAGTAATGCGAGTGGCCAGGAGGCCGCTCCATAAAAAAAAAAGATGCCCTGATTCAGAGCGAGCGCTCTGTCAGAGCGTCTGTCTCTGAATCAGGGCCTCTGTGTGCCTCGAACGCTGCTTGCATACACTTGTGACACTTTAACACTGCTTGCATATTTCTACATCAGGGTCCATAGGGTATCCACAGAATACCTTGGGCATAGGTGATGACGTCAGGCATCGGGCACTATAGAGTTAAGTTTTCAGCCTCCCAGGATGCACTAGGATCCCCCTCCTATACCTCGCCCCCGAGCCAAGGCATCCCAGTTTCGTTGGTGCCCGGCTCGGAGTCGGAGCACCTGTTTAGAGGGGGGCTAAGGATAGCCCCTGAAGTTTTCTTCGAGGCAGCTGTTGCTGCTCGGCGCACAATATGGTTGCGATCTTGGAAGGCGGACGCTGATTCCAAAAAGGGCTTAGAAGCTTTACCCTTTAATGGAGAAGTCCTATTTGTTCCAGATCTGGACAAAATTGTGGCCACGCTGGCGGCAGCGAAGTCTGCATGTCTTCCGTCTGCTGTGGTCCCTTCCAGTTTGGGTACGCCGTCCTTTCGGCCTTACAGGGCCCAGGGTAGGCCTAAGGCACAGTCTTTTCCCCGACAGGCTGGACCCAAGAAATCGGCCAAGCCCAGGAAACAGGCCTGGAGTACCAGACGTTCGGCTCCTAAGTCTGATGACAAACCTGCGGCCTAACCGTCCGGGCCTCCCTTTGGGGGATCCCAAAGTGGGAGGCCGCCTGCTGCAGTTCGCCCAGTGTTGATCGGTAACCACGACAGACAATTGGGTTCACAAGGTGGTTTCTCACGGGTATGCCCTCTGCTTTCGGCACAGGCCCCCATCCCGATTCTTCACAATGGGTCTTCCCTTAGACCGGAACAAAGCCATGGAACTGCAGAAAGTTTTGCACACTATGCTCCAGGCTGGAGTTATAGTGCCTGTTCCATTCTCCCAGAAGGGCCAGGGTTTCTATTCCAATCTCTTTTTTGTGCAGAAACCCAATGGGTCGTATCGTCCGATACTCAACCTCAAAGCTCTCAACAAGTCTTTGCGGGTACCGAAGTTTCGGATGGAGACCCTGCGGTCCATCATTCTGGCGCTGGAACCTGGGGACTATATGGTGTCGTTGGACATACAGGACGCTTACCTGCATGTCCCTATTCTTTTGCGCCATCAACAGTTCCTCAGGTTTGCACACTATGCTCCAGGCTGGAGTTATAGTGCCTGTTCCATTCTCCCAGAGGGGCCAGGGTTTCTATTCCAATCTATTTTTGGTGCAGAAACCCAATGGGTCGTACCGTCCGATTCCCAACATCAAAGCCCTCAACAAGTCCTTGCAGGTGCCGAGGTTCCGGATGGAGACCCTATGGTCCATCATTCCGGCGCTGGAACCTGGGGATTACATGGTGTCGTTGGACATACAGGACGCTTACCTGCATGTCCCTATTCTTTTACACCATCAACAGTTCCTCAGGTTTTCAATCTGCAACAATCACTTCCAGTTCCGGGTGTTACCTTTTGGCCTGGCGACAGCATCACGAGTGTTCACCAAGGTTATGGCGGTCATGGCGCCTTTTCTGTGGCTGCAGGGAGTCCGCATGTTGCCGTACCTGGACGACCTACTGTTGGTAGCAGGATCTCCAGAGCTCCTCCTACGCCACTTGGATCTGATGATGGCGGTACTGCAGAGGCACGGCTGGTTAATAAACTGGCAAAAGTCCACTCTGATCCTGTCTCAGAGGATTCTGCACCTCGGAGCCTTATTGGACTCCAGACAGCAGAGGATCTTTGGGACGGGGGAAAAGATCTCTGCCTTACAGATGAGGGTGCGCAGTTGTCTGCAGAGTCGCCGTGTGTCCCTGCACTCGGCGATGAGGTTACTGGGCTCCATGGTGTCAGTATTCGACATGGTGGAATATGCCCAGTTTCACTCCAGACCTCTGCAGCAATTGATCCTGCCCAAATGGAATGGACTGCCTCAGAGTCCTAAGTCCCAGACGATGGTGCTCACTCCGGAGGTTCGCCTCTCCTTAGCCTGGTAGTTGCAAACGACCCATCTCAACAAGGGTCGTCCATTTTGGGTGGCGAACTGGGTCCTGTTGACAATGGACGCCAGCCTTCGGGGCTGGGGAGCGGTCATGGGTCCACACTTGTTCCAGGGCAGATGGACTCGGAGAAGGAGCTTCCAATAAACATCTTGGAACTCCACGCGGTTTTCAATGCTTTCCAGCAGGCACATCAGGTTCTCCAAGGTCACCACGTGCAGGTACAGTCGGACAACGCCACCACCATGGCCTACATAAATCGGTAATTAGGAACCCGAAGTCGGGCAGCACTCGTAGAGGTGTCCCGCATCCTGGTCTGGGCAGAGCGCAATGTCCCGGCCATATCGGCCGTATTCATCCCGGGAGTACTCAACTGGGAGGCGGACTTTCTCAGTCACCAGGACGTTCATCCGTGGGAGTGGTCTCTGCACCCGGACGTCTTTCAACTTCTGGTGGACAGGTGGGGTCTTCCGGAGATCGACCTCATGGCGTCACGGCACTACAACAAGTTGCCGGTGTACGGGTCTCGAACAAGAGACGAAAAGGCGTCTCTGGTGGATGCTCTGTCCGTCCAGTAGACGTTCTGGTTTGCATATCTCTTTCCTCCGTTTTCCCTTCCACGGGTAATCCGGAAATTCAAACAGGTAGGAAGGACGCTCCTGTTGATAGCTCCCGCGTGGCCCAGGCGGTACTGGTTCTCAGACCTTCAGGGTCTGTCCGTGGACAGTCCTCTGCGGTTGCCGCTGCGACCAGACCTACTGTCACAGTGTCCTTGTCTTCATCCGGACCTGACTCGGCTGTCTTTGACGGCGTGGCTGTTGAGACGGCCATGTTAAGGTCCAGGGGGTTTTCCAGCCCTGTAGTACGAACTATGCTAAGAGCTCGGAAACCATCTTCTGCAAGGATATACCATCGTGTGTGGCATACGTTCTTCCAGTGGTGTCGACTGAGAGGTTATGCCCCTCGGGAATTCCGTCTGTCTAGAGTGTTGGCTTTCCTACAGGCGGGACTAGACCATGGGCTTCGCCTTGCTTCTCTGAAGTTGCAGGTATCTGCCCTGTCCGTCTGGTTCCATCGTAGGATTGCTACAATCCCTGATGTGCGCACCTTTATGCAAGGTGTTCTTCGAATTCAGCCGCTCTTTGTTCCACCGGTGGCACCTTGGGATTTAGCTGTGGTCCTGAGGGCTCTCCAGGGACCGTCGTTCGAACCACTGGGCTCAGTGGACCTTAAATGGCTGACAACTAAAACAATTTTCCTTCTGGCCATCGCTTCGGCCAAACGTGTTTCTGACTTAGGGGCTCTCTCCTGTAGACCCCCTTTCTTGATTTTTCATGGGAACAGGGCAGTGCTGCGCACTCGTCCTGAATTTCTTCCCAAAGTTGTTTCACGTTTCCATATCAACGAGGAAATTGTTGTGCCGGCCTTTAACTCACCTGATCTTTCAGTGGGTGAGGCCACTTTGGATGTTGTGCGGGCCTTAAGGATTTATGTTGACCGCATTTCTTCGTTTCGGAAGTCGGATGCCTTGTTTGTACTCTATGGCTTCCGTAAAAAGGGTTGGCCTGCTTCAAAGCAAACTTTGGCAGGTTGGATTCGTATGGCAATTTCAGAAGCTTATCTTCATGAAGGCCTTCCGGTTCCATCCTCTGTGAGGGCTCATTCCACTAGGTCTGTGGGTTCTTCGTGGGCAGCTCGACGTGGTGCCTCTGCAGTCCAGATCTGCAAGGCTGCCACGTGGTCCTCTGTCCATACCTTTGTGAGGTATTATGCGTTTGACACCTTTGCCTCTCAGAATGCTTCCTTCGGGCGGCGGATTCTCCTTTCAGCACAGGAGCGTCCCCACCCTTGAAGGATACTGCTTTGGGACATGCCCAAGGTATGCTGTGGATACCCTATGGACCCTGATGTAGAAAATATGAGATATGGTAAGAACTTACCTTTGTTATCTCTATTTCTACGAAGTCCATAGGGTTTCACAGGACTCCCGCCCCGTCGCACCTGTGCTGCAGATGGGCTTTACTCTGGTCACCGGTTTTTCTGTCTCCCTCTGGTGAGAATGTGATTCTTGTGTGTGTCCAGATCTTTTTTCTCTCTCTTCCTTCTCCTCCTCCGGCCTATGGCTTGGTATGTAACTGAAATGCCTTGGCTCGGGGGCGGGGTATAGGAGGGGGACTCTAGTGCATCCTGGGAGGCTGAAAACTTAACTCTATGGTGCCCGATGCCTGACGTCATCACCTATACCCAAGGTATCCTGTGGAACCCTATGGACTTCATAGAAATAGAGATAACAAAGGTAAGTTCTTACCATATCTCATATTATATGTGTGATACTGGGAGTGGGGTGCACCAATTGAATATCGCAGCAAATAGCACTAACTTCCCAAAAAATGCAGGGACCGCATATGCAGCATTACTGATAGCGCCTCCGCGCTGTCTTAAATGATCGCATAGACTTCACTCTCGGCAGAGCAAAAGGACCCCATTGGTCCTAATGACGAGCCCTTCTTCCGGGTATGCGTTATTGGCAGGATTCAACGCCTACTGCTAGCCGGCGGTAGCGGGGACTAAAGTGTATAGAATAAATTATACAAAAAAAAACAACAAGTGAGACTAGTCAGTATACATACTGTACCACATCACTGTGCAGCTTCATCCTCAGCCTCCCTGTCAGAAATGGTGCCGGAGACTGAGACCTTAGCGTCCAGGGTATTACCTGCTCTGCGCATGTTAGAAGCTTGCACCTTGCGTCTGTACAATGGCAACCAGTTCCTAACCGGCAGAGATCGCAGAGAGGGCCAGTTACCGCAATGACCCAACTGTCGGGTAAGTGATGGTGCATACTGGCGGTAGAAGTTATTTTTAAAATGCGGTTGGCGCCGTTAACTTTCACAAACTAAAAGCGATGATTGGTGTATCCCGCCCCAAGTGTGGTTTCTGCTATAGTATGTGCTGGCTGTCTTCTATGTAGTTGTGTACCCATTGCCCATAACCTGTTGGAAATGTGTGTACAACTTGATGTTCTGGCAGAGTTACGAACACACCATCAGATTTACCATCACCCAAGCTGGCAGTCCTGTAGAACATAAACAGGGTGTGTAGTTTATTTGTGTACAGCAGTACTCACCGTTACACTGGTTATGTCTAAGCATGAAGCGGAACCTGTAGTGGAGCAGGGATAGGCATTTCGCCAGCCGGTGACTGTCTCAAATGCTGCAGTAACGGTGCAGGCACTGGAACAGTGGTAGTAATGGTTTCTGGTCTTAGGAGTTAAGAGGAGGATAGCCGTCTTCTACTGTATTGCTCATACACAGTGAAACAATATGGCACAGCTAGGGTATTGGAGGCCATCTTGTTAAGGCAACAAAAGTGTCCCTTGAAGAGCAATGTTGCTGGAGACTGCGCAGTAGCGTACTCCACTTCTAACCAGTGGCGTAACTATGGTACTTCGAGCCCAGAGCAGTAGTGCCACTTATACAGTACCCCCGGTAGTGCCACTTATACAGTGCCCCCAGTAATGCCCCTGATACAGTGCCCCCAGTAGTGGTCCCATTTATACAGTGCCCCCAGTAGTGGTCCCATTTATACAGTGCCCCCAGTAGTGCCCCTTATACAGTGCCCCCAGTAGTGTCCCTTATACAGTTCCCCCAGTAGCAGTCCCGCTTATACAGTGCAGCCAGTAGTGCCCCTTATGCAGTGCCCCCAGTAGTGCCCCATATACAGTTCCCCCAGTTGTGGTCTCCCCTATACAGTGCCCCCAGTAGTGCCCCTTACATATATCACAAAGACACACAAAAAACCCCCACAATACTCACCTGAATCCCCGATCCTGCGCCCGCCGCCGTCCACTCCTCCGTCCTCCCGGTCGTCACTATAGGACGTCTCCTTTCATCCACTTCGGGAGCCGGAAGGCGGAGCTCACTAGTGAGCTCCAGCCGGCTTCGGATGTGGGTGCAGCAGCCAATGAGAGTCTGTCTGACTCTCATTGGCTGCTAAAACAAACACACTGCCACCAGGTTCAGTCCGCACTACACTGAAACAAGCCATGGGCCTGGACCAGTACGATGGCACTCAGGGCACAAGCCCCAGCCGCCCCCCCCCCCCCCCTAGTTACGCCACTGCTTCTAACATTTATAAGTCGGGAAGAAAATGTTTGCTTTCGGTTCCTTTACTTCAGATTTCAATAAAAAACACAGTTTATTTGGCCATTTGGGTTAACATTTTTTGTATGTGTTAGAATGAGCAAAAGGCCTAATGGTATTTCCTGGAAAAACAAAGGCCCTGATTCAGAGCCGCTCGTAAGCGGCTGCTCGTTCGTTCTGACCGATGTTCGCACATCTGCCCATGCGTACGGATTTTAATACGCATGCGCGAACCAGTCAGTACGGCCGAATATCGTTTGTTCGCTATATAGCGAATGCCTGCTATTTTGAGTGACAGAAGGAGGCGTATGTGGGTGGTAACAGGGGAAGGTGTTTGAAAACGGGGGTGTGGAATTAGATCGCAGGCGTGCTTAAAGGTCAAAACGGGCGTTTTAAGGGAGTGCATAATTAATACAGCAGCGTCATTGACCACGTCACTGGGTTTTTTTTTACTCCGAACTGCTCGCAAAATAGCGGTTGAAAAAACCAGCCACAAGAATAGCGAGCATTTCATACACTGTTCGATGTACTCGATTAAACAAATAAATAGTGGACATGACGTATGGTGCGAGCGGCAAGGGGGCGTATTTTTCAAAATTACAAACGCAAGTTTTGCTCGCACGTTCAGACTTAGAGGCGTGAACAGACCGCAATTAGCGAACAGTTCATTTGAATAGCCACCCCTTGTTTTAGAACGAACGACCGCAAATAGCGAGCGGCTCTGAATGAGGGCCAAAGTCTTCTGAAAAATAACAAGGTATAATTTGTGTTGTGACGAGTTCTAACATCAGAAAATTGCCTCAGTACAAGGATGAAAAGAAAACGCTCAGCAGCGAAGGAGTTAAGCATCTCTGATCATCTTTCATGACTTCCAACGTTGACAACAAATATAAAAAAAATTCTCATGCATTCAAATAGTTTTTTGTGCTCTTTTGCAATATTTTTCTGTAATACATGTTCATACCCTAATCTTTTGTTTCGTGTGCCCATAACATAGCTTTAAATAGTTATGTTGAAATATATTATAAGAAACAGCATACTAATACCCCTTTTCCACCGGCTAAAATACACGGGTTATTGCCGTGTGGAAATGGCTCCTAGGATAAAAATCACGCATTTCTTCCTGGGTCTTGAGCAGGGTCTCCCGTGGAGGGAGAGATTACAGCCTCCCTGTATGGTCCAGACAATTACGGTGTTTACCCCATCCCGACTTCATACGGGGAGGCTGTAATCTCTCCCTGCCCATCTCACCAACAACAGCTGTGAAATCAGACAGCCTGCCAAAAACACCACCCACCCAGAAGTGCCCCCTCCCCTGGTTGCTGGTCTGGAGTTCAGGGGAGAGTTGGAGTTTCTGGCTCTTGGCGATGACATCATCTCGAAGCGCCGGCACAGCACTCGTGTGCAGTGTTGGCACGCAGTGGTAATGGTGTAAATCCTGGGTCTGACACAGGCTTGGAACCGTGTTCCAAATTCCACGTCAGACCCGGGATTTTGGTGGAAAAGCGGTATTAAAGGGCTTCCCATAGGTGGGCTACACTTAGACCAAAGACACCTGCACCACCTAGCTCTCCAGCATCTACATACAGTAAATCGCAGTGGCCATTTTTGGATGGCCGTTTTCAGTAGAGTCTATGCGGATGGCTAGTACGCATGGAATCTGCTGAAAACGGCCTTCCAAAAATGACCACCACCAAGGAGGAGACAAACACTAGAGGTCCAGTAAGGCATTTGTCTCCTCTTTGGCAGTGGCCATTTTTGGATGGCCGTTTTCTGAATCTACAGCCCGCAAGCCACCGCGAGTCAGCTGTTTTTCACCCCCTTGCAATCCGGCACCCGGTGCACGTGCACCTCTAGCCCCCCCCTAGTTGCGGCCCTGGCTATGGTGCACGAGCTGACTCTGTGGCCTGCCGCTCCCCCTGCACCCAGTCACGTGGACTGGGCCAGTCAGGGCCTTCGAGGGGTGCCCGGGTGTCAGCAATGTTGATTTGGTGCCGGTCCACCAACTAATACTAGCTGGCGCACTGGCAGGCAGTCATGGAGAGACAGCGCCGCCGGTCATGAGGCAATCAGAGCTCGCAGACTGGCAGCCAATCAGCAGTGGCAGATCCTGATTGGCTGCCGGTGCGTGAACTCCGATTGGCTCGTGACTGGCGCAAGATTCAAAATGCATAATCTGGGGAGGAGGGTTTTAAGATCTTGCTATGCGGCCCACTAAATTTTAGTTATGCCCTTGCATGTAAACACTCTGGATTTAATATGAATTTGCATGAGCCATCAGACTGAAGTTAAAAGGATACTTTTATAGTTTTCTCACAGCTCTTTGGTAGACTGTCAATTTCCACTGGAGCCAGCCCTGGAACCTGCGTAATTTAAGAGTGTCCCCATTTTTAGCAATTGTGTGACAGTGTGTGGCCCTAACTAAGGGCCTGATTCAGAGCCGGACGCTCTGACCAGAGCGCTCGCTCTGAATCAGGGCCCTCCTCCATGAAAATGGAGCGGCCTCCTGGCCGCTCGCATAGCTGTGGGTGACCACCCACAGCATATGCAAGTGGCCAAAAAGATTGTCGCGATGGTCTTGACCATCGCGACCATCAGACTTGCGACGGAGAGCCTGCAGTAGGGTCTCCCTGCCACAAGCCCTAGAGTGATTTTGGCTCTATCAGAACCAAAATCACTCCCACTGACATCACTAGTGATGTCACTGGGGCCGGCTTCAGACGGTAGGCGTTCCCATGGGAACGCCTCCGTCTGGCCGCCACGCCCCCGGCACGCCCACCAAAGGGGGCGTGCTGTCAATCAACATCGACAGCACGCCCCCTTTGGTGCGAGACCCGGAGCGATGGAAAGCCCGTCGCTCCCCGGGTCTCGCGCATGCGCACGACGGAGATCCCTCCGTCGTGCGCATGCGCAGTGGGGAACATCGACCCACTTGCGAGCGTACTGCCGCTCGCGAGTGGGTCTGAATGACCCCCTAAGTTCAAACCTAGAAAAAAACCTAATCCTAGTCAAACTACACCACCATGCCAAATTTGGTGGAGCTAGGTCCAAAACTATGGCCGTGTATAAAGAACAGACAAACATAAACGCTTTCTCACTTATTTTATAGATATTTTAGATTTAATGTTTGCTTCTTAATATTTTATATTTATTTATATTTAGTGTGCATGGACAATTAGGTCTATCGCTGCTATTCAGCAAATCTGACCTTGGCTCCTCCTTGTCAGTTTAACACTGGGTGTGTAGAGCTTGGCTGCAGAGCCATAGAGAAGGTGTCACGGGGGTGCACTGGGGGTGACACAAATGCTGTGCCAGCCTGCCATGCCCAGTAAAATTGCTGGGCGTCTGCTGTGGTGGATGATAGATAAGCGGCACACCTGGCCCGAGCTGACCCTGCCCACCTCTTCCATGGTTGCCCTCCTCTCGTCCCTAGCTCTGAAAAGACAAGGAGCTGTCATGTAAAACATAAACTGCAGTTTGAGCCCAGTCTCCCCCAGCTAGCTCATATGATAAAATAAAGAGACAGAAGAAGACACAATTCTAAGCAGAGGATGGTTATTCTAGGTGAAAGGTGGACAGCACAAAATCATAAAATTAATAAGGGAAGGGATAAAAAAAAAGTATTTTTATCTGGGAAATTAAGCACAACAGGGTTAATGTTATGTGTGAGTGAATTGTGGTGTATTTGGAATGATATGGTGTAATATGTGATATTTTATAATATTGTGTAATTGATAATGGGTTGATATATGTAAAGAAGTACTGTATATCATTCAACAAATATTCAGGGTAACTAGTGTATGTCTGCCTTCTTGTTAACTTCTGATGGGATCTAGAAATAATTAACATTCACATGTCCCTTAAATGCTCCTCAGACCTCCCCATATGCAACTTTTATGCCATCCATGCTCCTTATGTGCTATTAGATTCTTTCACATGCCCATTATATGCCATTAGACCAATCCACATGACCATTATGTGCCATAAGTCTCCTCCATATAACACTTTATAAGTAGCTTCCTTTGAATAACATTCTCTATGTCAGAAAAACCAGGACTTAGTCACTCTTACTACGTCAGGGCGATGCTTTACCAAGGTGGGCTATCCTGTCCCAGAGCACTGTAAATGAATTTTCTGGGGTTCATGGGTGCAGCCATGTTGTCTCTGATCAGTTAAGCATCAGTATCCCGTCTCTACCTGTCTTTTGCAGTCACACACCACTTTACTCCAGATACTGTGCAGTTACCTGTCGTCCCAGTCCAGATCAAGCTTCCGGTTACATTCTGGCTACACTGCAGTTACCTTTGGTCCTAGTCCGATTCAAGCCTCTAGTTCCACTCCATCTACTTTACAGTTACCTCTGATCCCAGTCCAGTACAAGCCTCCAGTTCCACTCTCGCTACTTTGCTTCTTCCTCTGGTCCCAGTCTGGTTCAAGTCTCTGGTTCTGCAACCTCTAGTTCTTATCTGGTTCATCTACAGTCCAGGTCTGCGAGTTATTCTTCAATTCCAGCATGCTTGTATTCTGAAGTCTCCTGGGCATCTCAAGACTCTTCTAGAGCTTTCAGTACCAAGTCTTCTGCTACAGTGACCTCATCTACTAACAAGTCCTTTGAGTATACAGTATCTCTCCTGCTCATAGCAAGTTCAAGAGGACTTTAACTTCACTGTACTACAGTTTAATCCTGACCTGCATTAGACTGCTTTGAGTCAGCAATGGAGCTCCTGACCTACTATTCACCATACTATCAGTACCTCTATCGATGGTGGTTGTTGACCTGTGGATCCTCTCCTAGAGTGTTGGGTTTTGTGCTGAGTTTCTGCTACAGTGTTCATTCAGCTGTTTGCAAAGGGGTGCTGGATCTAGGTTCCACTTTGAGGGTCTAGGTTTCAGTGACCCAGCTCTGATAATCGGTCCGCAGCATTTGGCAGGCTACCAATTACAGTACCTTAATTACTCTCTGTGCTGTCCTCTGAGTTCTCAAACACTGGTTTCAGACCCTTTTATTCCTATATTCAGGATAAGGGGTTGAGTTTCACTCAATTGGTTCCAGGTGCTAACTAGGAGCCTTGCAGGTATCACTGACCAATATGAAGGTCCAAGGCAATTACCACATGGGTCTCACCGATGAGTAGACCTCTGATCCTACCACTATTCTGCTACAGCCCGTCAGCCCAGTCCACGGGTCCTGACTTAGCTAAATGTGACACTCTAGCAAATAGTATTTTCCTAGTGTGGGTAAAAGTCTGAGCATGAGCACTGATTATAAGAATGTTTTTTCCCCATACAGAGAGTATCGTTATATGCATGCCCAAAGGTCACATTGGAAGAAGAAATAAACATACCATCTAATCTGTCTTAGTGCTGTTGATAGACCACTCATTCATTTGCCAGTCCATCACTAAGAGAAGGACACTAAGTCAGACTCTCATACAGTATAGATAAATTTAAATGTTTACAAATTAGTAGTAAAACTGTTTTTTGTCCCAGGCCAGGTGATATGAAATGTCTTATTATGGCTCTGCTTAGCTAATTTGTTTGTACTAGCCATCAGTCTTGATTTGCTGGGATACCCTGAGCTCCCACCCTACATTTAGAATGTACATTATAGGGAACACAAAAAAACAGTATATTTGGCATGAAGGAAATGTTTGGTCCAGCGGTCAGAATGCCGACACCGGAATCCCAACAACTGTCAGAATCCCGGTGCCGGCATCCCGAACGCCAGAAGCCCGAAACTATGTAGCGGGGTTAGGGGGAGTGTTAGGCACTAGGGGAAGGGTTAGGGTTAGACACTAGGGTGGGACGGTTAGGTTTATGGTACCGGGAGGGGGAGGTTTGGTTTAGGTACTAGGAGGGAGGTTAGGTTTAGGCACCGGAGAGGGGAAGGATTAGGATAACGACCAACAGGTGTCGGTATCGTAACCCTGTGGAGATCCCAAATGCTGGCATTCATGTAATTTACAAAAAATTGTGATTATAATCACGGGTGTAATAAAAATAAACATGGTGTAAACATGGAACTTACAAGTAGACCCCCTCCCTGAGCAGCGCATCTAGCAGAAACATACACAGATCAGTGTCATCCGTGTGTGTTTCTGCCTTTTAAACAAAATAAAGGGTTAATATTACAAAAAAATTATGTGTAGGGTTCCCCATGTATTTTAGGAACCAGTACTGGGTCCTCACATCCCCTGAGATCCCCAGCTTGTGCTGACTACCGTGGGGTGTTAATGCTTTGGCCGGGGTGACCCAGTGAAAGGGTCCCCTGGCTGTGGTATTACACCCTGGCTAGGTTTGAGTCCGGTGCTGGTTTTAAAAATAGGGGTAACCTCATGTCACTTTTTTCCCCCTATTTTTTTAAACCAGGACTGGCTTTCGGAGCCCATTGCTGGTTCCTAAAATACGGGGGGAACTCTACACTTTATTTCCCCCTTATTCTTATAACCAAGACTGGGTTAGAAGCCAGGGCTGATTATGCTTTGGGGGGGGACCCCAAGTCATTTTAAAATTAAAAATGACTTCATTTTAAGATTAAAACTCTGCATGTTCTTTTATGTACGCTTAACTTATATAGTTTTTGTTAAATAAATGACTTTCTATAAACATATTGCGCTATATATATTGTTTTATTTTGCATATCTGCACTTCTTGTGAACGTTCCTGGGAAGACCGGTAAATATATATAAATTATTATTTATTAATTATAACTTATATTCTCTTTTTTATCATTACAATGACCATTTGCTATTATTGTCTGCTAAATGGGTGCACACATAAGGTTCAAACAAGTACTGCACATACCAGTCCGATAGAAGAATGGAGTTGTTTTTATTATGGTGAGCTCTGTGAGATATATAGATATATGTATGTATGTGTGTATGTGTATATATAATCCAGAGAGTAGGTTGGCACACACACATAAAGGTATACATCCGCCTAGGGTGCTTCCCCAATGCTCCATCCAAGGCAGCATCAAATATATCCAGGACAATAAATAAGGTGCACTCACCAGGGACTTTTCAAAGTCTCTGGGATGTCCCTATAAGGTAAATAACCATTTAGAGTTTGCTTATTTATAGCATAATCGTATATTAAGTTTATTTGGTCCACTAGTCCAAGTGGCTGGGGGCGGGGTTAGCAATTAAGAATGAGGGGTATATAGGAAGACTCAGTACACTATGTAGCATGAGTCTATCTTGGTGGTTTTAGGATTCTGTCCTGATGAAGGTTACTGTCCGGATGCGGCCTGGGATCGGCCGCTACTCACCTCTGCACCGGCGTTCTTGGGAGTGGAGGTGAGTGGTGTCTATTCTCCCCGGGGTCTGCTAGGGCTTCCGTGCGTGTGTCCTGGTTCCCGGGGTGCCGGGCATGGGCGCAGCCATGTTGGTTCAGATCACCTGACTAGTCTCTCCCAGTGGTAGTCCTGTGGTCACTAAGCTGATCCTCTGATCCAATGACCAGCTACCCAGGGGTATTTAGTCTGACTCCAGGAACAGGGAATTGCTGTTCAACTTCGCTGTTCCAGTGACTGTGATACTCACCAGTGTTTCTCTGTGTTAATTCCTTAGTGTGTTGCTTCAGCCTTCTCGCTGTTCTCCAGTGTTACTTGGATTAGCTCACATGCTATTTCTCAGCGTGTTACTTTAGCTCTCTCACAGAACTCCAGTGTTTCATGTAACAGCTCCTTTATTGTTATTATTGTGCTGTTCGGTTCCCCAGCTGCCTCCCTGTGTTACTGTGGTGTCAGCTTTCATGCTAATTACTAGTTAGCTCTCAGCTGGATCTCCAGTACAGGCCTGTATCCACATTTCTCTGTGTTTCTCTGTGCAAGTCAGCACTTGAATCTCTAGCAATTCCCGGCACATGCTGATTTCCTGTGTTCAAGTATTCAGTTCATGCCCTGATCTCCTGTGCTCAAGTATTCAGTTCATTTGCCGATCTCCTGTGTTCAAGTATTCAATTAATTTGCTGATCTCCTGTGTTCAAGTATTCAGTTCATACCCTGATCTCCTGTGCTCAAGTATTCAGTTAATTTGCTGATCTACTGTGTTCAAGTATTCAGTTCATTTGTCAATCTCCTGTGTTCAAGTATTCAATTAATTTGCTAATCTCTTGTGTTCAAGTACTCAGTTCATACCCTGATCTTCTGTGCTCAAGTATTCAGTTCAGTTGCCGATCTCCTGAGTTTAAGTATTCAGTTTACGCTGATCTCCGGTGTTCATGTATTCTGTTTATAGTTCCGGTCTTCCTGCCACTCCCAGGTACCCAAAACTCATATCCCAACTGGAGGGTCACTGGTGAAGAGGGCAGTTCTAACCAAACCTGTTTGGCAGCAATAGGGAGACCTAACACTGTCACTCACCTGCTTGTTCCCTAGCCACCCTAACCCCCTGGCTTTTCCCCATACAGTTCCTGACAGTTACGTTTGATAACCAAAACGTCGACCCGTGACATTGTTGTTATGCAGTAAGGAATAAATATGTCTTCACATCTTTGAAAAGTCCCTGGTGAGTGCACCTTTTATCACATACAAATGTGTGTGTGTATATATATATATATATATATATATATATATACAGTCAGATCCATAATATATATATATACAGTCAGGTCCATAAATATTGGGACATGGACAAAATGTTCAGATTTTGGCCTCTATTCACCACCACAATGGTTTTGAAATGAAACAAACAAGATGTGCTTTAAATGCAGACTTTCAGATTTAATTTGAGGGTAATTACATCCAAATCGGGTGAACGGTGTAGGAATTACAACAGTTTCAATATGTGCCTCCCACTTTTTAAGGGGCCAAAAGTAATGGGACTATCAACTCAAAAGCTATTTCATGGACAGGTGTGGGCTATTCCCTCATTATTTCATTATCAATTAAGCAGGTAAAAGGTCTGGAGTTGATTCTAGGTGTGACATTTGCATTTGGAATCAGTTGCTGTCAACTCTCAATATGAGACCCAAAGAGCTGTCACTATCAGTGAAGCAAGCCATCATTAGGCTGAACAATCAAAACAAACCCATCAGAGAGATAGCAAAAACATTAGGTGTGGCCAAATCAACTGTTTGGAACATTCTTAAAAAGAAAGAATGCACCGGAGAGCTCAGCAACACCAAAAGACCCGGAAGACCACGGAAAACAACTGTGGTGGATGACAAAAGTTGGCCAAATCAAGAACACTCTCCAGGAGGTAGATGTATATGTGTCAAAGTCAACAATCAAGAGAAGACTTCACAAGAGTGAATATAGAGGGTTCACCACAAGATGCAAACCATTGGTGATCCACAAAAACAGGAAGACCAGATTACAGTTTGCCAAACAACATCTAAAAAAGCCATTACAGTTCTGGAACAACATCCTATTGACAGATGAGACAAAGATCAACTTGTACCAGAGTGATGGGAAGAGAAGAGAAGGAAAGGAACTGCTCATGATCCAAAACATACTACCTCATCAGTGAAGCATGGTGGCGGTAGTGTCATGCCGTGGGCATGTATGGCTGCCAATGGAACTGGTTCCCTTGTTTTTATTGATGATGTGACTGCTGACAAAAGCAGCAGAATTAATTCTGAAGTGTTTCAGGCAATATTATATGCTCATATTCAGTCAAATGCTTCAGAACTCATTGGACGGCGCTTCACAGTGCAGATGGACAATGACCCGAAACATACTGCAAAAGCAACCAAAGAGTTTTCTATGGCTAAAAAGTGGAATATTATGCAATGGCCAAGTCAATCCCCTGACCTGAATCCAATTGAGCATGCATTTCACTTGATGAAGACAAAACTGAAGGGAATATGCCCCAAGAACAAGCAGGAACTGAAGACATATGCAGTAGAGGCCTGGCAGAGCATCACCAGGGATGAAACCCAGCGTCTGGTGATGTCTATGCGTTCCAGACTTCAGGCTGTAATTGCCTGCAAAGGATTTGCAACAAAGTATTAAAAAGTGAAAGTTAGATTTAGGATTGTTTAGTTTGTCCCATTACTTTTGACCCCTTAAAAAGTGGGAGGCACATATAGAAACTGTTGTAATTCCTACACCGTTCACCTGATTTGGATGTAATTACCCTCAAATTAAATCTGAAAGTCTGCAGTTAAATCACATCTTGTTTGTTTCATTTCAAAGCCATTGTGGTGGTGAATGGAGGACAAAATATGAAAATTCTGTCAATGTCCCAATATTTATGGACCTGACTGTATATATAAATACACAGAGAGATGTGGCACTCGTGGCTTTGAAGAAAATAATCAAATGACTCCCAGCAGTGTCAACGTTTCAATGTCATTTTTTTGACACTGAAACATTGACACTGCTGGGAGTCGTTTGAGCGTTTTCTTCAAAGCCACGAGTGCCGCATCTCTCTGTGTATTTACTTATAGCAAGTATTTATTTACGATGAGGGCAACGGGGTGAAGTAATTACATCCTAAAAGTGAGTGCCGGACTTTGCCTGTGTTATATATATATATATAAATATATATATTGCGACAAGAATTAAAATATACAGGATGAAAGTCCAAAACTCTTTATTACCAGCACAGGCAGGTTACTGCTTCATACACCAGACTTGCAGTTCTGGTTATTAGGAAGTTCTTCAAACAGCTTATGTTACAGCAGTACAGGTTCACATCAGCTCACAGTTGCACAGGAACTTGTCAGAATATCAACATAGCAGCAACGGATCATATCACTGGAACAGTGGCCCTGACATCCCACGCCCCCCCCCCCCCCCTTCTGGATGCTAGTCACCGTCAGAAGCCCCATTCTGTGCTCTGAACCCATTCTTAAAGGCTGATTACAGGTGCAGTTTAATTAGATGATAACTGATTGAGGCAACTCCTGAACTGGAGCCTTCAGTCATACTGCTTTTGCTCTGCCAAACCTGAGATATCTGCACATTTCACATTCACTTCTTGCGTAATTATGCTGACCCTGCCACACTCCTCCCCCCTTGGCTTCAACCACCCTGGTGAAATTAAGAAACGTTCAGACGAGCTACTTGCCTTGCCCACATCTATTTGTGTTATCCGTTCGGGCACACAACTCTCTATCTTTTTCCAAAGTTCGCCATCTTCACCCTCTTCCTCCTTCTCGCCTAGCTTCACCATAGGGTTGTTCGGAGGATCGGGCCCAACAAATTTTCTGGAAAGGGCATCAGCTTTGAAGTGCTGTTTCACCAGACGATGCTGTACCTCAAATTTAAATGACTGCAAAGACAAAAACCAGCGGGTTACATGAGCATTCACTTCTTTGTTCGTGTGCATCCACTGTAAAGGGGCATGGTCTGTAACCAACAAAAATTCCCACCCCAACAAATAATATTTTAACGAGTCTACTGCCCACTTGATTGCCAAGCACTCTTGCTCCACGATTGAGTACTTGCGCTCCATGGGCAGCAATTTTCGTCTTAGGTAGAGGATGGGTTTCTCTTCCCCTTCTATCACTTGGAAAAAGGACTGCCCCCAATCCAGTACCCAAGGCATCTGTCTGCAATATAAATTGCTTCTTGAAATCATGAACCTGCAAAAACAGGTTCTGAACACAAGGCCCACCTCAAATCCTGCCATGCAGCTTCTGCTGGTCTAGACCACACTATCTTGTCTGGGAACTGTTTTTTTAGACACTCAGTTAATGGTGCTGCCCTAGTGGCAAAATCATGAATGAATCTGTGGTAGCAACCTACTAGGCCAAGGAATGTTCTGAGCTGGGTCTTACATTTGGGTTTAGGCCATGTGAGGACCGCCTCCACCTTACTAGGTTGAGGTTTTACCTGCCCCCTGCCTTCAACATATCCCATATATTTTGCCTCCACCATTCCAATGGCACACTTCTCGGGATTAGCAGTAAACCCATAGTGTTCACTCTAGCTCCGGCGGCAGGCAGGGTGCTGGAGCTAGAGAGGGCACTTCCGTGTGTGCGCGGCCAAAAAGGGGGTGTGGCCATTGAAAAAGGGGCGTGTCTATAAGACGCATCCCCTTTTCGTCACTCTTGGGGACGTGCCCGGCACTTACAGACATGCCGGGAAGCCCCCAAGCACTGCCGACAGGGAGAATAGATGCCAGGCGTATGCGCCCGGCGTCTATTCTCGTCACCGAACATTTCCCCACCCACGGGACACTGTGACCCACGGGTGAAGATGGCACCCGCAGGCTGTGAGGGCAGGGCGCTTTTTGCCCTCCTTCTGGAGGGCAGGATGCTTTTTGCCCTCCAGAAGGAGGGCAGGGTGCCGTGCCCTGCTAAAATAGCCTAGCGGGAACGCTAAACCCATGTGCCCGTAAAGACCGTAACACTGCTTCTACCCTTGGAAGGTGTGACTCCCAGTCGGGGTTAGAGATAACTATGTCATCTAGATAAGCATCTGCATATTGCTTGTGAGGCCGCAGCAACCTGTTCATAGCCTTCTAGAAAGTTGCCGGAGCCCCATGCAAACCAAACGGCAGCACTTTATACTGAAATAAACCTTCTGGGATAGAGAAGGCTGTTTTGGCCTTAGCAGTCTCAGTCAAAGGAATCTGCCAATACCCTTTAGTCAAATCTAGGGTGGTGAGATACTGGCTGTTTGCTAAATTCTCCACCAGCTCGTCCACGCAGGGCATAGGGTAGGAATCAAATTGCGAAACTTGATTTAGTTGCGAAAATCATTGCACCTGAAAGCTTAGGCACTAAAAAAAATGTGATTATTCCATTTGCTATTTGATTCCTTTATGACCCCTAATCGCAGCATCTCCTCTACTTCCTATTTGACCGCTGCCTGCTTTGCCTCGTATATACGGTATGGCCTCTGTTTTATTACCCCCCCCCCCCCGGGAGGAGTAACTATATCATGCTGGATAATTTGGGTTTTCCCCGGAATGGCAGAGAACACATCTTGGTGTTGTGCTACTAAATTCACCGTCTGCTATTTATGGTTAAGATTAAGGGTATTTTCAATGCTTACCTGACATTCCGGGGTTTCTTTGCGACGAAGAGGACTGATAACACTCTTTCCAGGGTTTTAACAGGTTTACATGGTAGATTTCCACCTCCTTCCTTCTACCCTCTTGTCGAACCTTATAGTTAACAGGTACCACTGCCTCTATAACTTCATAAGGGCCTCGCCACTGGGCATACATTTTGCTTTCACTGGTGGGCACCAGAACCAGTACCCTCTCTCCCGGTTTAAAAGACCGGTTAACCGCGGTCACGTAATAATGACGTTTCTGCCTTTGTTGTGTTCTACCTATGTGCTCATTCAGGAGGGGTTCAATTTGCCTTACACGGCCATACAATTGGGCCACAAACTGAACGATGTCAGGTTCTTGACATGACTGTTGTTCCCACCTCTCCTTCAACAGATCTAAAATCCCTCTAGGTTGCTTCCCATAGAGAAGTTCAAAAGGACTAAATCCCGTAGAGGATTGGGGTACCTCTCGCACTGTAAACATTAAATAGGGTAGGAGTAAGTCCCAATCTCACTTTTCCTCAGACACTGCCCTTTTTACTATTTGTTTAAGGGTCTCGTTAAAGCGTTCGACCAGTTCCTTTGTTTGCGGGTGGTAGATTGAGGCAGTAATCCTATCCACCTTTAATAGCCGGCAAAAGTCTTTCATTAGTTTAGAGACAAAAGGAGTACTTTGGTCTGCTAAGACCTCCTTTGTTATTCCAAAGCGGGTGCACAGTGTTAACAATTCCCAGGCAATGGTACTAGATTTCATATTTTGTAGTGGTATGGCCTCAGGGTATCGGGTGGCATAATCCACTACTACTAGTATGTATTGATGCCCTCGATCAGATTTTTTCACTGGCTCTATCAGTTCCATGCCAATTCTCTCACTGAAATGATAGGGAGGGGAAACAGGGGCGCCCTAAACCCTGGCCATGGTGCTGTCCTCTGAAACACTTTGCATGCCTGACAATTTCTTTACTGCAGCATGAATACCAGGCCAAAAGAATCTTAGCTGTATGCGCTGGAGAGGTTTCTCCTCCCCTAAATGGCCATCCCACAGATGAATGTGTGCCGCCACTAATACCAACTGCTCCTGTTTCCGGGGAACTAATAACTGATCTACCCTTTTGCTCTGCAAAGAGATTACATGGTACACCAAATCATTTTTCAAAATAAAGTATGGTACACCTTTGTGTGGCATAGCAGCAACCATTTTGCATTTAATTTCTACCACATTTTCAAAGGCATTAACCAGATTTATATATCGTTCTGTTGGTCTTTGCCAAAGACACTTGTTCACCAACAGGGGACCACTGGGCCTCAGTCTCTGTTTCTTACTGCAGCTTGCCGGCTAAGGAAGCTTTCACGGTCGTTAAGCTCTGGTCACCCATGGTCCTTGGCTCCTGGCTTGCCTCAGCTGCTGACTGTTTACCGTCGTCATACCACGTAAGCATCTCCTGCAGCAACGGGAAAATCCCGGCCCAGGATTAGCGGCTTAGGTGGTCTGATTGTCACCACGACTACCACTTTCAATGACCGGCCTTTTATTAATAGTGGTAGATGCACACTTGGGCACTCCTGAACATCCCCAGGAATAAACAACACCTTGACAGGCATAAAACCTGGCCAGCCCCCGAAGGTAACCAGGTTAGCGGCGACAATGGTGAGAGCACTACCAGTATCAACTAGTACCCAGATCTCCCGGCCATCCACTTGTACCATCATACGGAACAGGGTGATTTCTGCCGGAGAGATGGTCTCAGCAGCCATGCTGACCATAGATCGGGTTGCTTCCCCGCGCTGCAATCGATCGGTTCACCCACCACACATGACCGGACTCGCCGCAGTTGAAACACACCACAGGAAGCGGAGTTTTGTCCTTAGCAAAGGGTACCTGGGTCTTGGCTTTGGCACTGGTTGCCACCCTTGATCAGTTTTGGTTCATTTACCGAAGGTAGAGTGCCGCTCAACTACCACCGCTAATTCCTCAAATGTCTGGGGGTCAGCCTACATGTTTCTTTGGTTGTAACCACGCTTTACTAGCTTAGCCAGTTGAGCTCTGGGAGGCTCAGAAGGGTTCAGCCACCATTCGTGGAACTCCTGGGCTTTACTGGAGCCAGTCACCCCAACCCTGCTGAGAATGGCCTGCTTTAGATGATGGTATAAGCTGGCCTCCGCTACTGTCAGGTCAGTATAGGCTTGCTGTGATTCTCTTGTGAGACAGGGAGCTAACCGGGCAGCGTATTCCTCCTTTGGCCACTTTAATCGGGCGGCAGTACGTTCAAAAGTGCACAAGAATGCCTCAACATCATCTGCAAAACTTCACAATCCTGCTCACCTTTTCTTATTTTCCCCATTTGTAATTATGCTGAATCTGTCAGAATATATATATACATATATATATATATATATATATATATATACATTATAAACCCGAGCCCACGGATATTAGTAGTGTCCTCTACTACCCGAATGACAGCTCTGCTGCAGGATTTCAGTCCAGAATTCCCAGTGCGGAGCGCTCATTGGCTAAGAGAGGCGAGCCTTCCACCTCTCAGTCAGTGAGCGGTTCTCACCATTGAATCCAATGGCGAGAACCGAGCATGCCCTTTTCAAAAATCGTGCCTCAGCACCCCTCCCCCCACCCGCACTACTCTGTCTTCCTACCCATCCACACTAATCTGTCTTCCCCAATCCCTACTGTTGTGTGTTCTCCTATTTGTGCTAGACTGTATTCCCTTATCCGCACCAATCTGTCTTTACCCATCTGCACTGCTCTGTCTTCCCATGTCCATGCCAGTCTCTTCCCCCATCCACGTCGCTGTCCCCCCAAACCGTGCCACTCTGTTTCCCCCCATCCGCACCACTGTTTTCCACCCATCTGCATTACTTTGGCTACCCCCCCCTGCACTGCTTAACATTCCCTCCTCTACACACCTTTGTGTCTCACCTATCCACACTGCTGTGTCTCCTCCCCCCATCCACACCACTTTTATCCCATCTGCACAGCTCTATTTTCTGCTTTGACCTCAGTTGAATAGACTGCATGTGTGTATTTCAATGAGCACACAATTCTGTGAATTAGCAGCTCCACCATTTTGTGAGTGACAGCAATCTCATTCTGTGAGAGTGCTGAATCTGCAGTTAACCACATGGTGTGATGGCATACCATATCTGTATTACGCAAGGAACACGTCCATTAATCCGTCACCCTTAATGATCGTAATTTCATTGCTTTTTGAAGTATGAGTGGCAGAAAATCAATAGGTTTTGTGAATTTTCAGATCATGTCTAAGCAGCCTTAATGGGACATGTGAAACTGTAAGATTTTTTGTCTATGGAATTTATATATATGTGTGTGTGTATGTATAAATAAAACTCATAGAAGTTTTTTGGACGGAAAACCAGGGATATATCTAGTAGCAAGGGATTCCTTTATTTTGAAGAATCACTAGAATGGCGCTCGTCATTCACGCATAACACCAACTACCATGCGCAGTTGTTATTTTTTTTTTATTGGAATATGAAAAAAAATCAACTGTGCAGTTGTTTTCCCATTATCTAACTCGAAAACTAAAATGCAAAAATTATCACAATGCAGGGGGTTTATCACATTACCATTTTTGACGAAAATACATGATAAATATGACGATAAAAAAAATGAAAATATGCCGATAAATGATGTCTGGCGGAAAGAAACTGGATCTTTTCACATTTTTTGATACATCAGCCCCATTGTGCTGGAAAATTCAGGGACAAATAATGTGTTCTGGAACGGAAGAGTCAGAGAATGAAATCTCTTACAGTATATAACTTGAAATGTTTGAAGGGATGAAAAAGAGGATACATCAATATTGGAAGATAAATTATCAACTATTCTTCCTATCTACAGTATCACAGCCAGACATTGCTGCTGCCCTAGGAATACTGGGCTTGATTCAGACTCGCTAGATGCGTTGGCATGCAGCCGTCAGCTGCCAAAGTATGCAAATCCCGCGATCGCACGCCAAGACATTAGACCTTCATACATGTCGACCTAGTTACCAGTCGACCTTTATTGTGTCCACCTACTGACCCTGTCGACCTTAAGTCCGTGTCGACCTACTGCCTGTCGACCTTCATACCTGTCGATCTTGTTACCAGTCGACCTTTAGTGTTTAGTGTGTCGGCCTTCTGACCCTGTCGACCTTCAGTCCCTGTCGACCTGCTGCCTGTCGACCTTCAGTACCTGTCGACCTTGTTACTAGTCGACCTTCCGCGTGTCGACCTTCAGACCCTGTCGACCTTCAGTCCCTGTCTATGTATTGCCTGTCGATCTTGTTACCAGTCGACCTTTAGTGTTTAGTGTGCCAACCTTCTGACCCTGTCGACCTTCAGTGCCTGTCGACCTTCATACCTGTCGATCTTGTTTCCAGTCGAACTTTAGTGTTTAGTGTGTCGACCTTCTGACCCTGTCGACCTTCAGTCCCTGTCGACCTGCTCCCTGTCGACATTCAGTACCTGTCGACCTTGTTACTAGTCGACCTTCCGTGTGTCGACCTTCAGACCCTGTCGACCTTCAGTCCCTGTCTATGTATTGCCTGTCGATCCTGTTACCAGTCGACCTTTAGTGTTTAGTGTGCCAACCTTCTGACCCTGTCGACCTTCAGTGCCTGTCGACCTTCATACCTGTCGATCTTGTTACCAGTCGACCTTTAGTGTTCAGTGTGTCGACCTTCTGACCCTGTCGACCTTCAGTCCCTGTCGACCTGCTCCCTGTCGACCGTGTTACTAGTCGACCTTCCGTGTGTCGACCTTCAGACCCTGTCGACCTTCAGTCCCTGTCTATGTATTGCCTACCCAAACATTGTCTATCTAGACAATGTAGACCTAATGACTGGATACCCCTCTGCAAAGGCGATAAGAGGCACAGACACGCCACCACACCCTTGTTTCCATTGACCATCCCCTGTCACCACCCACAAATGGCTCGTCCTGTCACTCAATCTAGCGAGGTGGCTATGCGCTGCGAGCGACTGTTTCCCAATCGCATGGACTAGTTCGCACACGCGCACTGCGTCTTATACGCATGGCGCACATTGCAAACATCGGCAAGCTACGTGTGAACGCAGCCTAGTGAGCGGGTCTAAACAATGTACAATTGTTGCAGTGAAAAGATAAACAACAGTGCATCAAGTGAAGCTGAAACATTTTGCTGCAGCTTAACATTGTCAAAAGCAATTTGGTTATATCAAATCTTGATGGACATGCATAAACTAATTCCTGTTCCAGAAGGTAATCAAGGATTTACAATTTTTTTCAACAATTGAAAAAACTAACTCACTTACTAAAGTTACAGATATTAAGTACGAATGTTAAGGCAATATTAAAATACAATATTGTTTAGCTGGGCATATGATTGTGAATACACTTGCCAGTGAGCATTATGAGGATGAAGCTTATAAATTGTCACCTTATTGGCAGGGTGTGTTGGAGTTACAAAAGACCAAGATTATTCTATATCATTTAAACTAATGGTTACATATGATTTATGAAATATTAATGCAGCTAGTGACCGTGTGTGTGTGAGACACCTTTTACCCTATGTTTTCTATAAGTAACTTACAGGTCAATATTCTGACATTTTTATCAGTTATTTTGTTGCCCAGGCTGCTCCTGACGTGTTTTGCATTTGTCTTCGGTATGTTTTCTAAATTAATAACAATCCATTTTGGTTACTCATATACAGGTTGAGTGATTCTGTCATTTGGTGCTCAGGTTACGGAGCCTTAAATATATTTTGGTCATTTATTTGTTTCTCCCTTTTGTCTGCCTCTTATTTAAAATGTATCCACCTAATATTCACAAGGTTGTCAACTAACATGGCACCCTTCTGTTTTGAATGAGATTGAAAATCCTTTAAACTAAATTTTTTAAAGCCTGTTGTGTTGAGAAAGCAAAAAAAAAATACATATTTTAAAACACTTTGGGGTACATTTACTAAGCTTCTAAAACCAAATTAGCAACCAATCAGATTCTGTCTATCACTTTATAGAATATGATAGGTATCTTAGTACCCAGTAAATGTAGTGAACCCACACTACACAGTAACAAGCACACTGCCACTGGTGCTGGGTAGTACACTCCTACTACCCGGCGGCGGTGTGTTTGTGTTAGCAGCCAATGAGAGTCAGACAGACTCTCATTGGCTGCTGCATCCACAGAGGGAGCCGGGCTGGAGCTCACTAATGAGCTCCGCCTTCCGGCTACCGCAGTGGGTGATGGTAGAGACGTTATGGTGTCTATGCCATAGTGCTGCAGAGCGGGCCGGGAGGACAGAGGAGCGACAGTGACGGGCGCGACAGGAGCAGGAATTCAGGTAAGTGTTGTCATTTTTTTTTTATGTGCGTCTTTGTACAATTTATGTAAAGGGCACTGCATAAAGGGGGCCACTACTGGGGGCACTGCACAGGGGGGGGCACTACTGAGGGCACAATATAAGGGGCACTGCATAGGGGGACCACTACTGGGGGCACTGCATTGGAGGGACAACTACAGGGGGCACTATATAAGGGGGGACTACTACTGGGGGCACTGCATATGGGGACCACTACTGGGGCACAGCATGGGGGGGACCATTACTGGGGGCACTGTAGAAAGGGCACTACTGAGGGCACCTTATAAGGGGCACTACTGAGGGCACTGTATAAGGGGCTCTACTGAGGGCACTGCTTAGGGGGACCACTACTGGGGGCACTGTATAAAAGGCACTACTGGGGGCACTGTATAAGGGGCACTACTTGCGGCAGGGGGTCTTTAATAAATCATGCTGGCTGTATTTATTTGCCTGCTGCAGTCATGTTTTTTAGTGATAGAGATATGTGTGTGTGTGTGTGTGTACCCCATCATAGGCTGAGTGGTATATTTTACTGTAGTGGTTCTAAATACTGTGTAAGCTGTTTCTATCTATCTAAAAATATAGTAAAATCACTGCGCTTAGGTACAATGGAGCAGCTCCGTAATAGTCAGACAAATATAAAATGATAAACAGAGCGCTATTAAACTAAAATGTATATGTAAAATTTTTTTAAATGTATATAAATAAAAACAAGACTCAATGTTTATAGTCTTTTGATAGAATATATGTGGTTCCGGTGTGATGGTTTATGCAGGATTCCAATTATATGCCTGATGGAGATGGACATCTGTTGGGAGCTAGCTAACTTATGGGTCAGCGTCAAGTGGGAACCGGAAGTTCGGAAACGCCGGACCGGAACTGTCCACCGAGTGCAAGGAGACCAGCCGAGAGGAGAAGTTTGAACATGTGAAGGTAGGAGTTAGGGACAGTTAGCTAGCTCCCAACAGATGTCCATCTCCATCAGGCATAGAATTGGAATCCTGGATAAACTAGCACACCGGAACCGCATATATTCTATCAAAAGACTATGGCCCTGATTCAGACCCGCTCGCAGCTGCTGGCCGCTGGCTGGGTCTGTGAGTGTTTTTATATATTTTTTTCTCCAGGCCGCTCACAAAGCTTTGGGTGACCACCCACATCACGACCATCGGTGGGTGACCACCCACGGCTTATGCGAGCGGCCAAAAAGATGGTCGCGATGGTCAAGACCATCACGACCATCGGGCTTGCGACGAGACCCTGCGGTAGGGTCTCGCTGCCGCAAGCCCAGGAGTGCTTTTGGCTCTATCAGAGCCAAAAGCACTCCCACTGACATCACTGGTGATGTCAGTGGGGCCGGCCCCAGATGGTAGGTGTTCCCAGCCGATTGGCTAGAGCACCATTTATCATAAAAAGTGATATTTATCACTAGTTTGAGTTATAAACTAGTTGATAAATGAGGCTGTAAATGTCTTATCCTTCAATGATTGTGAATCCTCTGTTCATAACAAGCTTTTTCAGTCACGATCGAATGTAAGCCGAGCGCCGGGCACGGACAGCCGCAGGGGGGGGAGAGGGTTAGGTTAGGGGCTCCCATGGGGGCTTAGGGTTAGGCACCCCCCCCCTGGAGGTTAGGGTTAGGCTAGGGGAGGGTGGGGGGTAGGGTTAGGCAATCCTGGGGGGAGGTTAGGGTTAGGCACCCCCCCGTGAGACTTAGAGTTAGGTTGCGGGGAAAGGGGGGTAAGGTTTAGGCACTTAGGGGGTTAGGGTTAGGCACTTGGGGGAGAGGTTAGGGTTAGGCACCCCTAAGGGAGTGTTAGGGTTGGGGGGGGTGTTAGGTTAGTAAATAGAAAATATACTTACCTGTCGGGATCTTCACTGCCGGACTTCCGCTGGGTGGGTAAATCATACTGATTCCTTGCTCCTTTGTCTTGCTGTTTGTGTGGTAGAGCTCTTGTGCAAGAAGTGGCCATCAGTCCATTTATGTTATTTGGGATTAATTTTGAAATGTAGACCACTGAACTGACAATTCCTTGTCATTTGAATTGGTGTTTCGTAGATGTGTCTTTTAACAGAGGAATTGCAGCCCTGGCACTTTCTGTTATTGCATTTTAAGATTCAATTAACCTATTATTAATTGCATTTTCTTTAACTTTATATTTCTTCTTCAGGGTCCATAGGGCTCCACAGGGAGACAATGGGGGTGTAGGTGAGACTTAGAGGACCGGACACCAACAGCAAAGCTTTTCAATCCCAGGATGCTCCAATCCTTACCCCTATACCCCGCACACAGCCTGAGGGCAACCCAGTTTCGTTGGTGTCCGGCAGGAGCTGGATCACCGTTTTAACAGTGGGGCTGCTATTAAGCAGCCCAAGCTTATTTTTATGATTTAACTTTCTTTTCATTTATTTTACTTCAAGAGCAGCAGTGCGAGACAGTCCTTTGGATGTCTGCACTGCTGCTCCATCAACCCTCCGCGGCGCCGTGACACCAGCCCACGGCCAGGTACTCCCGGTGGGGCTCTGAGGAAGACCTAGCTAGCAAGGCTCCCCAGACCCAAGACTGCAGCCGGGACTCAAGGGGATAGGTAAGGTGGAACCCCACTTGCGGGGACCCGCGTCTAATGTGCAGTCATGCCTCCGGTCTTGGGAGACAGACTGGAGGCGCTGATGTGGACAACGGTTTTTTCGGGACTCCATTAGACCTCCAGGGCAATACAAGCACTGGCGCAGGGCACAATTTAAGGCCAGGGGACCCGGTGGTTAATGTCAGCTCTGGGCAGAAGGCGCTCTCCCTGCGGCCCATCCCCCAGCTCAGGGCGTCATTGCACTACGTTCTTGCTGCTCCGTAAGATGCTCCTCCCTCACCCTCCACCCCCTCTGAGACTCATGGCAGTCATTTTCTGCATTCACGTCTATGGGAACGCTGGGTCCAGTCTCCCTTTATACCTCTCCCAAGTGCCAGGTTATACAGCGCTATATCTTATCAGCCACTGCGGTCTGGGTAGTTGATTTTAGTGCCCACTGCAGTTATATTGCATATTCTGTATATATAAGAAAAGCAGTCGCAGAGATTGAAAGATAACAGTTATTAAACTCAAGCCAATGAATCAAGATTAATAATGCATAACGTTTATTTATAAAAAAAGAAAATCACACGTGATCTTACACAGTTCACAATAAAAATGTATGTTATATACTAATATTAATAAACTTGTAAAAAACTATGCCCACAACTAGGCATTAGTTCATAAGTAACTACAGTACTGATCTCAGGATATGGCTCAGAATTTTTAAGTCTTTCCTCAGAGAAATAGATATGTGTATATAGTAATAGTCTTGTATTACAAGCCATTGGATGTTTAATAGGCTGAACGGACAGTGAGTCCTTATTGTGTTACCTGCAGACTCCAAACCTGTGCAGCATGGAAAATGAAGAGGGTTATGGCACCCTAGTAACCGAATGGTACTGCGCTCAACCCCACCCGCGGAGAGCGACTGACAGTGTTATTGATGAATCCTGGAAATAGGGAGACTGCAGTAAAGGGGATTATTCCTCCGAGCCGTTTATTCTGCTTCAGCAGTGTAAATCGTAGGCAAGTTCTTGGAGAATACCCAGTGCGTACCTGATGCACCTGTCCCGTATTCCAATGCCGCCGGGTGTACAGTGAAGTTCGTTCTTCCGGCTCACACGTTGCTGGATTCTGATGTGTGAGCGGGAGGCGTAGCAGTCGGCACTTGGATGCTTGTGCAGTGGGATGTAGGGCAGGAGCCATCACCGGGTCTTTTTGAATCAGAGTCAGGCAACTGAGGTGAGCCGTGTCCTTGATATCCTGGGACTGTAGGAAATCACCTACGCGTTTCGACGTCACATGGGCATCTTTGTCAAGGCGGATCTGCATTGTATGTGACTTGTGCTAGCGCTGCTGTCTGTTTCCTTTTTTCCATAACTGTCAGCTTATATCTTTCCCTTTATTTCACCATAACCCTGGCATACTAAGGTATAGGGGGTTCATTGTACCTCACATCTCCCTATATTTGTGAGGGCTATCACATACTATACATTGCTGTTGCGCACTACACTGTGCCATATTGCACATACATCTGAGTTGCTCACTGCTCTGTGCCAGATTGTGTCACATTTTTTCTTACAGCTACAGTATCTGGCAGAGGCAAGAATAACAAGCAGCCTTCTGCTCCTACTCTGGTGTCTTGTAAGTGCTGCTCAGTGGGCTTAGCTTCAGAGGACCTCAGTCAGGATGGTCTTTGTGCATTGTGTTATACTGCACCGGGCCCATCAGCCCCGGTGTCCTCTCCTCAGGACCCACCCTTTTCACAGGTGCTTACAAAAATTGCGGACCACCTAGCGGTCCCTGTGGTAACTCCCCTTATGGGATGGCCACAACAGGTACTTCCTGCAAATCCTTTGCCTCCCCCATGGCTAGACACATTTTCTACCTCAGTGCTGAGTCAGGTCAATATATCCACAGCTTTTCAACATATACTACAAAAGGAGAGACCCTTACCTAGCAAATCTACTAAGTGTGCTGTACATACATGCCTACCCTCCCAGGTTTTCGCTGGAGGCTCCCGATTTTTCGGGTAATCCCCCGCACCCCTGGAAGGGTAGGCATTTCTCCCACATTCTGCCCACTTCACTAGGAATGGGGAGAAGTACCGGGGCGATTGTGGGTCCCGTGTAATGATGCGATTCTCCATGAATCACGACATTTAGCCCCACCCCCTATTTAAATTGAAGCCAATCACAGCAATTTGCCAAGGGGGGTGGGGCTTAATAACGTGATCGGCCCCTATTTATATTTAAGCCAATCGCGATAATTTTCCGCAAAGGGACGAGGCTTAATGATGTGACCCGTCAGGCCCTGCCCCCATCACAGCCCACCTGCTTGTTCTCCCCAGGCTACTCCCGGGGAGGAAAAACAAAGAGTAGGCAAGTATGGTGCTGTGTTATCTTCCCAGTCCACCCAGTTATCAGATTCTGATTTATCATCTGGGGAGGCCGAAGACACAGATCTCTCTCACTCTGACTGCACATCGGGAGAGAACGAGCCCCCTTCCAAGTTGAATATACCTGCACTTGTCAGAGCTGTAAAATCTATCCTGCAAATAGAGAAGACAGAACTTTCCTCTGATGCTTCGAGGGAACAGCTGTCCTACATATCTCACATTAGAGATGCAGCCTCCTATTTAGGAGAGGCAGCTCTGGATACTGCTCTCCTAGCTTCCAAGGCATCTGCCATTTCCGTAGTAGCCCGCCGTATTGTTTGACTTCGTTCATGGAAGGCAGATTCTGAATCTAAAAAGGCATTGGAGTCTCTGCCTTATTCTGGGGACGTCCTGTTAGGCCCAAAATTGGACAAAATTGTGACTACCTTGGCAGCTTCCAAGACGGCATTCTTGCCCTCTGCATGTAATGCAAAGCCTTGAATGTCATCCTTTCGGTCTTCTCGTTCTCAAGGAAAAGCTAAAGGTCAATCCTTTCCAAGGCATCAGGCATCCACTAAGGCCCCCAAGCCTAGGACCAAACAGACCTGAGCTACTAGACGTCCACCTACCAAACCTGAGGACAAGCCTTTAGCCTGACGGGGCCTCTCCCTGGGGGCTCCCAGGGCGGGAGATTGACTTCATCTATTCGCCCAGTTCTGGCGTCAGACCACATCAGATGCCCGGGTAGGAGATGTGGTTTCCCACAGATATGCCATCTCATTCCTGAGGCACCGCCCGCAGCAGCTCTTTTGCACAGGACCTCCATCGGATCATAGCAAGGCCCTGCTGCTCCAAAAGGCCATCTCAGGAGTAATAATTCCGGTCTATTATTCTACCCTTTTCTTAGCTCAGAAACCCAACAGGTCTCATCGGCCTATCCTCAACCTCAGGTCTCTGAACATGTTTATGAGGGTACCCAGGTTTCGTATGGAAACCCTACGCTCTATTGTCCTGGCTATGGAGCCTGGGGACTTTATGGTGTCTCTGGACATTCAGGACGCTTACCTACATGTACCTATAGCACCTTCTCATCAACAATATCTCCGTTTTGCTATACCACAGCAACATTACCAATTTCAAGGTCTGCTTTTTGGCCTTTATACGGCTCCTCGGGTCCTTACTAAGATCATGGCAGTTATGGTGGCCTACCTTTGTTGTCAAGGGATAAGACTACTCCCGTACTTAGATGATCTCATGCTATTGGCCAGCTCCCCAGAAATTCTTCACCGCTATCTACAGGTAACCATTGCCTTTCTACAAATGCATGGTTTGCTGGTCAACTGGAAAAAGTCTTCCTTGACACCTTCTCAAAGAATGGTACATGTGGGAGCCCTCCTAGACTCTCAGGTTCAGAGAATCTTCCTAACAATAGACAAAATCTCGGTATTACAGCACTGGATGCGCAGACCACTACACAGTCGCCGAGTGTCAATTCACTCTGCAATGCAGACCCTAGCATCCATGGTATCCACCTTCGACATGGTGGAGTTTGCTCAGTTTCACTCCAGGCCTCTACAACAGCTGATTCTCTCCAAGTGGAATGGGCTCCTCCATCTGCTCAGATCCCAGATGATGGGCTTCTCCCCGGAGGTTTTCCTGTACCTAGGCTGGTGGCTACAGACGTCCTACTTGAAAAAGGGGCGCCCCTTTTGGATCCTGGACTGTGCACTCCTAACCACAGACACAAGCTTCCGCGGGTGAGGTGCAGTGGCTGGCCAGCACTCCTTGCAAGGATGCTGGACTCCAGCCGAGGCAATCTTGCCTGTCAATGTCCTGGAACTCCGAGCCATCTACAGAGCTCTTACCCAGGCTCAGGATATTCTTCCCGGCAGGCTAGTACAAGTTCAATCCGACAATGCCATGGCAGTGACCTACCTCAGTCACCAAGGAGACACTCAAAGTTGTACAGCAATGGCAGAAGTGTCCCGCATTCTCGTATGGGCCAAATGCCTTCTCCTAGCCATGTCCGCAGTGTTCATCCCAGAAATTCTCAATTGGGAAGCGGATTTTCTCAGCCGTCACGACTTGCATGCAGGGGAGTGGTCTCTACATCCAGAAGTCTTTCAGCTCCTGGTGGACAAATGGGGTCTACCAGATGTGGAGCTCATGGCCTCCCGACACAACCACAAACTTCCAGTGTATGGAGCCAGCACAAGGGACTCCAACGTGGCCTTCGTGGACACATTATCTGTGAGATGGATCTTCCATTTGGTATACCTCTTCCCTGCAGTCTCCCTTCTTTCTCGGGTTCTTCAGAAGTTCAAACAGGAAGGGGCACAGTCCTGTTGGTGGCTCTGGCTTGGCCCAGATGCCATTGGTACCGATCTTCAAAGTATCTCCATTGATGCTCCTCTTCAACCAGACCTGTTGTCTCAGGGTCCCTGTCTACATCCGGACCTGACCCGTCTGTCTTTAAAGGCTTAGCTCTTCAGACATCCCTCCTAAGGTCTAAGGCAGAGGTTCCCAAACTTTTTTGAATCACGGCGCCCTAGAGTAACAGCATTGTTTTCATGGCATCCCTAAGCCAAATGTTTGTTATTGAGAAATTCTGAATTTGTTTTTGTAAAGTAGCAAAGTGAAGTAAATTGTGCTTACATGTTATCCTTAGGTTCAGTTATGATGTGTTGTTTCTACAGGTTTGAGCTTCTGTTTGTCCACATATTTACATTACATTGACCATAAATAATTTGATTTGGTGCTGGACCACCAACCTGAGGCACCCCTGCAAGTGTCCTGAGGCGCACAGTTTGGGAACCATTGGTCTAAGGGATTTTCTAGCTCTGTGCTCCAGACCAGACCACGTAAACCGGCCTCTGCCAGGATTTGTTACCGGTTGTGGCATACATATTTCCAGCGGTGTGCCCTTAGAAACTATGACCCTCAAGTTCTTAAAGTTTCTAGAATACTTGCCTTTCTTCAGGCTGGACTGGATCTTAGTCTCCGCCTAGCATCTCTGAAAGTGCACGTCTCTGTTCTCTTCATCTGGTTCCAGTGAAGAATTGCTCCTCTACCGGATGTTCACACCTTCCTACAAGGTGTTCTACGTATACAACCCCCCTTTGTCCCTCCTATGGCTCCATGGGATTTGTCAGTGGTTCTCCACGAACTTCAGGATCCTCCATTCGAATCCCTGGAATCGGTAGATGTCAAGTGATTTACTGCAAATACTCTTTCTGGCAACAGCATCTGCCCGTAGGGTATCGGATTTATGGGTGATGTCATGTCGCTCCCCCCTTTTTGATCTTTCATCAGGACAGGGCTGTTCTTAGAATGCGCCCTGGCTTCCTTCCAAGGTGGTTTCTCGTTTCCACCTTAATGAGGAAATTGTGGTTCCGGCCTTTCAATCACCAGACCTCTCAGCAGGTGACGCTTCTTTGGATGTGGTCCGTACTCTGAAGATCTACGTGGACTATACTAGTTCCATCAGGAAATCAGACTTCATCTTATATGGAATCCATAAGAAGAGATAGCCAGCCATCAAATAGTCTCTGGCCAGATGGATTTGCATTACTATCTCACAGGCTTACATGCAGATTGGCCTTCCTGTGCCAGCTACAGTATCTGCTCATTCTACTCGCTCTGTGTGTCCCTCGTGGACATGCCGCCGTGGTGCCTCTGCTGAACAACTATGCAAGGCGACTACATGGTCTTCTGTCCACACCTTTCTTAGTTTCTATGACTTTGATACATTAGCCTCTCAGGATGCTTCCTTTGGGAGCCGTGTTCTCTTCTCAGCTCAGGAGCATCCCTGCCCTTGAACAACTGCTTTGGGACATCCCCATTGTCTCCCTGTGGAGCCCTATGGACCCTGAAGAAGAAAAGGAAAGTTATGGTAAAACTTACCCTTGTTAACTCTTTCTTTGAAGACCATAGGGTCCACAGGGCACCAGCCCTGACACTCCTGGCTTCTATGGGTTTATTCTCTTGGTCACTTGTTTCCTTCTCTGTGTGAGAGTGTGATTCTTCTGTGTTTAGTCTTCCCTCTCTCCTCTCCTGCCTTTCGCTTATTAACAAAACTGACTTGTCCTCTGGCTGAGGGAGGGGTACAGGGGGAAGGACCGGAGCATCCTGGGATTGAAAAGCTTTGCTGTTGGTGTCCTTTCCTCCAAGTCCCACCTACACCCCCATTGTCTCCTTGTGGACCCTATGGACTTCCAAGAAAGATAGTTAACAAGGGTACGTTTTACTATAACTCTCCTTATTTTGTTATATATATGAGTGTAATCCAGTAAGTAAAGACCGTTTGGCTGTAAAAAAGAAAAAATAGAAAAAAACATTTTTTCTTTTAAGCACAGAGTAACTTTTTTTCTCAACATAATCACTTCCTTCATGTAAGCATTTATCATATCTGTCCACGAGCTATATGCGACCCGTACACGGTGCGATAAAAAGAAGTACAACATGTCTTATAGGATTCCCTTGAAATTTTCCCTTGAAATTTTAGATACGATGTGTTCAAAAGGTGTACGATTTTTTCATACGATCATATGATCCGATGCTTCATTTCACGATTATAAATCGTAAACGAGCGATCGGTTGTGCACATAACCATTACGATGAATCTGCTGGAATGTGAATAGGGGAGGGCTTATCTAGGGAAGGCAGCCACCATTTTAGGTATGTTATATACTCTGCTCTGTGACTAGTGAAGCTTGTTTGTATACCTGCTGAACACTGTGCAGTGCTAGTGTGCTTTGTTAAAGGCTTGCCTTGTACAAAGGGCCTGATTCAGAGCCGGACGCAATTAGCGCTCGCTCGTCCAGAAAATAGGGGTGGCTATTCAAATGAACCGTTTGCTCTTTGCGGTCTGTTCACGCCTCTAGGTCTGAACGAGCGAACAAAACTTGCGGTCGTTTTTTGGAAAAATACGCCCCCTGGCCGCTCGCATCTTACGTCATGTCCGCTATTTATTAGATTAATCGAGTACATCGACCAGCCTATGAACTGCTCGCTATTCTTGTGGTTGGTTTTTGCTACCACAATCTTGTGAGCAGTTCTGGCTATAAAATAACCCAGTGACGTGGTCAATGACGCTGCTGTATTAATTATGCACACCCATAAAACGCCCGTTTTGACCTTTAAGCACGCCTGCGGTCGGATCTCCACTCCCCATTTTCAAGCACCTTCCCCTGTTACCACCCACATGCGCCTCTTTCTGTCACTCAAATTATCAGGCATTTGCTATTTTGCGAGCACATGAATTTCGACCGCACTGACTGGTTCGCGCATGCGTATTACGATCCGTATGCATGCGCAGTTGGGCAAACATCGCTCGGAGCGAACGAGCGACCGCTTACGAGCGGCTCTGAATCAGGTCCAAAGTGTTGTATTTCTACTGATTTCTATCATCTTCTGATGGATTCCTATCGCCATAAGCTTCTGCTAGCCTATGGCTACTGGAAGCTGAAAGGCGAGGAAGCTGAGGAGACGAGGAGGAGGATGAGGTCGTGCTGGACTAAGGAGTGGCTGTCGAGAAGGGAGAGTCACTCCCATATGCCCCTGCTGATGGAGATTAGGGAGAAGAACCCGGACGATTATCGCAACTACCTGCGCATGGATAACGACACCTTCCAGGAGTTGCTGCGTCTGGTGACTCCCTATATTCAGAGGCAGGACACCAGCATGAGGATGGCCATCCCAGCTGAGGACAGTTTGGTGGCTACCCAGCGATATCTGGCTTCAGGACGGTGTTTTGAAGACCTGAAGTTTGGGACCCTCATTTCCGCCCAGGCGTTGGGGCGCATCATCCCCGAAACCTGTGATGCCATTGTAAAAGTCCTAAAGTACCAGTATTTAAGGTGAGTAAAAACACAACACTTTTTTTATTGGTGTAAAAAAAAATGATAATTTTTTTTTCTTTGTAACCTGTTTGCAATTAAACGTTACGTTGTAATTAACGTTATGTTAATTAACAAATTACATTGTAATCAACATAGTAAAATATAAACAATGTTTAAGCAAACCAGCATGGTTTGTTTATTAACACAACATATTAGCCAGTTTTTTTGTCGCCCCATACCGCTGGAGCATAACTTTTTCCGTTACAGGAACACACATATAAATATTATCAGACATTTTTTGTCACCCAATACCGGCTGCATGGTATACAGTGTGTCAGATGATGGATTGAACAGGCCAAGAAGCACATGGTACAAGTGCAGATTGAGGCCCCGGCAAACCATAATTTCCCCTTGCGCCATACGTTTTAGTGGCCCTGCCCAATCCGCATCATCCACACCCCATACCATGCAGCAGGTATTGAGAGAGAAAAAAAATGGCTGATACAGTAGAAAAAGAGCATAAAACTTTTTTCTGCATCACCTAATATTGATAAATTTGATAAAATGTGGTATTCTCATCCCCTTCAGCCAGCATGGCACTATATACTGTATACAATCTCTGAAAAGGTGTATGTGGAGGGGTATATCCTCTCGGGCATATTGTAAGTGGGAGGGGGTGTAGGAATGGATGGGGATGGCCCATTCGTTCTGTGGCAAGGTAGGTTGGTGTTGGTTGACCATGGTAGGATGGCACTGCGGAATGAAGTGGAGGCAACTGGAGTAGAGGACCTGCAGGTGGGAGTGGAGGCGACGGGGTTATAGGCTGTAGGTCAAGCGTGGAAGTTCCTGTCAGCTTCTTTAATGACCTGGTAAATAATTCTTTCAGTATGAAGCTGTTGGTCCTCCTCCATCACCCGGATGGTACTTGTAACGTGTTACCCCAGGCTGTCGAACTGGTCTGGGGGTTTGCCGAGTGCCTGTCTAACTTGCTGCATTAATGGATCCGGGTTTGGCAGACTCTTGCGTGCCTGTCTTCTAGCTCGGTGGGGAGGCTGTGGTGCCTCTGCAACACTCTCAGGAGTTGTAGCCGGTGCACTTTGTGGACTAATAGAGGGGTCCAAGTCAGTCGGGAAAGACTGTAGGAGTAGAAAGAGATTAATGTTAATATACAGTAAAGTATAATTGATATTTTTTCTTTATTTTAGTTTCCTACAACGGTGGAGGACTGGCAGACTCGGTGGTGAATTTGATTGCCGGTGAAAATTCCCAAATTGCGAGGAGCCATTGATGGGAAACACATACGTATTATCCCGCCTGCCCGCAGCGGCTCATTTCATTTTAACTACAAGGGCTTTCACAGTATCCTGCTGATGGCGGTGGTCAATGCCAACTATGAATTTATTTATGTGGACGTGGGAAAAAATGGCCGTGCTTCAGATGGTGGATCCTTTAAAAATATGGAATTTTATAACTATCCACCAACCATCACAATTTGCCATCTTCAGCGGTTATGAAGCACGGCCTAAACTATGTGTTCGTGGCTGACGAGGCATTTGCTCTACATGAACAATTATTGAAGCTGTATGGACAAAGGGGACTGACCAGAGAGAAATGCATTTTCAATTATCGCCTTTCTAGGGCCCGGCAAATAGTTGAAAATGCGTTTGGATAATGTGCAGCAGGTCTTGGATATTCCATACGGCTAAAAACCTTTGTGTGAACAAAATTGATTCTGTCATCATGGCCTGTTGCGTTCTGCACAATTTTTTAAAGAAAAAACGTAACTTACAACTGTGGACTATGGGGATGGCCATCGACGAGCAGGAGCAAACACACGAGGGTTTAGAAATGCCCTCTGTCCCCACACCAACAGTGAGGGAGACAGTAGTGAGTGCGTGGGCAAAAGAGGTCAGGGAGCAATACCTGGCTTACTTTAATGGAGTAGGCACTGTACCATGGCAAGAGGACAGTATCAGATAATGAAGTTGTATGTGCATACCACATCCATAGTAGGCGCCGGCTCATTCTCTGGGTTCTCCACTGGTACAGTCACTGGTACAGCCTCTTCTTCCAGGCCTGTATTTACAAGTAGACTTTGTGAAGATCTGTGGGGCTCTACCTCGTGGAGAAATTCAAGAAGGGGGTAGTACCAGAGTGTACTGTTATAGACACCATCTGTCCCTGCTCTTGACGCCCGTGACTTGGTCTCCTTCCTCCGCTCTTTAACATACACTGTGCGGAGGTTTTGGATGCGTCTTCTCACCCAATCCGGACATGCCTCATCATGAAAGGGGAGGGAAAAGGTGACCATGTCATCTGTTGTCGTCGTCCTGTGATGTTTGTTTTTATAGTCCTTGGACTTCACCTTCAACAGGCACTCATGAGCGTGATAACACTCGAGGAATCCACTTATAAACTGGTGTTCTCGAGGGCTATTCATTTCTGAGGAAATAAAAATCAGAGACATCTGTAAATATATATGTTTAATGTTTAAATGTTTGAAAATTTTATTGTTGATCATTGTTTGTGTTATAATGTTTATGGTTTAGTTTTTAGTTTATAGTTGGTTGAGTTTTTAGTTAATACAGTAGTTGAGTTAAGTTTATTTTAATAAAATGTAAAATTTAGAAATATTTATCTGTGTACATAAATCAGCACAAAAATGATGACCGTTGTATAAACAATGCAGGACCATGTGGGGGGACACACGTTGGTAGCATAGTGGTATATAACAATGCAGGGCCAGGGGGCTTATGCATTGGTGGCATAGTGGTATATAAACATTGCAGGGCCATGTGGGGGACACACACATTGTTGGCATAGTGGTATACAACAATGCAGGGCCATGGGGCATATGCATTGTTGGCATAGTGGTATATAAACAATGCACATCGTGGTAAGATAGGTCGCCCTTGTACGGTTTACCAGTATGAGAGGCGATCCAATTATACGACTGGGGGGATGCGCATCGCCATCGTATGTACACCAAAACAACATACGATGTGTATGATCGATCATTAATATCGATCGGAATCATACACATCGTATAAAAAATCTTACCGTGTATGGGCGGCCTTAGAATCCACTTGTTGAACTAGGCTGCCTCCAGTCCATTGAATCAGTTGTTGACTGCCAACTTCAGCTCATTATGTCTTCCAAAACCTTTTTGGTCCAGGAATTCTTTGGAGCATATCCAGCTACTGTAGCTGGATATGTTTACAAAATATCTAAACACTCGCAATTTTTTCCCCGCAGATACAAGACTTTAGTATCAAATTGGGTGCAGGGTTTTGATTTTTTTTTTATTGCTCAAGTTTGTTTGAGCACCTCCAGAGCAGGGTCCAATTTTTCTCAAAATCCATATTTTAAGGAAAAACTGTCTGCACCTGCTCTGGACTCCTTTGGTCAGTCCCCCTAATGACTAAGCAATTGGAAGTTTCCAATTAGCTTAATTAGTCCTTAATTACTCACCTTCTGCAGCTCTGTCCTCTGTCTCCTTCTCTTCTCCAGCTTCAGACACAGCTTCCATGGACTGGCTAGGCAAAGGACAGGTACTTCCCCTAACATACACCTAACTCTGAACCTGCTCCCTACACACACTATCTGCAGAACACCTAACCCTGCACCCGCTCCCCGCACACACTACACTACACTACTGCCGCTAACCTTACACCTGCTCCCCGGACACACTAACTAACTGCAATACACGGATACCGCGGATATCAGGAGCGCACATACCCGCAGTAATCCAAAATTGGTCGCGAGGTCCACAAAATCTCATGGCCAATTGGATATGCCCCTTTATCACTTCATACCATGGCAATAACCAATAATTTATTTATTTTTTATTCCAATTTATCAAAACAACTCAACAGCAGCTCTAAAAAGAGCCATTAAGTCACGCATGTGCATATGGAAAATGCAATGTATTAGAAGGGAGTAGAATGAAGGCAGCCAGGTAGGGAACAGAAGTTCCCCCTCTAAAAATGGCATTAGCTGATGGGCCAAACTCTGAAAAGATGATCACTGCGATCTACAGTTTTTGTTACCCTAATGCATGAGATATACAGTATCTGATATGTCCGGTGGTAGGGTTCTTAAATAGATATTTAAATCATGTGAAGACTGCAGTAAAAAAGAGTTTCAGAAATACGCTCGTTAGTGTTCTGGTAAAATTGTAGATTACATTATCTGATGGGAAAATGCCGGCTGCTGTTTAGCCGACGGTTCAAATACCGACTGCCCGACAGGATGAAGATCCCGACTGAGGCAGGTAAGTACTATTACCCTCCCCTGTACACTCCCAAACCCTAACCCTCCTTTAGGGGTGCCTAACACTAAAACCCCTGGGGTGGTGCCTGATTCTAAATCCCCCCCGGGGTGCCCAATCCTAATCCCCCCTTCCCGCACCCTAAACCTAACCCTTCTGGGGGGGTGCCTAACAGTAACCTTCCCCCAGTGGCATCTAACCGTAACCTCCCCTTCCCCTAGCCTAACCCTAAGTCCCCCCAGGGGTGCCTAAAGCTAATATACCCCACCCACCCACGACACACACTACGGGCGCCCCGAATTTACCTCGTTTGGTCAGGCGTTCTTCTGTGTTGCAGTGTCGGGATCAAGATAGGCGTCGGTAATTTGATGCCTATCTTAAATCCCCCGTCAGGCATTAGCTGTTGGGATTTTCACCGGCGGCATCGCGGCCGCCAGTCATTTAACTACATCCCATATGTTGGATGCATTTACTTATTAGCCCTTACTTATAGTCTTGTACAATATATTTTACTTTAAAATAATAGTGATGTCATCAAATGTGAAATGAGCACAAAAAATAATCCACACCCCTTATTTGCCCAAACTCTTTATCAAACCAGAAATTACTATTTTTAGGCGAAACTTTGTGTAAACTTGGGCCATTTTGAGGCCTGCAAATTGAGACTGTCCCAATAAACTCAGGAGAGCTGAGATATATGGGATTATATTGGCCTGCAGTAATCAGGTCTAGACTAGTGATATAAATAATTTTTATAATCTTACCTGGGTTATGTTATTGCCGGCTTGTAAAAACAATTTTAGGATACTGTGAATGAATATAAAATTTACCAAGAAATGCTAATTAAATCTGCCCTGTTATGTATTGTAATTTCCACTGAAATCAATCAAATTTAGACAAATTTACTCTTTTGTTACATATTCTTGGAATAAATGATTTTTTAATACATTTTTTTTACCTCTTATAATTTTTTTCAGTGTGATCTTATTAGTAATAATGTATAGCATTGTAAATTTAGCAAAAGTGCTAATACAGTATGCTATTTTATACACTAAACTTTTTGATTTATCAGCATCCCTTTCTTTTCACTGCAATGTTGTTTGTGTTTTGTATGTATGTCTTTGGTTTGTAAGAGGTAAATTTATTTAGGTCTACCAAAACTGATTCTGATAAGAGATGTGCGCCGACCTTCATGTTTTGGTTTTGGATCTAGATCTCCCCTGGTTTTGGATCTGGATTGGTTTTGCCAAAACCACACCTCTGTGTTTTGTTTTCGTGTTTTGTTTCTGTTTTGGATCTGGATTTTTTCTTAAAAAATAAAAAAACAGCTAAAATCACATAAAATGGGCCTTTTTTGTTCCTACAGTATTAATAACCTCAATAACATTTATTTCCACTTGTTTCCAGTCAATTTTGACCGCCTCACAGCTCACAAGGGGACCAGGAAGCGTGCTTTCCAAAAATAAATAAACAATTGACTTAAATAATGCTTTGCAAATCTTCTAAATGCATTTCCCTGCCTGTAGAGGGACATAAAAAAAACATTAGTTAGTGGCCTTGAAACTGCCGTTGTTCCCACTGTCCACTTAACCATATTAGATATATTGTGAACAAGCGGAACAGAGCAGCAAATGCAACATTTCAGACCTAAGGTTTAAGTATTACGTTGTGTCTTTCGTGAGCGCCATGCCTGCTTGCTGGGTGTTGATTTTTTTCATCCCAGAAGGGGACAAGGAAGCGTGCTTTCCAAAATTAAATAGACAATTGACTTAAATAATCCTTTGCAAACCTTCTGTTCTGTAACAGAATTTTCCGATCTGTACAGGGACATAAAAAAAAACAGAGTTAGTTAGTGGCCTTCAAATTGCCATTGTTCCCACTGTCCACTTCTTCTTAGATATGTGAATGTTAGAATGTAGACGGCCAAAAATTGGGTGGACCACACATGGCTGATTGATCAACCATGGCGACTGGATTAGTGTCATAAGGAAGAGGAGGCTTTTTAACTGGGTGTCATGTTATGAGTTGGCCATATGGGGTAGGTTGCTTTTAAGGGATCAGGCTGGTTATGAGTGGACACATTAGTTGTTGTTATTCTGGGTTGCCATCTCCTGAAGGGTGTTTATTTTACCAACAGACAGGGACTACCTACCTATCAGCTCAGGCATAGACACTTCCTGAGGAACAGAGCTCTTTTCTCTGTGGATGGAAGCCAAATAGGTGGGAGCCCCTGTACTTCCAATATCTGAAGCTCTTATCTCTCCACATCATCTATGATAGAAGAAAAAAAATGTAATTGGGGACATCTAGCTCCTCTTTCTTTACCCTGCTTACCCTTTTTGGACAGGAAGTCCAGCATGGATGGTTTGAAAGAAGAAGACCTAGCAACAGATGGGGATGGTCATTATCAAGACCTGGTCCCCCCAGCGGGTGTAGTCTGGGAGGTATTGGTTGGCATGCAGGCAGCGGAAAAACAAAGGCCTCAATGTTGTCTGTGCGTACTATTCCGTATTTCAGTTTGCGATTCAGGTAGGAATAAAGTTGGCTACAGAACACAGTGACAGAATCACTGGATGTCTTAGTGCATTCAGGCCAAATACGATCCATGAATTCCCAGACAGATTCCGGACAGATGAATCCTTTGCTTGTAATAATCTTTGGTAATTCCTGGCAAAGGTGGGTGTTATAGCCAGACACTTTGAAGGCTGTAACTTTGAACTGCTTTATAGAAAACATGTGAATGAAACCTTTCCACACTGCAGAACATGATGGAGAAATCCCTTGAGGTTCAGCACCTAGAGCATCTTTTTTTCATGTTCGCTGAGGCCTCTCCTGATTGAAGAAAGGTTCTCCACATGGTAGTCTTCCATTGTGACTTTTTTATGGTGATTTCAATGTTGTCCACTGGCGAGATCCATCTCATTTGAGTGTTGGGTTTTTCCCATGCAAATGAGACAATTCACATCCAGAAGGTGACTCTTATGTTTAGCCGTGGTGTCTGTCTCTCTTTTGGCAGACTTAGGCTTTAGTTTTTTACAAATGTAGGCTTTAGTTTTTTTAGAGCATATAACTTTATAGGCTGTTAGGATAACATTTCTGCTATGTTTAAAATTGAAAAAAACTGTTTGTAACCCATTAACTTAAAAAAAGTTTTCATTGCAATATTCATGCAGCCCCTTGACAGACAGCAGCACAGCACTCCTGCGCAGCTATGCCGATGACAGGTGTGGCAGACACGCACACAAAAAAAATTGTTTATTTATTATTTTGAGCAGCAGCCCCTCAACAGATAGTAGCACAGCACCCCTGCGCAGCTACGCCAAAGACAGTGACAGCCAAGTGTAAAATTGATCATAAATTAATTAAAAAACAATTCATTGGGTGCAGCCCCTGGCTGTTAAATTGATCATAAATTAATTTAAAAACAATTCATTGGGTGCAGCCCCTGGCTGTTAAATTGATCATAAATTAATTTAAAAACAATTCATTGGTTCCTAAACCAACCATATTAATTTAAAATGTCAGGCAACAATGCCCCAACCAGCACATAATGGAAAGGAAAAAGGTGCAAGATGGAATAGTCCTTGGGCCCTCCCACCCTATGTTGTATACGAAACAGGACAGTTTAACAAACCAATCATTTCAGTGACAAGGAGTGCCAATTGTGGCTGAATTATTGTTTTGTTGGGACCCCTCATAAAACAAGCTGATCTCATACACAAACTGGCTTTACATTACAAGTTATCCTCGTCCTCGTCATCCCCATCAGTGTGTACATCCTCTCTTTCACACAATATTAATTCGTCCCCGCTGGAATCCACCGTAAGCGCCTCTGTAATTTTTTGATGTAATTGTTGGTAGAGGTCTTCCTCGTGGAACTTATCATTAATTTTAACCACTTAACTGACAAATTCTTTTTCCAAAAACCGCTCCAAAATTGTCGGTTTCTTTTATGATTGAATTAGGTCACGAACATAATTTTAAACTTATCCATCACTATTTTATTTGAAAAAAATATTTTTTTTAAAACACAGTATACCATAAAAATAGCAATTTTTATATTATACTGTAGTGATGGCAATTGACGGCTGTACCATCGATGGTTCAACCATCGTTAGAAGCCATCAATTGTTTTGCGATTGGTCGAGGAGATCTGTGTACACCACAACTGCCGATGTTTCCTAAACATCGATTGAGGGTTGCCATCGATGGTGCAACATTTATGGCCACAAGCAATGGCAAACCACTTGTCTTCAGTTAGACCATCGATGGTTTGCAAACCATCGATGGCCAGTTGCCATCCCTAATCAGAGGCTCTGCAATTATCATCGATCGATATATATATATATATATATATATATCTCGATCGAACATTATATATATATATATATACACACACACACAGTATATATATATATATATATATATATACACACACATACATATATATATACATACACACATACGTATATATATATATATATATATATATATATATACACATACGTATATATATATATATATATATACATATATATATTTACATATATATATATTTACATATATATATATACTTATATATATTTACATACATATATATATATATATATATATATATATACACAAACATATATACATATATATATATATACACACATATATATATATATATATATACATATATATATAAAGATATAGAAATACTGGCGCACAAATTTTTTTTTTAATCCCTTCTGTAAATAGTCTTGTGACAAACAATGTCACCAATTAATTCTTTGTGATATATGTGAATTGCGAAAAAAAACACTCCTGATGATAACAGGTGGCTGCAATCTTCTAATGATCCGTATGGCCACGGGTAAACAAGGGTGCTGAAAAATAAGAAGACGTGCGCCTAATAGTGTAGTATTTAAATAACAGCAAATAGTGCTCAAAATAAGTAATGTGCGTACCAAACAAAAACTTTCAATAAAACTTATCTGATGTCCAGGTCTCCCTCATATGGTCAGGAAACAACTGCCAATAGATTCCGGAGATAGGTACCCTCTTATATGGACCTTCCTGGACAGCTTGGAAAGGATTGTTAGCCTCTATAATCTTGATAGTGTGCCCAATTTTTTCACTTTGTAAGATATCGTCATTGAGATTCAGATCTGACACAGCCAGCTGAAATACTTCATTGTCCTTCGCTGCATTTTCTTCAAATATTGCATCTGTCTACAATCATTTGTTCAAAATGATTTATTGCCCGATCACTGTGGCCAGCAGTGATCGGGCACTTGGGGACGGGGAGGCGGAGCTGAGCCCGGGCGAACATTGCAGCAGCCGCGGCTACCAGATCCGCTGCTGCTGCTCCTCCACAGTCATCAAGGTGATCACTGTGGTGCCAGAGCCGCAGCGGGAGCATCTCCCGCTGGCGGCCCGGATACAGAGCAGCGGCGGCGGCTACCAGAGCCGCTGCTGCTGCTCCTACACAGTGATCACCTAGTGATCACTGTGGTGCCGGAGTCGCAGCGGGAGCGTCTACCGCTGGCGGCCCGGACACAGAGCAGCGGCGGCGGATACCAGAACCGCCGCCGCTGCTCCTTCACACACAGTGATCACTATGTGATCACTGTAGTTCCGGAGCCGCAGCGGGAGGGTGTCCCGCTGGTGACCCGGATAGATAGCAGTAGCGGCGGCTACCAGAGCCGCCGCTACTGCTGGTTGCTGAAGGGGGTGGATGGCTGCCCGATCACTGCTGGCCACAATGATCGGGTCACAAAAGGCAGCACGGCTGCTTCTATGGGGGGGGCTACCTACGGTGCCCGATCACTGTGGCCAGCAGTGATCGGACACGCTGGAGAGGCAGCCATTCTTGCAGAGGGACCAGAAGGTCCCTCTGATGTAGGCGGCTGCGGGAAGATTAGCTTCCCACAGCCTCCTAGTGGGCATTTTCTGACTGGTCGTATCAGTTACGACCATGTCAGGGAAAGCCCAGCCTGGTGCGGTCGTATCTGATACGACCGTGCCAGGCAAGTGGTTAATGAACATCATCTTTTCCACATTTTGTGGAAGTAACCTCCTACACCGATCACTGACAAGGTTGCCAGCTGCACTGAAAACTCTTTTGGAGTACATACTGGAGGGTGGGCAACTTAAGTAATGCAAAGCCAGTTTGTGTATGGGACACCAAATTGCCTCTTTTTCCTGCCAGTACTGAAAGGGACTGTCTGACATGTCTATTAGGATGTTATCTCTGAAATAGTCCTCCACCATTCTGTGAATGGAGACCGTATCACACATAGTCACGGTAGAAGACATGTCACTAGTAGGCAGTTCTCTCATGCCTGACCAGATGTAATTTTTTGGTGACTGATCTGCATGACCAGCAGGCATTCTGTAAGGAAAATTAGGTTTTTCCTGGCAGCTGTTGAATCTGAAGAAGGAGATGAAGGCGTTTCACATGCGGCTGCAGCTGACAATTTTTTGACCAACAGCTCTTTGCATAGTTTTAGATTTGAGTCTGTTGGAAAAAAACTCACAAGGTAGGACTTAAACCTAGGATCCAGAATGGTGGCCAAAATATATTTTTCAGATTTCAATAGATTGACGACTCTTGGATCCTGGTGAAGTGAATCAAGGGCTTCATCCACCAGTCCGACATACTTTGCACAATCGCTCCGTTTCAGCTCCTCCTTCAGTTTCTACAGGTGTTTTGGCTAAAGTGTGATGAGGAGAATGACCTGACTCAAGCTGGCAGTGTCTGAACTAACTTCACGTGTGGCAAGTTCAAAGGGTTTGAGAACCTTGCACAACACGGAAATTATTTTCCACTGAGCTTGAGTAAGGTGCATTCCCCCTCCACGGCCTATGTCATAGTCCATTGTATAGGCCTGGATGGCCTTTTGCTGTTCCTCCATCCGCTGAAGCATATAGAGGGTAGAATTCCACCGAGTTACTACCTCTTGCTTCAGCTGATGGAAGGGCAAATTTAACTGTACCTGCTGGTATTGCAATCTTCGACAAGCGGTCGCCGAATGTCTAAAATGTCCGGATATTTTGCGGGCCACCGAGAGCATCTCCTGCACGACCATGTCACTTTTTAAAAAACGTTGCGCCACCAAATTAATTGTGTGAGCAAAACATGGGACGTGTTGGAATTCGCCCAGATGTAATGCTCTCACAATATTGGTGGCATTGTCCGAAATCACAAATCCCGAGGAGAGTCCAAGTGGGATAAGCCATTTAGCAATGATTTCCCAGAGTTTCTCAACTGTTGTCCGGATCGGGATGGAAATTATTCCACACGTGAGAAGTAGATTTTTTTGTCTTTTGTCCCGGCATGACAACAATGGGCTTTGGCTTTTTCAAACCATGGGCAACAGCTGTTACTTTACTTACACAAAGGACATCCTCGGCATCAACATCCTCATCACCAACATCTTCATCATCAACATCCTCATCATCCTTAGCGCCTTCATCCACCAAAATATCCTCCATTTCCATGTGCAATTCCACAGAAGCATCCGACTACGTGTGTAAGATGTTGACTGCCCTTCCCCACATTTACAGAGGCACACAAATGTTGGAACTTGGAGGATCCTCCAGTACACTAGTATTTAGGTCTGGCTCACACATGGCAACCGCGGACACACGTGCACTCTCCTCGGGGATTTGCAATTTCGATTTCTCAGGGCACACAGTTGATTTTTCCGGAGCTGTCTTAACAACTTTCACATTTTTAATTTTACCACCACCACTACTACTACAAGAAGAAGGGCTATCAGCAGTCTTCATAAAGTAAGGCCATGGCCTTATCCTTTCCTTTCCACTTCGTGTAGTGAATGGCATATTGCCAATTTTTTTATTTATCTAAAGGCAAATATCCTTTAAATTTTTTTTTTCTTAATTTCAGTAAAACTTGCTTTACCATATCGATGGCGTGACTTAAGCCCTGGGCATGGGCCTTCCTAGAGGTCGAGAAAGTTGACGGCCTTACACTGTTGGCGGCAGCTACAACATGTGGTCCTTGGCCTTGCTCTCCTGTCATGTGACAGCCCTCCATATTTTTTCGGCAGTCTAGAAGCAGTGTCACAATCACCAATAGTGTAGCCAAGGTGCGGTTACAAAATTCACACACGTGCAGTCGTGCGCACACACAAAAATATTAGAAAAAAAGACAAATGATAATTTTTATTTTTTGTCAGCTCCAGAAGAACTTGGCCCCAGAGTTTTTTTTGGAGCATGACTGTAGTCGGGAAGCACAAGTTTGCAACTTGCGTTGCTGGCTGGCTCTTGTGTGCTACTGTGGTTCAGCCTAACACCTACAAGCACACAGAAGAAAAATATATGACACTTTAATTGTTTTTTTTTTTATTGAGTACGACTGGAGTCGCTGTATCTTGTGCGCTAATGTGATTCAGCCTAACACCCACGAGCATACAGAAGAAAAAATATAAGACACTTGTATTGTTTTTTTTTTGATTGAGCACGACTGGAGTCGCTGTATCTTGTACGCTAATGTGGTTCAGCCTAACATCCACGAGCACACACAGAAAAATATAATAAAGACACTTTGATTTTTTTTTTTTGGAGTCCAGAACTTGGGCCCAGAGATAAATACAGCACAAGCCCAGGACACAGCAACTGGGGCCCAGAGATGAACACAGCACAAGCCCAGGACACAGCAGACAGCCCTGATATATCAGAAGACAGCACCATGACCAGAATGGATCAGCAGACAGCACAGTGATAGTGAGTGACAGCAATGTGACCAGAGACCGGAATGGATCAGGACTCAGGAGACAGCACAGTGACAGTGACAGCACCGTGACCAGAGACCAGAATGGATCAGCAGTCACCAGCCCAGGACACAGCTCATAGCACCAGCACCTCTCCAAGCCCTACACTACCCACCCTCCCTATTCAGTCTCCACAGCCGGAGTGAAATGGCGTCTGTCGAGTGGTCCCTATATACTACATTGATCATAGAGATGAAAGCTCGCGAACCGCAAGATTTCCGTCTCTTTGGTTTTGCCTCGTTTTCGAGAACCGAGTAAGGCGGGAACCTCCGAGTCTGCTTGCATCCGACTCGGATATGCTAAATTCGGGTGAGTCCGGTTCTCTGGGAACCGAACCTGCTCATCTCTAATTCTGATATATGTATGTTTGTGTGTCTATGGTACACAAGTTATTTACAATACAATAAAGCAATATGATTGTACAAAAGTGTTGGTTGCAGGTACGGTTACCACATTTTCATTTTCAGACACCCTGTCAGGGGCGTTAGAAGGTGTGAGGCCTAAACCTGTCATTTCATTTATCAGATTTCAGTCCCCCACATGTCCCTTTTTATTGTTTCACATGCAACTTAGATGCCCCAAAGCATCCCAATATGCCTCAGGGCCCTATACTGCCCTCTCATATGCGTCAGAACCTCCTCATATGTTTGTGGTTGGTGGAAATGTTCTTTTTAGTACAGTACAAGGATGTCAGGCCCGAGGTTAGAAGTGAAGCAAATTAGAGCTCCCTGCTTGCTCTGCTGTTGGGTACAGCTGAGAAGAAGGTGCACTGACAGATAGAGTCAGTTCTAGACCAAGTGAAGCCCAGAGCAAAAATCTCCTTTGGTGCTCCCTTTTCTCTATAAGACATAGGGTAAAGTGGGCAACAGACACTGACGCATTACATGTCATTACATGTCTCAATTTCCTTGGATTGCCAGCCCTGGGCTGACAAGTTTGGGGCTGGTTTAATGCTTTGGCAGGAGGACCCCACGTTGTGTGTCCTCCTGCTGTTGCATTATCACCCCGGCTTGTTCAGCATGGTGCTGGTAATGGAAAATTGGGGGAACCACATGATGGTTTTTCCCCCGATTTTCCATGACCAGAACAGGCTATAAGGTCCAGGGCTGATTATGAGTTTAGGGGGGACCTCACATTGTTTTTTTGGGGGATTTTTCACTTTTTAGTCTTATTTAACCCTAAGAAACATGCACAGATTATAGTGATCTATGCATACTTAATTTTTTAGATGATTTAAATCAACTAATAAAATCGACCTTCAGTAAATATACCCTGGTAAATAATCGTTGCTGTTGTGGTGGTATTGCATTTGCAGTCATTTTTTGGACTTCAAATGCAATTTGTTTCCCACACGTAAGTGGGTAATCCTACAGTGTGCAACAAAATCTAATAGAAATGCTAGAATGAATGTAAAATGTATTATATGTATTTTCCGTCATACTAACTAATGCAATACCAGTGAGTACTTTGCCTTTTTGAAAGAAGGATTTTTTTTTTCTTTGCTCCAAAATTAGGGAAAAGGCCCTCTACAAATTCTGCATTATTTCCAGGAGTGTCAATATGTTTTCTTACTAAAAATAAAGTATTTTTCTTAGATAAATGTTTGTTTCTCTTATATTTTTTTATTGACTCTGCTACTGGAATCCCATGTCCACACTTCTACAGTCAGGCCCGTCAAGAGCCGTGACGGGCCCCGGTAAAAAGGGGGTGTGACCTAACTGTGGGAGGCATGGCCATGCCCCCTTAGGAAAAAAAAACAAAAACATTTTGCACACAGGCGAAGTGGGCGCAGTGAGCCTCCTCAGCCCAGTACATAACCAGTGGAGGGCGCGATCAGCTTGATTCCCCCCCCCCACAGGCATAGGAGACTGCTGTGGCTGCTACTTAGCAGCCGCAAGCAGTCGCCCACTGCTGGGCTGCTGTGATGTAAGAGTGGGGGGGAGCGGTGCTGAACCCTCTAGCAAGCCTGGGCCTGGGTAATTTGTCCCCGCCCCCCCCTCTCGGCGCCCCTGTCTACAGTAGTTCAGTGCACATGTGTTAACTAACAAAGCCTGATCATGCATGCGCATAGAGGACCTGGACTGATCAGCTAATTTGTAACTTCTGTATTATCTTACCACTGCCAGGTACCATCACCACTGCACCAGCTAATCTTTTTTGGTAAATATAGACAAAATGATTATCTTTTGCTGTTACAAGTTATTGATAAATGATAAATAGGCCCTATAGCCCAGTTCTGCTTTTTAGGGAAAATTACAGACAACCAAAACTTGGAAAATACACAATGAGCTCAAATTTGAGAACTGATTTACCATCCTAACAACCAGGCCTTTATACGACTTTTGCGAAGTATGGAGGTGATTGGGTGTGTGGCAACCCTGCAATGCAGGGTTGTTTAGGTTAGCAGAAGTGTGCTGGGGGCTTCTTAGCTCTCCAGAAGCACTAGACAAGCCATTGAGAGATGCAGTTACATGAAGCCATACCCCAATCACAGCACAGTCACTCCCCATCGCTGTAGATGGACATTTACACTTGGATCACAATATATAAATATATTAGTATTACAGAGTCTGATACACAAATATTTGTTTCTGTAATTAGTATGTCTTTGTGTGTAAATGTAAAGTGTATTTTATTATAGATGGTAGAAGAGATGCTCTGCCTGCAAAAGCCACCAATTCCAGCTAATGAGCACTAAAGCTGGCCATATATCCAAATATTATCTGTCCAACCAGCCAACTAGCTGATTGTTTGGAATGAAAATCTGATAAATCAGGGCTTGACAAATTTTTATAAAATCTAGGAGCCAGGATGTAAGTGTAGGAGCCAGACCACCGTCCCCCCCAAAAAAATTACGTGAGTGAGGAGCACAGCTCTCTGTGTTATGCAACTGTTATACACTATACTAGTCCACAAAATGGTCGCAGTTGAATGGATACAGTAAAACGGAGGCCCCCTCACTACTCTGCTCCACCCACCAGTAATAAAAGAACACATTTCACATAAAACAATGGTGCTAGAAAGTACAACAAAACCCCCCTCCCCTCGTGGTCACACCACTATCCCTCCAGAGCCAGTGCACAATACCATGCAACGCATAGACCCTATTATCGGAGAGCTCTACGCAGCCGAAGATAGCTTACAGTAGACAGCTGGGACTTACAGGAGAATCAGCGTAGACTGGGACAGACAGAAGGGGACACAGCAGGCCAGGATGGAGAGGAGGAGTTAGCGCAGGCCAGGACGGACACAGGCACAGCAGTCACCATAGGCAACAATCAGCATATGCACTCCTGTGTATGAAATGAATGCCACAATACTATAGACAAAAATCTCTGCCGAGGCTGATGTGGATCTGCTTCCTCCGTCACTGCAAAATCTGGTAGCCTGGCAGCAAAATCTGGTAGCCATGGCGGTCTGGCCCCTGGGATTTGTCGAGCCCTGGAGTAAATGATGATCAGCAATTTGCTCCTAAATGCCAGAAACCAGATGAAAATGGTAATTCAGACAAGTTTTTTAAATGTTCAAACAACAGTTTTTGTCCATTTTCCAGCGTTTGGGACAGAGCCGGATTTAGATCTCATGGGGCCCTAGGCAAGATACTCATTTTGGGGCCCCCCTCCCTCAAACAATCCATACCAATATTGCAATCCGTGGCTCATCAGCTCTGTAGATAAACATTGCAGAATAATAAATTAGACGGTCTCTTATAGCCCACCCATATTTTAGGGAGACATACACTAAGTGCAGCTTGCCAGGAAAAAAAGACGCACATTGTGGAAAGATACGCATGCACATGCAATAAAAGAGCCACTACTTGCATTTACATCCAACTCTGAATGAGGTCCTGTGTGTACACTGGGAGAGCTTAAGTTGAATCGTTTCCTAAACTATCATGCCACTCTATTTTATATCAAGTATTCCAAACACTAGTAATGTAAATATGCCAGAGTATATTCTAAGTAATGCTGCCTTATAGACAGAACAGCTAACATTGGGATTTAATCATGAAGATAAAATGCAGACCATAATTAGCTAGTGGCTTATATAGACACTACTGTATTTATGTTTATGTGCCTACATATTAAATTGTTTAATTAAAACAGTGTGCTAGATGTGCAAGTAATAAACTTCATTAAGTCTAAGTGAAGGTTAATGAAGTTTGAAACTCACCAGATATTTAAAATTGGTTACATCATGGAAAGTTTTCCTCAAAATTGGTTAACCTGATTTAGACAAAGCACTTGTTACCCTTATTGTAAATACATATAATCCTCTCCTTCCTTGCAAAATTGCTACTGTATATTCTCCCAGTGATGATCAGAGCTCCAGTGGACGATAAAATAGGCATCATTGATCTCCATGTAAGCCCGACCTTAAGCATGCCTAGGTTTTTTTCTTTTTAAGCAATGTCATTAGGTCACGAGTGAGTGAGCTTAAATTAGACTGGCAATGCAAGATGAGTTACAGTGCACTAGCGTATTTGTACCTAGGGCTGATTTAAAGCTTCATATGACAAGATATTGTTTTCCTATAAAAGCTTGCCCAGCTACGAATATCCTGTCATATTAATTAAATTATTAATTTGTTTCTCAAGAGATTAATATGAATAACTATAGAAGATGGATTCCCTTATGCTTTTGTTCCCTTTACCACCACAAATCTCTTCATTCTCCACATCTGTTGGAGGACACACTAACTGACTGCAGAAAGCAGCAAAACATGACAGCAATCACCTACAGTATGCCTTCTAATCACAGCTGGTCCAGTATATAGTGCTGTATTTATACTCTATGCATCCATCGCTGTGAAATTATAAGGCGCTGATGTGGTATGTAGTCAGGAAGCCGGCGGTCGAAATGGCAACCTCCAGCTCCCCGACAGTGAAATTACAGCATGAGACTAATGATAGGCATCTGAATACCAACGTCACTAGGTAACGCCACCTTCAGGTGATATCTGATGTTGAAGAACGGCTTACACAAAATAATATTCGCATCGTTGTGCCTACTGATCTGGCTGAGGGCATGGCACCTTAGAAATTTTTAGAGAACTGGCTTGTACAGCTGTTTACCTGGGAGGCTCTCAGTCCTCAATTCGCTGTGGATCGTCCCCACTGGCTCCCGTCAAGGCCTCCTCCACCTGGTGCTCATGCTAGAACTTTTATTGCCCGTTTATTGCACTTTAAAGGCACACATCCACTAGACTATTAAATTGAGCGATTGAATGATAACGATATCGTTCAATCGTTCAATAATCGTTTGCAGATCGTTAAAAAAAATTCTAAAACGACCAGCGATGCGCTCTCCCACTGGTCGTTTAGACATCTATCATCGGACAAATATGTTGTACAACCTGACGATAATGTCAGGTTCAACATGTTTGCAGATGATTAATGTGCCTACACTGACCAACTGCTCGTTCAGTGTAGGCACAACACAAACTGAGAAACGACTGCACGATTACAATGTCGTAATCATGCAGACATTTGCCTGTGTTGTAGTGGATATGTGCCTTAAAGATCGTGAAACTATTCTCCATTTGGCCTACATTAATGGTCCACTACAATTTGAAAATCATACTGTATAAATTTTTCCGGATTCTGCACTGGAGGTACAGAAGAATCACTCGCAATTCCTGCAAGCCAAGCGCAAGCTTCGTGATCTTAATATTCAATATTCTGTTATTCCCTGCGAGATTGAGAGTAGTGTATGATAAATCCACTCACTTTTTTGCTAATCCCACAGATGTGGGGTACTGGCTGGACCGTCAGCCCTGTGCTCATTGCAGAGGGTTTCTTTTTTTTATTCTCATTAAAAAGGGTTTCCTGAATAATGCCAACAGTATATGGTATAGGTTTACATGTTTTGGTAATCTACTTTTTTTTCCAATATTTAGTACACCAGGAGGCTAGTTCCAGTTTTATGCTTAGGGAGTTTTCTGGTAAATATAGGTGTAGGGTGTAATTCGCTATACCCCTGTTGCTCTTTTTAGGGTTTGTTTTTGTTTATCCTTTTGAAGGATATTCAGGGCGGGATAGCGATAGGTTCATTTGAGGTTTTTTTTATATATGTCATCAGTACAAATATACTGTATGAGTGCAGTTGTTTTTTACATTTGTTAATTTTCTTGTTGTTTGAATATTTTTTTAAGGGTGAAATGTATTATTTTGTATTGTATTGCTGGTGCAGGCCCGCTTTGAATCATCCTATAGGGTTTTTTCAAGCAGCTTAGCATGTTCTGTTTCCCAGTTAGTTCCATTTTGAGGCCTTATGATTGAGGGAAATAAGGAGGTCAGCATACTTGGATGGAACATTTGTGGGTTAAACAAAAGGGTTAAGTGATCCCTTTTCATGTCCCAAATTAAGAAATATTGTGCTGATATAATTTGTCTTTCACAAACCCACTTATATGGTAGCAAAGTATTAGCCCTTAAAAAGCCCTGGATAGTATACCTCCCAACTGTCCCGCTTCCAGCGGGACAGTCCCGTTTTTCTGGGACTGTCCCGCCCTCGGGCCGCAGTGTCCCGCGGTGGGGGGGAAGTTGGGAGAGCACATGCGCACGGCATCTGTTCTCTTGTGTAGGGAGAGCCTGGGGGCTGCCCAGCGTCTCGGAGACACTGCTGGGCACGCCCCCAAAGTAACAAAACCGGGGGAAGCCGCAAGGCTCGGCCCCGGTTTCTGTAAGCCCGCCCCTTTTTCTTAAGCCACACCCCTTTTCTGACGTGCGCGCCTTTGGCGCGCGACCTGTCCCTCCTTTGGAGAATGAAAAGTTGGGAGGTATGGGATAGGGTATATGTACCATTCTACATTTTCAATTAATGCAAGAGGAGTTTTAGTTCTTATTAAATAGTGAGTGCAGTTTCATTTAGAATCCAGTCTGATTGATACTCATGGTAAATTTATATTTATTCATGCTAATATAGATGGGATGTTGAGTCATATACTATCTGTGTATATTCCCTCTCCATATAGTAATGAGATTCTCCTGCAGGCTGCTACGTTTGTTGCGCAATCTCCGGACACCCTTGTGATTTGTGTGGGGGATTTTAATAATGTAATGGACCACTGCATGGATCGATGGAAGGAAGGTGGTAGTTGTGCTCCTTCCTTTCCCTCTCCCACTCCATTTGCTAGTCTGATCGCTGAAATGGACTGGATTAACATTGGGAGAGTTCGTAATCCTCTTGCTAATCAATATTCATGTCATTCTACTTCTTACCACATGTTCTCTCGTATAGATTTAGTATTGACTTCATTCAGCATATCATTGGCAGTGTCTGAAGTGGTCTATAGAGGTATCTCTGACCACTCCCCTGTGCTACTTACTCTGAATATGTCTCAAAATAGCGGGACTAGTTCTTGGAAGCTAAACCCATTTTAGTTGTCTCCAGAGCCGGCCCTAACCAATTTCATGCCCTAGGCAAAATTTAGGCTGGTGCCCCCTAGCACGGCCACGAGGTCCGTCTCTGACCCAGCACTCCTCTCCCAGCAGTGCAGATCACAGCATCCGCCAGCAACACATTCGCCCACAGCAATCCTCAGCCAGCACAGCACCCCTCACCCAGCAGCACAGATCACAGCAGCAGAACCCATCACCCCTCACACCGGCCAGCATACAGCACCTCTCAAAGCAGTCAGCTCAACACCCCTCACTGATGCTGAGCTGACTTGAACTGGGTACACACTTAGCGATATGTACCCAGCATCGATGTCGCACTCGGCGGAAACCAGTGAGGTGCCAGCATTGGCAAGTGGATACACTCTTGTTGATGCTGGCAGCAACAGCGGGAGCCATGCTGCAGTTGGCAGCATGGCCCCTGCTGGCGATATCGCCTGTTGGACATGGATGCAGGTCTGATGGGCGAGTTGCTGACAACGAGCGGGAGCACACATCGTCAGTGACATATAGTCTAGTGTGTACCCAGCATAAGTCAAAAACTGGCTCTTGAGAGCTGCCATGCTACCTCTGAAACTGATTGCTGAAGCACATACGAGAATGCAGCTGCCGTGCGTCTGCCCCTGCAGTTGTTTCTAGGCTCCTAGTCCTTCCTGTGCTTGGTGGCTGGCAAATACATTGTCTCCACAGGAAAAAACACACTGCCCCAAACAAGGAAAAATTATATACATTGCACCACAGGAAAAAAATCATATACATTGCCCCCACACAGAAAAATTCATATACATTGCCCCGACACATGAAAAAAATTATATACATTGCCCCCACACAGGAAAAAAATCACTGCCCCACAGACAAAAATATTCAAACCCCCCCCCCATCCCCTGCCCACAGGGTATTGCAGTTATGGTACTGTTGGGACCAGAGATATTTACCGAGGAGCAGGCAATGCAGGACAGGCAGGCTGACAGGTCTCGGGGCTGGTTTGGCTGTGCTGGGTTGGCAGAGTCTCCCTTCCCTGTTAGGTTTTCTTTAGTCGCGTCGGGGACGGTTAAACAAAAACCAAATACCCGTTGGCAACTGCAGGAGGAGAGGCTGTACACAGAGAGGCGGTGGCGGAGGAGAGATCAACAGAGGTGAGTGGAGCGGCCGGACTGCCTCCTTCTCCCTCTTCATTACAGCCTGCGGCTGTCAGCGTACTATAATGAGTCAGTCTGACTCATTATTAGTACCTGTCTAGTGCGGCAGGCTGCGAGCCCCTTCATAGCGGTGTGCACTGGTGCCATGCACCGGCTGTACCGCCGCTAGCTACCCTGGACCATTTTAGTTGCTGTCCGCTGCAGGGTAGCCAGAGCCACCATCCAGATGCCCCAAACCTCCCCCGCCAGCCCTAGGCATGGAATGCCCCTAGGCGTTTCAGATGCCCCTAGGCATTTGCCTATGTTACCTATGCCTAGGGCCGGCTCTGGTTGACTCTAATGGGGACGGGCAGAGAACTATTTGCTGCATGGGGTAGTTTTGATCTGAGAATGCCTCTTATTTACATCCTATTATTAGACATGATGCCTTCAAGGCCTGTATACGGGGCTCTTTTATTAAAAGAGTCTCTGAAATTAGGCTGTATAATAGAAATGAAGAAGCCCATCTTGAGTGTGCATGTCAACAATTAGATGCTCAATATGTATCTAGACTGTGAATTATGGTTTTGTGCTCAGCGGGAGTGGGCAGATTACCTATTTGAGAAATCTAGATATAGGTTGCTATATTTATGTGAGGTTCTGAATTTGTTGTGGACCCGGGGTGGTGACAGAAGCACACACAGGAGCAGACTTAAATGAAAAAGTGGGGTTGTTAATAAGGGACTGAGAAGACATGGGAGTGGCAAACAAAAGTCCAGGTATAGTACTAAAGTGCACTTGATAACTGTTGTGAGGGTTAATGAACAAATGTCCAGGTAGTGACAGGCAGAACAGTCCAGTATAGGTATGGTGAGCTAAAACAGAATGCAGGCTTGATGAGCTGTAAGTGAATGCAGGTTTGGTGAGCTGTAGCTGATGCAGACAGAGGTAGTGAAGTCCAGCTGGGAATGAAATGAAACAAGGTGCAGGGAAACAGCAGGCTCAGGTACTCAGGCAGGTAGAAAGGTATATGGAGGAGGTAGGGGAATCCAGCAGGGTTTGGAGCAGGTTAGGGAAAGCAGGCTTAGGCAATAAATCCAATAGACAGGGTAAGCACAGGAACACTCTCTCTCAGCTCTCGCAGAGAAACACGTTGCACTGGCAATGCAAGGGAGCTCTGAACTCCCTTAAATCCCCAGTGCACAGCCGTGAATGGTCAGAGAGGAGCATGTGACACAACAGGATAGGGCAACTAGGTCACCTGACCAGAGACAAGATGGCGGCGCCCATGCCAGAACGGAATGGAAGCACCCCCAGGCCTAACCAGACCAGAGTGACAGTATGCCCCCACAGAACCACGCACAGCCAATGCTCTTCGCCAGGCACCACCGCCACCGCCAGACGCCCCTCGCCATAGCGACCTCACAGTTATTAACCGTCGACTACCATGCCGAGAGACCCTGGTCGTGACAATTTCTAGGTATGAGCACTATTTTCAGGCTGAAGTTGGAGGTAGATATTTGGCCTTTATGAATAGGGAGGAATCCCTCAACAATACTTTTCAGTGCATTCGTAACTCTCAGGGTCATTTGTATCATTCGGGGATTGATATTGCAGAGATGTTTTATAGTTATTATTTCTCTCTGTACACTTACAGAGCTTCTTATTCGGCAGAGCAGCTTCAAGATTATTTGGGTCAAGTTACCCTACCACATTTGTCTCCAGATATTTGAGAGTCTTGAGGCTCCGTTTACATTGGAGGAGATTGTGGCAGCAGTCTTTTCTCTCCCCGCATCCAAAGCCCCTGGCTGTGATGGAATTCCTGTGGAGGCGTACAGAAGATTTAAGAATTTTTTATTTCATATTTATTGGAGTTATTTAACTCTTTGATCAATTTGGGATCTTTTCTATCTTCTATGTCTAAGGCTATTATTATAGTATTGGCCAAATCTGGGAAATATCCTACACTCCCTGAATCTTATCGACCCATTTCTCTATCCACCATGGATGTTAAAATATTGGAAAAAAAAATCTTGCTGTACACTTTAGTAATTACATCAATCATCCATCCTGACCAGATGGGTTTATGTGGGGAAAGTCTACAGTTCAGAATCTATGGGCTGTACTTGTAAAATTTTCCTGCAGGTCTCATTTTATTCAATGGATTAAGCTTATGTACTGTTCCTCGGCACCCGGAGTGCTAGTTAATGGATTTACATCAGCCTCTTTCCCCTTGACAAGGCTGTCCACGATCTGCCCTCTTTGCAATAACCATTGAAGGGTTGGCTTGCTTAATACGTGCTGACCCAGACATCCATGGTGTTAGAGTTGGTGAGCCTGAAGATGTTGTAGCTCTGTTTGCTGATGATATACTGCACAGCCGATGGACAGATATGTCTGCAGACATATCTGTCCATCGGCAAGTGTGTGTGGGTTGTCTGCAGACCGCTCGTACACATATAGTGGCAGCAGTGGGGAGAGGAGCGGGACAGGCCCCCGATACACCTTCCGGGTGCGAGTTTGTGCTGCAACTCGCAAATGTAATAGCCTGCAAACTTTTCAGCTCCAGGCTACTACATATATACGAATTTAGGACAATGCAAACTGACACTTTTTAATGCGACTAGCATTAAAAGGTGCGAGTTATGCAGAAGCCATCACAGATCAGTGAGATCCGTAACGGCTTCTGTCTGTGTTTTTTAAAAAAAAGACATGCAGCCCAACCCCAAAAATCTAACCAGCCCGGGCTTTCTATAGCCTGTCCTAGTTCTAAAAATACAGGGGCCAAAATGCGTAGGGGTCTCCTGTATATTAAGAACCAGTACAGGGCTTTGCTGAGCCAGCCCTGGTTGTGGAAAAACAGGGGCAAAATGAGTAGGGGTACCCTGTATCTCCATAACAAGCACCGGACTCTTTCTAGCGGAGGGGGGGGGTGATGCCACAGCCAGGGAAAACCTTTCACCGGTTTCCCAATAAAGGGGAACCCCCTCTCCAGGGCACCCCAGGCCTCGGCTGATAGCCCGGGGCTATCCCTGGCACCCCTGGGCAGTGGGTTCTGGGTTGATATTGTTATTGTGTAGTGTAAAATAGATATTTAAATATTGTCTTTAGCTGTGGTACTACACATCCCAACAAGCATCCCCTGCATGTTGGTACTTGGGGAACCACAAGTGCCAGCATACGGGGCATTACGGGCCCAGTGATACCTGTAGTTCCACAGCCAAAGAAATACGTAAAAAATCACAACACACACTGTGAATGTAAAAGTTTATTCTAACATACATGCACACTCACACTCACTAACACACATATTCACCTAGTATCCCTGATGCCATCATGTATACTTGTCCAGTAGATAATCCATAGGGGTACCTATAATAAAAAATCCATACTCACCTCTCCTATGCGTAGTTCAGGTCCTCTTCATTCCAAGTAGGCATCCAGGGGGTTAAAATAAAAACACGAAAATACCCGAAACCAAGCCGGACTGAGGAAAGGTATGTGTGTGTACACATACCTTTCCTCCGCGCAAATGACTGGGGCCCACGTAGGCCCAGTCATTGTAGGAGCCGCCAACCAGTGGGCATCTCCATAGGAGCTGCTCGCTGATTGGCTGTGTGCATTCAGCCTGTCTCCTCCATAGACTTCAATGGAGAGAAATCTCCATTGAAGTCTATGGTGGGAACCGCGACATTGTATCCAATGATGTAACCACGAGGTTACTTGTTACATTACCTCCCAGAAGAAGGCCAGAGAAGGCTGAAACGCATTGGTGATATTTATTATAACCTTGCACAAACAATTACCAACTATTAAACACTAATCCAGACTCCGGTCCCGAGCAGCAACCTCCAAGTGGTCACGTGATGACACCTTGAAGTGCGGTGACACCACAGCAGCGGCGCCCGAAGACACCAGAGAAGACAGCAAAGCATGACAGAGTATTTGGCAAGGTAAGGAGACCAGCTATACTCTGCCTGCTGACCCACACAGAAGAGACAGCTGTCACTGGTATGTGCACAGACTTTTTCACCATAGACAGATCAGCGGGACGCCACACTCTGATACTCATCTAAGGTACCTAATTACTGATTATACCTATAATCATTGTACTGCAGCAACAGGAGAATTGATCATACCTACCCTGTTCAGTTGATTATACCGGAATGAACTGGGCTATCAACCATTGTGATTAAACATAATTTATATTCATACTGTATATGTGTCTTTAAGAATTTTCCAGCATATTTGTATATGTGACTGTAACTACAAACGTTTTTGTTTCTGTTTTTACTCACTATATAGTAAAGAACATTAACAACATTATTCACTGGTCCTAAGCATCAAATCAATCATCTTGATACATATTACCCCACGACACATTTGTATGCTACATCTCACTATTATAGATTGCGATCAATACACAATCCCATTGTTATAGGCTGGCGCTACACCTATCATAGCAAGGTATGGTATCATGTTGTACTGTAGATCATGATAAGGTTATGATGCACATCTCTGTTTACTAGTGCTAACAATAATAATGAGTACCTCCCAATGTTAATAAATTCTGAATTAGGACCCAGGAGACATGGATGCATCATATTTTTGCACTTATAAAGCACTAGGCTGTGTTAGGATCTGCGGTAGTATTTAATCTTGGTTGCAGTTCACAGTCTTTGTTGCTACTGGGACTCTGCATTTAATCCTGTCTTGTCTGTGTTTAGCTCATAGCCTGTCATTCCTGTCTGTCTGTGTGCTGATCTCATGTGTTCATTACTTACTGTCTGTCTGTGTGCAGTAATTGTCTTGTCTGTGTGCACAGGCCAGGTGCACACTAGTCTGTCATTAGGGAGGCTTGCAGAGCTTGCTCTGATTGGACCCTGTATCTGTTAAATTTACAGCCAGCCCTTTACTCCATGCCGGTGATAGAATATTTGTGTTTCCGGTTCTGGCTTAGCCTCCTGTCACCCAGTCGAGCTCCAGTTCTTCTGTCTATTGCATTGTGTTATTCTGCCGTTTGTGTTATCCAGGCAGCACGGTTTGCTTGTCATCTACCCGCCGTTAGTGTCATCTTGGTGGCACGGTTCACATACCTGTCCTCTGCAGTTCGTGTTATCTAGGCGGCACGGACAGTACTCTGTGTCCAGAGTACACAGCCCAGCGTGCGCTGCTTGTGTCAAGCTGGCGGCACAGGCTGCATTACAGCATCAGCTGCTTGTGTCAACCTGGCGGCACAGGCCATATTATAGCTTCAGGTGCTTGGTGTCAACCTGGCGGCACAGGCCACCCTCCAGTGTGTTCAGTGCGCTGTCCGCCGTACCAACCCCAGTGACTTTATTATTGTACAGATCTTCATCTGCCACATCTTGCCAATTCATACCAGCCCTCAAGGCTGCTACACAGCCCAAAGGCTGCATCTTGCTAATGGCTCACAGGCTGCTATCAGCCATTAAATTCAGACAATGCATGATGGATGTTTATCTTAAAGATTCTTACTGCTTTAGTGATTACCACTTATCTTGCATATTGCCTTCAGATGTAAATGACTTTCTAGTTTATATTTTAGAAGGGAGATCTTTCTAGTGTCATCTGCTTCATTTATATTGCTATTGAGGGGTAAATATAATAGCATAATGCTGGCATCGGCGGGTTCCCGGGGAGTTTGCCCGATGTTTTAAAGGGGCAATAATTTAAGAGGCGAAACCAACCTGGTTTCGCACATACTTGCCGGGAACTTGCTGATGCCTGCATCGTGCAGGCTCTTACATTTGTACCTGAATATTAGATAGAATTGTTACTAACAGGTATTGCTAATACTCTGTTCCAATTGATTGACATACGTACTGCACTATCAACACATCTTTTAAAACATTAAAAAAAGAAACACTTTTTTATATGTTTGCAGTATTCACTTTAATATTATTTATATATTTCTTTATACAGCCATTCTACAGATGACTTCAGCTACCAGGCTGGTTAGAGATACAGTGATCGCACCATGGCATTTATGAATTGGACGTTGCTTTTTGTTTTGGCTTTAAATGTACCAGCAATACAGTGTGTGCAGCAGATGAAAACAACACAATGTCACAGAATTGAACACACCATTATCACTTACCGAGGTAAGATTTATGTGTGGAAGGATATATGATGGGTTGATTCTGTGATTTATGCCGTTTTTAAGGCTCTTGGGTAAGCTGTCCATTGACAATCCTTTCAATAGTATTATTATTAATACTTGCCAGTTTCCATTTCATTTTTTGATTAGACAAAGCCCTACCTGCATTCAGCCTTATAACCTCTGGTGTTAATTTAATGTATTTTACTACACTGTAATTTTAACACTAGTAAACCAATTAAAAATGAAATACTTTATTTCCAATGTCATTATAAACTATAACTACTCAAGTTTTTATGAGCCTTTGGGTCCGGTGGATTACATTATTCCAAATGCCCCGAGTTCTGTTATTATATTTATCTCGGGGTGAGTGCATTGGAGCAGCCTACAGATTTGTCGTTCCGATTCGTCGTAAATTGGCAAATCGTCCAATATATCGTCTAATCTGTACCCAGCAAGGAAGGGTCAAGATGACATTGCTTTCTGAAGACAGCTGTCATTAGATAATTTAGGTGTTTATATAAGAGAAATATGCAATTGGTATTATTATTATATTATTATTATTAATAATAATAATAATAATAATAATAATAATATTACTATTATTAGTATTTGTTATTATCAGAATTTATTTAGGTTACAAAGCAAAAACATATTATGCTTTACACTGAGACACTCCTTGATGGTAGCATAAGCAATCTTCTGGTCCAATAGTTTCCTGGTAAAATATGCTGTGGTGTGCTCCTGAGAAACCTCCACTGCCAGATTACTTCCGCCAGTCAACAATCCGAGGAATTGTATGAACCAAATAAACGAGCGCTAGATAAGAATAAGAAGCAAGCATAACATTTAAGAGGCCAGTGAAAAATCAAAACGTATTAAAAACATAAATAAAAACTCCATAAGAGTAATGCTTATAGCCCTAATTGGGCAATACTTGGGGGAGTAAATGAAATTGTGAAATGATCACACCACAGCAATGGAGTGACCACTCCTATTGAAACGCAGCACAAACCCCAACATTCAGAGAGAGGATGCTCAGGCCAACCACACCATCGATGGTAATACTGATGCTATGAAGAGCAGAGAGTCCCAGAGCCAGGTTAGGAGCTGCGATGCTGAGATAGTAGGAGCTGTGATGCTGAAAAGGTAGTAGACTCGCTTAGCAGCAATACAGTCTGAAGTGCAATACAGGAATTAGTCCATTTGAACCCACTATGAGCAGACGAGTTGTATTCAGAAGACTTGCATAAAGCCAGTATAACACCAGGCTGAAGACTTGGCACTTGAAAGCACTATTAAAGTCTATAGCATAAACAGGATACTACAGACTACTGCTCAGAATGGAATAAGGATGTAGCAGTGAGGCTAAACCGGACTGGATCTGGAATGACACAGGCAAAGCTATGCAGGCTGATCCGGACTGGAACTTGAACTGGAAGGGAACTGGAGGAGAACAGCAGCTTGAACAGGAATGGAACTGAAACTTGAACCATACTGGTATCAGAAGAGAACATCAGCTTGAACTGGACTGGAATCAGAGGAGAACAGCAGCTTGAACTGGACTGGGACCGGGGCTTAAACAAAACTGGGACAGGAGGCAAATGGCAACCTGAACTAGACTGGGAATGGAGCTTGAACAGAATGGAACCGAGGCTTGAACCCGACTGGGACTGGAGGTAAACAGCAGCTTGAACACAGGCTGAAGGTGATCAGACAAAATACTTGCCATAGCAATATGCTGCAGAGTAGATGAGGCGGACTCAGAGGCAGCAGCTTGCAGAGTCCAGCTGACAGGAGTACAGGTTCAGGCAGTGGATCGGCGACATGAGATACACACTGGTGAGTGAGCACACAGAGGAGTAATATTCCACATTGTTCCGGCAGTGTGCTACTGGCAGGTGCAGCTTTAAATAGGTTGCTCTTGAAGAGGATTTGAGTGAGCAGTAATGTGAGCACAGCAGACAGGTAGTGACTGGATACTGACACTGAGCTGATCAGAACCAACATGACTGCGCCCATGACCCTTAGGAGCAGTTATAGAGCTCTGGAACAGAATGGCCCACATTGATGAAGCACCGCCTGGACTGGGTATGAATGACTAAAGCTGCCCACACACATAGCGATTTTACATCCAATTTGGCCGATTTCGACGAATCGTCAGGACAAATCGCGAAAAATATGGCGAAATCGTGAAGTTCTACTCCTGATCATGATGCCGATGCGCATCCCCGCGTGTCGCACCTCGCATCTTTTGATCTGCCTTGCTGTAGGCCAGATTTGCCAATCCGGGATACGATGGGTGCCAATCGTATGTTTTTTACTCGCGATGAATAGTACAATTCATCTTACAACGTGAAATTTGACTGACAGGAGCCTGTACACGCCCCTCCGCCATCTTGTGCAGCATCGTGTATGAAAGAGAAGGAAGCACAGTCGGGAGCCTGCACACTGAAGTGTATATTTTGTTGAAGTTTGGTGAGTATTTGTACTGTATAAATGCAACCACACTGACCACCAATGTGTGCCCCACACTGCCCACCAATGTGTGCCACCCACCTAGAAATGCATGACCCAGCCACCGGCCGCCGGAATGAGGCGGGTGGTGGCTGGGTCATGCATTAAGCTCCCACTGCCCACCAATGTGTGCCATCCACCTAGAAATGCATGACCCAGCCGCCGGAATGAGGTTGGCGGTGGATTAAGCTCCCACTGCCCACCAATATGTGCCACCCACCTACCCACTATCTGCCCACCAATGTCATGGGGCCACCTAATAATTAATTAGAAAACACTTCAAAATTTAGCAAAAATTAATAAACAAATTTATTACTACAAGATAAACAAATATATTACAACAAGATTAAAACAATCATATTTAAATAACATAAAATATTTGCAAAAACATGTTTAAAAAAAACCACCATACATTACATTCCTTGTAAAACCTTTGGCCCTCCAGCTGCTCTGCCACCATTTGGAAATAACAGCATGCTGAAACTGTGCCAGTGCATCCTGGGATGTGTAGTTCCACAACAGCTAGAGGGCCAAAGGTGAAGACCCATGCTGTAAAAGAAAGAAAAACATTATAAATACCAAAAAATAAACACATGACATTCCTGTAAAAGAAAACACGATTACAATACCATACCAAACATTAGAAACCTGTAAAAAAGAAAATATTAAAACATGAAAAAATGTAACCATAACAACATAAAATATAACAAAACTATATACACTAATATTTATATATTCTTTTTTTTTTAAAATGTCCATGTATAGTGAGCGTGAGTTCGTGACTGGATTCATAGAAATCCTGCAGTCTAAAGAGTGTCTGTGGCGTATAAGTTGTCACCGCTACCATAACAAGTTGCACAATTTGGCTGCTTTACAGCTGTTGTTACAGTATACGAAAAGGTTCATTGCCGATGCAGACCTCAAAACTGTATGGCACAAGATTCAAAACCTCTGGACAGTATACATTAAAGAGAAGAAGAAAGTCGATGACTCCAAAAGATCCGGCGCAGGCACCGATGATGTGTATGAACCATCGCTGTGGTACTACAAACAGATGTCCTTCATAAGCGATCAGGAGCCACAACGGCAGTCTCTGGTGTTGATGGCTGAGCGAGAGGGAGAAGAGGAGGTTGCAGAAGTGACTGGACCGTCTGCTGAAGTCTTGGTAAGTAGTGACACAGTTAATAAACCGAAACCTTATTGTTTTTGTAGTTCAGTCCCAAATGTCCAATATAGTCAGTTAGTTCACAGACATTCCTCCTGCCATGGCACCGCACCTGGTCCATTGAAATAGGCCATGTACTCCTCCCTCACTTCTTCGGCATGTGCGGTTGATGTTGTTATATTTGGTGCTGCTGACACAGATGTCAAATGACCAATGTCCTCCGGAGGTCCTACATCTTCTGGTCTAGCTGGGACTGGTCCTCGTCGGGTAGTTTTTCTTCGCAGAAAGTAATGCAGCACACAGCACGCCATCACGACCCAGTCTATCGTCTCCACACGTAGGTTGATGGTGGTGTGGAAAATGCGGAAGCGGTTGCTCAGTATTCCAAACGCATTTTCCACAATGCGCTGTGCCCGGGATAGACGGTAGCTGTAGATTCTCTTCTCTCTGGTCAGGCCCCTCTGTGCAAATGGCTTCATCACATGTTCATGTAATGCAAAAGCCTCGTCTGCGACGAAAACGTAATTTAGGCCGTGCTTTATCTGGTCCAGTGAGGGAAAGTTAATGGTTTTGTTGGTGAGTCTCTGGTAGAAAGCAGTCTGTTTGAAGGACCCACCATCCGAAGCACGGCCATTCTTGCCGACATCCACAAACAGAAATTCGTAGTTGGCATTCACCACTGCCATGAGAACGATGCTGAAGAATGCTTTGTAGTTGTAGTAATATGATCCGGTGTTTTCCATCGATGGCTCCTCCACAGTTAGGGAAATTCCAACGCTGTTCTAACTCTTCAGCGATGCTCTTCCACTCCTCCATGGTGTTAGGAAACTGTACAAATAGTAAAAAATGGGTTAAAACATGACTATAATATTTTTTTTTTATTTGTTTCCTATATAGACACCGGACCTCAGTCTGCTCTGGGACAGTGATGTGGAGAATACCACCCAACTGGCAACATCCATTGCACCCGGACCCTCATCCTCTTCCCTACCACCCCCCCAAAAAAAAAAAAAAACAGGGGAAAAAGGAGATTCATACTGAACGGAAGGACATATTTCTACAGAATGCAGAACGCCTCCTTCAAAAACCTCCAGATGCTATAGATGACTTTACGGCACATGTAAACAGTAGTATGAGGAATATAGATGAGGATACTAAGAAAAATTACCTCAGGCTAAATTATGACCTATTGAGTAGGTGTATGAGCAAAAACCTACACAACTCCACTGATATAGCTAACTCAATGCTATTTTCCCCTACCCCAAACACCTATGTCAGGCCCCCCCAGTCCAGTTGGAGACTACTCCCCCACCCAGCACCCCAAGCTCAAGCAGTAACATGTTTAGTGCTCTGCTGGATGCAGCGGATGAATCTCCCCGTTATACAGACATGTAATTTATTTAAATTTTATGACTCCCAATAGGTGCTGGCTGGATGGTATAGGGTGGTGTTGACGCTGTTTGGACAAGGTCACTACACACATGGCACAATATATATATATGTATAGTTGTGCCATATGTGTATTGGCCTGTTCAAACTGGCGTCTGACCCATCCTATAACATACAGCAGCCTACCTGTTGGGATTGATAAAATTTGGTGACAATGCTGTTTTGTAAAAATATTGTTGCAATCTATATTGCATACAGTTCAGTGCACAGTTTGGGTTGCCTACAGGTCAGTGCACAGTTTGGGTTGCCTACAGGTCAGTGCACAGTTTGGTTAATGCAGCCTATTATTTGCTGTCTAAAAATTGAAAAAAAAAAGCAACTTGGTGAGGACATTGGCCCTCATTCAAAGGATCTCGCAAAATGCGAGCGGTCGCTCTGAATTTGGGCGGCCGATTGGATTTGAAGTGCGGCCTCCTGGTCGCTAGCTAAGCTGTGGGTTACCACCCACAGCTTTAGCGACCGACCAGATTGATGGTCGCGATGGTCAAGACCATCGCGGCTTGCGACGAGACCCTAAGGTTGGGTCTCGGCAACCGCAAGCCCCAGGGAGCTTCCTGCTCTGATCGAGCAGGAAGCTCCCCACTGACATCACTGCTGATGTCAGTGTGGCCGCCCACAAAACGGCAGGTGTTCTTAAGGAACGCCTCTGTTTGTGAAACCACCCCCTCGCCACGCCTACAAAACGGGGCAAGCTGTCGATCAACATCGTCAGCCGCCCTTTTGTAGTGAGCTCTGGTGCGAGATAATTTCTCTCTCGCTATGGGGCTTGCGCACGCGCAGTGCGGCCGCTGCGCGTGCGCAGGGCCTAAACATCGACCTGCTTGCGAGCGCTCAGCGCTTGCGAGCGGGTCTGAATGAGGTCCATACCGTGCAAGTGTTTTTTTGCCACAGTGGCTCTGTATTGTTCCAATGTTTTAAAAAACCTTTACTACTATGTAGTGTTGTTTACACAAGATGGCTGCTATGCAGCACAGTTTTCTGCCTTATTGGCAGAGTTAAAAAGTTAAATTTAAAACAATTTTTAAAAAAATGAAAAACTATTTTTTTTCTTTAAACAAGAAACAAATGTGTTGTGTGTTTTTCTTCTTACCTTGCAATACTGGTACTGCAGCACTTTGACGATAGCCTTGCAGGTCTCCGGAATGATGACGCCCAAGGACTGAGGTGAGATGAGTGTCCCAAACTTCATGTCTTCAAATGACCTTCCTGTAGCCAGGGACCTCAGGGTAGCCACCAGTCTCTCTTCAGCAGGGATTGCTCTCCGCCACCTTATGTCCTGTCTCTGGATGTGGGGGGGTCACCAGATGCAGCAATTCCTGGAAGATGGCGTCATCCATGCGCAGGTAGTTGCGTTAGTCATCCGGGTTGTTCTCCTTGATCTCCATCAGCAGGGACATGTGAGAGCGGGTATCCCTTTGTAGCAGCCACTCCTTAGTCCAGCATGCTCTCGTCCTTCTTCGCTGGGCCCTCTTCCTAATCTCCCTGACCCCAGCTTCGGTGACCAACACTCTATACTGATAGGGAATCATCAGTACAGGTAGGTAGGTAGCACACACTTGCAGGTAGAATAAAGTTTGTAAAAGGCAAACCAAATACAAAGAGCACAGTAGCAATGTACAGGATTCAGCAGGAATACACCTAGCCTCATCTAGTAGCAGAGCAGAATGTGCAGAGAGTTTAAAGGGCGCCTGCTTTTTACACTCCCTAGCTAGCCCCTCCCATTGTTATGACTATTTAAATTTCCCACCAATTGTCAAGAGCCTTTTTTTTTAAACTCACGATTTTTTGTGCCCGATCTCATGATGCGTACGATCCCATAGATCGTGAGATCGTAGAACAGATTGGGTGAAAATTTTCCAAAATCGTGATCACGATGGCAGGCGAGCTCCCGTGAAAGTTCACAGGGAAATTGTACACGATATCGGGTCGTAAGCACATCACTATGTGTGTGGGCACCTTAAGTCCTGGGTTTTGTGACAGCCTGCTTGTCTTGAAGAGGCTACAGCATAATTCCATCAGTGGCTTAGCAATGGAGCTATCCTGGGGCTCAAACTTTCAATAGTACTTACCTATGAAGGATTGGAGTTGCTTTAGTTGGAGTTCCAGGACCATGACAAGATACCATAGACCAATTTTGTCAGACTCTGGCTGTACAGTATATTGCTTCTATAAACTCAATCTGACATCTCTTGTGGTAAATAATCACTCCTACTAATCCATCTTCTTAGCTGAGTAACATGCAGGAGATTCTCTTTTCATGTCTTGCTAATGATGAGAATGTCATCTAGGTATACCAAGGAAAACTCCGGACACCTTCCCAAGAGGAGATCCACCGCATGCTAATGAGGCTTATAGTAAATGTAGGTCTCTGTACCCAGTTCACCATGTGATTGTCTAAACATATACTTGTGGTCGGGTCCTTATTGAGCACTAAAACAATACTAGATGGCCAGAAGATGAATGAAGTCTAACTACCCCCAACTACAACATCTCATCAACTTCCTTTTTAACATGCAGATGACCTTGGGGCTTATCCAATATATATATAGTCTGATATATGGAGCCCCTATGGTGTCAGCATGGTAGGTGACTACATGATTGTCCCCAGACTTGCTGGTAAATGACGGATGCCTCCAACATCTCCCCCATCTCACTACTTGTTTCCCTGTCAGTTCAGTTTCTATTTACACTACTTGTACCCCTAAGCCTTTCTTATCACTAGCTAGCAGCTTGGGTAAAGGGTATATCTCCGGCAGAGACTACGCAGTTCCCTCACAGATTGATTGTATGGAAGCACCGTTTGTGGTGATGGAGGGGGGGGGGGTGGTCGGGGAAATGCAGGCATGCAGTGTGTTCGCACGTCGTTGTAAGGGCGTGCATAAATTATCCACTGTGCGTGAGGCTGCGATGGTACTCCTTTGAATGGTTACGCTAATCTATTACGGATGTGTGCAATGTAAAGTAGGCGTGCTTATGTAGTGCTGAGTTTAGTACACTATCGCAGTTGAACTGCGTGCGTATGCAATATTGCGTTCCAGAGTAAATCAGTCCCTGAGACTCCTGCAGCACTCTGTAGTATGCAAGCAGCAGCTGCTGCAGGTGCTTCTGTGATACCCAGGTAAAAAATGTATGGTTTAGTGTGGTGTATTGGTTGAACACCTTACCCAATTTTAGTAGCTTGTTTGTTGAACACAGGTTCATCTAACTCCCACAGAGAGGTAAGGAGGGTGTTTTAAAATAGAGTGCCACATCTGGATGCTGCAACTGAAGATGTAATTTTATTTATGAAGAATTTTTTCTTCAGCAATGTTAGAGTGACAAATAAAGCAACTATGTTTATAAACAACAGCATATGGTTTTCACTGTAATGGTTTTAGTAAATTTCACAACAACAATACCTTTAAATATATTCAACATTAACAAACGATTGGATAAACTGATCACTGCAATATGATAAATAACAAGTTTAACACACCAAATACTTTGACATGTACTGTATATATATTGTACATATACTTTAGTGGGGCCCCGTTAGTCTAAATCTCATAGTTCAGCTGATTACTGTACAGGTGGTGCACTGTTGGAATTATACTCTTCCTTGTGCTGAAGTTAAATAGAGTTGGAACTTCTCAATCTTGGAATAAACAGAAAGCTGCCAGCAATAATCTCCTAGAGGGTCCACAGTGAAGCCTGGCAATGGTATTGGCATCTATTTAGCAGAGAGTGCTTGGTAAGGTAGTTTATTCCTATGTATTGTAGCTATCACTGGTTGAAATGGGGGAGCTGAAGGAAACATACCCTCTTTTATAATGTTTTTCTGACTAATCTGCACTGGATATGGCCAGTCTCTAGCAAACTGTAATGTTGGTAAGCTGGTGTGTGATGGCCGGGTGTACAGCTGCAATACCTCTCCTGCTGCCTGCAATGTCCTCAGAGCTGAGGGAGCCTATCAGGGGTGCTGCTACTTCTCACTGCTGGTTGTTGCCCTCTGTAGGTCTGTCATCCAACCACCTTATATAGTAATGGTGTCTGCCTTTCAGCCAGCCTAGGCCATGCCCCAGGTCTCTGCCACACACCCTCTTCTGCTTTATCCTCCTGCCGCTCCCCTCACAGCATCTGGGGAACTGCTGGGACCAGGTAAAAAGCACACGCCATGCAGCTCTGCTCTCTCTGGCAGTTACCTCACCACAGTGCAGCCACCAACTGCCGTTTTCTAGTTCAATCCTTGAGCCAGCCACATTACTCACTGTCCCCTAATGTCCACCGCCGCTGAGAGGGCCAGTGCAAAAAGGTCCCTGAACCCCGAAGAAAACAAAATCACAACCTATATTAGACAATATAGGAGGCACCGTATAACTTTACATTTTTGTAGGGGCACCTCAGCATCGTTAAGCATACAGGGTCTTAGTGGGGTGCCACACTTCCCCCAGTATTTACCCCCTGATTGAACATACATATACTGTGTGTCTGCAGCAGTTGCTTGAGTGTAGCCTTCACAAAGTTTATTTGCATAGGGTTGGTATCTGGTGAGGCAGATAGGCCGTATCCCAAACTCCACACAATGCTCACAAATAGTTGACCTACATAGAATCAGGTGCTAAATTACGAATGTGTTGTAGGTGCTTTAATCTGCCCATGTTGTACTTGCTTCTGTTCAGTCTGCTGTGACTGCTCCTAAGTACTGACCCGGAAATCCTCTTTAAATCTCCTGAGAAATTTGATGGTGATTATGATCAATATCATCAATTCATAGTCTAATGCAGAACTGCAGTAGACCCTGGTCTAATTCAACCGATTTATTAATTGTGGAACTTATCATTGCATTACTAAAAGTTGAAGCTATGTTCTGGAATACATCCTATTGGAAAAACAGAACGCATACTGGATTCATTTCTTTTTTTTTGGGAAGGCTTTCGATGACCAACACAGGTTAACAGTATCCAATCAAAGGTTCCCAGTCCTTTCTTTCTGAAATTAAAATGCCCTGACCAATCCCAGTGATCCAATGGCAGTGACTGCAAGTCACCTGTCACTCCACAGTTAGAGAGGAGGAGGTTCATATAAAAATGATCAATAGAGCATATGTTTCTATGGCACAAAAGAAGCATTTCCGACAGAAACTGGTCATTGTTTGAAGTGTAAAATAAATAATACAACTTTTCACCATAACTTTTGGGAATTGAGAGGAATTGACAGATTCTGGAGTCATTTTTTTTTAGCACTTGTAAATTCGTTTGGATTACATTTACCAAAGGATCCACTAGCGATGCTGTATTGTAACTTTGATAATTGGATTCCTTTTTCCCCTCACTCCATGCCAAGTGTTAAGCCTGTTTTGACAGTTATCCTTACTATTGCCAAAAAACTGATACTCCGCAAGTGGATATCCTCTCCTCCACCCGCTCTCCATGAACTTAAAATGGACTTGCTTGAGACACTATAGGGTATATTTACTAAAGTGGGAGTTTTTAGATGTGGAGATGTTGCCCATAGCAACCAATCAGATTCTACTTAAAATTTAGCTAGCACCTTCTAGAAGATAATAGATAGAATCTGATTGGTTGCTATGGGCAACATCTCCACTTATAAAAACTTTCACTTTAGTAAATTTACCCCTATATATACATAGAGACGGATGTAGAAAAATGTTATAAGAAGTAGGAGATATACTTTACATTGAAGTATTACCTAATGGAAACACAATCAACACATTGTATTTTGTATAGGCAGCTAGGTACAGATTGTGGGTTGATTTTTCCTTCCTGTTTCTCAAGAGTTTTTTCATGTGATAGCTAAGATTCGTCCATTATTATCACCATGTGGCATATTTCCTCTATTGTGGATTTTTGTTATGTATAGCATATACTATAATATAATATTGCACACTATCACATAGCATTGGAGCATAATCTGATTGTAGTGAAAATCAAATTTATATTTATCCACATACTGTAGAATTGTAATCACCCATATCTTGAGAGTGGGCCTGATTCAGATCCGCACACAGATGCCATCGCAGCTACGATATTTCATGGATCGCAATTGTGAAAATATGCTAATTACACACCTGCCATCCAGTGCTTAGAGACGTTCACTGAAAGCATCTCACATCCACCGCTCAGGCACAAAACTGGAAACATCGGAAACATAAAATGCAGATCAGACGACTATCAGACTTCTGATGGCTGCTTTTATAGCAGATATCCAGACACACAGGAGGCTCTCATGCTGCAAGCAGGGATGCAGTGGCTAATATATGCATGTTTAAACAGTTCGACACCTCTGCAGTTTTCTAACCACCCTCCATTACCTCTCCCAAATGCATACTTGCCTACTCTCCCGGAACCTGAGTGAGGCTCCCAGTTTTTAGGGTACCCCCCTGCACCCCTGCAAGAGTAGGTACTTCTAAGATTACCGCTGTTTACTAAATAGAGAAAAGCAGCATAACCCCTTTTACTTTTCATTTGTAAATGGGGCCCTTAGTCAGAAAACAGGGGTTTCCATAACAACAAGGATGACCTGGTGAGACCAAGTGCACAGGATCACGCACTTATAGAAGTGATTATGTATATGGATCAGATGGACTGGGTCAAATCAGAGTCTAGTTAGGAGGATATATGCCTGGATTTGGAGCTTGTGGACATTCACATTAGGGAGCTGACCTTGAGAAAGACCAAGGAGGGTCGGAACGCGTGGGTGCTCACCAGACTGTGCAAATACGAACGGGGATTGAGGTGAATGAAGCCGAGCGGTGTGGAGGGGATTTGAGGCCAGGAGAACCCGTTGCTGCAGCCGGGGATTGACTCTGGAGCTTTACACGCTTTTAAGAACTGACCGTTGCCAGTTCTCTCCTACAGCCGGTATTTGTTCATTATCTTTACCATTCATGGATACAAACTGAGAAGTGGATGTCCGCTATTTTATTATTGTGACACTATTACTGTGGTTATTTTTGTATTGAATGTGTATTGTAATAAATGCGTATGCTATTATGCAGCTTTACACTATGTATGAAATTTATTTTTCTCATTCGGTTCGATCAAATACGAATAAGCCACTCTACATACCGTACCATTGAGCAGAGTACTAGAACTGAAGGTATTACAGTATCAGCTGTGATTCAACAAAAAACGCTGGTGGAGTGGTACTCTGTATATTGTATGTGCATTTATGTAGTGGAGGTGGGAAGAACCTCTAAAGAGAGTGTGTCCACACTACTAGCTGCCGTGCGCACTGGGTGGTATTTTTGCTTCTTGTGATAACATGTCATTTGGGTCAATGAAACAAGAGATAATGGGTGCAGATAATGCTACCGAGATAATGGATACTGGCAAGCCAGCTCTTACTCTTTCCTATGGAAGTCTTCCTAGAGGTAGCCTCTGTTACTAGTACACACTGCTTGTAGAAATGCCACGTGCATAGACTGTGTAGCGGTTGGAGTTATGGAGTGATTGGTCCTCTCTCATGGATATTGCCTAAGTCAGATAAGATCTTAGTTAATGCATTGATGACAAACACTCACTGTGAAATGATGACAAATAGTAGCTTCAATTTGACAATATGTTGATTGAACATGTTCCACTCCAGCGCCTAGGAAGATCAGTAGCTGACCCACATATTCCAGAACATGCCAACATGGGCATGCAGCTTGCATGTACAACTACACATTTTAATTACTGCTCCTATTTAAGTCCAGCCATACAGCTCATCATAAATGCAGTATTAGATTGCAATGAGTGGGCAGCAGATTAACCTATGTACCAATGTTTGCTGTGTTCCTAATCTCATATGTACTCCCTTGCGCCCTGTGTTGCCTGACCGCTTTGAACCTGTTTATTAGTTTGGATTATGATTTAAGAACCTGTTTATAATTATTCCCTTTCTGATGTGAAACTGGTATTCTCTTTGTTGCCACTTATCTCAGTGCTTAAAATAAGAAAAAATTAACTTTCAACCATTATTTGATTAAATAAAAAAATTGCACAAGCAGCTGTGTATTAATGAGTGGGCAGCAGATTAACCTATGTACCAATGTTTGCTGTGTTCCTAATCTCATATGTACTCCCTTGCGCCCTGTGTTGGGACCGCTTTGAACCTGTTTATTAGTTTGGATTATGATTTAAGAACCTGGTTATAATTATTCCCTTTCTGATGTGAAACTGGTATTCTCTTTGTTGCCACTTATCTCAGTGCTTAAAATAAGAAAAAATTAACTTTCAACCATTATTTGATTAAATAAAAAAATTGCACAAGCAGCTGTGTATTAATTAGCTAGCCGGGAACACTGACCCTGAATTATTAATAGACTGCTTGCAGACTTCTGCATGCCAATTTATGTGAAAGACCAAAGTTGAGCTTCTATTTCAACTGCCATTTAAAAATATATATACAGTCAGGTGCATAAATATTGGGACATTGACAGAATTTTCATATTTTGGCCTCTATTCACCACCACAATGACTTTGAAATGAAACAAACAAGATGTGCTTTAACTGCAGACTTTCAGATTTAATTTGAGGGTAATTACATCCAAATCAGGTGAACGGTGTAGGAATTACAACGGTTTCTATATGTGCCTCCCACTTTTTAAGGGGCCAAAAGTAATGGGACAAACTAAACAATCCTAAATCTAACTTTCACTTTTAATACTTTGTTGCAAATCCTTTGCAGGCAATTACAGCCTGAAGTCTGGAACGCATAGACATCACCAGACACTGAGTTTCATCCCTGGTGATGCTCTGCCAGGCCTCTACTGCAAATGCCTTCAGTTCCTGCTTGTTCTTGGGGCATTTTCCCTTCAGTTTTGTCTTCATCAAGTGAAATGCATGCTCAATCGGATTCAGGTCAGGGGATTGACTTGGCCATTGCATAAATTTCCACTTTTTAGCCTTAAAAAACTCTTTGGTTGATTTTGCAGTATGCTTCGGGTCATTGTCCATCTGCACTGTGAAGCGCCGTCCAATGAGTTCTGAAGCATTTGACTCAATATGAGCATATAATATTGCCCGAAACACTTCAGAATTCATTCTGCTGCTTTTATCAGCAGTCACATCATCAATAAATACAAGGGAACCAGTTCCATTGGCAGCCATACATGCCCACGCCCTGACACTACCACCACCATGCTTCACTGATGAGGTGGTATGTTTTGGATCATAAGCAGTTCCTTTCCTTCTCCATACTCTTCTCTTCCCATCACTCTGGTACAAGTTGATCTTTGTCTCATCTGTCGATAGGATGTTGTTCCAGAACTGTAATGGCTTTTTTAGATGTTGTTTGGCAAACTCTAATCTGGTCTTCCTTCTTTTGTGGCTCACCAATGGTTTACATCTTGTGGTGAACCCGCTATATTCACTCGAGTGAAGTCTTCTCTTGATTTTTGACTTTGACACATATACACCTACCTCCTGGAGAGTGTTCTTGATTTGGCCAACTGTTGTGAAGGGGTTTTTCTTCACCAGGGAAATAATTCTTCTGTCAACGACCACAGTGGTCTTCCGGGTCTTTTGGTGTTGCTGAGCTCTCCGGTGCGTTCTTTCTTTTTAAGAATGTTACAAACAGTTGATTTGGCCACCCCTAATGTTTTTGCTATCTCTCTGATGGGTTTGTTTTGATTTTTCAGCGTAATGATGGCTTGCTTCACTGATAGTGACAGCTCTTCGGATCTCATATTGAGAGTCGACAGCAACTGATTCCAAATGCAAATATCACACCTAGAATCAACTCCAGACCTTTTACCTGCTTAATTGATAATGAAATAACGAGGGAATAGCCCACACCTGTCCATGAAATAGCTTTTGAGTTGATAGTCCCATTACTTTTGGCCCCTTAAAAAGTGGGAGGCATATATAGAAACCATTGTAATTCCTACACCGTTCACCTGATTTGGATGTAATTACCCTCAAATTAAATCTGAAAGTCTGCAGTTAAAGCATATCTTGTTTGTTTCATTTCAAAGCCATTGTGGTGGTGACTAGAGGCCAAAATATGAAAATTCTGTCAATGTCCCAATATTTATGCACCTGACTGTATATATTGTAATAGTGATAGAGCAAATTAATTTAGTAACCCAGATTTAAATTACAGTCGAAAGGGGCATGGGATGTAGAATAGTAATTACAAAGTACAGTCTCTTGTTGGCAGGGCTGTGAAAGAAAAGCAGGATCTCTGTGAAAAATGCCTGCACCAAGCTGTCTCTGTGGTATCGTCTTGGGGGAGGGCGAGGGTTCACCTTAGGAAAATATTTTGTGGTGGAACTCAAAACCTAGTGGCAAGTGAGTGGCAAGCCTGCTTAACAATGGAATAGGTAAAGACAACCCTAGCTTATTCACAGATTACAACGGGATACAGTTAAAATACCGACGGTCGGGAGGCCGTCTGTCTAAGTCCCAGCGTCGAAACACTGACGCGGGACTAAAGACAGGCGTCGAAATACCGACACCTGTCTAAATCCTGATGCCGAAATCTAGACAGGCGGCTTCCCGAACAATGGTAAGCTGAGCAGTGTTAGCACTTAGCTGCGGGGGGAAGGGTTAGGTTTAGGGACCTCCGGGGGGACTTAGGGTTAGGCAACACCCCGGGAGGGATAGGTTTAGGGTGCAGGGAGGGGGGGGGTTAGGTTTAGGCACCACTGGGGGGAGGGTAGGGTTTGGCACCACCCCGGGAGGGTTAGGTTTATGGGGAGTGGAGGTTAGGTTTAGGTACCCCGGGGGGAGATTAGGGTTAGGCACCACCGGGGGGGAAGTTAGGGTTAGGCACCACTAAAAGAGGGTTAGGGTTAGAAGGGGGGGAGGGTTAGTGTTCTTACCAGCCCCAGTCGGGATTTCTAGCGTTCGGACTTGTGGCGTCGGGATTTAGTCACACGGCTTCCCGGCCGTCGGCATTTCATGCCCAACCTGTTTACAACAATTGATAAAATGAATCAATGGCTTAAGGATTTTTTTTTTTTAAATCTGTGCATAATGTGTTGATAAATACATAACTCCTTTCATCATCTCTGTTCATTACACACTTTGAAAAATCATTCAGAAAGATTATGAAAGCAACTGTTCTGCCTGAGAGGTGTGTCATAAAAATTACCATAGCAGTTACATAGTTTGGTACATATAAACCATATGTATATGCAGCACACACTCCATGCAATGGAGCACCCAACTGTAGTAAATCAGCACACTTTCTTTGGGCAGAGATCACCTGTAATTAATCACACATCATTGGGTACACAGTCACTCATGTAGCCAACAGATGTTATCCCTGTGTTGCACCCAACCACCTCGGCCTCAGTGAGATAATTCTTCTTGGAGTAATGCTTGGTACAATTGATCAGCCAATATATCGTGTGCCTGTTGGCCAGTGTGTACCAGCGCGTTCACAGACATATCGTGCCGGCTGTGCTGCACAGCCGATGCCCAATATATCTGCAGATATATTGGGGCATTGTGTTGTATGTACGGGCGGTCGTCTTACATGAAAGGTCGCTGGGAGGTGGGCACAACACGTCCCCTGGCCAGCGGGACCCGCCATAAGACAGATGATGGTTATTCAGTGTGTATGAACAACCATCATCTGCAGATATATCTGTAAGGTGTGTACCCAGCTTAAGGGAGATCACTACTATTTTAGGGAAACTCCATGACATTCAGCAAAAGCTGGAAAGTATGGGTCACCCTCTTTTCAAATTAATTTCCATTGTGTGTAGTAATTTCGCCGAGTGCATCATAGTAATTGTTCTGGGAAGTAAGTTAATATACTGTAGTTATATAGTATATGATTACTGTATAGTTATATAGTTATTGCTGTAATGGAATTTTCTTACATGTTTTCATTTTAGATTTATTCAGCATGGATCAAGATTTTAAATGTATTACAGCTATTAAGGACGACTGATAACATTTAAAATGTTGAAATTACTTTTGTTATTTGTTATTGCAGATATTTCCCCTTGGTTACACATTTTCAGGATGGAAAATGCTGTTGATTTTTCTCAGTTATCATTTGATCCAGAAAATAAGGAACTTATTGTTGGAGCAAGGTAAGACATGAAATATATATATATATATATATATATATATATATATATACTCTCACACTATATGTTTTGTTTTTATATTTCATATGAGTATATCTATATCTACAGGATGGCCATAATAACACATCACCTATTCAGAGTTGTCTATAACTTGATCTAACAACCAGCATGTCACCAAATTTGGTAAGGAGACTAATTAAGACATGGGTAGGAGGATTCTGTGAAAAAAAAATTAATGCAAAAAGTCGCCTATAGGGGGAGCTGTACAATGTGAAAAAAGTGTGGAAATGGACAGACAAATGCTTTATTGTCGTGTTATCATTAATGCATCACAATAAAGGTAATTGTTCATTACAGTTTAGGGGCATATTCAATTGCACTTTCCGCCTACATCACTGGTTTTGGGTGCGGAAAAGTATCGTACGCACGGCCGCTTTTCTCCCTAATCCAATTCCAAGGGACGCGAAAAGGGAACACGGCGAAACTCAAACAGGCGAAAAGTGCTGTCAGTTTTGGGGAAACCAGCCTGACACCCCCCAAAACATGCACTGATACGGGGGAACAGCATGGATACCCCCGAATAGCCCTGCTGAAGGTATTTGGGGTACTTAAATGGTCTCATTAGGTGCTAACTAGCGTATTTGCATAAGGGGTGAAGAATAGCATTTAGCAATATTTTTTCTACAAAATAAATAGACCCAGCAAATTTGGGGTACCTGAAAATGGGGGCTAGCATATTTAAAAGTTGCTAAAGTTAATTTTTTACAATTATGGCAAATCCACCTTCCGCAAACACCTGCAAAGTAAAAAACACCTGGGGCATACTTGGGGACCCCCCTGGAGTCTATTTGGCTAGTTTTTAAGTTTGTCCCCCAACTTTGCACTTTTTCGCCCCCAAAACGAAAGTACATTTTTGGATGCAGTTTACCTTTGGGGGGTTCCCACAACTTTGAGCCCCAATACCCCAAGACTGCACTTTATTCCGCCTCCATTCACATTCAAATCTTTTTCGCCTATCTGAATGCATTGACTTTCCGCTTAGGCGAAAAGTCATTGCAATTGAATTGGGCAGAAAGTTTCCGACAGGTGAAATGACGTCATCATTGCTTTTCGCCTTCAATTGAATACGCCCCTTAGTCTTTATGTTGTATGTATATGTCTATATATACAGTAGTAACACACACACTGCTGGTGAAAAGTTTCAGAACACACAAATTTTTTCAGTTTTTATTGAAATGTAATCAATTGAAGTTCAGTGAATTACCTGAAGTGTTACAAAGGTAAGTAGCAAACTTCAATAGATTAAAAATAAATAGGTTAGCAAAAACTAAGCAATAATGCCAAAGGGCTTTTTTCAGCGTTCAAGTACTGGGTTAAGAACATACGTCTGTTCTGCAACAATGATAAAGAGTCTTGTCTAGGCCATAAAGCACTGCCACTGGGTTACTGAAGACTGGGTATTGCTAGTTAAAGCATTATCATTTTAACTTTCAGGCTAAAACATGCCATAGAGTGTGGATTGCTTAGAAAGTAAACTCCTGTGACACCAGCTGTCAAACATGGAGGAGGACATGTGATGGTCTGGGGCTCTTTTGATAGATCCCGCATCGGCGACTAGCACAGAGTGGGGGTAGGGGGGGGTAAGGTGCGCTCTCCCAGCTAGTGGTGGTGATGGTGATGACTTGTGTGTATTTGTGAGTGGTGTTAATTGGAATGTTTCTTCTGATGGTGGTTGTGTTTTGGGGGTTAGAAGGAGGGTGTGATTGGGTTTGGAGTGTAGTATGGAGTAATGTGAAAAGGGGAATGAGATAAGGTCAAAATGAGTCCAGCGCGACACAGTGGTTTGGGGCAAAATCTATTATTGAGTAGTCACAATGCTGCTCTGTTGAGATCCCGGGCAGGTGGGTGGGGTTCAGTGATGAGTGTTGATGAGACTGGGGAGGTAGGTGGACCCTTTCAGGGGGCTCCTTCCCGTGTGGTTCAGTGACCTTGCACGTCACCCCTCCTGGACCTATGGTCGACAGTCTAGGAAGTCTCAGGGGGTGGGGCGATGTGCAGAGTGGGTTGGAACTCCTGTTCGGCGTCCCGTGTCTAGGTGCGAGTCTTGGCAGCACTTACCTACCGGTAGGTTTTTGTTATGGTGATGTAAGTCGATGTTGCAGCCGATGCAGATAGGTTGGAAGCTGCAGGTTTGTTGGTGAGCTGGGTCAGCGTGTTGCTGGTGTGCTACAAGTGCACGGCTGTTCTGATTGGTCTGCGGAGGTCAGCGACCGGCGTGTGCAGCTGAAGTTGGCTCTTGGTCGTGCCGCTGGTGGTGTGGAGCCAGAGGTGTGGATGGGTGAGCCGCAGTGAGGCTGGATTCACCCTGGGAAGGGGGGGTGGTCTGCCCGGGATAATGATTGGAAAAAAGCCGGGGGGGGGAGGGGGGGATATGGAAGGTGTGACCTTGATGGATCTGGTCACTGGCAATGTTGGCTGTGCGGACTTGTGGCCGGATGTGAAGGGTGCTCTCTGCACTGACGGTCTCCCTTGTGGAAATGGGGATCGATTATGGAGACAACCCTGGCCAGGTGTCAGTTGTTGAGCACGCCTGGGAGAGGTGGGGGGGGAGAGTGGCTGGTCTGGGTGTAGAGCCGGCCACTGGAGGTGTGAGCGGTGCGGACCAGCGGGCGGGTGGGCTGAGAGCTTTCTGCACTGGCGGTCCCTGGTGGGGATGGGGATCTTCAACAAGAAAAATACCTAGGCGCTTGATGAGTAAATACCACACCCTGAATATTTCAGCTGGTTGGGGTAGTCAATCCCAAAATAAATATATAATATGTTGCAGAAAGCAGCTGGTTATTCAGAGGGTGAATACAATGTAACAAGGTTCAAATTTATAAAAAATAAATTTTATTAAATGAAATACCAATAAAATTAAATATGCATTGATCCTTATTTTCACATGTTATATATCTGAAACATTGTAAGAAATATATATATACAGTCAGGTGCATAAATATTGGGACATTGACAGAATTTTCATATTTTGGCCTCTCTTCACCACCACAATGGCTTTGAAATGAAACAAACAACATTTGTTTGGGATTGACTTGGCCATTGCATAACATTACACTTTTTAGCCTTAAAAAACTCTTTGGTTGCTTTTGCAGTATGCTTCGGGTCATTGTCCATCTGCACTGTGAAGCGCCGTCCAATGAGTTCTGAAGCATTTGACTCAATATGAGCATATAATATTGCCCAAAACACTTCAGAATTCATTCTGCTGCTTTTGTCAGCAGTCACATCATCAATAAATACAAGGGAACCAGTTCCATTGGCAGCCATACATGCCCACGCCACGACACTACCACCACCATGCTTCACTGATGAGGTGGTATGTTTTGGATCATGAGCAGTCCCTTTCCTTCTCCATACTCTTCTCTTCCCATCACTCTGGTACAAGTTGATCTTTCTCATCTGTCCATAGGATGTTGTTTCAGAACTGTAATGGCTTTTTTAGATGTTGTTTGGCAAACTCTAATCTGGTCTTCCTGTTTTTGTGGCTCACCAATGGTTTACATATTGTGGTGAACCCTCTATATTCACTCTTGTGAAGTCTTCTCTTGATTGTTGACTTTGACACATATACACCTACCTCCTGGAGAGTGTTCTTAATTTGGCCAACTGTTGTGAAGGGGTTTTTCTTCACTAGGGAAATAATTCTTCTGTCATCCACCACAGTTGTTTTCTGTATTCTTCCGGGTCTTTTGGTGTTGCTGAGCTCTGCGGTGCGCTCTTTCTTTTTAAGAATGTTCCAAACAGTTGATTTGGCCACACCTAATATTTTTGCTATCTCTCTGATGGGTTTGTTTTGATTTTTCAGCCTAATGATGGCTTGCTTCACTGATAGTGACAGCTCTTTGGATCTCATATTGATAGTCGACAGCAACTGATTCCAAATGCAAATGTCACACCTAGAATCAAGTCCAGACCTTTTACCTGCTTAATTGATAATGAAATAACGAGGGAATAGCCCACACCTGTCCATGAAATAGCTTTTGAGTTGATAGTCCCATTACTTTTGGCCCCTTAAAAAGTGGGAGGCACATATAGAAACCATTGTAATTCTTACACCGTTCACCTGATTTGCATGTAATTACCCTCAAATTAAATCTGAAAGTCTGCAGTTAAAGCACATCTTGTTTGTTTCATTTCAAAGCCATTGTGGTGGTGAATAGAGGCCAAAATATGAAAATTCTGTCAATGTCCCAATATTTATGCACCTGACTGTATAAAAAAATTATTACCAAATGGTCCTGTACCAATATAGACAATAGTCTCCAGAATGTGCTAGTATGAGAATTTTTAATAATTCCGAGTGTTGTAATGTCTGTCAGCTGCAAACAGAATCTATGCAGCGCAGTGGTCCAGTGTAATTTAGACAGGCTTTGATAGCAGGATTGTACCTGTAGTATGTTTATACAGTCTATATCATGGTGTCACTATTCGCGGCTCTCACCTGTGTAGAAGGGAGCCTGGATCTCTGTGTGAAGGCTGTGGTAAGCAGTTATATCCCCAGTGTGGTAAATATGATCTCCGTTTGTTTGCTGTTCCTAGCAACACCAAGGTGTAGAACGGCGCTGTACCTTTTGAAGCGCTGATTTTCAGAAATCTAGACACAGGCGGTAGTTTGTTTCGTATGATTTCAGTTCAACCTAGGAGAGGGAACCGCTCACAAGCTAGTTGGCCTCGCTGAAATAGCAGAAAGCTCCGGGTGTTGTTAGAAGAGCGGACCGCAATAGCTGGGCTGATTCTGGCTGGGTGACTGTGGGGCTGCAGGAGACAGGTGCATATGGGGTGTGCTGGATAAGGAATAGCTCAACCTAGGAGAGGGAGCCGATCACCTCCTTATGGCCGGGCCGCGCTGGCAGAGGGCTCCGTATTGGATGAATGGGGCAGACCGCATGGGTCAGGTAGGCAGTGAGTCTGTGTATCCTTTGTAATAGCAGGTACCAGGACCATCTGGGTTTTGGCAGGCGGTCACCAACGCATTTCAACACTACTCCGGCGTCTTTGTCAAGGCATAAATGTTGACTGCCTATTGCTGTGTTTAAGTAGTCTGACAGGCTTATTTAGCATAATTAATTGATTTAAAACATTTGTTTAAGGTTCTTTAAGACGAACCTTGTTAGTTGTATAACTGGATCTCTATTATAGAGAAAGCATGTTATATAATTTACATGTTTTTTATATATAAAAGAGAAAACTCCATAACATAATTGTATATGACATTATAAATTTCTAATGTTTTAACATTGGTTTATATGGATGCAGAATCTATTTGCAATTAGTAGAAATGACAGAATAATGTTTCAAGAAGGATGTTAGTAATGTTAAACAATTAAATACTTTTCTGTTAATCTGGTATACATATAAATTATGCGAATAGACAGTTTTAAAACAGTCTATGTCATAGATATATATATATATGAAAAAAGATATGAAATAAATGAATAATAAATATAACATTAAAATAAAATAAAATGAAATAAAATAAAAATAAAGATAATAATGAGAATAATAATAATATTAAAATATTACAAAATAGGTAATAAAATTAAAAATGAAAAAGTAATATATAATCATTCATGTATTGCTCATCATAGCATAGATTATTATTTATAAAATGAGTTAATAATGGCATAGTGTTTTACTCAATATTAATATTTATATATATATTTAGGTGTTACATCACAGAAAATTAAATTGAAGATTGAAATATCAATCTTCATAATAGATATTAAACAGCAATTTTTAGGGTATATAGGAGAAAAAGGTATGGATTCTAACAGGGATTCATAAGAATCAGAGTGAGGAAGAAATTGGCCCCACAGAAATATGTGGGAATCTAGATAAGAAATAGAAAAGGGGAATACAAGGGATATTGCCTGATTGTTAATGTGGCAGATCACGTGTAATTGGTAGGATTAAATACAGAGGCAGAAGATTGAGAATTTAAAATACAGAATTTAGTTCTACTTGTTCGTTTAAGCCATCTGGATATAAACTGTTCATCTGAAATATCCAGAATAGTTCTTGTCGACATAGGGACCTGAATCGGTCTCCCTTCCTAATGGTTGGGGGAATATGTTCCAGTCCCACAACTTTGAGAGAACTATCGTTGTCATCATGTTCATTTGTAAAATGTTTAGATACGCTATGTAGCATATTTCTTTTTAAGATATTCCTCCTGTGTTCCAGGAAGCTTTCTTTAAGGCTTCTAATAGTGCGTCCTATGTATCTTACATTTGCACAACTACATGATAGCATATAAATGATAAATTTAGTATCACAATTGATGAAGTATTTTATTTGTATATTTCTTTCATTATAGGCTGTATTAGTTTATTTTGTATTATGAGAGATATATTTGCATGTAATGCACCTCATTCTTCCGCATCTGAAACAGCCCTTCAGTTTTTCAGTTAACCATATCTCTGCTTTCTTCATATCTTGTTTGATAGGTTTTTGATAACTAGGAGCAAGAATGTTTTTAAGAGATTTATTTTTTCTGTAAATAATAATCGTTTTTTCAGGTAGAATATCTTTTAAGATAGTATCGTGTCTAAGAATAGAATAATTATTTTCTATAGTACATTTTATTTGAAAAAATGATTTATTATAAGTGGAAACAAATGCTAAATTGTTGTTATATTTATTGTGTTTAGGTGAATCTCCTTTATTCATTTATACTGTTATTTGTTTTGTTTGTAGAAAATTCTCTCTTTTCATTTTTTCTACCTCAGTTAAGGCTTTATTCAGTAATTGTTCTGGATAGCCTCATTCTAAAAAATCGTTACATAAAGATTTGGCTTGTATCTGAATAGAGTCGAGATTGGAACAATTGCGTCTGATACGCATCAACTGTCCCTTTGGGATATTCGTTTTCCACGGTAGTTAGTGTGAACTTTTAAAATGTAGATATTTATTGCTTGCTGTATCTTTACAATAGTTAGTAGTAATGATTTTGTTATTGCGGATTGTTAGGGTGAGATCTAGAAAGTATACTAGGTTCCAGTCAAATGTGTGAGTAAATGTGAGGTTATGGAAATTTTGATTAAGAGAAGTGACAAAAGATTGTGCACTAGTAGAATCCCCATCCCAAATAATAAAAAAATCATCAATGTAATGGCCATAGAGCACCAGAGACCCTCCGAGCTCACCTCTCCATACACGGGAGGACTCAAAGTCCCCCATGTATAGATTGGTTGAAACTCGGAGCGAATCTGGTCCCCATGGCCGTGACAACCACCTGTAAGAAAAATGTGTCAGTAAACAAAAAATAATTGTGAGTTAAAATGAAACGGATACTGTGAAGAAGGAAGTCTCGATGTTGGTCGGTTAAGGATTCATCATTAAAGAGATATTCACTGCATTAATCCCCAACTCATGGGGGATATGTGTATATAGCGCTTTCACATCAAGCGTGAGAAAGGCATATGTTTCTTTCCACTCTACTTCTCGTATTAGATTGAGAAAGTGGGTTGTATCTTTAAGGTGAGACCTCAGAGCCGGCCCTAGTCAAATGAGTGCCCTAGGCAAGATTTTGGGTGGTGCCCGCCTGCCCCGTGGGATTCTGAAAAGGGGTGCGGTCTCACGGAAGGGTCCCCTCACCCAGCACAGCATCAGCACCTACCCTCACCCATCATCACTGTCCCAGCAAAGCACCCCTCTCGCAGCAGTGAGCACCCCAGCCCTCTCCCAGTTCCAAACTTACTTTACTTAAGCGTATCCTGCTGAGCCGTCCGACTCAAGGTACAGCAAGATGCAGGCAGCGGACCCACTTTTCCCAGCTCAGGCTGGCAGGCCACAGCTACAGTGTGTGATGGTTGCTGGAGACGAAGCCCAGAGCTGTGAGGTGTGACTCACTACTCTGAGCTCCGCAAAGGCCCATGGTGCAGGAGCCCTCCCACAACCATTTACTTATAGTCCTCAATGAGCCTCTGCCCATGCGCAGAAGCTCAATCTGATTGTGTGATGCCCCAGAGCCCGCCTGGCGCTAACCACTAGCCGCCGTCCTGCTCTCTGTTTGCTGCTGCCAGGCTTGAACGGAGCTGTCAGGTGAGCTCCGATCGTGGACGTTGCGCAGCAGCAATAGCAGCTGCAAGAGTATCCGAGTTTCTGACCTGCCGGCAGCAGGTGCCCCGGCAGTGCCTGCACCAAACCTCCACCGGCCCTAGGCTAGCTTGGATGCCCCTAGGAATTCCAAATGCCCTAGGCATTTGCTTAGTTTGTCTAGGGCCGGCTCTGTGAGACCTTAACTGAGTAACATGGGGTTGGAGAAAAGAATCAACATAATAGGAAAGATTAGAGGTGAGAGAATTGATACTGGAAATTATAGGTCTCCCAAGGGGTGATGTTAGACTCTTGTGAATTTTGGGTAAATAATAATAAATGGGTGTGACAGGAAATGGGACTGACAGGAACCTATGTACATCTCTCGAGATAACACCCTTTGAAAGTGCTGTGTCTATGAATTTAGAGTATTCCATTGTATAGTCAATAGAAGGATCTTTGTCCAAAACATGATAGAATGTTTTATCGTGTAATTAGCGAAAGACTTCCTGAATGTAGTCTGTTTAAAACCACGATCCTTCCTCCCTTGTCTGCTTCTTTTATTACCAGTGTTTGATCTTTAGTTAGTTCTTGGAGTGCTTTTTTTTCCCATTTGGTCAAATTAGAGTTAGTACTTTTAGTTTTAGAACAAATTGATTTGAAGCTATCTAGCGTAGATTTATAGAAACATTCGATATTCGCACTTTTATTTCTTATAGGAAAGAATTCAGACTTCATTTTAAAATTCTGCTCTTTTTCTTTGATATTAAATGTTTTAGTTTCGCTGCAACTGTCATTGTTCTCATTTAACAGTTCTTCAAAAATAGACAATGTGTATGTGTCTTCATTATCTAAGGTGATTGGTATTTTGTCGGCTTCATTAGGGAACTTCTTTTTATTTGCAAAGTACCGTTGTCGACATAAATTGCGAATGTATCTATTGAGGTCTACGTACAGTATAGCTCAAATATATTTGGTTCAGACGAGGGGGAGAACTTTAGGCCCTTTTTGAGAAGTTTTAATTGATTTTCCGTTAGTTGTTTATCCGACAGATTGTAAATACATCTGTCATATCCAGTGGCTTTAGTAACTACCGGAGGATCTTCAGTAGAGGTCAGGCTGGATTGGTGTTAGGTTTGATGTGAGGGTCTCCAACGCGTTTTGGCACTGGTGCCTTCTTCATGGAGGTGTGAGAGGATCAGTGCTTCTGATGTTCTTATGTAGTGAACTTCCGGGGGTGGGGGGGTGGTCAGGTGACTCACGGGGTCAATGGTGTGTTTGAAAGGTAATGCGGTGCAGGTGTGTGTAGGGACTTGCTTAATGGTGATGCAATGCAGGTGTGTGCAGGGACTAGCTGGAGTGATAAATGTAATCAGATAGGGCCAATGGTGTGTTTGAAAGGTAATGCGGTGCAGGTGTGTGCAGGGACTTGCTGAATGGTGATGCGGTGCAGGTGTGTGCAGGAACTACCTGGAGTGATAAATGTAATCAGATTGGGCCAATGGCGTGTTTGAAAGGTGCTGGTGTGTGCAGGGATTTGCTGAATGGTGATGCAGTGCAGGTATGCAGGGACTAGCAGTAGTGGTAAGTGTAATCAGATTCAGTACTTGTGTGGTGGGTATGGAGTGTATGTGTTTAGTGTGTGTGGGACGGATAGATGGGTGTTGGTGCAGGGGGGGGTTGCAGGTAGAGGTGTGGTGGTCATGAGGGGTAATGACAGGTGGTGGATGTGCTGGTGGTAGTGTGGATAATTGGAATGAGGATTGCAGTAGGCGGACGGGGTGGTCAGTGTTAGGGGGTTGAGGTGCTGGTGCGGTTGCTGGAGGATTGGGTGCTGGTCGGCTCGTTAAGTGTGCTATGGTGAAGGGGACCATGATGATGTGGGTGTGTGTGGGGTCTATCGTGTGTCACTATGTGTGTGAGTGTAAGGGCTGATGATGGGTGTGATGGGTGTCTGTTCTGGACTCTGTCAGTTTGTGGTGGGAGAGTGGATATGATTATAGTAATGTTTGTGTGTCAATGTGGGGGTCGGGGGTTGGTGAGGTAAGAGGGGGTGGGGATGTGTGGGATGGGTGTGTTAGTGTGCAACAGTAAGTTGGGGGGGCGGGGTACGTGAAGATGTAATGGGCGATGTGTGGGGGGGGTAAGGTTGGTGTAGGTGTGGAGTTGGTGTTTAAGTGTTGTGGCTTGTTCGTGATAGTCCGTGAGTTTTGTGCAGTTGCATCTGATCCGCTTGAACTGTCCTGTGGGGATGTTGCTGAACCAGGAGGGGTGATGACCACTACTGGAAAGAATGTAACTGTTGACGTCCACTTTTTTTTGGAAAGTCTTCGTCTGTATCTGGTGACTTTCAATGTATATTTCTAGGTCTAAGAAGTTGATGGAGGATTGGCTGTAGTTGGTCGTGAATTTGAGGTTCCTGTCATTGTTGTTGATGTATTCAATGAAGTCAAGGAGTGTGTGTAGGGGACCCTTCAAGAAACAGAGGATGTCATCTATCTGGTCCATAGGACCAAATTCGCATCCCAGTCATGACCCCTCCATATGTGGGAGTCCTCCCAACTGCTCATGAACAGGTTAGCATAACTGGGCGTGAACCTTGTCCCCATGGCAGTGCCAGTCCTCTGCAGGTGGAAGTCCCCATCGAACCAAAAGTAATTGTGTGTAAGAATGTATTCAATGCCCTGGAGGATGAATGCGATCTGTTCTGGTTCCAGTGTGTCATTGTGATTGAGAAGGTGTTTGATGCTGTCGAGACCCTGTTCGTGATTGATGATCGTGTATAGGGATGTGACATCGCTGGTGACTAACCAGTGGTGGTGTCCTCGAGTATTTTAAGTATGTGTGTTGTGTCCTGTAAGTGTGAGCGTTTGCATTTGACGTATGGTTGAAGATAGTGGTCGATGTATTGTGATAGATTAGATGAGATGAAATTGATACCGGAAATGATGGGTCTACCTGGAGGGTGTGTCGTACTTTTGTGTATCTTGGGGAGATAATAGAATACAAGTATGACCAGGTTTGGGTTATGGATGAAGTTATATTCCTGCTTATTGAGGTTGCCTGTGTCTAAACCGGTCAGTAGTATGCGTTTGAGTGTTTGATTGAACTTGAGTGTCGGGTCAGAATTGTGTGTCTCATATGTGTCTCTGTCTTGAAGGATGCGGTGTGATTCTGAGATGTAGTTGGGTTTGACCAGGAGCACTATGCCTCCCCCCTTGTCTGCTGGTTTGATTATCAGATTTCTGTCCGATTTGAGATTGCTTTTTTCGTTAGTGGTGAGGTTTGGATTATGCCGTTTGTTAGGGGTATTGAGTTTGTTGATGTCCTCTGTTACCAGATGTTCGAAGGTGTGTATGAGGTGGCCTTTTAGGTGACTGGGGAAGAAGCTGGATGGGGGTTTGAGGTTGGTGTGTTTGTATTGGTTGTGTATGGGTTCTTTTGTGATGGGGTTGGACATGAAGTATTTTTTGAGGGTGAGTTTCCGGACGAATCTGTTTAAATCAAGGTAAGCTTCGAATTTGTTCAGAGGGTTATGTGGGGCGAATTTAAGTCCTTTGTTTAGTACGGAGATGTCATTCAGTGTGAGGGTGCGGCTACTTAGAGTGAAGATACCTGTACTGTTGGGTGATGTGGGATTGGTCAGTGTTTGGTGATTTGTTCGCCTCTGCATCCTCATCTTGTTGGTCTAGCTTGTGTTTTGGGCTTGTTGGGGTGTGTGTTAGGGTAGGTGGTAGGCAGGCACAGTTGCCTGCCTCCAGATCTAAAAAATGCTGTGACCATTGTTCGTCTGTGTGGATGGGTGTACATGGTGGTGGCAGTGGTGGTTGTGGTGGTCAGGTTGTGTCTTGTGTATTGTCTGTTTGTGTTACTGTTTGGTCTGGTTTCCCTCTGAGTTTGTTGACCCACCCTTGGTTGAGTGATTGTCTTGCTAGCTGTTCATAGTGTTCCAACTCGGATGGGTCTTCTATTTCGTGAATGCTAAATGATATGTTGCTGTCTGAGTCTTGTTTCTGGTCATTTGTGTCGTTATTTTTGTTATGTGTGTTTGATGGGTTCTTTGTGTTATGGATCTTGGACATGTATTGCTGGTACGCTAAGTCTAGTTTTTTGTATATCGGGATGCCTGGGGTGGTATGGTCAGTTGTGTGCTGGTGTTGTGATGTTGCTATTGTGTGTGTCTTTGTGGTGGTGAGACTGGAGGTTTTTTAGTTGTGATGTTTGTCTATGTTTGGCTTGTGAGCGTTGGGGCGGTGGTGGTTACCTGGTTTATCCCGTGTGATTTTTGCTATCTTTTTCTCGATTATGTCTTCCTCTGTTTTGTTTAGTTTGGTTTGTGTTAGTGTCACAAGGTTTTTAAATTCCTCTTCCCCTTTGTATGGATCCAGGTCTTTGTCAAGAGTGTTTATTTGGTTGTCTAAGAGGGCTAAGTCTGTTTTATGATGTCTGATGATTAAGTTGATCAATGATTTGGAGCAGCCATGAAGTATACTGTTCCATTCAGTCATGAACGTGGGATTATCGTGGCTATGTGTGGGTGTTTTTTGGATGACTAGGCCCTTCGGTATGAGGTTATTATTGAAGTACCATTGGAGTATGTGTGCATCCCACCATACTTTGGACTCCCTGGTGATGAGTCCTTCGAGTTGTAGGTATGTTGGGCAGAAGGTGTTGCTGTTATTTTGTAGCGTGGCTCGTTGGTCTAGTTCCTGTAAGAGGTGTTTGGCCCTATCTACGTGTGTGTCTCTGATGTTGAAAATGTCCATGTGTGGGTTTGTGTATGGTCCCCTTGTTGTGTTCCGTTATGTGGTTACTTATTGTGTTTTGGGGGGGGTGTTGGTGATTGTGTAGATTGTTGTTGGTCGTTGGTGCTGCAGTTCTGGGTACTGATAGAACATGTGAGGATGGGCAGTTGAACTGCACTCTCGTTGACCAGGGGGTGGTGTGTTGTGGTTTCGGGGTGCTGCACCTTAATGTGGGAGTACCTATCCCGCACTGAATACGTGTGGGGGTAGGTGGGGTAAGGTGCACTCTCCCTGCTAGTGGTGATGACTTGTTTGTGTTTGTGAGTGGTGTAAATTGGAATGTTTCTTCTGGTGGTGGTTGTGTTTTGGGGGTGAGAAAGAGGGTGTGATTGGGTTTGGAGTGTAGTATGGAGTAATGTGAAAAGGGGAATGAGATAAGGTCAAAATGAGTCCAGCGAGACACAGTGGTTTGGGGCAAAATCTTTTATTGAGTAGTCACCCATGGTGCTCTGTTGAGATCCCGGGCAGGTGGGTGGGGTTCAGTGATGAGTGGTGATGAGACTGGGGAGGTAGATGGACCCTTTCAGGGGGCTCCTTCCCCTGCGGTTCAGTGACCTTGCACATCACCCCTGCTGGACCTATGGTCGACAGTCTATGAAGTCTCAGGGGGTGGGGCGATGTGCAGAGTGGGTTGGAACACCTGTGCGGCGTCCCACGTGTAGGTGCGAGTCTTGGCAGTACTTACCTACCAGTAGGTTTTTGTTATGGTGATGTAAGTCGACGTTGCGGCCGTGTCAGATAGGTTGGAAGCTGCAGGTTTGTTGGTGAGCTGGGTCAGCGTGTTGCTGGTGTGCCACAAGTGCAGAGCTGTTCTGATTGGTCTGCGGAGGTCAGCGACTGGAGTGTGCAGCTGAGGTTGGCTCTTGGTCGTGCCGCTGGTGGTGCGGAGCCAGAGGTGTGGATGGGTGAGCCGCTGGGAGGCTGGGTTGCAGTGTGTGCACTGGGACCACCCCTGGGAAGGGGGGGTGGTCTGCCTGGGATAATGATTGGAAAAAAGCCGGGGGGAGGGGGGATATGGAAGGTGTGACCTTGATGGAGCTGGTCACTGGCGATGTTGGCTGTGCGGACTTGCGGCCGGATGTGCGGGGTGCTCTCTGCACTGACGGTCCCTTGTGGAAATGGGGATCGACGGTGGAGACAACCCTGGCCAGGAGTCAGTTGTTGAGCATGCCTGGGAGGGGGGGGGAGGAAGAGAGGCTAGACCGGGGTGGAGCCGGTCACTGGAGGTGTGAGCGATGCGGATCAGCAGGCGGGTGTGCTGAGAGCTTTCTGCACAGGCGGTCCCTGGTGGGGATGGGGATCTTCAGTGGAGGTCAGCCTGGATTGGTGTTGAGTTTGATGTGAGGGTCTCCAACACATTTCAGAACTGGTGCCTTCTTCAAGGAGGTGTGAGAGGATCAGTGCTTCTGAGGTTCTTATGTAGTGCACTTCCGGGGGTGGGGGTGTGGTCATGTTTCTCACGGGGTCAATGGTGTGTTTGAAAGGTAATGTTGTGCAGGTGTGTGTAGGGACTTGCTGAATGGTGATGCGGTGCAGGTAACAATAAGTAACCACATAACGGAACACAATGGGACCATACACAAACCCACACATGGGCATTTTCAACATCAGAGAAACACGCATAGATAGGGCCAAACACCTCTTACAGGAACTAGACCAACGAGCCACGCTACAAAATAACATCAACATCTTCTGCCAAACATACCTACAACTCGAAAAACTCATCACCAGGGAGTCCAAAGTATGGTGGGATGCACACATACTCCAATGGTACTTCAATAATAACCTCATACCGAAGGGCCTAGTCATCCAAAAAACACCCACACATAGCCACGATAATCCCACGTTCATGACTGAATGGAACAGTATACTTCATGACTGCTCCAAATCATTGATCAACTTACTCATCAGACATCATAAAATAGACCTAGCCCTCTTAGACAACCAAATAAACATTCTTGACAAAGACCTGGATCCATACAAAGGGGAAGAGGAATTTAAAAACCTCATGACACTAACACGAACCAAACTAAACAAAACAGAGGAAGCCATAATCAAGAAAAAGATAGCTAAAATCACACTGGATAAACAAGGTAGCCACCAATGCGCCAACACTCACAAGCCAAGCATAGACAAACATCACAACTACATAACCTCCAGTCTCACCACCACAAAGACACAGACTTACACCGTACTAACATCACACCACCAGCACACAACCTACCATACCACCCCAGGCACCCCGATATACAAAAAACTAGACTTAACGTACCAGCAATACATGTCTAAGATCCACAACACAAAGAACCCATCAAACACACATAACAAAGATAATGACACAAACGACCAGGAACAAGACTCAGACTGCAACACATCATTTAGCATTCATGAAATAGAAGACCCATCCGATTCGGAACACTACGAACAGCTAGCAAGACAATCACTCAACCAAGGGTGGGTCAAAACACTCAGAGGGACACCAGACCAAACAGTAACACAAACAGACAATACACAACCCGACCACCACAACCACCCACACCCACACCCACAACCCGACCACCACACCCACATCATCATGGTCCCCTTCACCATAGCACACTTAACGAGCCGACCAGCACCCAATCCCCCAGCAACCGCACCAGTACCTCAACCCCCTAACACTGACCACCCCGTCCGCCTACTGCAATCCTCATTCCCATTGTCCACACTACCACTAGCACAACCACCACCTGTCATACCCCTCATGACCACCACACCACGCCTCTACCTGCAACCCCACCCCGCACCAACACCCATCTATGCGTCCCACACACACTAAACACATACACTCCATACCCACCCACACGAGTACTGAATCTGATTACACTTACCACTCCTGCTAGTCCCTGCACACACCTGCACCGCATCACCATTCAGCAAATCCCTGCACACACCTGCACTGCATTACCTTTCAAACAGACCATTGGCTTAATCTGAGTACACTTATTACGCCAGCTAGTCCCTGCACACACATGCACCGCATCACCATTCAGCAAGTCCCTGCAACACACCTGCACCGCATTACCTTTCAAACACACCATTGGCCCAATCTGATTACACTTATCACTCCAGGTAGTTCCTGCACACACCTGCACCGCATCACCATTCAGCAAATCACTGCACACACCTGCACTGCATTACCTTTCAAACACACCATTGGCCCAATCTGATTACATTTATCACTCCAGCTAGTCCCTGCACACACCTGCACTGCATCACCATTCAGCAAGTCCTTACACACACCTGCACCGCATTCCCTTTCAAACACGCCATTGACCCCGGGAGTCACCTGACCACACCCCCACACCAGGAAGTGCACTACATAAGAACCTCAGAAGCATTGATCCTTTCACACCTTCACACCTCCTTGAAGAAGGCACCAGTGCTGAAATGCGTTGGAGACCCTCACATCAAACCTAACACCAGGCTGACCTCCACTGAAGATCCCATCCCCACCTGGGACCGCCAGTGCAGAAAGCTCTTAGCCCACCCACCCGTTGATCCGCACCGCTCACACCTCCAGTGACCGGCTCCACCCCGGTCCAGCCTCTCTTCCTCCCCCTCCCTCCCAGGCATGCTCAACAACTGACTCCTGGCCAGGGTTGTCTCCACCGTCGATCCCCACTTCCACAAGGGACCGTCAGTGCAGAGAGCACCCCGCACATCCGGCCGCAAGTCCGCACAGCCAACATCGCCAGTCACCAGCTCCATCAAGGTCACACCTTCCATATCCCTCCCTTCCCCCCGGCTTTTTACCAATCATTATCCTGGGCAGATCACCCCCCCTTCCCAGGGGTGGTCCCAACGCACACGCTGCAATCCATCCGCCCTGCGGCTCACCCATCAACACCTCTGGCTCCGCACCACCAGCGGCACGACCAGGAGCCAACCTCAGCTGCACACTCCGGTTGCTGACCTCCGCAGACCAATCAGAACAGCCGTGCACTTATAGCACACCAGAAACACGCTGACCCAGCTCACCAACAAACCTGCAGCTTCCAACCTACCTGCAACGGCCACAATGTCGACTTACATCACCATAACAAAAACCTACCGGTAGGTAAGTGATGCCAAGACTCGCACCTACACACAGGACGCTGCACAGGTGTTCCAACCCACTCTGCATATCCCCCATCCCCCTGAGACTTCCTAGACTGTCGACCATAGGTCCAGCAGGGGTGGCGTGCAAGGTCACTGAACCGCACGGGAAGGAGCCCCCTGAAAGGATCCACCTACCTCCCCAGTCTCATCACCGAACCCCACCCACCTGCCTGGGATCTCAACAGAGCAGCACTCAATAAAAGATTTCTACTTCAGTGTCCATAGGGGGTCCACAGGGTTGACCTTGGGGTATAGCTGGATCTGGATCCATGGGCACCACGCAGTTAAAGCTTTGCTGCTCCCAGGATGCACTTGGGTCCGTCCTCCTCTATACCCCGCCCCGGCCACAGGCACCTCAGTTTTAGTTGGTGCCCGGCCGGAGTCGGGTCACCCTGCGCAGTGGGGCTGCATAAGCAGCCCCTAAGCTTTATTCTTTATTTTATTTTTTTTTAAAAAAAGAAGATTTTATTATTTTATTTTTACTGTCTTCAGAGCGGCAGCTTATGCGGGTTTGCTGGTATACGTGCAAACCCCCATGGTGCCGCAGCAGTCGATGGTACCTTTTCAGGGGTATCCTCAGGCAGTACCCCCGCCTTGGGTGGACGTCCTCTCCAGCTCTGTTCAGAGTCTGGCGGCTTCGTCATCGGCTTTTCAACATATGTTGCACAGTGATTTGCCCCCACGGGTGTCCAAGCGTTCCGTTCCGGCTTCACTGGCGGCTCAGTTCACGGACACGGACGTGTCTTCGGATGACGGGGAGATCCATGAAGACTCTGACTCGGATGCCAGGGCCCAGGAGATGGAGGCTAAGTCTTCCAGTAATGTGCCGGCATTGGTTAGGGCGGTGCGGGCCATCCTTCACATTGAGGAGGATGTGCCCGCCCCCAGGTCAAAATACCCAAATTTTAAAAAGGCCAAGGTAGCTTCGACGGTTTTTCCCCTGTCCGATCAATTGACGGATCATATGGCAGGGGCCTGGCAGTTGCCCAGCAAGAGGTTCCAACCGCAGAAGCGGTTGGCTTCGAACTATCCGTTTCCGGAGGCTCATTGCAGGAAGTGGGAAACTCCTCCAGCGGTGGATTCCCACGTTACCCGCTTAATTAAAAGCGCTACGCTGCCTTTGCCGTCGATCTCCTCTCTGAAGGATCCCACGGACAGGAAGGTGGAGACTTGTTTGAAGTCTATCTACTCTCTCTCGGGGGCGGTGGCCCGTCCGTCCATGGCCATCTCTTGGGTGGCTAAGGCCATCGAGAGCTGGGCCAATGCTTTGGAGGATACATTTCCGGAAGATGCTCCGGAGAGCCAGAGAGCGTTGATTGGTCAAATGAGGGATGCGGCTTCCTACATTGGGGAAGCATCGTTAGACGCAAGCCTGCTAACCTCTCGGGTGTCGGCTGCAGCTGTGTCGGCGCGTCAGTCCTTGTGGCTGAGGTCTTGGAGAGCTGACGCTGACTCCAAAAAGGGACTGGAGGCCTTACCTTTTAATGGGGAGTTGCTTTTTGGTCCAGACTTGGACAAAATTGTGGACACTCTGGCTAAGTCTAAATCAGCCTTCCTCCCTTCGGCTTCTGCTCCTACCAAGGTACGGAGCTCTGCTTTTCGGTCCTTTTGGGTTCAGGGCAAGGCAAAAGGTCAGTCCTTCCCGAGGCAGTCGACGACCAAGGCCGCTTCTAAGCCCAAGAAGCAGCCCTGGAGTGCCAGGCGCCCTTCTTCCAAGCAGGAAGATAAACCTTCTGTCTGATGGGACGGGCCTCCCTCTGGGGGACCCCAGAGTGGGAGGCCGACTTCTTCTACTTGCCCAGTGCTGGCACAATACCACCACGGATGCCTGGGTTCGAGAAGTGGTCTCCCAGGGGTACGCCCTGTCTTTTCGGCACAGACCGCCCCACCAGTTTTTCTGCACGAGTCCTTCTCAGGATACGACCAAGTCTTTACAGATTCAGGAAGCTATAGAGTCCTTGCTGACAGCAGGGGTCATTGTTCCCGTTCCTCAATTACAACGAGGGACGGGGTTCTATTCTTCTCTGTTTCTGGTGCGGAAACCCAATGGTTCTCATCGCCCTATCCTCAACTTGAAGTCTCTGAACAAATTCCTCAGAGTTCCCAAGTTCAGGATGGAAACGTTACGTTCCATCATTCTGGCGATGGAACCGGGGGATTACATGGTGTCCCTGGATATCCTGGACGCCTACCTCCATGTTCCGATAGCACCTTCGCACCAGCGGTATCTGAGGTTCGCTATCCTTCAACACCATTACCAGTTCCGGGCGCTACCCTTTGGTCTCTCCACGGCACCGAGGGTGTTCACGAAGATTATGGCGGTCATGGCCGCACATCTTCGGAACCAGAATGTATGGCTACTACCGTATCTGGACGACCTCCTGTTGCTGGCGAGTTCCCCGGAGGTACTGCTTCATCATCTCCACTTGACGGTCGCTTGCCTGCAAGCGCACGGGTGGCTGATAAATTGGAAAAAGTCCTCCCTGATTCCATCTCAGCGGATGGTTCATTTGGGAGCCCTGCTGGATTCTCGGCAGCAAAGGATCTTCCTGACCCCGGAGAAGGTCTCCTCCCTGCAGCTGAGGATACACAGTTGCCTGAGCAGTTGCCACCTGTCGGTCCATTCGGCTATGAGGGTTTTGGGCTCCATGGTGTCAACATTCGACATGGTAGAATTTGCCCAGTTCCATTCCCGGCCTCTGCAGGGGCTGATTCTATCGGAATGGAACGGGTTACCTCACCGGATCCGCTCTCAGTTGCTGGTGTTGTCCCCGAAGGTTCGACAGTCTTTGGCTTGGTGGCTTCAGACAGCTCATCGAGGTCGAGGGGCGTCCCTTTTGGATCCCGGACTGGGTCCTGCTCATGACGGATGCCAGTCTTCGGGGTTGGGGGGCAGTGACCGGCTCGTTGTCACTTCAGGGTCGTTGGTCTGCGGAAGAAGATCTTCTTCCCATCAACATTCTGGAACTGCGGGCGGTTTATCGGGCCCTGCAGTCGTCCGGTCCCGCTCTTTACGGACGGCCGGTTCAGGTGCAGTCCGACAACGCCACCACGGTGGCGTATATCAACCACCAAGGAGGAACTCGAAGTCGGGCAGCAATGTCGGAGGTGTCTCGCATCCTTGCTTGGGCGGAGTGTCACATTCCAGCGATCTCGGCAGTCTTCATTCCCGGAGTCCTCAATTGGGAGGCGGACTTCCTCAGCCGTCACGACGTGCATCCCGGGGAATGGTCGCTTCACCCAGAGGTGTTTCAGCTACTCGTGGACAGGTGGGGGCTGCCGGAGCTGGACTTGATGGCCTCCCGTCACAATCACAAGTTGCCCGTTTACGGGTCAAGGACAAGAGATGCAGGCGCCAGTCTGGTAGATGCGCTGTCGGTGAAATGGACGTTTCACCTGGCGTATCTGTTTCCTCCGATATCCTTACTTCCTCGGGTTCTGCGGAAATTCAAGCAGGACGGCGGCACGCTCATGCTGGTTGCTCCGGCGTGGCCCAGACGTCCTTGGTACTCCGATCTGAGGTGTCTCTCCATCGACGCTCCGTACCTTCTTCCTCAGCGTCGGGATCTGTTGTCTCAAGGGCCCTGCCTTTACCCGGATCTGGGTCGGCTGTCTTTGATGGCGTGGCTCTTGAGACAGCCGTCTTGAGGTCATGGGGTTTCTCCAGTTCAGTCATTGGTACCATGCTTAGGGCACGCAAGCCTGCCTCCGCACGGATTTACCACAGGGTGTGGCGCACTTACTTTCAGTGGTGTGAATCCAGAAACTATGATCCTCAGGTGTTCCGGGTTTCCAGAATCTTGGAGTTCCTTCAATCAGGTTTGGACCTCGGCTTACGCCTGGCCTCTCTGAAGGTTCATGTGTCTGCATTGTCCGTGTGGTTTCAGCGACGGATTGCTACACTACCGGATGTTCACACCTTTTTCCAGGGTGTTCTCAGGATACAGCCTCCCTTCGTGCCTCCTGTGGCTCCTTGGGACTTGGCGGTGGTGCTACGGGTCTTGCAGGGTCATCTTTTTGAGCCTCTTGAGGTGGTGGACCTCAAGTGGCTGACGTTCAAGACCGTTTTTCTCCTAGCAATTGCTTCTGCCAGGAGGGTGTCAGAGTTGGGGGCGCTTTCCTGTTGCCCTCCTTTTCTGATTTTTCATCAGGACAGAGCGGTGCTCCGCACTCGTCCTGAGTTTTTGCCCAAAGTGGTCTCGAAGTTCCACATTAATCAGGAACTTGTTGTGCCAGCTTTTCAGTCGCCTGATCTTTCAGCTGGTGAGGCTTCCTTAGATGTAGTCCGGGCACTTAGAATCTATGTGGATCGGACTGCTTCGGTTAGGAAGTCGGATTCTTTGTTTGTCCTCTTCGGTTTTCACAAGAGGGGTTGGCCTGCCAACAAGCAAACGTTAGCCCGTTGGCTTCGTTCCGTTATTTGTGAGGCTTATGCACAGGGGGGTTTACCTGTGCCAGCCTCTGTTAAGGCTCATTCCACTCGTTCTGTGGGTCCCTCTTGGGCTGCTAGACGTGGCGCCTCCGCTGTTCAGCTGTGTAAGGCGGCCACTTGGTCTTCAATTCAAAAGTTTTTGAGGTTCTATGCGTTTGACACCTTCGCCTCTCAGGATGCATCCTTCGGGCGCCGGGTACTCCTTTCAGCACAGGAGCGTCCCCGCCCTTAGTTGAACTGCTTTGGGACATCCCCAAGGTCAACCCTGTGGACCCCCTATGGACCCTGAAGTAGAAAACAAGAGATATGGTAAGAACTTACCTTTGTTATCTCTGTTTCTACGAAGTCCATAGGGTCCACAGGGCGCCCGCCCTGACGCACCTGGCTTCAAATGGGCTGTGTGGCTGGTCACCGGTTTTCCGTCTCCCATTTCTGTGAGTATGGTTTCTTGTGTGTTCCAGTCTTCCTTCTCTCTGTTTAGTCTCCTCCTCCGGCCTTAGCTGCTTACCAACTGAGGTGCCTGTGGCCGGGGCGGGGTATAGAGGAGGACGGACCCAAGTGCATCCTGGGAGCAGCAAAGCTTTAACTGCGTGGTGCCCATGGATCAAGATCCAGCTATACCCCAAGGTCAACCTTGTGGACCCTATGGACTTCGTAGAAACAGAGATAACAAAGGTAAGTTCTTACCATATCTCTTGTTTTTGCCCCAAACCACTGTGTCTCGCTGGACTCATTTTGACCTTATCTCATTCCCCTTTTCACATTACTCCATACTACACTCCATACCCAATCACACCCTCCTTCTCACCCCCAAAACACAACGACCACCAATAGAAACGTTTCTGCGGAAAAGTATCGCCGGTGACGTCATTTCGCCATACGAAAAGTTTCCTCTGTATTCAAATCCAAAGCTTTTTTGCCGGTGCGGAAACTCAATGCAATGGGACCTGCAATTAATTGTCGCCTATGAATAAGTGTTGAAAAAAGTGCAGAATTGGGGTTTTGGGGTGCAAAGCTGCGGGAAAACCCCTGTATCCGTGGGACAGTCCCCCAAAGGTAAACTGCGTTAAAAAAAGCTTAAAAAAGTCCCAAAAAAGTACTTTGTTTTGTGGGTGAAAAAGTGGAAAGTTGGGGTACAAACTGAAAAACTAGCGGAATAGACTCCAGGGGGGTCCCCAAGGATGCCCCAGGTGTTTTTAAGTTTGCAGGAGCTTGTGGCAGGTGGATTTTTTACGATTTTTATAACTTCACTTTACCAACTTAAAAATATGCTAGCACCTATTTTCAGGTACACCAATTTTGCTGGGACTACTTATTTTCTTTAAAAAAACCCTGCAAAATGCTATTCTTCACCACTTCTGCAAAGGCGCTAAATAGCAGCTATTGAGACCATTTAAGTACCCCAAATACCTTCAACAGGCCTATTCGGGGGTAACTAGAGTGAACCCCAATGTCAGTGCTGCTTTTGGGGGGTGTCATGCTGAATTCCCCAAATCTGACAGCACTTTTCACATATTACAGTTTCGCCGCTCCCGTTTTCGCCGATTTCTAATTGAATACGGCAAAAAGCGGGCACGTGCGCGACACTTTTCCGCATTGAAAACCAGCGAAGTGGTCGAAAAGTACTGCATGCGAAAAGTACGGGACTTTTCACCTGGAATTGAATATGGCCCTATGTGTTAATTTACATGAACAAACCAGTTGTGCCAAAGTTGGCAGTACACTTAGCCCAGAAGCATGGCCACTGGCAGAATTTATTGGGGATTTTTTTTTCCGGACCTCAGCAGGCTCAGAAAAAAAAATCCTGATAATTAGCCTGTTTTCGGGAAGCTGGCAGGCAAAACACATAGGGCCTGATTCAGAGCCACTCGTAATCGGCAGCTCGTTCGCTCCAAGCGATGTTTGCCCAACTGCGCATGCGTACGGATCGTTATACGCATGCGCGAACCAGTCAGTGCGGCCGAACACATGCTTGCAAAATAGCAAATGCCTGCTAATTTGAGTGACAAGATGAGGCGTATTTGGGTGGTAACAGGGGAAGGAGCTTGAAAACGGGGAGTGGAGATCCGATCGCAGGCGTGCTTAAAGGTCAAAATGGGCGTTTTATGGGTGTGCATATTTAAAACAGCAGCGTCATTGACCACGTCACTGGGTTATTTTTTAGCCAGAACTGCTCGCAAAATTGTGGTAGCAAAAACCAACCACAAGAATAGCGAGCAGCTCATTCCCTGTTCGATGTAATCGATTAATCTAATAAATAGCGGACATGACGTAGGATGCAAGCGGCCAGGGGGCGTAGTTTCCCAAAAAACGACCGCAAGTTTTGTTCGCTCGTTCAGACCTAGAGGCGTGAACAGACCGCAAACAGCGAACGGTTCATTTGAATAGCCACCCCTATTTTCAGGACGAGCGAGCGCTAATTGCGTCCGGCTCTGAATCAGGCCCATAGGTCTATAACTTATCACAGATTCTATGTGTTTGAGTTTAGAAAATTTTGAGAGTTTAGTAGCAAACTCACATTGGTCGAGTTTTATCTTCAAAATGGGAAAAAATCTGGATGAGAGTTTAAACCGTGAGAGTTTTTTGAGTCTAAAGAGTTTGCATGTTCTAGGATTTTATTACATTGAGCAAATTTAAAAAGTGTGAGAATTTACTGCTAAACTCTCACATTTTCTAAACTCTCACCCTATTACATTTGGCCCTATGTATTTTCACCTAAAAACAGATAATTTTTCAGGTGCAAGAAATGGGCACTAATTGAATTGCCTGAAGCATAAAATTCTAAAAAGTCCGGTTTTGCGCCCTTGAAAAATTATAGGGACTAATTGAATTCCCCCCTATATGTGTTGAGGACGCATTTGTGGGGCACTCTTACATTTTACACTGTTAAGATAAAATATAACTTTTATTATGAATATAATAAAATAAGTAGGAGAATAAATTAGTGAATTTTACTGGCTGAAATTCATAATACAGTAATGAAAATATATATTTTTCCTAAGGGACTCACAATTCTAAATATCCATCAGCACACATGAGACAGGACCTCCTGCAATGTCCTTTGCTACCAGGACCTCAGTTCTTTTTGTGTGCTGACTGTAGAAGCACCGTCCAGAACCTACCCCCAGTGCTCTCATCTGCCAGATAATGCTGAGATACACAGCATAAAATCAGAAACTGGGGGACCCATAGATATGGTCTCTTTACTTACCCTTTTGTAGCGCACCAGTAGCGCACACAGGGGGTTCCTGAGTACCCAGAAACCCCCCATGACAGACTCGATGTTCTTAAGCCCCGCTCCCTCACAGCTGTGATTCGCTGGTCAGTAGGGAGGTGGTGGAGCCAATATGATGCGATTCCATTAGCATCGTGTCATTTGGCCCCGCCCCCTCCCGATTGACTCACAAATCATGGCATTTTGCAGTGAGCGGGAGGGACCTAACTTCATGGTGCATGCTTGCCATGTCCGGTCCCCATCAGATCATATGTGTTGTTTATATGTGTTTGTGTGTAATGTATGTGTGACATATGTGTGTTTATATCTATGTGTATGTGTGTATATAAGTATATGTTTGTGTAATATATATATATATATATATATATAATTATTTATATTTATGGAAATTCCCCATGATAATCCTGCGTTTGTTCCTGCACAATATGTACTGTCTTCAGTACAAGATTATAGAAATGTAACCATCTTGTTATGCTAGTTAAGATGTGCGACCTTTACTGTGGGTGTACTTTTTAAAGGTCCCTTGCTGCAGTTATAAATAACCGAGGTTTGCATAGAACAGAGGGCATATAAACCTCTAGACAGGGATGGATGGGGTTATTAAAGTGAAAGGAGGGGTAATTTAGGATTGACAGTTGTTAAGTCACAGGGATAGGTTGTTTGTTGTGGGGAGTGGTTACTGGGCTTATGGGTAATATCTGTAGGATATTCTTCCTCTTTGATTCTGACCTCCCACCCTCCCTTCCCTATTGTGTCTTGTGTCGGCTTTATTTCATGGCAGTGAAAGACTGGCAATCTGTAAAGCATCCATATTGCTGCAGTAGGAGTGGTGCACACCCCTTCATGCATGGGTTAGACTGATTTCACCCTACTGGGGTCAGCAGCGCCTCTCATCCGGGTGGGCCGAAATGGTGCATTGGTATGGGTGTTGGATACCGCCTCACTTGATAGAAAGGGAGAGTTGGCCCTTGCAAGTATTTTATATTGGCATGGGTGTCTTACTTGCTATAAAGGGAGAGTGGCCCTTGCAAGTGTTTTATATTTCACTTAATATTAATTGAGAATGGTTGGCCCTGGTAAGTTGTGGACATCTTTTGCCTTAGTCAAGCTGGCACCGGTGGTTTGCCGTTCTTTCCTCTGCCACCAAACTCATTATTGTAAATGAATAAAGCTGACCTATTATTTTTGAACGGCATTAGCTTGGTCTGTGTCTTATTTTTTGAGAAATTATGGTTTGAAAGAACTTATGGTTAAATCCATCATCTGACAATAGAGAGTTTAATAAACCATATACTATAGTGAGAGATATACTAAGCCTTGGAGAGAAATAAAGTGGAGAGAGATAAAGTACCAACCAGTAAGCTCCTGTCATTTTTCAAACACAGCCTGCAACATGACAGTTAGGAGCTGATTGGTTTGTACTTTATCTCTCTCCACTTTATCTCTCTCCAAGGCTTAGCACATCTCCCCTTTAGAATATGTTTTGACACTTGCAGGTATAAGTGTTAATGACCGTTACAGCACTCTGACCTTTATCTCTGGAGTATGCTTTACTGGTATTATTGAGAGAATATTTTTGCATATACTGAACCTATGTCTAGTATATGAATATACAAATAATTGAACCATCTTCTTATGCTAGTTAAGATGTGCACCCACAACATTACCAAATGAATTTTTTATATATGAAAACCTTGAGTCCGTAAGCAGCATTTACTACTCATATTTGTATGTTTAAACCATTAGGTGTTTTTTACAGATCACCTGTAAAAAGTTTATTAATGGAGACCTTTACTTTGTGTGTGTACTTTTGAAGGTCCCCTGCAGCTGTTATATGAACCATATACTCACTTGGACTATCTTGAGACACTTGCAGGTTAAGTGTTAATGACCTTTACTCTGACCATTATCTTTAGAGTATGCTCTGCTGGTATTATTAAGAGAAACTATTAAATGATAGAAAAACCACCTGTGTGAGTGTACCTATGAGTGACATGTCTTTGAGAGCGACGGCAGAGCGAACGCACGCTGGTCTGAAGATGCCCACTTTTCTTCCTTAACACACGTCATCTTCAGGAAGTGCATAATTAATCATGACCATCGTGAGCCATCGGAGCTGCTCGCAGCCCTTGAGGTCGACCCTACCCCAATGCAAGCACTGCAATCACTGCAGGCTGAAATACAAGCAAGTGACGTGTACAATGATGCTTCTTTGCTAATTATGCACACCCATAAGATGCCGTTTTGACACCCAGACATGCCTGCGTTCGCAGAACCACTCCAAATTCACATGCACCTTCCCCTGTTACCACCCACAAACAGCGCTATCTGTCACTCAAAATAGCGTCCAGTTTGTGTACTACGAGTGCACGATTTCCGGACACAGTGACTGGTTCGCGCATGCGTACTTTGACGCATGCGCAAATGTGCGATAATCGCCCATAGCGTGCATCCGCGGCTTAGCGTATTGGTCTGAATCAGGCCCTAAGTACCAACACACTATAATTGATGTGATTATATCCAATATATAATGATCAATTATTTTGCCTCTACTTTTTTAACCCAAGTCAGAACTGTGATTTCAAATACAATTGGATACTTAGAATTGTGACTCCCTTAGTAAAAATATATATTTGCTTTAAAATTACATTTTGTAAAAATCTCCATACCCAAAAATGTGCATCTTATCTGCATCCTGAACGCATTTCCCCGACCTATAATGGGAAAATCAAACCGTTTGTATTTACTAGGCTCAGATAGTTTATAATTAATCTTCTGTGGGTACTCACCAGCCAAAGCTCATTATGTGTGTGTCAGACCCTTGCAATGCTGAGTACTCAGGAGAAAGAATCACCACAAACATCAGTCTCGGTTTCAAGATTCCCTCTGACTATATTTGCGTGTTGTACAATAATAAACACAATGTTCTCACTTTGCAACATATCAAAATATTCACATTATATCTTAATACAGTAGTCATTGTTAGTATTCATTACATTTTTAACTATATACGAAGGAGTGACCTGTTAGAGAGACAAGGACAAAAGGGCAGTAAGAATACAGTCTTATTCATAACACAATCTGATGTGAAACCATCTGAATGTTTATACATTTTCAAGGTTCTTCAACTCAAAGCTCAACAGAAATCAGTCTCTGTAATATTTTGCAATTCAAAGCTTATGAATAACTTTGCATGCTCAGATCATCCATCTTGTTACAAAATGGAGTCTTATGTGGATAGCTTAATAACAGATTTATCATTTTCCCATCTTTTTATTCAGAACTCATACTGCTATACTTAACAGGTGCGTATACATATAGGCTCCATCTACAGGAACCCATACATAGGATCACCCCCCTCTCCTTGGGAGCATTGACCCATCCCCTGCTAGGGCAAGTCCACGGTCCTCAGTCTCTAATTGTCTTTATCTTGTCCATCTTATCATGAATATTCAGGGAAATGATGATAGTCTTGCATTGTCCACATATTTGCTTGTCATCCTCAATGAGGCGGGTTCCACAAATGGTACAGCTTGGAATGTTGTCTTAGGCATAGATGTTGTCATAAACTTCAGTTATCATCAAGGCATTTAGTGTAGTCTCCTTGGAGAAACAACAATCAAGTGTAAGTAACTTCTTAACCAGGAAAATAACAAGTTTTATAGCAATATAAATGATTACAAACAAAGCTAAACCTTTATCAATAATTGAAATAATTCCTGATATCTATCTACTAAATTCATTAAAACATTTTATTAGGTTTAATTAGGAAAACCATTCATTATCATCAAGATCATTCTCTGGATTACGATGTGCTTTCCTGGACTGGTCTTTCAGTTCCTTAATTTTCTTCATGTGTCCATGTATCAGGTCAGAAAAGTTATCAGATTTATACATTACAGCAGGCTAGTCTCACTTTAAGACACATACCTTATCAAGCAGCTGTAAGGTACTCAATTATCAGTCTAAACTGTTCAATAACCTTTACTCTAAGTTGCAGTTCATTAGTGATCATCTTAAGTACATCAAATATTTCATTTGTAACACTATCAAACAATTTGGCTAAAGCTTCTATATGGTGAACTTACTATACACTGAGTTTAGATATTGCTACTGCTTCATCTCTTGATATACCACTATATATGTAGTTACTCAGCTTAATACTTGTGATAAAAACTAAAAGTTTTAAAGCTAAAAGTAAACTTATAACAAAGCAAAGCAAAATATACATTTCAACAAGCCTCTGTCTGGCTTGGTGCCTAGGAACATGTATTTATTCATAATATCAAATTACTCCAACTCCCCTTGGATGAAGACTTTGCAATAGGAGGCATATATTCAGATGTCCTTATCGTGAAGTTTCACTGAATAAATGTACTCATAAGGATTTGGAATAAACTTTCAAATCTGGGCTCAATAGCCTTCCTGGTATATTTCCAAATTATCATCCAATTTAATGGTTGTAAACAGTGGATACCCGTATCAAGATAAAGGACTGGAATAGTACATCATATCTGCAGTTGACCTTAATCATGATTTTCTTAACACACTGGAGAAAATAATTTTTTTAATTACCTTGGCCACTGTCTTTGCATCTGCCCTCCAACACGCCAATGATTCCTGCTTTATTAGTTCAACACAATCATGATCAGGAAAAGAAAAAGTTTGTATATTTTCAGTGTCCTCCTTGTCGCTCTCACTATTTACTGCTATTTTATCACTATTCTCTCCCATCCTGCGAAAGCAGGATTCAACCATTGTACATTCTCTAAAAGTGACATTACTTGTACAACAAAGTTACTTCGTATTTCATAATCCTAACAACAGATAAATGTTTTCTTTAAGCTCTGCTCAGGATTTTATAAATTGTTTGTGATACTATATGGGTTAAGGGGTGTCCTAATACTATGTCAGCACTTAACAGTGTCTAGGTGACAAGATTTTCCATGTGATTGTTCAAGGACCCCCTGAACATGTGAGTTAGACTTATAACAAAACAGTATGAACGACTTACTATAATCGGGTAAATCCAATGCTGATGCATTAATAATATCTTGTTTTACAACATGATAAACTTCAATTTATTCATATGTTAATGCAAGGGGATCCTGTTGTATCAATCCCTTATTTGCATTATACAAAAGTAATACTTTATTTACATAAAATATCTATTCTTTACAATATGCAACTTAGCTCAAAAAGGCTTTCATTTTAAGCTGTTTGGACATCTGCTTTCTGAATCACACTGTCTTTCTTTTGTAAGTTTTTTTTGGCTTAGTGTGATATACGATGTCCTAAAAAAATCTACTTTTATTTGTATTGATTGCAATTTATCTTTAAATACTCTAGAATTTTGTTTTACTTGTGTTGAATATTTAATAACACTATTGTTTCATACAATTAATCTCGTTTTAAATTATATATAACCGTAGATTGTCTACAAATCATATAACGATCTGATTGCACTGGCAAAAAGCCAGTCCTCTTAACATTAGGACTGATAGTACCACCCCCTTGTGGCAGTTTAGTCTAAATATACTGCTTCTTTTGTTAGGGACTAAAAGGCAGTAAAAAAAACTAAGGGGTAGGTGGTCGTCCATTCAACGAGGTATGCATATTAGGTACAATTGATGTATTAAACCTGTATCCTTTTATTAATCTCTATTAAATCATGAATCATCTTAAAGGAGGGCGATCCACCTACATTTGGAGTGTTCTGTTTAGTAAGGAACAAAGGCAAGTTTCAACTGGAATGGCATTCCCTAAATACCCCTGCTTTCATTTTACCTTCTACCTATTTGGTTACTTGATCTGATCTTAAAGGGTATTGTTTAACTGGCCACACATGTTAGCTTTAAGTGTAATTTAAATGGGCAGTAGCCTTATGTTTATTTTACCCTGTGCCCATAACATATCAGGGACTTTAGCAAACATCTCAGTATAGACTTTCAGTGTTAACAACATTAATGATATTTATTGATGTGTGTTACTTGTATCAAAAGCTATTCTGTTAAGAAGTCTTGGTTTGGTAGCTAAAGTATCATCCTCATCTTTGTATGTTATTGTAGTATTTAATGCTGCCTATAAATCTGCCTCTAAAAGATTAGGTAGGCAGTCATCTGAGACTAAAAACTGTGTCTCTAATGTTACACCATTATTTACAATAATCTTCAATGGATTTGTCTTTTGTAAATACTGTATTTGCCCATCTAGGCCAGTGGCCAGGACTACAGAGGAGGTCAAACATTCTGGTGAGATTAATTTAAACTGAATAATATTTTTAGCAGCCCCAGATGGATACAATATATTGCAGGACTCTATGACTTGTCATATTGAGAGGCAGATGACTCTGGGGGCTATCTTCCTACGCTTATTTGTCTATGTGTAATACCACAACCATATAACATTTAAACATATTCATGTCAGTATCATTAAAATAAATGCCAATAGCAAAAAATAAAAAACACTTTTGCAACAAAACAAAGGCCCATAACAAAAAGTAAAAACAATTTTGATTTGCAAATGTCACTAAAACTGTCTGTTTAGCATTTGCAACGATGTTCACTGAGCCTTTTGTGAACTAGGCATATAAAAGGTTAACTAAGACAAGAACAATCACAGTATGTCAAGCCATTAAATATTTGAAAATTTTTATTAACATCAGATTTAGGTTTTCTTGAACATACATATTGATTTATGCATTTTTCCACGTTAATTACTTTTTAAGCTCACTAATTCTCATTTATGGATTTTAACATTTTGGCAAATCATCAGACATTTTCATCACACAATCACTTCTCTGATCAAACACATTTTCCATAGTGTGATTACATTGCTTAGTTTCAATCTGAAAGTGCATTGCATTTTAAGCTTTCTATCTTCTCCACAAACTGCTGTGTGTAAATCACCTGAAATTTCAACTTCTTCTGAACACTCACTCCCCCTCCCTTCAGAACTTCTTAAAGAGAGACTGTCATAATTCTCAGACACAATAGCAAAACTTCAGCATCTGATTCTAAATCAATTTATTTTAAAAACTCAACTATTACATTGTATGGGCATCCCCAAACACGTTGGATTAAACTGAGATATTTTAACACATTTCTGTATTCTGTAATCTACCTTTTGCAATTTTTACATGCACTTCTCTTTACATTTAAAATCATAAACAATTTAGCACTCTCCACAATGTTAATTGAGGACGTTCACATTTCTATGTATTTTTCTTACAGGGATCTATGTATTTCTTATTTTCATTCCAACTTCTGGTATCTATTGATTCCTACCTATCTGTACACTCTAAATGTCGCTATTTAGCGTTATAAGTCGCACAAGAAATAATTGCTTTCCAGACTTTGTGGTTCCAAAGCACAAAAAGATATTATTCACCAAAAAGCAGATAGTTACAAGCTGTGATCTAAATACAATTAGCTCAAACAAATTATACAATCACAAGGTACAGTCGATACATACGCAGGCACTCTGGATCCAGATTTCCAGCATCAAAGGTGAAACCTCCGTCAAAGAAAGAACAAGCAGACTATAGAAAATAGAGCCCATCTAGTGGCCAGGACTACAGAGGAGGTCAAACATGGAAATAGAGCATCCGTATATATACCCTTACAGAGATAGGCAATTCAGTAGAACAAGTTGGCATAATCCCATTGGTTCTTCTTCCTGGTTCTTAGTTCAGCCTCCAACAGCTTCTTTGTGTCCATTTTCCCACCAAAGAACAAGTCTAAACTGGCTAATTACATTACATTTACAGAGTACATTTCAATGCCTATCTCTCTATGATCCATAATTTGCAGACGCATGTTGCGATTTCCTCCCCCATGGAACCGGAAGTCTGCAAATAAACAGTGGTTCAGAAAGGCACCAAACACGGTCTGCTTATTATGTACTAAACCAGAGATCTTAAATATAGTCGCTTTATTACATAATTAATAATGAATAAAACCTTGGATATTAACCTTAAATGCTAGGGAACCTTCCTAAGTAAGTGTGCAAAGTGTAAGTGTAAGTATATTAAGAAAAGACGCTAGTTAGCGTTGTGCGACTATGTGTTTGTGGAGTACACCTTGGTACGTGTTTTGCAGGGTTGTTTATATTATATGTTTTAGTAAATGTATGTATTTATATAATGAGGACTTTTAACATTGTTCTATTGCGTGGGAATTGTACGATGCTAAAAAATAGCATCGCCGTATGTACTTATAATATGTGAGATTTGCTAAAATGGCGCTGGGCGGCCATTAGCAAAATGGCGTCTTGTTGCCATTCGCAAAATGGCGTTGTGCAGATTTTAATTCTAACAGATTCTGTCTCAGCCAATTATGCGGCCTCGACAGTCCACCCTTTGATATCCAACAACATGCTATCACACTCTCATTTTAAATATTTAATTTAGGCTTACACTAGGACATATTATTTAATATTATATTATGGGATGGCATAAGGTGGAAAATAATGTGTCTCTAAGGGGGGCATAAAACTACCCTTATACGCACACCGCGGACCTTGGGAGGTCATGGGAAAGATGTGGGGATGCATCTAACCTATAAAGGAAGTTTTTAAGGGGAAGAGGGACTTACATTATTTAAGATGTTTAAAAATGACATTTCATAATACATTTCATGCATGTCTAAATCTATACATCATCTGATGAAACACTCTAGTTCAGGGTTGTAATGCAGTCCTACATTTACCTCAGTATTGATGTTGTTACTGCTAACCACCACCATAATCTCATTCCTTCGATTTACCTTAACTTTACATTTTCCACATTTCAACACAGTAGGAACACACCTGACACATATGCCAATTACTAAGAGGACAACCAATATAAGGATCGGGAGTTTACCTATACTAGCAACCATTTCCTGGACCCACTCTCCTAGACTGGAGAACCATTTCACTGGGTTCAACCATGAAACCCATTCCTCTACCTTCTCCTCTGCTTCAGCCATTGAAGCATTATGGTTCTTCCGAAATTCCCATTTCAGCTGCAGAATTTCGTCCATCCTCTGGTCTATCACTCCTTGGGGTCACTAGTATTATTTGTAATATATGAGCAACACTTTACACCAAATTGGGTGGCCAAAGTTACACAATACCCTCCAGTGACAATAATTTAAAACTAGCCTATGTTGCACAAGTTCTTTCTCATAAGCTTGTAACTCCCTATCTATATACCTAGACATGTATACCTGTATACCTCATCATACATCTCGGTGATATTATCTATTAATGTAGCAAGATCTTGAATATATCTGAAATTTAGTGTACCCTGAGCAATCCTGGTGGGATCTAATGCGACTAAAACTTGAAAGCCAGCTGTTTCACTAATCAATTGTGTGGCTTTATGTACATCACCTTGTATCATATTTATTTTGTCTCTATGTTCATACTGTGTGTGAAGATATGGTGATGGTGTGTTTTTATGAATACCAAGCATTTCACCATGTGTAAGGGTCTTAAACTCTGTGAGTACTCTTCCCAGATAACACAAACCTTTGGAAATCGGAGAGAGCCATTTATACGCTTTCCTTCCACATATAAAATATACATTATCAGGGAGAACATAAGAAATAGAATGCATCATGATCATCCAACACATTTCCTTAACAAATGATCCTATCTCAGGTTCTCCGATCTGGCTAATACATGTTTCTGGTTGTATAACCGTGGCACAGTACCCTTCTGGTACTTATTGAGAAGGTCATCGTCTGGTTATTCCCAGTCACCTCCCAACTTCCTGGTTTATTGGAGTTGGTGATGTTCAAACATAAAAGTGATTTATCTACTTGGTACTAGTGGAGTTTAAAATGAGGTTTAAAAGTTTGGTGTTAAGAAATATTCCATCCAGCGTCTTCCCTTTTTGTAATTCTAAGATCTCAGAGACATTTAATGGAAATGGTACTAACCCTACATTATGCTGTCCCTGAGGCAAATGAGAACACACCCAACAGTCAGTCTGGTTTAAAACTTTGCCCACCATAGTATGATAATTCTCTAAGGGATACCCACCCCAATACTGGTTATACTTAGGTTGGCACTGCTGGTTGCACTTCTCATCAACTAAGGACCCACAAAACTCACAAATACAATAATCCTCACATGATAGACCTTCACACTGTCTCCGAGTTTCCAACATAGCAGATCTTTTAACAATTACTGTACTGGGTTTGGTCAGGTTCTCCCAACTCCACTCCATTGATATCACCATCAGCTCCCCTCTCCATCCTCTGTCCTCCGTCACAGAATCCAGAGATCCCGAAACAACCAAGGATAATGAGAACTCTGGGAGAAATCACAAAAATAACCACAACAGACCAATCCACTGCTGAAAACAATGATCTACAAATTTCTTTAGCTCAAGTATCTCACTGTAACCTTTAACCTTCCCGGAACAGACTCGCAATTGACAGGTCTACGTTATCTGCCTCGATTTCGCCTTGTCTCTCCACCGGTTGGTTGACCTTCTTACAGTGAGTGGAATGGACCCAGTTGTCTCTCTCTGCCCCTTTCAATGAAGTTGTATTTGTCAGCAACACCTGTTACAGACCTTCCCACCAATCTGTCAAACAACCTGAATGCAAGAAATTTCTGATCATAACAAATTCTCCAGGTTCAACATCATGACAGTTTGTTTCTGGCATATCATGTGACAACAATTTCATTTTCTGCTGTTGCTGCTTTAACTGTTTACTCATTGTTATAAGATACCTTACAGTAACCTCGTTGTTACTTTTCAAATCTTCCTGCGGACTTATAATCAAATGAGGTTGTCTACCAAACAGTATATCAAAGGATGACAGATTGAGGGGGGGGTCTAGGAGTTGTCCTGATACTGTGGAGAACAAGTGGTAGTGCTTCTGGCCACCCCAGTCCAGTTTCTGCCATGATCTTACTTAATTTATTTTTAATAGTACCGTTCATTCTCTCCACTTTGGCACTGGCTTGCGGTCGGTAGGAGGTGTGAAGTCTACTATTAATACCCATCAACTTACACATATTTTGGAAGACATCACCTGTGAAATGAGTACCCCTATCACTTTCAATAATTCTAGGGATACTGTATCTGCATACAAACTCCTGAACTATTTTCTTATCAGTAAATGCAGCAGTATTAGTGGCAGCTGGGTATGCCTCAACCCAATAGAAAACACATCAGTGCACACTAATGCATACTTGAGATTCCTGCAGGGTGGTAATTGGATGAAATCAATTTGTATTACCTGAAAAGGTCCATCGGTCGGAGGAATGTGGGATGGCTCGGTGGGGAGTTTTCCCAATGTTTTTCCTCAAGCAGGTCAAACAGGACATTGCTCTCTTTTCCGCTTGAGAAGAAAAACCCGGTGCACACCAGTATGCTCTCACCAACTTGCACATACCTTGCTTTCTCAAGTGAGTCAGACCATGCACTGCCTCACCCAGGCTTGGGTAGTATGCCTTGGGAGCCGCTGGCTTACCTTGTCCATCTCTCCAGAGTCGAGAGGACTCCTGCCCACAGGAGTCCTCTCCCTTGACCTCCAGACTGCCTTTTCCTGAATGGAACACAAATTTTGCATCTCAATTAATTTCTGCATATCAAGCGTTTGAAACATCATTTGGTTAATTTGCATGTTCACTTTTAACCCTGCTGCCCATTTGGCAGCTTCATCTGCCCTGTTGTTGCCCAGTGACACTGGATCATCCTCACATGGATGGGCTTTACACTTAATTACCGCCACTGCCTTATGCAATTGGATCACGCTCAGTAGTCCTTTTATATGTCTGGAATGTGCGACTGGTGTGCCTGCTGCTGTCATAAAATTTCTCAGATGCCATAGAGCACCGAAATCATGTACCACCCCGAAGGTGTACCTAGAGTCACTGTAGATATTAGCAGATTTGCCTTCTGCTAATTCACACGCTCTTCTTAGTGCCACCAGCTCCACCACTTGGGCCGAGTGAGGTGGACCAAGAGGTTCGGCTTCTATGATGTCTTCGTCATTTTCCACAACATAACCTGTACATAACTCTCCAGTGTCAGTCTGTCTATGACAACTCCCATCAGTGTAAAATGTCACATCTACAGGTGTATCCCGTATGTCAGGTCTTGCAGTAAAGGTCTGATTCAAATACTCCATACAATCATGTACATCAATATACCTGCAGAACTCACCTTCCGCCAGCGACTCACCTCTCTCCACCCTTTGTGCATCCTGTGGCACATATGGTAAATACGTTGCTGGGTTTAATGTACAGCACCGCTTAATGTTGATGTTTGCATGTGCTATTAGGGCTAGTTCCCATTTTGTGAACCTAGCTGAGGAGACATGTCTTGTTTGGGCAGAATTTAGCAAAGCAGATACAGCATGGGGAGTATAGACAATCATATCATGGCCTAATACTACATCCTCACTCTTACTGGCCAATAGAGCAGATTCTGCTACATTTCTTAAACAAGCTGGGAGTGATCTTGCCACAGTGTCCAATTGTGCACTGTAGTATGCTACGGGCCTACTGGCATCACCATGTTTTTGTGTGAGGACACCTGCTGCACAACCATTAGCTTCCGTACAGTACAAATCAAAAGGTTTTTCATAATCAGGTATTCCCAATGCAGGTTCTCTTGTCAGACTATCCTTAAGATTAAGGAAAGCCTGCTCTGTTTCCTCTGTGTGTGCAACATGATCGGGCTTTGAGGAAGAGACTAAGGACCTCATTCAGAGTCGGTCGTTGCGGCCGCACAGTCGTACGCCACCAATGTTCGCTAAACTGCACATGCGTAAAGTTCGCAATGCGCGTGCGCAAACTAGCTGCTACGATCAGAAATTTCTCTCTCCTTGAACACAGCCAGGTCGGTAGTTTGAGTGACAGAATGAGGCGTTTGTGGGTGGTAACAGGGGAAGGTGCTTGAAAACGGGGGAGTGGAGATCCGAACGCAGGCGTGCCTAATTATGCGAACGGCATTTTATGGGAGTGCATAATTAACAAAGTAGTGTCATGGCACACGTGACATGGGTGGTTTGTACACTGACCTGATCGTAGTGCTTAAGAGAGGGTATGGTCAACCTTAAGCTCTACGACCAGTTCCGATGGTCTCGATTAATCCTTATATGCCCGGAGATGACGTGTAATGCGTACGAGAAGGGGGCGTATTTTTTGTCTTACCGCCGCATCCTCCCCTTGGTCGGCCAGCTAACGATCCGATCTTAAGGACGCAACTTGCGAGTGCATCATTTGCATATCCGGCCCCTTTTCCCTTACGACCGTGCGGCCGCAACGACCGACTCTGAATGAGGTCCTAAGTCCTGTAATGGCACGGCCAAAGTAGAAAAACCTGGGATCCACATTCTGCAGTATCCACACATTCCCAATAAGGTACGGATTTGCTGTTGGTTCTGTGGCAGTGTCATGGTCTGTATGAAGTGTATATATAGACGCGCTTTTATTTATCTTTATAATAAATTGTTAATTTAGGATAGAATATGAGACAATCCTCACAGAATTATATAGTGTAGTTGAATGAAATGAATATACAAATAAAATGTAATTCAGTGTGATAAAGGTAAAATGACAAATAAAGTGAAATCAATGATAAGAAGTAAAGACCGGCAATGTCTGACAAACTGTGGACTCAGGGCCTGATTCAGACCCGGTCGCAAGTGATGTGCTATCGCAACCGGGTCAATGGTAGGCCAGTGCGCATGCGCATGACGGAGCAGCCTCCGTCGTGCGCATGCGCGAGACCTGGATAGTGACTGGCACTCCATCGCTCCGGGTCTCGTACCAAAGGGGGCGTGCTGTCGATGTTGAGTGACAGCACGCCCCCTTTGGTGGGCGGGCCGGGGGAGTGGCTGCCCAAACGGAGGCATTCCCATGTGAACGCCTCCTTTTGGGGCCGGCCCCACTGACATCATGAGTGATGTTAGTGGGAGAGATGTCGGCTCTGTGAGAGCTGAAATCTCTGGGGCTTGCGGCAACGAGACCCTACCACAAGGGTCTTGTCGCAAGCCCGATGGTCGCGATGGTCTTGACCATCGCGACCATCTTCCTGGCCGCTCGCTATAGCTGTGGGTGGTCACCCACAGCTATGCGAGCAGCCTGGCGGATACTCTAAAAGACAAGAAAGCCGGCCCCGATTCAGAGTGAGCGCTCTGTCAGAGCGTCCAGCTCTGAATCAGGGCCTCAATGTGAAACATAAAACAAAAGATGTTTATAGCTCCTTCAATGGATGTAAGTGTGTCAGTTCAGGCATCCCGTATCTGTAAACTTAAGACTGGATCCGGAGCACCGGACTGTACTTTCTCCCTGGCTCTATGTGACGAGCCGGAGTCGGGAGTTTCTGCTGTCTCTGTCTATGATGTCAGTACGTGGTCCCTCTTGAACCAACGCGTTTCGTCACTGAGTGACTTTTCAACCTTGAAAGTACAGCCTGGACCAGCAGAAGCAGGACGTTCTTAGCGCACAGGTGAATGAACCCACTCCTACAGTTGCCAGCATACCTCAGCCCTTGCTGCCATTAGGGTAAGATAGGGTGAGTAAACCAGTGCTCCGGATCCAGTCTTAAGTTTACAGATAAGGGATGCCTGAACATTAGAATTAGGAGCGCACAATAATACCTAACAAATCATGGTCTGTATGGCTTGGATTCTGTCAGTGGTCAGATGTCGTAACCCCTGGGTTAGGCAATGTCCCAAGTATTTAACCCTGGACTGGCATGGCTGTAGTTTGTCCTTAGCAACCTTGTGTCCTGTTTGCGAGAGATGAAGCAATAAAAATTTAGTATCATTTAAACATGACATAAGCGAATGAGAACAACAATAAATTGTCCACATATTGTATTACAACAGATCCATTGGCAGGTTGAAAAGATTGTAAACAGTCGTGGGAGAAGATACTGGGGTCTTTGAAACCCTGGGGCAATCGTGTCCATGTATATTGTACCCCCCTGTATGTAAATACAATTAGGTACTGACAGTCAAGATGAAGGGGAACAGAGAAGCAAGCAGAACAGAGGTCAATGACAGTAAAATGGGTGGCATTTGGTGGGATCTGCATAAGAATGAGAGCTGGATTTGACACTATGGGGAAATTGGCTCTCTACTACCTTATTAACCCCTCTAAGGTCTTGTACTAGCCTATAACCCCTCCCACCACTTTTCTTCACAGGAAAGATGGGACTGTTGGCTACACTTGCTGTACCGACTAAAATTCCCTGTTGTAATAACCGCTCAATTATGGGATAAACCCCTATCTCTACCTCCTGTTTCAGCGAGTACTGGGGAATTTTTGGAGCTTGCCTACTGCTTTTTAAATTTACCATTACGGGAGCTACATTTGCCATCAATCCAGTGTCCTGTCCATCTTTGGTCCAAATTGAACCTGGTATTTGGGATAACATTTGATCTACCTGAGATGGGTTTTTACCTGAACCAGTAGAGTGATACATTAACCTTTGGGGAGTGTCCAATATATCCCTCATCTCGTGTGCCATTCTCTCTGGGATATCTAAGAATATACCATCAGGGGTACAATATATGACATCCCATCTTACATAACAAATCCCTTCCCAGTAGGTTAGTAGGGGCCGCTGCTGCCAGGAGAATAGAATGCCTGGTATGCAATGGCCCGATAGTAACCTCTGTGGATTTCTTTAAAGGATAATGTTGCACTTTACCTGTTACACCCATTGCTGTTACTGTTTTGCTGGTCATCTGTAAATTAGATGGAGATTTTATCACTGATCTGGTCACCCCTGTGTCTACAAGAAAAGAATGTTTAGTACCAGCTATGTCAATTAACATTACAGGTTCTTCTCTAACAGCCCCAGTTAACCTGACTAGCTGTAGACTACAGGTATGACCTGCCCCCTAGCGTTGACTCTCATTCTCCAATACAGCATTTAAGGCCACATTTGGAGCAGGTGACTGGAGAATTCCCTGCATTCTGCATATATCCCTTATGTTGATATCTAGGTACTCCCTGGTTAGGGGGTCCTACCCTCCTTCACCTTACAGTTCCTAATTACATGTCCCACGTGGTTGCAGTTAAAACACCTTCGTGAGTGGTGTGGGTGAAAGGGTTGTGTGGGTTGGGTGGTAGAGAAAGATTGTGAGTGTGGGTATGAATTTTGAGGGTAATATGGTGGCTTAGGGTAGTATGGGTTTTGTGGTTGTGTGTGATAAGTGGGGTAGGGCTGTGTTTGTGGCAGTGCAGGATTGGTGAGGGCGTGTAGCTGTGCAGCTGCATGTGTGTCTGGTGGCTGTGATGGTATATTCATTCCTTCTAGAGCTTGAATGCTAACAGCCATTAGCTTCTCGCTCTGGGTCTCTCTCTTAAAGAGGATGTTTTTATCGTGCTCAATAGCTGACTCCCTGAGTGTGTCTACAGTAACTCCCCTCCAGCCAGGCAGAGATGTCTGGACTCGGGTCTTTAGATTGTCTTTAAGACCGTCCATAAGTACTGTGATGACCATTTCTCTGTGATGAGTGCTATCTATAATATCTTCTATCCCAGTGAGCTTGGGTACAGTAGTCTTCTGCAGATTCACTCTTTTTGTTTTATGGTGAAAATTTTACTCCAGTTAACTACTACCGGAAAATATACACCCAATTGAGTTATTATGCGGGTAATGTTACCTTGGTTATCCTCGTCTGTTAAGGGATCATCTCCCTCCAATACGCAATCCGTGATAAACTTTTTCACGTCGGTATTGTGTAGAAGACATGCCCTTAACACCACTCGCCAATCTTTATTGGTTGGTTCGTGAGCATTACCCAAGTTTTTCACAAATCTTTGGCATTTTGCTAATTCCTTCTTAGGGTCAGGGAAGTCTGTCATTATGGAATTTAGTTCAGCTCTTGTCCAAGGACAATGCATCAGTACATCCCTTGTGGGCACCACACCATGCGCTCGCAACACTGCTTAGTGCTGCATGCGCACTCCCCTGCATAGTGCATGCGATGCTAGGTTGCATCACATGCACACCCCTTTGCCACGTATCCCCCTCGTGCTGCCACAACTTTAAACAATCGTTATACTTTATCTTTTTCTTTCGAGAGTGCACCATACAGATGCTATCTCGGACATTGTTCAATACCTCCTTATCAAAGCTGCCAATTTTGGGAAAAGGTTTCACACTCATTCTCATCATCTTAAACCATACATCACAGTACATAGATGCATACGCACCGTACTTAGTATGCATTATATGCCGCGCTGAACCAATCAGCGCTTCCAAGAGCAGCACATCGTCTAACATCTCTACCATTTGCTTGGCTCCCATCTTGAGAAAATAACAGGCTACTTTCACTTACCTGTGGACGATTTAACAGGCCGCGCCCACACCTATGGAAGAATAACCAGGCTGCTTCCACGCACCTAAGCCCTTTTTGAGTACTTCGCACTGCTAGAATTTAAGCATTCCAATAACACTTACCCTTTTCAGTGATTTCATCCACCACAACTCAGTTCACAATCACGATATGCCACAACCGTGCGGTTCAATCACAATACCCAATAACCCTAACTTATCACTGGATGCTGCGATCACACTGAGAGCCGATACCTAACACAAACAACAACAACTACACCTGCTGTGTGTATAGACTCTGGTATCTACTACCGAACCACTAGGCTGACACCAGACGCATAGCCCCTAAGGGTCCTACCATACCGCTAGCTAGGGAACATGTTACCCCTACCAACACACGTTCACTGTTACACACCTTTTCCTGCGCAGAAAAATAAATGTTTTCCCAGATATGGCAGCACCGACTAAGATCTTTAAAACAATGCTATCAAATATCACAATGCAATCTCAACGGCTTTGTTTAAATATGCGGCAGCAATACAGGAAATACGTATATGCTATTGTGCGACTAGTCACATACACAATAATGCGACCGCTACACAAAACGTATTATTACCCTTACGCGACTTCCCCTTTTAACATGAAGTTTTATCAATGAAGAAAAACAAACTTTTTCCTTCCTTGTCCCTGGATTCTAATCAGCGCTCCTTGAACTCACACAATAACGGACAGTGGTCTCTCAGCAACAAAGTGGTAGCAGGTATTCGAAGGCACAATGCGTTCTTTTCTGCGTATGGTGCCTCCACCCTTTGCTGGGAGATCGATAACCGTGTGTTACCGTGTGAATGGCAGCATGATTTCACTCTACGAGCCCCAACTATTGATTCCTACCTATCTATACACCCTAAATGTCGCTATTTAGCGTTATAAGTCGCACAAAATATAGTTGCTTACCAGACTTTGATTGTGGTTCCAAAGCACAAAAAAATATTATTCACCAAAAAGCAGATAGTTACAAGCTGTGATCTAAATACAATTAGCGCAAACAAATTATACAATCACAAGGTACAATCCAGATACGCAGGCGCTCTGGATCCAGATTTCTGGCATCAAAGGTGAAGCCTCCGTCAAAGAAAGAACAAGCAGACTAACTACTGGAAATAGAGCGTCCGTATATATACCCTTACAGAGATAGGCAATTCAATAGAACAAGTTAGCGTAATCCCATTGGTTCTTCTTCCTGGTTCTTCTGTTACGATGCAGTTCATAGGTCAGTTTATATTGGAATAGTTCAGCCTCCAACAGCTTCTTTGTGTCCGTTTTTCCACCGAAGAACAAGTCTAAACTGGCTAATTACATTACATTTACAGAGTACATTTCAATGCCTATCTCTCTATGATGCATAATTTGCAGATGCATGTTGCGATTTACTCGCCGATGGAACCGGACGTCCGCAAATAAACAGTGGTTCAGAATGGCCCCAAACACGGTCTGCTTATCTTGTACTAAACCTGAGATCTTAAATACAGTCGCTTTATTACATAATTAATAATAAATAAAACCTTGGATATTAACCTTAAATGCTAGGGAACCTTCCTATGTAAGTGTGCAAAGTGTAAGTGTAAGGATATTAAGAAAAGACCTAGTTAGCGTTGTGAGACTACGTGTTTGTGGATTACACCATGGTACGTGTTTTGCAGGATTGTTTATATTGTTTTAGTAAATGTATGTATTTATATAATGAGGACTTTTGACATTGTTCTATTGCGTGGGAATCGCACGACGCTAAAAAATAGCATCGCCGTATGTACTTATAATATGTGATATTCGCTAAAATGGCGCTGGGTGGCCATTCACAAAATTGCGTCTTGTTGCCATTCGCAAAATGGCATCGTGCAGATTTTCATTTTAACAGATTCTTTCTCAGCCAATTATCCGGCTTCGACATATCTTTTCTGGGTTCGGTATACGATACCTTTAAGCTGCCCATCCACTAGGCGATTATACCTAGCGATGGAGCGATAACGACGGTCATTATCTCTCCATCGCTAGGTAATCGCCCACAAATCGGGCAGTAAAAGGTTAAAAACGACCAGCAATGCGCGCGCCCTGTGGTCGTTTTTCACATCAATCATCGCCCGAACATGACGGTCAACCTGACAACCGCCGTCAGGTTGCCATGTTCGGGGATGATTGTTCTGCATACACTGAACGTCTGAACGTTCAGAGTATGCAGTTCACCCCGCGGAAGACGACGGCGTCGTAATCGTGCCGTCGTCCCCATCACCGTGTAATGGCTGGGCAGCATTAGTCTACAAACTACAATTTACAGCACAACAATTCCAAATCACCACATGCTTGACAGTCTATATCAGGGCATAACTATTTATTTTAAGCAATATTCTTTACTGAACAATTTGGGCCTACTGACCTTAGAGATGTTTCTTCAAAATAATCCTTAAAGTACATACAATTAATTTCTTATTCCCTTTCTTGTGACTCTTTCTCTAACAAGATCTGTTTTAACACTTTTATCCAATTCAAAAGTTTGCCTTCAAGGTTGTTACTCTTACGTATCTGTTGTAATTTTAATTGGATCAAGTGTGCCATTTCCATTCCTTCTGTCACCTCGGGACCTAAAATTATACGTATAATATCCATGGGGGTCTGACAGCTGGACAGATTTTTGCTGTCCGCATTACCCATTTCGGTGGGTTTCCTAAACCCAATATGTGTGTGCGGGTTTACTAAACCCTGTTTTGCATATGTGTGGGTTTACTAAACCATTCTCTGTGTGTGGGTTTACTAAACCCTGTTTTGTGGGTTTCACCAAACCCTGTTTTGGGTGGGTTTTACTAAAACCCTATTACCTTCTGTTACTAAAGTGGGTCTCCTAAGTAGTTCTGGGCACAGTATGAACGTACCTTTGGGATATGGATTGATTGGCAACATTGTTATTAACAAATCCCAAAATGTTCCTACTATAGTCTGGATATAAATTCCATCAATATGGCAACCTACCAACAAACAAAATGTACTTCTGTGACTATTCACTCTGAAAGTATAAAGATCACAAGATGTATCAAGGGACAATACTTATGATATTCAGGGAAACAAATTATCAGACTGTTAAACACAATAATACATTTGCATTTTTCATATGTAAATCTATAAGGATTATTATCTGTCTAAATTTTTAAATGTTCATTAGACATGTCATTTCATAAAACAAAACCCAAAACTTAAAAACAAAAAAACAAAAGTCTGAGACACAAATATCCGTACCTGAACCCGTAGGCAGACACGGAAGTTTCCTGAAACAGCGCAGTCCAGCTTAAGCAACACTACTCATCCCTGGGTTAAAGCTAGAATCCACTGTCCCGGTCACTCCCGTCGTGTCCGCCCATGGATCAGCGCAGGACATCTCGGTATGGGAACCTCCAAGTGATAGATCGTATTTAATCTTCTGTTGGTAATCACCAGCCAGAGCTCATTATTGTGTGTGTCAGACCCTTGCAATGCTCAGTACAGAGAAAGAATCACCACAAACAGCAGACTCGGTTTCAAGATTCCCTCTGACTATATTTGCGTGTCGTACAATAATAAACAATGTTCTCACTTTGCAACTTATCAAAATATTCACATTATATCTTAATACAGTAGTCATTGTTAGTATTCATTACATTTTTATGTATATACGAAGGAGTGACCAGTTAGAGAAACAATGACAAAAGGCCAGTAAGAATACACAGTCTTATTCATACCACAATTTGATGTGAAGCCATTTGCATGTTTATACATTTTCAAGGTTCTTCAACTCAAAGCTCAACAGAAATCAGTCTCTGTAATATTTTGCAATTCAAAGCTTAAGAATAACTTTGCAGGCTCAGATCATCCATCTTGTTACAAAATGGAGTCTTATGTGGATAGCTTAATGAAAGAAAGGGATCAAAAAAACAAAAACAATAGAAAAGACTTCTGATTTTAATAGAAAGTGAGATTAGTTGGTGCACACCTGGAACCATGAATGTAAGGCTAACGTCAAAATTAAAAAGTAACTTTTATTTGGCTGTTTATAAATTGCATGAAAAATAGATTAAAAACAATAAAGTAGTGAAAAAGATTGAAAAGAAAGTGATATAAAAATCATAACCTCTGTGTCACTTATTTGTGTTTTTAATAATTATTGTTTGTGTTTGTATGTCAGTATGTTTATTCTGATTTTAAAGGGAAAAACCCCATTGGATTATATTTCCTTCAGAATAATATTATTATTATTGTGAAGGAACTATTCCCATTGTGGATAGCTTAATAACAGATTTATCAGCTCTAATAATAAAACTTTTTCTAAGGCAACCTATCTAAACTAGCGCCATCTTCAGATGGCATTAGCAGAGGCCGACTCCCCTCCTGCTGCCCCTATGACAGCCTCGTTGATCCCTGGCGGCAGCCGCAGGCTCTCTCCTTGCTTCCCCAAGACAGCTTTGTGGATCTCTGGCAGCAGCCGCAAGCTCCCTTTCAGCTTCCCCCACGGTATCAGCAACCACAGACACCAGTCCTGATGCTCTCAGGACGACTCTGTGGAGCTACATCTGCAGGCTCTCCTGTTGTCCCCAGGACAGCCCTGTGGATAACTGGCAGCAGTCTCAGGCTCCCTTCTTGCTACCCACAGGACAGCCCTGTGGATCTATGGCAGCAGCTGCAGGCTCCCCTCCTGTTGCCCCTAGGATACTCCTGTGGACCTCTGGCAGCAGCCGCAGGCTTCCCTCCTGGTGACCTCAGGACAGTCCCACGGATCTCTGGCAGCAGCCATACACTCTTCTCCTGCTGCCCACAAGAGAGCCCGTCGGTCCACTGGTAGCTGCCGCTGGCTCCCCTCCTGCTGCCCCAGGACAACTCTGTGGATCTCCACAAGCAGCCACAGACTCCCCTCCTGCAGCCCCAAGGACAGCTCTAGGTATCTCCAACAGCTCAGAGGTCCCTGATAGACACACAAGCACTTCAGAGGGGGCAGCAGGTCGGAAGCAGTTGTCTCCACAAGAGGTATTATTTGCCGAGACAGGGCTTTTCACAAGCTCTGTCCTGGGAAACATGATACATTCTTGCAAAAATAAGGGGGTTACAGCACTGTACATGACGCTTAGCCAAATGTCATACATATGTGTCACTCATCTTTGCTGCAGTCGCATCAAACAGCTCCTCTTGGCACGCCTGGTATCTTAAGACTCTGCTAGTGTAGCCGTCCCTTTTACATCTTTTTTGCTGAAAATTCAACTAGGACACACCAGGAGACTATATTGATTCATTTGATATTCAACACTTGTATATCTATGTGCGACTGAGTCTCCCAATCAGCATGCAAAGTGCTATGATGCAATGTCCGCAGATTTTTTCACACCAAGTTTTGTTAACAGACTCAGTCGCACAGAGATATACAAGTTTTGCATATCAGATTAATCAGAACAGTCCCCTGGGGCATCCTAGTCACTTCACATTGCGACTTAGACACATTGTTTGGCAAAAAAGGCTCCTGACGCTAGCAGAGTTGCTCGGGACCTGGCATCTCACTCACACCAGGCACATCGCGCTGCTTTGCATATTGAAGCTAGAGGAGCAAGGACACATCTGTAATTGTGAAAGTCTTCTCACCAATAACTACCTTTCACTTCCCAGCCCTGAGTGTCAGCTTGGTATTCTCTGTCACCGTAAAACATCTATAAATTGACCAGCTCAAATTTATGCCCTAGTCCAATCATGCAGGCCCCATAGGACGATGGTGTCCGCACTTTGGACAGCGCCCTGTAAAGGTATAGAGAAAGCCATGTTGCACCTTCCTAACCCTTCATAATTTAAGTGATCTATCTAATCAGCTTGGCCATCCTAAATTTATCCCCGAGGACAGATAAGAATCAGAGTAAGAAAAAAAGGGTCAATGACCATATAATGGCACTACCTTGAACAGTTCCACAATACTGCATGGCTCCACCTCATTCACAGTTGAAGTGTTGCAGACAAATTTATTTAGATATGTACTATTCTCAGCGCCAAAGAGACCATCTTTTCAGTTCTACCCACCCTTACATCTAATTTTTGCATTAGCCAGTGCAGGAAAGTTGCTGTTTGCTGCAAATGAAACCAGATCAGATGGAAGCATCCTATGCATAGAGAAAAACTAAAAAAAAAAACTCTACGTTGCCCCATCACCACTGAGATAGGAGGGGGCAGTTGAACAAGCAGCCTCCCCAGCATATGTGCGACTAACTAGGGGAGGAAGCAGCCTGAGCCACCAGAACTACATGAGCAGCCCTGCTATGGGGGGGTCCAGCAGCTGTCACCTCAACGTCCCACTGCCTGCCCTTGTCAGTACACACTCCCGGCAGCTAGCTGCAATGACAGGGGGCTTGCACCACCACTGGAAAAAGAAAATATAAAGCATATGAAAAGAATATAAATCATGGAAGAAAAACAGATTATACACAAGCAATAAATCACATATAGCAAGTACTCCCTGAAAAATGTATTTGGGAAAAAGACCTCCACAAGTCCAACTCAAACGTTATATAGACTCTGGTGGACCCAGTTCCACCACCTCTACCTGTAGACTGAATCAACTCACAAGGAAAATATTTACAGAAAAAGTGTAACCTACTAATCACCCAGAGCTTATTAAGTACAGCCAAGTGGGTCTAATTTTCTTTGTGCCTATTTGGCTATTTTCTTCTGAAGAAAGCACCCACTAATACTGGGGGCTGCCATTATAATCATCATCATCAACCGGTATTTGTATCTTTCCTTTTACCACCCACAAATAATACAGCTTTCTCAGGCCTACATGCATCTGTGTCTCATCTGCATCTGTTTTTAGTTATGTAAACACCCCCATACTGTACTCTACCCATGTTAGAATTTCCCTTCCCCATCTTGTCTCAGATGGGCATATATGCCAGGATAATGCTACATAAGCGCATCTGCATGTGTTTGCTTTCTGGACATGTGGAGAGTGATTTAGTTCAGGATATGCTATGTGAAATTGATTAATGTTCACTGTATCAGCCCCAATATTTTTAGTGACAACATAGAAAAGGGATTTGAGGGTAACTAGACTGTAAATCCCTGCCAAAGGAGGTAGTAATGGCAGAATCACTGGATGGATTAGACAAGGCTTCAATGCATATCTCTTTTTTTTTCTTCTAAATGACTGTATGTGTAATATGAATAGTTATAATAAGCAAATTAACACATAGGGATAATAGATCCATAGAACGACGGACTGTCAGAACTGAATGTTTCCCTTGTGGTATTGAATTAGCAGATTCATCTGGATGATTTGTGTAGTTTTCCTTGGGATCACTTCTACAACTTTATTAAGATCTTAAAGGAAGTGCATTTTTTCAACCCCACTAATGATGCAACTATGTATCTAAGGATGAAAGGTGGAACTTGATGGCAATGTGTATTTTTTGTTCAAATTAAATAACCAGTGGTGAATTAATAATATAATGGTGCTCAAGTCATTGGTCACCTCCCTGTACATTGTGTACACCAATGTAGACCAATAGAACAGTTAAAAATTATTTAATATACACTCCAGAAGAAATGTGTGTGTTTGTTTCTTTCTTTTAGGAAAGATTACAGCAATTTTCTCAAGTGTGTCAATAAACCCAATTCTCATACTTTAAGTATTTTACAATCTACATCAATTATCATTTTAATCTGACTATATACAGATGCCACCAGTTACATTGTGGCTGATCGCATCACAATGGTGCACACGCATCGCGCGATGCAATTCCCAGTGTCAGTATATGCTACGGTATGCTTATGGCGTGCACTGCAATCGCACTATGCATTCCTATGGAGGTGTATTCGCGTATGCAGTGTGCGTATCCGCTCGCGGGAGTGTGTCTCGTGCTATGCGTGGCGCGAGTTGCCGCACAAGTGGCAAGGATATATCTGGGAATATCTGTAACATGCTCCTTCCTTAATACAAAGTTCAACTCCAGCTTGCACCACAGAGTTTGGGTGGGAAAGTTTTTTATTGTCTCATTTGAGGTGGCAGCCCCAGTCCCAATAGTCTGCAGGTACTGTATCATGAATCAGTATCGATGACTATGCAATTGTATCATCTAGACAGTAGACAAAAATTTTAATGTTCAAGTTGTTTTTGCATTAAAACTAATTGCTGCTTTGAATCTAGTGGTTATATTGCCAAACCTGCCCCAGTGCTCGCAAATTGCAGTCTATTACATTTGGGCTTTTATCAAATATAGAAGTTATTAATTCATGTTTTTGTGACACAATTTTTTTCACTCTAATTATGGCAATTGTTCCGTGAGCTGTACTTTACCTTGCTACACAGCAATAATTTTAAATGAAGCAAAGTCAATTATTGAAAAACATATACTTTGTGTTAAGCATATGTATAATAATCATTGCTGATAAGCATTGCCAAAAATAAAAAGAAATTGCTTAAGAATTGAAATATTTGTTTCTTTTCTTTGCAAATCTTATTAAAATAAGCCAATAGTGAGAGATTTGAGCCATTTTACCTGCCAGAGCACCGCTATTGTATGGTGTGTTTTCAGCGATTTGTGAAAGCGCAGCTTAATATATCCGGCAGTTTGTATTCTGAACTTGTAAAAGATTGGTACGACGATTTGCAACATGTTCAAAATGGCAGTTTAGAGGCTAATTTCCAGAGGTTTGTAACACTCCCCTAAACACAACCAAAAGTCATGATTTAACCAAATCGCTGTTTAAAGAATGTATTCCATTGTTTTCTGATCTGGTTTGTAACAACAGCCTCATACTGGAGATGATGTACAGCTTATTCTCTTTTTATGTTACTGTATTTTGTGTAATATTTTTAATCGGGGCTCAAGGTGCTTTCTGAAAATGACCTCCTTCATGCCATTATGCACTTTTGGGCTTAGGCTAATTCCTGTTAACATCAGAGTATCCAGAACCTGTAAAGTAGCAGAGTATGACATAACTGGCATGTGTGAATGACAGTTGTCAATGTGTAATTTTAGACAGGGTCTGTCTCTTAGGCATAATAATAAATACCACAATGCTGGGCTAATTTAAGCTTGCTGCATTTTCTCTCTAGGAGCACATAAGAGTCCTACTGATTGCTGGTACTGAAGGATGACATTAAGTATAATTACCCTGTTCCATTCTATATTTAGAAGAGAAAGTTTAAGTTCCGTTTATTTTTTCTTAAGCTGGCCATACACCAAACCAACTTTGCTCCAACCATCCAGCTAGTTGAAAATATGGTCATGCATGGGAGCAAATGACAATCAGCCATTTGCTCCCAACCACCAGAAAACACAAAAAAGGTCATTCAGGCAAGTTGGTTGAATCTGTTAGATTTAAAAAACTTGTCTGAGCAACAGCTTTCATCTGTTTTCCAGTGTTTGGGAGCAAACAGCTGATTGTCATTTGTTCCCATGCATTACCGGATTTTCATTCCAACCAACCAATTGGATGGTTGGAAGAAAGTTGATCTAGTGTATGGTAAGCTTTATTTCATATGTTACTGTTCTGACAGCTATGTGAAACTGATTTAAGGGATCTGTAACATTAGACCCTCCAACGTGACCCCTTTCTTCAACTACAAAAAGCTCTGCTGCTGGACTTCCCACCTAATTAATGATTGCAATCACCTGCGTTGATCTAGTTAATTGATGAGAAAGGGAAGTCCAGGAGCATTTTGTACCAGGTGGAAGGGGTCATGTTGGAGGGTCTGTAAAATTTCTGCAGTTAACCCACTTCTACGAAGTTAAACGTCAGTAAAGTGCTGAAGAAGGTGATGAAATGACTGGGGCTCATTTCTATCTGCACTTCTGCTACTAAGGTTCTTGCCTGTTGAGAGACGTGCAGCTTATTTCAGCCCAATCTAGGGTGCTTGGTTGCAGCTGTAGCCCAAAGGTCGGGAAGTTTGTGTTATGTTAAAAATTCTGTGTTCATTAGCTACTGATTCAGAAATTATTTTTTCATGTCCAATTTAATATCCATACAATGAAGCTTTCATCGAACAATGTTTATAATATGGTTGAGTAATGAAGAAAACCCTATCAGATTCAGCTGTGAAATTACAATCACCCATCAACACCAGCTCTCAGGCACCTGCAGTTCATATGGCTTTGACATAAACGACCAAAAAACCTAGGTGGCCAAATATGCATGTGTTGAAGAGGCAAAGTACTTAATTTTTTTTAAGCTAATTTCCAACTTTTATCAAAATTTAGATTTTCTTCGGTGATTTGCAAAATTTGTACTGACTTAAAGAAGTCATGTAATTTGAACTGTTGTGTAATGTTTCACTTCGAACAATATATTAAATATAAAATCTATAAAATGTCAACAACCTGAACAAATTGACGCTATAACTGACTTGCAGCCTCGGCCTGGGGCATGAAGGGCCCATCATGGGGATGCAGTAGTATGGGCCCATGCTTACGGGTTTGTCCACAACTTGTAGAACATGTAACTGACTGTCTAATGGAGTAACAATGTATAATTCGAGTTCAAATTCTGGAGCCTGACATTAGGGGGAAGGGGTGGGGCCCTCAGGCATTTGGGCCGACCGTGAATTTCCCCTGTACCGGTGTGGGCCAGTTTGACTCTGCTGACAAGTCTATAATAATAGTAAGGCTTTTTATGTCATTTTGTAATATTGAAATTGAAACAACATATTAAAAAAGCAATTCATTTTTTTTTTCCAGGAACTATCTTTTCAGGTTAAGTCTGGAGGATTTGTCTTTAATCCAGGTATGTTGTGTATGATTTTTAGCTTTTTTATATTTGTATGGCAAGGATAAGATCTTTTAAAATTGTTTGGGTTTTTTGTAGCTCAGAACAACATATATATATATATATATATATATATATATATATATATATATATATATATATATATTTTTTTATTAGGCTGAATGACCCTGGAAGGTACTTTGTACTAAACTTGTTTAGTAATTCTCAGTGCATTAAACAAGCAGTGCAGTTAAAGCATAACACAATGTATAAAAATCATATGTTACAGTCCAATTAGCACACAGTTACAAATAAATGAGTTATTCTAAGCATGCCACGTAGACTATGTAGGCAAAAGTGAATGGAAACACCCGCTCAAGTGAAATTGTCCCATGCATACCATTGCACACGAGTTCCAAATGGCCACTAATGTGGCGGTTTTGACAAGGATGACAACGCCACCTGTCATGTTTCCAGGGCGACACTGGTATTCAGAAAATTCAGTAACCTGGATGGACTGGCCAGCTCAGAGTCCAGATCTTAACTCCATTGAGAACCTCTAGGACGAATTGGAGCGATGGGTGCGTTCTAGGCCAACTCGACCTTCTTCAGTGTCACAGTTGGACACTGCGGTATGTGGCAAAACATACCGCTTGCTGTTGTCCAGGAACCTGTGGACAGTTTGCCAAGAAGGGTGTCTGCAGTAATCACTGCACATGGTGGTCCTACAGAGTACTGACGTCAATAAATTCTTGTTGATCTATTTGCTGTCAGTGTCCAGCTTATTATTTTGGTTCATGGATCACACCGACAAAACAACAGGTAAGATACATCTGTATATTATACTTTAAGGTAGCAATACAATATATCATACTAAATAGAACTTAAGGAATTGCCAGGTCAATCACCAAAAAAACTCTAGTACAGACCTTACCCAAACAGTGTCCCTATGAGGCGGAGGCAGCCCTCCACACCCCAAGTTCTGACCAGTACCATTCACCACAATCACCTCCAGTATAACAATCCTGAGACAAAAAAACGCTTTTGCAGTGTTTAACAAAAGAATGAGTGAGTTTCCTAGACCAGCAGAAGCCAACAACTCCACAGCCAGTGGTGAACTTCCCACTAGGCTTGTGAGGCAGCACAACAGGCTCCACTGCATGAGAGCCATGCTAGGCCACTGGTCTGATGAGGCCAGGTGATTTTTATTTTGTTGTCATTATGACTAATTTTGCAACTGGTGTGTGGGGAGCACATTGTGGTGCAGGAGGTAGTGGTGGTGGTGGGGAGGTTGGGTCTGGTTTGGCAGTCTGGAAGCATCGGGACCGGCCACACATGAATGGGGCAAGTTACATGTCTAGGGGCAGCTTGAGTCCTAAATCCACCTCAGTCCACGGCCTGGACTTCTCCCTAATTGTAGACTTCATGGGGAAGATGTACTAAGCTCACGAAAGTGATAAATTGGACAGTGATAAACTGCCAGCCATTCAGCTCCTAACTGTCATGTTACAGGCTGTGTTTGAAAAATGACAGTTTGGAGCTGATTAGTTGGTAGTTTATCACTCTCCAATTTATCACTTTCCAGAGCTTAGTACATTGCCCCCTATAACAGTAATTGGTAGGGGACAGTACCACACACATCCATTTCTGATTAGGATCAACTACTATTTCTCCTAAAACATGTTTCTTTATTCCCATTCCTACCAACTGTTCTGCTTTCATTGGGACAGTCCTGCTTTTCATTGGACTGTCCTGCCACCGCACCCTCAGGCCACAACGTCCCGTGGTGGGCAGAAGCTGGTGGGACCGAGTGAATAGTTGCTGAGCGCATGCATACAACATCTGTTCACAATGCGGGGAGAGCCCTGGGTGCAGCCTAGCATCTCTGGGCGGGTCAACATTGAAGATGTTGGGAGGTATGTATTCCCACTTACCATTCCCAAACTACCAGTGTCTTCCGTGGGCTGATACCATATTATCATATACCGAGAGGAGTAACTAGGGTTTTTGGTGCCCAGGGCAAAAAATTGTGTGCCAAAAATGGGCATGGCCAGGGGTGTAGTCACTGGAAAATGGGGGAGTGTCGAAATGGCACTCCACAGTTTCTCGTCACTCTGGGAACATTCCTTTCCATTTCACTATGGATCCCAGGTATGACTGTATTTTACATTTTGATGAATGTGAATAGTTAGAATTCACAGGCTTTCGTTGTAGTAGCAGATGGCTCCATTGGTAAGGTGACTGACTGCAAAGCATGAAGGTGCTAAGTTTGAATCCTAGGTATGACTGTATTTAAATTAAGACGAATGTGAAGTAGCTTCATATAGTTAAAATTCACAGTCTTCCCTTGTAATAGCAGATGGCTCATTGGCAAGCAGTCTGACTGCAAAGCATGAAGTGACAGGCTCAATTCCGCACTATGACTATTTTGAAATGAGAATATGACTGAAGGGGAGGAGGGAGGAGATGTGATCAGACGCAGAGAGGAGATGCTGAGACTCACAGAGCAGGAAGCTACATTGGCAAGGGACGTTTCTTCTATAACGGCAACACACTGCCCTGGCCGCGGCGTCCAGGGCATGTGCCCTGCACGATCCTCTAGTTACGCCACTGCATATACCTTGTGAGTGGCTAAGTGCCATCAGAAGTCTGTAATGTGATGTGTTTAAATCTTCCCTAATTTTGCTAGCGACCACCTGTTATTTAGGAGTCGATCAGTTTATGTGCTACTTCGTGGGACATTAGAGACTGTCTGATGTTAATGAAGGGGGATATGCATGGCAATGATGAGTTCCTTCTCATGATAACCCTTCAGAGTTGTTTGTGATGTCATGGATCATCCAGCTGTTTGGGTGAGAGGAACAGAGACAGGGTACATGGCCATATATTGATTTCCTGTAAAACCTTTGATAATTCACCTGACAACATTTCAGAAGTAATACATGACAACCTGTCTTACACACTGCACAATACTCTTATACACTCCCTTAGATGCTGTCTGTACCCCCTCATCCACAATATATGCTACACAAATGTAGTATATGAAATATCCACTGGTAATTGAGGAAGGTTGTCACAGTGAGGCACAACACAAGGTTTAGGAAAACATATATTGACAATATGCATGAATAATGCTATTAACAATATCAATATTATGTTATTGCAGCCTAATCAAATGTTTAGTGTGTATTTAAATATAACTGATTCTGGCTTCCTGCAATTTATAATTGTGGTTTACAATAAATTTTTCAAACACAATATATGCAGACATTCTGTATCATGAGCCACAGTATATCTTGGGCCAATTAAATGTTTTTCTCTCTAAGCTAAAACCTGCAAACCCAAGACGGTGGCTTGGTGGGTATTCAGTGAACCAGCAATTGGAGCCTTACGCTGAGATCAGTACTCCCTACTAGGGATGGCCATCGGTGGCGCCATCAGTGATCACCATCAATGCTACAAAAACCATCTATGGTGAACTATGGATGGTTTGCACCACTCGATGGCCACCGCTGCTGTTGCAAAAATGGGGGATGGGGCTTAGCGTGTTGGGAGAAAAAAAACGGGTTCCACTTTGCCATCGATGGTGGAGAACCATTGGCTCTTTGCAATCGATGGCAAACGCATTGGCCATCGCTAGTATACCATCGATGTTAACTATCAATAGTCGATGGCCATCCCTACTAGGGAGATATGCATATTGGTGAAAGCCCAATGGCACCTATGACTACATGTTAATAAAACACTGACTTACCAACACAGTAGAGACTACTTATATCGCGAGTGCATCGGCGTGTGTGTACACTCGATATGTCTGAACGACATAATTCACAGATATATCAGGTCAGCCCAGCATCACAGCTGATGGCAATACATCTGAAAGGTATACTGGTGCATCTTGTTGTGTAAGGCGACCCGCCCACCTCCTGTACACTTGCTGCAGGGACTGCCGACACTGACATCTCAAGTGGGCGTGCAAATTTAAATGCCTGCCCAGTTGTGATGTCATCCCAGACACACCGAGTGGCCGATTGGTAAGTGGGTATAGCTTGCCAATCGGCTGCTCTGTGTCACAATTGATGTCTGCGAGTTACCTGTCTCAGGTGGTGATCGGGTTTCGACGGAGGCCGGCATAACTGGAACCACAGATGATGTAGATAGCTCTATTTACAAGACTTGTGTAGCAGTGAAAACTGCCTTTGATGATAAATGACAGAAACTGGAGGAACCGGACTGGGACCGGCAGGAAGACCTGTTGAATTGAACTGATGAACTAAGAACTTGACTCTGGACTGGAACAACGTGGACTGAACTGATGAGCTTGGAACTTGACTCTGGACTGGAATAACGTGGATAGAACTGATATGACAGGAACTTGACTCTGGACTGGAATAACATGACGATGGCTGAAGGGAAATCAGGTAATGCTGAGACAAGGGTTAAACAGGGTGATCCATAAATGCTGTGACAAGGTTGGAACTCAGGTGCAGGCTGGATTGGATAATTGGGAATAACAGGTTTCAGGAAGGAATGGATAGGTTTGGGAATTTTAGGTTCAGGGAGGGAGTAGGTAGGTAAAAGGAGCAGGAGTTGATCCACAGCAGGAAGCTATGCAGGGTGACACGATGCAGGTTTACAGAGTGCCAGGGACCAACCAGGAGTAGGACTAGCAGGAGAGCAAAGCCAGGTATTGCTGTAACAGGCGACTGGATGCCAGTTATTACTGTAGCAGGTTTTCGGGATGCACCAGGGGTTGCTGTCAGCAGGTTTACTGGATTGCCAGGTTTAGCAGTAGCAGGTTTTCTGGAAGCATCGGGGGTTGCTGCCAGCAGGTTTACTGGATTGCCAGGTATAGCTGTAACAGGTGTTCTGGATTGCTCCAGGGGTTGCTGTAGCAGGTTTCAGGAATACACCTGAATGCAGAAACAGCATGAACCATACACCACGGGAAGACAAGATGTTCAGGCCCAGAATGTTATCAGGGGAGGAAATATATACCCTGGGTCTGGCAGCAATTGGTGGATACGGACAGGTGGTCTGGCAGTAGCATTCTGAGTGGTGGAAGGCACAACATGCAGAGGGAGTATTCATCTCTGTAGCACTGAGAATCAGAACCACACCTGCAACTCCAATCAGGGCTAGCAGTGCTCACAGGCAGGAGAGGCCAGGTGCAATAATCACTGTGACAGGAATGCATAGAAAAGTCAGAGCAGATCCCCCAGGAGAACTACAAACACAGATCCATGGGACAGCTGACAGGGGTAAGTCTCAAGGCAAAAAGGTGACAACTAGACAGGGTCGTGACACTCTGATGGTGGATTGTCTGGTGACCGATCCGTCATCAAAGTAGACTGATCTGCCGTCAAAGTGTGTACCCAGCATTAGTGTACCAACCTTCAGAATAGCTTCTGCACTGTACATTATATACCACCAGGATAGTCTTTGCAGCTGTACTGGCCACCAGAACAGGCTCTGATTTGTACTTTGGCTACAGAAACCAATTGATTTAGGGTTACAGTCAGGTCTAGCCCACTCACATGAAAACAATTCCCTGCAGGGTTATCTAATAATTGGCAAACTGTCCAAAAGAATATGCATTCAGAAGACTAAAAATTAATAAATTTTTTTTATATAATAAACAAGGACAAAATTATATGATGATAGAAAGAAAACTAAAATTTCACAAAGCAACAATATAGCAACACCCTCTTACCTCACAGCACCATCACACGCTCCTGTGTGCTGGGCTGCAGTGGGAGACTGCTTGCGGCACTGATCGTGCCCCCTTGCTTTGCACTGGGCTGAGGGGCTCACAGCGCCCCCTCCCTAGTGCACAGCGCCACTAGCAGTCAGGAAAAATTATTATTTTTTTACAGTTTTTCCTAATGGGGCGTGGCCTCTCCAGTGATTAGGACATGCCCCCTGGTCCAGCACAGCTCTCAATGTCCCTGATTGGAAATAATACTGACATTGTTGTACCATGAATGCAATTGTGAAAAAATAAGACACAAAGACAAACATATTTCTGTACACATAATATAATACAATATGTCATAATAATAAAATCACTACAAATTGCAATAAAAGCTAATGTGCGGGAATGGATGAAAATTAATAAATAGCAGTTCTGATTACTGAAACCTGCAAAGATAAATACTTTACTCGCAGAACTCGATTCATGGATATCACTGACAATTTCAATTTATTGTCATTGATTTTGCTGCTAAAATCATGTGTAAAATAAAAAAAAGTTGTCACTGTAATCCTTATGAAATTTATTTTATCACGTTTCTTGTTCATTAAATAGTTCTATGTTAATTTTAAGTGTATATGGTGTGTATATATATATATCCTTTTGGGTAGTTCACATATTGGCTACAAGTATACGCTCTTCACTGCATAAACTTCCTATCGTCTGATGCATGGGCAGAACTATGGGAGACAATGGAGGCGTCTGCCGCCGGGCTTCAGCTCTGAAGGGGCACTTCCTCCACTGCCCACAATATATTCACCCCACTTAGGGCTGTAACTATGTACCCGGAGTGTACCGCTACGGCTGCCCAATACGTGACACCTCTTCCCTGCATCTGAGAAGCCACCATAGACTAGTGGAGAGCTACGTGTCACACCATCAGCTGCTGCCCGTCTATCTATAGCCTGTCCCTACTCATTTGTGTCTCTGCTCCTCAGCAGCTTCTTATGTCAGTGTGACACATCCGGCACCCCCTCACCCACAATCTCTTTTTTACCTCTCCCTGGCGCCAGCCCTAGTCTCGGCTCGGACCTGTGCAGCAGCCCTAGTCTCGGCGCACCCTCTCACCAACAACTCTGCGTCAAACTCCACCCTGGCGACAGCTCTAGCTGTGGACCTGTGCAGCAGTCCCAATGCCCCCCACAACTTTCCGTCCCACTCCACCCTGGTGACAGCTCTAGCTGTGGACCTGTGCAGCAGTCCCAATGCCAACCCACAACTCTCCGTCCCACTCCTCCCTGGCGGCAGCCCTAACCTCAGCTGAGTCCTGAGTGGCTGGCCCGAAGATAAGCCGGCTACATATCTTCTTCCAGAAGCTAGATGTCAACAAGAACGCATCGAACGGAGCTGCGGGTAAGGGCATGGGAGGCAGGGGGCCTGGGACCCCAGCGACTGAGCCTGGGGGGCAGATCTTTGGTGGAGCAACTTCTGGCATGTGATGCAGTCGGCAGTAGACTGGGCATTTTGTGTTTTGTAGTCCCATCACAGTGGCAGTATTAAAGTATCTTGATTTAAACTCTTCAAAGCCACCACATCAGGTGGTTTTCCCCTCCATCAGGGGTATCAGGAGGGCTCCCCACCCCACATCAGGTAGCTTTCGCCACATGCTTTGTATACCTACCACCAGAATTTGCTTTGTTATATATATTAACATTGGATGCTGGTAATCAGATGTGGCTCAGCACTGTATACTGACTATAAGATAAGGCTGCTACTAAATCTAGAACCCTGCTGAACTGGGGTATGAAGGGCCACCAGGTAAATGCAGTGGTAGGAGCCCATGCTTAGGGATGTGGCCAGCCGCCAGAGTGGGTGTGTGGTCAGCCAACAAGAAAGCTTGGCTAACTATTAGAGAGTGCATAGTCTGGGCCCCTTTCTAAATATATAAATAGTAATTGCTGATAGTACATGCATGATAATGTACCAGAATGATAACAGCAAAGCACTGTAGTGAATACATAGATCTGGGAATGCAGTATAATGTATTAAGCACATGATAGTGTTCCTGTCTTTATATACCACATTAATGCACTGTACAGGTGATAGGGGACTTGGTACTGACTGTAAAACCAAATGAGAACTGCATTAGGTCTAGTAAAGGTGAAATACATGCCACTGAAAAAAATTAATTCTAAGTTAATGAATGAATGAAGAACAGCAACACAACTATGGGTGGTGACACCCAGTGCGGCTTTATACTTGCACCTCGCTCACTGACGGTTTGGCCCCTTGAAGTGTAATGTTTTGGGAGTGTGACCATGTGTCACGCTCCATTATTCATCATGCTGGGTGCTTGCCCAACAAGCAGGGAGCTGCTGGGCAGCCCCTGGCCTATCCAGACAGTGTGGATGACGCACGCATGCGCGCTTCATCCATCACCGCTGCAGAGCTGTTCGATGACACCATCTGGGGGGTGACACCAAAATAGCAGAGCAGCTCCGCTATTTTGGTGTCACCCTCTTGGATGGTATCATCCGGTGCAGCCCACACCACCCTAGTGATGCCACTGATGCACTGACTCCTAGAGGAGCTGGTGGCCCCTAAGGCAGTGGGGCTAGCCTTGGATTTTCCATGTACCCCTGTGGGCCAGTCTGACCCTGCATATATCTGTTTAATTTCTTCTCCCAGTAGCTCATAAGTACATGTACAATCATGGGAACAGTGTGTATTGCATAAATGTAGGGTATTGTTTACTTTATATACTGCCATATACAATTAAACAACCTAATGCAGAGTTGGAAGTAATAGGGCTCATTGTGCTTAAAGAAGATTGCACAGAAAGAAAAAAGGTGTCTACTCGTTGCTTGTGGCATATGTGCTTGGCTAGTACTAGTCATGATCACCAGCATGGATTTGCACCTGTCCTATACAAGGTGAAAGTGAAGAGTGGTGTGCAGCTACAAGGCATGATTACCTGGCAGTATACAGAAATGAGCAAAAATGAAATTGGGGAGAGTGGCAGTTGCTAAGGGAAAATACCAATAATGCGTCAATTAAGAGCCTGTGTGGGTTGTTTTAAGAATCGGGCAATTGCCCTGGGAAGACGTCTTAATTATAGATTCTGGAGAACTTTTAATTCATCCCCTCATCTAAATGCAGGACATAATCATTAACCAATGTCCTAAATGTGCACCACATTTTATTGGAAATGATGTGTGTCCAGGTACTACAGAGTTATGTAAGCACACAAGGGTGGATGCCTCTAAACTATGAACAGCCCAATTACTTACCAGTGGTGTTGGTTTATTGAGAGATAACAGGTACAGCTGTACTCACTATTACATGCACACTGGTAATGGAGCGGAACAGGTTCCTACACAGCTCACCAGCCAGTGAGTGTATGCTGCCTGCAGGTGGTGGTGCAGGATGCTGGAACCAGGGGCGTATTTATAAAGGGTGCAGGGTGAGCGGTGGGAGCCCACACCGCAAATCCTGAACCCGAAGTCCCGCGTCAGCTGTAGTGCAAATGGTTGCCACTGACATTACCCTGCATTTTGTGCATGCGCAGTAGGGAAATCGACAGGCACAGACTAGTAGACTTTGGGTACAGACTAGTGCTCAGAGTTTACTGCTGTGGTCAGTGTGTGGCCGGTGAGAGAGGAGGGGGCTGTGAATGTGTGATGCACACAGGCCCCCTCCTCTCTTAATACGCCTTTGTCTGGAACAGCTTTTTGCAGGTATACATTGGGCTCTCTCACATGTAATTCTGGGTCCTAGTGCCCAGCATGTATGCACAGTGATGAGCAGAGGAGTAGCGTGGAACCATGGCGCATGGAGAAAGTGCATGTCGTAGCGACCCCCTGCTTCCTGTACTAAACTGTGCCAGCAGGGTATAGCCAGCCTGCGGGGGAATACTGAAGTGAAGAGAAAAACAGCAAACAGTGGCAGTATCATGCCGGGCATTAAGGTCTCATTGGGGGAATAGAATGCTTCTGTGATGCACTGACATTAAGGGGTAGCTCCTTTGGCACTGCTTTATTTATGTATAGCATCTAGGATCTGACTTTTATCTAATTTTAATCATTGTTATTAGTCAATAGAGAAGGTTGTATTATATATTCTGATCATTTAACTTAAATTGACAGAATACATGTACTAGAGTGATATTAAACAGGGTGCACAGCTTATTACTGCAATTACTGCCCCAAGCAGCTATCACTGGAGTGGGAACACCTATGGGAAGCCCTTCTCAGCTATCCTCCTTTTTTAGCAAATATACATTGCACCTATATTAATGTGAGTACTACTAATCATGTTCTGTCTACCCAGGGCTGGCTCTAGGGGTGTTCGACCTGAGCGGTCAAACAGGGGTGCCACCCATAGAGGGTGCACCCTTCCCCAGCATCCCGATTTCAGCGGGGCAGTACTATCCCGCTGTTCCACCCATGGGCCGAAGTGGCCCGCGGGTGGTCAAATCGGGGGGTTGGGGACCCCCACCGCCGCAGCTGGGACCCCGGAGTCTGAATGGATGCTGCACGCATGCGCGCGGCATCCATTCAGTGCCATGAGAGGGCTGGGGGAAGCCCAGCTAGTGAGGCCCCCCCCCAGCCTGATGTAATTTGGAGGCGTGCCATGCGGGCACGCCCCTCAGATAACGTCACATAAGGAGGTGTGACTTATGGTAATTAGGCCACACACCCAATTTCGACGCCGCAGGCGCTCAGCCAGCACAGGGCGCTATTAGCCTTGGAGCCGGTCCTGTGTCTACCACCATTATTTCAGGTCTCCTAATACAGTATTTTTTAAAATAACACTTTGTGCTCATGTCAAGGAACACCTCCATTACTTTAAATAGCAAAGCAGTGACTTTTTTTAAACTCATACCTGCCAATAAGAAAAGGAGAGGAGAGGGACAAAGAGTTGATCTGGGAGGGGTGGTGACATAAGCCAATAAGAAAGGAGAGGGGAGGGACAAACAGTTGGTCAGAGAGGGGTGGTGACAGAAGCCAAAAAGAAAGGAGAGGACAGGGGCAAAGAGCCGATCCCATGGTAGATGGGGAGAGAATTAAAGAGGTGAGAAGTGAATGTTATCAATCTGACAGGAAAGGGGAGGTGACAGAAGATGATCACAGAGGAGGAAGGGCCAGGAATCTGGGCAGCTTGAGGGAGCATGAAATGTAGAAACGGATCGCAGGCCCTGATTCAGAGCCGGACGCTCTGACAGAGCACTCGCTCTGAATCAGGGCCGTCCCTCTGAATTTAAGAGCGGCCTTCTGGCCGCTCGCATAGCTGTGGGTGACCACCCACAGCTATAGCGAGTGGCCAAAATGATGGTCGCGATGGTCAAGACCATCACGACCATCGGGCTTGCGACGAGACCCTTGTGGTAGGGTCTTGTCTGCCGCAAGCCCTGGAGTGCTTTTGGCTCTATCCAAAGGGGGCGTGCTGTCAATCACCATTGACAGCACGCCCCCTTTGGTGCGAGACCCATAACGACGGCTTGGCCGTCGTTATTCGGGTCTCGCGCATGCGCACGACAGAGCCGCCTCTGTCGTGCGCATGCGCACTTGGCCAACATCGACCCGCTTGCGAGCGCTCAGCGCTCGCGAGCGGGTCTGAATCAGGCCCTCAGATCCATAACTTATTTAGGATATAGAGCAAGCAAACCGAGATAAAACTAACAGGCGGCCGTCATACTGTGCAGCGCCCCATGAATTCCGGTGATGAGACAGTGCAGGAGCGCACTGCTTTCTAATAATTTTAACCTCAGATGTACTGTGTACCAAACCCTTACCCATACCAAAACATAAACCTATGTGAGGGTCTATTTATCATTGGTAGCTACAGGGCAGCAGTAACTATTATTATGTATCGCTGCATTTACCATGCCGGGGCTGCTCTGGAGAAAACCCCATCCTTGGAAATAATTATTTTCCTTACGCCAGCAGCATAACGCTTCAGTGATTTAAGCGTGTTCACTTATTTAAGCTATGTACAGCTAACATCAGCGCATGTGTCTCATTATCCCCAATGGAGGTCTGATTTCTCTGGCATTAATCCTTTGCCAAATAGCACAAAGTGGTGAAAAAGCTGAACTTTAGGCACTTAATTGATTAATAAATAGACCCCTGAAGCTACAAAATTAACTTTAGTATTTTTAGATCTTGATTTTTTTATGTGGAAATGTTTTAGCTTTTTGACACATTCTAATTTCGAGATACAGTCACAAGTTTACCCTTGTGTTTTGCAAAGAAGATTTGAGGGCCCACTAATGTGGTCTTTGCACTTGGCCTACTAATGCCTTATATCAGCAATTGTAATATACTGTAATAGTGACACGCCCCAGCTCCGCACAGGAGCAATTTGGAATTGACGGCGATCATTTTTCACATAAAATAGGAATGGCATAAAAAGGGAAAAACTTACATTTTGTATCAGTAACCAGGGCTTACATAAATTTTTTTAGAAACCGGATAATATGTATCAATCTCTATGTGGTATAAAATAAAGTCCATCGCTGTAGTATATCTTTAACGGTTTAGGCAGCATAAGCCAAGAAAGCGCTTGGACTTCCGTTGTTTCATTGACTGCTTCACTAAAATCGTCACTACTCGGCTCCCTTTTGTCATACATTAATGTTTCATACACCTAAACCTTCCTCAACACATGCTCTATAGAATAGTGATAACTGCATCAAAATCCTTCCTGTGGTTCTCATGATTAGCCTGAACAAAAAGATGCCTACCAGGGACTTGATTTTATATTATTTTTAGATATTGCTGAAATTGGATATTAAAAATTTATTGTAAAAAATATGCCTCCCCTAAAGAACAGTAAACAACAAGAATGTACTGGAGTATTCATTTTATTGTGCCCTCCAGCTACAGGGATAGGTGGATAAATGTTGTATAGGAGCTAGTGGGTTAGAGCTTTATTCATTATCAAGGATTTTTATATTAAAGGGTCTATTTATCAAGCAGTGAGAGCTCCTTTTTCCATTGTATTCAGTAGAAAATGAGGTTTTTACATTTTCCTACTATTTATCTAAAGGATGACAAATCGTTGCTGTCTCACACAGCCCTTTAATTTCTGTATTTGCCACATCCCGATATCCTGTTATGGGACCATGTTGTGTAAGCAATTTATCAAAGTGTGATAAAGTATTCTTTTTGCACTTTGTGAAAAACGCTATCCTTATCGCACTTTGGAGCTCATTCAAACCGCTCGCAAGATGCGATCGCTCGCTGGCAAAAAGGGGCCGGACATTTAAATTAAGTGCTCGCACTGCGTCACGTAAGGACGCCCACTATGTTTTAGCGAGCTACGGCACAGTGCGCTCGCAAATGTCTGAAGACGCCCCCTTGCCACTCGCAACACGCGTCATCTCCGGGAAATGAAGGATTAATCAGGACCATCGTTAGCCATCGGAGCTGCTCGCAGCCCTTGGGGTTGCCTTAGCCTTCTGCAAGCACAGCGATCAGCGCTGGCTGAAATACATGCAGGTGACGTGTACAATGATGCTACTTTGCTAATTATGCACGCACTTTGAACTGCGTTTTGGCGGCCAGACACACCTGTGTTCACACATCCACTCCCCCGTTCACAAGCACCTTCCCCTGTTACCACCCACAAACGGCACTATTTGTCTCTCATAGCAGCAACCTAATAGTGGCTTACGAGCTACCAAAATCAGAATGCAACGAATGGCTTGTACACGCACACTGCGAATTATTCGCATGCGCAGATGGGCGAAAATCGCTCAGAGCGAGCGATCGCGCCTTAGCGAGCGGGTCTGAATCAGCTCCTTTGTGCCATCTCAGGGTGGCCATATGGGGTCTATTCATGTATAACATTATCTGGCAACTGAAAAATATCACTATATATCGCAGCACATCGATGCAATATATAGTGATATTTTGTAGCCATTCATGTACACTTACCTGTCTGGCATCTTCTTGTGGTAACTGGCCCCTCCGCGATCCCTGGAAGCAGTGAGAAGACAGACGTATCAATAGTCAAATACGTCTGCTTCCCACTGCTTATGTGCCGGCATCTGAGAGGAGCAGGTGACCTTCTCCACGGTAACCCGCTCTATGAATAGCACCAAATAGAGAATATCCCTGTTTAGTGCAAAACAGAGTATTTCTCTGATCCATGAATAGACCCCTATGTATACTTACTGGACCGCCAATGTAGCAAAGAGGGTTCTCATTGAAGATATTTCAAGAAACATCTTTTGCTTCCCAGGCAGGCTTCAGCAGAGTCTTCTCGTCAGGCTCGGACTGGGCCACAGTGATTTGTAGCCACCCCCCGTATCGCGGGAGGGCGGGGCCTACGGCCACAATTGGTATGGCAGCCTGCAGTGCAGCTGCTTGCCGGCACTCATAAAGGCTGTGACTGACCCAGTAGGCAGCTACATGCAGAGGATAGGGCCAAACTGCAGTTAGCAGTGCACTACTGGGTAATAAATCCCAGTAGTCCCTGCAGAGGAGTCATAGTAGCATGTGCTGAGCTCTGATTGGAGGAGCCCATCACATGCTCCTCTGACCAGTGAAGATCTTCAGCAGCAGCTTCATGGAAGTAAATCATTGAGGCTGCCTGGGACTACGGTCTCTTAGGAATCACTGTGTAAGACCCCTAGAACCATTCTGGTGAGGTCTTCTGCCAATAGCAACCACCCGCTGTTCCCATAGAACACGACACATTCACCGGTACTTAGGCAGCCTTCTGGTCTTAAAACTTGAGATAGTAGGGGCTTACACGGCTACCCTAAAGCCACAAGATGTTATGCAACTGATAATGGACTGGTCAAGGTGAGGTATCTTCAACAAGGTTTTCAAGGTAGCGCTTGAAGAATTACAGGTGATACTGGAAGCCGGTTGGAATACAAATTGTGAGATGCGGCCTAGAGGGCCGAGGTGCGGCCTTGAGGGCCGAAGTGTGGCCTTGAAGCCGAGGTGTGGCTTGGACAGCAGCAGCTAGAGAGCCGAGATGTAGGCAGGATGTGATGCGGCCTTGAGAGCCAAGGTGCGGCCAGTGAGCCGATAGATTTCCAGACTGTGCTGCAGCCTTGAGGGCCGGGGTGCGACTGGAACAGCCGGGAAGTGGCTTTGAGAGCCGAGGTGTTGACAGACTGTGAGATGGAAACTGATGGCCGAATGAGCGGTGAGGTTGCAAGAACAGCACGACCCAGAGAACTCTGTAGACAGCAGTATATGAGTACTCTAGATGGAGGAATGAGACAAGAGTCCATGAGGCAATGGCAGAACTGACACAGACAAGTAGGAACATGATTGACAGGAACCGGAATGACACATACAAACACACTATAGCCGGCAAGCCAGCGATGAACCAGCAGGCTTAAGAAAGGTAACGATCCAATGGACTAACAGGGCAGGTGATTAATGAAATCCACAGGTGAGGAGGAAGATCATCCAGTATTCCCAGTATCACGTGCCACAGTCCGGCGTCCCAATCTCCTAGCAATTAAAGGTACTGTCCAAGTACGGCATGTATGTTACACAGGAGCCGAATGCCGGGTGTGTGACTGGTGACCTGGAGAAGGACAGACCACCGGAGAACGGGTGTGCAACAAGGTGTGCTGGCGACTTGTGACACTGATGCTAGAGGTGAGTACACTGTGGATATAATGTGTGGGCACTGGGCACTACAGTGTGGCATAATGTGTGTGGGCACTACAGTGTGGTATAATGTGTGGGCACTACAGTAGGGTATAATGTATGTGGCCTCAACAGTGTGGCATAATGTGTGTGAGTTCTATAGTGCGGCATAATGTGTATGTGCACTACAGTGTGGTATAATGTGTGGGCACTACAGTGTGGCATTATGCGGATGTACTACAGTGTGGCATAATGTGTGTACTATAGTGAGGCATAATGTGTGGGCACTACAGTAGGGTATAATATGGGGGGCACTACAGCGTGGTATAATGTTAGTACAGTGTAGTGGTCTCATTTACCCACAACTGACCAGCATTGCAAAGGTTACTGGGCGGATTACCACTACCTCTCTGACTTCTCCGTGCTTACCACTACCTTCCTGACCCCTCCACCATACTCACCACTACTTATCTGCACTACCCCACTGATCGCTCCTTAGCATACACTATCTCTTTGTACTACTCCCATTACCCCCGTATTCACCACTGCCTATCTGCACTATCCCCTGAACCTTCCTTACCAATCAGAGCACCCCTGCATGCTCACTACTACCTATCTGCACTACCTCCCTGACCCCTGCATAGTCACCAGTACCACTCTGCACTATTCCCTTGACCCCATGACCCCTCCATGCCCACCACAACCTCCCTTGCCCACATATCAGACTGCCATGCACAGTAGTAGTATACAAAAATTATAAATGATACCAATACGTTTTCCCAGTATAGATTGCCACACCCCCTCCAGTGACTGGTCACACACCTTTTGTGGGCCTCTATAATTGCATCCCCTGTAGGACCTTCATGGTCCAGTCCACCACTGCTCCTACTCCATCAGCATGCGTCTTCCTTCCTTCGGACAATTACATTAAAACACTAGGCATGCGCGGCCTTACTAGCTCAGTAAGATGAAATAGGGTGCAACATTATCACATCAACATTGCACTGATGAGTTATGGAAGAAAAGGCACCACCAGAGAGGTCAGTTTTCTCAGGATATTTCCATCAGGTGATATTGTTAAATTGGAAGGATGACATGCTTTGTATCGCTGCTGTAAGCCACTTCAATTTAAAGAGTGCTAGGGGAGCTACTAACACTTGTAGAAAGTAATGAAACCTAACACCTAAAAAGCTGCAGGGTGACATCAAGATACTGTGGGCTCTATTCAGAAAAATGTCTTATAGTGATGTGTAAACTTTTCAAATTGTTCGCCTCTCTCCATGCCGAAAATCTGTCAATTTTCAGTAACACTCCCTCATCCAGCAAACCAATGCGGTAAGCCGATGCCCAGCAAAGCGCCTGTCCCAGCATAAGAACGTTAGAATAAAAATATTGCGTTTGGCCACAATCATTAAAGAGTATTGCACATACACTATCTGCAGTTGGATGGTGGCTAAAGACATGTAAATACTACATGTAGATGAATGGTACCCCCTACACCCACTTCCAGCACCTCCATTGACAATTGTCCTGTCAGAGCACTGCTGACCGCTGCTTACATTGGGCCTGATTCAGACCCACTCGCGAGCGGCTGTACGCTCGCAAGTGGGTCGATGGTCTGCACTGAGCATGCGCACGACGGAGGGAGCTCCGTCGTGCGCATGCGCCAGACACGACGAGCGAAGGACTTTCCTTCGCTCGTTGTGTCCGATCAAAGGGGGCGTGCTGTCAATGTTGATTGACAGCACGCCCCCTTTGGTGGGCGTGCCGGGGGCGTGCCTCCCATCAGAAGCCGGCCCACTGACATCACTAGTGATGTCAGTGGGAGTGATTTTGGCTCTGATAGAGCCAAAATCACTCCGGAGCTTGCGGTTGAAAACCTCAACCGCAGGCTCCGGCTCGCAATTTCGATGGTCGCGATGGTCACGACCATCGCGGCCATCAAAATGCACGCTCGTATAGCCTGTGGGTGGTGACCCACAGCTATACGAGCGTCCAGGAGGACGCTCCATGAAAAAGGAGCCCGGCCCTCATGCAGAGCGTGCGCTCTGCTCAGAGCGTACGGCTCTGAATGAGGGCCATTGAGTCTAATGTTGTAGAGACCTCACTGCCCAGCTGATGATGATTGGAGCATTACACAGACCCCAGCAAAACCGTTCCCAAATAACATATACCACCAGTTGTGCAAAAATTGTTCAGTTTGTTGATAGGTGATGATATTATGGTTTAAATAGTTACCCTGTTGCTCCTCTCCATTTCCATGTGATGCACTGCCTATCAACAAACTCACAGGAACAATTAAGATCTGGAGAAGATTTTTTTCTGAATTGCAACTGACTGCTTTCCCCAGCACTACTGTATAGGGAAGCGATGTATGCTGTATTTAGGGAGACCGTAGATGAAATCTTACATTTCTCTGCGGTAACCGTCTCTCTGAATAGATCTAGGTGGTGAAAAGCCTTTTTTTCACACCTGCAGATTGAAAAAGTAATTTTCACTGCATTATGACCCTGTAAGCATTACACATTGCAGTTTATTAAATCACAAATTAAAATGCATGGACAATATGTTTAACCACACTGTAATATGTTGACACATTCTTTTAGTTAATATTAGCACACTAGGGGGTTTATGTACTATGGCTTGGAGATAAAGTACCAAAAAATCAGGTCCTTACTGTCGCTTTACAGTTTGTTGAAAAATTCCAGTTAGGAGCTGATCGGTTGGTACTCCATCTCCATCCACTTTATCTCTCACCAAGGCTTAAGCTGGGTACAAATTAATTGATATGTAGACAATATGTTGTCCGATCCAGTGGGTCGAGGAGACACATCGTCAACATCAGCCAGTGTGTTTGCACTACTAACGACCAAGCATGCTCCCGTTTGGTCGTTAGTTGCATCGTCAGGTCGGCCGCACATGCAGCTCAATCTGACATTTCAACTGATGACCCCATGCAGCCGGATGCGGCTAGTGCCGGCATATCGGGCGGAAGGGCAATGGATTGTGTAATGTGTACCGGCTGCCCGATATGTCGGCCCATCGGCAGTGCAGTCGACCATCGCATTGCTGGATACACACATCGTTAAGTGTATACCCAGCTTTAGTACATAGATCCCAAAGTACCAGCCAATCAACTCCTGTCACATTACAGGCTGTGTTTGAAAAACGACAGTCAGGAGCTGATTAGTTGGTTGGTACTGTATCCAAAACGACAGTCAGGAGCTGATTGGTTGGTTGGTACTGTGTCCTGTCCACGTTATCTCTCTCCAAGGCTTAGTACATAAACCCCATAGACCCTAAGGGATCTGTCTACTAGCCTTGGAGAGAGATAAAGTGGATGTAGATAAAGTACTAACCAAACAGCTCCTGTCAGTTTTCAAACACAGCCTGTAAAGTGACAGTTGGGAGTGATTGGTTGGTTCTAATGGGTTTTCATCTCATACAGCATACGCATTCACAAACAGTGTTCTTTCACCAGCATTTTTTAAAAATCTTCGACACTGTCGTTCTCACACATACACTATTCTCACCTCATCCACACCATGACCATGTTTTCTTCAACTTCTCACTTTACTCAGTGCCTACCTAATCCTATATTCTGCCCCGTTTCCACCTCTATCCTTCCTTCCTAGTCTCCTCCACTTCTTCCTCCCCTTCTCTCCCCTCCTCTGTCTGTATGCCTTCCCTCTGCTTCCCTCCTTCTCCTCTCCCATTACTCCTCTCTCATTCTTTTCTCCCCCACAATTCACCACACCTTCAACTACATCACACTAATCTCCCTCCCTCTCCTACAAACGCATCCCACCTCTCTTGCCTATTGATCACTTCCTTCCACTCCTGCCTCCATGATCTCGCCTGTGCTGCTCCCTACCTCTGGAACGCTCTCCTTCTCCCTATTAGACTCTCCACCTCTCTACAAATCTTCAAACGGGCTCTCAGGACTCACTACTTCCAAGCCTTCCAGCTCTCATCCTAACCTGCTGCTTACATGCTTCTTCCTCACTGTCTACCCTATCTGTGTCACCCTTGTCTCCCCGCCCTATAGAATGTAAGCTCTCACGACCAGGGCTCTCTTCTCTTATGTGCTTTCAATCCCTCACTCATACGATCATCTACTCAAAACTCTCCACAAGGGCACTTAACACTTGGTAGCTGACACCCTACTGCTGTTTTGAGTGTTATGATCGCTGCAGCAATGTTTATAAACCATGTTCTTTTTCTGTATTGTCTTGTAATGTAAGTCACTGTTTTATGAGTTTGCTCATTTGTTAATGTAATTTTTGAGGCGCTGCGGATCCCTTGTGGCGCCATATAAATAAAGGATAATAAATAATAATACAGAGGTTCTCTTAAAAGCTCATAATATTGTATATTTTACTGCAAATAAATAAACTTTATCATTAGCTGTTAAAGTCTGGAGGGGAACATGCGCTTACTCCTGCTGATGTGTTTCACTAGCTGCGGACACAGAGAAACTCTCCAAATCTCTTTATTAGATAGCTATGCACAGACACATTTCTTTTATTTACTAAGTGTTGTCCCCAATGATATTAAGTAAGACTATTCTTAGGACTAATGCTGAACCTGCGCTTAATTGGTGTGGAGATCGCTAGCTGCAGGTATTGGGAGGTAATAGAAATCTCCTAATCTATAGTAAGATAAGTATACATATGTTTTATATGGATGATAAAAAAGGTGATTTTTATTGAAAAGTATTAGAGAGTTTGGGAGACACAGTGCTCCTCGCTATAAACAAGAAAGTATATAAAAGGAAAAATAGAAACAAAAATAAAATTAGTACTATAAGTACAGATTATTTGGTTGAGGTCAAATCAGGTTTTAAATTGTTTATAATGTATATGTTAAAAATGGTTGTCTTACTGGAGTTGCTCTCTGGAGGGGCGGTGTCCCGTGCCCTACGTTCAGACAACTTACCCTGTATCAGACATGCCGACATTCTGGCTGCCCCTTCCGGGAGGGGGCAGCCAGATCGGCAAAATAGGGGGGCGTGGCCGGCTGTTGTGGACAGAGTGGGTGGCGTGGTCACGCGCTCGTGTCATTTTGGCCCCGCCCCGCTACACAGTGCCGATAATCTCGGCATTGTGAAGCAGGGGGCGGGGCCAAAATGACGCGATTCATGGCGAATCGCGTCACAGGCCCCCCCTGCTGCTGGGTATTCTCACTCATCGTGGGGGGGGGGGACAGGAGGGGTCGGTACCTTGTGGGAGGCTTGCCTGCCTTCCCGGGAGGTCGGGAGCGGCACCTGATTTTTAGGAGGCTCCCGACCAAATTGGGAGGGTAGGCAAGTATGCCTTGTATCCCAGTGGTATAGCTCCTCTTACTGTCCTCCGTTGTCCTGGTCCTTTAGTGGTGGTATCTCTTTTGGAGTGTGTGCCTAGTTACAAACTCACTATGATGTCCTCCTTAATCACCAGCTGAGGGGAGTCAGCCGTGTCCCACGATCCCATCTGGTCAGGTGGTCCCCGGCCGTCTGCTGACGCGGCTGGCCGCTCGACCCGCCGGGTGGTGGGGAGACTGAGGGTGGTTTACAGCAGGCGGGTGGAGTGTGTGCTGGATTACACACTCTAACTGACCTCAGTCCGGTACAGTCTCGCGAGAGCCAGTGAGATCAGATGTTGGAAGTCTTATTGTCAGGATACTCGGTGGGAGCCAGTGTTAGTACTTCTTGAAGGTAAAAAAATTAATGTGGTCCGACGCGTAGCGGCCTGCACAGCTTTCCTCAGGGATATGGTCGTCATGTTAACTGTATTCCTATATTTAAGGGGGAGGATCCTAGGCATCACTCCCAATGGGAGGTGCCCGTTGCGAATTTGTTAAAAATGCGAGTTTTGCACTAAACTCACATTTTTCACTAACTCACAAATAGGATGCGACTATAGTAAAACTCGCAATTTTTGGACTTTACTTTAACGTGCAAAAAACATCTCGCATCCAGATGTTTTCCAATTCTCTAGATAGGACTCGGGCAATGTAATAGAGTGCTTCAAGATAGCTAGTTTATCCTGAGCAGGTCACAGTTACACAGAAACATGCACATATACGTGCATGTTTCTGTGTGTACATATAAATACACTTTAAAAAAAAAAAAAAAAAGATGTACACCCCCACCCCAGAATCATAACCAGCACCAGGCTATATAAAGCCTGTCCTGGTTCTAGATATACAGGGGCCAAAATGCGTAGGGCGCCCCTGTATATTAAGTACCAGCACAGGGCTTTGCTGAGCCAGTCCTGGTTGTGGAAAAATGGGACAAAACGAGTAGGGGTCCCCTGTAATTTTCATAACCAACACCGGACTGTTTCTAGCAGGGGGGTAATGCCACAGCCAGGGAAAACCTTTCAACGGTTTCCCTGGCCAAAGCTTTACCCCTAACCGCTAGTCAGCCCAGGCTGGGGATCCCTGGGGAGGTGGGGACCCCCCAATAAAGGGTGCCTCTCTCCAGGGCACCCCAGGCCTAGACTGATAGCACGGGGCTATCTCCGGCATCCCCGGCTGGTGGGTGCCGGGTTGATAGTGTAAATGTGTTGTGTAAAATAGAAGTGTTAATTTGGTCTTTAGCTGTGGTACTACACGTCCCAGCTTCCCTCACATGCTGGTACTTGGAAAACCACAATACACTATTGGTTAATGATGTATCTCACCTCAATATCTATATTGAGGCCTCTTGGGGATTGCGTTTTAAGTGTGAAGATCCACTTGAGTTCTTCTTTGTTTATTGCTTTATTGAAATCGCCTTCCCTCCAATTATGTGTTAAATGTTTGATCCCTATCAGTTTAAGTCCTTGTGGATTACTGGCATGTGTGAGTTTGAAATGTTAAGACAAGTTATGGGTCTCCAAGCCATTGCGTATGTTTGTGACATGTTCTGCAGATCTTAGTTTCATGTTCTGCAGATCTTAGTTTCAGTTGTCTCATTGTCCTGCCGACATATCGTAGCGAGCATGTTCATTCGGCCAAGTATATGACTCCTGAGCTTGTTCACGTAATATGTTCCTTAATTTCTTTGAATGACTATTTTCTTGGTAAATGCCCCACATATGCGGCAGGCGGAGCACATTCCGCATTGGAAAAAACCTCCTTGTAAATCTGTTGCTTATGGATTTTTGTATCTCGCGTGTTGGAGGAATATGATTTTTATTCAGTATTATGTTCAAATTTGGGGAGGTCTTATCGGTAGGATGTCGTCCTGTAGCAGGATGTGCCAATATTTTCGCAGGATACCGCTCAATGAATTTGAGTCTTTGCTGAATTGCATTATGAAACTTGTCGAGTATGTTTTTTTTATTTTGTTGTTTTTGTGTATGTTCTACCATGATGTTTAGCTGTTTAGTTCAAAGCTGTTGTATAGGCCTTCTTTATATCACTGGGGTTATATTGCTTGGATATGAATTGTTTTTTCATTTCTGACCCTTGTTGTATGTAATCTGCATCTTGCATACAATTGCATCTTACCCTCCTAAATTGGCCCATGGGTACTTTTTAGCCAATTCAGGTGGTGCACGCTTGTGGATAAGATGTAGCTATTTACATCAACTGATTTCTGTTATGTTTTTGTATGCATTGCATTGTATTGTTGTCAATGAATATGGTTAGATCTAGAAAATTTACTTCTTGTTGACTGTAGTTAGTAGTGAAAATCAAATTCCTATCGTTCTTGTTGATGTATTCTGTGAAGTTTTTTAGTGACTGCTCGTCTCCCTTCCAAATTAAGAAGACATTCTCTATATACCTACACCAGAGGACCAGATTTGCGCCGAGTTCTACTTGGGACTAGATGGTAGCTTCTTTCCAGTTACTCATGAAGAGATTTGCACATATCTGGTCTCCATAGCTATACCTGTTATCTGTCTGAGGAATTGGTTATTAAACCATACATAATTGTGTTGTAATATGAATTCAATACCACCCACTAAGAACTCAATCTGATCTTCTGTAGAGCCTTGTCTAGTGTGAGTATTTGTTGTATAGCCTGCAAACCTTATTTGTGATCTATCACTGATTATAAGGAGGTGACATCACTGGTGCATAACCAGTGGTCATCTTCCCATTCTGCATGTTTAAGTATCCTCAATATATCGCCAGTATCTTTGTAGGTATGATTTTTGTTGTTTTATGTAAGGTTGAAGGAATCTTACAACATACTGTGATAAGTTTGCTGTTAATGAATTTATACCAGCAAATATTGTTCTGTCTGGTGGTATGTGTATGTATCTTGGGCAGATAATAAAAGGCCGTTATTACCGGATGTTTATTGTCTAGAAATTTAAATTCTTGTTACGTCAAGATCCCTTCGTTATGTCCTTCATGAGTAATTTTTTAATCCGTGTTAGTATTGGTTGGTGGGGTTAGTGTCCAATAATTCATATGTCTTCCCATCTCTTAGTATCCTATTGCATTCCTCTATATAGTCTGTTTTGTTGAGTAGTACAACCTCCTCACCCCTCCTTTTGTAAGCTGGTTTGAAAATTTATTTTTTCTATTTTTTTGGTAACTAACGACTCAAATGTTTCAGTCAAGGAAGGTGTTGTGGCTAAAAGTTTGAGGCTGGTTTTAGATCTGAATGCCTAAAACTTGATGGATTTTCTTTAGGTTTATAATCCAATTTAGTGTTCTGTGTGTCTCGCTGTCTTGGCGTGTTCTCCCCCTCTACATTCTCTTCTATTTCTACTAACTTCCTGTTGTTGGAGGTGGTGTTTGTTTGGCAGGCTCTCAGACCCGTATCCATATCTAAAAAAACTTGTTGTGTTGTATCCTGATCAGCACATGTATGATTATTTGCTATTTGATTGGTCAATAAATTGGACTCTAATAGTGAGCCAGCATCTAATGATGTTTCTGCTAGTTTCTCGTAAGCATTGTCCTCTTTTATGATGTAGGTGGAAAATGTGGTATTTATGCTTATTTCTGATTCTGTTTCCTCTTGGTATATATCTATGTCTAAAGTGTATGTTTTGTCATGGTGTGGTGGTTTTGGTTGGTTGTTTATTCGGGTCTCGAATTGTTGGTAGGTCAAGTTGAGTCTTTTGTATACTGGCGATCTTGTGATTGTGTTGTTCCCTTTTTGTGTTGCTTGTCTTGTGCTAGGAGTTGTTGTTATAGTACGTATAGGTTTTTTTTTATCTGTGTTTAATCTTTGTTGTTTGTTTTTTTATCATTAGCTGCACTTATGCAGACTTATATTGGAGAGTCAACAGGTTTGGGAGGCGGAGCTGTGGTATTCCTGCGCTGCGTTCTCGGAAACGGGAGCATGTAGCTTTAAGCTGGGTACACACTAGGACGACAGATCGGCCAGTAATGATAATGTTTATTCATTTGCAGTAAGATATACAATATTATCAACTTTTAAGAGAACCTCAGTATGAGATGAAAACCTATTAGAAACATTCCGAAATCAAGAAATGAACAATAGGATACAATGTATTTCTTTTTACATTTGTGTTAGTTGTTATAGAGAAATAAATTGACACAGTAACAAGAACAGCAAAAAAAATCTCTCAATAGCATTGCTTATTTATTAAACACAGAATTTCGATCTTTTTCATAAACTATTTTGTTCTTAATATTTCTTTGTATTAGAGTTTTTTCATACTATGAATGATTTTATCTATGAATACTATAAAAGTTATGTATTAAGTCAATCTAATCAGTTACCTCTGTGTGCACTGCCAAGAACAGGTCATCTTTTTTTTTTTTTGTATTTCCGGAATCTAAAACAACAAATACCTTCTAAAAATGCCTGGTAGCTGCTCAAATCGTGTTTTTTAAGAATGTTATTCAGACCAATAATTATACAAATGTCTTTGCAAAGCTTATGTGCTTATATAAAGTTCTTAGTGAATCTTTTGTATTCCCCACCAAGGAATCTTCTTATTCAAATTGAGAGATGGAGGTTCTTTGCACTAGTTCAAATGTTAATCTTAAGGGCTGGTCTGTGTTGTAAATTTCTTTGAATTCCTTTGGATCCTGCAAATACACACTTCCACCAAAAAATCCCCCAAAAATATGAAAAAATATTGTCAATGTAAAATATGCTTTGATAGCATGCATAATCAATGCAGTATGACTCCACTTGTGGTGTAATATTACTGTTATGAATCCCGGATAAGATTCACCTTTGATGAAGGCAGTAGTGCTGATGATTATATGAAGCAATGGAGTCAACAGAAAAGATTGTCCAGTTGCAGCCTGGAGGGCTGATCGATGTTTTGTATGGATGTGGCCCTGTGGTCAAGTTGCAGCCTTGAGGGCTGGAAATGCTTGGCAGAGACGTGGCCTTGTGGCCAAGTTGCAGCCTTCAGGGCTGGAGATGCTTGGCAGAAATGTGGCCTTGCAGCCAAGTTGCAGCCTTGAGGGCTGGAGATACTTGGCAGTCTCAAAAGAATTAACTCTAGGGTGCAGCTCAGAATTACAAATAAATGGAAAAATGGAGGAAGATGAGTGGCAAGAGTTATTGAAGGCAAATTCTGCAACAGGTAAAAGGGAAACCCAATCATTCTGGTATTTGGAGACAAAACACTGGAGGTATTGCTCCAAGGACTGGGTTCTGTCTGTCAATTGGATTGGGGATGTTATCTGGAGGACAAACTGAGGCTGATGCCCAGAGCAGAACAAAAAATTCTCCAAAAACGTGCAACAAATAGAGTTCCTCGGTCAGAAACAATATCCACCAGCAATCCATGGAGTCCGAAAATACATTGAATGAATAGAGTAGATAATTCTTTGGCAGAAGGCAGTTTGGAGAGTGGAATGATATGAGCCATTTTACTGAAATTGTCAACAACTGTCCAAATGACTGAGCAATGAGAAGATGAAGGAAGAACAACAATAAAGTCCATGGTAATATGAGTCCAGGGCTTCAAAGGAGTAGGAAGAGGAAGTAGAAGACCAGAAGGAGCAGTACGAGGAGATTTATTCTGGCCACAGATGTCACAGGCAAAACGATTTTATGAACATCTTGTAACATGGATTGCCACCAAACTGAGTGAGAAAGTAATTCAGCAGTTTTGGAGATGCCAGGATGAATAATAGCTTTGAAAGTATGGAAGTCCGAAAAGACTGCCTTGCAAAAATCTCTCAGGAACAAAGAGTAATCCCGGTGGTTTCCCAGAAGGAGTTTCAGACTGACAGACTTTGAGAGCATCTGCTAAACTCCTGGTCAATTAATCTTGCGGTTACGATATAGCGGTTCCCACCATAGACTTCAATGGGGAATTCTCACCATAGAAGTCTATGGGAGACACAGGCTGGCCGCATTCAGCTAATCAGGGAGCTGCTCCGACGGAGATGCTCTCTGATTGGCTGACGGCCTCTTCAATGGCACACGTGTGCCCTGGTCATTTACACGGAGCAAAGGTATGTGTATACACATACCATTGCTCAATCCGCATGGATCGGGTTTTTTGCGTGTTTGTTATTTTAACCCCTGGATTGCCTACTTGGACAAGTGGACGCGATCAACGCATAGGAGAGGTGAGTATGGATTTTTTTTTCGGGTACCCCTATGGATTACTTCAGATACTAGGTGAGTATGTGTGAGTGTGCATGTATGTTTTATTAAAATTTTACTTTCATGTTGTATGTTTGTTTATTTACGTATTTCTTTAGTTGTGGAACTACAAGTGCCAGCGGGACCATAATACCCGCATGCTGGTATTTGTGGTTCTCCAAATACCAGCATGCAGGGAAGGCTTGCTGGTACTTGTGGTTCTACAACTAAAGACAATATGGAAACTTTATTTTTACACTAACACTATCAACCCGGCACCCATGGCCATAGGGTCCGGGGATAGCCCCGGGCTATCAGTCTAGGCCTGGGGTGCCCTGGAGAGGGGTACCCCTTTATTGGGGGGTACCCAACTCCCCAGGGATCTCCGGCCTGGACTGACTAGTGGTCAGGGATAATGCTTTGGCCGGGGAAACCGGTGAAAGGTTTTCCCTGGCTGTGGCATTATCCCCCCGCTAGAAAGAGTTCGGCGTTGGTTTTGGAATCCTCAGGGGACCCCTACTCGTTTTGTCACGTGATTTTCCAGAACCAGGACCAGCTCAACAAAGCCCTGTGCTGGTTCTTAATATACAGGAGCCTCCTACGCATTTTGGCCCCTGTATTTTTAGAACCAAAACAGGCTTTATAAAGCCCGGGGCTGGTTATGCTTTTGGGGAGGGGGTGCACGTTTTTTTTTTTAAACACACACAGAAGCCATCATGGATCTCACTGATCTGTGATGGCTTCTCTAAAACTCGCACCTATTAATGCTACTCGCATTAAAAGGTGTCAGTTTACATAGTCCTAAACTCGCCTAAACTCGCAAATGCAGTAGCCTCGAGCTGAAAAGTTTGCAGGCTATTGAATTTGCGAGTTTCAGTACAAACTCGCACTTTTCAAAAGTGCAAGAAAGTGCGAGTTTGTACTGTTACTAAAACTGACACCCTATTACATTTGGCCCCTGGTGTGTATCTAGACATTGTCGAGCTTTTAAATGTCTATCTTTTATACCACACCCCCTAATATAAAGGAACTAGCTGAAGTACCTGGCGTTGCCCGGGTTTAAATCTGCAAGTTATTAAGTAATCCATCCAGTGGAAGGCTCAGAACAGGCTCCCCAGGTCCGAACAGGCTCCCTAGGTCAAAGTCCGACTAAGACCCCAATCACTCCATTAGGCACCCTATACCAACTGCAACCCCTCTGTGAAGTTTTTATCCAAATCTATCCAGTGGAAGGCCCAGAACAGGCTTCCTTGGTCAAAGTTCTGCCCAGCGTACACCAACGGGAGGTTCGACCAGGACCTCAACCTCCTAGTATGTCTTCTGGAATCCAATGTTACCACTCTGAAGTTTTCGTTCAAATCCAGTCAGTGGAAAGCTCAGAACAGGCTCCCCGGGTCAATGTTCTGCACAGTGTACACCATCGGGAGGTCCAACTGGGACCCTAAAACCTGGCCAGGATCCAACTGGACCATCTCGCATTGGTTTCATCCCAATCAGTGCAAGGGTTTATCTTCAGATTATTACTTTTTAATATGTGATGTCGTCCAAGTCCATCCAGTGTAAGGTCCAGAACAGGCTCCCTGGGAAAAATTTCTGCCTGGCACACTCAGCTGTTAGGTCCGACCAGGATACCAACCATTCCATTAGGCATCCCAGACAATTTGCCATCCCTCTGTGAAGTTTTTATACAAATCCATCCAGTGGAAGGGTCAGAACATGCTCCTCGGGTCCGACCAGGCTCCCTGGGTCAAAGTTCTGCCCTAAGGCACTCCACCATGATGTCCGACCGGGACCTCAACCACTTCATTAAGCATCCCAGATCAATTGCCACCCCTCTGTGAAGTTTTCATCCAAATCCATTTAGTGGAAGGCCCACAAAAAGGCTGCTCGGGTCAAAGTTCTGCCTAGCATACACCAACAGGAGGTCCAAACAGGACCTCAACCCCTTATGTCTTCTGGCATCCAATGTTACCACTCTGTGCAGTTTTCGTCCAAAAGCATCCAGGTGAAGGCTCAGAACAGGCTCCCTGGGTACCCTAACCCCCCTAAAACCTGGCCAGGATCCAACTGGACCACCTCGCCTTGGTTTCATCCCAGTCAGTGCAGCGATATCCGAATGCATAACTCGATAGACAAACAAACAGATCAATTCATTTTATATATACATACACAGTCAGGTGCATAAATATTGGGACATTGACAGAATTTTCATATTTTGGCCTCTATTCACCACCACAATTGCTTTGAAATGAAACAAACAAGATGTGCTTTAACTGCAGACTTTCAGATTTAATTTGAGGGTAATTACATCCAAATCAGGTGAACGGTGTAGGAATTACAACGGTTTCTATATGTGCCTCCCACTTTTTAAGGGGCCAAAAGTAATGGGACAAACTAAACAATCCTAAATCTAACTTTCACTTTTTAATACTTTGTTGCATATCCTTTGCAGGCAATTACAGCCTGAAGTCTGGAACGCATAGAGATTACCAGATGCTGGGTTTCATCCCTGGTGATGCTCTGCCATGCCTCTACTGCAAATGTCTTCAGTTCCTGCTTGTTCTTGGGGCATTTTCCCTTCAGCTTTGTCTTCATCAAGTGAAATGCATGCTCAATTGGACTCAGGTCAGGGGATTGACTTGGCCATTGCATAACATTACACTTTTTAGCCTTAAAAAACTCTTTGGTTGCTTTTGCAGTATGCTTCGGGTCATTGTCCATCTGCACTGTGAAGCGCCGTCCAATGAGTTCTGAAGCATTTGACTGAATATGAGCATATAATATTGCCTGAAACACTTCAGAATTCATTCTTCTGCTTTTGTCAGCAGTCACATCATCAATAAATACAAGGGAACCAGTTCCATTGGCAGCCATACATGCCCACGCCATGACACTACAACCACCATGCTTCACTGATGAGGTGGTATGTTTTGGGTCATGAGCAGTTCCTTTTCTTCTCCATACTCTTCTCTTCCCATCACTCTGGTACAAGTTGATCTTTGTCTCATCTGTCCATAGGATGTTGTTCCAGAACTGTAATGGTATTTTAGATGTTGTTTGGCAAACTCTAATCTGGTCTTCCTGTTTTTGTGGCTCGCCAGTGGTTTACATCTTGTGGTGAACCCTCTATATTCACTCTTGTGAAGTCTTCTCTTGATTGTTGACTTTGACACACATACACCTACCTCCTTGAGAGTGTTCTTAATTTGGCCAACTGTTGTGAAGGGGTTTTTCTTCACCAGGGAAATAATTCTTCTGTCATCCACCAAAGCTGTTTTCCGTGGTCTTCATGGTCTTTTGGTGTTGCTGAGCTCTCCGGTGCGTTCTTTCTTATTAAGAATGTTCCAAACAGTTGATTTGGCCACACCTAATGTTTTTGCTATCTCTCTGATGGGTTTGTTTTGATTTTTCAGCCTAATGATGGCTTGCTTCACTGACAGTGACAGATCTTTGGATCTCATATTGAGAGTCGACAGCAACTGATTCCAAATGCAAATGTCACAACTAGAATCAACTCCAGACCTTTTACCTGCTTAATTGATAATGAAATAATGAGGGAATAGCCCACACCTGTCCATGAAATAGCTTTTGAGTTGATAGTCCCATTACTTTTGGCCCCTTAAAAAGTGGGAGGCACATATAGAAACCGTTTTAATTCCTACACTGTTCACCTGATTTGGATGTAATTACCCTCAAATTAAATCTGAAAGTCTGCAGTTAAAGCAGATCTTGTTTGTTTCATTTCAAAGCCATTGTGGTGGTGAATAGAGGCCAAAATATGAAAATTCTGTCAATGCCCCAATATTTATGCACCTGACTAGATTTATATATATATATATATATATATATATATATATATATATATATAAAAAATAGAAAATGGTATTCAGAGCGCAAGTCTTATTTCAAATTCAAATATAAATCAAATCCAAATATAGATCTCTGTGGGTCTGTATGCACTGCCTCATTTATTAGACCAGCGTCCTTCCCTTTTTCAGAGTTCCTAGTATCCACAATGCAGGTTGATTAATTGCTACAAAATAAACAAAGGGAGCGCCCAATGGTGCATTATCTCAAAAAATTTATTAATATCCAGTGCATGAAACCATATGTCTTCAATCACGTACCGGTAAAAGCGGTCAGACCACCGTAAGTGAGTAGAGATTAAACAGAAAAACGAGTCTCCGGGAACCGACAAGTGGTATCCTTCGCAATCTGAAACCATGCAGAATGTCACGCTAGGCCATGTCCCTACGCGTTTCGTCACATGGACTTCGTCAGAGGGCTGGCCTAGCGTATCCAGTAATCCCCTTTTGAACAAAATGTAGCCAATTACTTAGTCAAATTATTTTTTGGCTTTGAACGTAAACATTTTACTCAAAATAAATAGTCTACTACTTATTACCCGGAGTATCGTAATAAAATACTTAAATTATGTTCCCTTTCTGCAAGGAATGAATGTGTTTTAAACAACATAGTTCAATAACATAAATAACAATACATGTTAAAAATATGAAAATATTGAGACATTAATTACAACATTACATAAAATCAATTACACTATAACAAGTATCTGAACTGATAAAAATTATAATCTGAGACATGGAAGGAAATTTCAGGGACAAAGAGAGCATAATAGAAGAATGAATTTTTCTATATACAGTCAGGTCCATAAATATTGGGACATTGACAGAATTTTTAGATTTTGTCATCTATTCACCACCACAATGGCTTTGAAATGAAACAAACAAGATGTGATTTTACTGCAGACTTTCAGATTTAATTTGAGGGTAATTACATCCAAATCAGGTGAACGGTGTAGGAATTACAACGGTTTCTATATGTGCCTCCCACTTTTTAAGGGGCCAAAAGTAATGGGACAAACTAAACAATCCTAAATCTAACTTTCACTTTTTAATACTTTGTTGCAAATCATTTTCATTTTTCAGCCTAATGATGGCTTGCTTCACTGATAGTGACAGCTCTTTGGATCTCATATTGAGAGTTGACAGCAACTGATTCCAAATGCAAATGTCACACCTAGACTCAACTCCAGACCTTTTACCTACTTAATTGATAATGAAATAACGAGGGAATAGCCCACACCTGTCCATGAAATAGCTTTTGAGTTGATGGTCCCATTACATTTGGCCCCTTAAAAAGTGGGAGGCACATTTTGAAACTGTTGTAATTCCTACACCGTTCACCGGATTTGGATGTAATTACCCTCAAATTAAATCTGAAAGTCTGCAGTTAAAGCACATCTTGTTTGTTTCATTTCAAAACCATTGTGGTGGTGAATAGAGGCCAAAATCTGAAAATTCTGTCAATGTCCCAATATTTATGGACCTGACTATATATAAAATATTTAAAATATAAAATTTCAAATAAAGACAGCATAACATGAAATAAAAGCGACTTAAAACGGCTTAAAATAAAAATGACTTAAAATAAAAATGGTGTGATCTCAAAACCTTCATTTAAACCTACAGGATGTAAGTTATTTAATGTAACAATCCAGTATGTTACACGTTTTGATAATAGATCCAGTCTATCACCACGTCTTAAACCTAATTTCACATGTTCTATGCCTAAAAATTTTAAATTATTAATTCTACTCGCTTGACATGTTTTAAAATGACGTGGAACACTATGGTTAGCAATCAGATTTTTTATATTCCTAGTATGTTCCAGGATTCTGATTTTAAGAGGGCGTTTGGTCTTTCCAATATATCGTTTTCCACAACCACATATTCACATATATATAACATACGTGGTGTTACAATTAATCACGCCCTTTATTTTATATTCTTTTGAGCTGTCATTCCCCACGAAGGACTTACAACCTTTCAAACCATATTGGCACACTTTGCAAGAATTGCAAGTATAAAACTCCTCTGTTTTAGTAAAAAAATTATGCTGCTTGTAACGAATCACCTATTGAAGGTAATACACTAGGACACAGTCGATTTTTTTAGAGTTTTTGCCCTCCTAAAAACCAAGTCTGCTCTACCAGGAACATAAGCCAATAATATAGGATCCATCTTAATTAGATGCCAATGTCGATTTAAGATCTTTCTGATGTCCTCACTTTGACTAGAAAATTGAGTAACAAAGGGACATTTAAATTTTGATCCATTTCATTCTATCTCTTCTTTTGGCTTATATTGCAGCAATGTGGATCTATCTAATTTCCTCCTCCTATGTACTGCAGCGTCAAATAAATCCAAGGGATAACCTTTCCCCATGAATCTTGTGATATATTTTTATCTGATCCTCAAACATTTCTATTGTTGAACAATTGTGTCTTAACCTTACTAGTTGAGTAATGGTAAATTTCTCTTCCATCGATTGAAATGACAACTATTAAAATCCAAATAATTGTTGCTATCAACTTTTTTAAAATGGGTAGAGGTATTAATCTCTTTACTATTGCCATTACAATCAGTGACACATATGGCTAAATTTAAAAAATATATTTTAATTTAAAAATAATATTGTGTATTTCAAAAAGTGTGATCAGACAAGTGACACAGCGTATATTACTGTTCTGTGTGCTGCATCTCAAAACAATTCTCACAAATGACACTTGATTCTCCTAGTGCGTGAAAACAATTGCCAATTTTTCGTGTTAAAAAAAGAAATTACTGCAAAAAAAGTACATAGTGTGTTTTCCTTCCAGTGTAAGTGACCCTGTGTGCGGTGGTATCCTCCCATCATCTGCACCCAAAAGCAGTTCTCACAAAGCAGACCTGTTCCTCCTAGTGCGTAAAAACAATTGTCAGTGATTGTGTACAAAAAATAAATTACGGCAAAAAAATTGCATAGTTTGTTTTCTCTGCAGTGTAAGCGACCGTGTGTGCGGTGTTATCTTCCCAACAGCTGCACCGCAAAACAATTCTCAATTGTAAAAAAATTATTTCTCGGCTGGTGTTAAAAATAAAGTAAAACATGGATCAGTTAATAGGAGAGCAGGAGCAGCAACCCAGTACTAGTGCTGCTGCTGTTGCCAGTCATGGTAGTTCAACTGGCCAGTAGGGGTGAAAACAATATTGTGAGCTGTGAGGTGTTCAAAATTGACTGGAAATTAATGTTATTGAGTTTAATAATACTGTAGGAACAAACAGGCACAAATTACATAATTTTGCCTGTTTTTATCAGTTTTTAAAGGAAGCAAGGGTGTCCACGCACATCTCTACTTATATCCCCCCAGGCTCATTATGAAGTGTATGCCTACACAATCAGTGTGTTCCATAATATAGTAAAAAAATGACTATTTTAAGTGCAGAAATTTATCTACCATAACATACTGAGTCTCATAACTATTTGCATATAATATCGCTCTATAGTGCTATACTATACTCATAACTTATTTATATATTAATTATAATATATTTATATAGAAACCATTACATGTGTTGTGTTATTTTAAAAAAAAGTATTTAACTAAGGTATTGGGGCTCTATTTATTAACATTATTTTTACTAAAATAAAGTGAAAAAGGGTGTTTTCACACCCTTTTCACATTATTTTAGTATCACCTATAGTTATTACAGGGCTATTGGAGTAGAATTCGTAAAATTCTAATCCAACCCCTAAGTATCACTTATTTTTAGTAAGCAGATTGCATTACCCATAATTGTAATGGGAAATGTGATCTGACCAAAGTTACTAAAAATAAATTGTAAAAAAATACCAGGGAAAGCCCTGTGATAATAACACCACCTGGAGGGGGCGTTATCCAGGTCTCCCCCAGTTACCGGGCTCCTACTCTGCTCTAAAAGACAGAGCAGAGCCCGGATCCAGTCCCAGTGATCAGCTGTGTGATCTAAACAGACCGCAAGCAAAAAAATTACTTACCTGACTCCAGGGACCGGTGGTTGGGGCTTCGGTGATGTTCTCCCTCCGGTCAGCTGGTCTCCAATGGTGCACTGCAGCCCAGTCATCAGGTGGTCGGGTCCCAGTGCAGTATGGGATATCAGCTGACTGGAGGCATGGATGACATCACCGGAGCACCAATGACTGCAGGTAAGTGCTATTAAGGGAGGGGGGGTCACGGGGGCAGGTCTGCAATCGCGTGGGGTGGGGCTTAACTATGGGGGCGGGGCCTAGCGCCGAGGGGGTAGCAGCGACGGCCGGTCGGCGCCTGCGCGGGCACTTTGTCCCTAGTTCGATTTATACTCTAAACACTTTATAATCTTTGAGCCTTAATGAGGACATTGATATAGTCTGCTTTCTATAGATGATGTTATAAATGTATAACAATATATCAATAGGAATTGAATTGTACAGCTGTTATGCTACCAGAGTAGATTGTAAATAACTGTTTATCTGAATTAAATTACTGGATATTTTGATTGCTGAATGGTTTAAAAAAACTTTGGCTAATAGTGTCTATTGTTAATAGTTCTCTGAAGTTATTTATTTAATATTGGAATTTTGAATGTTTGAAAATGGTTTTTTATTCCTTTATGGAAAAATTCTACAAAATATTTTTTTTCTTAGGATACATGTCTTTATATTGGGATATGTTTATCAACAGCAGTTATATATGTATAGAACTTTCTATGATATAATGGAGTTTAATTTATGCTTTAGGAGACAGTGATTTGATAGCAGTTAATTTGTGCAAGCTAAATTGTCAATAAGACTAGATATTTTATTTGTTTAAAGGAATTTTATACTATATTTTATATACTGTATGCAGTTCAATGCATTATAGAGGATTGTACCCTTAAGTTCCCATTTTTTAAAAAGATTTACCCCTGAGGAAGTCTTTTGAGATTAAATGCATAGAGTGAACATTGCATAAGTGACCTCCACTAGGTGACGCCACTGTGAAGTGCTCACACCCTTTAAAAGGGTAGGACAGGAAACTGTAACATCACACCACAAGTGGGGTCATACTGCTTGGATTATGCATGCTATCTAAGTATATTTTACATTGACAATATTTTTTCTGAAGGAGTTAAAAAAGACATTCACATACAGACCAATTCTGCAGATGAACATTTGAACTGTTGCAAAGAATCTCTTTTCCATATCACCATTTTGAATAAGAAGGTTCCTTGGTGGGGAATACGAAAGATTCAGATAAGCACATAAGATTTGCAAAGTCATTTGTATATTTTAGTGGTCTGAACAACATTCTTAAAAAACACAATTTGAACCCAATCCAAACATTTTTAGAAAAAAAAAATATATAGATCTATCTATAGGTATATATATATATATATATATATATATATAACTGCATGTAGATGGGCACTCTGGATAAATAAAGTATAATTGCCGTGGTGCCTTCCTAAATGTACCATCTATCCAGCAAACCTTCTACAAATAGAAGCAGGCGGCACTCATCCGGACTTCATAGAAACCAGAAGAAATTTATTCCATATAGGCTGACGTTTCAAGGCCTGAACGGCCTTGTCATCAGGCCCTGATATATATATATATATATATATAAACAAACCAAGCCGTTAGTGCGCCAATAAACACAGCGTAGAAGCACATATAGCAGCACCCAGCAGCTAATTGATTGGGCTGCACAATTCAATTAGCTGCAGGAACGCAACATGCTAATTACTAGAGGCAGAATTTTCCTCACCCTCAGGAGCTGCAAGCAAAAGTCTGCATTAATATCCAGATTCTGCATTTTAGCGCACGAGGAAACCTGTTGATTCCACACTTTACACTTTATCAATTAGCTGCTGTGTATATCTTGTGGCTAATTGAATTCCCACCATAGTGTGGTAGTGCATACTTTTAGAAAAGTGAATATATGCTTATCTGATATTGCTCCAAAGGAAGTGTGGTCATCACAGTAATGGATTCAATGCCATCACAACAATGGCATATAAGTAAACTCCCAACAGTTTAAGCAGTTGTAACAGGTATGTAAATAGTAAAAAATGTGCATCAAATATAATTCACCAAGTCCCAAAATTACACGTCACTACAATACTCAGAGAGTGGGAGTTCTAGTCATAGTGCAACTTCCAATGTGGGCAATGGCAGAATACCACAGGAAATACACAACGCATTTCGCACAACACTTATTCAGGGATGCATGCAAATATTGTTTTGGCAATCACACAGCATAAAGAAAATTTCTTGCTTTGTTGCCTTGCACTGTGAAAATGAAAACTTCCCAAAGACAACCACAATGCAGTGTGGCTGCACTCAGAGACTACGACAAGCAGCCTGATGAAAATGGCTACTTGACATTGAAACATTGGAATTAGAAGATGGTGTCCATTTATTTGAAACAAGTCTGAGTGCCTCCTCTCTGATTTAAAAAAAAAATGGATATTGTAGATATCCTCATGTATGACATACATGTTAAAAAAAGCAGGAGCAATCTGAACATGTTACTGCATTGATTAATTTATCAATTCTGTATACAATTTAATGTTACTCACTTGCTCCTACCACTCCCCATAACACGATATGGGCTGATCCATGCAGTTGTTTTTCCCAGGGCTCCATGGTTCATCTCATAGCTGAGGAGTGTGAGACCCAATTTGCTGAAAATTTTATCAGGTTCTATATCACAGAAATGGAGTAAACATCTGCATGGAGCAAGAAGTAAAATAGAGATCAGTAAAAAAATGTTATATTTCATTTAGCATTCACCATGCCAACTGTTTTGCGTGGTAATAGTGGTATAAGTTCCTTATTTTCGAGAACCTGAACTTTTTAAATTTTTGATACATATGTAAGTTATCATATAATTACTTCTACATTTTCTAGTTTTAGCTGTTGCCTCAAAATGTTGAAATCTATTGCCTTACATATAGGGGCAAAAGCAGCATCTGACAGGGGATCTCATACTATCAACTAGTCCAGCAATTATGCGGTGGAGAGTCATGGATAATGAATAGGGCAGAGGCACAGATAATGGAGGGGACAGAGGCACAGCTGGGGAGCTTTTTAGTGTCTCTATTGCTTTGTAAATGATCTGGTTAATGGCAGCAGAGAGAAGAGGTAAAGAAAAGAAGAAAGCTGGGGGCATGGACAGAGAGAGTGGAGGAAATGAAGGGGTCCAGACTGAAGCCCCAGAATGAGAGGGGTGCTAGGGCACATAAACCCAATGCCCCATATCAATCCTGCTAACGATGCTCAATCTTACAGGGGAGGCCTGCTGGCAAAGATGGCCCACAAACAGCTTCTTACACACATCCAGACATGTGTCTATGAATAAAAACTAGTTGGTGCATACCTTCCAACATTGGGGAAGATGGAATTGGGACACTGAGGCATGGTCTTGCAGTCCGGGTTGTGGTCTGGGGGTATGGCCGAATAGCATGTCCCCTGGTTTTTATCACCCACAGTCCCTTTCCATAGTGTATGGATGCTGTGCGGCATTCATTCACCGCTACTCTGCTATACAGAGCAGCAGATGAGAGGGAGACCTCCCAAAGTTGCCCCCCTGGGGTCACTGTGGCACATGAGTGGGGCGGCAGGAAAGTGCTCATAAAGTGGGACCATGCTGCCAAAATCTGGATGGTTGGGAGGTATCAGTTTGTTGCCAGGGTCAACAGCGCTGATGGGATTCTCAGTCAGTCTGCGTTCCATACATTAGTACCTCCCATATACACTGATGGCGACCCTGCCTGTGACTACAATGCTGCGTTCACTCAACAAAATTGAGAATAAAGTGGTGTTCAACAAGGGAAAGCAAGGTAAACAACCTGTACACTTCTTATACAAAGCCAGAGTAATTAGTATACATGAATTAACATACTGGTAAGATATATCTCATCTTTCAGAAATTGCATATTGACAAGTAGTCCTAGACTTGTCAGCATAGGGTAATGTTTCCTAGGGGGATCAGGCCCACAAAGAATGCAGGATGAAAATTTGTGGAATATCACAATAAATGTAGTGCTCATAAAGAGAGGAGTAAACCCTTTTTATACACAAATAGACTTAATGACAGATGGCTCAATTTATGTGACTTATCTTAAAGTCTGTTTTTAGCAAGGTTGTGTAGGAGAGACTTGAAGCCAAGACAAATGGATTACAATGCAGTGAAAAGGGTTATGCACTACTTAAACTAAGGGTCCTTGAACTTTCAACTAAGATTTCCAGCAATTGACAAATGAAAGTGAAAAATTTTGATACCAAAACAGCTTTCTTGTATGATCTCCAAGTGTTCTTTACTTAAAATTCCCCAATATTTACTTATTGAACTTGGATGAGAACCATTAGTTTGCCTAGCAGAAAGTAGTCAAGAGGTCATATTTTTGAGAGTTGGGTTACTTGAGACACCAGCTGGCAGAACCAACACAAATCATTGAAGAAAAAAATGGATGTCTTGCATTGGCACAGAAAGAACCAAGCACATTATTGTGAATTATCATGTGTTAAGAGGTTTACAGGAATAAGGTCCTCTTGACGTACAGTACTGCGCAAGAGAGAACTTGATAGCAAACATTTTTATAGAACCACTATCTGGAGGAAGACATCACAAGCTACTGAGGAAAATTGGTTCTGTGGATTAAGCCTCAACTGTTGAGAAGTGTTGGAGTATGACAACAGCTACAGGTTAAGTATTGCCCTAGAAACATATTGGCAGTTTTTATAGTGTAGTCTTTCCTAATTGTAAATGTGTACTCTCTTGTAGCTTCTTTACGTAATTCTTCATGTTATGAAGTTTTCTTGTACAGATGTGTCCACATACTCGTACATCTAGCCTCCTTGTGCGTTAAACAGCCCTTCGTGGTGTGACTTGTTAGCGCCGAGCATCTTTTTGTGCAACTTTTCCCCTTAAAATGTGTCTTATTTGCACAGTGATGCGAATAAAACACACAAGCAGCTTCTGCTAATGAAAATGATATGCAGTATGCATTGTGTGTGACTGCGGTTGTAAGTCACATGAAAAGTGCTACTGAGTCACATGGTGTTCACATATTAAGTGTAATGTGACTTGTACGCACGGAGGATAGATGTATGTGGAAACATCCGTACTGGTCACAGTGAAGTTTATCCCACAGTATTTCCCTGTGTGCTTTGTGTTTAAATAAAAAAATCATATTCTACAGCAGTACTGTGCACTTGCTGTCTTGGAGGTTAAATAGAAATAAAAAGGAATACAGTATGCACTGTCCAAGAAATGGTGCCCCATATAAACATTTCAGACCACAAATACCAATACTACTGAGTATTCCATTACTATAACTGTTTGCATGCTTTTATTAAAATTTAAAAAAATGCTAATTAAAGCATGTATTTTACAACATTGGAAACAAGTCTCAAGTGACTAAGGGGTTTATGTATCAAGCAGTGAAAAGCGTGGAGAAGTGGACCAGTGGGGAAGTTGCCAATAGCAACCAATCAGCTGTGAAGTAGCATTTATCAAGCACAGTCTATTTGTTTCTATACTTCCACAATACATAAACCCCTAAAGATGTCATTTTTATTTAAGATGGAAATCTTGCAACGCTCCAATATGGCAAGACACGTAGAGTTGGACGTAAACACATTTTGCAGGAATTTTTTACCCTGCAAAATACAATTTTTCATCTAGCACATGCACAGTAAACAGGAATACATATATTGCAGTAATAACAAATATTTTTTGTCTTCTATTTATCACATTTCTCTAGCTATGACAGTGCATTTAATAAGAACCCGTACCAGCAAAGTGTAAAGATTAAAGTAACAGCTTCCACTGTCACTTTACTGTCGGTGTCAGGCCAGGCTTACTGTACCTACTGCACATGCATAGCTATCATGGCCTAGCATGTGCTAATATAGGCTGCTGGAGAGGGATCCAAAGGAACCTTCTCAGCAAAATATAAAAAAATTGAATTTGACAACTTGGTAGTTCATGGATATCCTCTTGCCTATTCAGTCAGCCCAAGTATTGTGTGTTCCTCTTTTCCATCATATTTTCTTTCATTCTTACCCATACAGAATAAGTGAACTATATTATCACCCCTACCATCCTTCATTTTCAGCGAGGACATTAACCTACTCTACAGTCTCTTTGCATCTGTTGAACAATTCATGGTGGAATGAAGGAAGAGCAATGATAATTAACTCTCATCTACAGTTGCATGTCTTATTGGCACGCTATGTTATGTTAAAATAATGAGAAAAATTATTACAGGTAAACATCACCTAGGTGCATGAACTGATATCCATATACGGTCACATCATTCATGGTACTCTCCAAGGGTTTTTGGGAAGGGGAATAGTTTACCCTGGAGACTTCATTTCCATAATAAATTCATGGAAGGGGTTAACTTGCATTAGCTGCATCATTAGCATTCCCTGCTACCCTTTTTTTCAGAACGGTACCCGTCAGACATCACAGAACCCACTCCACAGGCGGTAAGAGTTAAGGAGGAGGCCCACAGACCCAGGGCCATCTCTTCCATTGGGCTTGTTGGGCAGTTGCCCAAGGACCCAAAGCTTGTAGGGGCCCACCAACCCGCCACCCTGCAGCCGCAGCCAGTTGGTAAATTTGTGATATTTTTATAAGATGGCCGCCGGTGCACTGTTTGCCGATCAAACCTCCCCCACCCCATTCCCCCTGTGATGAGTACTCACCTCAGTCCCGGTTTCACTTCATCTGCCGGCTTCAGACCAGTCAGACAGTGTCTCTCTTCATGTGTGGGAAGTCTGATGGGCATGCAGGAGGGTTTAATTTTATTGACCATTTAATTTTTTTTCCCGTGAATGGGTGGGTAGGGGCACCAGTGCATTGCTTTGCCCAGGGCCCACACTGCTGTAAAGACAACCCTGCACAGACCCCTTCCAGACCCTATTGCTTGCATACCCAATACTGGGAGACATAAATGTTAAAAAGACACCTGCCCAGGGGAGGGATCTAAGAGTGTGGGGATTTGGCTAGTAGAGGAGTGATTGGCCAGGAGAGTTGTTGCTCCTCTGTTGGGTGAGTCATATTCTGCCAGTTGAAACTGTGGGGTAAGAACACAATCTAAAGGGTTATTGATATGATTTGCATTTAGTGATTGTATTATTTTGACATGATGGTGGGCCTTGGAAAATAGCTGTGTCCGAGGATTGACTGCAAAAAGTTTTTAATAAATAGGTCCAGGACAGAAGGAAACTTTCTTTGCTATGTGGAAAAGTTTTATTGATACTGTACCCCATTCCACTAAAGAAGCCATATATCACTGCTTTCTAAATACTGTATCGTATGAGACTCTCATATACTTTATAAGACCTGCCAATTTGTGATATTTGCCCATAGCAACCAATCAGATTCTACTTAACCTTTAAGTAGCCCATAGATAACAGCTAGAATCTGATTGGGTACTAATGGTAACATCTCCACTTCTAAAAACCTGCACTTTAGTAAATATACCCCCTACTCTTACACATATGTAACATAGCAAATAGGATCTGTTTATATAACTATGCAAAAGACTATGATTATCCCAGACTTATCAGTCATTTAGTAATAGGTGAACACCTGGTTCTTTCGTTCGAGTATCTTTTGCTAGGTGGTCACTGTTACATGCATGTGTTTGTAATCCACAATAAGGCAAAAGTTAGCATCTAATGCTGTTTGTCCTGCACACACAGAAAACGGAATCTTCAGCTCTCTAGCAATTATCTATCTCAGTCCTAAAAGCAAAAGTGTCTTCAGCACATTGGGGCAGATGTATGAAGCTCTGGAAAGTGATAAAGTGCAGAGTGATAAACGGCCAACCAATCAGCTCACAACTGTCATGTTACTAGCTGTGTTTGAAAGATGACAGGTGGAAGCGGATTGGTTGGTCATTTATCACTCTGCACTTTATCACTTATCACAGCTTCATACATCTGCCCCTATAACTGTTATATCTCAGTCCTAAGTGCACTATTTTCTTCAATACTTAGCGTTATATATATCTATACAGGGCCGGCCTCAGGAGGGTACTGCCGGCACTCCAGTCCCAGCCCTGGGGGCCCGAGTGGCAGTGGCGAGGAGTACACAGGCAGAAGGCACTGGCAGGAGCATCGGTGAACCGGGCGTAGCGCAGCAGCAACATTAGAAATAAGGAGCCGGCTGCGAGCCAATCACAGCTCGCGGAACAGCAGCCAATCAGGAGCAGCTGCCTTTCCCAAGCTGTGTTTGGCTCGCGGCTTGCTCCATATTTTAAACACGCTGCTACTTCTCCCTGCCAGTGCCTGCCGCCTGTGTATTCCTCACCGCTGCCACCCGGACCCCCTCTCTCTCAGAAAATGCCGGAGCGTGTGTTAGTTTTTAGAATAAAACAGGTATGCCCTGTGCCCCCCTCTAGTCCAGCCAGCTTTTCCTGCGCACCCCCCCAGTCCAGCCAGTCTTCTAGTACAGCAAGCCTGCCTTCTCTGCACTCTGCCCCAGTTCAGCCAGCCTTCCCTGCGCCCTACCCCTAGTCCAGCCAGCCTGTCATCCCTGGCCTTCCCAAGTCCAGCCAGCCTTCCCTGTGCCCCCATACTCCAGCCTGCCAGCCTTCCCTGCGCACTACCCCTAGTCCGCCAGCCTGTCTTCCCTGCCCTGCTGTAGTCTAGCCAGCCTGACTGCCCTGCCCCAGTCCAGCCAGATTCCCTGCGCCACCCTTAGTCCAGCCAGCTTGTCTGCCCTGCCCCTAGCCCAGTCCAGCTAGCTTTCCCTGCCCTTTGCCCCCCTAATCCTACCAGCCTTCCCTAACAACTATCCCCACAGCCCAAACTTTGAGAATTTTTAAACCAATTGATTCCCCACGCCCAAAAGAGCTTCACCCACATTATCCACAGCTCCGCCCACCTCTCCTGCATACCTCCGGGGCTGAGGGGAGGGGCCCTACCTATTTTGCCAGTATCAGGCCCCACAATTTCTGATGGCAGCCCTGTATCTATATTTCTCTTTCCAGCAATTAACAAAACTCAATCCTCTTTACAGATATTAATAGCAAGATATGATACGGACTTACAGTGGGATATCTCCCTTCTTGACTTAGCAGTCTGTCAGCCTCCACGGATCCTCTGTGGCCACATTGCTGCCATGTGAACTGCATACTGTCTCTCCTTAACATTGCCAGAACTCACCTCCTCCCTCAGCACCACACACACAGCGGGTACTCTGTGACCCTGTCCCCTGGCACCACTTCAGCAATGCTGCTGCCCCAGTCTCTCGGCCAGACCTGTGGCAACTCACGCCTGCTCTCCAGCTCTGCTCCTCAGCATCTCTCTCCACATATGCATGTGAGCAACTCACAAGTCCTTTTCCACTTGCCCAAATGCCTCTCTTTTGCTCCACAGCACCACCAAAGGTCCATAGATTTCAATAGGAAGTCATATTCGGGGCTATCACACTGCCAGTTATCTATAGGTCTGCACCTTAAAGTTATGGGGTCCAAACATCTATGGCACCAATGCCCCGATCTGCTGATCTGACGCAATTCATGGATCAGTAGCCATCAATCATTAGCGATCCGTTGGCTGATCGGGGAAATTCAACCATTTTTGGGTCGGAATCAGGAAATCGAGATCTGTCAACATGTTAAATATCTTTAATTCCTACATCTCACCTTCAGCAGAACAGGGAATTGACACATTATTATCTAGATGTATGGGCCCCTTTACTTTTTAGGGGTCTGCATATGGGTAACTAGAATTTTGTCACTACTGTATGGTGGACACAAACAATTTCTGTATTGAATAAAAATTGGGCTGTGTTAAATATGATTATAGGTCTTTCAGATATCAAGGTTTCTTTTTAAAAAAAAAGCTGTGAAAAAAACATGCCCACATATTTTTTACTATGCTTTGGATGCAATATTTAAAAGTACATGTGCATACCTCCCATCCATCCAGTTTTAGGCAGGACAATCCTATTCGAGGTCTCTGTCCTGCTGTCTCGATGGGACTCCATTGTCCTGATCTGCTCGGGAGTTGTTATTTTTGTATAGAAAAGCAGTAATGAATGGGCTCCACATGCACCTGCCTGTTGTTCAAGCTGCAGTGAAAAGTGAATTTTGAAGGAATAGGAGGGAAAAAGGGACAGCCTAGTGCATGGCCCCTCAGTGACTTGCAGTGCACTTGCCCTCCTGACATCATTGCACACTTTTCAGCGGAATTGGAAAGTTCATTGCGAAGGGACAGGAGGAGAAAAGGAACAGCCTAGTGCATGGCCCCTCAGTGACTCAGACCTGCCCTCTTGATGTCATGGCATGCTTTTCAGCATTGGGTGCACCCCCTTAGCATCATCATGGCTCATCCACATGTCCAACCTGGCCTGCTATTATGTTATCTTGGTTATATGAGGTATGCATGTGGACTAGGGGTGTGCACCGGCCACTTTTCGTGTTTTGTGTTTTGGTTTTGGATCTGGATCTTTCTTCGTGTTTTGGATCTGGATTGGTTTTGCCAAAACCACCCTTCCGTGTTTTGGGTTCTGGGTTTTGTGGTTTGGATCTGTATGTTTTTTTAAAAAAGCATAAAAACAGCTAAAATCACAGAATTTGTGGGTTTTTCTGCTCCTATGCTATTATTAACCTCAATAACCTTAATTTCCACTCATTTCCTGTCTATTCTGAACACCTCACACCTCACAATAGTGTTTTTATATCCAAAAGGTTGCACCGAGGTAGCTGGATGAATATGCTAAGAGATACGAGTGGGCGGCACAAACACGTGGTCCATCTAGGAGTGACACTGCAGTGGCAGACAGGATGGCAGTTTGAAAAACTAGGCCCCAAACAGTACATAATTCAAAGAAAAAAAAGAGGTGCAAGATGGAATTGTCCTTGGGCCCTCCCACCCACCCTTATGTTGTATAAACAGGACATGCACACTTTAACAAACCAAACATTTCAGCGCCAGGGTCTGCCACACGACTGTGGCTGAAATGATTGGTTCGTTTGGGCCCCCACAAAACAAGCTGGCAATTAATCTGTCCCTGCACAAACTGGCTCTACGGAGGCAAGATGTCGTCCTCATCCACCGATTCCTCACCCTCTTCAGTGTTGTGTACATCCTCATCCTCACAGAGTATTAATTCGTCCCCGCTGGAATCCACAACCACAGGTCCCTCTGTACGTTCTGGAGGCTGGTCTCCCTGGAAGAGTTGATAATTCATTTTATGAACATCATCTTCTCCACATTTTGTGGAAGCAACCTCCTACACCTTTCGCTGACAAGGTTCCCGGTTGCACTAAACACTCTTTCGGAGTAAACACTGGAGGGGGGGCAACTCAGGTAAAATAGAGCCAGTTTGTACAGGGACCTCCAAATTGCTTCTTTTTCCTGCCAGTACAGGTACGGACTGTCTGACATGCCTACTTGGATGCTGTCACCGATGTAATCCTTTAACAGACAGACGCACACTTGTCGCTGCTGCTTTAAGGATGCAGGTGCGGCTACAGCCCACACATTTCACAAAGACAGAAAAAAAATGAATTTTTTTATTGTTTGTGGAGCGCACTTTGAGGGTTACACCACCCTTTAACAGACAGACGCACGCTTGTCGCTGCTGCTTTAAGGATGCAGGTGCGGCTACACCCCACACATTTCACAAAGACAGAAAAAAAAGAAGAATATTTTTATTGTTTGTGGAGCGCACTTTGAGGGTGTCACCACCTTTTAACAGACAGACGCACGCTTGTCGCTGCTGCTTTGAGGATGCAGGTGGAATCTAGACAGGATTTGGAACTGGGGACACACTACCTCCATCAATTGTCTATCCCACTGCACTAATGGCGGATACCGGACGCACGTATAACACCAACATAGCAGTCAAGGCCTCAGTTATACGTTTTGCTTCAGGATGACTACTGTCGTACTTCATCCTCATCGCTAGGGACTGTTGGAGGGTCAATTGTTTAGTAAAAGTAGTGGTGTTCCTACTTCCTCTCTGGGATGATGAACAACTCCCAGCAGCTGCAACAGCACTAGGAGGAAGTGGTTCTTGATCTTTCCCTATTTTATTTTTATCGGAGAAAGTTTGGTCCACCATTTATGTTATATTGATATATACGTGCGGCTAAGGCGCACACAAACACAGAAAATATTTTTTTTATTTTTGCTGTAGAGTAGTGCACTTTGTGGGTTACACCACCCTTTAAGAAATGAGCCAGCCGGCTCTTTACTTATGGGATACAGGCGCACGCTTGGCGCTGCTCCTTTGTTGATGCACGTGCAGCCACAGTGCACACAATTCACAAACACAGAAAATATTTTTTTATTTGGTTTGGAGTGTACTTTGGGGGTTACAGCACCCTTTAACGGTCAAGCCAGCCGGCCCTTTACTTATGACACAGGCGCACGCTTGGCACTACTTTGTTGATGCACTTGCGGCTACTGCGCACACAATTCACAAACACAGAAAATATTTTTTTATTTGGTTTGGAGTGTACTTTGGGGGTTACAGCACCCTTTAACGGTCAAGCCAGCCGGCCCTTTACTTATGACACAGGCGCACGCTTGGCACTACTTTGTTGATGCACGTGCGGCTACTGCGCACACAATTCACAAACACAGAAAATATTTTTTTATTTGGTTTGGACAAGAGTGTACTTTGGGGGTTACAGCACCCTTTAACGGTCAAGCCAGCCGGCCCTTTACTTATGACACAGGCGCACGCTTGGCACTACTTTGTTGATGCACGTGCGGCTACTGCACACACAATTCACAAACACAGAAAATATTTTTTTATTTGGTTTGGACTGTAGTGTACTTTGGGGGTTACAGCACCCTTTAACGGTCAAGCCAGCCGGCCCTTTACTTATGACACAGGCGCACGCTTGGCACTACTTTGTTGATGCACGTGCGGCTACTGCGCACACAATTCACAAACACAGAAAAAATATTATTTTTTTAGCACTTGGGGGGAGCACCCCTGATGGACAGAGCACCCCCTGGACAACACTACAGCACCCCTTTAGGACTGGGACACTGCACAGGACTTTGGAGTGGACACAGCCCCTATGGAGAACTGACTGCACAACACAGTCCAGCCAGCTCCTATGGACTTTGAAGTAGTGGACACAGCCCCTATTAACAACAGCAGCACAGAACAACACAGCCAGCCCCTATGGACTTTGAAGTAGTGGACACAGCCCCTATGGACAACAGCAGCACAGCACAGCACAACACTACTCTGCACTACACTACACTACACTACACTACACAGCCCAGCCAGCCCTAACTCCCATCCTCCCTCTTCACTGTCCACAGCCGAGTGAGAAAATGGCGCCGACGCAGGTACCTTATATAGGATCCAAAACCCGCGAGACCCGGAAGGCGGGATGATGACGTTTTGCCTCGATTTCAGATCCGAGTCAGGCGGGAAAAGTCGAGCCTGACTTGGATCGGCCTCGGATCGGGGGGGCTCGGGGGGGTTCGGATTTCAGAAATCCGAACCCGCTCACCCCTAATGTGGACACACTGGACCTGAGACTGAGCTGAGTACAAATCAGCGGAAAACGATAAATGATTCCACACTGCGTGTATGGAACTAAATGTGTTATTCGCTTGTAGGAATTGATTTATTATATCATAAACAGGCTTAATTAATGTTCATGCCCAGTTGGCATAGTAATATATCAGAAGCCTGATTTCCCTAATGCTAGATTGTTATGTGCACATTGTTTCTTTATGCAAGCTATGCATACACCCTAACCAGTATCTATAATATATGCTCATTTATATTTTTTAGGTGGTGGATTGGGGCTGTGATGATGCAACCAAAGTGGCATGTTACAGCAAAGGAAAAAGTAAGGTACGCAGAAAAGATATAAAAACATGAATATACTATATGAATATAAGGTAAATTAGTTTTCTTGTAAAAGCTTACAATAGCTACAATAGTTTTAAGTAAGGCATGCAGCAACTGGTCACACTGCACAACATAACAATGAAAAAAACAGTTACACCACAATCACCATAAAGCTTGCTTAGTGCATTCTCCGAATAATGCAAGGACTCCACAAAAGTCTTCACTTTGCATAATATTCCACAGGGAAATATTGAATTAGGTAAAACACAGAATCCTCCTATATCCACAATGCTAGAATAACTCTGCTTCCTGCAGCATCGCTGCCACAATGAGACACTTACAATGCGTAGCCCCATCTTTTGTTGTGTAGCTGATATTTGTCACCAGGGAAACAGAGGAGTTGCTGCAAGTCACGAAGGGGACAGTCTGGCAGCCTGTATGCAGAGTTGCTACAAAGAACATCTTGTCACACACTGTCTATATTAATAAGTAATCCAAGGTGAAGGACAGAATGATCTTTTCTGCACTGTATGCCACCAATGTGCAAAAAACTATATAACAAAATCTGCAACTCTGCCCACACTCAAAGATAAAAATGCTGGATCTCATATCTCATATCATAAAGGACGGAGTCTAAAGCAAATTTTGATGAGACAAACTGAGCATGTCGTTCACAGGCAACTTTCATTGTTACGTTCTACGGTGATAGACTGGAAGCCTCAAAATAGTAGGTGAGGCTATTGTGAAAAAGAAAGAATCAAGTTGGATTTATAAGTTGGATATGGTCTCGCCTTGTGGAATAAACAGGTATAACCCCCTTTAGATATATCTTCATGATACCAGTTTTACCTATAATATATGATATACTGTAGTGCAATTTCAGGAACTTTCTCTCTGGAATGGCACTTGGCAATATTGATTGGTTTTTGCCTTACAAGGAAACTAAGGGCCTGATTCAGAGCCGGACGCTCTGACAGAGCGCTCGCTCTGAATCAGGGCCGGCCTTCTTGTTTTTTAGAGCAGCCTCCTGGCCGCTCGCATAGCTGTGGGTGACTCTTGTGGTAGGGTCTCGTTGCCAAAAGCCCCAGAGAGCTTTCGGCTCTAACAGAGCCGAAAGCTCTCCCACTGACTTCACTTTTGAGGTCTGTGGGGCCGGCCCCAGACGGTAGGCGTTCCCATGGGAACGCCTCCGTCTGTGCAGCCCCGGCCCACCCACCAAAGGGGACGTGCTGTCACTCAACATCGACAGCACGCCCCCTTTGGTACGAGACCCGGAGCGACGGTTTGCCCGTCGCTATCCGGGTCTCGCGCATGTGCACGACGGAGCCGGCTCCGTCGTGCGCATGCGCACTGGCCCACCATCGACCCGCTTGCGAGCGCATAGCGCTCGCGAGCTGGTCTGAATCAGGCCCTAAGTCATTAGGTATTCTGTGTTTATTTCAGCTTTTTGCTAGTTTTTCTTTTTATTATTGAATAAGTCGGTATTACTAATAATTGTATGTGTAACCCTGGCTCATCGTAGATGTTCTGGTATAAAGGAGCTGGGACTTCAGTTTGGGTTATCCAATCTATCTTTCCGTGCCACCACCCACCCCAATTATATGTCTCTTGTCACCAGGGAGTAGCTTGGGATACTCCCAACTGGTAGCTATCTTTCCTCCTAGTAATTAAACTTTACCTTTACACTATAGGTAATACAAAGTTGTTTCCATACATATATACACAAAGGTAAATTGTATTGCTCTGCATCTCATATTCTGACTGGAATGCGTAGTTGAATACTTTGAATATAAATAACCTAAGCATATACAGTAATACATAAAACCCTTACACTATATATTGATAGACCAGTTACTAGTAGTCCCTTCCAGTTAGTCTTATAAATTTAAACTAACATATACACATTTATTAAATGTCAACTTTACTAATCTGTATTTCTTTACAGTAATTACGTTATCACAATGCTGAAAATAAGTACAAGACACTTTAATGCTTTTAAAGTTGTAGCACATTTATTGACATCAATCTTTCTAGTGACCGTGGTGCACTTATAAGGGATTGAATATTGAGTGATTTAATATTAGCCCCAGGGTAGTGTAGACCAGACAAAGCCAATACATTGTCAGTTGCTCCTTATTATGTTTTGCTCAAGTTTGTTTAATTTTTACTGATGGACTAAGTTATGACTCTAAGGTAAGAAACACCCCTCTGATGCCAATAGGTTGTCAGAATAATCCAAGAATAAATGATTCTAGGAATCCAAATGAAAAAGTGCAATTTTCAGTCACTGATGTATTGCTGCAAATTATGTATTCCGTAAATCCTCCACCTAGGGAGGTCAGCGCCTTTCTCGAAGGTAAACAGAGCGGTGTTTGTCCTTCCGACCAAGAGACTTGACACGGGTTCCTAATAACTTACAAAACTGCAGATACGTGATCTACTTTACTTTGCCACTGGAACTGCTATGTTTGGAGGGACTGTTAATAATTTGGATTACAGATTAGAATCCTAAAGTGTCCAGTAAATTTACAAGACTTTAGAATTATCCTGGACTGCTTCAATAATATTAATTCAAAGTGCAATTCTGACTGCATTAAAGGGCTTGTTTCAAATGGGTTGGGTATGAGATCCCAGTGACCAGGATGACACTGGTCAGAATACAGACAGCGGCACCCCGACAATCAGAATCCCAACCACCATAAGGATAGAAGGTAAGACTAACCCTTACCCCTAACTCTCCCTCCCCAGTGCCTAACCCTAACCCCCCTTCCTAGTGTCTAAACCTAACCTCCCCCTCCCCACAACCTAAACCTAACTCTGCCCCCTAGTCAGAGCCGGATTTAGACCTCATGGTGCCCTAGGCAAGATACCAATTTTAGGGGCCCCCTCCCACCACTATTGCAATCTGTGGCTCATCAGCTCTTTAGATAAACATTGCAGAACAAGAAATTGCAATATTATAAATACTACTAACATCAAGTAACAACACTGAAAAGAAATCTACCAAAAACAGCCTCTTAATTATCGAAGGCAAAAACTGTCAACATGTTAACAAATACACACTTGCCTAAACAAATAAACCACATATCCCGACAAAGTTAGGATACTGACACCTGTCAGTAAGTATCCTAACCCTAAACCTAACCCTGCCTCCCCGCAGCCTAAACTGACTCCTCTCACATCACTGACCCCTGTCAGCACAGACCCCCTCTCAACTCACAGCACAGAGCCCCTCCCAGCACAAACCCCCTTTCCTCACATCACTGACCCCTCTCAGCATAGGCCCCCTCCCCTCAGCACAAACCCCCTTTCCTCACATCACTGACCCCTCTCAGCACAGACACCTTCTTCCTCACATCACTGACCCCTCTCAGCACAGACACCTTCTTCCTCACATCACTGACCCCTCTCAGCATAGGCCCCCTCCCCTCAGCACAAACCCCCTTTCCTCACATCACTGACCCCTCTCAGCACAGACACCTTCTTCCTCACATCACTGACCCCTCTCAGCACAGACCCCTTCTTCCTCACATCACTGACCCCTCTCAGCTCAGGCTGCTCTCCCCTTACAGCACAGACCCTTCTCCCCTCTCCTCACCTCTCACAGAACAGCACATTTCTCCTGTCCCCGCTAGCCATAGGCTAGACATTTGTTAATTGGTGGTCCCAGTTTCAACCCTGTTTCATGACTGTTAGTTAAGCAGTAACATTTTGTTGCTTCATCTCTCAGGTCATGTTTTCTGAATACAAGTTTTTTTTCAACCCGTTTTTTTTTTTTTTTAAATGAACGTCAACATAAAAACATCACTGTAGTGCTGACAGTTCATATTATGCCACACTGAACTAAATAAATTGGTGGAGGCCTGGGGGCAACCTAGAACCCTGAAACTTTAGGGTTTGTGAAATTAATTTTGAATAATACGAGACAGAGCAGAGCCATAGGAAGAGAGCATGAATTTTAAACGGCGTGAACACATGATTTCCTCCAGTACCATTCAGCTGTGTTTGAGCATTTCTGAACTTAGTGGGTGAGTTTAGAGTGACGGAGTTAGGGAGCAGACTGGCAAACTAAGAGTAACAGCCTGGGCAGCAGTGTCAGGAACGGAGGAGAGGGTAGAGCTGTAAACTGAGATAGCTTGCTCGGAGCAGGAGAGGGTGGAGGTGGGTGAAAGGAAGGTGTCCACTAACAGAGCAGTGTCAAGTGCAGCAAAGTTGTGCTTGGTGAGTATAACCTTGTAAACTTGCGAAGGGTGGAGGTGAATGTGAAAGGGAAATGTCAAAGCTGTGGTTAGAGTATGGGAGGTGGAAATTAGCAGGAAAAGAGGAGGTCAAGTGACTGACTTCTAGAGTGGGAGGGGGAGAAGATGTATAGGGTGAGGTTGAATAAGTGAGAGGAGGGACCAGGGAGGTTGTAGATGACCACGACACAAAGGTGAATTTTGTGGAAGAGGCAGATAGAAAAGGAATGGTGTGGTTCTGGCAGTAGGACCGGGAAAGGTGCTTGTGAGGCACCCAATAGCAAATAATGGGGGAATTGGTAGCAGATGCGGAGGGCCACATTTTGCTAACGGTAAGGAGTTTGAGAGAGTCAGAGATAAACCAATCATGGATAAAGGACAATTTGATTCAAACTGATCTAACATTCCAGAGGGCACAGAAGAAAAGGAAGGGGGAATGGGGTTGAGGTTGGCTGCTTTTCCGGTGCACTGAGATGGTTCAGGGGAGTAACGAGGAGAGAGTGGGGATAGAACAGAAGGTTAGGGGAATGGAAGTCTGCCAGGAGTGAGGTGAAGATGTTAAAGAGAGAGCAAATGAGGGTGGGAAACAAAGAAAGAGAGGTAAAAAGAGTGGAGAAAATGGGGGAAGAGTTAATAGTAAAGGGAGAAACAAGTATAGCAAAGCGGGTGATGAAAGAAGGGAGGTGAGTACATTAGTGTAGAATAATCACAGAGCATTCTACCAGAGACTGTACTAGATATACATTAGTACAGGATAATTGCACTGCAGAATAACAAAATAATCAGACATTATGGGGTGCTGTTAGATGGCTGAGGTGACAGAAAATGGGGTGCTGAGAGATGGCTGGGGGTGTGGAGTTTTCCAAGGAGTCAGATTAAATAAAAGCTTAAACAAAATGTCCATAAAAATTTCAAGACCCCCACTACTCCCTCCCAGCATAGTACCTGTGTCATGTACAGTACCTGTAACAAAAGAATCTTTCTTCATGCAGGTCACGCTCCCTACCTGCATTTCTCCCATCTTCGGGCGCAGCCTGAGCCAAAAGGGGCAGGTTAGACTCCCAGATCAACAGGTTGTCACGCGAGGGTTGGAGCAGCAGAGAGGGCGGGCCCAGAACATAGTGACAGTAACGTCACTGGCACCACACTCCGCTGGGAACCAGGTCAGCGCTGCAGGAGGACTCGCAAATAGCTGTATTGGCTAGGCTCTCTCCAGACCAAGCGGCACGGCTGTCAGCAGACTAGTCTAGGCCGTCTGGCTGTGGGCCCCCTTTGCTGCGGTACTGGCTGCTGCAAGTGAGCGCTGCTCAGCTCCTGGCAGGCATGATCATGTGACATAACGTCACAGTGTGCCCGCGCCCTGCTGAGCAGCCTTATTTAATGTCAGGAAGTGACTGTGAAGCTGCTCAGCTGCATGTTCTCTCCAGGGTCAGATTCCGGGGGACCCGGCCACCGGCCCCTTGGGACCCGCCGGGCCCTAGGCGTCCGCCTAGGTTGCCTAGTGGTAAATCCGGCCCTGCCCCTAGTGCCTAACCCTCCCCCTAACGCCCGATATTTACCTTTGGGATGACGGCAGTCGGGATTCTGCTGTCCGGATTTCGGTGCCGGATTTTTGCCCGTCAGTATCCCGCACGCTGGGACGCTGACTACATACCATTTCAAATATACGAACATGTTTTTAAACCCAGGGCACACAGTTACTCCTAATTAATTAGTTTTATAACACTTTGATTTGTATGTTTATTGATTATTTGATTATCATAATCTAAAACTGTATATATTAAATTAATTTTGAACTACAGTAAGTCAACTCTGAGAATTTGACATATTTGTTAGTATAGTGATTATTTTTCTATAGTCGGTTAATAAGTGCAGGTTTTGTGGTGTCTGCCCTGTAAAAGGACTAGGCTTCCGGCTGGCAGCGACTCCTCCCCTCATTCTCCGTGAGAGCACAGCTCTGTCTCTCACTACAGGTATCTGACTACTCCCTAGTCTTTCAGCCATTACCTCAGGCCAACTGTCACCCTAGTTACCTCACAGCTATATATAGTGCCTTCTCAGTTGACATGCAGGGGCAGAACAATGGGAGACAATGGAGACGCCTGCTGCCGGGCGCCAGCACTGAAGGGGCATCTCCTCCATTGCCCACAATATATTCATCCCACTTAGGGCTGTAAATATGTACCCGGAGTGTACCGTAATAGCCGCCCAATACATGGCACCTCTTCCCGGCACCTGAGAAGCTACCATAACCATATACTAGTGAATTGCTCCATGTCAGACCATTAGATGCTGCTTCCGTCTATAGCCCTATAGCCTGTCCCCGCTCATTGATGTCGCTGCTCCTCAGCAGCTTTTCATGCCTTCCCTCAACCACAACTCCCTGTCCCACTCCTCCCTGGTGGCAGCTCTAGCCGCGGACCAGTGCGGCGGCCCGAGCATAAGCGCGGCTGCAGATCTTACAGGAGCTGGATGTCAATAAGGATGCACGAGACGGAGCTGCGGGTAATCAGGAGGGCTCCCCATACCACATTAGTTGGCCTTCGCCTCCATAAGTAGGACTCTGAGCCTCATGCTAATTGCACTATGCAGGTCACTATCTTATGTGTAACTAAGGCATAGCTGTATATACCTGAAAAAGGGAGATGGGATGTCCTGCAAATTTACTTTAGTAAATTGGCCTAATAGAAACAAATTCACATATTATAGATTAGTGTTTTTTGTGAGTATGGATAGATAGATAAATAGATAGATATGCACCATATTTATTTTCCCTTTTTTTTAGGTGAGGGCATCAAATTATAACTTGCCTCCGGGCATCTGGGATTATTATTATTATTATTATTGCATTTTATTTATAGGGCGCCACAAGTGGTCCACAGCACTGTATATACAGTAAAGGGTACACAGAACATTACATTACAATACAGTAACCAAAATATAAACAGAACACAAGTAACAATTAGCAACACAATTCTGCATACACAGTACAGCTCTGAAGGTGAAGACTGTCACAGAAGTGCTAGAGAAGAAGGTTGTGAGACAGTGGGGAGGAGGACCCTGCTTCTAGGAGCTTACAATCTACAGTCTGGGATGAACTTACACCACTGTTGACATGGCAACCTCCCTTCAAATCAACCAATACCAGTGGCACTTATATTAACCCCCATTGCTGACATTAGTAAAAATGATAGTGGGGGTTACATTTGTAAGGTATATTAATGTCTATTTATATACCTGAGCATGGTACTAATAGAAAACTACCCAACTATTGATCTCATATGTCTCCAATAGATTATAAAGCCCAAAATTACTAGTAGTATAAAAATACAGCATAGTCTCTTTATGGTATTTATATGACATACTCATTTAGATAATAGTAATAATAATAATAATAATAACAAATAATGTAATATGTTTGTGCTGTTTTTTTGCTTATTAATTCCATTTTGGAATGCACGGCCCAGGGGCAAATGCAGGATTTTTACGGGGGGGACCTGAGGCCAAAGCACTCAATCCACTGGGAGAGACGTAGTACAGGCCTTCGTTTGCTTGCACTGGATGGCTTATATATGACACCCTTGCTGCTGATTGGATAAGCCGAACATATGACCGGAACCCGAAAATTCCGTATTGGTTCACAAACCCAAGTGATGTCATTTCAAGATGGCTATGCCCATGAGCTGGAGGAACCGTGCCAGCGGACGATGGGAACCAAACAGGTAAGTGGGGGCAACATCAGACACTGCTGGGCCAAGCAACTGGGCCAAGAAGTCTGTAATGTGACAATGTGATCCAATAGAGAATTTGAAACTTCTATTTGTATACATGTATTTATTCATGTATTGAGCATAGCAAGTGATAAACATTTCTTTAAAATATAAACAGCAGGTAAAATACGGTAAGTATTGTGCACATCAACATTTTTCTCAGTAAATATATTTGTAATGGGGCTATTGTAATGAAATTTTCACCAAATAATAGCAACAACCTATGCAATTCACACATGCAAAGAAATCAACCATAGATGTCCATAGGAATGGGCTTGTAAAGCCGGCAGCTGTTTAGCCAGTCGCCGGTTCAAATCCAGACAATGTGAGCCTGAAAGGATGAATTGCTGACAGTGGAGGTAAGTAAAGCTAACCCATTCTTCCGCACAAACAGTCTTCAAATCTTGAAGGTTCCATGGGCCTCTTCTATGAACTCTGGGCCTGATTCAGACCCGCTCGCGAGCGCTGAGCACTCGCAAGCGGGTCGATGTTGGGCCAGTGCGCATGCGCACAATGGACCCGGCTCCGTCATGCTCATACGCGAGTCCCAGATAGCGACGGGCAAGCTGTCGCTATGGGTCTCGCTACAAAGGGGGCGTGCTGTCGATGGTGAGTGACAGCACGCCCCCTTTGGTGGGCATGCCGGGGGCGTGGCTGGCCAGTCGGAGGCGTTCTCATGGGAACGCCTACCGTCTGGGGCCGGCCCCACTGACATCACATGTGGTCTCGTCGCAAGCCCGATGGTCGCGATGGTCTTGACCATCGCGACCTTTTCAGCCGCTCGCTATAGCTGTGGGTGGACACCCACAGCTATGCGAGCGGCCAGGAGGCCGCTCTGAAATCAGGAAGGACGGCCCTGATTCAGAGAGAGCGCTCTGTCAGAGCGTCCGGCTCCGAATCAGGGCCACTGATCTTTAGTTCTTTCCATAGATTTTTAATTGGATTCAAGTCAGGTGATTGGCTGGGCCATTCTAGCAGCTTTATTTTCTTTCTCTGAAATCAATTGAGAGTGTCCTTGGCTGTGTGTTTGGGATCATTGTCTTGCTGAAATGTCCACCCTCATTTCATCTTCAGCATCCTGGTAGATGACAGCAGATTTTTATCAAGAATGTCTTGGTACATTTTTCCATTCATCCTTCCTTCAATCATATGAAGTATGCCAGTACCGTATGCTGAAAAACAGGCCCACACCATGATGTTCCCACCTCCAAACTTCACTATTGATATGGTGTTTTTGGGGTGATATGCAGTGCCATTTCTCCCCTCAAACATGGAGTGTATTATGGCATCCAAAGAGTTCAATTTTGGTCTCATCTGACCAGACTATATTCTCCCAGTATTTCACAGGCTTGTCCAAATGTTGTGCAGCAAACTTTAAAGCGAGCTTCAACATGCTTTTTCTTCAGCAATGGAGTCTTGCATGGTGAAAGTGCATACAGGCCATGGCGGTTGAGTGCATTACTTATTGTTTTCTTTGAAACAATTGTGCCTGCTAATTCCAGGTCTTTATAAAGCTTTCCACAGGTGGTCCTTGGCTCTTGGACAACTCTTCTGATGATTCTTACCACTCCTCTGTCAGAAATCTTGCGAGGAGCACCTGGTCGGGGCCGGTTTATGGTGAAATTATGTTCTTTCCACTTCCGAATTATGGCCCCAACAGTGCTCACTGGAACATTCAGAAGTTTAGAAATCCTTCTGTAACCAATGCCATCAGTATGTTTTGCAACAATAAGGTTGCGAAGGTCTTGAGAGAGCTCTTTACTTTTACTCATCATGAGATGTTTCTTGTGTAACACCTTGGTAATGAGACACCTTTTTATAGGTCATCAGTTGGGACTGAACCAGTTTATATTAATTTGTACTGACAAGGGGCAGGATTGCTTTCTAATTACTGATAGATTTCAGCTGGTGTCTTGGCTTTCCATGCCTTTTTGCACCTCCCTCTTCCCTGTGTCATTTCACATTATTACACATAACTTAATTTATGGACATCTATGGTTTGATTTCTTTGCATGTGTGGATTGCTTGGGTTGTTGCTGACATTTGGTGAAAATGTCATTACAATAGCCTCATTACATATATATTTACTGAGAAAAATGTTGATGTGTTCAATACTTATTTAACCAGCTGCATACATAATAGTCTCTAAAAATTACATAAATAAGTTGTGCTATTACAGTTTGTGCAAATAAACAAACCCCATAAGTAAATAAGTAAAGAACACAGAATGCAATAGAATGAATTTCAGTGCATTTTTTCACGTTGATCCATTCAGTAAGCATACACATAAGAGCTTATCGTACACCTGTTTGTGGAGCATAACTTATGGGTGAAGAGGCGGAACCGGGCACTAACGGGGGTGTTCTCAAGTAGACAATGATTATTGAGGCCATGTTGACTAAGCTGCAAGCTATACAGAGTTGTATGTAAGTGTAAATGCTTCTTATTTTTAAGAATATAGGGCCTGATTCAGAGCCGGTCGCTATTTGCGCTCGCTCGTCCTGAAAATAGGGGTGGCTATTCAAATGAACCGTTTGCGGTCTGTTCACGCCTCTAGGTCTGAACGAGCGAACAAAACTTGCGGACGTTTTTTGGGAAACTACGCCCCCTGGCCGCTCGCATCCTACGTCATGTCCGCTATTTATTAGATTAATCGAGTACATCGACCAGGGTATGAGCTGCTCGCTATTCTTGTGGTTGGTTTTTGCTACCACAATTTTGCGAGCAGTTCTGGCTAAAAAAAAGCCAGTGACGTGGTCAATGACGCTGCTGTTTTAATTATGCATACCCATAAAACGCCAGTTTTGACCTTTAAGCACGTCTGCGATCGGATCTCCACTCCCCGTTTTCAAGCACCTTCCCCTGTTGCCACCCACAAACGCCTCATTCTGTCATTCAAAATAGCAGGCATTCGCTATTTTGCGAGCACATGAATTTCGGCCGCACTGACTGGTTCGTGCATGCGTGTAACGATCCGTACGCATGCGCAGATGAGCGAACATCGGTCAGAACGAACGAGCGGCCGCTTACGAGTGGCTCTGAATCAGGCCCATAATTTGCACCAAGTATAGGCTGAATCCCCTACAGGTCAAATGTTTATGTGTAAGCACATTTAACTTGAACCATTAGTCTGCAGAGATAGGCTGTCTTGTAATATAGGGATCTAGTCATAACGATAGTGAATTGAGTCACAGTAAATTTCAAGACAGAATGCATCATTTTGATGTAATAGATCTTGAAGTTATCGAGTGATTCATCTTATGGTGTCCCTCAAAGTCAGCCTCCTCAGCGAAGCAGCTTATCAGTGTTTTACAGCGTCTGTGTCCGGTCCCTGGATACTGCGCATGCGCCGGCAAAGTATTGGGTGAGCCGGCCGTGGGAGAGAAGGGGAAGCAGGCAGTCAGCAGTGACCCGGCACATGCATATGCTGGGTCACTTCACTTATCTGCTGCATGTCAGGTTGCGGCCTAGGATTGGCCGTTACTCACCGCGGCCGTTTCTCACCGCAGTGCCGGCTTCCTCTCATCCCTCAGGTGGTCAGACACCAGGTGCAGCGACGGGTGACGCGCTGAGCATTATTCTTAGAGCCATGTAGACATCAGTGTATTGCGCCATGCCTTGGTTACTGTGGTCGCCGTCATGTACGCGGCCATGACAGTTCACATCACCTGACTACCCTTTATGGTAGCATGGTAGTGGTCAGCTGACGCTGTCCATCTATGATCTGCTACTTTAGGGTATAAAGCCTACCACCGGACGGAAGAAAGTTGCCTGTGCAATGTTGTCGCTATCCAGTGTTTACTGCCGCTACCTCGTTCCAGGTTCCCTCTTTTTGATATCCTTGTGTCTATGTATACCAACTCCTTGTGCAACAGAGCAGCGTTCCATCTTGCCTGTGTTCAGAAAAATAAAAACTCTTGGTGCAACAGTGCGTCCTATAACATTTCGCCTGTGTGCTGAACACCTGCCAACTTTTGGTGCAACAGTGTATCCTATAACATCTCTCCTGTGTGCTGAACAACTGCCAACTTCTTGTGCAATAGTGCGTCCTATAACATCTTGCCTGTGTGCTGGCAAGTGCATATCCATTGTGCAAAAAAGCGTACTTTCATCTTTACCTACATATCCAGCCAGTGCCCTCTTGGTACGCAATTGTGCGTCAGGACACCACACCGGTGCGTATCACCGGTGCCACCCCTTGGTACAACTCTGCATTAAATTACCTTCATTTGTGTATAAGTACGAGTGCCACCTCTCGGCGCAAGTGTGCGTCAAAAACCCTTCCTCAGTGTACTAATTGCAAGCTCCTCATTGGTGCCGTCTACTTCTCACAGAAGTAATTCTCTAGGACCACGGTAGTAGTTTCTCCATTCCCGTGAGTACCGGACACCTGATCAAAGGACCGCGACCTGCCGACTGGGTGCAGCTAAACCTATATCCCGCTTCGAGGGGTCACTGGTGAACACCACCCGGCTGGTTAGACTCCGCACCATTAATCAGGTCTCGCCAACGTCCGGTATTCGTGGATGAGGAGATCTTACATCCACTACCCCATGCCTCCGATTCCTTCCTCAGCCCGGGACCTCAGCTTTCATCCCCTCAATAGGGTATTCCGCACAGCTGGTCGTGACACTGCAGAGCGTATCAGCTGTGGAGAGGGTGCAGTCAGACTCTCAGATGAGTGGCATCAGACGGGGAGACAATCTGGTGCCTCACTCACCCAGGCCAGTTTGTAGTACATCCCGCCTACTACAGTCACCCAGACCACTGCATCTTCCACACATGACAGCAGGGAGCCAGCAAGCCTGAATGCAACAGCTAGGGGAGGAAGAGGCGTACACAGCCCCCACAGCCAGCATGAAATTACCCGCCTCCCTACCTGCAGCCTGCCAGAGACTACTTCTCTCTGCAGAAGAACCTCTAATTGGCCAGATGTCACAGAGGGGCCGGAGAGGATGGGGAGACAGTAGACTTTGCTGCTCTTTTTCCTCAACAAGCCTCCCTACGCCATCCTGAGATGGCAATTTTTTTTAGAGAAGTGAAATGGAAAGCAGAGCTATCCGTGCTTCTATAAATCACTCTTTTTATACTAATGTGTGAGGAAGCGATATCTACACTAATCAGGGCAGGGCCGAAACTAGCAATTTTATCACCCGGAGCAAGGCAGTAACTTGGCGCCCCCTCCTCCCCCCCCAAAAAAAATAACCCTGTGTGTGGTTTTGTGACAAAGTAATGCTCCTTACACATAATGCCACACTAAGTAATACCTCTTACAACTCATTGTGCCACACAATAGTACCCCTTACAACACATTATGCCACAGTAATGCCCCTTACACATTATGCCATATAGTAATGCCCCTTAAGTTATAACACATTATGCCACACAGTAATGCCTCTTATAAGTAACAAATTATGCAACAGTAATGTCAAAAAATGTCCTGCAAGGGTGCTGCAGACACATTTTATTTCCTCATAGTCTCCTCAGAAAATTATATGTATGTAATTTGCTCTTTACCTTCCTAGAGGCCATAATGAGGCAACCTGAGCATCCCAGGTGCTGGGGCTTACAGTGCGTTTTGCAGCAATTATTCTTTATTAGGTCATCAGAATGTGGCTGTAGAGGTTGTCCCCTCTCAGCTCCTGTCCCTTCCCCTCCATGTCTCTGATTTCAGCCCCTTTATTCATGTCAGTGTCTCCCCCATCACACAGGATACTATGAAGCCCGAGCACACCATGTCAATATCATTAGCCCCCACCGCCACCACTAGCTATGCTCGGCCTGCCATACCCGACTGGCTGCTGCCCCACTTCCCCGTGTACCTGTTACGCTTACCAGCCGGTGCTGCAGCTCTTTCCTCAGCCCCGGGACACTGGAGGCCAGGCTGGCGGCGGGTCCTAGTGCCCGCCGCCGTCTCTATCAAATCTGACCTGACGTAAATAACAGCAGTGTTGCTGTAGCTGTACTTAAAAAAAAAACAAAAAAACAGAAATGACAGGGGAGGCCCGCGTGGCTCCCCCTATGCCTGCAGCCATCTGGGCCCAACTCGGCAGCCTGTCTAGCTCCCCCTCAAGTCAGGCACCCGGTGCATGTGCACCCCTAGCCCCCCCTAGTTGCGGCCCTGATCAGGGGCACCGCTTGATAAATCTGAGTGTTCTCCTCAGTAACCCCTTCTATTAATAGGAAGAAGCAGTGAAAAGCCCTATTATCACTGATAAAGGGCTTTTCACCGCTACATGAATAGACCCCATATTTACTTATTTTAAGTTGTAATAGAGACAATAGAAGTTTTTATCTAGTTGTAATTAGTTGGTAATAACATAAATGTCTGTTGGATTGTAAAAAGGACTGCATTTGACTGAATGCATATTTTTCTTAGGGAAATCAGAGTTTCTGAATGCACATATTACACACCATTAGTCTTTATTTATATAACATGTAACACTATTTCAATATAGAATACAGCATATTTTTTTGTTATTTGTTATATCTGACAACTTTTTTTTTTAAATAGATATATAAATTATATTTTTTAATAACTGAGTAGGCAAAACTTGCATTCCAATGACTAAATACCAAGAGAAGTTAAAAATTCTAGATGAATTGTGAGATATGGACACTTGTCCTGTAAGGTCACATCCTACTTATGTGTCCTACATCAACATTCCATAATTTGCTTTAACTACTAAAATAAAATAGGCCATTGTGAGATGAATTGCAATCTATTCTTCTGTGGAATGTTTTGCACACCAATGTAAACCATTCTTACAGCAAGAACTAAACAGATGGAAGAATTATGTTGTGTTGAGAAAATCCAGGCAAATGCTCATCATATTTTACTGCACATACAAATTGAAGAGTGAATTGTGGTGACCAGAAAGCCTGAGTTTACGTATATTGTCCTGTGGAAAAGCTCATTTAAGTAAATAGCTTTTAGTAAGAAAGGAGCAGGTTGGGATTGACATTATCAAGCCCTTATTTTGGTCTGGAATAACAGCTCATACTTCCAGTAAGTTTGGGGCCGTCAGGGCTGTACAGTTGGAGTTGGGGACAATTTTGGATGAAGAAATGTCCCAATTTCAAAGATGGCATAATATTTGATATTACCTTTGTGCATTATCCGGGTCGGCGCATGCGCAGAACGAACGTCTGGGTTGCCGGCAATGTGAAGCACTATGAAGGAAAGAAAGAAGAAGACGATATCTTCTGCTTTTCTCAAGTGCCGGCAGACATAATGCCATCCAGATACAACGTTGTTTTTGAGAGAAGTTTGGCTTCTCTCAGCTATATAAATACTGTGTGTGTGCATCCCCCATTGAAACCTAGGGGCTGTGGGGTTGTACACACACTAATGAAAAGGTGGAGAAAACAGTGATTGCACATACTTTTTATTTTGCTAAATACAGAGAAATTATATTTTAGGCTTTCGCCAGCTAAAATGCTGGAGAAAAAAACATTTGTTTTAGTTTATTATTTCTATCTGAAGAAGAGTATGGCAAATCACATGCTTCTGCCATCACCCATGACTAGACTGCAATAATTATCCTATGCTGCTGTCACCCCATAGTTGCCTACTTTTAATTTCTCCTCCCCGTGAGATGTCCGGGGAGCAAAAGCTAGTGAGTTGTGATGGGGGCGGGGCCTGATGGTTTGTGTAATTAAGCCCCCCCTTCGCAGTAAATAACCGCGATTGGCGTCATTAAGCCCTGCCCCCTACACGGGGACCTGCGATCGCCACGGAAATTCTCCCCATTCTGCCCATTTCACTAGGAAGTGGGCAGAATGAGGGAGAAGTGCCTATCCTTCCGGGGGTGCGGGGGGTTACCTGAAAAATCGGGAGCCTCCCGCGAAAACCGGGAGGGTAGGCGTGGATGTGTCACCCATTACACTGCTATAATTAGCATTTACCATAGGCAACCATCACATATGTCACTGCAATATAATGAACCCATACTGTTGTTTTAGTTTACATGTATTCTTCTTCTACTATCTCATGACCTAAAGTGCTACTTGAATCTCAGTGAAATCATGTATTCCACAGTTTTAATTACTAAATTCACTATTGGGTTTGTTTTTTTCATGTTTTCCACAAAACTTTATTGTTATCAGAACAGAGAACAAACATTTCTATCGACACCAACTCCACCCAAAATTGTTTCTGATTCCATAGGCCTGCTCCACATGCCTCTCACTACTCTCCCACTTTGACCTACTTATAGCTGGAGCCCACAGAATAAGGAGGGAGAGAATGAGGTGCAGAAAATAATGCACTCCCTCCTCCTCCTCTGGCTGGCAAAGTAACGTGATGTGAAAGTCTGCTGTTTCTATTGATTCTTAGCATACTTGCCGACAATGTGACTCATACTTGCCAACTTTTGAAAACTAGTTTCAGGGAAATTATATTTGTTGGTAGAATGAGGGGACGTGTCATACTCCGCCACAAAGGAGTATCTAGCTCCGCCTATGGGCATATATATTTCCACTCAGGGGTGTGTCCTGTAGTGGCAGGTAAAAACTGTAATACTAAGAGCAGCATGGGCAGGGTAGAGGGGTATGGAGGGGCAGTATTATGCTAGTAGCTGATCTTAGTAGTATTGTGGTGTAGTAGTTTAACATGGGCACCAGCAAGGTGATAATTATAGTGCCAGCAATGCCTCTTGCAGGGTGAGGTGAACCCTGGCATTGGTGGGGAGGGGGGTATAGGGGGTGTAGGAGGGAGCTGGCAGCTGACCCCAGTATAGTAAGAGGTAATAGGTGTAACATGGGCACAAGCAGGATAATAATCACAGCTGCCAGCACTGCCTCCTGCTGGGTGAGGTAACCCTGGCATGGGGGTAGGTGTATGTAGGATGCTGGCTCTCGGTGTTATTGGGTCTGTAACAGTGTGATATGGGCACCACAAGAGTAATAATTATAGCTGCCAGCAATGCCTACTGCTGGGTGAGGTGACCCTGGCATGGGGGGTGTATGTCGGATGCTGGCTCTCAGGGCCAAATGTAATAGTGTGAGAGTTTAGAAAATGTGAGAGAAAGCTCTCAAGATTTAAACTCTCATCCAGATGTTTCCTGTTTTGAAAATTCACCTTGATCAATATTAGTGTGAGAGTTTTACTGCTAAACTCACATTTTCTATGCTTTCACCCTATTACATTTGGCCATCAGTGTTATTGGGGTGTAACAGTGTGGTGTGACATGGGCACCAAAAGGGTAATAATTACAGCTGCCGGCAATGCCTGGAATTGGGGGGGAGAGGCAGTCACACACATATACATACTGTCACACATTTCCACACACACATACATACTGTCACACGCACATACATACTGTCACACATTTCCACACACACATACATACTGTCACGCATTTCCACACACACATACATACTGTCACACACTTCCACACACTCATACATACTGTCACACATTTACACACACACACACACACACACACATACTGTCACACACTTCCACACGCACATACATTCTGTCACACACTTCCACACACACATACATACTGTCACACACTTCCACACACACATACATACTGTCACGCATTTCCACACACACATACATACTGTCACGCATTTCCACACACTCATACATACTGTCACACATTTACACACACACATACATACTGTCACACACTTCCACACACACATACATACTGTCACACACACATACATACTGTCACACATTTCCATACATACTGTGACACATACATACTGTCACACACACATACATACTGTCACGCATTTCCACACATACATACATACTGTCACACATTTCCACACACACATACATACTGTACACATTTCCACACACACATACATACTGTCACACACACATACATACTGTCACGCATTTCCACACACATATACATACTGTCACACACTTCCACACACTCATACATACTGTCACACATTTACACACACATACATACTGTCACACACTTCCACACACACATACATACTGTCACACACTTCCACACACACATACATACTGTCACACATTTCCATACATACTGTGACACATACATACTGTCACACGCACATACATACTGTCACACATTTCCACACACACATACATACTGTCACGCATTTCCACACATACATACTGTCACACATTTACACACACACACAGACACATACATACTGTCACACGCACATACATACTGTCACACATTTCCACACACACATACATACTGTCACGCATTTCCACACATACATACTGTCACACATTTACACACACACACACACACACATACATACTGTCACACACTTCCACACGCACATACATTCTGTCACACACTTCCACACACACATATATACTGTCACGCATTTCCACACACACATACATACTGTCACACACTTCCACACACTCATACATACTGTCACACATTTACACACACACATACATACTGTCACACACTTCCACACACACATACATACTGTCACACACACATACATACTGTCACACATTTCCATACATACTGTGACACATACATACTGTCACACATTTACACACACACATACATACTGTCACACACTTCCACACACACATACATACTGTCACACATTTCCACACACACATACATACTGTCACACATTTCCACACACACATACATACTGTCACACACACATACATACTGTCACACACACACATACATACTGTCACGCATTTCCACACACATATACATACTGTCACACACTTCCACACACTCATACATACTGTCACACATTTACACACACACATACATACTGTCACACATTTCCATACATACTGTGACACATACATACTGTCACACATTTACACACACACATACATACTGTCACACACTTCCACACACACATACATACTGTCACACATTTCCATACATACTGTCACACATTTACACACACACATACATACTGTCACACACTTCCACACACACATACATACTGTCACGCATTTCCACACACACATACATACTGTCACACACTTCCACACACACATACATACTGTCACACATTTACACACACACATACATACTGTCACACACTTCCACATGCACATACATTCTGTCACACACTTCCACACACACATACATACTGTCACACACTTCCACACACACATACATACTGTCACACATTTCCATACATACTGTGACACATACATACTGTCACACACACATACATACTGTCACGCATTTCCACACACACACACATACATACTGTCACACATTTCCACACACACATACATACTGTCACACACTTCCACACACACATACAGTTACACATTTCCACACACACACATACAGTCACACACACATACATACTGTCACGCATTTCCACACACACATACTGTCACACACTTCCACACACATACATACTGTCACACATTTACACACACACATACATACTGTCACACACTTCCACACACACACTTCCACACGCACATACATTCTGTCACACATTTCCACACACACATACATACTGTCACACATACATACTGTCACACACACATACATACTGTCACACACTACCACACACACGTACATACTGTCACGCATTTCCACACACACATACATACTGTCACGCATTTCCACACACACATACTGTCACACACACATACATACTGTCACACACTACCACACACACGTACATACTGTCACGCATTTCCACACACACATACTGTCACACACTTCCACACACACATACATACTGTCACACATTTCCACACACACATACATACTGTCACCCATTTACACACACAGATACATACTGTCACACACACTTAAACGCAGTGTCCCCCTCCCTGTTTCTACCGTAAACTGTCTACTGTACACTATCTGCAGTGCTCCTCTCCTTCATGCTGTATCCTGCTGCACACTGCTTGGAGCACTTACCTCCTCTGTCCTCTCCCCACACCCAATCTAGCTCAGTTATTGCTGCAATACCGCTCTCCGTCTCTCCTTCCCATCCCTCCCCCGCCCCGATTATCTTTCTGGCCGCAGCACAGCTCCCATCACAGGTCACACACCCCTTGAGCACTACTACTAACTATTAATTACTTACTTGCAGAGGAAGAAGTAGATGAAGCTGCTGCTGTAGCTGCTATCCCTGATGAAGCAGGAGAGAACTGACATCTCTCCCTGCACTGACAACTCACACAGGAGGATATGCTTACTGGGGGAGGCGGCCAACATTAGCGACAAGCCCGCGATGTATGGACAGACATACTGCTGTCATGTCATGGCCCTGTCACATCCTGACCTAAGCATGCGCAGTCCGGAATTCAGAAGGAGGTGTGGGGAATGTGGGAGATTCAATAGTTTAGCGGGGCTGCGGGAGTCTTGTCAAAAAAACGATGCATAGCAGGGGCGGCGTGACGCTAATTTGGGGGAGGATCGGGGGCGTGACCGCAATTGCAGCCGGGGCCATAATGACGCGATTCAGCGCGAAACGCGTCAATGGCTCCCCCAGACTGCCCACTTACAAGGGGGAAGCTGACACCACTGGGCCAGCCAGGAGACTTGCCCAATCTTCTGGGGTGCCGGGTGCACCACCAGATTTTCGGGAGGCTCCCGACCATCCCGGGAGAGTAGGCAAGTATGATTCTTAGGGGCCTTTTCATTAGTCTGCGCCTGTTTTTCGGGAGGCTCCCGACCATCCCGGGAGAGTAGGCAAGTATGATTCTTAGGGGCCTTTTCATTAGTCTGCGCCTGTTTGCTTGTGATAATTAAGTATCCAGCTCGCTGCAAATTGTGGTGGTAGATACTTAACTACTGGGGCAATCAGTATTGCTCCAGTGTTGATAAACAGCTGTCCCCGCAAACCCTAACACAATACACCATACCTCCATCCAAAAAGGGTGGAGCCTCTGAGAAAGGGGGTGTGGCATCAGAAAAAGGGGCAGAGCCTCATGGCACCCTCCCCCCACCCCCAAGCTCCCTCTACACTGTGTATAGATGCAATGCGCACAGTATTTATTATCCCGCACCTATGTAGAGCTGCGGTTTGTGCTCCTCCCAACTCCCCCCCCCCCACCGCAGGACACTGTAGCCCGCAGGTGGGACAGCGGGACAGTCCCAGAAAAACTGGACTGTCCTGCTGAATGCATTACAGGTGGTAGGTATGTAACACTGCTACTAAAGTTACAGTGTTATTTACCCCTGCCAGTCTGGCTGACTGCGCATATGTGACCTGAATTTATGCATGTGCACACATGCTAGGGTTCTTTCGCATAAGAAAGAGTGGGCTCTGTGAACCAATGCAACCTGAATATGACACTTGTTTCCACCAGCAAACAGTGAGTTTGCTGAATATTAGCCAGTCCCATTAGGGCCCCAATAATGAATGGATCCATTGCAAGCATTTTTGCATGTGTAATGGACCCATAAGGAATCATGAATGTGCCCTTTATTCTCTGCTTTATAACAAGGCAGAGAATGTTACATCAAGAGCAGCTGGCTCTGGCTGGCAACACAGGTAAAGGCTCACCAATGCATTAGAGGCATGGATTAGAGGCAATGCATTATCTGGCCCCACCCCCTGAATCGGCCTGCAGGAGGGCTGCTCCCGGAAAGCACTTCAACAAAGTCGGTAAGTATGACTCAGACTGACCACCAGCAGCACTGTACAGTCTAGAACTCCCCTCTGGCTGACACCCTGGAACTGAGTCGGGACTCAGAAACTGAACGTCAGAAAGTAAAGAACTTAGGACATGCCGAATGAATCAGTCAAACAAGCCTGGCACCCACGGAACCGAAACCAGGTACCTAAACCTAGAACTGAAAGCCACACAGATCAGATGACAGGAGCACAGTAGGAATTCTCAGGGCAGATGGAAATCCCAGGAGTCTGCGGACTGGAGCAACAAAGACTGGCAACAAGGTATGTTTGCACAGGAAGTGCATAAAACACATGACCAGAATGAACTGCAGCCTGGAGCCAGGAATGAATCTCTGAAAGAAACACTTGTTCTGGCACTGGATGAGTGCAAGGGGAATGTTTAAATAGGGTGTAGTCAGTGTCCATAGATGGACGAATCACATGGGTGTGGTTGCTAATCATTGAGAGGATCACTGAGTCACCTGACAGGATGGCCGTACCCATGCTGCTGGCTGTTTGTTTACATATACATATACTGCTGTGATGATGAAAAGAGTAGGGGGCACAGTGATGTAGCACTGCCAGATGTGGTACGTAGGGCTAAGACCCCGATGCGTGACAACTTTCTGGAAATACGTGCAATGAGTGAACACGTAAGACTTTCTATATAGCATTAATAGTTCCCACCTCCAATAACAGACTAATCTACAGGCTGCAGTAGCAATGGGTCGGATGTACAAACTCTGTTTCCATCTTGGACCCCTCTCCCTCTTATGGAACCTGTGATTCACGGCATTATGCTGCAAGTGGGCAAGACCTAGTGACCAGAAGCACCAGACCCAGACCCCCTCAGCGATCAGCTGCATCTGCACTTTACTAGAGGGGAGAGATTAAAAGTCGCCATGTATCTTTTAAAAAAATAACAAAATCTGGTCACTTTATCTCTAAATAATGCCCAATAAGATAAGATATAATGTATTATTAAATAATCTACTATATAAAAGCGAAAATTTTTCCTTCTGTCTTTCTATACAAATCTACAGTTTACAAGCCAAGATCGTGAAATTTTATATACAAGCGTATTAACACAGCCTAGGCAACTAAAAAATGTAGTGAAACATTTAGTGTAGTGAAACATGGATGCAGCGAAAGTGATACACGTCACAAACTTAACTTGATATGCGACACTTGTATATATGTGTGCAACAGAGTCTGAGGGGTATATTTACAAAAGTTTGATTTTTGTCGATTGATTTTGCATTTGATTTTGAGCATCAAAGATTTACTAAAGTCAATTTCAGGTGTGAAAATTTAAAACTGATTCCCCTTCAAAATCAAATATCATCTAAACATCAGTACTTTTACATAGACCAACATAGGATCCTCTGATGTACTAATATTTGAGTAGAAATCGAACACAACATCCCCAAAATAATAGACCTGCTTCATGTTGGCAATTTGGCTTGTTGGGTGTATGAAAGTGTTAAAATAAAGAATAAAGGGGGGGTGTGACCTGACTGCTGACGGGAGAGGACGCTTATTTAGTGGGCTCCCAGGAAGGTCCTCTCCTTGGCCAAACTCCCGGCAGTTTTGCGGGTCTGTGAGACTTGGACTTACCTGGCAGCGGGAGTTGAGGGACCAGGTCCTCGGATCTGGGGACCACCTCCTGTGGTCTTGCGGGTTGCAGCCTGCCCGCCTACCAGAAGCCCTGGACTCGAGTATCGACAGGTGCAGGCGGAGTGATCCGAGGTGACGTTTCCCGACGCTTCTCCTATGCTACTACCGGACCTCCCAGCCGCACTTACCATACTCTCTACCTGCTGTGGTCTGGTCTGTGATGCGGCTGCTTAGGCCAGAACTGGGGTCCCTGCTATTGGGCAGCAGTAAAGCCAGGTCCTTGAGCCCACGTTATCAGCGCTCCCTGCCTGCTGTCTGTGGGAGCCTTACTGCAACAAGCAAGGGACAGTGAGTACTTTATAGGAGTTCTTGTACTGTCCTCATTGTTTATAAAGCCCTGTTGCTCATTTTTAGATCTCCACTAGATGTGAAATGAGGAACTTTGTAGCTAATTGGAAGTACTCTTAATTGGATCTAATCAAATTTTATTCCTTATTACCATTTACTGGTTGTGGTGTGCCTGAGTATATTTCTGGCTCCCTAGCAACATCTTGTGGTGGATTGCTATTATTACAGTCCTTCTGACTTTTAAAGCATGTGAATACTAAGTTTGCATCTACGCTCTCCTGATGGCTGCCAAGTGCTTTTGTGGGAGGTGACGGTCAGAGACCCCTGACACACACTCAACTTAACATGTGACAGAGGCTCGCCTTCATATACCCTCTTGAATAACACAGCCCTAGTGTGAAACTCGCTGCCTAGAGACTTCTGTTCAAAGTAAACCACTGGGTTGGATCTCTGCTCTGTGACGACTATCCATTATATCGTACGTTCAGAAAATTGTTTACGTTTTTATTTTCTCCATATTTGTTTCTTCACAGTATTGCTCTCCTTTCATGAGTCGACGACCGCGACGTGGGTCGAAGAGTATACCCCACTCCACTGAAAAGTTGCCTGGTACAGATTTACTGTGCTTTCTTCACTCTTCCAGAGGTCACACCATGAGTTCTTCATCAGGTCTGTCTTCTCCAGATAACTCCCTAACCTTAGAGATCCCTTCTGGTATGGGAGATCACTCAGATACTTCTGCCCACAAAGAGCAAAGGGATATCCAGAGAGTTCTCCAGCTTCTCAAATCCTTCCCTATAAAGCGGAAATGCCCACCAAGGCAGGCTTTGAGTCTTTGGAGAATAACCTTAAAGAAGTGGTGCAGTCTGAGGTTGCCATGCTTCAGACGCAGGTCACACACTCGGGGTCGCGTATCACTACCTTGAAGACCATGGTGATGCAACTGATGACTTCCAACATGTACTTGTCAAGGTTCTGAAGGAGCAGGCTGAGGAGATACAGTGTTTGCGGGACCACCTAGATGATTTGGATAATAGATGTCGCCACAATAACCCAAGGGTTTGAGGCATCACGGAAGATATCTCACATTAGGTCCTCCATGACGTTCTTACTAAGCTCTTTAATGAAATTATCAGACTTGATCCTAATGAATCCATCATCTTTGATAGAGCTCATAGGGCACTGCGCCTCAGTCTTCAATCTGAACGCCCGAGAGATGTTATATGTCGTTTGCACTATTTCACCCAGCAGGATGAGATTCTTCATAGTCTACGGGGATCTGGAGGTGTAGAATTCAATGGTCATCAGATTCAGGTGTTCCAGGATCTTTCCTGGCACACCCTCCAAGAAAGACATCAGCTTAAACCTTTGACTGACAACCTGCGGTCCCTCAACATTAAAAATAGCTGGGGTTACCCTTTTAGTCTCTCCACCACCAACAGAGGTAAATCAGCCGCTCTCCGGGTCCTTCAGGATATCGCTGCCTTTTGTTGAGCTCTGGACATACCTCAGTTCAGGTTTCTGAGTGGCAGGCTCGTCAGACTCGCCCTCTTCTGCTTTCAACGCCCCCCAAGATGGCCCATTTTTCAGATTGTGGAAGCCTTTCCTAGATCTCGGGAGACGCAGTCAGCCAACTCCTCCGTCATCTACAGTCTCTCCAGCCGCTGTTACTTGATCTCGAGGAACTGGTCCAACATTTTGGGAATCCTCACCTGAAAGGAAGCCTGTTCTTCTTGGTCCTCCATGGCGGGATCACGTGAGTTGTGGATCTCTGCCTGGTCTCGCTAAGACTGTGACAATTTGTTTCATATATAGAGCCTTCCTTGTGGCCTTGCTATATTGTCCATGCCTTAGGTTATACTATTGCTGGCTCTGCAAGACTTTTTACTGTGGTCTTAGCTTCTCTCCCTTTTCAGAGTCTGAAGTGGCCCATAGGCCCATTACCTTCCTTCCTGTTAGGCGGGAGGGTTTCTCATTCTTTGTGTATTATTCATTTATTTTCATATGGGTTTCTTAGTAGCCAATTCTGATAATGTCTTTTTTTATTTTTCTCTAGGGTATTTCTGATTTACCATATATATCTGCCATTTTGAGAAAATGTGTTATTGTATGTATTTTCTATTCCATTTGTGTGTCGGTGGTTGCGACTTTTTCTCCCCAGTTGCCTCCTTGCACCACCAGATTTGGTCCTGGGCCTAGTGGCGAAACTGAATTTTGCCATTTTGCCGCTCAGGAGTGGTGTGTTATGGATTCCTAGGCTGTTCCATGTAAACCCCTAGAACCTAGGCTTGCGAGGTTTTCCGCACTCGCTGTTCCCTTAGAACTGTAAGACTTTCACCGGTACTTAAGTGGCCGTCTGGACTTAAAACTTGAAGTAGTAGAGTTTTACACTGGTTACCTTCAGAAACCAGAGAATAGCAGAAGATTTTGGAAACTGTGAGAAAAGTCAGTAGTATGGCTAAGAAGCCAATGGTGTGGCTATGAGAGCCAATGGTGCGTGACTAATAATGTGGAATGTTTTGTCCTATAGGTATTTTATAACTCTTTGATGTCCCAGTTAAATAGTGTCTCTGTTATTGCTAAGGGACTTAATAGTCCTGAGAGGCAGTCTCGTGCGTTACATGAATTGAGAACGGAGAAGGCTGATGTTGCCTTCTTGCAGGAAACACATTTTAAAGGATCCGATGCTCCGTCTCTCAGGAATAGAGTTTTCCAAGTGGGTATTTTCCAGTCCTGAAGGTAAGACTTTAGGAGTCGCAATCCTATTTGCTCGTCATCTTCTGTAGCTGCTATCTCCTCCCTCCAGTTAGTTGTAGGCCGGGTTTTGCTAGTAAAATTTAATATTCTCAGATATTTACATTTGTCAACATCTATGCCCCTAATAGTGCTCAACCAACCTCCCTTGACAAGGTCCTCAATCTAATTCAGCCACATGTTGAGGGGGTATTGGTGATGGGGGGTGATTTATATTGGTCCCTAGATCCTACTCTTGACTCGTCTAACCCATCCCCTAGATACTCAGACAAACTCCATCGTCGAGATAAACGTTCCTTACACGATCATCAATTGGATGATATGTGGCATATACATCATCCCACTATGAGGGATTACTCCTTCAACTCACCCCCACACAAGGTTTACACTAGACTCGACTATCTCTTTCTACCTCACAGGTTCCTACACTTGGCGATAGATGCCAAAATAGACACTATTTCTTGGTCAGACCATGCCTCTATCTCATTGAAGGTTAGATTGCCCTTGCCCTCCCAAAAGACGTACTCTTCGAGATTAAATGATATGTTGCTTCAGGATTCAGTTTGTAGGCAACACATTAAGGAAGCTGTTTAAGATTATACTGCCACAAATGACCTCCCTGGTACATCCAAGGTAACAATCTGGTAGCTCATAAATGTGTTTTGCGGGGCAAATTTATTCAGCTTGGGATGAACTTAAAATGACAGAGGCTGGCAGAGAGGGAGGCCTTATTGCAGAAGATACAGCCCCTGGAACACAAGTCCACCATGTCTGCGGATACTCTTCAGTCTCTTACAGATGCTCGTCAGCCCTTAATATTCTTATGCCCAATAAAATCAAACTAGATGCTCGAAAATGTCGTCATTATTTTCTCTGGAGAATTAAACCCAGCAAGATGCTGACTAGGGCTCTTCGTACCCAACGTGCTTCTACATAATATTGCCCATATAAAAGGTCAATCTGGATCTTTTTGTTATTCCACAAAGGATAAAGCCTCAGCTTTTCACTCGTACTACTTCCAATTATATAATTTGAAAGGGTTGAGATCTGGCAACTTGTTATTAAGAAAAGCTTCCATTAAGGCTTACCTCGAGGTGGTTGACTTTCCCACTCTTCAGGACACTGATGTACAGGCCCTTGAAGAGCCATTTAAACTAAATGAATTAGAGGTGGCCATTAAGTCAACCCCGAACGGCTAGCGCCTGGGCCCTGATGGATTTTCTACTGCCTATTATAAAACCTTTAGTGACGTTCTCTCCCGCCTTAAATTGTTTCTTCCTACTTAACTACATTCAGACCAGGTGGGATTTCTTCCTGGCTGTGAGGCCAGGGATAACACCACCAAAGTACTGGACCTAATTCATGTGGTTTCATGCCACTAGATCCCAACTATGTCTACAGATGCGGAAAAAGCCTTTGACAGGATAGACTGGGACTTTCTGCTGGGTGTACTGGAGCATTTGGGTTTGGGTCAGGTTGGAATTCAGAGGACACAAGCTCTTTACTCCACCCCATCGACTCGTGTTAGGATTAATGAGGATTTGTCAGATCCTGTTCTGATTTCAAATGGCACTCGCCAGGGCTGCCCTTTATCTACTTTCATATTTGTTTTGTGCATGGAGGCCTTGGCGAGGGCCATTCGAAGGATCATTGATATATCAAGAGTATCAGTGGGTAAAAATGAATTTAAATTAGCCCTCTTTGCGGATGACCTCCTAGCCATAGTAACTAACCCATTGGTTTCAGTTCCCAACCTTCATAAAAAGTTTAAAGTTTAAGCGTTTTGGCTCCCTCTCTAATTTTAAGGTGAATTTATCCATATCAGTTGCTCTGAATCTCACTGTAGACCAGGCTACTTTGCAAGGTGTACAAACTGTCTCTCAATTCCAGTGGCTTCCTACGCAGATAAAGTACCTTGGGGTTATTTTACATAAGAACCCTTCCCAAATATTCTCCACTAATTTTCCCCCATTACTTACTAGAATCAAATCAGATCTCCGGAACTTGGGGTCCTAAGCAGATCTCGTGGACTGGTAGGATAGGAGTAATCAAAATGAATGTTTTACCTAGGGTCCTGTGTCTACTTCAAACTCTTCCCATTTCAATACCGCACTCTTGGTTCACAGAAATGCACCGGGTCATTAGAGATTATGTTTGGGTGGGTCGTAGGCCTCGTTTCAAGCATGAAGTGGGCTTTACAATTGCCACATTTTTTCTCTTATTGCCACACTGTGCTGCTCACAAGGTTTATGGAATGGTGTAGAATTGATCATAGGAAACAATGGGTGACAATAGAAGCTGCTTCTATTCCTACTTTGTCTCCTGGGTTGCCCTGGCTACATACTCTACCTAGATCATGCCACCTCCTACTGGGCCCAACTACTTTGTGGTGGTGTTTCCGGTCCCAACCACTTCTTTCACCGAGCGACTCCCTTTTCATTCCACTGTTTGGAAACCGGGCTTTCTACCCACGGGAATCTCGAAGGTAACCCAATTGCTTGATTCGTCTGGTGTTATGAGTTTCCTTTTAGTCCAGGCTCAATGGGATCTTCCTAACAGAGAGATATGGAAATATCTCAGAGTTAAGCACTTTTTCCTAAGTCTGGGACCCACTAATGCCTATTGCCATGGGCTCACCCCATTTGAAAACATGTGCACATCACATTCATATCCTCCGCATCCTTTGTCCTCTATCTATAAATTACTTATAGATCACCTCTTTTCCACTAGGCCTAAATCACGAAGGACTGGGAGGTAGATCTGCAGGGATTAGTGGTTGAGGACGATAGACCGGAAATTTTTGGTAACACATTCTCCAGCTCACTTAAGATGTTGGTGATGGAGACGCATTATAAAGTGTTATCTCGTTGGTACCATTGTCCTAGTTTATTAGCTAAGATGTATCCTGGGGTGCCTACCTTATGCTCGAGATGTAATAAGGCTCTGGATACTCCTTTACAAATCTGGTGGAAATGCTCATTATTGCGTCTCTTTTGGGATAAGGTACAGATGTGCCCACATACATCTATCCTCCGTGCGCTACAAGTCGCGCCACACTTAATGTGGGAGCTTAGTGTAACTCGGTAGTGCAGAGTGTCTTTTCGTGCATCTTTTTACCTTCAAATGCATCTTATTCACACAGTGATGCGACTAGATAGCACACATAGCTTCTGCTGATTAAAATGATATGCGGCATGCCTATGTTCTGTGAGCGTCTGCATGCTAAACACTAAGTTACATTGTTACAGCCACTGACACTGTAATGTAGCGTTTTGCATGCTGATACACCCGCACTCGCTTACAGAACATAGGCATGCTGCATATCATTTTAATCAGCAGAAGCTGCTTATGCTATCTAGTCGCATCGATGTGCAAATAAGACACATTTGAAGGTAAAGATATGCACGAAAATGCATGGCGCGACTAGAAGGGCTGTTTAAAGTGCAAAGAGGCTAGATGCATGTGGACCAATCTGTAATAGAAACTGCGTGTTTTTTCCTACAGGAAGACCTCCCCAACTGCCCTAGCTTCTGGCTTTTGAATCTCTTAAGAAGACCCCAGGCACTTTTTAAGAAAACTCTACTGCGTCATATACTTAGTGCTTCAAAAGTACATTGGAGGTCTTCTATTGTTCCCAGCATGAAAGAATGGTGTGCTCAGCTTGACCATTATATGTCTATGGATGACCATATGCTACCTTTACCAAATAGCCATCAAGACTTCACAGCGATCTGGTACCCCTGGCTCCTGTACAAAGAATCTGATCATTATAAATCACTTTGCAGAGGGTAAGGATAAAGAAGTGGAAGGAGGTAGCTGTTCCTCCTCGAGGACAGGGTGAAATGGTGTGTTAGACGTCCCCTCTAATATTGCTTTGTTGATGTGTACTCTTTTTCCCTTGGCAGTGAGGATTTATCCTTTTTTTTTTTTCTCTCCTGTTTAGGATTACATATTTATTCTTTTGTGGTTTGTATATTTACTATAAGATGATTATTTGAAGAAATGTGAGCCTACACTGTTGTTGAATTTGATATCATGCGTTATGTTTTGTGCATGTTTTTGCTGTTTCTGTACCAGCTATTCTTTTGTATGTGTTGGCTTTTCAATAAATACAAGTTGCAAAAAAAAATGCTGTTGGGTCCCCCCCAAAAGCACAGCCACCGGGTTGTGCTGGTCCTGGTTGTGAAAATATGGAGAAAAAAAATGTCATAGGGGTCCCCCGTATTTTCAACAACCAGCACCAGGCTCCCAAATCAGTCCTGGTTGTGAAAATATTGTGGAAAAAAAGTTTAGGGGTCCCCCGTTTTTTCAACAAAGAGTATCAGGCTCTTACTAGCAAGGGTGTAATGCCACAGCAGTGGGGCTCTTAATGGAGTTTCCCTGCCGAAGGATTAATGACCCCACATTAGTCAGCCCAGGCTGGGGATTCCTAGGGAAGTGTGGACCCCCCCAATGAAGGGGTCCCCTCTCTCCAGGGAACCCCAGGCCGGGGTTGAAGCCCGGGGCTATCCCCCGTGCCACTGGGCTCTGGGTTCGGTGGTGATAGGTGAAAATATAGAATTAAACTAATATTGGGCAGGATGTACTAAAGGTGAAAATGCGGTAAAACCCTTGAAAATGCAGTTTTCGGGGTTTTACCGCATTCCCCAAATGTACTAAGTGCCGGAATGCGATACATTCTGGTGCTTCGTGGTGGCGTTACCCAATAGAAGCCTATCGGCGTCTTTCCGGGACACTCCCTCATGGGATCGATCCATTCGGATATGTGAATGAGGGGCTGAAAAGCTCCACATGGGATATTCCCTATATATATAGCTAGGAGTGACAGGGCTGACCTGGACAGGGTACCGCCCTGGACAGACAAAAGTATATACGAGTGCTTAGTAAATTTAGCTCCTTAACCTCTCACCCCTTTTTTGAGCAACTTTTAAAATTTTTGTGGGCTTGTCAAATTTCAACATGTGTATTTGATGGACACAGACACACACTGACACAGATACACACACACTGACACAGATACATACACACTGACAGACACAAACACACACTGACACAGATACACACACACTTACACAGATACACATGCACTGACACAAATACATATACACTGACACAGATACACACTGACACAGATACACACACACTGACACAGATACGCACAGACATTGACACATATACACACACATACACATCTTTCACACAAATGCAGGCAGCCAAATACATCAATTGTTTTTAAAAGTAACCCCCCTCCTTCCCCCCCGCCAGCAGTCCAGCCTCACCTCCCAACCCCCCCCCCCCCAGACGCCCTTCCTCCCCGCGGCAAAGAAACTAATAGACACTGGATGATTCCATGAAGTATAATTTAGCACATTTGTTCTGCGCACTGAGGCCTTGTGTCTGTACTAGGAAATCATATTCGGTGTAAACTTTTGCAGTATTGCCATCGTCACCTCTTCCACTGGATCTCCTATTATTTGGATAGTGTGGACAGCATTCTGTCTGTATATTAGTTTATGTACTTACATTATACTTGCCTACTCTCCTGGAATGTCATCTCCTCGTGCCCACCGCACCCTCCCCCCAGACACCCTGGCAGCAGTCAGGCCCGGCGACATGGGGGTACAAGGGGTACACCCATGCCGTGCCCCAAGCATCTTAGGGGCCCCGAGGCTAATAGTAAGTCAATTTATCACCATCCCACTGGCCGCCCATCTGGCCCTGGCACATGCTATTAAGGAAGATGCTATTAAGCACATGCTATTAAGTATTACCCATCCGATCCTGCCCGCGTCAGTACCCCTGGTGGCCACGTCACCCATTCTGAGTGTGGCCGCAAGCCCGCAACGCTGCGCATAGAGCGTCAAGACGTCTCTGCGCCTGTTGGCACTCCTTGTATTCCTGGCCTGCCGCTGCAACCAGCGTCCATCCACTGAGGAGCAGGAAGGCCAGGAAGTGGAGACGAACAATGCTGGGAACACAGACAGACAGGCTAGCACACTAGTGCTCTGCACATCCACTGTCTGTCCCGTTTTTGATGTTTGCAGGGGTAAGTGTCCAGGTTTCATATAGCTCCAGTTTTCTTTATATATATATATATATATATATATATATATATATATATATATATATATATATATATATATAATTTTATTAGACAGTAAACTTGGTGCAAAGCGACAATAGTTAAAAATAGATATTGTACCAAGCGTTCACCTTGTCATAATATAGGGGATGTAACAGGTGTAAAAATTGTGGAGATGACGACAGATCTAATGGATATTATAAAACACTATTTTATTTATTTTAATTTAATTTATATAGACACAATGTACCAATGTGTCTAGTGATATAAATAGCTATTGAAAAAACTATTATATCTCCTTTCTGGTAATAGGAGTATAATAAATAATCTGATAAAATATATCTGATGACTAAGTCCTATATGGAAGGATCCAAGTTTGTCTGGGTGGTAGGTGTGCCCTTTGAGGGGGTTACCTTTCCGTAAATGTATACGGTACCCTTATATAATAGTATCAGCTCAGTTTATGTCCACACCGATTTGCAGTGAAAAAGGCAGCCAATAGAAATGTTACCAAATGGGTCAATAATACAGAGATGTGACGCAAGTAGAACATGACGGAAGTGACGCGTGGGGAGTCCCGGAAAGGTCTGGTGGTGTGACGCGGTCAGCCATACAGTGGGAGCGGGCGGAAGCACAGTGCACGGAGTCTGGATGATGACGAGCATGGGTGATGAACCAATAAGAGAATCTGCTGGAAGGCCACGTGGACCATAGACGCCAGAGGAAGTATCATCCGGAAGTGACACGCTGTGAAGAGAGGGTGGAAGTAGCCCTATGGAGAACTTCTTGTATTGATATGAACTAAGGGCGGAAATTTTCGGAAACCGTGCTACTTAATATAAGTTTTTAAGTAATACTTGAAACCGAAGATCTAATGATTATCTATACTAAATCCATGTCTAAGAACCTAGTTTATATATATATATATATATATATATATATATATATATATATATGAATTATTAGCAACTGGGGTAAATATTAACCACAGGAAGTGAGATCCCAGATTGCTGTCAATTGATCCTCATTAGTGAGGTATATATAGTCCCAAAAACCCTAATGGAGCTACACTACCCTTGAAGAAGTTTATATAAAAGGACGAAGCGCGTTGGGAAGCTCCACTCCTGCCCTATATGAACTTGCCGGGAAATTTTAAATAAGATAAGCATTTGGCACTTTATCCTAATTTTTTTCCCTTTTGCATTTTTTTCCCTTATGCATATATTGTGTTTGAAATATCTATGATATGCATCATTAGGAGAATATACCTATGAATTCATTATCTACAATGTACCTTACCCTTTGTGTTTTTAATATGTTTTTAGTTTAAATACATTTTGTAACCTTTTTTATACTGAATATTTGCTTGCTCTATTTCTAACTTTACAAGCTATTTAAACATGGAGGTTTAACAAGCACTTTACTATTGCACATATACTTTACTATTCCTCTTTTAAGGGTTATCATATCCTTGAGAATATTTTTTTTTGTCTTTATATTAAATATTTACCTCTTTAAATAAGGTCTTGGAGGTACATCAGCATTTTAATATTTAATTTGCAATATTGCACTGACACTTTATGCACATTACCTATCTTATCGTATCTATTTGCACTGACACTTTACAGACTAATTATATATTTATTTATTTATTAAATGAACACTATTGTCACTTTGCACCAAGTTTACTGTCTAATATATTTTCATGTAATAGCAGCTTACCACTGATATGTTCTTACCTCTTGTTTTAAGCTGACACCCAGTACCAGAGGGGATAGTGTAGTTAAGTATTAGTTCTGTTGTAGTTTTGTATAGATTATATCCAGGTGGCGCTGATTAATCTTTCATTTGTATATATATATATATAATAGAAGAAAAAACAATCGCACACACTTATAGCATAGGCACAGGTGCTGTAATCACATAAAGGACACATCCAGACAGGAAGGAGACCAGTTAACCAATAATTTGCTGAAAAAATGTAAATATATTGTATTCAAATGGTAAAATAGGCATGCCCAACAATGAAAACATAAGGGACGCTGAGTGTCACAGAACAGGAGCCAGTACAACTCGAATACTCATCATACGCCTGGTGACCAGAATATAGCACTAAGCTCATGACTAAGGTGGTAACACACCAAAATGGGCGTCGGGCCTAGGGCTGCTATATTCTGGTCACATTTATTTGTGTATATATAGATACATACACACACACACAGATGGATGTAGGCTGCATGCATCTAAATCTATCTATACACACACATATATATGAGAGAGAGAGAGAGAGCGATATAGATGTGTATTGATAGATTTAGATGCATGCAGCCTACATTCATCTATACATCTGTGTGTGTGTGTGTGTGTGTGTGTGTGTGTAGGTGTATATGTATATATATATATATATATATATATATATATATATATATATATATATATATACATATACAAAGACGTAAGGGAAGACTGCGGCAGACTCTCTCCAAGGGCACCAGACCTTCTCTACTGCTGTATAGATAGATAAAAATAATAATAAAAAAATAAAGAGATATAGATGCATGTAGCTTATATCAATCTGTATATATGTGTGCATTTCTTAGATCGAGATAGATAGCACAATTAAAGTGTCTTATATTAGGTGATATATGTATTGGGAGAGATGTGTGGGTTCTGTTGAGGGAGGGGAGGAAGGGGGCCCCATATATATCTGTGTAACAGGCCCCAAGATTTCTGTTGCCGGCCCTGTTGCCGGCCCTGGCAGCAGTGGGGGCGATGATGCGATTTGCGCTGAATCACATTATCGTGGCCCCGTCCCCTGCTTCACAATGCCACTTATCTTGACACTGTGTGGCAGGGGCATGGCCACTATGACATGATTGTGCAGTCAGGCCACCCCGCACTCCCCCCAATGCAGCGTAATTTCACCGCCACATATCCCCCTTTACTGCTTCACTCCCCCAGTCAGAATGTCGGCAAGTGTGACTTACATGCATTCACTTTTGTTCCATACAAAGTGCACCTCATGGTGATTCTTTTCCTCAGGCTTTATCTTCATAAGATGTCTGCGAAGCATTCCACATTTCATGTGCTAATGTTTTCCCATGGATTATAGAGTATACATGCTGTTAACCAGCCAAACCAAGCAGCATGGATGAATATATTTACATCACAACTTATCATACAGTTAGGATATTGTGGCAACAGTAGCATGAACCAGGCTTGCCCTTATTTGTATCTCAAACACAAGTACCTTTACACATCCAGGGGTCTATTTACTAAGCAGTGTTAGGAGACAGAGTGAAAAGTGATAAGAAAGTGATAAGGTGCCAGCCAATCAGCTCCCAACTGTCATTTCACAGGCTGTGTTTGAAAAATTACAGTTGGGAGCTGATTAGCTGGCACTTTATCACTTTTCACTCTGTCTCCTAACACTGCTTAGTAAATAGACCCCTCTGTCTGCCCCAGGATATGTACTCACACCAACTCATAACATCACTGTGCTGCACATATCATAATATCATATTCCAGCACTCTGGGTTATGAGTGCTATATGTGAGACCTTAACAAGTACAAGGTCCCAAATAAATGGTGGTAGACCCTTATCTCATCACATTAATACAATTCTATAAAGAAATACAGCCCTGATGTCCACTGATATAGCATCAGTTGTATGTTAAATGAATCATATTAAACAGTATTTTAGAAAGAGTGAAAACTGATAACTAATTAAAACGGGATGTCTTAAAGTTGCAGTACTGGGTCGGAATTTTACTATTGCTACCATTATCCATTACATCAACCGACCCACAAAACGAAATGTTGGCGTGTCCATGGAATCACACTATGAAGATAAGCACCCTGTGCACATAAGGAACCATGGTAGATTCAGCCTTTTGCGCTTCATAAATTATATTACTGCTTGATATTGCAACAGAGAACCTATGTTATCTGAGTGGTCAGACCGGTCCTTGGAAAAGCTGTTGACCTTTTAATATTTCTTTTACAGAAAAAGATTACATACATTCTCTACTTTGTTTTAAGACAACATTTAGAAAAAAAAAATATTTACTTTTCAGGAGGAATGTCAAAATTACATACGAGTGCTGCTTGTCAATGGAGATCATCTATTTACCTGTGGAACAAATGCTTTCACTCCTATTTGCACAAATAGAACAGTAAGTATTAGAAATGAAAGCAGCTCTCATTGTAATTAATACTGTTTTTAACATTCCAATCAGTAATTTATTATTAGTTACTGGGAGCCTCCTATGAAGAATGAGGTTCCTATTTAATTGTTTAAATGGTTAGTTACTGGGGGATGGGGGAGACACTTGGTGGCACTGGTCAGATTTTCTGCATGGGTCGCGGCCCAAAGCAGCTGCATCACTCGCAGTTACATTATTGGATTTACGGGACTCCCATAGGCTATGGAAGCCCTTATGACTAGTGCTTTGTTAGTGCATAATTCAGCTGCTCATGCCACGCTTTGCTGGTTACATCAAGTACCCTTTTATGTGGGTGCAGCAGTTGCTCCTACCTCTATCTCCCGGGGGTAAGTGGTTGTGTTATTTACCCTGTGGAACCACTAGGCTAGTAGGGAGACTGATGATGGCCTAAAATATATTTAATATTGACCAAGTGTACAATTTCCTCTATCCCTGCAATTATTATTACCATATATTGCTTTTCTCTATGCTGAGTTAATATATTTTGAGAATACATATTTAGAATACAAAAAAGCATGGTATATTCACATTTAGCAAGCTTCTGTTCCAAGGCATGCTGAGACGGTATTTTCTGTAATGTGCCTTGGCTCAGCATCATAGTATACTTTGGAATTTTGGTATATATTATATTATATTGGTAACATTGGATTCATTATGATATAACTTGTCTCCTTGAATAAACAGTGCTGCAGAATATATTAATGATAATCACAATACTACCAGTATTGTCTGATTGCATTACAGTAAGGGCTTGTTTTGTCTGCAGAACAGCACTGTTATTCTTTATGATGGTAGCTGGAATGCCTCAGTGCCTAACAGACTCACTCCCTCAGCATTGTTCTTTTTACTGACACGATGTATAAATCAAATTATGTCCGATATAAGCACATTTTCTGCATGATTTCTATGTAATAGGCTTGTTTTTCTTCTATAGTTGAACAACTTAACCGAGATACAAGATCAGATCAGTGGTATGGCTCGGTGTCCCTATAGTCCTCAACATAACTCCACTGCACTACTCACTGTTAATGGAGAACTGTATACAGCTACTGCAATGGACTTTCCTGGAAGAGATCCCGCAATATATCGCAGTCTTGGAGGACTTCCACCTCTACGCACAGCTCAATATAACTCCAAATGGCTTAATGGTAGCATCTCGAATATATAAATATATCATGTTTTATTTAGTAATAATGCCTTATTTTCTTGTATGTTTTATATAACCATGTACAATCATTATTACATGTGTCTAAATTATCACCTGCAAATACTATTTACCGTATATACTCGAGTATAAGTCGACCCGAATATAAGCCGAGGTAGCTAATTTTACCACAAAAAACTGGGAAAACTTATTGACTCGAGTATAAGCCTAGGATGGGAAATTCAACAGCTGGCAGTGCCCCCAGAAGTAACTCCCCCTGGTAGTGCCCCCAGAAGTAACTCCCCCTGGTAGTGCCCCCAGAAGTTAATTCTCCCTGGTAGTGCCCCCAGAAGTAATTCCCCCCGGGTAGTGCCCCCAGAAGCAACCCCCCCCCCGGTAGTGCCCCCAGTAGTCCTAATAAAAAAAAAAAAAAACACTTACCTAAAACCCCGCTCCTGGTCCCGACGCTGCTATCAGCTCCTCCGGCCGCTTTGCATTATGGGAGAGACGTCGTCATGACGTCTCTCCCATTACCCACTGCGGGAGCCGGAAGATGGCTCCCGCAGTGGGAGCAGCAGCAGCCGATTAGAGTCTGACAGACTCTCATCGGCTGTTGATTACAACAAACACACAGCTGCCGGCTCCAGCGGCTGTGTGTTTGGCAGTCTGTATGCTGACCGAACTCCGTCCGGTCAGCGCTACACACGCGGTGCAGCTGTGTCACAGAGACATAGTACCATGCAGGCATCACTCGAGTATAAGCCGAGGGGGTGCTTTTTCAGCACAAAAAATATGCTGAAAAACTCGGCTTATACTCCAGTATATACGGTAGCCTGTTGCAAATGACAATAAAAGCTATATACTGTATATTAGTATGGGCTAGCAAGTTATGACATACATAAAAAGGAGAGATCCTATACATATACTTTCTTAATCTAATGGCCACTTTCAGAGCCTTAACCAGGCATTTTAGTGCTCTGGGCAAGAGAGAACACTGGAACCCCCCTACTGGAGGAGATGTGACTAAGCTGCTGTGGGGGTTTCTATAAGTGCTAAACAGCCTTCAATCACCATGCCGCTATCTCTTACCTGATTTTGATGCTTTGGCTATCTAGTGCTGCTGGGAGGGACGAGGCCAGGGTCTGCTTCGGCGGATGCACAATCCTGGCCTCTTGCGTGACCAGGCACAGGCCAGGCTGCGGGAAGCTTCAGCTCCTGCAGCCTGACCAGAAGCGCAACCATCGCGACCATCGGACGCAGGGCTGGGATCGCAAATGCAGCAAGGAGATGTCTGACACCTCCTTCTGCATTTGCATCTGAGATGGACGGATTTGCACAGTCGCTTGTCTGTCGCTGTGTAAGTCCGTCCATCTCTGAATCAGGCCCAGGGCGGTATGTACTAAGCATCGCGTTAGCGATGCGGTACATCACACCTGTCTTTGGGTACATACTGCGGTTCATTACCGCGTTATGTACGAAAGATATCTTAAAGGACAGCTTTCCTGATAAGAGCTGTCCTTTGCGATGCTGCCGGGCAGAGGGACTTCTGGGTTTAACACCCAGAAGTCCATCTGGCGTCCTTCTGTACATGCGCAAAAGACCGCTGGCCACGGGGGCTCATGGGCAGAATCAGATCCAAGGAGGAGCATCCCGAAAAGTAGCCCATAGGACGAAGCACTCCGGTGCTTAGTACGGAAAGCGGTAAAACCACCGAAAATGCTGTTTTACGACATTTTTAATGTTTAATACATCCCTCTCCCAATGACTTAACTGTTGATAACAGAGTCATTTATCTTTGAACAATGCTACTCTAAGGTAGTATTTAATTGTTATTTATATCTGTTTTTATTTTCCAGAGCCAAATTTTGTTTCGTCCTATGACATTGGAAATTTCACGTACCTTTTCTTCCGAGAAAATGCAGTAGAACATGATTGTGGGAAAACGGTGTTTTCCAGAGCTGCACGTGTGTGTAAGAATGACATTGGAGGGCGATTTTTACTGGAGGACACTTGGACAACTTTCATGAAGGCTCGTATGAATTGTTCACGTCCAGGAGAGATTCCATTTTACTACAATGAACTACAAAGTACCTATTTTCTGCCAGAGCTGGACCTCCTGTATGGTGTATTTACCACTAATGTGTATGTACTATGTAATCAAATCTATTATTATTTTTAAATGTACAAATTTATATTTCAATTTATGAACTGAATACAAAACAATAATAATAGTGACCATTACAATGCCAAACAGCATATGCGGAAAAATCCTGGCAAGGAATTTGTATTGACTATAACTGACAAGGAAATTCTCTGTCATACAACTTTAGAAATAAGCCAAACAAGATTTTATTGTAACAAAAAATGAATTATTAAACAGTTAACACAATTAGTGCTTATGTGAGGTCATTCAAATGATTGGAACACAGGCCGCATAGAATTGTTCAGGCCAGCACTTTAACAGCTGGATCATTACAATATGACCCTCACTGATTTCTTTGTGGGATTTGTGCAGGAGAACCAGAAAACTATACTATGTGTGAGAGCCTTTAAGCATACTGATACTCTCCTGGAATACCTGAATATTGGGGAGTTCTCTGGCCTCCCAATAGAGCAGACAATCCCTTCCAAGAATTGAATCGTCATAGCCCCACCTCCTGATCAGCAAAGATGTTAACTCAGGCAATGTGCAGCAAGGGGCAGGGCCATAATAAGGCAAATCTCTGCATCATACCCCCTAACACTTGCCCCGTGGACCTCCCTTTTCAGTCTGTTGGTCAGTGCGCATACCTTCTCAAAAGTGCCTTCGGTTATATGTTACAACAGCATTCAATCCGTATATTAGTATTATTAGAATATACTTTTAGAGCAGGGGTTCCCAACCACGGTCCTCAAGGCACACTAACAGTCCAGGTTTTAAGGATAGCCATACTTGAGCACAAGCAACTTAATTAGTACCTCAGTTTTTTTGATTAAACCATCTGTGCTTTAGCATGGATATCACCAAAACCAGGACTGTTAGTGTGCCTTGAGGACTGAGGTTGGGAATCACTGTTTTAGAGGGTCAATACTTTAAATTATGCACAATATACCTACAGTAAAATTATGCGCTATGTAGTTAATTTTAAGTTCTTTCAAATTCTTTGAGCTCATGCTGGAACTGTTAGTATTACTACAGTGTTAATAAAACATTTAAATATCATTAAACAATATTTAAAATCAATATATTAAGACAAAATGGTGATGAGTAAAATAATTTTCTTTTCCCTATGCAGAAACAGCATTGCAGCTTCAGCAGTATGCGTGTTCAACCTAAGTGCAATTACTCAGACTTTCAATGGACCATTTAAATACCAGGAAAATTCTCGCTCTGTCTGGCAACCATATCCTAACCCTAACCCCAATTTCCAGGTATTCATTTTATTTATGGACTATGTCATTATATTTTTGATTGAGCTTTCTTCTCATAAACTAGTTTACACTGTATTAGGTTTCTTGATGTAGCATGAAAGGCTAATTCCAGTTATACTTTGCTATATGTGTTTAGACCTTAAGAGCCATTTAATCAATGAAAAACCTACTTATCTCCTGTAGCTATGCAGTCATCATGTTTATATTGAGAATGTCGACACTGTCATTATGTCAACATTGTCAGTATGCCAACATTATTTATATTGACACAAGATTTTAGGGTTAGATTACTGTTTTGGCTATGGTAAGCCTGTAATTAGGGTTAGATTTACATTGAAACTCCCATTGTCAACATACTTACTGTAGATCAGTGTTTCCCAAACTCATTCCTTAGGGAGCACCAACAGTGCATGTTTTCCAGGTCTCCTCACAGAGTCAAAAGTGAAATAATTATCTCCACCTGTGGATCTTTTAAACAGGGCCAGATTAACAATGGGGCGGGTGGAGCTGCAGCTCCATGCCTCCCATTGAAAATAGGCCCCTAGTATACACTGCGGTGCAGACAGGAACAAAAAATGTAAATATATGTATTAGAGATGAGCGGTCCAGATCCTGTGGAATCCGGACCGTTCCGTACATGGGGGATCCGAGTCCACCCGAACGCAAGTTCGGGTGTTCCCGCCGATTCGGGAGTTTATACAAGGTGCCGAGTCCCATTCGTGGGGCCTTGTATAGAAAAATACAGAAGGAAGCACACACACGCACGCTGCGCACCGCTCTGCTGATAGGCTAAGGGGGCACGCTGCGCTATACTCTGCTGATGGCTTTATATAGGGGCACTGCCAGCACACTGTGCTATACTCTGCTGATGGCTATCTATAGGGGCACTGACAGCACACTACGCTATACTCTGCTGAAGGCTATGTATTGGGGCACTGACAGCATAGTGCACTATACTCTGCTGATGGCTATCTATAGGGGCACTGACAGCACACTACGCTATACTCTGCTGATGGTGGCTATGTATAGGGGAACTGACAGCATGCTGCACTATACTCTGCTGATGGCTATCTATAGGGGCACTGACCGCACACTACGCTATACTCTGCTGATGGTGGCTATGTATAGGGGAACTGACAGCATGCTGCACTATACTCTGCTGATGGCTATGTATAGGGGCACTGACAGCATGCTGCTCTATACTCTGCTGATGGCTATGTATTGGGGCACTGACAGCATGCTGCGCTATACTATACTGATGGCTATGTATTGGGGCACTGACAGCATGCTGCGCTATACTCTGCTAATGGCTATGTATAGGGGCACTGACAGCACGCTGCACTATACTCTGCTGAAGGCTATGTATTGGGGCACTGACAGCATGCTGCGCTATACTCTGCTGATGGCTATGTATAGGGGCATTGTGACAGCAAGCTGCGCTATACTCTGCTGATGACTATGCGTAGGGGCACTGGCAGCACGCTGCGCTATACTCTGCTAATGGCTATGTATAGGGGCACTGACAGCACACTACGCTATACTCTGCTGATGGCTATGTATAGGGGCACTGACAGCACGCTGCGCTATACTCTGCTAATGGCTATGTATAGGGGCACTGTGACAGCACGGTACGCTATACTCTGCTGATGGCTATGTATAGGGGCACTGACAGCACACTACGCTATACTCTGCTGATGGCTATGTATAGGGGCACTGACAGCACACTGTGCTATACTCTGCTGATGGTGGCTATGTATAGGGGCATTGACAGCACGCTGCACTATACTCTGCTGATGGTAGCTATGTATAGGGGAACTGACAGCACGCTGCACTATACTCTGCTGATGGCTATGTATAAGGGGACTGAGCACGCTGCACTATACTCTGCTGATGGCTATGTATAAGGGCACTGAGCACGCTGCGCTATACTCTGCTGATGGCTATGTATTGGGGCACTGACAGCACGCTGATGTATGCTGCACTATATTCTGGTGATGGCTATGTATAGGGGCACTGACAGCACGCTGCGCTATACTCTGCTGATGGCTATGTATTGGGGCACTGACAGCACGCTGCTCTATACTCTGCTGATGGTGGCTATGTATAGGGGCACTGACAGTATGCTGCACTATACTCTGCTGATGGTGGCTATGTACAGGGGCACTGACAGCACGCTGCACTATACTCTGCTGATGGCTATGTATAGGGGCACTGTGACCGCATGCTGCGCTATACTCTGCTGATGGTGGCTATGTATAAGGGCACTGACAGCATGCTGCACTATACTCTGCTAATGGTGGCTATCTATAGGGGCACTGACTGACAGCATGCTGCGCTATACTCTGATGATGGTGGCTATGTATAGGGGTACTCAGCACGCTGATGTATGCTGCGCTATAATCTGCTGATTAAGTGGCTATGTAAGGGAGCACTGACCACACTCTGATGTACGCTGCGCTATGCTCTGCTGATTAAAGTTGTTGTGTCCAAAGACTCCAGATTTACAAGTGGCTGCGTGTACAAAAAAAATGTTTTAATAATAAGGACAAAAAGGTAAAAAGAAAACCTTCAAGAAAGTTTAATAGTTTAAAAAGTAATAAAAAAATATATTTTTGGTGCTGTTCCCCATACAGTATGTATGCAAGCACCATGACTCCTTGGGCCATACCCCACTGTGTATACAAGCACTGTGACTGCTTGGGCATAAGCCCACTGTGTATACAAGCACCGTAGCCATCTTGCGCTACCTTTCATTTCTGCCACTGCTGTGTGGCAATGTTTCATAGATGTGCTTTAAAAAACTTTGGTGTGTGTGTCGCTGCTCTGTCGCTTACTATCCAGCCAGCTCACTGCAGCCTTTGGCCAATAATGGTGAAAACAATATTGTGAGCTGGTCTAAAATGACTGTAAATGACTGGAAATTAATGTTATTAAGGTTAATAATACTCTAGGAACAAAAAAAAAGCCCAATTTATGTGATTTAGCTTTTTTTGTTGTAAATTTTTGTAAAAACTCCAAATCCATATCCAAAGCCAGTCACCGCAGTTTGGCAAATCCAAATCCAAAACCAGACGAATTAGAAATCCGTCAAAAATGGTCCGGCACACATCCCTAATATGTATGTATGTGTGTGTGTGTGTGTGTGTGTGTGTGTGTGTGTATATATATATATATATATCAACCCGGCACCCACCGCCCAGGGGTGCCGGGGATAGCCCCGGGCTATCAGCCTGGGCCTGGGGTGCCCTGGAGAGGGGGACCCTTTTATTGGTCACTTCCCCTCCCACCGCTAGAAAGGGTCCGGTGCTGGTTCTGGGAAATACAGGGGGGGCCCTATGCGTTTCCCCCCCTGTATTTCCAGAACTAGGACCGATTCAGAGCCCAGTGCTGGTTGAACTAAATATTAGGGACCCCTACGTCATTTGCCCCCCCCGTATTTTGACAACCAGGACTGGTTCTGAAAAGCCTGGTGCTGGTTGTGCTTCATACGGGGAACCCCTACGTCGTTTGTCCCCTGTATGTAGCACAACCAGTACTGGGGCTCCAAAGCCCAGTGCTGGTTGTCTTCTAGGGGGCGGGTCTACGCTTTTTTTTTTACACATTCAATTTTTAACAGATGCGTAGATCGATCTCACTGCTGCATTCGTGCATCTGTGACTTATTGATTTGATTTTCTCAAGTGCATATGCACTACCAGTGAGCCCTCTGTCGCCCACTGATGTCCCCTTTGCACTGCACCACTGCCACTGCTCTTCACCACCACTGCTGCCGCTACCCCACACGCCTACAGCTGTCTCGCACTCTGCACCTCCCAAACCAACTTCCTGTGGGCTGTCCCCTCTTCCACCTGCATTAGTGTACCATTTTGTTGCCCTTCTCCCTTTGCTCACCCAAACCCTGATAGTTAATAAATTTTAAAGAAAGCTATGAAATTCCATAGACAAAAATCTTACGGTTTTACATGTCCCATTAAGGCTGCTTAGACATGATCTAAAAATTCACAAAACCTATTGATTTTCTGCCACTCACTTCAAAAAGCAATGAAATTACGATCATTAAGGCTGACGCCTTAATGGATGTGTTCCTTGCACAATACAGATATGGTATGTCATCACACCCTGTGGTTAACTGCAGATTCAGCACTCTCACAGAATGAGATTGCTGTCACTCACAAAATGGTGGAGCTGCTAATTCAAAGAATTGTGTGCTCATTGGAATACACACATGCAGTCTATTCAACTAAGGTCAAAGCAGAAAATAGAGCTGTGTGGATGGGGGAGGAGACACAGCAGCATGGATAGGTGAGACACAAAGGCGTGTAGAGGAGGGAAGGTTAAGCAATACAGGGGGGGGGGTAGCCAAAGTAATGCAGATGGGTGGAAAACAGTGGTGCAGATGAGGGGAAACAGAGTGGCACGGTTTGGGGGGACAGCGACGTGGCTGGAGGAAGAGAGTGGCATGGACATGGGAAGACAGAGCAGTGCAGATGGGTAAAGACAGATTGGTGCGGATAAGGGAATACAGACTAGCACAAATAGGAGAACACACAACAGTAGGGATTAGGGGAAGAAAGATTAGTGTGGATGGGTAGGAAGACAGAGTAGTGTGGGTGGGGGGAGGAGACAGAGTTGCACAGTTGGGGGGGACAAAGTGGTGCAGATGGAGGAAGAAAGAGTGCCACAGAGGAAAGGAAGACAGCGGCGTGGCTTAGGGGAAGGCAGTGGTGCAGAAGGAAACAGAGTGGCACGGATGCAGGGTGGTGCAGATGGAGAAAGACAGATTGGTGTGGATGAGAGAACACAGACTACCATAGTTCGGAGACCACACAGCAGTAGGGATTGGGGAAGACAGATTGGTGTGGATGGGGAGGAAGACAGAGTGATGCGGGTGGTGGCGGGAGACATTTGCACGGTTGGGGGACCAGAGTAGTGCAGATGGAGGAAGAAAGTGCCACAGATGAGAGAAAGACAGCAACGTTGCTGTAGAGAAGGCACGGGTGCAGGGTGGTGCAGCTGGGGAAAAACATTGGTGCAGATGAGGGAACACAGACTATCACAGTTCGGAGACCACACAGCAGTAGGGATTGGGGAATATAGAAAGTGTATATGCATAGACAGAGTATGATATTTTTAAAAATAAGGGAGCTGAACGTGTATTCTAAATGAGATAAATGTATGCAGTGAGAAGATTGTTGGAAGCCAGTGAGATTGTTTTGGTGATCAAATGGGAAGATTATGGGCCTGAGTGGGATGTGGGAGCCACATAACTGCTGAAACCTCATTTGCATAGACTGCATGTGTGTATTCCAATGAGCACACAATTCTGTGAATTAGCGGCTCCACCATATTGTGAGTGACAGCAATCTCATTCTGTGAGAGTGCTGAATCTGCAGTTAACCACATGGTGTTATGGCATATATAATTCTTATCTCAGCTCCTATAACAACAAAAATCTTTAGAAGTAACACTATAGTAACATAGGTCTGGTTTTTAGGGCTTCGATCCAGGACACTGACTTCAGGTGTCATAAAAAAGGACACACAGTTATATATCACTCCTCAAATCACAGGACATAGATCATTATCAACCCCTCTTCCTTGAATGCCTAACTTCAAAAGAGGTAGGTTAATACCTCAGCCCTTCTAGACACACACAGTTCAATTAAAGGACTTCATAGTTCACAAAATATTATTTCTGGTGATTATTCTTGCGATTAATCGTCACATGCCCCCCTGAAGTTGGGAACATGAGAGACAGTGATCCACCTATCACATTCTCTCCTGTGACCCCTACTGCCATATCATCTCATTGCAGCACCCATCTGCCTCGTGAGCAGCAGCTGCTAAATCCACCAAGGGGTCAGGTTTCTGATCATTTTCATTTAGGCAACACATGGCTATTACACAAGTTTCCATATCATGCCAAGCTCTGAGCAAATTACTGTGGTACACAGTCTCGCTCTTCCATCCCTCCCCTGCTGCCAACACATAATTGACATCTTGGAGATGTGCCACTATTAGCTGGGGACTTTCCCAGGCAGCCTGTAGCTTGGTCAGCTGCATAGGGCTCAGCACCAGGCCCTTGTGGCCCAACTCAAAGGTGCCCTCCCTCGTGCTGCAGTCATACCAGAGCTTTTGTTTCACCTGCGCAGGGTTCAGGTCATTCTGCGCCATTCCCTTCAGGGACTTTAACTCCTCCCTGAACGTCACCATGTACGTCACCACTGATGTTTCAGGGGGAATCAATTTACCTACCCACTGTTTCCTAACCAAGTCTAAGGGGATGCACATCCTGTGCCTGTATAGGAGTCCAGAGGGTGAGAAGCCAATGGGTTTCTGCGCCATCTCGCGGTATGCAAAGAGGCGACGCGGCAGGAACCCCTCCTAGTCTCTTCGCTGAGACTCCACAAAAGTCCTAAGTATTTGGTTTAGGGTGCTAGAGTGGGGTTCAGACCTGTGGGAGTACTCAGCAGTACCTAACATAGACACAACCTTCTCATTAACCTTAAGGGTAGACCCTGAAGCTATAGCCTCCCCCAGGTCTGGTTGCGGGTGAAGGATACCTCATTCTACCCTGTGCCTTGAGTACGGCACCTCACTCATGCCTTGTGGGCAGTCCTGGGCCTCCAGCTCATCTGATCTTGTCTGAATCACTGCTGGTTCAGGTAGGGAGTACTTCCCTTTATCACTCTGCCCTGGCTCCATTTCCTTGCACAGTTTCTGGGAGTGATCATTGTCAATCTCTAGCTCCCTGAGACTTACAACAAGAGATGGAACTTCTGCAAACTCCATGACAGTCATTGGAGACAAAGTACAATCAGACACAACATTTTTAAAAAGTTGGTCACCAGCCTGCATTTCTAATTCAAGGGGTAGGATGCTCAACAGTGCCAGATGTGACTCTGGCACACCATCCTCCCTCACAAGATCATCTAATGCATTGCTATCCAGCATTCCAGTCAGGTCCTTATCAAACAGCCCAGTGGGGGGTGTATGGCTTATGACTGGGTCAGTGGTGTGTGACAGAATCACAAGCACAGGCTCAGCAGCAGGCAGTTTGAGGCTAAGGTTCTCTCTGTCATAGTCAGTTGGGGCTATAATCCTTTCCTCCCTCTCATGACCCATCTTAGCACAGAGATACATCACATACTGGGAACTATATACTTTGGCCCTGATCCCTGGACCATCAGTTGCCATACACACAGGAATAGACTCTAACACATTACTGACCCTCAAACAAAAATGGCAGCTGCTCAATCAATCTAGCAGTACTAATCAGGTGCATGAAAGGGAGGGGTCATACTAAGTAAAAGAAGGAGGGGGATTTAACCCCCTATTGTACCTCAGCACACTGAATAATACCTGCAACAATATATGAAGACTATATGGTCATAGAAATTCAGAGATATTAGTTGCATGCATTTGCAAATACATGGGAGGCTGCTGGGCCACGTCACGGCTTCTCTGTTACCAGCAGTCCCTAACACTAAGGGGTTCACGTCCGGGGCGCAGTGCACCCCAAAAAACGTCCAGCCCAGGACCCCCCCAGGGCATCACACGAAAATGGAAGAAGAGTGACAGTGCAGTGTAAAGTATAGCTGTGTGTGAGTAATCATTAAGTGTGGAATGAGAGGTTAAAATATATGTGAAAAAATACATGAATAATAAACAAACATAAAAGGTGATGTGAAAAGCAACTATGTGTATTAAGTGGTGATGCCCTGAGGCGGCCCAGCCAGACCAGTCCCAGGGGCCCTACGCCCAAACGCTCACCCCAAATGTAAAATATACCAATTATAAGGCCTCATGATAAAGGCACATATATAATTTTGTCAAATGTAAGGCCTCATGATAAAGGCACATACATAAATGCATCCAAATTGAGAGCCAGCTTACCTGGGAGTCACCCCTGGGAACTCCAACTAGCACTACTAGAACCAGCATGCCCTACTAATGCTGGCTCCTTCATGCAACTCATAACAGACAAACAAAAATGGCAGCTGCTCAATCAATCTAGCAGTACTAATCAGGTGCATGAAAGGGAGGGGTCATACTAAGTAAAAGAAGGGGATTTAACCCCCTATTGTACCTCAGCACACTGAATAATACCTGCAACAATATATGAAGACTATATGGTCATAGAAATTCAGAGATATTAGTTGCATGCATTTGCAAATACATGGGAGGCTGCTGTTTTCGTGTGATGCCCTGGGGGGGTCCTGGGCTGGACGTTTTTTGGGGTGCACTGCGCCCCGGACGTGAACCCCTTAGTGTTAGGGACTGCTGGTAACAGAGAAGCCGTGACGTGGCCCAGCAGCCTCCCATGTATTTGCAAATGCATGCAACTAATATCTCTGAATTTCTATGACCATATAGTCTTCATATATTGTTGCAGGTATTATTCAGTGTGCTGAGGTACAATAGGGGGTTAAATCCCCCTCCTTCTTTTACATTACTGACCCTACCAGATTCCATCTTGAAAACTTCTTGTCTTCCTATATCTGCTGGAATGAGGGTCTGTGTGTGAGTGTGGGGAGACTTTGGAAGCGCAAGGTTACTGTCCTCTGTGACTGCTAGCAGACCACTGTTCATTCCTTCAGAGGTTACTGAACAGCTCCTCTGTGCTGCTTCCTCCCTGGTACTTATTATTATGGCAGGATTCACATCAGACACATGTTTACACATTTTGTTACCATCAATTCCTGGTACTTGTAACTTTGCCTGATCATTTGCACCAGGGACTGGAGTAATTTCACCAGTACCATATACAGTGGAACACTCGGCTATGCAAAAGGATCACTGACCATTTCAGGTTCTTTACACAAAGTCACAACATTGCAAGATTCAGTATGAACACATACTACCTGAGATGAGTCACACGGTGCAACAGAAGCAATAGAGATAGCAGGAACAACATTTGCAGGAACATATTGGGATAATAATCGTCCAACTTCAGTGTCCACTAACACATTTGTGGGATTATTCGCAGACATTCCCACCTCTCTCATAGAAATAGGATTTTGAACAATTATGTCCTGTGCAAAATTGGCCTCCCCTATAGCAAATTCTGGGCATCCTGTGGTGGTACGCTGCTAGTACCATCAGCTTTCCTCAGCAGCGTGAACTGGGCCTCCGGATGCAATATTTCAGCAGCATACTCCACGTTGACTGTAGCTGGTGAGGGCATCTTTTCCCTGCGGGCCACCTCTGTAGGCTGGGTGGCTTCTTCTCTAGCTTGTGAAATAAGCTGTTGCAGGCGGTGCCTTTCAGCATCCACCCGGCGACACTGGTCTTGCCAAAATGGGGTATGGAGTTTCCCCCAATCACATGCTCCTTGAAAAGCGCATTCAAAACTCTCCTCTAGACACCGCAGCTGGTATGCAAGACTCATCTTTGGGCCCGGAGAAATAGTACACATGCGATAATCGCTAAATGCATTGGTTGGGTCTTCTTGTGCAGAGATTAGCTGCTTGATTATCTCACTGCAATTATTGCTATGACAGGAGACACCTTGCAGCTGACATTCTTCAATTAGCTCTGCTATACTCATCGTGGGCAATGGATCATCTGGATCTGGTACAACATGCTCACTCTGATCCCGTGGTGCTGTCTGGGTTCTCAGCTCAGATTTCAACAAAACGAAATTCTCTGGGTGAGTGACATGTAAGGCTCTAGCTGCAGGCTGATAGTGCAGCCCAGCCAGCTCCAGCTGGTATAAGCGCTCTGATTGGCGTTCTGTAGCTTCACATTCTGCAACCTCCCGGGCAGCTTCCTTGTCTGCCGCACGTTCCGCCACTTCCCTAGCTTGGAACTGCTGTAGTAGCTACAGGAGCAACACAAAATCCTTTTCCCCAAAATCTTTGAGTGCGTTTTGCAAGCATTTATCCAAGGCCATAACCTCACTGGAACTAGCAACGGTATCCGACCTTTCCCTATTATCGGTTGTAATGTCCAGTTTCTCCCAACAAAGTTTGCCTCAGCATTATCCTTTCCAGCATCCTGGCCCTTATCTGCCTCAAGGAGTGCTTGGATCAGCTGATCTTTGCTCTTGTAGGTGCCAACAATCCCTCTGTCCTCACATAGGTCACAAAGCTCATCCTTCTTTAGATGCTTGTACCCAGCGACCATCTCGGATCTCACTTCTTGCCAAATAAAAATAAAATAGAAAAGAAAAACCAAGAGAAGGAGAGGGACAGAAAGTATTTGCAACTGTATGTCTTTTAAAATATTATAAGCCTTGAGCCGGTCAATTAGAATGCTGGTCCTATCTAGAATCACACAACTAATTGACTTAAGTTCTTATAAAAATAAAAATGATTATCCCACCGCTTGCCACCAATTTGTCACGAACCCGGGCTGACTCACAGATACAACAATCTGGATCAGCTGGTTGTGACGCCGGCGCACCGCGGTCACTTACCAAGATACACGGTCCTTCTGCCACCACGCAGACTGTTCTCCAGAGGTCTGCGATCTCCGACCGGATTAATAATAAATCACATTCAAATTACACACAAATATGTAACATTGGCCTATCCAGGCACGGAAGTTCAATAAGAATCACGGAGAATATGCTAGATTAAATGTGTTTAATCCAAAAAATATTTCAGGGGTCATAAAAAAAAGGACACACAGTTATATATCACTCCTTAAATCACAGGATATAGATCATTATCAACCCCTCTTCCTTGAATGTCTAACTTCAAAAGAGGTAGGTTAATACCTCAGCTCTTCTAGACACACACAGTTCAATTAAAGGACTTCATAGTTCACAAAATATTATTTCTGGCAATTATTCTTGCGATTAATCGTCACACACTGGCTCTGACTAAAAGTGGCTCTGACACAAGCCTGGAATAAGGGCCTGATTCAGAGCCGCTCGTAAGCGGCCGGTCGTTCGTTCTGACCGATGTTCGCACAACTGCGCATGCGTACGGATTTTAATACGCATGCGCGAACCAGTCAGTGCGGCCGAAAATCGTGTGCTCGCTAAATAGCGAATGCCTGCTATTTTGAGTGACAGGAGGAGGCGTATGTGGGTGGTAACAGGGGAAGGTGCTTGAAAAATGGGGAGTGGAGATTCGAACATAGGCGTGCCAAACGGTCAAAACGGGCATTTTAAGGGTGTGCATAATTAACAAAGCAGTGTCATCAACCACGTCACTTGGTTGTTTTATAGTCATAACTGCTCGCATGATTGTGGTAGGAAAAACCAACCACAAGAATAGCGAGCAGTTCATACGCTGTCCGATGTACTCGATTAATCTAATAAATAGCGGACATGACGTATGATGCGAGCGGCCAGGGGGCGTTTTTTGCAAAATTACGTTCGCATGTTTTGTTCGCTCGTTCAGACATAGAGGCGTGAACAGACCGCAAAGAGCGAACGGTTAATTTAAATAGCCAGCCCCTTTTTCTGGACGAGCGAGTGCAAATAGGGTCCGGCTCTGAATCAGGCCCTAAAAGTGTACGTGTTGTTAACATCTCAGTCTCCCATTGGTCATCTGGAACTTACCCACTACTTTGTGGTGTCAGAAGAGGGATAAAGTGGGTCCTGTGCCAGGGATCCTAAAGAGACCACCATGGAAGCTGTTTAAACAGCAGCAAGCAGTGGTAACAGCTCCAGTACTCCCCAAAATGCAGGCCTCAGATGATGTGGAGGCCTTTCTTACCACTTTTGAAAGGGTTGCTACCTTGCAAGCATGCAAGATTATTGGGCCGTACGGATTGCCCCTCTGCTAATGGGGGAGGCCCAAGCTGCATACGCCACCCTCTCCCTTGAAGATGCAAAAATATATGACCAAGTGAAGGCTGCCATAGCTGATCGGTTTGGCCTCTATCCATAAGTGTACTGGTGGAAATTCAGGTCCGTGTCCTATGATCCTGATGGAAGGCCACGCGTCCTGGCACAGAAACTGACCGACCCCACAGTTAAATGGCTGTTGCAGAACCAACATAATTCTTTCCGGCTGGTAGAGTTGGTAATTTTGAAACAGTTTGTTGCGCTTCCTGCCAAAGTTGCTCGCTGAGTCCAGCTGCATCAAGTTGAGAATTTGGATTCCGCTGACCGGTTAGTGGAAAATGCCTTGCTGGCGCAGGATCGTATGGAGAACCTTTTTTCTTTAATTACGCTTGAGTCTCCCCGTCTGTCTCCACAGCGGGCATTGTCTCGGGATAAGGTGCCCCCACGTATGGATTTGGATAGGCACCAGTACCCCTCTCAGATGATGGCTCTGGGGAAATTGAGGCCCACAGCTTGCCCTTCTCTTCGCCTAATCCTCGTGGCACGGGGAATAATGCTGAGGTTAAATTAAGTAGTATTTATGAAGAGGTCTTAACATTTTGCCTTGTGCCTCAGACTGATTTAAGTAAGGCCCAGTGGGAAAATCCTTCTTTAAAAAGGGCCTTTGAACAGGTTCTTTCAGTGGATGGTGTCCTGTAACATGTAATAGAAGTAAAATATCCCCATTTTGTGTTGCTTAGAAAGATTTTATATCGACTAGACAAGCACACACAAATGGGGGAGGTGATATGATAGCCTGTGTTCCCGGGTCCTTTCACAAAGCAGGTTCTGGTTTTAGCCCATGCAGTTCCTTGGGGTGGTCATTTGGGACGGGGTAAGACGGTGGAGAGAATAACCTCCCGGTTCTATTAACCAGGTGTTTATGCTGATGTTTTGCTGTTCAGTTCTACCTGTTCAGAGTGTCAAAAGACAACAGCAGACCGCAGAGCCGTAGCTAGGCATTTTGGTGCTCTGTGCCAGAAAGAGTTTTCCCTCCATCCCCCCCCCCCCTATATTATTAAACAGGCATAGTGCACAGCGAAGGCATGCGCCAAAAATAAAGGGGCCGTGGCCTCGCCGGGATGGGATGTGGCCACACAAAAGTGTGTATGTGTATATATATATATATATATATATATATATATATATATATATATATATAGATATATATATATATATATATATATATATTATATAATGTAAAAAAAAATTTTTACAATACATATTGTGTGTGTGGGTACATGTTGTTATGTTACAGCTACTCACCGCTTTATCTGCTCTAATCCACTGATCTCCTCTTCTGGACAGCTGCTTCTTTAAGTCCGAGCCTCCATATCTGCAGAGATGTAAAGGTGTGAATCCTACCACCATGTAAAGTGGGTCCAACCACAGGCTGTGTATAAGTGTGTATATATATGTATGTACGCATCTATATTAGGAATACAAATTCAATACTCTTTTATCTGCTCCCAGATGCTATTACTATACCCCTCAACTCACATAGAGGGCCTGATTCAGAGGTGGGCACTGGTAAAACATTGGACTCACTGCTCATCCGTCCATATGGTTATTGCAGGGAACACATATGGAGATCCATGCAATTTCGATAGGCATTCCTGGCCAGTGACTAGGGGGTGGCTAATGGCGGTGGGCTTGTCAGCGTTAGGAACTGCATCGAAAGACGCAGTTCCACTGGCACTGGCAGCCATGATCTGACGGACCTTCTGAGGAACCATAGAGTTGCTCTAATGTCCGATGGTGCAGCCAATGTTTGATTGGTGGTGCGTTTTTGTGCGTACATTGACGTATTTGTGGCACGGCTCTTTGGCGACTCAAATGGATGCCCACCATCCGCAGCATTAGCATAAAGATGCAGTGATGGCTGCAAATTTGTGGTAGCTGCTACTGCAGATCCATCCACCTCTGAATCAGGTGCATTATTACTACACCCCCACCCTACCACCCAGATAGTAGTAATATACGCCCTATAATATTACTACACCCCCACCCACCACCCAGATAGCAGTAATATACCCCCTATAATATTACTACATCCCCACCCCACCAATATTACTACACCCCCACCCACCACCCAGATAGCAGTAATATACCCCCTATAATATTACTACACTCCCACCCACTACCCAGAGAGCAGTAATATATGCCCTACAATATTACTACACCACCACCCAGATAGCAGTAATATACGCCCTATAATATTACTACACCCCCACCCACAACCCAGATAGCAGTAATATACGCCCTATAATATTACTACACCCCCACCCCACCACCTAGATAGCAGTAATATACGGCCTATAATATTACTACATCTCCACCCACCACCCAGATAGCAGTAATATACCCCCTATATTACTACACTCCCACCCACTACCCATATAGCAGTAATATACGCCCTATAATATTACTACACCCCCACTCTACCACCCAGATAGCAGTAATGTACGCCCTATAATATTACTACACTCCTACCCCACCACCCAGATAGCAGTAATATATGCCCTATAATATTACTACACCCCCACCCACCACCCATATAGCAGTAATATACCCCCCATTAATATTACTACACCCCCACCCACTACCCAGATACCAGTAATATACCCCCTATAATATTACTACACCCCCACCCACTAACCAGATAGCAGTAATATATACCCTATAATATTACTACACCCCCACCCACCACCAAGATAATAGTAATATACCCCTAACGATACTGCATTAGAACCTCTATACACTCCTTCCTATACCTTCTAATATCCTGCCTATACCTTCTAATAACCTGCCTATACCTTCTAAGGATAACGCTAATTTGCGTACGCAGTCATACAGTAAATAAAGACTTCAGACCTGGAATCTGTGGTTCCAAAGCACAAAGTATTATTCAAGTAAAAGTACAGTCAGTTACACGCTATTGATCCAAACACAATTAGGCGCAAAGGAATTATACAGACCCAAGTACAGTATACATACACAGCGCTTCCGGACCAGGATAAACTAGCTATCTTGAAGCTGGTCTGTTGTTTTTTGCGAGTTCTCAGGTATGCACTCGCACTCAATTACATTGCCCGAGTCCTATCTAGAGAATTGGAAAACATCTGGATGTGAGATGTTTTTTGCACGCATCAGCAAGAAACCCCTCGTCAATCAGCATTCAGCACGAAGACTAAGACCCAGTGTTGGAGCACACATATTTATACCCCCCAGGAATAGACAAAACAATAGAGAAGTTTGTTGCGGATGCCGTTGGTTCCCAAGGTGGAGAGCGTTTAACAGGCTGATTCAAATAGACCCAGCCTCCAACAACTGGGGGTCTCTGGTTTCCCGCCTCATGCAACATCCTCATATACATTTTGTTGCTTGAAGTCTCTGCGGTCCATAAGTTGAGAATGCATGATGCGATCTCCACACCGATGATACCGGAATACTGTGGAAAGAGTACGCATCGGTACAAAACCAAACACGGCTTACTTATCATGTATAAAACTTTAGTTACCAAATAATCTTTATTTCACAGCATTTATACTAAATGAACAAACTTAAATCTTATGGAACCTTGTATGTGGATATGTAATGTGTGAGTATTCAGGGTTTGATATAACAACGCTAGTTAACTTGGAGCAGATGCGTGCGCATAAAGCTAATAAACAGCATTTTCATATAGGATCTTATGCATTCGCTAATATGCGACTAGTTAACAGCGCAATTGAGCGTATTAATGTGTATATGAGGAATGGTGAAAGATGCAATCTCATGGTGCTAATAGTAATATCGCCATATGTACTTAAATGTGAATTTATCTAAAATGGCACTTGGACGGCCATTCGCAAAATGGCGTCTTGCGATCTCATTTCCAAGATGGCGTCTTGCGGCCAGTCGCAAGAAGGTGTCGCTGCGATTCAATTTTAAACTGATCTTGTCTCAGCCAATAATCCAGCTTCGACACCCCTCTAATATTATACTACACCTACTACCCAGATACCTGTAATATACACCCTATAATATTTCTACACCCCACCCACTACCCATATACCAGCAATATACCCCCTACAATATTACTACGCTGCCACCCACTACCCAGATAGCTGTAATATACCCCCCATATTATTATACACTTATCCCATTAATATTATTATTGCCCCTAGATAGCATTAATACACCCACCCCCAGACTGCATTCATATGCCCCCCACACCTCCCCATATACTTACCTGAGCAGGAAGTTGGCTGTTTGCTCTCTCTGCAGACTATGGAGCTCCAGGGGAGGAGAGAAAGACAGAACACAGGCAGGGGAGAGGAGAAGTCGGGGTGGAGACTAGACAGGAGGAGAAGCACATAGGGAAGGTATATTGGGGATATAGCTGCTTCCAAAGCACATACAGTGGGTAGAGGAGATAAAGGGGCGGGGCTCTGCGGAGAGAAGGGGCGGAGTCTCAGCCGGGAGTAGAGCCATCCTCCCCACAGCCTATTGGTGGCAGTGTGTGTGTGAAATGAATGACAGCGCTCAGCACAGCAGCAGTGCGGCGTTCCCCACTTTCCTTTAGCCAGCACGGCCAGTGTTAAACACTGAGCCTGCGCTGGCTTTCATGCTAAATTCGGTGGAAGGCCATTGTGGTGGAAGGCCGGTTCCGCCCTCAGGGCTGTTCCGCTCTGTGCGGCGGCACCGGCTGCACCACCCTAGTTACGGCCCTGGTAAACCGACTGTCTCCTGCCCCGCTGATCCCTCTTCCAATTTTAGGGATGCCCTTTGAAAAAATAGGGGTTGATTTAGTGGTTCCGATTGAACCACCGTCTAAAGGCTATAAATTAATTTTAGTTGTGGTTGACTATGCCACTATTACCTAAATAAATTCTTACTGACCAAGTCCTGACTTTGTGTTCAAATTCATCCAGTTAACATTGTTAAAAATTTTAATTTGTCAGAACCTCAGTATATTATCCCCAAATGGATGGCTTAGTCAAAAGATTCAACCGTACACTAAAGTCTATATTAAAGAAGTTTATAGAGACAAAAAAAAGGTGGGATGAGCTTCTACCTATTTGTTATTTGCAATCAGGGAATTGCCCCAGGCTTCTACTGGCTTTACCCTTTTTGAGCTTCTTTAAGGGAGGAAGCCGCGGGGTGTTCTCGACTTCCTGCGGGTAGCATGGGAAGAACAACCAATAGAGGGTGAAAGCATCCTTCAATATGTGGTCCAGATGCATAATCGTATAGACATACTAGGTCAAATGGCCCGGGAAATTTTGGCAAATGCACAGAAGGCTCAAAAACTTCTCTATAACCGTAATGTCCGAACTCTTTTCACCTGGGGATAAAGGGCCTGATTCAGACCCACTCGCGAGCGGCTGTCCGCTCGCAAGTGGGTGGATGTTCTGGACTGAGCATGCGCACGACGGAGGGAGCTCCGTCGTGCGCATGCGCCAGACGCGACGAGCGAAGGAAAGTCCTTCGCTCGTTGTGTCTGATCAAAGGGGGCGTGCTGTCGATGTTGATTGACAGCACGCCCCCTTTGGTAGGCGTGCCGGGGGCGTGCCACCCTGACGGGGGCGTTCCCACGGGAACACCTCCCGTCAGAAGCCGGCCCACTGACATCACTAGTGATGTCAGTGGGAGTGATTTTGGCTCTGATAGAGCCAAAATCACTCCGGAGCTTGCGGTTGAAAACCTCAACCGCAGGCTCCGGCTCGCAGTTTCGATGGTCGCGATGGTCACGACCATCGCCCCCATCAAAATGCACGCTCGTATAGCCTGTGGGTGGTGACCCACAGCTATACGAGCGTCCAGGAGGACGCTCCATTTTCATGGAGGCCGGCCCTCATTCAGAGCGTGCGCTCTGCTCAGAGCGTACGGCTCTGAATGAGGGCCAAAGTCCTTTTATTGTTACCTACTCAGGTAGGCAAATACTAGCGAAGTGGCAAGGACCATTTGAAGTAATTTGAAAGGTTGGCAAAGTAAATTATGACTCCCATCAAGGTAGGCAGATCTACCATGTTAACCTGTTGAATGCATGGAAGGATCAAGATGTGTTTTATGTATACCCTTGTAATGGCCATAGTGACCTTGAGGCCTGATTCACTACCGTACGCAACTGCGAATGCAATAGCGATTACGCAGGCAGTTCAACTGCGATAGTATGCTAATCCATTGCAATGCCCTCGCAGCATAACATAAGGATGCCCACTTTACTTACCACACATTCATGATGTTTAGCAAGACTGCGAACCCATCCGTACAATCGAGTACTATCGCAGCCTCGCGCTCTGACCTTATTCAGAAATTGCTAACAACCATGCATGCTATCAGACCTCAGGCTGCATAGGCCATCGCAGTGGATAATTTATGCATGCCCCTGCATCAATGTTGAAACACACTGACACGCCTGCATTCGTTCGGCAACCCCCCACCACCTATCACAAATGGCACTTCCTGTCAATCACTCTGCAATTGGTCTGCCTATTAACTGCGATCACAGTCCCGATCGCAATGGTTAGTTTTCGCACTGAAATGCATACGCATGCGCAGTACGCAACAATCGGCCGATTGAATGCGTAATTGCAGTTGCGTGCGATGGTGAATCATGCCTGGGGTCCACAGATTTCCCAGTCCAATGGGGTCTCTCCACCCCATGAAACTTTGGATGCAGACAAGCTGAAGCCTCCCTTGGGGAACCTTGTTAGAGAATACTCAGATGTTTTTTCTGATAAACCTGGGAGGACCAGTTTAGTCTTACATGACATTGTAACCCTACCTGGGGTAGTAGTTCGACAAAGAACTATAGGCTTCCAAGGGAAATACAAGCACAGGTAATCAAGGTAGTACAAGAAATGTTGAAGTTAGGGGTAATTGAGGAGTCTTCTAGTGACTGGTGTAGCCCCATTGTCTTAGTCCCGAAACCAAATGGTTCTACAAGATTCTGCATAGACTTCTGCAAAGTTTGATGCCTACCCAATGCCAAGAGTCGACGACCTGCTTGATAGGTTAGTTTTGGCAAGATGTATTTCTACTCTTGATCTTACGAAGGGATATTGGCAAATTGAGCTGACAGAGGAAGCTAGGAAGAAAACTGCTTTTTGTACTTCGTTGGGCCTCTTTCAGTGGAAAACAATTTAGCTTGCATGGTGCCCCGGCCTCTTTTCATAGGTTAATGGACTGGGTGCTTCGTCCTCATCAGAATTATACTGCAGCATACTTAGACGATATTGTCATATATACAGTAGTCAGCATTGGAAGGCCCATGTTAGGCTTAGGGCTGTTCTTCAGTCTTTTAGAGAGGCAGGTTTAACTGGTACTGCAAATTTTAAGAAATGTGTTCTAGGTAAAAGTGAAACTAAGTACCTAGGGTATGTGGTGGACAGTGGGTGTCTGAAGCCCCTTGTGAGAAGGGTACAGGCACTAGCCGATGCCCCAGTACGGACTACCAAGAAAGAGTTAAGGTCCTTTTTGGCTTTGACAGGCTATTACAGGAGGTTTTTGCCTCCATTTTCTACCATAGCGGCTACCTTAACAGATTGTTTGAAAAATTCTGCTCCAAATAAACTTGAGTGGTCTAGGGACTGTCAGTCTGCGTTCACCAAAATTAAATATCTTTTGAGTAAAGGCCCCAGATTTTACCAAGCCTTTTGTCATACAAACCGACACCTCAGATGTGGGTTTGGGGCCAGTTTTGTGTCAGGAATTATTCTATATCTTAGTAGAAAGTTGTTTCAACGAGAGACTAGGGCAGATGTTCCCAAACTATTTTGAATCATTGCGCCCTAGATTATCAGCATTGTTTTCAAGGCACCCCTAAGCAAAACGTTTGTTATTGAGAGGTTCAGAATTTTTTTTAGTTAAGTAGTAAAGTGAAGTAAATTGTGCTTACCTGGCATCCTTAGGTTCAGTTATGTGGTGATGGACAGGTTTCCCCTTCTGTTTGTCCACATGTATACATTTCATTGACCATAAATAATTTGATTTGATGCTGGACCACCAACCTGAGGCACCCCTGCAAGTGTCCTGAGGCACCCCAGGGTGCCACGGCACACGGTTTGGGAACCACTGGACTAGGAAGTAAATTTATTAAGATGGGAGTTCTATTTAAGAATTGATGTTGCCCATAGCAGCCAATCAGATTCAACTTCTCATTTATCAAGCACCTTCTAGAAGATAATACTTGGAATCTGATTGGTTGCTATAGGCAACATCACTTCTTAATAGAACTCCCATCTTAGTAAATTTACCCCTAGGTATTCTGTAATAGAAAAAGAATGCCTAGCTATAAAATGGGCTCTTCAGTCATTCAGATATTATCTTTGTGGGGCCAGGTTTAATATGGTTACTGATCATGCATCGTTAAAATGGTTGCAGTACATGAAAGATTCTAATGCAAGACTGACAAGGTGGTACCTGGCTCTCCAGCCTTTTTCTTTTGAAGTCCAGCACATACCAGGACATCTACATATGAATATTTTATTTTTTGTCCCAAACTGGGCTGGAGATTCGGGCTTCCACTGCGGACGATTTAGGTTCGCCCTTTAACCGGGGAGGTATGTGACAGAGTGGGTCATTCCCACATTCTGATGAAAGGGTTAACCTCCTGTAGCCAGGGAGGGACCACAGCCTTACCTCAATTAAGATCAACTAAGGTATAAAAACCTGGTAAGTTGAGTTAGTTAGGGGGAATGTGAGGGAGAGGTTGCACCTTTAGCAGCTTTCTCTATGCTGGACAATCTGAACCCTGACTGTGCTGTGATTACTCTGCTCATTTGAAGTTCTGTCTCATGTAAGCTGAATTCTTGTTCCTGAACTGTGTTTGCCTTATGTAAAAAGCCATTACACTGGCTCTGACTTATCAAGCCTGGAACAAAAGCTTACTTGTTTGCAACAGTCTCCCATTGGTCATCTGGAACTTACCCACTACAGCATGTCAGACAGTCCGTTTGACTACTGGCAGGAAAAGAAGGCAATTTGCTTTACTTAAGCTGCCAACCCTCTAGTGTTTTCTCTGAAAGCGTTTTCAGCACAGCCAGGAATCTTGTCAGCGATCGGCGTAGGAGGCTACTTCTTCAAAATGCGGAAAAGATGATGTTCATCAAAATGAATGACTAATTCTAAGAGGAAGACCTTTACCGACAATTAAGTTGAAGTCCACAGGCACCTGTTATGGTGAATTCCAGTGGGGACAAATTAATATTGTGTGAAGATGATGTACACACTGATGATGGTGAGGCTGCTAATGGCAACAACATCTTCCCTCTGTAGAACCAGTTTTACATAGAGATCATTGCCAGGAATGTCAGCTACCTTTTGGTAGCTTGTTTTGTGGGGGCCCAAACAAACAAATCACTTCAGCCACAAATGGCAGTCTGTCGGGGAAGAGATTGGTTTGTTAAACTGTGCATGTCCTGTTTAATATATACAACATAATGGGTGCAAGGGCCTGTCAGAATCCCGGCGCCGACATCCCGACGGTAGGTTCTGGGGGTTAAGGTTAGGCACTAGGGAGAGGGATAGTGTTAGGTTTAGGGTGCAGGCAGGGGGGAGGTTAGGTGTAGGCAGCGGAGAGGGAGAGTTAAGGGTAGGGCGAGGGGGATGGTTAGGATACTTACTGACAGGTGTCAGTATCATAACCCAGGTGTGTCTGGTCATCAAAACGAATTAGCAAAGATGCGTCATTATACACGTCACTTGGTTGTATTTTAGTCTGCAGTGATTTCGGTGGGGTAGGGTCTACCTCATGCGCTGCGCACAGCTCCGATGGCTGTTGATGTCATCGATTAATCACACACTTCCTGGAGATGACGTGTGCTATGAAAGAAAGGTGGGCGTTTTTATACTCCGCCGTGTGCTCATTGCCGTCGCTCTCTAAGGCATAGAGGGCGTCCTTTCACCGAACAGTGCGAACGCGGCATTTGCATACCCAGCACCTTTTAGCTGCGTGAGAGCGCAGCTTAGCGTCTGAGTCTGAATGAGCTCCAAACTGCACATTTTTGGTACATATGGATTTCAGTTTAGAATATTTGCTTGGAAGACATTTACAGTAACATCAAATAGGAATTGAATTTTGATCAATGCAGACATAAAAAAGGTTTAATAGCTCCAATTACATAAAATATCATTGCTGTTAACGGCCTTCTTTTTCAGAGACAATACTTCATACAGAAACTGATAATATTGTTAGATATCTGAAAGTGAGCGTTACATTTGCAAAATTTATAAGTGACTAATGTGGAACCTGAATAATGTCATGGTATGATTTTCTTTTTTCAAACCAATTGCATATTCCCAATTAAGTATTACAGTTGTTTTTTGAATGTCATCCCACAGATCTGCCCAAACCCCAACCTGATCTGGCTAGAAATGGACACTTTTTGATGAAAGTCTACTCCAGGCCTAACCAAACTGTGGTCCTCCAGCCATTGTGAAACTATAAGTCCAAGCATGCTTTACCAACTGATCGGTAGGAGGGTTTGCTGGGACTTGTAGTTTCAGCACAGCTGGAGAGCCAAACGTTGGCTAGGCCTGATGTACTCCTTTGCATCCCACAATTTGTGACTGTCCAGAAATTGGGACAATTGGGAGGTATGATATGGTAATGTATTTAATGTGATATATTTGATCATGTTTTTTTTTTTTTATAATGCATACTGTACTTATATCAGGACACGTTCATCCCAGAAACAGGTGACTTTACTGTATGTGGCAATAAACTGATATTTCCTTGGCAGGGGAGGACTTCAGAACTACCTAGCACACCCCTTGGCCATGCTCACTGGGAGGTCACACCCACTATCTCACAGCCGCTCCCCCAGTATTCCGCAGCCATGTCCTTTGTCATGATTCTGGGACTGTAATTGTTGGAAGTTATGCAATATGTCAAGTATTACCTCACAGGCTGGAGATAAGTGGTGTATATTACTTGTGTCAAACTTGATCATTGCCCTGGAATGCAATATACAATATACAACAATTATTGTATATATGGTAACCCTTTTAATAAATATATATTTTTTCTCATCAATTTAGTGTCGGACTGTTGATCAGGGCCTATACATCAATCTCACAGAAAGAAATCTTCAAGATGCACAGAAATTCATCCTGATGCATGAAATAGTACAGCCAATTCGCACAGTGCCTTACTTCATGGAAGAGAATAGTCGTTTCACGCATGTTGTGGTTGATGTTGTTCAAGGAAAGGAAATGATCTTCCACATCATGTATCTGGCAACAGGTACCAACCTAATATGACTGGCTGACTGTTCCATTGATTGAAACCTAAGATTTGTGTCAGGAGATTCTTGTTTGACAGCTGTTAGAATGTCTTTGATCCACTGATTACAGTCTTGAAATATTAATACAAAAACCGGATGACACAAAAATATGGATAAGAAAATAACTTAATAATGTAAAAATGTTGTTTACATAGCTCCAATTAAATAAATGGTTCACTGGATTCGATGCATGGAGATCCCACATTCAGGGCTTGCTTCTGAGTCAAATGCAAAGTGTCAGCATATGATGACATCCCCGGCTGGCAGATTTTCTAGCTTAGGCCAATGTGAGTTTCCATGTGGATTCCTGTGTTATAGTTCACTGTAGAAAGAGCACTCTCACGTGCGGTCAAAAAGGGAGTGTGGCCACAAAAAGACACACCCTCTTTTCATTACTCTTAAGGGCGTGCCATGCACCAACACTTATAGGGGTCTATTTACTAAGCAATGTTAGGAGACAGAGTGAAAAGTGATAAGGTGCCAGCCAATCAGCTTCTAACTGCCATCTCACAGGCTGTGTTTGAAAAATGACAGTTGGGAGCTGATTGGCTGGCACCTTATCACTTTTCACTCTGTCTCCTAACATTGCTTAGTAAATAGAGCCTATAGACATGCTGGGCTGCCCCCAAGCTCTTACTGTGAATAGATACCATGCTCATGGCATCTATTAACCTGTGGTGAGCGCTGCACTGCAATTTCCCCCCAAGCGTGGCTCTCATCAGGATGTTTTAGTGGGGCACCGTCTTAAGGGCGCATTCTGCCCTTTGAAATCGGGCTGGGCGTGGCGCACCTCTAATACAGCCTAGTGGGAACACTATGTATATGCATCGCTCTGACCACTGTTTTCACTGCTGCAGCCACAACTGTCATCATTAGTATCAACATGCATCCACCCCATGCTTGGTGCATAAGATCCATTTGAAAAAGTCATCCCATCTCCATGAGCAGACCTCCACGACTGGCTACAAGACCACAGCAGTCCTGTGACACTCTGGTATCTGTCCCATGTGTCCTCAGGGTAGACACCCTCTTGGCATCCAGAATCTCCCATTTCATAGTCTAAGGGGTCCGGCCTTGCATGGAGTGAAATATTCACTCTTATATCCTCTATAATGGTGCATATGCATGGTGCAGCGTATGTGCAGTCTGCGATTGCTTCTTGTGGCTATAATAATAATCACTAGAAGTGTTCGCTTTGGGAAACATATGGCTCAGAATCAGGCCCTCAAACAGCAACCCACAGGCTAAAATATAATTCTGTGAATTTTCATGGTGAGAGGTCTGGCACAGGTTTTTATAATTCCCCAGACAGGTCTAAAAAATGTCTGAACAATGCATAGGTTTTTGTATCAATGAGAATGAATGCTTATGTAATACGAGTGTTAGACAGTAGATGGCATTATTGCTCTATAGTAATATAACACTACACCTAACTCTATATACATATTTTGAATTGAAGTGAAGAAAAGTGCCGTCAGTGTGAAAAAATGCTTCCAAATGTTTAGTGATGAAGTGTCTATTCAACAGCATTCAAAAAAGGGTCCGAAAATCTTCATACAGTGTCTCCACAATGTACATCCCAAAAGAAACAAGTACAAACAGAAAAAACATATAGTGTAAACCTGGTAATTAAATGTACTTGTGCTCACATGCAAGAAACGTGTACCAAACTAGTGCGAACAGCACTACACTCGTGCTCAAAAGAGTAATAATCCAGCACCTTTAGATATAAATGCCTTGTACCAACTGTAAGAGGATAATACAGGAAAAAGACGCCGCCTTTGGTCCCATTCAATCCAATGTATGTTCATATATATATATAGGAGCATAGAAAAAAAAGGTCTCTGATTGTGTAGTGTCTAAACAGACATATACTTTAATTCAAAATACAACAAAGACTCGTACAATATACAAATAAATAGTCAGGTTATCTGTCCAGTAATAAGATGTATAGGTGATCTGTGCTACTGAATATGTTTAAAGAAGCTGCTCAGCCGAAAAAATAGTAAGTAAAATAGGTAAAATGCTGAGTGCTAATAGATGCAATGTGGGTTAGTTGTGGAGAAATTAAATGAAAGAGAAAAGAAGAAATAATGTAGGATAAAATAAAATAAAGAGATAAATAAAAAAGAAAAGTAAATAAAAAGCAGGAGAAAAAACATTCGGAACAACAATGACTTGTAATGTTTAAGCTCTTTCGGTAAAGATGTGCAGCCAGTTCAACGTGATGTGAGATAACTAAAAGCTCACCCTATTCTTACCCTGTGTCTAGCGGGGTCTTCAGACCTAAATCCTGGTCCTCCCCGAACGATCTTTCAGGCTTGTAGTGTGGCGGCTTCCAGCCACTGCGGACACGGTGGTTTCAGATGACGTCACCCCCTGTGCCGATAACACTTGGCTGTGCTGTAGTCCTGGCTTGGCTCTTGCTTTGGCATTCAACCAACGCGTTTCGTAGCTGTTTGCTACTTTGTCAAGGATGTTTAAAAAGTGGCTAGTATACATCTATTTATAAGACTTGTATCTAAAAAACGTTATTTATAAGGGAGATTAAAAGACAGGAAGCACTCCTTGAAAAAGGTGGGAACCTCATGTTCCTTGCAAGAATATTGTGTTCCAAAGTAGTTAAAAAATTTTAATAAATAAATCATTAAAATAAATTATTAAAAATAAAAATCATATAAAAAGGTGTGGAATAAGAAGAATATAGAAAAGAATAAGTGCAGAAATATATGCTAAATTTGTATTGCACGATGTAAAAGATTTGTATCTGGGGGTTCATAAAAAAGCATTAAGTTCAATATTGATATTTAATCCATATGGTTGTAAGGTTTTGAGTTGATAAATCCAGCGTGTCTCATTCTTTTTTAATGTTGTGGTTAGGCATCGTCCTCTCCAATCTTTTAACACTTTTTGGATTCCCATGAATTGTAGTTCTTTTGGATTTCTCTTATGATGGTCTGCGAAATGCTGTGACACACTATGTGTGTTTAATCCTCTTTTTAAGTTGTACAGATGCTCTGCAATTTTTACTTTTCTTTTGGTCTGGCCTATGTATTGCAGGCCACAGGGGCACTCTAAAATATAAATTATTCCTTCGCTATTACAGGTAATTCTGTCTTTAATTTTATATTCTTTGTTAAGATGCCCACAGACAGCGATATTTTACCCGATTTGGACGATTTCGATGAATCGTGATGACAAATCGTGTAAAATATGACCAAATCGTGAGTGTCCTCTCACGATGACAATGCGCGTCCCCGCTAGTCGCACATCGCATCTTCAAATCTGCCATGCTGTAGGGCAGATTTGCTAATCTGGGACACGATTAGGTGCCTATCATGAGTAGTGTTTTATATATAGTTTTGTTGTATCTCACGATTCATCTTGCATTGCGGAATTTGACAGACAGGGCCCTGTACATGATCATCCACCATCTTGTGTAGCATCGTGAATAGAAGGAGAAGAAAGCACGATTGGGAGCCTGCACACTGAAGTCTGGATTGCAGCACTTTGGTGAGTATTGGTACTGTATTAATGCAACCCCACTGCCCACCAATGTATGCCACCCACCTACCCACCAATGTGTACCACCCACCTATAAATGCATGACCCAGCCACCGCCCGCCGGTATGAGGCGGGCGGTCGCTGGGTCATGCACTAACCTACCACTGCCCACCAATGTATGCCAGCCACCTACCCACCAATGTGTACCACCCACCTATAAATGCATGACCCAGTCACTGCCTGCCGGAATGAGGTGGGCGGTGGCTGGGTGATGCATTAACGTCCCACCAATGTGTGCCACCCACCTACCCACTACTGGCCACCAATGTCACAGGCCACCTATTAAATACCTTCAAAATCATAAAACACTCAAAAAATATATTAAAATACCATAAACAAATTTATTTCAACAACAAAAATGAAAACATTACAACAACATCAATACATAAGTTAAATTTGTTTTTGTTCTTGTGATACATTTGTTTATGATGTTTGAATATACCACCATAAACAAATGTGTGTCAACAACAGAAACAAATACATTGCTACAACAACAAAAATATTACAATACTATTAAAAACACATTACATTCCTGTAAAAAAAAACCATTACAATACAATAAAAATACATACAAATCCTGAACAAAAAAAATATTACAATACCATAAAAATGTATTAAAATCCTGAAAAAAAAATATTACAATACTTTTAAAAACACATTACATTCCTTTTAAAAAAACATCTTACAGTACTATTAAAAACACATTACATTCCTGTAATAAAACATATTACAATACAATAAAAATACATTCAAATCCTGAAAAAAACATATTACAATACTATTAAAAACACATTACATTCCTGTAAAAAAACCCATTACAATACAATAAAAATACATACAAATCCTGAACAAAAAACATATTACAATACAATAAAAATTTATTAAAATCCTGAAAAAAAATATTACAATACTATTAACAACACATTACATTCCTGTTAAAAAAAACATATTACAGTACTATTAAAAACACATTACAATACAATAACAATACATTAAAATCCTGAAAAAAACATATTACAATACTATTAAAAACTCATTACATTCCTGTAAAAAAAACATATTAAAAAATACAAATAAAAACATATTAAAATCCTGAATTTTTTTTTTTTTAAATCTTGAAAAATGTAGAAATAAACAACATTAAAAATGTACAAAACAATTTACAATTATAGCTTTAAAAAAATGTCCTCATTGTTTTTTCTTCCTAGCAATTTCTATGGATAGTGAACGCGAGTTTGTGACTGGATTCCTCGAGAACCTACAGTTACAGGAATGTCTATGGTGGATATCCAGTAGACAATACCGCAACAAGTCTCAGAAATTGGCAGCTTTGGGGGTGTTGTTGGACTACACCAAAAAGTTCATTGCGGCTGCTGACCTTAAAACAGTACGCCACAAAATCCAGAACCTGCGTACCATCTACATAAAGGATAAGAAAAAAGTGGACGATTCAAAAGCTGCGGAGCAGGCACTGACGATGTGTGTCAGCCAACACTGTGGTACTATCACCTGATAAGCTTCATCAGCGAACAGGAGCCACAACGCCAGTCTGTCGTCCTGATGGCCGAGTGAGAGGAAGAAGAAGCAGCAGAAGTGAGGGGACCATCAGAGGAAATTTTGGTAAGTAGATACACAGTTCATAAAACAAAACCTTTTTTGTTTTATAGCTCAATCCCAATTGTCTACTATAGTCATTTATCTCACAGACAGTCCTCCTGCCATGGCACCGCACCTGGTCCTTTGAAATAGGCCATATACTCCTCCCTTACTTCTTTGGCACATGCTGTTAATGATTTAGGAACTGGTGGTGCAGACACTGATGTAAACTGGACAATCTCCTCTGGATGTCCTGCATCTTCTGGTCTAGCGGGGCTGGTCCTTGTTGTGTAGATTTCCTTCGCAGAAAGTTATGCAGCACACAGCATACTATCAACAACCAGTCTATCTTCTCCACACGTAGTTTTATGGTGGTGTGGAAAATGTGGAACCTGTTGCTGAGTATTCCAAACGCATATTCCACAATGCGCCGTGCCCGGGATAGACGATAGTTGTAGATCCTCTTCTCTCTGGTCAGGCCCCTCTGTGCAAATGGCTTCATCACATGTTCATGTAGTGCAAAAGCCTAGTCTGCGACGAAAACGTAATTTAGGCCGTGCTTTGTCTCGTCCAGTGACGGCAAATTAAGGGTTTTTTTGGTGAGTCTCTGGTAGAAAGCAGTCTGTTTGAAGGACCCACCATCCAAAGCACGGCATTCTTGCCGACATCCACAAACAGAAATTCATAGTTGGTATTCACCACTGCCATGAGAACGATGCTGAAGAAGCCTTTGTAGTTGTAGTAATATGATCCGGTGTTGGCAGATGGGTTGATGTGGATGTGTTTTCCATCGATGGCTCCTCCGTAGTTAGGGAAATTCCAACTTTGTTTAAACTCTTCAGCGATGCTCTTCCACTCATCCACGATGTTAGGAAACTGGAAAAATAGTAAAAAATGGGTTAAAACATGACTATAATATTGTTTTTTTTGTTTTTTTCTCTATATAGACACCCACCCAAGAGCCTGATATGTCCTCCACGCCGGACCTAAGTTTGCTTGAAGACAGCGAGGTTGACAATTTTACCCCAGTGCCAGCACTCATTCTACCAGGGCCATCATCTTCTTCTACACCACCTCAAAAAAAAAAAAACAGGGGAGAAAGCAGCAGTACACAGAACACAAGGACTTATTTCTCCCAACAAGCAGAACGCATCCTTCAGAAACCTACGGATGATATCGATGATTTTACTGCGCATATTCACAGTCAAATGAGAAAAATGGTTGACCTAACTAAGAAAAATGTCCACAGGCTCGTATATGAGCTTTTAATTAGGTCACTCAAAGGCAATTTACATGACTCCACTTACATTGCAGACCCACTCCTATATTCGCCTGCCCCAACCGCATATGTGAGGCCTCCCCCAGCCCAGTTGGAGATTACTCCCCCACCCAGCACCCCACTCACAAGCCAGACCATTTATAATGCTCTGCTGGAGTCAGAGGAAGATTTGCTGCGTTACTCGTAATTTTTAGTTTTTTTTTCTTTTTTGTTGCCTGTACTATCACCAAGTTTTATCACTCCCAATAGGTGCTGGCTGTATGGTATACGATGGTGATGACACTAATTGGACAAGGTCACTACACACATGGCTCAAGTACAGATTGATGGAAGCCGGGGCTACAATCTGTACTTGTGCCATGTGTGTATTGGCCTGTTCAATCTGGTGTCTGACCCACCGTACAACATACAGCAGCCTACCTATTGGTATTGATAAAATTTGGTGTTAATGCTGTTTTGTACAATTTATATACATGTTTATTTTATATATTCAAAATAACTAAAAAAGATGTTATTGCCTACAGTTCAGTGCACAGTCTTGTTAATGCAGCCTTATTGGCTGCCTCAGTTATAATAAAGATTTTAAATTAAAATCCCAAAAAATTGTTATTGACTACTGTGCAGTGTTATTGGCACAGTGGCTGTCAGTTATTATAATAAGTAAAAAAAATAAACCTAAACAAAAATGTAATTGACTACTGTGTAGTGTTGTTGCCACACAAATGTTAATGACTGCTATGCAGCACAGTCTTGTTAATGCTGCCTTATTGGCTGTCACAGTTATTATAAAGAGTTACATTTAATAAAAACAAAGAAAAAAAATAAAAAACTTTTTTTCTTTGACAATAAACAAATGCGTATGGTGTTTTTTTTTCTTACCTTGCAATACTGGTACTGCAGCATTTTAACAGTAGCCTTGCAGGTCTCCGGGATGATGACGCCCAAGGACTGAGGTGAGATGAGTGTCCCAAACTTCAGGTCTTCAAATGACCTTCCTGTAGCCAGGTACCTCAGGCTAACACCAGCCTCTCTTCAGCAGGGATTGCCCTCCACCACCTTGTGTCTTGCCTCCGGATGGGGGGGTCACAAGATGCAGCAACTCTTGGAAGGTGGTGTCATCCAAGCGCAGGTAGTTGCGTTAGTCATCCGGGTTGTTTTCCTTGATAAGCAGGGACATGTGAGAGCGAGTGTCCCTTTGCTGCAGCCACTCCTTGGTCCAGCATGCTCTCCTCCTCCTTTGTTGGGTCCTTTCCTGGATCACCTTGACTCCAGCTTGGGCGACCAACACTTTATACTGATAGGGGTGCATCAGCACAGAATTCAGGAACAGGATAGAATGCAGGTAGAACACACTTTGTAAAAGGCAAGCCAAATACAAATCAGAGCACAGTAGCAATGTACAGGTTCAGAAGGTATACACCTAGCCTCACTAGTAGCAGAGCAGAATGTGCTCAGGGTTAAAATGGTGCCTGCTTTTTATACCACCTAGCTATCCCCGCCCATTATTTAAATTTCCCACCAATCGTGAAGATCCTCGTGTGTTGTTTTGTAAACTCACGGTTTATCTTGCACAATCTCACGCTTTGGACATCGTACATGATGCAGGATAGATCGTGAGATCGTTAATCAAATTGGCAGCTTTTTTGACCAAATCATGCCCACGACTGCGGGGGAGCTCCTGGGGAGAGTTCAGGGGAAATCGTACACGATGTCAGATCGCTTTGTCTATGGGTACCTTTAGTTTGGCTATTTTTGAGAGTTTTCATTGGTTTTGTGGAGGTGCTCTGATATTTATAACCTATGCACTGTAAGCAATAATAATGTCCTTTCATTTCACTCTCGATGGTAGTCTCTGTCCTTGTGTAGCTTTTTGTGAGTTCTTGTTTTAAGTTTCTAGCTTTTTTGTAGATGATTTTAGGCTTCGGTGGTAATATTGTTTTTATTTGTTCATCTAGAAAAAGTACATGCCAATGTTTTTCTAATGCCTTTTCAAAGACTCGGAAGCTTCCATTATATTGTGTTATGAAGGGAATAAATGGTACTGAAACATCTTGTGTTTTTCTTTTGTAGGTAATAAGTTCTTGTCTATTTATCTTAAAACAAGAACTCACAAAAGCTACACAAGGACAGAGACTACCACCGTGAATGAAATGAAAGGACTTTATTATTGCTTACAGTGCATAGGCTGTAAAAATCAGAGCACCTCCACAAAACCAATGAAAACTCTCAAAAGTAACCAAACTAACAAAGAATATAAAATTAAAGACAGAATTACCTGTAATAGCGAAAGAGTAATTTCTATTTTAGAGTGCCCCTGTGGTATGCAAACATAGGCCAGACCAAAAGAAAATTAAAAGTAAGAATTGCCGAGCATCTGTACAACATAAAAAGAGGATTAGACACACATAGTGTGTCACAGCATTTTGCAGACCATCATAATAAAAATCCAAAAGGACTACAATTTATGGGAATCCAAAAAGTGTTAAAAGATTGGAGAGGACGATGCTTAACCACAGCATTAAAAAAGAATGAGACACGCTGGATTTATCAACTGAAAACCTTACAACCATATGGATTAAACATTGATATTTAACTTAATGCTTTTTTATGAACCTCCAGATACAAATCTTTTATATCGTGCAATACAAATTTTGTATATATTTCTGCACTTATTCTTTTCTATATTCTTCTTATTCCACACCTTTTTTATATGATTTTTATTTTTCATTGTTATTTATTTTTATTATTTATTTATTTATTACATTTTTTTTAACTACTTTGGAACACAATATTCTTGCAAAAGAACAACAAGGAACATGAGGTTCCCACCTTTTTCAAGGAGTACTTCCTGTCTTTTAATCTCCCCTATAAATAAAGTTTTTTAGATACAAGTCTTATAAACAGACGTACACTAGCCACTTTTTAAACATCCTTGACAAAGTAGCAAGAAGCTACGAAAAGTGTTGGTTGAATGCCAAAGCAAGAGTCAAGCCAGGACTACAGCACAGCCAAGTGTTATCGACACGGCGGGTGACGTTATCTGAAACCACCGCGTCCACAGTGGCTGGAAGCCACCACACTGCAAGCCTGAAAGATCGTTCGGGGAGGACCAGGACTTCAGACCCCGCTAGACACAGGGTTAGAATAGGGTGAGCTTTTAAGTTATCTCACATCACGCTGAACTGGCTGGAGCACAAATTTACCAAAAGAGCTTAAACATTACAAGTCATTGTTGTTCCAAATGTTTTTTCTCCTGCTTTTTATTTACTTTTCTTTTTTATTTATCTATTTATTTTATCCTACATTGTTTCTTCTTTTCTCTTTCATTTAATTTCTTCACAACTAACCCACATTGTATCTATTAGCGCTCAGCATTTTACCTCTTTTATCTGTCCAGTAGTTTGGGGTTGACCACAGGAGGTCCAGCTCACATATAGATATTTATTGACAGGGCAGAGTACAATATAATTAAAATGTACACATATTTGTGTATATTGTCTATGTCTAAATTAAACATTATATTGGTATAGCAAATACTTTATATTATCTTTCCCTGTTTTAAATTCAAATTACGTTGGGTTGGTAAGAAATAAGTATTTGCTATGTGTGTTGTAAATGCTATAGTACTGTGGAATAGCAATCTTCCCTTGATTGTTGCCTTACAGTAAATAGGCCATACACGGTTCGATAAAAAGACACAATATCTCTTATAAGATTTCCCTTTACATTTTCCCTTGAAATTTTACATACAATGTGTTCAAAAGGTGTTCGATTGTTCATATGATAATACGATCCGATGCTTCGTTTCACGATTACAAATCGTAAACGAACGATCGGTTGTGCACATAACCATTACAATTAATTTGTTGGAATGTGAAGAGGGGAGGGCTTATCTAGGGGGTATAAAAGGCAGCCATCATTTTAGTTATGTTATACTCTGCTCTGTGACTAGTGAAGCTTGGTTGTATACCTGCTGAACGCTGTGCAGTGCTAGCATCCTTTGTTTCGGTGCGATGCTGCTGCTCGGAATGCCGTCTCTCATGATAAAATGGAGGTAGGGAGTGGCTAGGGATTTGTATAGACATCAGATCATATTACCTGCCAAAAGTGATACGATGTGTGTCACATCATGGTAAGATAGGTCGTCTTCGTACGGTTTTCCAGTACGAGAGGCGATCCAATTATACGACTGCGGGGACGCGCATCGCCGTCTTATGTACACCAAAACAACATCTGTGTACGATCGCTCGTTACTATCGATTGAAATCATACATATCGTATAAAACATCTTATCGTGTATGGTCGCCTTTACATTGCAAGCTTGCAAGATCTCAGGGTTTTTGTTACATTTAAGTTTCATATCTCTTCTATCATAAATTATAGTAATTTTTGTGTTGATAAAGTCAAGCAATTTACAGCTTTGATGGAGTTTAGTAAAGTAACTCCTACTTTAAAGATCTAAAAAATGTTATCAGCAACTGATTAGAAGTTAGGTTAGTCAGAAAAATTAACTTAGCTGTGGAAGATTTTATGGGGGGAATTTAATTGCTTTGCCGGTGGCTCTTTTTCTAAGACGCCCGATGGAGCAATTCAATTGTTGCTCCGTCAGGGCGAGATAGCTATCAGTAGGGTGTGAGAAGAGATATGTGAGAAACCCCCTGGTTAGGGTGCGCTAACCGCAGTTAGCAAGCCCTAAGCATAACTTTAGATGGGTTTAGCCATTTTACACGGCTAAACCCAGGGCAAAGAGGGCGATAATTAATGAGCGCCCGGAACAATCGAATTGCAACACTGGGAGCTCATTAATTATCACTCCTTAAAAACAATTCCATGTCCTCAAGAAATCAGATGGACAAAAAAAAATATATTGAGTTCAATAAAACTGCTACTACTGTATTTTGTAGCTTAATGTCATACTATAATTTAACTGATTTCCATTACATAGACTTTCAACACCTATTTTAACAACTATTTTTAATAAAATTAAATTAAGCAGTCCTTTGCTATAGGTCTATTTGAAAAGGTGTTATGCCAAGTCAATGGCATTTTCTGTAAGGTTAGTTTTCAAACCTCAAATTTTGTGGGCTCACAATGGTTCTTAAACAAGTGTGCATACTTGTCTGCCTGTTTGTTCCAGAACGCACTAAGATGGCTATGGAGAGAATATAATCAGAGTACCGTTTTTTGTAATTTGCAACCGTTTGTGCATTAATTAGATCTGTGCCTATTGGTTATTCGGGATGGGTACGGAATACCTGCGCTCAGGATTCTGGTGGTCAAAATCCTAATGCTAGCATTGCGACAGGGTTAGGATACCGACACATGTCGGTAGGTATCTGTTAAATTTGAAAATACCTTTTAATACATTCCTGCCTATAAACCTCTAAGATTCACCTGCCTAGAACCTCTAAGACAAAACCTGCCTGTACCTTCTAAAACCACAAGATGTCGCTATATTGATTATACCATTAATGAAATACCAAGACAGTTGAATAGCGGTCCGAAGCGCTAAAGATTATTATTCAGGTAAAAGTACAGATGTTACAACGCTATGATCTAATAATGAGCGCAAATAAATTGTACAAACATTAGGTCATAAGGTACAGTTAAAATACATGAAACAGTTATTAAAGATCAAAATACAATGAGCAATATCAGACTGAGAGAGAGAGAGAGAGAGAGAAAAAGAGACACATTAAAATACAATGAGAGATATATCAATGTCTGCTGAGAGCACATGTTCAAGATGGCTGGTGATGGAGTGTGTGTGTGTTTGTTTGTGTGTGAGGGGGGGTTGGGAATGCTTCCTGCCCTATTGTCCAAACCGCATGGTCTACAAACTAACTCCATTATGAAGCTACCTCATTGAAATCTCCCATAATGCCATAGTTAATTAAATATGCACGCTGGATATCATATGCCAACACATCAGGCAAACACTGCACCATTTAATATTCCAACATGTACCACACAAGCTGATTCCAATATACAACAATACCATCCTACTACAGACCTCATCCAGTAGTCACTAGACCGTGGGGAGGGGGAAGGGCCTAAGCACATGTTTTTCCTTTGTTTGCAAGCCTCATGATCCCCAGGCAAACTCCATCCTGCACCAAGCTGCAACTCCACAAATCATCCATCAATGACCACAACCACAACAAAGACAATATACCTATCTGACCTACACAACACCACAACTGGGCAGAATCACAATTTCCCTTGTTCACCCCACATGGAGGCAAGCCATCTCCAACAAACCGCAGACAACATACCCATCTGACTCACACAACACCACACGGCATTCAAAGCTGCCATCAATTCAACCTCCACGATACAACACTGACACCACCCTATGATCACATTCATGAGTATACAGCACACACAAAGCTCATCTCTCCCAAGCAGAGATACCGTTCAAGCACATGGCATGGCCCTAACACAGAACACATGGCATCTCAATCAACCAGCATCAATCATTCACAAATGGGAAGGCAAACACAGAACACATGGCAAAGCCCTAACACAGAACACACCAGAGGATCTCAATCAACCAGCATCAATCATTCACAAATATCACAACAATTCCACAATCAATCCCTTTCCTGCATGCTGACAACAGACCACTGTACCCTACCGTGCAGATGAAAAGCACAGACCAGACAACACATCATCCACTGCATGCCAACACAGACCCATGAATATCCTTAGAAAACTACAAACCACACACCATGCTAAGCTAATAACAGATTAACACCAAACATAGCTACAGACACCCAAATAGGCTAAATATTGCACATTTTATACTCAGCTATAACCCAGAGGAACTGAGACCCATTTTTCCGTTGTCTTGTCAGGGAGTGAACCTCTCTCTTCCTTCCCAAAATCTGCCAGTGTGTCCCAGTCTGTTTCTCCAAGTGTGTGCATGCTATGGTTCCCACCCCCTTTTACCTGTGAGGTCATCAGAAAGGGAGTATCCTTTTTGGTTACCTGAGACTACTGTTAATTAGATTCTACTCTCAGCTAGCTAGCTCTATTGATTAGACTGGAATAACCAGTCCTTTGGACAAAAATGTAAACAGGCCTACACCATGTTATTGTCTTTTGGTAAAGGTTAGAAATCTGTTACAGGGCATTTATTGGACAATTCCAAATGGATACAAAAGGTCTCCAACCTCCTTTTGTATCCCCCACCTGCAAATTTAAGCTGCTATGGAAAACAACATTTCAAATAGATATTCTCTCTAACATTCATATTTCATAGCCGCATGTTCTGATCTTCATATTGATGTCACCGGAACGCTGTGGAAACAGAGTCGATCAGTACGGTTCCACACACAGTTCAATTGTCATTTACTAAGCCATAGTTACAGAAAACATTTCTTTATATACTGACATTGCGTTTAAACCAAGTAATAATTATCCTTTTTGCGTTATGGGACCATTGCTTTTAAATGTATGTATGCGGTCAAAACACCACTGCTTTGCTGTTGCTCAAATATAAGTCTGTGGTGATTTTAATGTGTTGGGGGAAGATTGTTAAAAAGCTGTTCATGCTACTTTTAGCAACTTTGCACTGTGGATTGTGTACTATGTATTTTTGACAAAATGGCGCTTGTGTAAGCTTTCTTTTCTAAAATGGAGTCTTGCTGCCATTCACAAGATGGCGTCGTGCAGGTTTTCTTACGCAATTATCCGGTTTTGACATATCCTAACCCTCCTCCTCTCACTACCCTAAACCTCCCTCCCCGAAGCCTGAACTTAACCTCCCCCCATAGTGCCTAAACCTAACCTACCCTACCGTGCACCCTAACCCTCCCCCTAGTACCTAACCTTAACTCCTAACCCTCTCCCCAACCCCACTACTTAACTTCGGGATGCCGGCCGTCGGTATGCCAGCGCCGTGATTCTGACAAATGTCGGTATTCCGGCTCCGGTATTCTAAGCGCCGGCATTCCCTGTGTTGATATACTGAACTTATCCCGGTTATGGATATTACTGCTACGCTAAGGGCAGACAATGCTCTTGACCATTGCCTAGCTGCTGCTACATTCTTTTGGCTTCAGTGACGGCTGCCAAGTAAAGGTAGCCGGTGCCCTTCATGCTCCTGGACTTGCCTCCTACCTCCCCTGACCTCAGCCTGTTTAGGGCATTACTCTTGGTTGCTGCATGTCCTTGACCATGGCCTGTTTACTTTACTTTGCTTTACTGCTACCTGTTCCTGCCCTCAGTCTGATTCCGAATATCACTCTATACTACTGCCAGCGCCTGTACCTGCCTATTTGAATCCAGTGTGGCACATCCGTACCAGTACCCTGTGAGGTACCTCAGTATCTGCTTTTTTTGGTGTTACATCATCACAACCACTCTGCAATACTCAAAGATAAGTCTCTGCTACTTGGATATTGAAAATCTAGGGGCATTCAAGAACCCATGAGAATGTAGTGGTCTAGGGAAAAGGTGGTTTACTATAGGTGAAGTGATGCTAGGAATCTCAATATCTCAATGGGTTTTGCACAATGACAGATGTGTCATCCTGCATCTTTCCTCAATACTTCATGCACCGCATCATGCCTGGCATGAGTGAGCCAGCACGTCCCGTGCAACTCTGCTAGCTTTGGGCATCTTTTTGTGTCCAAAATGCATCTTAGTTGCAATTAGATGTGACCTGGGGGCATATTCAATTAGGTGCGAAAAGTCAGTTTCTGTGGAAAAGTATCGCCGGTGACGTATTCCATTACAAAGACTTTTCACCGGTGCAGAAAGTCAATGCATTGGAATAGGCGAAAAAGATTCGCATATGAAAGCTGTCGAAAAAAAGTGCAGAATTGGGGTTTAGGAGTGCAAACTTGCGGGAACCACCCTGCACCATTGGGACGGCCCCCCCAAAGGTAAACTGTGTAAAAAAAAGTGTAAAAAATACTTAGGAACACCCCAAAAAATGACTTTGAAAAAGGGGCGAAAAAGTACAAAGTTGGGGGACAAACTTGCAGGTGTTTGCGGAAGGTGTTTTTTTTTAAGTTTTTTAAAACTTCACTTTAGCAACTTTATAATATGCTAGCACCCATTTTCATGTACCGCAAATTTGCTGGAACAACTTATTTTCTGCAAAAAAAAAATGCTAAATGCTATTCCTCACCACTTTTGCAAAGACGCATTTTAGCAGCTATTGAGATAATTTAAGTACCCCATAATACCTTCAGCAGGTCTATTCGGGGGTATCTATAGTGATCCCCAATGTCAGAGCATCTTTTGGGGGGTGTCAGGCTGATTTCCCCAAACCTGACAGTACTTTTCGCATTTTATAGTTATGCCGGGTCCCATTTTTGCTGATTTCAAATTGAATATGGGGATAAGCTGGTACTTTTTCGCATTGAAAACCAGCGATGTCGGCGAAAAGTCCTGCATGCAAAAAGTACGGGACTTTTCGCACCTAATTGAATATGCCCCTAAGACGCACCAGGAGACTGTGCTGATTCAGAGACTCAGTTGCACATAGATATACAAGTGTTGCATATCAAAATAATCAGCACAGTCTCCTGGTGCAACTTAGTCGCATCACATTGTTTTATATGTGTTCACACATCTGACTTGCAGAGGCTGTATTTATTGTTGAATCATCAGTATTAACCTTTAATATATTCCTGCCTATAAACCTCTAAGATTCACCTGCCTAGAACCTCTAAGACAAAAACCTGCCTATAACCTCTAAACAGAACGCTAATTGCGTACGCAGTATAACGGCAAATAAAGACAGGAGTGGAATCTGTGTTTCCAACGCACAAGTATTATTCAGGTAAAAGTACAGTCAGTTACACGCAATCTATACATACACAAGTTAGGCGTAAAAGGAAATAATACAGACCCAAGTACAGTTATACATACGCTGCGCCTCTGGACCCAGAGATAGACCTCAGACTTGATATCCTCAGTTCACCCAAAATTCAGCATGAACTGGCAAACCAGTGTTCGGACACATGTATTTATTCCCCCCCAGACTGAAACAGGACAAAGGGAGAACTTCCTGCTGATCTCATTGGTTCCCAGAGGAGAAGCGTATGTAACGACACATTTAACAGGTTGTTTCAAATAGACTTTCCCTGCCTCTAACAGCCGGAGTCTTTCTGGTAACACCTCCTGTAACATTCCATCAGCTAAACATTTTGTTGCTTGTAAGTTCTGCGATCCGTAACTTGAGTTTGCATGATGCGATCTCTCCACCGATAACACCGGGATGCTGTAAAAAGCGTACGCATCAGAACGAGACCAAACACACCTTGCTTATCATGTATAATACCTTAGATATTAAAAACCTTTATTTCTTAGCATTTAAACTAACTTAACCAACTTGAATCATACAATTTGATGCTAATGGAACCTTGTGTGCGAATATGTAGTGTGTGAGTATTCGGGGTTTGATATAAGGACGCTAGATAATTTGGGGCAGATGCGTGCGCATGGAGCTACTTTTTCAGTGGTTTCATACTAAGTCTCATGCATTCGCTAATTGCGATTATTTAATAGCGCCCTTGTGGGAATAATTGTGCGTATGAAAAATGGTGAAAGAAGCGACCGCATAGTGCTAATAAAAATATCGCCACATGTACTATATTGTGAGTTCACCTAAAATGGCGCTTAGGCGGCCATTCGCAAAATGGCGTCTTGCGATCGCATTTCTAAAATGGAGTCTTGCGGCCATTCGCAAGATGGCGTCGCTGCGATTACATTTTAAACAACTTGTCTCACTCAATTATTCAGCTTCGACAGTCCACCCTTTGATAGCAAACAACATGCTATCACAATCTGCTATAAAAATTTATTTTGGGCTTACATTCACATATTATTTAGTGTTATCATGGGATGGCACAAGGTGGTTCTTAATCCATCAACAATGTGTCTCTAGGCGGGGGCATAAAACTACTATTATACGCACACTGCAGATCTTGGGAGATCATGTGACAGATGTGGGAATGCACCAGTCTTATAACAGTAGTTTTGAAGGGGAATTTGAGACTTTACATTGTCTGGGTGTTCTATAGATAACATTTCAATAATATCTTCTATGCATGTCTAAATATTATACATTTAAATGATGGTACTTCCTAGCTCAGGGTTGTAGTGCAGTTCTGTATCTATCTCGGTATACATATTATCATTTCTGACCACCATCATAGTTTCATCCCTTTGTTTCACTCTGTTTTCACATTTTCCACACTTCAACACAATAGGAACACACCGGACGCATATGCCAATTACTATGATGACAATCAGTATAAGGATCAAGAATTTGCCTACGCTGGCGACCACTTCCTGGACCCACTCTCCTAGACCCGAGAACCATTTCACTGGGTTCAGCCATGACACCCATCCTTCTATCTTTTCCCCTGCTTCAGCCACTGATGCGTTATGGTTCTTACGAAATTCCCACTTTAGCTGCAGAATCTCATCCATCTTCTGGTCTATCACCTCCTTAGGGTCGCTGGTATCATTGGTGACATAAGTGCAACACTTTACTCCAAATTGGGTGGCTAACGTTACGCAATACCCTCCAGTAACAGCAGTTAAATAATTCAACACTAGCCTGTGTTGCACTAGTTCTTTCTTGTACGCTTGCAATTCTTTCCCTGTGTACCTGAATGTGTCATCGTACATCTCGGTGATATTATCTATTAATTTAGCAAGTTCCTGGATATATCTAAAATTTAATGTACCCCTAGCAATTCTGGTGGGATCCAGGGCGACTAAAACTTGGAAGCCAGTTGTCACACTGATTAACTGAGCGGCTTTATGCATATCTCCAGGTATCATATTTCTCTTGCCTCTGTGTTCATATTGTGTGTGAAGATATGGTGACGGTGTGTTTTTGTGTATTCCCAACATTTCAACATGTGTGAGGGTCATAACTTCTGGGACTACTCTTCCCAGATAACACAAACCTTCGGAACTCGGGGAGAGCCATTTATACGCTTTTCTTCCACATATAAAATATACATTATCAGGGAGAATATAAGGAATGGTATGCATCATTATCATTAAACACATTTCTCTTGCAAACAATCCTATCTCAGGCTCTTCCATCTGGTATATGCAAGTTTCTGGTTGTATTATTTTAGCACAATAACCATCTGGTACTTTACCAATCATTTCTTTGGTGGAACTCAATGTATACCGGTACCTAAAATATTTCCCACTTGATTTAATTGAGCGTAGCAGATCATAGTTTATGGACTCATTATCAGCTCTTTGTGAGAAGGTCATCGTCTGATTATTCCCCGTCACTTCCCAACCTCCGGGTTTATTGGGGTTGGTTATGTTTAAACACAAAAGTGATTTATCTACTTGGAATTGATAGAGTTTGAAATGAGGCGGTTTGGATGAGAGGAATTTTCCATCCAAGGTTTTCCCCTTCTGTAATTCTAAAATTTCCGTGATATTCAGCGGAAATGGCACCAACCCTACATTATGCTGTCCCTGTGGCACATGTGAACACACTCAGCAATCGGTTTGATTTAACACTTTGCCTACCATGCTGTGATAATCCTCTAAAGGATACCCTCCCCAGTACGGGTTATATTTAGGTTGGCATCGTTGAATACAGTTCTCATCAACTAGGGACCCACAAAACTCACAAATACAGGAATCTTCAGACGATAACCCTTCACACCTTCCCCGAGTATCCGGAATGACAGCTCTCTTAACAATAACAGTAATAAGATTGGTCAGACACTCCCCTGATTGGCATTGCACTCCTCCTTTCTCCACTCCATCAGCACTGCCATCAGCTCCTGTTTCCTCAATAGGTCCCCCACCACAGACACTGGGTATTCCCGAACTGACCAGGATGGTGAACACTCTAAAAGAGAATATGAAAATGAACACAGCAGGCCCGTCCATTGTCACAACAAGACCTGCAAATTTCTCTCAGTTCAGGTATCTCACTACAACCTTTTCAATCCTCCCGGAACAAGCTCGCGAGTGACAGATCCACACTATCAGCTTTGTCTCCGACCTGTTTCTCCACCGGTTGATTGACCTTTTTACAATGAGTGGAATGGACCCAGGTATCTCTCTCGGCCACCTTCAAAGATGTAGTACTTGTCAGCAGCACCTGGTACGGACCTTCCCACCGATCAGTCAAACAACCTGAACGTAAGAAATTTCGGATCAGTACATATTCTCCTGGTTCAACATCATGGCAGTTCATTTCAGGCATATCATGGGACAACAATTTCAGTTTCTGCTGCTGTTGCTTTAACTGCTTACTCATTGATATAAGATACTTCACAGTTACCTCATTGTTACCCTTTAGATCTTCCTGTGGACTTATAATCAAATGAGGTTGTCTACCAAACAATATTTCAAATGGGGACAGATTCAGAGGAAATCTAGGAGTGGTCCTTATACTATGTAGGACCAAAGGTAAAGCTATTGGCCATCCTAGTCCAGTCTCCGCCATGATTTTACTTAGCTTATTTTTAATAGTCCCGTTCATCCTCTCTACCTTGGCACTGGCTTGCGGTCGGTAGGGGGTATGAAGTCGGCTATTAATACCCATCAGCTTACACATATTTTGGAAAACATCACCTGTGAAATGGGTACCCCTATCACTTTCGATGATTCTAGGGATACCGTACCTGCATACAAATTCCTGAACTATTTTCTTGGCAGTAAACGCAGCAGTATTAGTGGCTGCTGGGTAGGCCTCAACCCAGTTAGAGAATACGTCTGTGCACACTAATACATACTTAAGGTTCCTGCAGGGTGGTAATTGGATGAAATCATTTTGTATCACCTGGAAAGGTCCATCAGTCGGTGGAATGTGGGACGGTTCGGTTGGGATCGCTTTCCCTATGTTCTTTCTCAAGCAGGTGAGACAGGACATTGCTATCTTCTCTGCTTGTGAAGAAAACCCTGGTGTGCACCAGTATGCCCTCACCAACTTGCACATGCCCTGTTTACCCAGATGAGTCAGACCGTGTGCTGCTTCAGCCAGGCTGGGGTAATATGCCTTGGGGGCTACTGGCTTACCATGTCCGTCCCTCCAGAGCCCGGAGGACTCTTGCCCACACCCCTTGGACTTCCATATGGATTTTTCCTGAATTGAACACAAATTTTGCATCTCAATTAATTTCAGCATATCAATGGTTTGGAATGACATAATTGTTTCAATTGGAGAAGGCATTTTTAACCCCGCTGCCCATTTTGCAGCTTCGTCAGCTCTGTTGTTGCCCAGTGACACTGGGTCATCCTCACATGTGTGGGCTTTGCATTTAACTACTGCCACTGCTTTGGGCAGTTGGATTGCTTCTAAGAGATGTTTTATGTGTCGGGAGTGTGCAACTGGTGTGCCTGCTGCTGTCATAAAATTTCTCAGACGCCATAGAGCCCCAAAATCGTGCACCACCCCGAACGCGTACCTCGAGTCAGTGTAAATGTTAGCAGATTTGCCTGCTGCCAGTTCACATGCTCTAGTCAGTGCTACTAACTCTGCCACCTGGGCTGAGTGGGGAGGACCGAGAGGTTTAGCTTCCATGATGTCTGTGTCATTTACAACAGCATAACCTGTACATAATTCACCTGTGTCTGTTTGTCTATGACAACTCCCATCCGTATAGAAAGTCACATCCACATTCTCTAAAGGTGTGTCATGTATGTCAGGTCTAGCAGTAAAGGTCTGATTCAGATATGTCATACAATCGTGAGTGTCATCATGTCTGCTGAACTCACCTCCCGCCAGCAACTCCCCTCCTTCCACCCTTTGTACATCATGTTGTACATATGGCAGGTATGTTGCTGGATTCAGCGTACTGCAACGTTTAATATTTGCAGGAGCGATTAGGGCTAGTTCCCATTTGGTGAACCTAGCCGAGGACACGTGTCTGGTTTGAGCTGAGTTCAACAGAGCAGATACAGCATGGGGAGTGTAGACAATCATATCATGGCCCAATACTACGTCCTCACTTTTACTCACCAATAAAGCGATAGCTGCTACACTTCTCAAACAGGTGGGGAGTGATCTTGCTACCGTGTCCAATTGGGCACTGTAGTATGCTACGGGCCTACTGGCATCATGTTTTTGTGTAAGGACACCTGCAGCACAACCATCGGCTTCCGTACAATATAAATCAAAAGGTTTTTCATAATCGGGTATTCCCAATGCAGGAGCTTTTGTCAGGCTATCCTTAAGATTAAGAAAAGCCTGTTCTGATTCCTCAGTGTGTGTGACGCGATCGGACTTTGAGGAAGAGACTAGTTCCTATAAAGGCAAGGCCAAAATAGAAAAACCTGGTATCCACATTCTACAGTATCCACACATTCCCAAGAAGGTACAAATTTGCTGTTGATTCTGCGGCAGTGTCATGTTTTGTATGGCCTGGATTCTATCATTTGTAAGATGTCGTAACCCCTGGGTTAGGCAGTGTCCCAAATATTTTACTCTGGGCTGGCACGGCTGTAACTTGTCCTTAGCCACTTTGTGTCCTGTTTGCGAGAGATGAAGTAACAAAAGTTTAGTATCATTCACACATGACATAAAAGAGTCAGAACATAGCAATAAATCGTCCACATATTGAATTAGAACTGATCCATTGGCAGGTTGACAAGCTTGTAAACAGTCATGCAATGCCTGGGAGAAAATACTGGGGCTGTCTATGAAACCTTGGGGCAATCGTGTCCATGTATATTGCACACCTCTGTATGTAAATGCGAATAGGTACTGACAGTCAGGGTGGAGAGGCACCGAGAAGAAAGCAGAACAGAGGTCAATGACAGTGAAATGGGTTGCATTTGGTGGGATCTGCATCAGGATGACAGCTGGATTCGGCACTACAGGGAATTGGCTCTCTACTACCTTATTAACACCTCTAAGGTCTTGCACCAGCCTATAACCCCTCCCACCACTCTTCTTTACTGGAAAGATGGGACTGTTGGCTACACTAGCTGTACGAACTAAAATTCCCTGTTGCAATAATCGCTCGATTATTGGAAACACTCCTAGTTTTAGTGGGTTCTGGGGAATTTTTAGAGATTGCCTACCGCTTTTTAAGTGTATCATTACCGGGCTTACGTTTGCCATTAATCCAGTGTCCTGTCCATCTTTTGTCCAAAGGGAATCTGGAATTTGGGACAACATTTCATCTACTTGTGATGGATTTTCTTTTAAAACTGTAGAGTGGTACATTATCCTTTGTGGGGTGTCTAACATATCCCGCACCTCGTATACCATTCTCTCTGGGATATCTAAATATACACCATCAGGGGTGCAATATATGACACATCCCATTTTACATAACAAGTCTCTGCCCAGCAGGTCAGTAGGAGCCGCGGCAGCCAGAAGAAAAGAATGTCTGGTATGCAACGGCCCAATACTAACTTCTGTGGGTCTGGTTAAAGGATAACGTTCCACTTTACCTGTCACACCCATTGTTGGTATTGTCTCGTTGGTCACCTGTAAATTAACGGGAGATTTCATCACTGACTTGGTCGCCCCTGTGTCTACAAGAAAAGGATATTCAGTACCAGCTACATCAACCATCAAGACCGGTTCTTCCCTAGTACTTCCCGTTAACCTGACTATCTGTAGACTACAGGTATGACCTGACCCCTAGCGTTGGCTACCATTCTCCAATAAAGCATTTACGGCTACAATTGGAGCTGGTGCTTGCTGAATATTTGCTGATCTCTGTGCATATCCCTTATGGGGATATCCAGGTTTCCCTTGGTGTGGGGTCCATACTCTTTTTACTGTGCAGTTTCTACTTAAGTGTCCAGTTTGTTTGCAATTAAAACATGTCCGTGATTCAGGTGAAAGCATGTGTTGTTGTGAAGTTTGAGCAGAGGGCAAAGGTGGTGGATATGGGTAAGGATAGGGAGGGTAAGGGTATTGTGGGAGAAAAGAAGTGGGTGGATATCCTGGGATCTGTGGTTGCATTGGGTTAGTGGGATAGAGTTGTGTTTGTTGTTGAGTGGGGTTAGTGAGAGCAACTTGTTCTGGCATGAGTGTGTGTGCAAGTGCAAGCGTGTCTGTTGGCTGTGATGTTAACGTCATTCTCTCCAGAGCTTGTATATTGACAGCCATTAATTTTTCGCTCTGGGTCTCCCTCTTTTTTGAGTTGTTTTTGTCATGTTCTATGGCAGACTCTATGAGGTTATCTATTGTAAGTCCCCGCCAGCCAGGCTGTGAGGTCTGAACCCGAGTTTTTAAGTTCTCTTTTAACCCATCCATTAATATCGTGACTATCATTCCCCTGTGGTGAATGCTATCTTTAATCTCTTCTATCCCAGTGTACTGGGTGATAGCCTGCAGAGCCCGGTCGCAATATTCTTCTGCAAATTCACTCTCTTTTTGTTTGATTGTGAAGATTTTGTTCCAGTTAACTACTACTGGAAAATATACACCCAATTGAGTCACAATGCGGGAAATGTTACCTTGGTTTACTTGGTCTGTTAAGGGAACGTCGCCATCCAATACACAGTCCGTGATAAATTTTGTCACGTCGGTATTGTGTGGCAGGCAGGCCCTTAACACCACACGCCAATCTTTATTAGTGGGCTCATGAGAACTACCCAAATTTCTCAAAAATCTTTGACATTTGGCTAGTTCCTTTTTGGGATTGGGGATATCATTTATGATGGAATTCAGTTCTGCTCTTGTCCATGGACAATGCATTACTACTTCCCTCGTGGGCACTACACCGTTTGCATCCGCATTTCCATTTGGAACAGTTATTGTCCGAATGGGATGCAGACCGGCAGCATTGCTACCTCTGACCTGGTTACCCGGCTGGGGGTTTAATCTGCTACTGCTACGTATGGTATTAACAACTTCCTCAATGGGTGCCGAGTGTATTAACACTTCCCTTGCTGTTACCGATGGAGATGGCGGCACCACCCGTGATTGTGGTGATGCAGCATCTATCATTTGTACAGCATGGGAAATGCCAGACATTACAATAGGCTCATCTTCTACATCATAAACATTTTCTTTATGGTTACTTAAGAGGGGGTACAAATTACTTGTTACATTTTTATTGGTATTTTTGGTAACTGTACTTGCACCTCCATCCACATAAGGTGGGGGAGGTGAGCGTGAACTGCTGGCAATACTCTCTACGACGCTACTTTGCCGCACGTGCGCGCCAATTTGCAGCTCGCCCGTATTGCATCTCAGCGTCGTGGATGTATTTTCTGGCAATGCGTTAGCAACGCTAGTTTGCGTAGTTTGCACATTTTTAAGCCAAGCATCCCCTTCATGCTGCCATATTTTTAAACATTCAAAATACTTAATATTTTTCTCTCTGGATCGCACCATACTGATGTGATCCTGGACATTATCTAACACATTTTTGTCAAAACTACCTATTCTGGGAAACGGTCTAACACTCTTTCTCGTCATATTAAACCATATATCACAATACCTTATTGCATAAGTACCGTACTTAGTATGCATAATACGACGGGCTGATCCAATCGGAGCCTCCATTAGCAGCACATCATTGCTTAACATTTCTACTGTTTGCGTGGCTCCCATTCTGAGACAACTCCTACGCTTTTCAATAAAAATTTAAACTGGTGAAAGACAATCAAGATACTTTCACTTACCTGTGAACGATTTAAGTCGGCGGCGCCCACACACCTGGATAAGATTTCGTAAGGCCACTTCCACACCTAGATAAGTTTTGAAACAGGCAACTTCCAGACCCGGATAAGCTTTAGTAAGTAACTTCCAGACCTATGAGAGTTTATATGTCGTCCACTCTCACGCACCTCTATACAATAAAGACAACATGTACACCTGCTACTGTGTTTAGAACGGTAAAGCTGCTTACCGAGCGACTAGGCTAACCCTTGCACCTAGCCCTTAAGGATCATACGGTACCCTTAACTTTAGGGAATAAATTACCCCTACCAACAATACACACACTGTTACACACTTTTTCTCTGCGCAGAAAATAAACGTTTAACCCAGATATTGGTAGATAGAAAAAAAATGTAAACCTCAATGGCTTTGTTCAAACACGTGGCAGCAGAACCGGAAGTGCGTATACGCTATTGTGCGATCGTCCGCATACACAATTATGCGACTACCACACAAGCGTATAATTACTTTTTTTTAACTGCGTACGCAAAAATGCGTTTTAGCTGCTTACGCAAATACTGCAGCACCCCTCTAAACACAAGGTTCTATCAACAGAGGAAAAAACAAACTTTTTTCCTCTCTTGTCCCTGGATTCTTAATCAGCGCTTCCTCTACACAATAACCGGCAGTACGCTCTCAGCAACACTGTGGTAATGAAAGACTGATGCGTCTCTCAAAAGGCGCCTCCACCCTTTTGCTGAGAGAGGACTGACCGAGTGTTATCGTGTATCAGATAGTGTGATAAACCTACGAGCCCCCAACTGTTGAATCGTCAGTATTAACCTTTAATATATTCCTGCCTATAAACCTCTAAGATTCACCTGCCTATAACCTCTAAACAGAACGCTAATTGCGTACGCAGTATAACCGCAAATAAAGACAGGAGTGGAATCTGTGTTTCCAACGCACAAGTATTATTCAGGTAAAAGTACAGTCAGTTACACGCAATCTATACATACACAAGTTAGGCGTAAAAGGAAATAATACAGACCCAAGTACAGTTATACATACGCTGCGCCTCTGGACCCAGAGATAGACCTCAGACTTGATATCCTCAGTTCACCCAAAATTCAGCATGAACTGGCAAACCAGTGTTCGGACACATGTATTTATTCCCCCCCAGACTGAAACAGGACAAAGGGAGAACTTCCTGCTGATCTCATTGGTTCCCAGAGGAGAAGCGTATGTAACGACACATTTAACAGGTTGTTTCAAATAGACTTTCCCTGCCTCTAACAGCCGGAGTCTTTCTGGTAACGCCTCCTGTAACATTCCATCAGCTAAACATTTTGTTGCTTGTAAGTTCTGCGATCCGTAACTTGAGTTTGCATGATGCGATCTCTCCACCGATAACACCGGGATGCTGTAAAAAGCGTACGCATCAGAACGAGACCAAACACACCTTGCTTATCATGTATAATACCTTAGATATCAAAAACCTTTATTTCTTAGCATTTAAACTAACTTAACCAACTTGAATCATACAATTTGATGCTAATGGAACCTTGTGTGCGAATATGTAGTGTGTGAGTATTCGGGGTTTGATATAAGGACGCTAGATAATTTGGGGCAGATGCGTGCGCATGGAGCTACTTTTTCAGCGGTTTCATACTAAGTCTCATGTATTCGCTAATTGCGATTATTTAATAGCGCCCTTGTGGGAATAATTGTGCGTATGAAAAATGGTGAAAGAAGCGACCGCATAGTGCTAATAAAAATATCGCCACATGTACTATATTGTGAGTTCACCTAAAATGGCGCTTAGGCGGCCATTCACAAAATGGCGTCTTGCGATCGCATTTCTAAAATGGAGTCTTGCGGCCATTCGCAAGATGGCGTCGCTGCGATTAAATTTTAAACTGAACTTGTCTCACTCAATTATTCAGCTTCGATATTATTAACCAAGAGTAGTATTATTCTGATAGAAAGGCTGTAGAAATCACATGTTGGTCTAACAAAGGAAACCTCAACCTTAATATTCTACCACATTTTATAATGACTCTGGCCGGCCAGATAAAACGTGATGTAGCCGCTGCTGGTGCTTCATTCATTGATAAAGTCAACTGACGAGAAATGTAAATTCCAAAATAAAAAAAGTATGCACTGCACTTAAGAGAGCAGAAAATGTGCATAAATCTAAAGATTTTATTTTTTGCCTATCAGCAGAAAGCTATAAAGCACAGTTTTTCCATAGAATCCTTCTTATCATCCTGTACTGTATGTACATATGGGGTATATTTACTAAAATTAGAGTTTTTAGAAGTGGAGATATTGCCCATAGAAACCAATCAGATTTTAGCTATTACCGTCTATATACATTTCTACATCAGGGTCTATAGGGTATCCACAGGATACCTTGGGGTATAGGTGATGTCGTCAGGCATCTGGGCACCACAGAGTTAAGCTTTCAGCCTCCCAGGATGCACTGGGTCCCCCTCCTATACCCCGCCCCCGAGCCAAGGCAAAACAGTTTTTCATTCGTGCCGGCTCGGAGTCGGAGCACCTGTTCTAGAGGGGGGCTGTTATGGCCCATGAAGCTTTTTAACTGGCTACACATCTGAGTGTACAGCATGGACAGTCAGCACTGACGTCCATGCTGTCACTCCTACACACCGCTGGTACCAGAACGCCGGTAATGATCCGGGGATGCTGGTAGGTATCGGGGTCACAGCTAGCGGTGACCCCCGATGTCTGGACTGTGGCCAGATCAAAGGGGGACAGGTAAGCATCGGGGGGCCGCGGAGGTCCCCGCCGGAAAACACAGTCCTAAGTCCCCAGGCAGGGGGCTCCCTGGGGACTGGCTGCAACGTAGAGCGAGGTACTAACCTGCGCTTCCACTACCCCCCTGGGACAGCGGGCCGCGGTGGTGCGGATACGTTCCAGCGTCCTGGGGGTTAATTGCAGGCCAGGAGAACGCGCCTTCCCTGCACAGCAGCCGGCGCCTCTGCCGCTGCACACGGTCTCTCCACAGTGGTCTCTGCCTGTGTGTAGCCGCTCCTCCCCCGGGCCCATCTTCCTAGACTTGGCAAATGCTGCTGGAAGTGGATACAATGGTGGCATCGCGGTCCGGATCCTCCTGCATACCTCTCCTTCGGTAGTAAGGTCAGTGTATGCAGTGCTGTTTCCTACCAGACTCTGGGTCTGCGTAGTTGAGCTCAGTGCTGATAGTGCAGGGTTTACTTCTGCATTGTATGTGACTATCTGCTAGTGCTGCTGCCTGTACTTTCACTTTCACTGTCAACCATTTTTTCTATTCTTCTCTGCTAAAGCCTTTGCGGTGCGGTGTTGCAGGGTGTTTATTGCCTCACTATACAAGAATTTGTCTGTGAGGTGTGTCACATACAGCTCTGTTACACTTATCATGTCTGAAAGTGAACGGGATTATCCTCCTCTGCTAAAATGTACCAAATGTAATGTACCATTTGCGGAGGGTGATGGAACCGCTGACGGGTTATGTAGGGCATGTTATCTGTTATCATGCCCGGTTTCTGTCACTGCGCCTGTGCAGGAACCACCCTGGGCTTGTTTTACTCAGGCACTTACAACCCTTGTGGGCCAGCTATCGACGCCCCCTGCGTTCCCCCAGGTGGGGTTTTCACAATAGTCCATGGTGTCGTCGTCCATGCAGGGGTTCCCCAGACACTTGATGGTACCCCAGGGTCTCCCACTTTCACCTCCCCAGGTCTCACAAGAGCCTGCGTGGGTTAATTCCCTGTCCACTACAGTGCAACACCTGTCGGACGTTTTACAGGGAGAGTCATCTTTGCGGCCGCATAAGCAGCTTTTGGTGTCGCAGACAGCTAAGTTTGATGAAGATGATGTGTCGTCTGATGACGGGGACATTTTTTACCTTTCTGACCAGGAGCCCCTCCGTACTAAGGAGACGGAGGCTAAGTCTAAAGTCTATATACCTGGCCTTATACATGCTGTCTGTACGGCCTTGCTTATTGAGGATGACGATCCCCCCGTGACCAAATCCAAATACGCCTTCTTTAAGAATGTTAAGGGCGATGCCACTGTTTTTCTTCTTTCTGGTCAGCTAGTAGATCATTTAGAGGAGCCGTGGAATAATCCGGGAAAACGGTACCAGCCTCAAAAACGTTTGGCTTTTGCATATCCATTTGCAGATAATTATTTCTCTAAGTGGGAATCTCCTCCGCAAGTGGATTCTCATGTGACACGCCTAGTGAGAAGTGCTACTTTGCACATGCCCTCTATATCCTCCTTAAAAGATGCTACGGATCGCAAGGTTTAAATATGTCTTAAGTCCATTTATTCCCTTGCTGGAGGGGCGGCCAGACTGGCTATGGCTGTGTGTTGGGTGGCCAGAGCCATGGAACGTTGGGCTGATAGTTTAGAGGCGTCTCTAGACTCTGACTCTTCTGCGGAGCAAACAGAGTTAGTTGGCAATCTCAGAGACTCGGCCACTTACATTAATGAGGCAGCTTTGGATATTGGCCTCCTCACCTCCAGAATCTCCTCTTCAGTGGTAGCCGCTCATCGCACCTTGTGGTTGCACTCTTGGAAAGCGGACGCAGATTCCAAGAAGGGCTTAAAATGCTTGCCTTTTAATGGACAGGTCCTATTTGGCCCTGATTCAGACAAGATTGTGGCCACGCTGGCAGCGGCCAAGTCTGCGTGTCTCCCATCGGCTACAGTTCCATCAGGAGCAGGTACTTCATCCTTTCGGCCCTACAGGACCCAGGGTAGGTCCAAAGCACAGTCTTTTCCAAGACAGGCCGGCCGAAAAAAGCCCACCAAGCCAAAGAAACAACCTTGCAGTGCTAGAAGCCATGCCCCTAAGTCGGACGACAAGCCTTCCGCCTGACGGCCCGGGCCTCCCTTTGGGGGATCCCAGAGTGGGAGGCCGCCTGCTTCGGTTCACCCAGCATTCGTGTCTGACTACCATGGACACTTGGGTACACGAGGTGGTCTCTCGGGGGTATGCCCTCTCCTTCCGGAGCAGGCCCCCCAGCAGGTTTTTGCCACAGGCCTTCCGTCAGATCAGAATGAAGCCCTGGAACTACAGAAAGTGTTGCACTCTATGCTCCAGGCTGGAGTTATAGTGCCTGTTCTGTTCTCCCAGAGGGGCATGGGTTTCTATTCCAATCTCTTTTTGGTACAGAAACCCAATGGGTTTTACCATCCAATCCTCAACCTCAAATCCCTCAACAAGTCCTTGAGGGTGCCTCGGTTCCGGATGGAGACCCTCCGTTCCATTATACTAGCGATGGAGCCTGGGGATTTCATGGTGTCAATGGACATCCAGGACGCATACCTGCATGTCCCCATTGTCATAGCGCATCAGGAATTACTCAGGTTTGCGGTGCTCAACAAAAAATTTCAATTTGCTGCCCTTTTAATCTGGCAACAGCACCTCGTTTCTTCTCCAAAGTCATGGCGGTCATGGCAGCTCACCTGTGGATGCAGAGAGTCTATGTTGCCTTATATGGACGATCTTCTGTTGTTAGCAGGGTCTCCAGAGTCCTCCAGCTTCATCTGCAAATGACGGTCTCAGTATTGCAGGATCACGGCTGGTTATTAAACTGGAAGAAATCCACCCTGGTTCCCTCGCAAAGGATTCTCCACCTTGGAGCCTTGTTGGACTCTCAACTACAGAGGATCTTTGCGACAGAGGACAAGATCTCTGCATTACAGACAAAGATATGCAGTTGTCTTCAGAGCCGCCGAGTGTCCATTCACTCGGCGATGAGCATGGTGTCACTTTTCGACATGGTGGAATATGCCCAGTTTCACTCCAGACCTCTGCAACAGTTGATCCTCTCCAGTTGGAATGGGTTGCCTCAGCGGATAAAGATGCAGACCATGGTGCTTTCTTTAGAAGTTCGCCTGTCTCTGGCCTGGTGGTTGCAAACGACTCACCTCAACAGGGGACGTCCCTTTTGGGTGGCGAACTAGGTCCTTTTGACGATGGACGCCAGTCTCAGAGGGTGGGGAGCAGTCACTAGTCCAGACTTGTTCCAGGGCAGGTCGACCCCGGCAGAAGCGGCGCTTCCAATAAACATCTTGGAACTTCGCGCGGTATTCAATGTCCTCCAGTAAGCAAGACAGATTCTCCAAGCAAAATCCATGCAGGTCCAATCGGACAATGCCACCATGGTGGCTTACATAAACCACCAAGGAGGAACCCGAAGTCGGGCAGTGCTGGTGAAAGTGTCCCGCATCCTGACTTGGGCGGAGGGCAATCTCCCGGTCACTTCAGCGGTATTCATCCCAGGAGTCCTCAACTGGGAAGCGGACTTTCTCAGCCGGCAGGACCTACATACAGGAGAATGGTCTCTTCACCGGGAGGTGTTTCAACTCCTGGTGGACAAGGAGTTCCAGAAATAGACCTCATGGCTTACCAACACAACAACAAACTGCCTGTGAACGGGTCAAGAACAAGAGACAAGGAGGCATTTCTGGTACACACTCTGTCGGTCCGGTGGACCTTCCAGTTTGCGTATCTCTTCTCTCCGTTCTCCCCCTTCTTCCTCGGGCAATCCGAAAATTCAAACAAGAAGGCGGCACGCTCCTGTAGATAGCTCCGGAGTGGCCCAGACGTCACTGGTTCTTGGACCTTCGGGCTCTCTCCGTAGACGCTCCTCTGAGGTTGCCTCTATGTCTGGACTTGTTGTTACAGGGTCCTTGTCTTTACCCGGACCTAAGTCGTCTGTCTTTGACGGCGTGGCTGTTGAGACAGCCCTCTTAAGGTCCAGAGGTTTTTCCAGCTCTGTAGTTAACACCATGCTAAGAGCTCGGAAGCCTGCATCAGCAAGAATTTACAATCCGGTATGGCATACTTTCTTTGAGTGGTGTCGCCCTAGAGGCTGTGATCCTCAGGTGTTCCGGATATCCAGAGTGTTGGCTTTCCTACAGGTGGGCTTAGATCACGGTCTTCACCTTGCTTCTCTGAAGTTGCAGGTTTCTGCCCTGTCAGTATGGTTTCAGCGTAGTACTGCTACTCTTCCTGATGTCTGCACATTTATGCAGGGTGTGCTTCGTATTCAGCCTCCCTTTGTTCCACCAGTGGTTCCTTGGGATCTAGCTGTGGTCCTGAGGGCTCTCCAAGGAACGCCGTTTGAACCACCAGGCTCAGTGTATTTTAAATGGCTTACTGCTAAGACGTTATTCCTTCTGGCCATTGCTTCGGCCAGGCAGGTCTCAGAATTGGGGGCTCTTTCATGTCGGCCTCCCTTTCTTATTTTTCATAGGGACAGGGCGGTGCTTCACACCCGCCCTAGTTTTCTCCCGAAGGTGGTATCTAGTTTCCACATCAACGAGGAAATCATAGTGCCGGCCTTTAATTCACCAGACCTATCGGTTGGTGAGGCCACCTTAGATGTGGTGCGGGCTCTAAAGATTTATGTTGACCGCACCAATTCTTTTAGGAAGTCGGACTCCTTGTTTGTCCTCTATGGCTTCCATAAGAAGGGTCGGCCTGCCACTAAGCAAACTGTGGCAGGATGGATTTGCATGGCAATTTCGGAACCTTATATGCATGAAGGCCTTCCGGTTCCATCCTCTGTTAGGGCTCATTCCACTCGGTCTGTGGGTCCTTCGTGGGCAGCTCTACGTGGCGCTTCAGCAATTCAGCTTTGCAAGGCAGCCACGTGGTCATCTGTCTATACTTTCGTAAGGTATTTTGCACCTCTCAGGATGCCTCCTTCAGGCAGCGGATTCTCCTTACAGCACAGGAGCATCCCCACCGTTAAAGGATACTGCTTTGGGACATCCCCAAGGTATCCTGTGGATACCCTATGGACCCTGATGTAGAAAATATGAGACATGGTAAGAACTTACCCTTGTTATCTCTATTTCTATGAAGTCCATAGGGTTCCACAGGACGCACCTGTACTGCAGGTGGGCTTTTATCTGGTCACCGGTTTTTCCGTCTCCTTCTGGTGAGAATGTGATTCTTGTGTGTTCCAGATCTTTCTTCTATCTCTTTCCTCTCCTCCTCCGGCCTGGGGCTTGTTACTTAAAACTGATTTGCCTTGGCTCGGGGGCTGGGTGAGGGAGGGGCACCCAGTGCATCCTGGGAGGCTGAAAGCTTAACTCTATGGTGCCTGGATGACTGACGACATCACCTATACCCCAAAGTAACCTGTGGAACCCTATGGACTTCGTAGAAATAGAGATAACAAGGGTAACTTATATCTCATATTATATGTATATGTATATATATATATATATATATATATATATATATATAGTGACAGGAATCACGTAGACAGGCAAGTACAGGATTCACAGGACAGGTTAGTTCTTTACAGCCAAACAAGGTTCACAGAGTCATTACATACAGCAACACAATTTCTTTAGTAGACTCTCAGGTCCACCCCCTGTAACCACCCCCTGGCCTATTACCTGGGCAGCTTGTCCACCATCAGGAGCCCTGTCTCTTGTGTCTGAAGCCCTTTTAACACAAACTGACAGGTGCCTGCAATCAGCTTCTTCTCAACACTGGACAAAATAAACACCTGGCCTGGATTCTCTCCAGTCACAATTCTGTAGTTCTACAACCAAACCAGATTTGTGCTGTTTCTGTCACAATATAAATATATATATATATATACTGTGTATATATATATATCAGTGGCGTAACTAGGGCAGGGCGAGCGGGGTGCGTGGCCTGGACGCCGTTGGACCGGCGGCGCGTGGGGGTGCCGCCGGCCACGGTACCGGCCCGCCCGCCCTAGTTAGCCAGTGTAGCGCTGACCGCAATGAGTGCGGTCAGCGCTACACATTTACACAGGACCGGCGCTAGGCTTCCAGCGCCGGTCCTGTGCTTCATACCTGAGTCCGTTCTCTCCCCCTGAGCGCTTGCCCAATAGCGCTAGGAGGCGGGCTCAGGCTGTGTATAACACATGCATCGACGCCAGCGCTGGTGGCGATGCGTGTGTTAAACAGCAGCCAATGAGAGTCAGATAGACTCTCATTGACTGCTGCAGCACCCAGTGCAAGAGCCGGACTTCCGTCCGGCTCCTGCAGTGGGTAATGGGACTGACGTCATGACGTCTGTCCCATAATGCTGAGCGCTCCAGCCCGGGCGGGAGCGGCGTCGCGAGCAGGACCAGGAACAGGAGCAGAGATTCAGGTAAGTATATTTTTATATATATATATATTATTTTTTTTTAACCTATCTGCACAACGGGGGAGGGTGGTGGCTACTACTGGGGGGACCTCTACTGGGGGAGGGGTGGCTACTACTGGGGGCGCCATTGGGAGGACCTCTACTGGGGGGGGGCTACTGTATTGGGGACTACTACTTGGGGGGGAACTACCACTGGGGGCATTATAAAAGGGGCCTACTACTAGAGGCACTGCACTCGGGGGACCACTACTGGGGGCAATAATAGGAAGGGCCACTACAGGGGGCACTGGATAGGGGGGATCACTACAGGGTGCCTGCATAAGGGGACCACTACTGGGAAAACTGCATGGGGGGGGACTACTGCTGGGTGCACTATATAAAGGGCACTGCATAGGGGGGGGACTACTACTGGGGGCACCATATAAATGGCACTGCATAAGGGGATACCGCTACTGGGCGCACTGCATTGTGGGGACTGCTACAGGGGGCACTGCATAAGGGGGAACACTGCGTGGGGCACTGCATTTGGGGGGGCCACTACTGGGGGTACTGAGTAAGGGGAACTAATTGGGGGCTGTATAAGGGGGACCACTACTGGGGATACTGTATAAGAGGCACTACTATGGGCCTGCATAAGAGGGACCACAACTGCATACTGGGGGTACTGTATAAGGGGTACTACTGGGGTTAAGGTGCATATAGATAGGAATGTTCAGCGTGAAATTAAAGGGGTGTGTCATGTTGACACGCCACATTTTTAAGTGACCACACCCATTTTTTAATGCGCGCGCCTTCGCCGCGCACACATCTCAGGATGTTTTCTCCCTTTTCAAATTTGCCCTGTGCTCCAAATACCCTAATTACGCCACTGATATATATATATATATATATATATATATATACTGTGTATATATAAATATATGTATATATATATATATATATATACCAGCTTATACACCCTCACCTGTGTACTAACACATTCCACTCTCTCACCTCTGTAGTAGCACCTTTCCCTCCTTCACCCATGTTGTAACACATCCAACATTCCCCTCCCTCACCTCTGTAGAAATTCAATCCCTCACACCTGTAGTAACACATTACCCTCCCTCACATCTGTAGTGAATTTCTCCACACCTTCCCTCAGGAGTAACACATACCCCTCCCTCACCTCTGTAGTGTACACATTATCCCCGCTCACCCCTGTAGTAACACATTTCCCTCCCTCATGTCTGTAATAACACATTACCCCCACTCACCCATTCTTCATGCACCCTGTAGTAATACATATGACATTTCCCTCCATCACCTGTGTAGTAACACTTATTAACACATTCCCTTCCCTCTCTATTTAAATAGGGGAGCCACACCAACTGCCAGTGATGTTTGGCAGCATTTGGGATGACAGTTGGTGTTTGAATTTGAATGTGAACTGTGCTACAGCCATGATGAGCCAGTCAGTCAGGACATTGCACAGGGGGAGGAAATATTTAAGCCCTTTTCACTCTGTTGAAAAGTCGAAAAATCCCTTCTTAGTGGGCACCTACGTCATGGAAGGTATATACTTCCCGATTTTCATGTTTCTAGGTCCAGGGGTTTGAGTCATTCAGTGAGTCAGGACATTTGATTTTATATATATAGATATATTCAAAAAAGCTTGCATTCATGTATAGCTTGCACTCATGACATATCCTCCAAGATATGTCCGCAAATGCATCTGTGCAGGATATCCATATAACTAATTACCCAGAGGGCACTCACCAATTTTGCACATAAAAGAAACTTAATACAAATCCACATTCTCCCAAACATGGTTTAAGCTTGGTCACATAATGCTCCAATATTACAGAAGGTCGATGTTTTGGTACAACTCATGTACCTTTTTCAAGACAAATGCATCAGGTCAGTACCTTTATTCTTGACTTCTGATTACTATATAAAAGTGCACCTTCAGTGGCAAACGCAGGATTTCTAGACGGGGGTTTCCAAATGCTTGATTTTAGAGTGAGTGTGGCCAGTCCACGAAGAGGGCATAACTAGCACTTATCGAGCTTTAATATGCGTCATACAAAGTGTATTGTGTGTCATAATTCCAAGCATATACAGTACCAACGATCACAATAAGCCATTAAATGCGGCAGTATCCTGCCTAAGCTGAATGTTTTTATTTTAGATGTGGGCACCATTCGAGAGTATTAAAGCAACCCCGGGAGTCTGGGAGCTACCTAGCACTGCCCTGGACACATATGTACATATTGGGCTCTATAGCAACACATCGCTAACAGTGCATGTTTTCCAGATCTCCTAGTTGATGCACAGGTTATTTATTACTAGCTGATACATGTTAAAAGATCCACAGGTAGTGCTAATTATTTAATTTGTGATAGTGAGAATAACATGCAGCACTTGTCAAATTCTGTTACATTATTATTTATATTGTAGTCATAGTGTGGTCTGGGAAGGGGGGTTTCTAGGCAGATGGAACCCCCCCTGCATTTGCCTATGACCTTCACTGCTTTGTGATTCTTGCTTGTATAGACATCCACCTAGTAGTCGTTCATTCACGTGACATGTTTCCCTGTGAATTCCTGTTCATCAGCGATTCAGCCAATGTTGTGAACATATATATTTAATATTAATCTGTTTGCCTGTACCCTTTCTGTGATGTGAAAATCCTCCAATTCTAAAGGTGCGTACACACTAGATGATTTTTTGAACAAATTGTCCGATTCCGATGCATTGGATTGCCAAATCCGCAAAATAATCTAGTGTGTAACCACTAAGTCATGCGGCGCATGCTCCCATGGGGTCGTCCTACGCATTGTCAGGTCAGCCCTACATGCAGGCCAACCTGACGATGCGGCTGATGATCCCATGCAGCGGAATGCGGCAGGTGCCGATATACCAGGTGGTCGGGCACTGGATCATCTACTGTTTACCGGCCGCCCAATATGTCGGCCCATTGGCGGGAGGTCGCCTGTCGCATTGCTAGGCACACACGACGTTTAGTGTGCACTCAGTTTAACTCTTCTACTGAATTAAAACCACAACACATACGTTCACAAAAACATAAGCGTTTGTCTCCATCCCCAGCTGCTAGCGCATCAGTGAGTATCCTCCACCCTGTGGCAAAACTATCTGGCCAGTCTTCATCTTTTTTTTTTTTTTTTTTCAAAATGTTTTTATTGAATTTTCATTGTATAGATACAATTAATTGTATAAACATAAAAAATAGTGATAACAAAATGAGGGCTAGCAATAGCCTCTTTGCTAACATCATATAACAAAGCAATAATTGAGAATATGGGCTTGATTCCATAGGCAAACGCAGGGGGGGTTTCCGTCTACCTTTGTATGATGCATATTAAAGCTGGTTAAGTGCTAATTCTACCCTCTTCATGGACTGGCCACACTCACTCTAAAATCAAGCATTTGGAAACCCCCCTCTAGAAATCCTGCGTTTGCCACTGGATTCATTACGGATCGTAAATGCGATCACAGCTGCGATTACGCACACAGACCCACTACGAAAATATGCTAATGATTGCTATCGCAATGCCATCACAGCCCAACATAAGGACGCTCACTTCACCTTACACACATCCGTAATACTTAGCAAGTCTGCAAAACCATCGGTAACACTGAGTACCATCGGAGCCTCACACACACTTGCACAAGGTCTGACCTTACTCGGCAATTGCTAACCTCAAGCAAGCCGAGTATGGCATCGCAGTGTCTAATTTATGCACACCCCTGTAACGGCGTTCACATGCACTGACACGCCTGCGTTTCGCCAACCACCTCCCGTCACCACACCCAAATGCTCACTTCTGCAATGGGTCTGCGCAGTCACTGCGATAGCAGTCCGATCACAGTGAGACCCTCGCACACTGCGATGCATACGCAACATCCGCCGGCTGTGTGCGTTATCGCAGTTGCGATCAGTAATGAATCAGGCCCTATATCCCCACATAAAAAAGTTATACAAACCATGTAACACATATAAGTACACTAAATTACTGATGAGAAGGAGGGAAAGAAGAAAAGAAAAACAAAGGAAAAAAAAGGAAGAGAAATCGCCAGTAGCCCAATACCATGTATAACATATAAATTGGATAGGAGGATCAGATAGAAACACTCTAGTTTCATACTTTAATGTGGACCAAAAACAATTATGAATTTGTTGTTTGATTGCATTCATTCTTTATGTAAGGATGTCTCTACCCAGTCCATCTTAAACACCTGCAAAAGCTTTTCTTTAAACATTTGCATAGTTGGAGGGGAAGAATGTATCCATTGCTCTAATATACACTCACTTGCCACAGCCGAGAAAATCAAAAAAAGTCTGCGACAACCTAGTGAAATTGTAGAGGTGATTGTGAGAATAACAAAGATGGCCCGTTCTGGGGTCAATGGTAAACAATTCACCAGTTCTGAAAAAGCAAATTGCTTAACTTGAAACCAAAATGCTTTAAAGAAATACAATCCCAAAAACAATGATCAACCTTCACCTTCTAATGAGATGGATCCTCCACCTCCACCAATTACTTTATCTGATGTTGTGCGGATTATTAAAGAAACCATGGAGCCTCTTATGCAAGCACTTACAGATAATTTTAATGCTTCTATTTAGGATCTTAAAGTCCAATTAAACATACTTCTAAGCAGGTGGCTACAAATGAACAATGTATAGGAGGACATTTAGAAGATATCTCGGAGCTCAAAGACGTAGTTTCCCAATTGCAAAAATCTAATCACCAACTCTAAAACCAAATAAATGACCTGGAAACTATGTCACAACAAAACCATCTTCACCTGATCGGCCTCCCAGAATCGTTCAAGGGGTCTGTTCTGCTTTCTAAATTTCATGCGGATGTAGCTGGCTATTCTCTGCATCATTTTGTTTAATAGCATTTACTATTGAGCCTCTTCGTTTAATATTCGTTTTTCAAGCCTCGTATTGTTTGTACTTATTATTTTTCTTACTGGTATTTTATATTGTCGTTATCCACTATTGATGTCCTTGTTCAGTTTTTTCTACACACAAGTTTCTTTTTACATTCTGTTTTTCTCTTCGCGTTTATATAACCACGAGTGGGTCTCATGCCTTTCTACCCCTCTTGCCTTTCGAGCGCAATTTGTCATTTAATTGGTGAACTTTTTATTTGTTTTTTGCCTCCTCTACTATAGCATTGTATTGTTAACTCACAATATGCTAGTACATGCTATTCCTAGTTTTATTACTATCCTTAAAGTATACTCCCGGAATGTTAAAGGTGTCAACTCCCACATTAATATGAAACGTACTGTATCTTAATATTTCTTAACAAGGCTCATGCAGATATCTCCCTCTTACAAGAACCCCACCTAACCAAAACTAAACATGCTAAACTTAATATATTTAGACATAAGGTTTTGGCCTCTGCCACCTATTCCTCCAAATCAAGTGGTGTGGTCTTTTTGGCATGTAAATACTTGCAGGTTGCTGTGCACCATCCCACAGTTGATCCAGCTGGTAGATTTGTAATCTTGGATGCCACCATTGCAGGTTGCTGATATATTTTTGCAAATGTTTACGGTCCTAATTGGCTTTTTTAATCTCATAAACAGCTGGTTTCTTCCATCCTTCTAGGTGGTGACGTTAACATGGTGGCATCCAATATTTTAGATAGACAGTCCACAGCTCCACGCTCAGTACGCACTCACAAGGTGGGTATACAACACATATTTGAACAGCTAAAACTAACTGATGCATGAAGATTGCACCACTCTACCTATAGGGAATTCACCTTTCCCCCCCCCATTCTGCTATTGGATCCCTCTTGGGGAATTTTCCCGACTAGAAGTTAAATTGCCTTCTATTAGGCAACACGATCTATAGATGGCGTTGACTATCGGGGTCCAAGCTCCGGAAAAATTGCATTTTTGTGGGGTGACCGCATTTTTAGCTTTGATGCATCCTGCCTTCTGTCTCTACACTTCCAGCAAATGTCCATTAACATCTTTGAATCAACCACAGGGTAACTACTGTGCCAACTCGGCTGATCCTGTTTTTAGTTCCGTATCTCTCTATTCATGTCCTTCTGTCTATGTTTCTTTGTGTTGGAGCAAAGCTACACGCAACTAGTATGCCCTTTCCCTCCCCTATCTTTCCCCCTCCCCTACCTATTGTTCCTACAATTTTATTTATCCCCTTGTCAGGTTCCGGCCTAGGATCGGGCGTTACTCATCCTAGCACCGGCTTCCCCTGATCCCTCGGGTGGTCAGACATCATGTGCGTCGGCAAGTGACGCGCTGAGCATTATACCTAGAAGCCATATGGACATCCATGAGCTGCACTGTGTCTTGGTTAGTGCAGTTGCCGTCATGGGTGCAACCATGACAGTCCTCATCACCTGACTACCCTTTAACCAATGTTAGCATGGTGGTGGTCAGCTGACGCTGTCCACCAATGATCTGCTAGCTCAGGGTATAAAGCCAGCCTCCGGACAGAAGGAAGTTGTCTGTGCAACGTTGTCGCTACCTTATATATAATTGCCGTCACCTCATTCCAGGTTCCCATATCGTGATACCCTTGAGTCTCCAAGTGCCATCTCCTTGTGCAATAGTGCATCCGAACATCTTGCCTGTGTGCCTTACAAGTGCCATCTCCTTCTGCAACAGTGCTTCCAAACATCTTGCCTGTGTGCCTTACAAGTGCCATCTCCTTGTGCAACAGTGCATCCAAACAACTTGCCTGTGTTCCATACAAGTACCATCTTCATGCAGCAGTGCATCAAAACACCTTGCATGTGTGCAGTTACAAGTGCCATCTCTTGGTGCAGCAGTGTGTCAAAGCACTTGCCTGCGTGCAGCTACAAGTGCCACTACTTTGTGCAACAGTGCGTCAAAAACCCTTTACCTGTGTAGAATTACTATATCAACTTGTGCAGCTGTACTTCTTCCTGAAGTATATATTTTGGGCCATGGTTGTATTGTCTCTATTCCTGTGGGTATTGTATACCTGACCAAAGGGCAGCGACCTGCCTGCTTGGTGCAGCTTAAACCCATATCCCGCTTGGAGGGGTCACTGGTGAACACCTCCCAGCAGATTAGACTCCACGCCTTCAGTAAGGTCTCGCCAACATCCGATATTCGTGGATGAGGATATCGTATATACAGGCCCCATGCCTCCGATTTCTCCCTCAACCTGGGACACCAGCTTTCACCCCCTCAGTAGGGGATTTCCCTAAGTCAAACGTGACACCCTTCTCATATTAATATACATTTGATACCTACATTATTTGTGTATACACTGCTATTTTGCTGCTTCAATTTGATATCACTATGTTACCCTGCATATGACTTTGTGTTATTATTTTCTACTTTACTTTTGTCATGCTGTATATATATATATATATATATATATATATATATATATATAGCTTTGTACTGTTTGAAATGTCCTAATAAAATGGATACAAAAAAAAATAAAAGAAAAAAATGGAACAGTGCAGGCTGGGGTCTGGGCTGTAATGGGGTTATTGTGAGAGGTTCATTAGAGATTTGGGTAGAAAATGAGGTGAGCTGATGAAAGAGAGAATGGTGTATGGGGAGTAATAGGGGTTTGATGGAGGATATGATGAATTGGTAAATACACAGAGTGATGGTATCTAATGAAATACACAGGCAGGACTGCCATCAGTAATTGTGAGGCCCGGGACTGACAAAAAAAGGCAGTCCCCCTAGCCCCCCTTCCCCTGCTATCTTAATCATACACAATAAAAAAAATGTACAGATATTTTGTCCAAAAATTATTACACCAGACCAGTGCTCAGACTACCCTCCCCAGCTTTTTCCATTATCTCTCCCCCTGATTAAATATATGACTACACCAGACCAGTGCTCAGACTGCCCTCCCCAGCTTTTTCCATTATCTCTCCCCCCTGATTAAATATAAGACTACACCAGACCAGTGCTCAGACTGCCCTCACCAGCTTTTTCCCAATCCCCACCCCCTTGTTTTACATATGACTATACCAGACCAGTGCTCAGACTGCCCTCCCCAGCTTTTTCCCAATCCCCGCCCCCTGGTTTTACATGTGACTGTACCAGACCAGTGCCTTCCCCAGCTTTTTCACAATCCCCCCGCCCCCCCTGGTTTTTCATATGACTGTATCAGACCTGTGCCCTCTCTAGCTTTTTCCAAATTCTCTCCCCCCATTAAATATGACTACACCAGACCAGACCGCCCTTCCTAGCTTTTTTCCACTTACTGTACTTATCTTATTTCCTTAATGGCTCCGAGTCCCTTCTTCTCCTCCGGCAGACCTGTTCCTCACTCGTCGGCGTCTTGGCTCCTCCGACCTGTCCCTCCGGCGGCGCAGCGTGATGTGATGTCATGACGTCACGCACGTCCAAAGCAAACTTTATTGAACAGCAGCGTGTCCTGTAGATGTAGGTTGGTGGAGCAGCCCAGCCTCCAATCACTTAGTGGGAACCGGGCTGGCGGTGACGGGCGGTGGCAGCGGCCGGGCTTTTGTTAAAGGGGTAGTGTGGGGATGCAGACTTTGCAGCAAGCGGTAGGAGTGCCCCCCCCCCTCGTTCTTCCAGAGTCCGGGCCCGGGACTCCAGTCCCAGCAGTCCCCCGCCTGATGGCGGCCCTGGACACAGGACAGGCTGCAGTTTAAGAGGGATGTAGTCAATTTGCCGGCAGATAGGATCTCTATGGCAGCTTAGAAGAAACATGTAGTACACAAATATGACTTGGAAATATTCTCAAACTTGACATATACTTGATTAAAATGAAATTGCAATTTCATGTTCTAAAATGTAAGAATTTGAAATCAAAATATGTAACTTATTATTTTTACTCATGCTGCTTAGTTGGATACGTAGCATATAACTGAAAAGCATGTCAATAGAATAGTATGAAGCAACATTTTATTAAATGTAACCATGTTTAATGATACTTTTAATTCTACCAAATGTGGGCATTGTTATAAAGCCTTTCTTTCACAGATCATGGAACTATTCAAAAAGTCCTTACTCCACTAAATCCAAATTCTAGCAGTTGTCTCTTGGAAGAAATTGAACTTTTCCCAAAGGAGCAGAGTGAGCCTATCCGAAGACTGCAGCTCTTACATAGCCAGAGTGTGTTATTTGTCGGCTTACACAGTCATATTGTGAAGATCCCACTAAAAAGATGTCTCAACTACAAAAGTCGAAGGTATGTTTGTTGTAAACCTGTATCTAAATACTGTATAGTGTGAGTTTCAACATAGAAAGGGGCTGTAGGTTCATGCAGCCATTTGTCAAATTATTTTGAAAAACAGCCTCCATTTATATGTAAACAATACTACATACTCAAATTGCAAAAACGTAGTAGAGTTAGAGTTCTTAGAATCAGAAACTAATGTGAATGAAATATAAATATGTTTTTTATGTTAAATGATAAAACTGACCATGTCTAATATATGAAATATATATATATATATATATATATATATGAAAAGTTATAAAATTGGTGTATGGCACATTGGATGGCATAAGCAGCATACAGTACAGTTAACATTACTTCAGGAACATTCTAGGTGTTAAATGAAATGTCTTGACAGGAATGTGTGACTTTTTATTTAAATAAAAGTGCTTTGAAAGCCAATGTGTGTATGTTTATATACGATTAGTGATTGTGTGGTACTGCATTTTGCAGCTGGTCCTAGCTACATGGGGTATACTGGGGCTCGTAGATCTCTTAAGCTCTAGCATGCTGTAGCAACAATCACTATTCCAGCTCTTATTTCTACAAGTACAAGCAATTCACCTAGTGGATTCTAGGGGTTTTTGGACTTGCACTTTTACATGCTATATTAATGATTTTATTAAGTTATCTCATTGCCCTGACTGCCAGCGGCATAGAGATTGGAAAGAGCCCTAACAATGCCATTCAGCATGGTGCTGATTTTCTGTAGGGGAAGTTCTGCCTTTTTTGTAGATCCGTCCAGACTATGGCTATCTCACATAATGCCATGGGGGTCCCCATGTTGCGGGTCTCCCTACTATTGGGTGAGCTGCTTCGTCTGATACTGGTTACCAATTTTGTAAGTATATTAACACTACATGTGCGCATATACTTTATTACAGAACATATTCACTAAATTTGGATATACAGTATTTGCACATACATTATCTCAGTCTTTTTTCGTTTGTTTCCTCCCGTTCACAAATGCTGACACTTTGTTTTAGAGTCTAAAGCTGGGTAAACACATGTCGATATATTGTTCCTTCAGACAACAAACAATATATTGGTAGAGGAATGGCAGGTGTGGACACCTCATTTGTCTGTGAACAATGTATCCAGATACATTGGTACGTTTGCCTGTGTGTACGGACGGCCCGCCGACTACCTGTACACTGGCCACAGGAACTGCCGACACTGACATAACAACTGGGCGGAAAATTTAAATGCCCGCCCAATTGTGATTTCTGAACATATCGAGCAGCCTATTGGTGAGTGTGTATACAGTACCAAAACAGCCACTCGGTCAGCCACTGGGTCATTCAAGTGTGTAACCAACACACGAGTGGCAACTGGGTCATTCAAGTGTGTCCCCAACATACGAGCTAAGGTATATATGTCAGGCTTGAGAACAAGTCATATTAGCCAGTTTATTTTGTAATGGTGCCGGTCCCAGTCTTCATATGATTTAAAAGACATACAGTTATTCAATTCTAAAAGGAATTTATCAAGATAATTCTCAGCTTCAGTACAACTATTATGTTTTGGGGGTTTTTTTGGTGGGGAGACTGGGGATTACCACAAATATGCAATTTTTTCAAAGGCCACATGCAAAGTCTCACATGTTTACACTGGTGAAAGTACACTAACGTATGATTTATCTAGCACATTCTAGAAGATAATAGCTAGAATCTGATTGGTTGCTATGGGCAATATATACCCCTAGGGGTCAATTTAATTAGGAGCCATTTCTGTATACTGAAATTGTGGCTACAAATCATGCACATTGCAGCTAATGTTCATGAAGCACGCTCCCATGATTTGTGTAATTCAACTGACCAATGATCGGTGACTTTACTATCAATGTCAGAGATCTGCTGGATCTTCACCATCGATGCCTGTGAGGTATCAATGTTTCTTCTTCTTTTTCTCGATGCAGGGGGCAAAGATGTTAGCTCTGCCCCCAGTGTCTGCTAAGCCCCGCCCATTCCCTGATTTGCCTGCAACCTGCAGTTCACAACAACAGGGTTATCCTTCAATAGGTGCAAACCATCAATGGTTCCCTGTCATAGTTTTTATGCATTTGATGCTAACCACTGAAGGCATCACCCACCGTTGGCCATACCTATTTTCAGCACACATAAGATAAAATATAAAACGAGAAAAAAATGAAAAGACTATTGGAACAGAGGGCATGATTCATCTTTGGGAAAAGAGTGAGAATTTTAACTGTGTACCTGGACAAACCATATTGCAATGCAAAGGGTGTAAATACATAATTTTTTTTGCATGTGGTGTAAATACTGGCTGCTTTTGCATGTAGCCCACAAGTACTGCACAGCTTTATTATTGCTCTATACTTTAGATGTCAGTTTGGACATCTCCCTCCCAAATCTAAATCTGCACACTTTAAATCTTTCCCACCTGCAGTGCAGCATGGTTTCAACAAGATGATCAGTTAAGTGCTAAATCTCACTCTATTCCCAAAGCTGAATCAGGCCCAGAGCCTGATAACAGAGTTACCAGGCAGAGTGGTGATAAGCTACGTAGGGGCATGATTCAGAGCCGCACGCAATCCACACACAATGCCGATGTTAATGTAGTTGAGCAATTGTTTGCAACAAAAATTTCTGAAAACCCCTTTGGTGCATACGCTGCACAGAGTGTACACGCAAAGGTGCTGTTGCGATCGGGACAGACGGCATCAGAAATGTGGCAGAAAAGTGAGGGGCATTCCTGGGCAGTGACTGGGTGGTGGCTACTAGTGCACACAGAAATGGACAGTTTAGAGGGCATATTATGGGAGTGTTGTGGGCTTGTCACTGTAAGCGGCTGCATTCCCAGACGCACAGCCGCAAGCATAGGAGGCTGTGTTCAGACAGAGAAACTGCAGCTGACATAGGGCTGGTGCAAATTTCTTTTAAATGCCTCCCACTGTTACTAAATTCTGAATTAGGACCCAGGAGGCATGGACACATCATAGTGGGTATGACCACACCCCAGTGGGTGTGTTTAGTACTTATAAAGCATTAGGCAGCCCTCCCACACCACAAAATACACCATTTTATTACCACACACAATGGTGGCACATGCCTCCACTCCGTGCAGCAGGGGACATACCTCCCAACATCCCACAAGTCGTGATGAATGTGCCGACAGTGGAACGGCAGGACAGTCCCTTCACATTGGGACTTTGAGGCAGATATTGGGGCAGTTGAGAGAAATGAGATATATATATATATATATATATATATATATATATTGTGGTTAGAGTGGTTGCGTCTCACCTGAACTGCCGACATTCCATCAGGGTGTGTTTTCTTCCCTGCCAGGGGGCACTGTCTTAGTAGAGCACATATAAATACACCTGAAGGAGTGGTTGTGAAGCATTGACTGTACCACATTCCTGAGACACGGCGACAAACTGTCCGGCAAGAAGAAAGTCTGGTCCCTATTCTTCTCGTTAGACTGCTCGGATGTCGCACTGGCTCTTGGTGGGTTACGTTGTCCACGGAGTGGGGGGAAAAGTTCAACCCAGCATCCGCAGAAAGCAAAAACTATTTGTCCCTGTGTCAGAGCGTGCCACATTCAGGGAAAATAAAGGATATATGTCTGAGAAGGGTGAAATGAAGTATCAGCCGGGTAGTCGACAAAGAAACATGGACGTCTTCACTAGAGGAAGTAAGAAGACTGAAGGGTGTCGGCCGACGCGAAAGAATATGTGCGCTCCTCCAAGCTTGGAAAAGCAAAAGGGGGAAATGTGTGGTGAGAGGGGTTGTCTCTCATCTGAACTGCCCACATTTCTGTGGGATGAGCTCACTCCAGGGGAGGCTGGAGGGAAACCTGTGCATTTTGCATTAGCAGTGGAGATGTGGAACTCCAGGTTTTCACATTTACACAGACTCAGCTGGAATAATCACTGTAGCACAGAATGGGTTTAAAACTCTCACACACCTAATGCTCCTTGCTCCTGATGGTGGAGAAGCTGGATAGGCCAGGGGTGGTGGTTAGCATTAAGGTGCCAGGACCTGGAAGGTCCACAGATATTGTATCTGCTGTCTATTAAGCACAAGTAGTGCTGGGACATTTACTTTTATGTTTAGTTGCTTATTTTCTGTTATGTGCCTGTGTGAATCCAGGCCTATGCTCACGTATGCTAAGGTGCAGTTTTGCTGCCAATAAAAAGACACTGCTTCACTGACTACCTGTCTGCATGCAGTTCTCAATTCTAAACCCCGTGTGTATATATATATATATATATATATATATATATGTTGTATCAATGATATAAGTGGCGCACAAAGCTCAATAAAACACAAAAAGATATATATATATATATATATATATATATATATACAGTGCAATAAAATGATGAAAAATACAACAATTTAGACCCTCCCAAAATTGAGGTGGCAGCCGATAACTTCCCTAGGATAGATAAATCAGTAAACCATCAAAATGTGAATGTGAGAAAGTTTGTGGAAGACCGGCGCCTTCAGTGTACCGGTCAGTTGGACAAAGTTCACAGAGGATTTTTAGATCACAGGATCCTTTGGGAAAATTCCTGAAGTGTCCTCACATAACGACCTTCTTGATGTGTGACTCCAAATAAACAGAAAAAAAGAAAAAAACATAGGCCCTCATTCAGAGCCGCTCGTAAGCGGCCGTACGCTCGTAGTCATCCAATGTTGTAAAACCAGGCATGCGTCAGTGTAACAGTGCGCATGTGCATACGGCTGATTGCGATCATTTTTTCAGTCGTTCGTTGAATAGCGAACAGGAAGTGACATGTCAGATGTGATTGACAGAACTGTCCGTTTTGGGGCGGTGACGGGGGTGGAGATGGAAAAACGCAGGCGTGTCGAGGCGTTTTTTGGGCGTACATAAATTATCTGATGCGAACGGCCAATGTAAACGGAACAAGTGTTACGTCACTGTCTGATCCACTTTCCATTAAAACTGCTCGCTCAGCTTGTGGTCTGGTATACTCTACCGCAATGATGATGGTCTCTTTGTCCTTCCCGAGGCACATCGATGGTATTCCGATTTATCAATTGAGGCCTCAAAAACAATCAGTTTTGAATTGCAAAAATGCTTGTAAGGTGTTTAGCCAATAGCCTTTTTTTAGTAGCAAAAAAACGTACGCAGGTGAACTACTCAGCTGCTAATTTCTGGGTTAGACAATCAATTAGCTTACAAATTTATTTTAAATTTGCGTGTTTTTTACAAATTTGATTTTTCCTTTTTTTAGGGCAACAATATTGTACGCATGTTTGTTTTTTTTCTTCATTTTTTAGGGCCCAAGAAAACAATCGTCCTTTTGTTTTTTGCTAAGTGTTAATTAAAACTCATAAATTGTTTTTAACCCTTGGTTTTTTTAATCAAAAATAATGTTTAGTTTTCCGTTGTATTGTTTGTAATTTTTTAACCAGTTTTTGAATAAATTAACAATAGAATAGTTCAGATTTTCAACAGTATTTAATTTTTTGTTGTTTTTTTTTTTTTTATTTTGTAGGAAATAATAAAAACTTGATAACGTAAAAACAAATAACAAATGATTTTAGAAACACACAAACAAAATAAGTGGCATTTGAAATCCACAAGCAAACAAAATTATAAAAAAATTCACAAGAAAGGAGAGGGAGGTTTTGGGCATTAAGGAATATTGGGCAAACACAGAGAAGGATTGTGGGAAAATTAGCCAGTGCTGTCATCGCCTTTTGGCCCGTTTGGCCAGGGTAGGGAGGGAGCCTGAACGGGTCCGGGATGTCCTTCTGCTGGCCTGGCCAGAGGCAGATGTTGTGGCCTCTGGACTAGGCATAGGGCTAGGCACATTTGGAGGGATGGCTGTTGTTGTGCCAGAGGTGGAGGGTCCTGATGTTCCGGCAGGAAGGGAGGCCGGCTCCAACATGTGCTGGCGAACGAGCTGCTCCAGGGCATTTGCTATTCGCACGTTGGCCCCAGTATTTTCCACCAGGGCCTTAGCAATGGTCACGTTGGCCGCAGCACTTTGCTCCAGGGCGTCCGCCACCCATAGCAGACTGGCGTCCAGCCTCTGCAGAATCTCGGTCTGCTGATCCATTTTAATGGTATCAGTGAGGAGGTCCACTGCCTGCGAGGGGGAATGCCCTGGACTGTCTGCCACAGGGTCCCCAGCCGGATCTACTGTTTCCTCCCCTGCAGAGCCAGCAGAAATTCTGCGGCCAAACCTCCCCTCTGGAGCAGACTCATCCGTCTGTGTCTCTGTGAGAAAAAAGAGAAAAGAGTAACATTATAATCTAGATATTGTCCCAAACACATTTCTGAGTTGTTAACATTACAACATTTACCTGGGGCAACATGAGGAGCCGCAAAGTCTGGCATGTCGGTATCCATGTTCGACACGCCTAACACCTCCTCATCCTGCACACATCCCTAGGCCATGTCCTCCAAATCTGTGAGCTCCAGTGACACAGGGGTGGGACCCCCACCTGTCCCCCCTGCATGCCTAGCCCTATCAGCCAGTTTTTGCTTAAGACGATATGTGAAGTCGCTCCATCTGTGGGGTAAAAAAGTTGGCATTATTACTGCAGTATTTGGACCTGTAAACACTTTTTACTAAAATGTAGTTTTTACGTACCGGCGTTCGACCTCCCTGGTTGAACGTTCAAAATCACCCACCCTATTGACACCACTGGCTATGTCATCCCACATTTTCCATTTCTGGCTTGCACCCATATTCCTTGCTGCCTGTGGCAGGCTGCCATTGCACATTTGCACCAAAACCTCCATCTCCTTTCTTGTGAATTGTGGCTGCCTTTTTTGGGGGGTTTAGTTGGCCTACTAGGCCCAGCAGCCTCTTCCATGGCATCCTCAACACCTTTTTTTAAAATGGGATTAAAATTTATAATGTAAAATGTTCCCAAATTATTGTTAAACATAATCCTTTAGCCCAAAAAAGAGAAATACTTACCTGGCGTCTCTTGGCCACTGCTTTGCTGCTCTGTAGTCATTTTGGACTTTCAGGTCTCACTACAGCAGACCGATTTGGGTTTTCAGTGACGTTTTTTTACATGCGTCAGCATTATTCGGCCGCATCATTGACTGTGCGCTCCTATTGTCCGTCCTTAATTTGAGCCGGAAAATAAAGACTATTTATGGCTTGGTGTGACTCGAGTCGATGTGGCATGTTGATTGTTGGAGGTTTGGCGTTGGAGTGGTTTTTAGGCTTATTGAGTAGAAGGAGGACTTTTTTGGTGCGATATTTTGTTTTTTTTCTAGCTTCTTTCTTTTCCGTTCGTTTTTTTTTTATTGTTTGGCTATTTTTTTTTTAATTTTTGAGTAAGTATTTTAAAAAACCACCGTAAAAAATAATAGTAAATAGTTTACAAATGTTTGTAATTTTTTGGGTTTTTTTTGTTTACAGTTAGTTTGGCATTGCCCCAGTGACGTTTTTGAACTTTGGGATATTTGTCTGTTTTTGGTAAGTGTTTTTGGTTTCATGATTTTACAAATTCGATGTGTTGGTCTTAGCTTACTGTATGTTTCGCTAAGTAATGTTGTTTATTTTCTGGGAACAATCATGTCTTACCACTAAATGTAGCCTACTATTTAGCGAAATAATGTTTGAGTGGTTTTAATTGTAAAATTTACGTACTATTTTGCGAACTAATGTGTCTTGATTTAACTGTAAAAGTAGCGTAGTATTTTGCGAACTAATGTGTCTTGATTTAACTGTAAAAGTAGCGTTCTATTTTGCGAACTAATGTGTCTTGATTTAACTGTAAAAGTAGCGTAGTATTTTCTGAACTAATGTGTCTTGATTTAACTGTAAAAGTAGCGTACTATTTTGCGAACTAATGTTTTTCTAAATTTTTGTGTAAAATCATGTCTTAACACTAAATGTAGCGTACTATTTTCTGAACTAATGTGTGCTCCCTTCTCTATTTTTTCACGAAAACAATTTGTTTACAATCATATTTTATTTAATTAATCTTAAACATATTTTCTACTTTTGAAATGTAGGTTGTTCTGCACATGACACGTCCCAGGCCTGTAAGCATCTTTGGATTTCTGAGAAAAGATAAGTATATTTTTCTTTACACATTTGTCTAAAACAATAACTACCTGGCTTACCATTTCAGGTTGATGTTGGTCGTATTATATTGGCCATGGTTCCAGAACCCGACCAACCTCAACTTCGTCCCAGGCGTAGGCCTCGTAGGCGTGCAAGACCCCAGATATATAGAACACGTGTCACCCTTTTTGGAATGCCAGATGATGAGGTGTTACGGCGATACCGTCTGCCGCCCCAAATCATCATAGACACTCTCTCATTAATAGAGAGTGATCTTGAACGGCAAATTGACAGTCCTACAGCAATACCACCACTTACTCAATTAATGTCGGTGTTACATTTTTGTGCCTCAGGATCCTTTCAAACCACAGTGGGAATAGTTGCGGGAATATCCCAATCCTCCTTTTCAAGGATCCTGAGGGCACTGATGGAGGCCCTTTTTAAACACCTCCATCATTTTATTAAAATGCCATATTTGGATATTGGTACCCTTAATGTGGCGAAGGCGAATTTTTACCAAATAGCTGGCTTCCCACACATCATAGGGGTTGTGGATGGCACTCACATACCACTTCAGCCTCCAGCAAGGCTGGAGGCTATTTTTAGCAACCGCAAGCACTTTCATTCACTGAATGTAATGGTGGTATGTGATGCCTCCCTCCAGATCCTGTCCCTGAATGCCAAATTCCCCGGCAGTGCACATGATTCATTCGTCATCCGGCAATCAGGGATTTGGCACAAATTAAACCACCTACAAGCTGGTGATGCGTGGCTTCTGGGTAAGTTGAAACCTTCTGTTGAAACCAATGCAAAGCTTGTTACACAATGGTTCTGATGGGTTTTTTTATATTTTCACAGGAGACAGTGGTTACCCCTGCACGCCCTGGATGCTCACTCCTTATTTGGCTCCCACACCAGGGCCACAAAGTGAGTATAATTCCGCACTTACTGCCACCAGGCAGGTGGTGGAGTGCTGTATCGGCCTTTTAAAAGTCCGATTCAGATGCCTCCACCGCTCTCACAGCTCTGGTGGCGACCTCATGTATTTGCCGGCTATGGTTTCTAAAATTGTGGTCCTGTGTGGGATATTTCACAACATCGCCATAAGGAGTGGTGTCCCAATGCAACCAGAGGATGCCTTGCCTGAGGACAGCCCCCCCGAGGTTGGTCGGAGGTCAGTATGTGGGGGGGCCATACGCGATGAAGTTGTGGCCAGATATTTTAGGTAATTATTTCCTCATAATGTTTAAAAATGCCACAATGTAGACATGTAATATTTTAAAGTTCACTTTTAACTGATTTTTTTTTCTTTCTTTTTAATCCCTAAAATGACCAAAAAAATCCATGCCTACTACCTGATCAACACAAATGACTTTATGTGGACACATTGGATATAACTTCGGGAACAATGATTTCTCCTCACTTCTTCAAACAGTTCCTGATTGTGTTTTTTGGGGGTTTTGGGTGTGTTTTTGACTTGTGTGTGTGGTTTGGATTTTTGAAAGTATTGTGTGTATTCACTTGGTGTTATTTGTGTGCATTAAAATTTTATTTGACGTTCACCAACCATTTCCATCGTAAATTACAACCAAGTGTAACCTGTTTCTAAAAATGCAAAGTTGCTTAATGTCTAATACTGTAATTTATTATTTTTAAAAGTTTAGTACCCTGCTTTGTTGCTAAAAACAAACACCAAAGGTATTATGGTGAATCAGTATGTTTGCAATTGTAGGCCTAAGCAGGTAGCTTTAAATGTAACATTACCCACACCAAACAATATTCACATCTTGAGGTTACTTCTCCAAACCTATTGGTATTGTTATGTGTTTAATGTGCAAGCTTACATACTTACTTGAGCTTTCGACAAACACATTTACATTTCTTTAAAAGACATGGACAAATAGTAGACTTATGTAAGGTTCACCAATCTAAAATTTACACACAAGGAATGAGACTTAAATAAACCAAATTTATTTTTTTAAACATTTTTGGAGGTGTAAAAAAAAAATTTTGTGGCGCAGGCGCGCCAAAATGTGATCCAATGCCACAAGCAGCCCAACTACATGGCCCCTCATAATCTGCAATCCTGCATAAATGACTTCGTAACGCCTCTGGTCCTCTGTGGGTCAAAAAATTTGCGGATTACTAAAATGACACCTTAATTTATATGTGGGAAAACAACTAAAAAAACAGACTATACAAAAAAAGGTGACACAAAAAAACTACCAAACAAAATGAAGGCCAAACGAAAAGATTGTCAAAAAACAAAGACAAAAATTATTTGGACAAAATAACATAAAAGAGAGTTACAACTACGCAAAAATACAACATTTGTTGGTACCGTAAACAAGAAAGACACAAGTATGAGTGTTTTGACATGTGTCATATGTGTAAGTGGCAAACATTCTAGAAATTGATTCACAAAGATATATATCCAAAACATTAGAAATACTTTACAATTTTGAACGGCACAGGCAAAAGGACAACATCAACCAAAATCCAAATATTTAAAAAACAGCCATAGTTTTAAAGGGAAACATACTCCTCATCAAAGGTGGGCCAGTGCTGCAGGGATGGAGGAGGGGTGATTTGGGAGGAAGTTGAGGGTGAGGAAAATAGAGGGGGGGTTGAGGGGAGGGGGAAGTTGGAGGCATGGTCAGGTGAGGAGAGGGAGGGGACTGAAGGATGGCAAGGTCTGGGTTGGAGGGGGAATTTGGGGAAGAGTGGACAGAGGAGGTTTGGGTGGGAGTGGGGGATAGGGGACGAGCCCGACGTCGAGGAGGATGCCGACGTTGTAGTCTGCGCTCAGCCCCTAAATGATGTTGGAAAATTTATCTTACTAAATATTTCATTTTATGATTCAACAATTTACACACCCCAAAAAAAAGTAAAAAAAAAGGGCTATACGGTAAACATGCACACGCAGGTATGTCCAAAATAAAGAAACAGGGCTATACAGTAAACATGCACACGCAGGTATGTCCAAAATAAAGAAACAGGGCTATACAGTAAACATGCACACGCAGGTATGTCCAAAATAAAGAAACAGGGCTATACAGTAAACATGCACACGCAGGTATGCTTACATTTTAAATCTAATTAAAAACAACACTTACTTTCCAAAATTTGCTGACGCAAAGTGGCCAACAGGCATGGGGATCTGCGCCCTAGATCCGACCACCGTCTTTCAAGCTGGCCAATATTTCTGCGGTAGCCGATCCTACGTAGGCGGCGCCGCACCTCCGCATAGGCCAGCCGCTTGCGGAGGTTAGTGATGGGGTGCGGCTGGTGTGTGATCCTCCGGTCCATCACATCAGTGAGGACCAGGAGTTCACGTCTGCAAAAAGCTGCGGCTCTCATGATGGCAATGATTTTTTTTACACAAAACAGTTTTAATAAAGGTCCTAGAAAAATTTTGATTGGCTAATGTACTATGTAAATTAACAGAAAGCATTCTATTGGTTATTGTATGAGTCATGTGACCTACACCCACACAAATATAATATGAGTTATGATAGGCTTGAGGCAGTGACATGCGTAAGCTACTTTAAATATTAATAAAAAAGATGAAAAATCGGGCTAGAAAAAATAAGCTAAACGAGTAGCATTCAAACCAACTTTTAATTTTGAACAACCATCCCCTTGGTCCAACCGTACGTATTCTGCGGAAGCAATGACACACACTAACAATAATAAAGTTTATCGACATTGAAAAAAAAAAAAAGGATTGCAAACATGTGAATAACAGTTAAGCAAATTCATATAGTGATTGCTATTAATCGATTCAAGTATGTTTGCTGAATGAAATAGCAGGCAATCGAAAACTGACAGGGACACTTCCGGACTTCACTTGTGCGAGCGTTCCCTGCAACCAAAGAGGAGATGGACAGTCGCTATTTCGAACTAGCTAGAGGAGGGGTTGTGAGAATATGGGGCGGAAGATTAGCTGCGAGCGAACATACGAGCGAGCACTTGAATTTACATTTTTTTCGTTCGTACGACGGACGAGCGAACGGCCACTTGCGTCCGGCTCTGAATCAGGCCCATAGTGTAGCTGATAATAAATAAGTGAAAACGGTGCTCATTCACACTGGAAATGGTGAAAACGCATTCGGTGAAAAAGCACTTCAAACGTGCTCACAACAAGCCAGTTTCTCATATATATATATATATATATATATATATATATATATATATATACTAAATATGCATTTGTATCCTGGTCTACATGTGTTCTCTGTTATATGACCAACTGCAGTATGGACAAGTTCATATAAGAACACCCCATTTTGCCTCCCAGTGTGCCTGCTGCCAGACTTATACAAAACTTCATAGGCCATATGCATCTAACCACTTTTTTGAGCATACGCAGAGCAATTTGATACAAGATAAGGAATGCTACCTGGTGTGGTACTGACTATTCATAGGGGCTTATAATTAGAGATGTACACCGATCCCCATGTTTTAGTTATGGATCTGTATTAACTTAGTGTTTTGGTTTTGTCAGAACAGCCCCCACATGTTTTGGTTGTGGATCTGTATTTTGTTAGAAAAATGCTAAAAACAGCTAAAATCACATAATTTGGGCCTATTGTTATTAACTTCAATGACATTAATTTTGAGTCATTTCCAGTAAATTTTGACCACCTCACAGTTACAATATTGGTTTTATCCAGTTTAGGCCAAAAGGTTGCACCAAAGTAGCTGGCTGACTAAGCTATGTGACAGCAGTGGGCGGCACAAACATTGCAGTTCAGCTTCATACATGGCACATCTACTAGTAGTAGTCTTCTTGGTCCCTTTCTAGGATGAAGATCCAGCCCTAGCAGCAGCAGGCATAGCACTCAAGTATTCTTCTGAGGAATCCTGGTTAGGGGAGGACTCTCCTAGCCTGATCAAATCAAAAATTTTGATTGAGGATATTGTTGATGAAGGTGATGGTGGTGGAGATTGCAGGTGCTTGGCTCTTGCAGAGAGAAGGGAGCTAGCTGACTCTGGACTGCTTGTTGTTACTTTTTTAGCAAAGCCAAAAACTTTTCCTAAATGGTTAAAGTCCCTACCTCTACTTACTGTGGCTTTACAAAAAGGCTTCACATGGCAAGACAATTGTTGTCCAGATTTGGGTAAAAATAATTCCACACATAAGAGGTGGCTTTTGTGTCTTATGCCCAGGCATGACAATGACCTTCTTAATATCACAGGCAAGAATTGCTTCCACTTGTGCCTCACTTTCACAACATCCTCATCATCAATATCCGCATCAGCGCTGCCTCAGCTACACAAATATCCTCCTCATCCTGTTGCACTTCTACCGTAGCATCCTCAATGTCTAGGTCAGCAACTACTTGACTTGCGCTGCTCATCCACACATTGGTTGAGGGTACAGAAATGGAGGAAGGAGGCTTCTCTACAACTTCAGAAAGGTCAGGCTTACACATAGCACTCACGGACACACTTAGGACCTCATTCAGAGTCGGTCTAAGCGGCCGCTCGGTCATACGGGAAAAGGGGCCGGATATGCAAATGATTCCCTCGCAAGTTGCGTCCCTAAGTTCGGATTGGTAGCTGGCCGACCAAGGGGAGGAAACGGCCGGAAGACAAAAAAATACGCCCCCTTCTCGTACGCATTACACGTCATCTCCGGGCATATAAGGATTAATCGAGACCATCGGGAACCATCGGAACTGGTCGTAGAGCTTAAGGTTGACCATACCCTCTCTTAAGCACTACGATCATGTCAGTGTAAAAACCTCCCATGTCACATGTACCATGACGCTACTTTGTTAATTATGCACTCCCATAAACCGTATGCACTCCCATAAAACGCTGTTCGCATAATTAGACACGCCTGCGTTCGGATCTCCTCTCCCCCGTTTTCAAGCACTTTCCCCTGTTACCACCCACAAACTCCTCAATATGTCACTCAAACTACCGACCTGGCTGTGTTCAAGGAGAGAGAAATTTCTGATCGTAGAGGCTAGTTTGGGCACGCGCATTGCGAACTTTACGCATGCGCAGTATAGCGAACATCGGTGGTGTACGACCGTGCGGCCGCTTCGACCGACTCTGAATGAGATCCTTAGACTCTCCTCAGGGATTTGTTACATTTCTGTTTCTGAACAATTTAAATATAAATAGAAGTGCTGCTTGTCAGAATAAATGACTCTGTTTATTCAATAAAATATGTATATATCATTCATACAAATACAGGCCGTTAAATTTATTAAAACACATAAATTCTCAATAATTAAAAAGAAAAAATCAGCACAAGAATATCACAGTCGCAGTATTGCAATCATGCATATAATTTAATTGCAGTCCTTAGTATGTAAGGGTTAGTCAAGCAGCAATATTATTTATTTTTCAAAGGGCAACATGCACATCATTTATTTGCAGTCCTTCATATAAAAGGGTTATATAAGCAGCAATGTCTGTTAGTATAGCTGTAATTCATGCAGTTGATTTAGCAGTATTGCCATTAGTATAGCTGTAAGTAAGTTGATAACAACACATTCTTGTAGAAGTAAAAGGAAGTTTGTTAAATTGTTGCCAACTTCAGATCAAGCTAAGGATACTTAAAGATATTTATAAACAGTTCCCCCTACAGTTTGAAATTGAGGGAGTGTCCCAATTAATTTACATCTTATAATACTCCATTCCTGGCAGAATAGATTTAATAAAACTTTTAATGGTAATTGATGTCCTCTGTGTTGTAATGAACAAGGCACGATATGTCCTCCCAGCTGCTGGCGACTTCCCTTATTTTGCAGCCATATCCAGAGGAACTTTATCGGCACAGGTTTCCACAGAACAGGACAGATAACCGGCTGGTCACTTAATGACTGGCAGTGCCTCGATGCATTTCCCCACCTACTGTCATGCCAGTAGCTTCATCAGAAGGTGCCAGCCCTCTTTCTGGATCATCCATTTTACTCCCTTTCTTTTGACCATGCATGCTCACTGCGGCTATGCTCACTCATGGAAGATCCAATTATTCTTAATCAGGAAGATGAGGAAATAGTTAATATGTTGGAATCACTCCAAAATGAGTCTGATGGAATCCCTGATAGAGAATTCAAGAAAATCTTTGAGGCTGGACACTCTAATAAGCTGAGAATGAAATAAGATTTTTACCCCTTCCAATTTAAAGAACCCTATGGGGAAAGCTTTTATAAGACCACTGTGGAACAGTTTCATCATATGTGTAATAAGACAGAAAGTAATCAATTCAGAGATAAGTCTAAACAAAGGAGAGCAATTAAACAGCTGTATGCAAATAAAAACATAATAATCAAACAAGCAAATATAAGGGTGGGGGGATTTTCATTCAAAATTATAGTGTGTGTGTGGGGTACCCGGGTGGCAGCTGCCTATAGTGTGTGTTGGGTTTAAACCTGGGGTTGATGTCATGCACCTGGTGGACTGCCACTGTGCTGCAAAGAGTCCTTATCTGTAGTGTATCAGGAGTCACTGTACTGCTTCCCTTATCCTTGGAATTCTAATAGGTACCTGTGCAAGCTTCCACTTGACAAAACTGTTAAAAGTTGTGTAAAACAATAAAAACACCCTGCTTATGTCTGAAAGAGGTCGACCCAGGAATTTCCCGGGTCTCAAGTGTAGTGTGAAAAACCCAGGATGTTGCAAAGGAGAGAAACCCTGGTCTGAGCAGGGTAATTCCCGGGTCGTATGTCTTATACCACTTTCAGACAGAAAATGGCCAAAAACCCAGCTTTTATTTGCTATTTTGCATGCCAGGTTTTTTGGCATTTTCTGTCTGATACCCCTTTAACACAGGAAAATGAAAATCCCAGGTAATTCACTTTTACCTGGTAGTTTGCTAAACAACCTGGGTTTTTCTCTGTGTGAAATTTTCAACCCGGGACTTAATTCCCGGGTCTGTGAAAAACCAGGGTTGGAGACATGGGAATTTAGTCCCGGGATGACCCTTTCACACGGAAAAATCCCGGGTTATTTAGCAAATTACCGGGTAAAAGTGAATTACCCGGGATTTTCATTTTCAGTGTGAAAGGGGTATAAAAGTGGTATAATTTATCTTTCTTTGTGGATCATTATTTGCAAAATCACATGAAGACACTTAAATCATATGTACAAGACACAAAACACTTTTTAAATTTTATTGAAAAAGTTAGATGGGAGGAAGGGTATTATTTAATTACTTGATGTTGAGTCTCTGTACTCAAATATCCCACACGGTTTGGGAATCAAGGCTGTTGAATATTATCTGTTACTGGATACCAATATGTGAGATGTTCTGCAAGATTTTGTATTACAGTCAATAGAATTCATTTTACAACATTATTATTTTATGTTTGATTCACATTATTATCTACAAAAATGGGGAACTGCTATGGGGACTAGGTTCTCACCAGCTTTCGCTAATATATATGTGGGCCACTTTGAGGAGGAACATGTGTTGGGGGGCGGGACTAAGTGCAAACTTGGTCCTCTATGGCAGATTTATTAACAATTTGTATTTTGTTTGGAATGGGGGCCTCACTTCATTATGCGCTTTTACAAATAGTCTCAGTGAGAACACTTATGGTCTTAAATTCACTTGCACTTATGATTTATCTAATATACATTTTCTTGATATCGTGCATTTAGTGAGGGAGGGTAACCTGGTGACTGTAACATTTGTAAAACTAGTGGATTAGAATAGATACTTAAATTATAACAGTTTACGTGCTATTTTTTGGAAACAAAATATACCCAATGGGCAATTTTTTGGAATCAAACGGAACTGTTCCACTGAAGAAGCTTTTCATAGACAAGTTAATGTACTTATGGATTACTTTCTTGACCAAGGTTATCCAAAGTAATTTCTGGATAAGGCCTATGAAGAAGTTAAAATTTCGATAGAACACAATTATTGGAAGTGAGTAAAAAAGTAAATAAGGATGACCAAGATAGATCGGTAATGTTTACCACAATTGCAGTGCACATAAAATTAGGACGATCATCTCTAATAATTTGTCTCTATTAAAATTGGTTGAGATGTTATCCAAAGAAATGAAAATCACAGGAAATGTCATATTTAGGAAATCAAAAAATCTACAATCCTACTTAGTGTCCAGCCATTTTAAAAAAAAATTGGGACTAAAGATGATGTGATGACCTGGCTACCTTAGAGAACTATAAGATTTCATATGTGGAAGAAGATCTTGCGTTTCATGTTGAGTAAGCTGAGCAAAAATACTGTTTTTTTAATCATGGAACACAAAAGAGAAATTCAATATCAAAAAGTATATAACTTGTAAATATTCCTACGTGATCTACCTCATCCAAAGTGGGTGCGGTAAGCAGTACATGGGATGCACTACAAGAATGTTAAATACCAGATATATGGAACATAAAAGAAATATCTTAAATGGGGTAAAGACTAGGGATGAGCGGGTTCGGATTTCCGAAATCCAAACTCCCCCCCCGAGCCCCCCCGATCTGAGGCGGGAACCGAGTCCAGCTCGGGTTTTCCCGCCAGACTCGTTTCCCGGAATGATGCAAAACGTCAACATCCTGGTGTCAGATTCTTGCGAGACCCGGACTTTGCACATTTCGCGCCTCCTGCCCTGCCATCTTCATTCCAGTCCTGGAGAGGGTAGTGAGAGTCTCAGTCTCTAGTGTAGTTTCTGTGGGAAAGTGGCGTGGCTGCTCTGCTGTATCAGTCCAGTCGTGCTGTGCTGCTGTATCAGTCTGGGAGTGACCTGCTCTGCTGTATCAGTCCAGTCCAGTGGTGCTGTGCTGCTGTATCAGTCTGGGGTTGACCTGCTGTATCAGTCCAGTGGTGCAGTCCTGTGCTGTATATTCAGCCCAAATAATTTTTACAGGGGCTGCCCTGTGTGAGGTAGGGGTACGCTGCCCTGTGCTGTGTATTTACTCCAGTCTATTTAATTAATCCAAATAATTTTCACAGGGGCTGCCCTGTGTGGTATAGGGATATGCTGCCCTGTGCTGCCCTAATCCAAATAATTTTTACAGGGGTTATTCACTCCGTAAAAATAATGCACTCCATAAAAATAATGGAGGACAAAAATTTGGAGGATAAAATAGGGAAAGATCAAGAACCACTTCCTCCTAGTGCTGAAGCTGCTGCCACTAGTCATGACATAGATGATGAAATGCCATCAACGTAGTCTGCCAAGGCTGATGCCTTATACGTGATGCCATAGTAGAGGGCATGTAAAATAAAAAAGCCAGAGTTCAGTAAAATGACCCCCAAAATGTTTTTTAAATCATCTGAGGAGAAATGTAAACTTGCCAATATACCATTTACGATAAGTGGCAAGGAACAGCTAAGACCCTGGCCTATGTTCATGACTAGTGGTTCAGCTTCACATTACGATGGAAGCCCTCCTCCTCCCACTAGAAAAATGAAAAGAGTTAAGCTGACAAAAGCACAGCAAAGAACTGTGCATTCTAAGAAGATATCACAAATCCCCAAGGAGAGTCCAAGTGTGTCGGCGGTTGCAATGCCTGACCTTTCCAACACTGGATGGGAAGAGGTGGCTCCTTCCATCACTTGCATGCTCTCTACAAGTGCTAGAGGGAGCACCCACAGTCCAGTTGCTGATATTCAAATTGAAGATGTCACTGTTGTAGTACAACAGGATGAGGATATTGGTGTAGCTGGCGCTGAGGAGGAAGTTAACGAGGAGGATTCTGATGGTGATGTGATTTGTTTAAATCAGGCACCAGGGGAGACAGTTGTTGCCTGTGGGATGAAAAAGCCATTCGTCATGCCTGGGCAGAAGACCAAAAAATCCACCTCTTTGGTCTGGAAATATTTCTATCCAAATCCGGAAAACAACGGTCTTGCCATATGTAGCTTAAGTAAAGGTGTAATAAGTAGGGGTAAGGACGTTTACCACCTAGGAACATCCTCCCTTATATGACACCTGCAGCGTGTTCATAATAAGTTACTGTCAAGTTCAGAAACTGTGGCTAAGACCGTAAGCAGCCCAGGGAGACCTAAACCCTTAGTCTTGTTGTATCCAAGTGCCTGCAAACCACACCAGCAACTCCCTCCTCGTCAATTTCCTCCTCATTAAGGACCGTAAGTCATCCTGTTGCAATGCGGATAACAGAGGCCTTGACAGCTATGTTGGTGTTAGACGTGCGTCCGGTATCCGCCATTAATACAGTGAGATTTAGACAATTGATGGAAGTAGTGTGTCTCCGGTACCAAATCCCATCTAGATTCCACTTCACTAGGCAGGTGATACCGAGAATGTACAGAGACATCAGAAAAAGTTTCCTCAGTGTCCTAAAAATGCGCTTGCACCCAATGTCCACTTAACCACGGACATGTGGAAAAGTGGAACAGGGAAGACTAAGGACTATATGACCGTGACAGCCCACTGGGTAGATGTATCACTTTATGCAGCAACAACAGCAGCATCACCAGTAGCAGCATCTCAGAAATGCCAGCTCGTTCCAAGGCAGGCTATGCTGTGTATCACCATTTTCAGTAAGAGGCACACCGCCGACAACCTCTTAGAGAAATCATCGCCCAATGGCTTACCCCACTTAGACTCTCCTGGGGATTTGATATCTGACAATGCCACCAATATTGTGCAGGCATTACATCTGGGAAAATTCCAGCACGTCCCATGTTTTGCTCACACAATAAATTTGGTGGTGCAGAATTTTTTTGAAAAACGACAGGGCCGTGCAGGAGACGCTTTCCGGGCCACTTTTGCCATTCAGTGACTGCGTGCTGAAGACTGGAGCGCCAGCAAACACTCTTGAACCTGCCCTGCCGTCGCCTGAAGCAAGAGGTTGTAACACAGTGGAACTGGATGGAGGAGCAGCAAAAGGCCATTTAAGCCTATACATCTACCTATGACATAGGCAAAGGAGGGGGTCTGCACCTGACTCAAGTGCAGTGGAGAATGATTTCAATGTTGTGCAAGGTTCTCCAGCCTTTTGAACTTGCCACACGTGAAGTCAGTTCAGACACTGCCAGCTTGAGCCAGGTCATTCCCCTCATCAGGCTTTGCAGAAGCAGCTGGAGAAAGTGAAGGAGGAGCTAAGACGGAGTGATTCCACTCGCTATGTGGGACTTGCGGATGAAGCCCTTCATTCACTTTGCCAGGATTCGAGGGTGGTCAATCTGTTGAAATCAGACCACTACATTTTTGCCACCTGGCTCGATCGTAGGTTTAAAGCCTACGTGGTGTCTCTCTTTCCGGCAGACACAAGCCTGCAGAGGTGCAAAGAGCTGCTGGTGAAAACACTATCAGCTGAAGCGGAATGTGACACGGCAACAGCTCCTTCAGTTTCTCCCGCATCTGGGGCTGCCGGGGAACAACTTAGATATCCTAACCAACCCGCTGGCGGTGATGCAGGGCAGGCAGGACCAAGTTTGGACATCTGGTCCGGACTGAAGGACCTGCTAACAATTTCTGACATGTCTACTGTCACTGCGTATGCTTCTGTCACCATTTAAAGAATGGTGGAGTATTACATCGTTGAGTGCATCCGAGTAGGCATGTCAGACAGTCCGTGTCACAAACCATGCCAGAGACCTCCGGCCCAGACTCTTGTACCTTCCTGTGCATCTGTGCCGTCGCACTCTGCCGTGCCATTGGCCTGCTACTCTGGCTATCTCCGGTGCAGGGCGTCCATTGGAGGATTGGCTGCAACATCCCAGCTGTTGCCTGTGTCCCGCTGCCGCAGATCCATCCGTGCCAGAATTCAAGTTCTTCAGGAGCTGGGCGCAACCATCTTGGGCCAGGTCAGATGATACCAATGCATCCAGTCAGCAGCAGTTCCTAGTTGCATCAGCCAATCCGCTCCAGTCTGGTGATATAAAGGACCTCCCTATAACACATGCTGGTTGCTAGTACAACAATGTTCATTGCTCCTACATGACCTATGTTCCTGAGCTCCTAGTGTGAAACCTGTGCTTCACAGCATACAGTTCAATCCACGTTACTCCAGTCCGGAGTCAGGTTAATAGTCATCAAGTTCAATCCACGTTATTCCAGTCTGGAGTCAAATCCAAGTTCTTCAATTCAATCCACAATACTCCAGTCTGGAGTCAAATCCAAGTTCTCAAGTTCAATCCACTTTACTCCAGTCCAGAGTCAAATCCAAGTTCTTCAGTTCAATCCACTTTACTTCAGTCCAGAGTCAAATCCAAGTTCTTCAGTTAAATCCACTTTACTCCAGTCCAGAGTCAAATCCAAGTTCTTCAGTTCAATCGACAATGCTCCAGTCCGGTGTCAAATCCAAGTTCTTCAGTTCATTCCACAATACTCCAGTCCGGAGTAAAATCCAAGTTCTTCGGTTCAGTCCATGATACTCCAGTCCGGAGATCAAGTTCAAGTTCATTCAAGTTTCAAGTCTACAGTTCCTTTTCTAAGTTCAATGACTAAATAGAGACTTTATCCTACAATCTTACTCTGCATCTTCTAGTTGCGTTATCTCTGCTCTGAGGACTCTAGTATTTCATCTTATACTACAATCTTCTTTTATTTCAACTGTATGAGCAGAAATTATATCTAACCGTCCAGTTTCAAACCATCTACTGATACAGGTGTCTCTGTCCAACACCCCAGTTCGGGTACACAACTCCAAGTTCCTCAGTCCGTGACAGTTCGTACCTGTACTGGCAGGAAAAAGAGGCAATTTGGATATCCCTGTACAAACTGCCTCTATTTTACCTTAGTTGCCCCCCCTCCAGTGTGTGCTCCGAAAGAGTTTTTAGTGCAGCCGGGAACCCTGCCAGTGAAAGGCGTAGGAGGTTGCTTCCACAAAATGTGGAGAAGATGATGTTCATCAAAATGAGTTATCAATTCTTCCGAGAAGACCAGTCTCCAGAAAGTACAGAGGGACCTGTAGTGGTGGATTCCAGTGGAGACGAATTAATAGTCTGTGAGGATGAGGATGTACACAAACCTGAGGAGGGTGAAGAATTGTTGGATGAGGATGAGGACATCATGCCTCTGTAGAGCCAGTTTGTGCCTAGACAGATTAATTGCCAGCTTGTTTTGTGGGGGCCCATATGAACCAATAATTTCAGCCACAGTCGTGTGGCAGACCCTGGAGCTGAAATTATTGGTTTGTTAAAGTGTGCATGTTCTGTCTATACAACATAAGGGTGGGTGGGAGGACCGAAGAACAATTCCATCTTGCACCTCTTTTTTTTTTATGCATTATGTACTCTTTGGGGCCTAGTTTTTCAAACTGTCATCCTGTCTGCCACTGCAGTGCCACTCCTAGATGGGCCACGTGTTTGTGCCGCCCACTTGTGTTGCTTAGCATAGTCATCCAGCTACCTCGGTGCTACCATTTGGCCTAAAAACAATATTGTGAGGTGTTCAGAATAGACTGGAAATGAGTAGAAATTAATGTTATTTAGGTCAATAATAGTGTAGGAACAACAATAAAAAAAAAAATCTGTGATTTTAGCTGTTTTTATGCTTTTTTCCCAAAAACCATTCCAGATCTTAAACACGAAGAAAGATCCAAAACCAAAACACAAAACACGAAAAGTGGCCGGTGCACTGCCCTAGTAAAAACTCATCCAGTGTCTAAACATATTTTTTTATGTCAAAAAGGTATCATGACGTGTCAGTTAGAGGTATTGAACATATCCAACCAACTGTACGTGGGGTTGATAGATATGGCCAACTATGTCGACGGGAAGCATACTGGATCTATTGTTCAAATACACTGACACCACATGGATTGAATAATACAATTGAGTTAAAAAATATATTAATATGTGGCATTTAAATGTTTTTTTTTATTCATACCTGGTGTTTGTTCAATAATATGTGGAATATGGAGATATATAAAGACTGTTGGAAATAATGCCTGTTCTACATATGATCTAGTGTTGTGCTTCATAGTGGTCCATATGTAGGATATATGGATGGTTTATTTCCACTCTTACAAATAGGGACCAATGATAAAGATAGGGACAATGAAAAAGTAAAAATCATCTTATATATATATATGTGAAACCATATTTAGTTATATTAAAAATTCCTGTATAAATATATATGTGGGAAAAAAGCATAAAGTATAAAGTATTAAAGAAAATATATAAAAATTAAAAAAATAAATAAAGAAAAATGGTATTAGAAGGACTGGGTGTTACAACTATATACTGTAGACTATGTTGTAATAGAGGGGAATCTCGTTGAAAAAAATAAATATATACACTCTTAACTATTGTGCCATTTGGAAGGTCATTTACTTGATGACATCTATAATGTAATCAAATTTTGTGTTGTATGTTGATATATATGTGTATTATTAAGATATAAATTGTGAATGTATTCAAAAGAATAGAGATCGAATATCTATAACATGGAGCACATGGATGGTTCACATGAAAATGAGGCTTGGATTATAGCCGCAGTGAGTATGCACAGTCAAAGGAAAGGGTGTATATAAGGACAATCCAGAAAAAGGGCTGGCACCTTCTAAAGAAACCAGCGACATCACAGTAGGTGGGGAAACGCGTCAAGGCACTGCCAGTCATTCAGTGACCAGCCGGGTATCTGCCAGGAATGGAGTATTATAAGCTGAACATTAGTTGGGACACTCCCTCAATTTCAAGCTGTAGGGGGAACTGTTTATAAATATTTATACGAAGTATCCTTAGCTTGGTCTAAGGTTGGCTACAATTTGACAAACTGCCTTTTACTTCTACAAGAATGTGTTGATATCAATGTAAACTTACAGCTATACTAACAGCAATACTGCTAAATCAACTGCATGAATTACAACTATACTAACAGACATTGCTGCTTATATAACCCTTTTATATGAAGGACTGCAATTAATTTATATGCATGATTGCAATATCACGACTGTAATATTTCTGTGCTGAAATTTTTTTTTTAATTATTGAGAATTTGTGTGTTTTAATGTATTTACCAGCCGGTATTTGTATGAATGATATATACGCAATTTTTATTAAATAAATAGAGTCATTTATTCTGACAAGCAGCGTTACTATTATTATTTAAATTGTGTGTTTTTTTAGGGGTTGGTAAATGCCCCTTTTTAGAAGCTGCAGTTTGTCAGTATTATTAGCACTATTACTTCAGCACCAGCTGCTTTATATTTTCTCCATTTCTGAACACACAGGGCCAGATTCAGACTTGTATGCTAGGCCGCAAACGCACGCCATGGCCGATAGTCGCCCATCTGTGCATGCGTATGCATCAATATGCGCATGCGCGAGTCACTCACTGTGCTAGGGAATTGTGCGCTCGTAGTACCCAGACTGGATGCTACTTTGAGTGACAGTGCCGTTTGTGGGTGGTAACAGTGGAAGGTGCTTGTGAACGGGGGAGTGGTGCTGCGAATGCAAGCGCGTCTGGGTGTCAAAATGGAGTTTTATGGGTGTGCATAATTAACATGGAGGCGTCATTGTACACGTCACTTGGTTGTATATCAGCCTGCAGTGATCGCAGTACTTTCGGTGGGGTAGGGTCTACCTGAAAGCACTACATGCAGCTCCGATGGTTCTCAATAGTTCTGATTAATCATGCACTTTCTGGAGATGACGTGTGCTAAGAAAGAAAAGTGGGCGTCTTTATACCGGCATGCGCTCACTCTGACATAGAGAGCGTCCTTACACCAGACAGTGTGATCGTGGAATTTGCATACCCAGCCCCTTTTGGATGCGAGCGATCGCGGCTTAGCATCTGGGTCTGAATCGCCCCCACAGTTTGTACTACTGCCTTAGTGGTTTTCTTTTTGTTTGACACCTCTTCTAGACATGGAATTAAAAGGTCTTGCATAGTCATGAGAGGCAGAAGAAGATGCCTCACTGGCAGTTGCAGAACCACCACTCGTAAATACAGGCCAAGGCCTAAAGCCATGTACACACTAGACGATATGCTCCATAACTGATATCGATATTGAACATACACACTGAACGATATGGTTAACAATATCGTTCAGTGCCGGCACCCTCCCTCATCCCTGAACATGCATGCACAACCTGATGATATTGTAGGGTGGCCTACATGTTCAGACGATGGAAGATATTGTCAACGATCCGTGGGAGTGCTCATCGTTGGTGGTGTACTGCATACACACGGGATGATATTGGACGCAATTAACAATATCGTTATGGTTCATATCGTCCGACTTATCGTCTACTGTCTACGCGGCTTAAGCCTTTCCTTGCCACTGCATGTGGTGAATGGCATGCTGGCAATTTTATGTTTTACCGCAGTAAACTTTCCTTTTATTAGAGGTGTTTTTTTTCTTTACCACTGTAAAATATATTTTTCTTGGTTTTAGATGCCCTGACTGAAAACCCAGTCTATTCCCTTGAGCATCGGTTTTAGTAGATGATGTTGAAGTGGTATCACCATCATGACTGGTTGTGGCAGCAGCTGCAGCGCTAGTGCTTGGTTGCTGCTCCTTCTGTTCTGCTGATTGATCGTCATGTTCCATATCATCGCCTGAATATTTTTTTCACAAAAAAATATAATACATTTTTTTAAAAATGTGTCCACTGACATGCGACACACTATGCCTTAGCCCTTGACCTACTGACTGTTAGTGACTGTTATATCTCACAGACACAGTATCACGACCTAAATTTTGTTATCACAAACTAAACAATTACGGGGAATAAATGAGCGCTAGATAAAAATAGTGGCACCTGAAAAGAAAATATTTGTTAATGCTTCGTTTATAGATCCTTTTGGACAATGTTAGGTGGAGTCCGGTCTATAAGACTACTTATGCTTGTGGTGTACGCTATTTCTATCTTCTCCTAACTCACCCTTCTTTGTTCCTCCGGTAAGATTGGTAGTTGAATTTCCAATGTTGGTTGGTTCTGGACAGAGAAACAGGTGTGGGCTGTGGTGGGAGCAAGTGATCTGGCCTTTACTCTTGCTTCACATGACTTGCTAGCGCCTGGCCAGAACCGGACGTGAGTGATAACGTCAGTCTGGAAAACGTGGGTAGTCTGAGCGGCTGTATGACCAGGTTGCCGGATCTTTGGGTTCTTCCACGTTTAAGCAACCAACGCATTTCATGCGGGTATGCACTTTTTCAAGGATGGCAATTGTTCCACCAAGGCTTCCTTATATACTCATACAACTTTATTAAGCAATGTTAAAAGACTGGAAGTGCCAGCTGTAAGTTAATCTGAAAAAGCGCTATCAATGTGCTCGTACATTATACCTACAGTATGTTAGGAGCCTTTTGGTGAAAAGTTAAAAACGTTACAGGTGTAAAGATATTAGAAATTAAAATAGGTGCTACTTAAAATGAAATTTGTAAATGTATATTAAAAAAGGAGGATTATATTCATATATAGTGCGGTCAGACACTGTATATCGTAATAAACAAAGCAATATATATATTTTTTTACAAAATAAAATGTGCCTGTCGACTGCGACACACTGCGCAGTGGCCCTTGACCTACTGACTGTTAGTGACTGTAATATCTCACAGTCACAGTATCACGGGCTGAATTTTCTTATCACCAAAAAAACCAATATTTTTTTTTTCACAAAAACAAAACAAAACGTGCCCCTTGACTGCGACTCACTGCGTGGTGGCCCTTGACGTACTGGCCGTTACTGACTGATATATATATCTGAAGTTACAGCAACAAATAATAAAAAAAAGTTTTTTTTAGCCACACATATAACAATATTAATTATAATGTTATTAAAAGTTGTTCCTGCACTATAAAAAAAACAAAACAATGATTTGCTAACTGCCTATCCACAAAACTAGCTCGGCCAGTATTACCAAGGACAGTGTCACTAAACCTGACTGTCACTAGACTAACTAAGATAAGCTAACTAACCTAGCCTACCCTCATTCCTCTCCCGCGGTCCAGTGACAAATGAATCACCGCAGGAGGGACTTATATCCAATCCAAAACATGAGATCCGACGCCGGGAACATGACGTCGAGCCTCTTTTTCAGATCCGAAAATGGCGAGGAGATCCGAGCAGCGGCTCGGATCTCCTCGGTTCTGGTAAGATGGGGCGGTTCAGTTTCCAGGAAACTGAACCCGCTCATCACTACGTATTATATATTAATAAAATTCAGAAAATGTTTCTCTTAAATATCCTGTTACTGCATTATTGATTACCACTACTCACATATTGGGCCTGATTCAGTGCCGTACGCAATCCGCGCACAATGCTGAAATTCACGTAGTTGAGCAATTATTTGCAACTGCGCATGCGTGAAAATCTCTACAATGCATGCGTTACACAGAGTGGATGCACAAAGGTGCTGTTGCGATTAATTCAGGTGGCATGGTATCAGAAAGATGGGTGGTGAAAAAAAAAGTAAACTGGCGTGACTTCATGGGAAAATCCGTACCCATGAGCTACACCCCCATTTTTGTCACACTGGGTGCATGCCCAGTGCTCTTGAAGCTGTTGGCCATGCCCCCAGTCCGTCAGGACGCTGCAACCACACCCATTTTGTGTTTTCTGGGCGTAAGTTATTCCATCCAGGGTAATCCTACGTAGAGCGCCAAAAACGGCTGCCTCATTTGGTACCTTTGTGGGTGGAATATTTAACCCATAGAAGTTAATTCCCAAAATGTCTGCACCAACCCCGCAATATGCTTATTGTGCTCTCTAGATTTCAGTTGATTTTAATTATATTGGTGTGGTTTTCTATTCTTTTTTTTTTTTTTTGCAACACCAAATCCTTGTACAATGTACCATGTTTTCTGATGTCTGTAAAGCGACTTTGAGTCCTATGGGAGAAAAGCGCTATATAAATAAAATTATTATTATTATATATACCCACACAGGGGCAGAACTATGGGAGACAATAGATGTGCCTGCCGCTGGGCTCCAGCTCTGAAGGGTCACCTCCTCTATTGTCAACAACATATTCACCTCACTTAGGGCTGTAACTATATACATGGCACCCCTTCCCGGCACCTGAGAAGCCACCATACACTAGTGGATAGCTCCATGTCAGACTATTAGCTGCCGCCTTTGTCTACCTATAGCCTGTCTGCATGTGAATTGCTACATTACAGTGTCAGCGGCTGTGATGGGGGGGGCACCAAATTATAACTTGCCTCCGGGCATCTGGGATGAATTTACGCCACTGTACCCACACACACACACACACACACAGGTAAAATCTTCCTTTACCGCTGGAATTTCGTGAACACTTATCATCGTACCAGCTCAGTGGTAGTGCTACGCCGTGCAATATTCTGCAGCAGTCTGGTATCAGTTACGTTTCTGAAATTAAAAAATATTAAAATATATGATAAACCTTAGATATTAAAATAATGCAGTATTCATCTATTATGGCCATCCTGAGAAGCCGTTAACAAAACGGTGATTACTGCGTTACAAGTACTCAGGGCTATTTCTAGGGGCGGGCGTCCCGTGCATTTGCACGGGGCGCTCCGCCCTCAATGCAAAATACGCCGGGTCCTCCTGCAGGCTGCATCAGCGCTGTGACAGCCTGTCTTACCTACAGTAACACGGCGCGCACCCAATTGCCGCCTTCCCTCCTCTCCTCCTGGGTGTCACATGACAGGAAGGGGGAGGCGCGCCGCGCACACCACACATCAGCCGCACTGAACAGTCTGTCTGGTCCCGCCGGCTGAGAGTGACCTCCGCTCCATCCTGAAGCTGGCTGCCCTCGGCTCGACTCCTCACTCACTCATCATGAGTAATGTATACGCTAGGGGGGTGCAGCATGTGTAATACAACTTGGGGAGGGTGCAGCATGATGAGTAATGTATATGCTGGGCCCTCGGGGGCAATATCAATTGGGGGGGGGTTGCAGCATGTGTAATATCAATGGGAGGGTGCAGCATTTGTAATATCAATTGGGGGGGGTGCAGCATGATGAGTAATGTATATGAGTGTGTAATGTCAGTTGTCGGGCTGGAATGAAGTGTGTATTATGTGTGTATTATGTGAATCTTATTTTTTCAATGTATTTTATGTGGTTCTGGATTTAATAATGTATTTGAGGTGGATATGGTTTTAAAACGTAGTTTATGTGGCTCTGGCTTTTCCAATATATTTTATGTGGAAGTGGTTTGTTGCAATGTAATCCTGAAGTGGCTTTTTCAGTGTATTTTATGTGGACCTGGCTTATTTCAGTGAATTTTATGTGGATCTGGCTTGTATTTTCAATGTACTGGGCTTGCCCCCAACGTGACTAAAAACGGGTGTGATACAAGGTCATACTCCTGCAAATGTCACACCAAAGGGATGCACACACAAATGCTGTGTGGGCTTGTGACAGCTAGGCCACACCCGGCGCGTGCATGCTGTCTGTCTTTGATTTAACTACATATATTTTTCAGCGCTTTGCCTCTTAAAGTTTAGCCACCCCTGGGCTCAGTAGTCACAGTGGCTGACATTCTGTGGTCTTTCAAGACCACGCTCCCTTACTGTGATACCACACCTCCTCACAATGAGGCCATGCCCACTCAGCAATATTGCTTCTTCTTGGGGGGGCGCATTTTGACTGCTCGCACTGGGAGCCTCAAACCCTAGAAACTGCCTTGCAAGTATTGCGTGATACCTGCTAAGTAGGTAAAGCAGCATTATTGCCACAGGTAAATGCGATTCCGCCTATTATCTGTAGCCGCATCAGCAATTGAATTGTGACGGGGGCTATTCATGGCGCCCTGTGCTGGCTATTGCTCTACGAACCTGCGTAGTTGGTGTAATGAGTGGGCCGGGCCTGCATATAAGCTTACTGGACGAGCTGGCTGAGAAATGGAAGATTATATTGTAATAAAGTGCACAACTTCTTTTTTAGTAGTACAGAAACATCTTATACAGATGAGACAGGTCTTGGCACAGAAAAGTAATAAAACTTGCTCAAAAGATATAATGTCTTGCTAATGCAACCAGGTATCTGGGAGAAAAACTCTCAGTACTACCAGTGGAATGAGTATCATCGCTTGAGTCAGCCGAGACTACATATTAAGAACATATTGCGATATGATCGGGGTAGGGATCCCTCTCCTGGGGTAGGTGGACACCTCCTTACACACAGCAGCCAGGAAACTGCACTCTAGACGTGGGTTTTCATATAAGCTGGCCGGCAACAGTTTTTATTGTGCAACACCAATAGACAAATAAACCAAACATAAATTAACTCCTAGCCCGGCTGGGCACTGACTAGACAGGTAATTTCCTCTCTACAAGTGGCAAGGCCTACCCACCTCACCACAAACACAGCACTTTCAAAAGGTCACAGTGTCTCTGAACAAACCTGTGTGTCTGTTCTCCCCAGGGTGTGTGAGACACTGCATCTAAACTCTTACACAGCTATATTGAGCCACTTCCAGGTGTAATTCCTAATTAGCCTGCTCTCAGGCTGAAAGGCCTAACCCCTGAAACGGCCCAGTGGATGGAGCCCTCCCTTCTCTCTCACATCCACACCACCAGAACCCATTCTCCGGCTTTTACCAAAAGCCGACACTCAGATCTGTTTGTAAAACAGACTTTTCCTGGGGGTTAAAATACATATTACAGAATCTGGAACACATTTACATGCCATCCCTAACTTCTCCAGTGCTCCTATCAATATATAAAAGTGTATTTACAAAATATGCGATGGTAGTATACTGATAAGGTCAGAGTACCTCTGTTGACAATGTAGCAGCCAGAAATAGACTACTAATGAAGGCATCTGTATGTATTATTACACTACTGTCAGTCTGAGAATGCTTCTTAGTATATGGCCTTTTTCATTCCTGTGCAATACTTAGACCAGCCCCCATTATATATATACAGTATATACACAGTAGCCTCTTAAGCTATCCATGTTGGGTCTTGCACACAGTACACAGAATTGCATCACATTCCCCGACAGTGAAACATAGTATACAGAGCCGTAACTAGATTTTTTGGTGCCCTGTGCCAGAAAGAGCATTGGCGCCCCCTCATTTTTCAAAGGGACTTAATACACCCAAAAAAGGGGAATGGCCTCATGGGGAAGGGCCAGGGAAGAGATAGG